>CM062809.1:923399355-924639941 GCA_031772625.1 Pinus tabuliformis | reverse complement strand
TTATATTTTTTTTGTAGTTGTGATATTTGCATTTAATTTCATGGTAAAAAATGTGGAAATGTTAAGGATTTTTGTGCTCATCATATTTGGTCTTTAATATCGTGGTTGAAATTTTAAGATTTTTCATAATCATGATTTTTATTTTTAATGTCATGGTACATATTGTTGAAACCTTAACCCTAAAAAAATGGATAATGTGGCATCACCATGACTATACAGAAGTCCAATGTCCACCTTATAAACGATATTTTATGTATGTTTTGTTGGCTATGATCATGATGCTACTCTCATAACTTTATAATTATGTTCCAGAGACCATCCACACATATTTAGCCCCTTAATGCTTTGCTCAAATGATATATGCATAAGTTTTCCAAGTTTAAGAAAACAACATAGATGATTTTGGCAATCCATCTTCCATTCTTTTTTAAGTCAAACACTATCTTGCTTTTTTCTTGACCATGTGGAATAAGGTTTCTTACTTAGATCTGAGAAAGAACCTGCATAGGAGTTTGTTTAAAAAAATGGATTTGACAGGTGGATTTATTCACAAAATACTGTAAACAAATTATTTTTCTTTTCAATAATGTTAAGAATAATGACAAGAAAATCTCTAGTATGAAGAATTTCATTTAAAATGGCTATAATTTAACATTTGCACTTCCAATTTCCCATCATTCAGATATCTAAAATTTTGAATTCTTCATTTAAATATTCATGTCATAAAGGAAAAATAGTGCATTTGCACTTCCAATTTCTCATCATTCAAATATTTAAAATTTTTAATTCTTCATTAAAAATAGAGATCCCAATTATGAAGATCGCATAACATATCACATCACTCTTCATCTATGCTATTTTTCCATATCTTACCCATCACATATCACATCACTCTTCATCTATACTATTTTTTCATATGCTATACACTTGCAACATTTGGTGCAATTGCTAGTTATTTATTTGTAAAGTTTACAATAATAGTGAATAGCTATTGTAAATTTAAATTGAGATGTTTTATTTTGTAACCTTTAAACTGAATTCAAAATAAGATGAAAACAATGTCAAATATATATTTTGATAATTTTATTGATTTTTATATTAAAATATTATGATTTAAATAAAATTATTATAAAATTAATGTTATTTTAATGAGGATTAAGGGGAATATTATTGTTTTTTATTGAAATGGTTTATTTGATGATTGATTTATATATTTTTTAATCATATAAAACAATATTTTCAATTATTTTAACTAATAAATTACATTTTTATATTAAAATATAATAATTTAAATAAATTATTATAAATTAATCAAATTCTAATAATGATTAAGATTAAATTTTATCCTTTATTGAGATTATTTACCTTATGATTGACTTGTATGTTTTTAATAATAAAATATATCATTGACGGTTAAAGTAGAATGTTATTCTAAACTGGGATTTATTTTAAATTTTATTTTAATGTTTTTTATGGTAAAAAATAACAAAGATGTTTCAAAAGTGTTGTCTTTGTGAAGTAAATGAAATAGCGTTGTTATTATGAGTGTATAGTGGTATTGAGGATGGGGCATAAAAATCAATTTATCTTTTAAGAAAGTGTTTTCTTAAACATTTTAATTATGATTTGAGTTAAGTTTAAATTAATTAAAATTTTAGTTATAAGGTTTTAAGCAAAGTTTTTTGGTAGAAATCATGTTGTAAAGTGTTTTTCTCTGAAACCAACTCCCCTCAGTGTACACTTGTCATCACTTTTTGTCATTTGATCCATTGTTAAACGATTGGATTGTTCTAGTCCATTGATTTAATTACACTGACACAGACAATTTTTTGTTTCCCTTTGCGCAGATGTCGTTATCTTATACAATT
The DNA here is from genome assembly GCA_031772625.1 of Pinus tabuliformis. Taxonomy (NCBI): domain Eukaryota; kingdom Viridiplantae; phylum Streptophyta; class Pinopsida; order Pinales; family Pinaceae; genus Pinus; species Pinus tabuliformis. The sequence goes on along the minus strand of CM062809.1, from coordinate 924,638,073 downwards.
CATGTTATGTGTTTCGTTAGGGAGGGTTTTCTCACATCCTTATGGAAACTACCCTACACCCGTCTACCTATCTTTCTTGACACCAGCGAGCCAGTGCGTGCTCAGTCAGAGAAGGGGGACTACCATGACTTGCCTTGCCATTCTGAGATGGAAATACAAGGAAAAAAAATGATCAAGATTTTCAGGTCGATAGCATTTCGTGCCTTGTTGTTCTCGAGAAAAAGGGCATAGTTATAATCCTGTCATCATGGTAGTCAAGTTTTATTTTTATTGTCATGACTGTCAACATGGGAGGTGTTTAATGATTTGTGTTACAGGTGAGGTTTTTTCCCTTCAGGTTTGAATGCCCAATTATTTTTTTTACTTGACTTGTGGTTTACCTATGTTACCAATCTAATGTGCTCACTTCCCAACCAATATCTGGTCAAGTAGACGGGTTAGTAAAGAAGACATTGAGGTTCTTTTCTCACTTAATCCCTTTAAACTAGGGTTCAAGAGTTTGTGCTCCAGAGCTGACTCACCCTTCGAAACAGGTAACAAATTATTTGACAGGTGTATGCATTTTCGAAACAGGTAACAAATTATTTGACAGTTGTATGAATTGATGTTGTGCATGGCCATAACTATGTCGATGGGGCTACGATCTTCCCTCACAATGTAGGGCTTGGAGCTACCAGGTAAGTCCAGTATTAGCTTTTCCTGTTTCTCTTGATAACAATGCTTTAAACTATTGAAGTTGGTTCAGTGATTAGTTAGATGGCATAAAAACCCTTCATCTCTAGGAAATAATAGACATTATTCCCTCATTAGTTTGAGAATTCTGGTGCTTAATAAACCCTTGTTAGGGTTTATCCATATGTGAACTATGTCAAAGGACAAGGGTTTTCATATGCCATTGTGGTTGTGGGTGAGGCACCATGTTAGGGTTGATCCCTGAACTTCCCTGGTTCAAAGTCAAAATCATTTAGGAAGCTTCATTTACAGCTTGTACCGATGTTTTATTGATGCAGGGATCCTAATTTGGCTAAAAGAATAGGAGCTGCTACACCTTTGGAAGTTCGAGCTACTGAAATTCAATACGCATTTGCCCCATGTATTGTTGTAAGAGTCTTGCACTAAGTGTTCTTGATGAACATTTATTCAAATTTAGAGTAAAGTTTGGATTGTTTAGAGTGCTTTGTTTGGTGTGGATAGGTTTGTAGAGATCCTTGATGGGGGCACTGCTATGAAATCTACAATGAGGATCCAAAAATTTTCGAGGCAATGACAAAGATAATCTTTGGCTTGCAGAGGCAGCCTCCTACCAATTCCATGAATGAGGTGCCCTTCCTAGCTGGACAGTCAATTGAAAACCTTGTGTTTTATTCATTTGTCCTTTCCCATAGAACATGAATTTCTTTGATCAATCAATTATGCCACCATTTGGTATTTACAAAGTTAGTGATCTATTCATGTCTGTTAGGTCAAATGTTGCAGCTCGTACTAAACATTTTGTGGGTGATGGCGAAACAACCAAGGGTATCAATGAGAATAATACTATAATCAGTTATAAAGGATTGGTGCACATCCACATGGCAGCCTGTTTTGATGCCATTGCCAAAGGAGTCTCCATCGTTATGGTTTCCTATTCTAGTTGGAATGGACAAAATATGTACGCTAACCATTTTCTTGTTTCTCGTGTTCTTAAGAAGAAACTTGGCTTCAAGGTAATATTGATGTGTCTTCTTATCATCAGTCTTGGTTTTGTATTTTTACCTTTACAAAAATTTATATTATGTAGAACATACAACCGGTTAGTTTAAAATGATGCCTTCTTGTATTGGTCACAAGGCTTTGTTATTTCAGATTGGCAAGGTATTGACAGAATAACTAGCCCACCTAGTGCTAATTACTCTTTGTCAGTTTTTGATGGTGTGAGTGCAAGGATTGACATGGTACTGTCTTTCTCTCTCACACTAGACAGTGTTCCAATTTTCAGTGGCCCTGATTAAATAACATTCATGCCCAACTGACCTTTTCTAATGGAAATATGTTTGATAGGTGATGGTTCCCTACAATTTCAAAGACTTTATTAATGATCTGTCTTCGCAAGTGAAGAGTGGTTTGATCCCCATGACTAGAATAAATGATGCAGTTAGAAGAATATTGAGAGTAAAATTTACCATGGCGCTATTTGAGCATCCTCTAGGCAATCCGAGCCTAGCCAACCAACTTGGCAGCAAGGTGAACCCTTAAGTGCATGTTGTTTTTTTTGTTCATTGAAAGATTGTTTTGGTGAATGACTAATACCTAAGAGTGTTGTACTCTGGGTGTTGTCCTTTATACAAAAGTAAAAACATATATCCATAGCTCTAAAGAAATACAATCAGTTTCAGCTGTGTTTCTATTTGTTATTTTATGATTTTTACAGCCTGACATTCTCTTTATAGTATATAGCACCATATGTTGGAAGAGGATATGCAGTTTCTCCCATGTGTTGTAATGGTGGTGATGTAGTAGTTCTCTTTAACTTGACCACTAAGGAAATGACCTTGTACTTTGTACTTGTTGATGACAAAATTTGTTAATGTTATTTCTAATGTTGTTTACCATAATGAATATGGCCTTATTTCCTTTTCATGTGTCTTATGTTCTATAATTGCTCTGTTTTCCCTTTAAAGGTTTTATCAAGATATTTATCATTGTTTTTAAATTGATCATTCATCCAATTAATTACTAACAGCTCATGAAATTTAGTAAGACTTGGTAAATAGGTTCTTCTCCCATAGGAAACTAGCAAAGTCTGAATTTAAAGGCTAATCGAAACTGTAATCTGAATCTTGTTTGAGCCTACATACAAACATAGTTAGAAAACATACACAAAAGATGTAGATCATTGTCGAGAGCCCCTGTTAATGTTATTCCATTACCATTGAATAAAAAGCTGCTAGAAAATTTGATATGCAGAATTTTCTGTAGCATAAATAAAACTAAAACTCTCTAATATCGATACAGATATGTACCCTAACCTTTTCTCTTATAGATCTTAGTGGGTGTATAGGTTTCCAAAAAATAGATCTATTGCTTAGATCTTGGGATCTCCATGCAAGAGATTGTGCTGCAAGCAGGATCTGCACCCTATTTACCAGATGCAAAAACGAATTTACAGAGACTGTTAAAAATATAACAGAACTGCCTAGGGAAAATTTTAAGGATGGAAAATTATCTTGAAGTTTAAAAACATTGGCGAATCTCATAGTTAGTCCCTAATATGCAAACTATAAAATGTTTATTGATATATTTGTAAAATTATTCAAATTTATAATTATTTTATACATAATCTATATATAATGTTGGCGATTTTTAGGGTAAAATAATTTTATATTGTAAAATTTGGGCAAATAATTTTTATAAAATATGGAAATTGGCAAATCTTTTTTTTGGAAAAATCATCGAAAATTAGTCCACCTGCGAATATTAGCCCCTAAAATTTTCCATGGAACTGCCTCATATAACTTTAGTCCCTTATCTCTAAATGAAGAGTAAGGATAAGCTCATGATATTCTATCTATAGTTGATTCATGCATGCACACTCACTCCAGGAATACTAAAATTAGTAATATTCCCACAATGCCTTTTTATGCTGCATCCTCGTATATTGATCATTTTGTTGTATGAAATTTACCAATGTATGGCTTTATGCAATGTTGTTGTAACAAAAGGTGCCCATATTTTCCATTTGTGCTTCAACCCAGTAGAATATGATCAAAGGAAGACTATTTAACAGTCCCTCTTACCAAGAAAAGTGTTCTCCACCAATCCAAGTCATCTTTAACTTCCCTTTAGCCAAAGTTTTAGTCAAAATACTAGGTACCTACTGATCTGTTGGAATGTGTTGTAGAACCACAACTCCTTTATGAACTCTTTTCTCTAATAAATTTAAAGAGTTTGATACAATTTTGATTGTTACAGAAGTATCCAAAGTTTGATTTATCAACTATGTTGGTAACTTTCCAAAACTAGTTGGTTTCACAACTAGAAGAACTAAAAGCCATATATTTTGCTTCTGTTGAACATAGTGTTGCATAAGTTTGTACTTTGTTAACTACTGAACCAGGAAACCATAACTGAACTTAAACTAAAAGAGCACCTTGAAGTTTTATTTGTGTCACCAACATTATCTGCCTAATCATAGTTTTGAAAACCTTGCGACACCACCTCCCCATCGCTAACATATCTTAGTGCAAAATGCACTACCCCATTCCAAGTATTAGAGCTTGTGTTTTGCAGCAACCCGATGAAATTTCCTAGGCTACACCATGTACTGAAAGTGTTGACTGCAAAAAAAAATGTTAGGCTCGGTGTTAACTAAGTACAGGAGGAAACCTATCAATCTATCAGTCTATCAAAACTCAGGGGCACACACATTTTCATTCCATTTCTTTCTCCTCTTGTTTTAGGAACATCAAGAATGCTACAAAATTTAATTGAGCAAACTGAGGAAACACACTATAGAGTGGTAATATTTGTCTAACCCAGAAAACCCTTTGAGATTTTACCCTTCAATAGAGTGAAACATGATCCTTCATACATGAGGATTACACAAAGTAGAATTATTTCAAGAATCCTAAAACTGACTAGAACAAAACCTTCGAGATTTTACCCCAAGTCTTCAATAGAGTGAAACATGATGCTTACACAAAGCAGAATTATTTCAAGAATCATAAAACTCACCAAAACAAAGCACTTGTACAATTTGGAAAAAAAAGCTTGCGAAAAAATTATGTGTTTTTCATCCATCTATACACACCCACACACAACTGCATCATCATTGTGCCTTTTTCTCCCCTTTTTTGGTATAAGTAAGAATGCTAAGAAACTAATTGAAAAAAACAAAAGGAAGCATATTTTAAACTAGTCAGATTTGTCTAACAAAAATTCATTCGAGGTTTTACCGAAAGATTTCAATAGAATGAATGATCTATTCTGCCAAAAGAACTTACCATCTCTTATTTTCTCTAATAAATTTGTGTACTATGAATTTCTGTAAATCTGAAGGGATGTCTTATCTCTAATTTTATAAATACTAGATAAGATATCTAAGCATCACGTAATGTATGGCTTGACTATATATGTCTTATGTACAAAGTAAATAAGGTAAATAAACACGTAGTGAAGACTTGACCTATGTAACTTTAGCAGTTTGTATTATATAATTGAATATGTACTGAAGTTCAATTGATGCTTTCAAACACCCAAAGTTGATTGTATTTTCAATGAACATCGAAAGACTCACCTGGGTCACCAATGCATAAAGTGGAAGTGTGATGTAGCTACATAGAAGCTGCACAACAACCATGGGCACATAAACAATCGAATGTAGTCCTTATCAGATGCAAAATATGGTTATTGTCAATATTCTCCTTATACAGACTGGATCTGCATGAGAATAAGCTAGTACTAAACCAAAGCAGCAATAATGAAGCTATAAAAATGAAAAGGAAAGAACAAATATAAATTTATAGCCTGTTTTATTGGAATGAGCTTTGTTTACATTTAGGCAAGATAAAGTTCTTTGATAACTTAAAAAACAAACAACCACAACACTCTATCTGTTTAGACAATAAACATAATTACCCAATCATAATTCTAATTATGGTGATATCAAGCCTCTCATGGAAACATGATTTCAGGCCAAGCTCATACTACAAACATATAAAGTCAAACATAAATATGATGTAGGGATGCAATAGAATTGAACCAATTTAGCTAGATAAACTGAAATTGACCTAGGGTACCTGAGACTACAAATTTCACCATCGTTACCATAGTAAATCCTATGATTATATAAACAAGAACTTATCCTTCATTGAATGAACATAGTGCTTACCCATATCCACAAGAAGAAAGCAAGCTGGAAAGAATTCTGCAGAACATAAGTTAACCATTAAGCAATTAGTATTCCCATAAATACTCAGTGAATAGGATTTAGAAATACAATTTGTTAATTGGATAAAGAAAAGGATAAGTTGAGGGCGATTGAACCAAAACGGTTTATTTGTTGGCTGCACAGATGGGGTTCCTTTAACTACAACATGCCTCCCTTGAATTTCTAAGGCCAAATATGTTATTATAACTTGTAGCTTTGCTCCAACCAACAAAATTATCTGTATATTTTGGAGATAAAATGACATAAAACCCAAAGAATTCAATCAAAAAAATTGTCATGACTATTAACTCCCATTATCAATAATTCAGTGTCATATTAGTCCAAGATTTTGGTGCACTTACAACTAAGTGAACTAAATAGGGCCAAAAGAATGAATACCACCCTACTCACAGAAATAAATCCAACCAAAAAGAGGGTGTTACCTTAAACAACAACAGAAACTCATTTTAAGAATATGCAGATTGAAGTCATTGGTAGCAGAGATAGAGTGTTGAAGAATTACCATAAACATTTAGAAGCAAAAAGATTACAACAAAATCCCATAATGGAGGACTGTAGATAATGCAGTGAAGGTTGCGCATTAGGTAAAAATCAAGAGAAGGTTTTCAGAATAACTAGAGGGATGACAAAGCAAAGCTTTCTTGGAAGACCAAAACTTTTGCTAACAAAGGAATCTTCACTAACTTGATTCCAACAACCATCTTGAAGTCATCATCTAATGATCTCTTGATATATTTATGAAAATTAAACTTGCTAGTTGGATGAAGGTGAGCTTGTACAGTTCAAAGAAATAGATGCTTTAGTACAAATCAGGTTTGCTACATGAATGATATGGGGATAGAAACAACCAGAGATGAAATAGTAAAGATAATATTAAAATACAAGGTCTTACAATTATGAAGCCATGGTGCAAGGTCAGGTAATCAATTTTAGTTACTGACAAGTGTCGAAAGAATCATAATTCAAATTCGAACTTGGTAACTATGGTTTATATATGTGTATGTTAACATTATGCCTAACATCCTAAGCAAGCAAATGCATTATAAAGTAAGTGTTAGGATGTTATTAGTATTTACATGACATTTAATCTATATGGCAGTTCGAGTTAATAATGAAATAAATAAAAATAAAGGAGATAAAAGAAAATATATTGCTCTTTATTATTTTTTAATTAAAAAAGACATGATTTAATTATATTATATATTTATTTATTTTTGGAATATTGTGTTATAATTCTTCGAGAGTTAAAGTTTTTGTTATTTAAATTGCTAAATTGCATTTTTAAATGCAAAATGAACTCAACACTAAAATTAGTAGGATACCTAGAATGTATCGATTACATAACCCAACTCTGTAATTCCAACAAATCCTTAACTTTAAAAAGAATTGAGAACATGCCCCGAAAAAAACAGAAAAAAGGAAAAAGGACCACTATTACAAAAATCTTAATCTTATTGTTTTATGTTCCCACCTTTTTCTCATATTGTAAGTTTTAATTATGTAAATTGCATTTATTAATAAATAAATTGATTCTAGCTCATGAAAAAATCATGAGACATAGGAATTATACATGCTACAACAACTCAAATATATCATCTAAGACATCCCCACACAATTTCACAACAAAATTAACAAGAAAATATCATAAATTTAAATTTAATGAATATCAAGGCCAATCTACGATTTTCAAATGAAAAAACTAGTTCAAATTACCATAAACTTAAATACAATGAAGACCAATATCAACTTATGAAGCTAAGAGGTGAATAATGTGAGGGAGTTGTGTAATTAATTTTATATTTAAAAAGTCAATATTGGCTATAATTAAAAAAACATGTATATATATATATATATATATATATATATATATATATATATATATATAGTTAGTTAGTTAGTTAGTTAGTTAGTTTTAATTAAAAGCATCATTAATTTGACTTTCATTGTTGATATTATAGTTCATTATGAAGATGGTCACCTGGTTTCTTGTTGATATTTCTACCTTCCATAATGAAAATGTGATTCTTTAGATGCTTAAAAAGAAAATATTAAAAAAAATTTCACTCTCAAACATTCCTAGGTACATATTATGTAACATAATTTTATATCAATTTTTAATAGAGATAAACTAAAAAAAAAAACTTATGTTTTCAATTTTCACTATGAAAAAAATACGTAATTATTTAGTGTTTAAAAAATGTTATAATGTAGTAGGAGTTGAGCTCAAGCACTAGAGGCATATAATGTATTTTTGGAAGTGGCGAGTTAATATCTCTAGAGACATACTCTACTGGGTGAAAAGTATAAAAAAAATTGTATAAACAATTTCTATTATTTGTATAAATCTGATAGAGGTATATTTAGTAACAAGAGCAAAAGTCTCCTCATAGTCAACTCATTTTTAATGGGAGAACCTTCTAGCCACAAACCAAGCTTTGTAGTTTTCTATGTTGCTATCTACTACATGGTTAACCATGTAAAACAACCTAGAGTCAAACACTGACTTCCTCACTAGTCTAGGCACTATCTCCTACCCATCATTCTTTAGGAGAAGATGTATTCCTCCATCATGGCATTTTGCAGTACTTGCTTCCTTACTACCTCTTTGTTACTAGAAGGTTTTGTTTCAATGATGGAAGGCATCAGTGCAACATAACTAGGGAACTTTTTAGGAGGGTGGCTTACTTGCAAGGAAGTAGTTGGAGTGTTGGAAAAATCACTGCACCTCTATAGAATCCGTAATTTCCACCCTGGGGATCCTAGTTAGTGGGTTGTAACATTTACCACTACCTGTGGGTTTTGGTGTAACGGCAAACCTCCACATGGTATCAGAGCTTGGACCCAGGTTCGATTCCCCTGAGTTGCGTTTGAGGGGGGATGTTGGAAAAATCACCGCACCTCTATAGAATCCACAGAGCATTGAGTGCATCTTTATTGGATACCCTGATGGTGTGAAGGGATACCGGCTCTTGATTTCCTCTACGGACAAGCTCATCATTGAGCGAAGTGTCAAATTTTAGGAAAGTCTCTCGCATGCACCTCAATTGCTGCATGCAGACACCTTTTATCTACCTCATGTCCAAGATGATGACTCAGTACACTCAGATGAAAATACAGAGCATGTAGATGCTGAGGTAGAGCATGCAGATGTAGAGACAGAGTCTTCAAATACAAATCTAGTGCATGCATATGATGATCCACATCCAAGCCCATATTGGGCTTCCAGCAGTGAATCATATTCCCCTATCATAAATCAGAGAACAAGGAGCTTACGTGAGATATATGCACAAGACCACCCAGCTACTAGAAATGGTCTTGTGGGGGATAATTCTGATCTGCAGAGGACTAGCTCAGAGTTTATTGAGCCTTCTCTCGCCCTCACTGCCACTGAACCATCGCCATCCTGGCATTGTCATTTGGTTCATTCTTCTGATCCACAGTCTTATGCTAAGACTGTTGGGCATCCATCTTGGGAGTCCACCGTGGAGGAGGAGTATAACTCCCTCCTCGAGAACCAGACCTGGGATTTGGTCCCCCTTCCTTCAGGAAGGAAACTTGTCCGATGCAAATGGGTCTACAGGACCAAGAGTGCTGCAAATGGGCAAATCACTAGACTGAAAGCAAGGCTAGTAGCCAAAGGCTTCCAACAAGTGCATGGCATTGATTATGACAAGACCTTTGCTCCAGTAGCAAAGATGGATTCCATATGCCTTACACTTGCCATTACAGCTGCCCAGGGGTGGGAAGTACATCAGATGGATGTGAAGAATGCCTTTCTTCATGGAGACCTATCTGAGGAGATCTACATGGAGCAGCCACATGGTGTCATTCAGGATTCATCTTTGGTTTGCAGACTAAAGAAATCTCTCTACGGCATTAAGCAGGCCCCGAGAGCTTGGTATGTGAAGATGGATTCTTTTCTCTTATCACAAAACTTTGAAAGATGTAAGTCTGATCCGAATGTTTACATGCTCAGGACACATGATTCTCTTCTTATCTTAGTTTTGTATGTAGATGATCTCCTAATCACCAGCAACTCGACTTTAGCCATTGCTACAGTCAAGAGGGCCTTGAATGATAAGTTCTTGATGACGGACATGGGTCCATTACACTTCTTTCTTGGTCTTGAGATCAGCCAGGATGCCACAGGCATCAAACTTTCTCAGGCTAAGTATGCACGGGATCTCCTCGAGAGATTTCGCATGACTGACTGCAAGCCAGCACCGACTCCTTTTCTGTCTGGGGTCTGCCTTGAGCATGGAGGTGACACTCCATTAGTTGACAGCACTCTCTACCGACAGCTAGTGGGGAGATTATTGTACCTCACCCACTTTAGACCAGATCTCTCATATGCAATAGGGGCAGTTTCCAGATACATGCAGGAGCCGCATGAGCTACACTGGAATGCTGCCAAGCGCATCCTCCGATATGTGTAGGGAACCATCACCTTCAGGATTCACTATGCAGCAGGCACTGCATTGAATCTCCTTGGCTTCACAGAGTCTGATTGGGTGGGAGACAGCATTGATCGCAAGTCCACCTCCGGATATTCACTCAGTTTAGGATCTGGCCCTATCTGTTGGTCGAGCAAGAAGCAGGCTTCTATTTCTCTCTCTTCAGCTGAGGCCGAGTACAGAGGATTAGTCAACATCACCATTCAAGCTCTGTGGCTACAACACTTCTTCACTGAGTTGGGCATCTAGTTCCACCAGCCCATTGTCATCTGGTGTGACAACCAGAGCACTCTCAATTTTTGCAGGGATCCAGTACAATGGCAGCGGACGAAGCACATAGAGATCCAGATGCACTACATCAGAGACTTAGCACATGATCGGGTCATTGATTTGCAGTTCTATCCTTCAGCAGAATAGACTGCAAACATCTTCACCAAGACATTCACTGAGCAGAAGTTTCGCTCTCTGCGTGATCGTCTTGGTGTGAAGGACACAGTTGCTTAGCAACTGTCTTTTCTTCCTCTTTTCTTTTGATTACATTGTATTTTGAGGGGGGGGTTTTCCCATGAGGTTTTCCCTCTTTCCTCAATTTTAGTACAAGTTGCACTGTATTTTGGGTGACCTTTGGCCTTAGTTGCCAGGGCCCATTTTCTATTTTTCCCCATAGTTGTGTTCAGGGGGGTGTTGGAACTACTACACACCTACCTGCGAACTCTTAGTTAGAGCATGGGACTACATGCAAGATTCCTTCTGCATGATTTACTCCTTGATTTGCTCCTTCTTTAACTCCACAACTGGTTAGTTCTTCTGCATGATTTACTCCTTGATTTTCTCCTTCTTTAACTCCGAAACTAGTTAGTTCTTCTGCATGATTTACTCTCTGATTTGCTCCTTCTTTCACTCCGCAATTGGCTAGTTCTCTCCGGAACTTGTTGTAGGTGTTGAGTCTTCTCATTGATCACCACTATGGTGCATTACCTTGGGATCTTCACCTAGTAATGCTATATCATGAGCATTGTAACTTATTTTCTAATGAATCATTCTTTTGTTCTTTCGATTTTCTTTTAGTGTTTTTGCTCTGCAAAGCTGTGTGTTCAACCTTTACTAGCTAGATTCATCTGTTCAGGTTTTCTAACACATTTACATGGTATCAGAGCTTGGACCCAGGTTCGATTCCCCCGAGATGCGTTTGAGGGGGGGTGTTGGAAAAATCACCACACCTCTATAGAATCCGTAATTTCCACCCTGGGGATCCTAGTTACTGGGTTGTAACGTTTACCACTACCTGCGGGTTTTGGTGTAACGGCAAACCTCCACATGGAGCACCAACTTACTCTGTTGCCTTTGGTAATGTCTAAATTAGCCATCTAGGCTTTCTAGTTGAACTTGAAGGTAAAGAGGCACCCCTTACACCTCCAAAAGCTTGTTGATCTAAATCTGCTTTTCATGATCTTTTTAATTTCTGCATATCTGTTTTTGGGATACCAAGCTCTTCTGCCTCCATGGGCACTATTGGAGGTTCTTGAGACTTAGAGGACCATGCATTTTCTTCAAACTTGGTATCTCTGCAAACATCTACTTTATGTTGAGATGGAATGTATATTCTATAAGCTTTTGAGGTTTCACTCTAACCTACAAAGATGTCCTTCAAACTAGAAGGTTCTAACGTGGTCCTTTTCTCATCTGGAATATGAATGTAGATAGGACAACTGAAAAACTCAAAGATGTGTTACTTGAGGCTTCTGAATTCCTCCATTAATGTCATATCCTTCAAAATTCTATGAGGATACCTATTCAAAATATAGATAATGATAAGACATGTTTATACACAGAGACACATGAGCAGAACTAGATCATGAATCATGGATTTCACTGTTTTATGATAGATTTTTTCCTCCTCTTTGCAACCCCAGTATACTAAGGATTGTAGGGAACTATCAATGTTTTCTTGATTCTTTCTTTCATGCAAAAGGTATCAAACTCCTTTGGAGTATACTCCTCACCAATGTCGGACCTTAACACCTTAATCTTTATACCTATTTGATTTTCTACAAGACCCTTAAACTCTTGAAACTTCTCAAAGTCCTCATCCTTGGTTTTCGTGAAGTAAGTCTATGACTTCCTAGAAGAATCATCAATAAAATATTTGTAGCAAATGTTACTTGATAAGGAAGTTGAGGACATGGGTCCACATACATTTGAGTGGATTGGGTCAGAAACCCCTCTTGACCTATGTTCACTACCAGGAAAACATCCTTCACATGCTTGCCAAGTGCACAACCCTTGCACACCCCTTTCTTCTCAGCCTTGAAGATTGGCAATCCCCACACCATGTTCTGCAAGATTGTCAACATTTACTAGAGCAAGTGACCTAGTCTCTTTTGTCGAAGCTCACACAAGTTCTCACTATCATGCCCTAAAGTTCTTACATACAAAACATCAATAACTTAGTAAGATTAAGGATATCACTTGATGGATCTCACTCTTGCAATAGGATACGTGGCATCATCACCAAGTTCTACTAAAGGTACTCTTGTTAGAGGTGTATGTTTGCAGGCTCCACTGTCCACATACCAGTTGACATCAAACATGATGTTAGATGACGGGCATGAGACCATTGAGAAGTGTATCTCAAGAATGGAAGAAAGCTCATCCACTTGTGCTGATGCTTTTTCACTCCTTGCAAGTTGCTTATGGCGTTGTTGCTTTCCCTTCACCTTCTTTTGATGACATTGGAAGCAAAGTGCCCAAACTTTTGACACTTGAAGCACTTGATGTGGCTAAGTCCTTCTTTCCCTCATTACAAGAACCTGGCTTCTCTTTCTTCTCTCTTTAACCCTTCTTAGTTCCTCTTTTCTTGTTGCCCTTATTCATCTTACTAACGAGGACAACATTTTGCTCCCCTCAATACCTGCAATAGTATCAAGTATTGTCTCCTTCTAGTTGAAATCATTCCATAGCCTGCTAAAAATGGAAAGTTTTTTGGCAAGATGTCATAGCCAAAAAGTTTCCAAAAAGAACAAAACCTATTTAATGCAATGGACATTAGGTACTAGCTCTTTACTCTTCACTTACTAATTTTGCATTTTCAATGAATCTATCTATATCACAATGCTTCTAGAATTTGTGCCTTAGGACTTTTTTTTTTTGAAACATTTTACGCAAATGCTAATTAAGAAACATAGATACAAGCAAGCTCTCCCTTCCCACATTCTAAGATCAATTTTATAATTTTATTCACAAAAGCAAGCCGATATACGTGTTACTTATCCCATAATGTGCTTATTGTATGACGAGGCAAATGCCGATACACGTGTTGCTTAGTTCATGATGCGTTTAATGTATGCTGAGAAAAATGCTGATATACGTGCTGCTTATCCCATGATGCGTTTAGTGGATGCAAAGGAAAATGCCGATATATGTGTTTCCCGTGATGTGTTTAGTGCATGCCGATGGAAATGCAAATACTGGATCATTATTTTCCAAGGAATTGTTTGGTTGGTTCTTTATGTTATAAGAAATAAATAACTGGGTATAAGCGGAGAAGAACCAGAGCAAGGTGTGGATAGAAGACGTGTATCGCTTAATGGCGGCCTCGCTTCCACCTATTTCTGGGAACGATTTGGAGAGATCCCTCCTGCAAGACTTCGAGAGAGCCCTTCTCCAAGAAACCTCGGAGACACTCGAGAAAGAGAGCCCTCCTTCGAGACGCCTCTGAGAGACTCGAGAAGAGAGCCGTCAAGGAACCCTATTTAAAGATTGTCGACGACGGTGGCTTCACCGTACGCGTGGACAACCCTGCCAACTTTGTGAATCTCATGACTCGGAAAGGGAAGCCGACGGAGAGACTGTTGCATCTGGATTTGGAGGACATGATAGAAGAAGGCAACAGGTGCTTCAGAGAACAAAATTGGGTCGCGGCAGTCGAGCATTACACGAAATGCATTGATGCCGCTCAGCTTCAGCTTAAGGAGAACCCCTCCAACTCCAATGGTGATAATCAGATCGTTAAGGGCCTTCTGCATGCTTATTCCAACAGGGCGGAGACGTGGTTGCAAATAAAAGAATTCAGGTTGGCGTTGGAGGATTCGAACGAGGCCCTTCGAATCGATGTCGGCCATCTCAAAGCGCTCTACAGGAAAGGCCGTGCTCTGCTCGGACTGAGGCATTACAAGGCAGCATGCGAATGTTTGAAGTAGGCGTACAGGACCAGCGCTGGGCAGACGGAAATAAAAGAGGCGCTAGGCCGGGCCATGACTTTGTATGCCCAGAGCCTGAATGGCAAGTATGACATCTCTGACTACTTACTCGGAGAATCTACGTCTTCTCCTCCCGAACTAGCCGAGTTCGTGGGCAATGTGGAGATCAAAATGACCGAAGACGGACGCGGTCGGGGACTTTATGCTACCCTAAAAATAAGGAGCGGAGAGCTTTTGTTGGTGAGCAACGCTGTCGCAGTTACTTATAGAAGCACTTCTGCCACCATCGTAGGTAGGCAGAACGCAGTCAACACAGCGTCTCGAGAAGATATTGTCGCCATGGTGGTCTGTCAAGCCAGAAAATCACAGAGACTACTCCGCCAGCTTTATAGTTTACATGGTTCGTCCATGTCCACTAGCCTGGAGGTTCCAGCTATTGATCTGTTTAAGACGAAGGGCCATGGAGAAGAAAATGAAAATTTGCCCCTGGATGATAAGCGTATTCGGGAGATTGTAATTTTGAACTCTTTTGGTGCAGGTAAAGAATTTAAGTTTATTTCAAAAGAGAAAACAGTTGAAACCATATTATTTCTGCAGGGAGATAATTTTAACGGTCTTTGGCTGCTGCCATCCTTCATTAACCATTCCTGCCTCCCGAACTCTTGCAAGTGGTTTGTAGGAAGCGCCATGTTTATTCATGCCTCCAAGCCCATCGAGAGAGGAGAAGAGATCACCACTCCTTACTTGGATCCCCTCCTTCCCTTCCTACAGTGCCAAGCCAGGTGCAAGTACTGGGGTTTCAAGTGCAAGTGCCGAAGATGCATTCTGGAGCACTCTCTGAGGAAATCTCTGAAGCCTATAATTACTGCACGGTTTGAGAAAATGCATGACCAAGCAGAGGAGGAATTTATGGCTACAAGGTCTGGTCAACAACCTATCGATGTGGATCTTCTAGCATGCGCAGAATTCGCAGAGCTTGCTTTAGAGGCAGAGAGGTTCATTGGGAGATCCCAGCTATCTGAAGAAGAGAATAACTGGATTCGCACATCTTTTATGTCTTCATACCTGGTAGGAGCACAGTCCAAAGGCTTCGCACCCATCATCTTCAATAACTTCCATCCTTTAAAGCTTATGGTGGCCATTCAAAGCATTGATCCCTCGGACTTTCGAAATTTCAACCTGGCAATGTGGCTGCTGAAGAACTGTGAACCTTGTGCAGGGGATGAAAATGAATCATTAATTAGGTAGTACGTGTCAGAGCAGGTGAGAGAGGCATGCATCAGTGTTTTTGGTAGACAATTTGAAGATGCTTTCCAAGCGCTTGTCCTCCATTATATAAACGAACAGGCTAAAGAAATTGTCCCTGTCGTCAAGTATGTACACGGACTATTGTAAGAGGACACCACCCTTTTCCCGGCTACTTCGAGGTCATATTCGATTTGCAAGACGTTTGGCATAGGCGTATTTTGTTTGAAACGTTCAAAGTGATTAGTTAAATCGTGATATCCCTGTTATGCGACAAAGATAAGAGTTAAACTAAGGTTGAATACAATGCTCAAATGGCTTTCAAATTCTCTGTTCAGTGTTTAGCATTGATGCCCTGATTTGACATGGATAATTGTTTGGCATGGATGAACGCTAAATACAATGCTCAAATGGTTTTGAAATCTTCTGTTTGGTGTGTTTGGCATTGATGCCCTATTTTGACATGGACAATTGTTTGGCATGGGTGAACGCTGGTATATTTTTATAGGCAGATGAAGGAATGTAAAGTGTAACTTTTAGTAGGTTAAATTATACATTTACGAAGCAGTATGGGTTGGACTTGGATTTGTGATATAGAGGTGGTTAATCTCTATGCAGTATTTATTGCTACTACATATCCTATTCTATATAGGATACGATAGAGTGGTAATATTTGTCTAACCCAGAAAACCCTTTGAGATTTTACCTCAAGTCTTCAATAGAGTGAAACATGATTCTTCATACATGAGGATTACACAAAGCAGAATTATTTCAAGAATCCTAAAACTCACCAAAACAAAGCACTTGTACAATTTGGAAAAAAAGCTTGTTAAAAAATTATGTTTTTTTCATCCATCTATACACACCCACACACAACTGCATCATCGTTGTGCCTTTTTCTCCCCTTTTTTGGTATAAGTAAGAATGCTAAGAAATTAATTGAAAAAAACAAAAAGAAGCATTCTTATTTTCTTTGATAAATTTGTGTACTATGTGTTTCTGTAATTCTAAAGCGATGTTTTATCTATAAATTTATAAATACTAGATAAGATATTTAAGCATCACGTAATGTATGGCTGGACTATATATGTCTTATGTACAAAGTAAATAAGGTAAATAAACAGGTAGTGAAGACTTGACCTATGTAAATTTAGCAGTTTGTATTATATAATTGAATATGTTCTGAAGTTCAATTGATCCTTTCAAACACCCAAAGTTGATTGTATTTTCAATGAACATCGAAAGACTCACCTGGGTCACCAATGCATAAAGTGGAAGTGTGATGTAGCTACAAAGAAGCTGCACAACAACCATAGGCACATAACCGAATGTAATCCTTATCAGATGCAAAATATGGTTATTGTCAATATTCTCCTTATACAGACTGGATCTGCATGAGAATAAGCTAGTACTAAACCAAAGCAACAATAATGAAGCTATAAAAATGAAAAGGAAAGAACAAATATAAATCTATAGCCTGTTTGATTGGAATGAGCAATAATGAAGCTATAAAAATGAAAAGGAAAGAACAAATCTAAATTTATAGCCTGTTTGATTGGAATGAGCTCTGTTTACATTTTAGGCAAGATAAAGTTCTTTGATAACTTAAAAATTAAACAACCATAACACTCTATATGTTTAGATAATAAACATATTTACCCAATCATAATTCTAATTATGGTGATATCAAGCCTCTCATGGAAACATGATTTCCGAACAAGCTCATACTGCAAACATATAAAGTCAAACATAAATATGGTGTAGGGATGCAATAGAATTGAACCAATTTAGCTAGATAAACTGAAATTGATCTAGGGTACCTGAGACTACAACTTTTACCATCATTACCATAGTAAATCCTATGATTCTATAAACAATAATTTATCCTTCATTGAATGAACATAGTGCTTACCCATATCCACAAGGAGAAAGCAAGTTGGAAAGCATTCTGTAGAACATAAGTTAACCATTAAGCAATTGGTATTCCCATAAATATTCAGTGAATAGGATTTAGAAATACAATTTGTTAATTGAAATTTAGAATGCAAATCATTTTGATACCTGGAAAAGAGTGAAATGGATCAAGAAAAGGATAAGTTGAGGACGATTGAACCAAAACAGTTTATTTGTTGGCTGCACAGTTGGGGTTCCTTTAACTACATCATGTCTCCCTTGAATTTCTAAGGGGGTTCCTTTAACTACAACATGTCTCCCTTGAATTTCTAAGGCAAAATCTGTTATTATAACTTGTAGCTTTGCTCCAACCAACAAAATTATCTATATATTTTGGAGATAAAATGACATAAAACCCAAAGAATTCAATCAAAAAATTGTCATGATTATTAACTCCCATTACAATAATTCAGTGTCATATTAGTCCAAGATTTTTGTGCACTTGCAACTAAGTGAACTAAACAGAGCCAAAAGAATGAATACCACCCTGCTCAAAGAAATAAATCCAACCAAAAAGAGGGTGTTACCTTAAACAAGAACAGAAACCCCTTTTAGGAATATGCAGATTGAAGCCATTGGAAGCAGAGATAGAATATTGAAGACTTACCATACACATTGAGAAGCAAAAAGATTACAGCAAAAGCCCACAATGGAGGACTATAGATAATGTAATGAAGGCTGCGGATTAAGTAAAAATCAAGAGGAGGTTTTCAAAATAACTAGGGGGATGACAAAGCAAAGTTTTCTTGGAAGACCAAAACTTTTGTTAACAAAGGAAACTTCACTATTCCAACAACCATCTTGAAGTCATCATCCAATGATCTCTTGATATATTTATGAAAATTAAACTTGCTAGTTGGATGAAGGTGAGCTTGTACAGTTCAAAGAAATAAACGCTTTAGTACAAATCAGGTTTGCTACATGAATGATATGGGGATAGAAACAACCAAAGATGAAATAGTAAAGATAATTTTAAAATACAAGGTCTTACAATTATGAAGCCATGGTGTAAGGTCAGGTAATCAGTTTTAGTTACTGACAGGTGTCGAAAGAAGCATAATTCAAATTCGAACTTGGTAACTATGGTTTATATATGTGTATGTTAACATTATGCCTAGCATCCTAAGCAAGGAAATGTATTATAAAGTAAGTGTTAGGATGTTATTAGTATTTATAGGACATTTAATCTATATGGAAGTTCGAGTTAATAATGAAATAAAGAAAAATAAAGGAGATAAAAGGAAATATACTACTCTTTATTATTTTTAAATTAAAAAAGACATGATTTAATTGTATTATATATTTATTTATTTTAGGAATATTGTGTTATAATTCTTCGAGGGTTAAAGTTTTTGTTATTTAAATTGCTAAATTGCATTTTTAAATGCAAAATGAACTCAACACTGAAATTAGTAGGATACCTAGATTGTATAGATTACATAACCCAACTCTGTAATTCCAACAAATCCTTAACTTCAGAAAGAATTGAGAACATGCCCCGAAAAAAAAAAAAAAAAAAAAGGAAAAAGGACCACTATTACAAAAATCTTAATCTAATTGTTTTATGTTCCCACCTTTTTCTCATATTGTAAGTTTTAATTATGTAAATTCCATTTATTAATAAATAAATTGATTCTAGCTTGTGAAAAAATCATGAGACATAGGAATTACACATGCTACAACTACTCAAATATATCATCTAAGACATCCCACACAATTTCACAACAAAATTAACAAGAAAATATCATAAATTTAAAGACAATGAATATCAAGACGAATCTATGATTTTCAAGTGAAAAAACTAGTTCAGATTACCATAAACTTAAATACAATGAAGACCAATATCAACTTATGAAGCTAAGAGGTGAATAATGTGAGGGAGTTGTGTAATTAATTTTATATTTAAAAAGTTAATATTGGATATATATAAATATATATATATCATTAATTTGACTTTCATTGTTGATATTATAGTTTATTTTGAAGATGGTCACCTTGTTTCTTGTTGATATTTCTAACCTCCATAATGAAAATGTGATTCTTTAGATGCTTAAAAAGAAAATATTAATCCTTTTTCACTCTCAAACATTCCATATCAAACATATCACAAATATGTAATCTACAAATGTAAACAATAGAGTTAAGCGTATGAATCTCAAACTTATCTTAGAATCTCTAAGAACCATTGTTCCATCATATCATTTGCTGCATTATCATCTATTAGGCCATAGATACATTGTCCATTCATTTATAAGTAAAAACTTGATGAGAGCCATACATAACCACTGTCACAAAACACAGACATAACCAACATAATAGCAACATAATTACCAATGAAATCACAACCATATGATCCACATATAAACTCGTATAATACTCATAGAAATACATGGATAAATAAACTCATATTGATGATGAAAAATCCAAACCTGGAATGGGACTACCACGTTCCACCCTACCATAGAATGGTTGAGCCAAATATCTCTTCAGCCATTCACCCTCGTGCCATATTCCAAGCATGAATGTGGGACTCAAACCAAAATAACTAACCGGGGCATCCCTAGGCTAAACCACCTCACCCTCATCAATAGAAACTAAGCTTTACCGTAATCCATCCCGGATCACTAGGCCAACACAATGAACATATAATAACTGGCTTTACCATAATCTCCACCCGATCACTAGGCCAAAAAAGTATGGATGCCACCAAATTTCACCACCTACACCGTGGGGAATTTTATTGTCTCCTAGTCTCTCAGGTTTTACCACAATCCACACCGGATCACTAGGCCCTAAACCGAGACCCACTCTCCAAACTTTACTGCATATCCCAACCCGGGATTACTAGGCCCAATGGAGAGCAATCCACCTCTTGGCTTTACTATATATCATGTCATTCATCAACAAGGATTCCTAGGCCCACCGAGGCAACGCAATCCTAGCTTTACCGCAACCCACAATCTGGCTCAGGGGTCACTAGGCCAATGGCTTTACCGTGACCAATAGTGTGGTTCAGCGACCACTAGACCATGTGCTCTATCATTTGGAGTTCCACCTCACGTAGCTTCAAATCCATCCGGTAATCCATCTCAACCAAAACATGAGAAGCCCATCACACCATGGCTATCCGGAAATGGCAAGGCTAGACTGAAAACGCGGTTACACCTGGCAAAACCCATGCCATAATAGCAAAAGAACCACATGCAATACCATGCATGCCAAAGCTAGCAAGGAAAATACACATGCAAATCGATACCTGAAAATAATACTGTTGTAGTTGCTTGATCTTACTCTTCCTTGCTTGATCTCTGCTTCCTCTTGCCTTCTTTTCCTTTCTTGATCCAATTCCAAAATTCTCCAAGAAAACTCTAAGTGTCCAAGAGTGAGAGAGATAGAATAATGAGAGAGCTCCAAAACTGAACTGAAAAAATTGATACAAACTAATTCTTAAAAACCTTTTTATCAATTAGGCCTCTATTTTCTTCATTTTCCATTATTTTCGTTCATTTTCCTCTTCACATGCAACCTATGACCTTTCACCTCCATTTTCTCCTAATTTCAATTATTTTCATAAATAAATGTGCCAAAAATGACATTTTGCCTTTCCAAATCCTTTGTCATTGCGTTTGCCAATTTCCTTAGCCATTAATGAACTGATGAACACCCACACTAGGATGTTTTTCCCAACATTCATCTTGGAATAAGTGTCCCATAAACCGTGGTTATTATTTTGTCTTTATTAACTTTTATTACATGGAATTTTCACCAAGGTTGTTACAGTTCATTGATGATATATTGATATATTCTAACAATGAGGAAGAACATGCATAACATTTGGCAACAACATTGAAACTATTGAGAGAGCATCAACTATATGCCAAGCTTAGTAAATGCAGTTTCTTTTAGAAAGAAGTACATTCCTTAGGGCATGTAGTTTCCAAGGAAGTCATAAGAGTGGATCCTAAAATGATTAGAGCTATCATGGAATGGACAACTCCTAGGAATGTAGATTAGGTCAAATCATTTATGGGGTCAGCAAGTTACTACAAGTGGTTCATCAGGAAATTCTCATGGATTGCCTATCCTATTACATCCTTGCAATGAAAAGGGAATAAATTTGAATGGACAGAGGAATATGCAACTAGTTTTGAACAGTTGAAACAATTGCTTACAAATGCTCTGATATTGAAGATTACAGATCCAGACAAAGATTCTGTGGTGTGTACAGATGCTTGCAAGAGAGGAATTGGTGGGGTTATAATGCAAGAAAGATAGGTAGTATGCTATGAGTCAAGGAAAATTAATGAGCATGAGAAAAACTACGTGACACACGATCTTGAGTTAGAAACTATTATTCATGCACTGAAGACATGGAGCCATTATCTTCCTGGAAAGAGGTTAATCTTGATGAGTGATTACAGTAGATTGAGATACTTATTTGACCAACCTAATATGAATGCCACATAAGCTAGATGGTTAACTACGATAAGAGAGTTTGACTTCAAGATCAGGTACATCAAGGGTAAAGAGAATAGGGTTGCAGATGCTCTTAGCAAAAGAGTGTAGGTGAATTACATAGCAGTTATGAGCTCATATGAGATAGATTTATAGGATCATATCTTACAGACAGGACAACAAGATGACATGTATAGGGAACTTAAGCACATGTTACAACAACAAGGCACAGGTGAACTGGATGTGGACTATCATCTCACGACATATGGTTTAGTGAGATTTAGGAATATGATCTATGTGTTGGACAAAAGTGAACTCAAGAAGATTATCTTGCGGTAATTTCATGCTAAGTCATATTTGGGTCACCCGCAATATTAGAAGACATTGACAGCTATGAAGAAGTTCTACCATTGGCCGAATTTGAAGAAAGAGGTGGCACAGTTTGTTGCGGGATGCTTGAATTGTCAAAAGGTAAAAGCAGGATTGAAAGAATCTAGGTGAGTTATTACAACCAATTTCAATTCCATAGTGGAAATGGGAGGTAATTTCCATGGAATTAATTATATATTTTCCGAGGACCTCTAAACAACATGATTCTATTATGGTTGTGGTTGACAAGTTGACAAAATTAGTGAACTTCATTCCAGTAAAGTCTAGGAATTCAGCTAGTCAAGTAGCACAGGTCTTCATCAGAGATATAGTGAGGTTGCATGGTGTTCCGAAGAAGATTTTTCCACATAGATATGCCAAGTTCACTTCCATGTTTTGGAAAGAGTTATTTGTAGGTTTGGGTACAAAGTTGGCCTTTAGTACAACTTATCATCTGCAAACAGATGGACAAAAAGAGAGGGTCAACAGGGTTTTTAGAGGACATGTTGAGGAAAGTGGGGTCAACAGGGTTTTAATTGAACCAGATATGTTAGCAGAGATGGAACATGAAATGCAGGTAATCAAGAAGAATTTAAAGGTAACACAGGATAGGTAGAAGAGTTATGCAGATCAACATAGTGTGTTTAAGGATTTTTAGGTTGGGGAATAGGTGTACTTGTGCATTAAGCCCAAGAAGATCTCCTTGAGGATTGGATCATGTGCCAAGCTGGCACCTCGATATTTTGTGTCTTTCAAGATTCTTAAGAGGATTGGAATAGTAGCCTACCAACTTGCACTATCTCCGACAGTGAAAGTCCATGTGTCGTTTCTTAAGAAGTATGTGAAATATGTTGATCATGTGATTGACTGGTCTGTATTGTAGGTGGAACCAAAAGGAGAATTTCAGCCAGAACCTTATTTCATTTTGTAGCGAAATATGCTCATGCTCCATAATCAAGAAATCGAGAAAGTTAAAGTGTAGTGGAAGCACTTTGGGCCTGATGAAGCCAAATGGGAGATGGTTGATTAGATGTAGGCTTTGTATGCTTCTTTATTTGTTGGTTGAGCATATGTCTTTTGGTATATATTTGATTTTGTGTTTGGTTATGTCTATATATTCATATGTTGTAAATACTGCATCGAGTTGTGTTATAAAGCTCCAATAAGCGGTATGGTGTTCAGGATATGTTGGTTTTGTTTTAGCAGATGGATATGATGTAAATGTTGTATCGAGCTATGTTATAAAGCTCCATAGGCAGCTTGTGTTTGATGGTTTATAAGTGTCACTGAACATCGAGGATGATGTTCCCCCAAGTGGGGAGGGTTCTGTAACAACCCTGGTTAAAAATCCATGTATTAAAGTTTATAAAGGCAAAATAAGACCAAGGTCATGGGACGCATATTCCATTGAAGCTTAATGTTGGGCAAAAAAATAGTGATGGGTTAACTTGTGATTAATAAATGGCAATGGAAATTGGCAAAGTAAATGGTAAAGGAAAAGAGGCATTAATTGACATTTTATTTATGAAATAATGGAAAGTAGGAGAAAAGGAAGGTGAGAGGTCACATAATTGCATGTGAGAAAAATGAAGAAAATAGAGGCCTCAATGATAAAAAGGCTTCTGAGGATCAGTTCACAACCTTTTGTCAATTTTAGCTTGGAGCTCTATTCTATTCTCTCTCTCATACTCTTTCACACACTTAGAGTTTTCTTGGAGCACTCTTGGAGGATTTTGGCATACTTGTGGATTTGGAGAAAGAAGCAAAGGAAAATCAGGAAAGCGCAAGGTGACAACGAGATCATCAACTACATCCAGTTTGTTTTGTAGGTACCAAGTTGCATGAATGATTTCCTTACTCGTTTTGGCATGGAGGATTTCTTGGATTGGTAGTGGTTTTTCCTAACCTTGCCATTTCCTGGATAGCCATGGTGTTGTGGGTTTTCCCAATTGTTTCCTAATTGGTGCTCATGTTCCTTATGACTATCGGTTGAGTTATTAGTTGTTGGAGCCTTGGTTGGATAAACTCTTTGGAAGCCCTCGAATAGCTTGGGTTGAATTAATAGTCTTGGAAGCCTTGGTTAGACAAATGCTCTGGAACCCTTGGTGGGTTGAGTTACTAGTCTTGGAGCCTTGGTTGGACAAACGTTCTGGAGCGCTACTACAGTTGTGGGTTCAGTTACTAGTCCTAGAGTCGGGTTGGAACAAACGCTCTGGAACCCTTGATAACTTCAGTAGAGACTAATCTAGTGATGGTTAGTGATGTTCGGCCATGAGGTGGAATCACTGGTTGAGGGTTGAGGTGGTTTGACCTTTGGAAACCCTCGTTTGGTTTTGCTTGGTTTATTCCATGATATCCCACATTCATGCTTGGAATATGGCACAGGACTGATTGACTGAAAGAGAGATTTAGTTCAGCCCAATCTATGATTGAGTGGTACATGGAAGTCCCTAACTGGGTTGGCTTTTGCATATGTTAATAAGATCTCCTTTCCTCTTGTATTTCATGGGTATTTATACTTTTTATTATGTGGTTTTGATGGTTTTTCTATCATTGTTATTACTCTGGTTATATGTTGGTTATAAGCATAGTTTCATGACATATTCTAGTTATGGCTCGTAACATGTTTTAATCGGTAAAAGAATGGTTATTGAATTCATGACCTAATATATATTATTGCAACCATTGTGATAGGGCATTAGACCTTCTTGATGATTCTCAAATAAGTATCAAACCCCTATGTTCATATATGAATTTATAACGTGTAGATTACATGTTCATAATGTGTTTGATGAAATGCCTAGTATGTTCTGGTCAGCCTAGGTCAAGTTCTGGGTTGAGATTGAATGTTTAGCTTTTCCATTGTGTCAATTATGATTATCAGGTGAGCTTACCAAATTAATGAATAGATATATGTATTTATAACCTACAAGTACTATGCAAACAAAGTGTTTGTATAAATGAGTAATTCGTACCTCCAACTTCTCGGGGTGATAACTTTGGCACACGGTCTCCATTTGACTATCATAATACCTCATTTTGAAGATCTCCATAAGGAGGCCAAAATAAATTTTTTAAATGCGCCTTGCACTTTTTCGGTCTCTCAATTTTCCCTAAAAATGTCATTTATGCCCTCAAAATGGTCTCAGAAGTTTAGAACTCAAGAAATCTACCAAAAAATAGAAAGCTCTGTTAATTTTAAGGAGACAAACCTGAAAAGAAATAGTGTTGGGTTAGGTTGGGCTAATAACATTGTTATCATCTGTCTCTAGGTGGTTGCAGTCAGTTCTAGACATATGGACTCAATTTTCCATAAGTGCACCTTGACAATCAGGTCTTGCATAGTAACTCTCATCTTCATGTTTACCTTAGTGAGCAAGTTAAAGTGGGTAAATATTGGGTGAGGGTGTTACAATATAGATCTACAATATTTTGATGATCCTCAAAGAATATTTATTAGTATGAAAGTAAAGTTGTAGATATATTTTCATAAATTTCAAAAAATGGAAAAGAAGGGTGGATCTAAATTTGTAGATTGATCTGATAGATTCTTCATCCATTGTCACACTCCATCCCATGGGTAGATATTCCATGTATTCTTCATCCACAAAATGACTCTTCATCTCATGCACAAAAAGAAGAACCATTGACTTTCCTTAATCATCATCATTCAAACTTGTTAGGATTGGTGTCCTGCTAAAAGGGTTACATGACTCCATGAGTGAGGTATTTGGGAGTTGGATCAATAGTTTTCCATCATTCAGAAGTGGACATCAATCTTGTGGCCCTTCCTAGATTGGATACTCTCATCGCCATCTCCATGAGATAACTAGAAAAAGCATCTATGGAATAGGCACTTTCACTATATTGAGTGTGAAATCTTTGTCAGTAATATAAAGAAATTTTTTTTTAATTAAAGAAGGGATTGTTACAACAAATTAATATTTTATATGTATTGCAAAGAAATTCACAAGCTCAGTTCAGCTTGACCATGCCACAAAATGTAGTGGCATATGACAATGATGGTTGCATGTGTTGATGACATTTGGATTTGAAAAGTACATTACTTGAATTCCTTCCAAATTACTTGCCCTTGTAGGGTCATGAAAGCCTTGGCTTGGAGCTTTAACTATGTGAGCCATTGATTTATTTGGTTATCTCATCATTGTTGTGCTTTGAAATGTAATGGAACTGTGTACACTATGAAAAAACTATGTATACTTGTCAATATAGTAATGGAGCTCATCCTTATTATCATAATATTTGTTTGTTAAAGAAATGAGAAATGTTTACAATTGAAAGCCATGAACAGGGAAATAAAGTATGAGTTTAGTTGATATATGGCATCCACATAGAATGTAAATTTACAACTATTTGGATGTACCATGGAAAGAATGAGGTCATCTTTTTTATTTCTTAGTGTTTTAAAGTGCAATTATTTTTTGAGGATTTATTTACACCCTGAATAATGCATTGGGGAATTTTGAAGTCTAAAATGGACCTCCTAAGGAAAATAATAAAATAATAGTTAAACTAATAAAATAAGAGTTATGAATGTTAAAAAAAGAAAAAGAAGGGAAACTACTTTTTGTATTATATTTTCACCTTATCTCCTTATAGGTTTACACAAATGTCAAGCTTAGACACCCATTGGATGTGAAATTAAATTCCACATCCAACGAGTCCCCACTCACATACTTCTGAGTAGACCCACATCGAAAAAATAAATGAAAATACATTAAAAAACATGTTGAACATGTTTTTTTCATGTATTTTCAATTTTTTGTTTATGTGAGAGTGGGTATCCTTTGGATATGGAATTTAATTATGTAGCGAATGGGTGTCTACATTTGACATTTGTGTAAACTTATAAAATGAGATAAGCCAAAAATACAACTAAAAAAAATAATTTTCTTTACTCTACAAATATATACCTCTAGGGATGACATTATCATCATAAATCTTATTGGTTTTTTTTAAATTAATTTTATTAGTATATTTTTTAGGCCCATTGTTAACTTCAAAATTCTCCAAGAAATCTCATACACAAAAAGAATATAACTATACAACCAATAAATTAAACATTATTTAGATACAAACAATACTGTAAAACAATATTTTCCTATGAAAAACCTCATATTCAGACTTGTGAACCTATTTTTACAATTATTATATGGAGTTCAAATTTCCTTTAGAGTCTTCATATACCAAAATGAAATCATCCAAAGATATCCGTTTGTGGATTGTAATTTCTTGAAAGTGAATTCCAACTAGTATTAAAAAAGGTGACCATTTGATAGATGTATCCTGTGTATGAGATAGATTTGATCTTCCTGTAATATATTGGCCGTGGAAAAAAACATGAGGGGTTATGAGATTCCTTAAGAAGATGTTGAATTCCATGCGTATTGGTTGTTCATGCATCTTCAGTTCAACATCAGTGGGGATATGAAGGCAAGTTTGTGCATTTAATTTCATAAAATTAAGAATCAAATTAATTATAATAAAAAAATTTAAAATATGATGGGGCGGATATAATAGAATTATGATAAAATTGACCATTTAAAAATTGGTTATATTATAATGTGTGTGGTGGATATAATAGAATTATGATAAAATTGATTATTTAAAAATTGGTTATATTATAATGTGTTTTTTTAGTTTAATTTTGTTGTAAAGCGTTCCCTCTGAGAAGAACTTCATAACAAGCCAAGGTAGTGCAACAATTATGTTCAGTTTTATCAAGATTACAAGGTAATTGGAAGGCGCTGCAACAATTATGTTCAATTTTATCAGGATTACAATGGTGCTTGACAGACAGATGTTCGGTTCTGTAATGATCATAACCTTTTCTTTATGCGCTTCTCCACTGTAATTGGAATGCATGTAAACACGTTGCCGCATCATTATCGTAACTGTCCGCTGAGTCGGTGATCTCTAGGTGATCTCTGCACGATTTAAAGGAATTGTTCATTTAAGCCTCGTTAAAAATAAGTCATATTTTCATTAATGTTAACCAAGACTTTGTTATTCACATTTGTTCTTTGAACGAGACATGATTATATTTTATATGTTTCTTCTTTTCTACACCTCGGTTCTTCTTAGTCTTTCAGGTTGCTTAGAATTAAAGAATGTTAACGGATTCTTGATTCGATTGATTTTTGTCCTAAATTTGAAAAAATTGCGCTGAAAAATGATTTCTTGCAACAACTTGAATAAGGATGGATGATTACGCCCACGTACCATCTATATATATCTGTGGAGGTTTGTGCCTTTTTCTGTGCTGGAATATTGTTTTGTTCCAACTATTACCATTCTCACCGACTTCATTTGTTCCAAACAAGCCTATCGGTTTGAGGATGCCTAAATTCCACTTTGGTTATATGATTTGTCTAGTGGTTTTTTTTGTAGCTGTTCAGTTTGAAGTTCGTTGAACATGATACTCTATAAAGACCCATGAAGCTAGGGCTTGCTTGACAAAATAATTATTTGGACTACCAGAAAATGTGAAAGCTTTTCTATAGACTCTATTAAATAGTAAACATTTTGTGGCGTTCCAGATTTCTAAATAATTTGTCGCTGGTATTTCGAAGAGGCCGTTGATAAGTTATATATTGATTTGAAAATAACAACGTAAAAGATGTCTGGACAATTATAATGTTGGGGTTTTTAATCAAATTTAATATCTTATTCTCCCTTGCGCATGGCTTAGTACGACATTTACCTTTCAAGTTAGGTATCCTTTTACATGAAAACCATCGTTGTAAGATAAATAGCTATAGAGGGTTCAAATCTCATTCAGTATATATATGACCTGTTGTGTCTTGGCTAGAAGAGTAGGCGACCCCATGGCGGACGTCTCGACTCTTGTTGAGGTATAAGTTTCCTGCTATTGTGCGGCTTGTAGGCTAGGCATAAGTTTCCTGCTATTGTGCGGCTTGCAGGCTGTTGCACGTAGCCTAGGTTTATAGTGGCAGCGAGTTAGATTTGATCCTGGGCCTATTCAGGATAACTCTCACCAGTTATCGATTAACCTAGATTTAAAAAAAAAAAAAAAAAAAAATAGCTATAGAAACTGGAATCTACTTTGCGATGCTCCTAGTCAATCGATTTTATAAAAAATTCAACCGAATCTGTGATTGAAGGGATAGATGATCCTGTTAAGGGAAAGAGAGATATATTGTGATGTCTATCCGTAGCGTTATCATCTTCGATCGTTCCATACTAAGAGAAGAACTGTATCGGAGGAAGAACAAGTGGTTCCTCAGCTCATCAACGACTTGTGCGAACTTTGTTGGGGGTGACACGTTTTGAGATTAGATCAACTAGTAACTGAGAGTAAAGTGGTGACCCTGTGAAGCCCGTTTCATAGATTCCCATCTTATTGATTTCTCGTGAATAAATTTAATCAAATGATATAAATAATTTTTAAAATTTGAAATTTGAAAAAAAAATTACAATTTATAAAAATTAATCTTTCCATAAAATAAAATTAAAATAAAATATATAATAATTATAAATGCAACAAAATCATTTTTTTTCAAAAAAACATCTACTCTAAAAATAAATAATTTCAATATCTATAAAATTTTACCAACCATAAAATTCCGTAATTTCTTTTATAACATTTTTACATTCAAACAAATCCATCTATTCAAACTACTCAAATTTATTAAATATTTTAAATACTTAAATTCCAAATTCCATAATTTCTTTTATAACATTTTAACACTCAAACAAATCCATCCATTCAAACCATTCAAATTTATTAAATATTTTAAATACTTAAATTCCAAAACGTTTAGGAAGACACTCAAACAATTAAATACTTAAATTCCAAAACGTTTAGGAAGAAACTTAAACAATTAACTTAACTTAACTCTTAGCTATTACCTATTAACAATTATCAATTTCTATCTTACCTTCTTATTTGTATCTCGGAAGCATTTGTGATTGTCATTACTGAAAAATTGAAACCTCAACAGTTATAAAACTTCAGTCATGGGACGGGACCACGCCGGCCGTCTGCCAATCGTTTGGCTTGATTAGAGTAAACTCCCATGACAGGTGGGTATCGAGGTTAAAAGCTGTGTCCTCACTGTTTGTCTCGCCGATATATGTGAGTAAAGTAGATTTAAAAAATTATTTAAAGGTATATTTAAAACCTTTTCAATCTTTTAAAATTAATGTGGTCGTTAATATAAGTAAGGTGGAAAATGAAAGGATGTTGATATAGTAAGGTGGAAAATGAAAGGACGTTAATAGATGTAGCTTAATGTAGTTGTTTTATTTGAGAGAGGATTGATGTAGGGATGATTAGTAAATTGTTATGGAATTGTTTTTAGTGCGATTTTTTGGAGATTCCAGTGACGGAATCCGGCGGAAAAAATTGAGGTTAAATCTTGATTTGTATTATTTAAAATGGTTTTTTAACTGCATATTTGGATTCAGCGCCCTGAAAAACCCCTGGGACCCTTTGATTGTGCAGATATTAGCTATCAAACTTGCGATTTCAATAAATTGCTGCCCGATTTTAGAGAAATTTGACCGGAAAAGCTTCCAAAAAGTCTCTTTAAAGACAACTCCAATTGTTATTTATTACAATTGATTTTTATTTATTATGGTTGATAATAGTTAATTTATTATGGTTGTTTGTTGTAGATAAATGTTTATTATAGTTTTATTATAGTTCATTATGTTGAGGATGGTTGAAAATAGATGTTCATGGTGAATATAGGTAATCATGTTGATCATGGTTTATTGTGGTGAGCTATGTTGAGCATGGTTAAACATGTTGAGAATAGTTGATCTTGGTTGACAATAGTTGTCCAAGAATAACTACAGGTAATTATGGTTGATCATGGTTGGCCATGGAGTCCATCGTTAACCATAGTCAGCATGGTTAACTATGGTCAACCATAGTAACCATGGTTGAGCATGGTCTATCATAGTTGGCCACACTAAAGATGATCAGCCATGGTGAGCATAATTAATCATAGTCCACTATGGTCAACCATTGTTAGCCAAGGTGATCACACTTGACTATGGCTAACTATGGTTAACTATAGATGATCAAGGTTATCCATGATTAACCATTGTTAACAATGGATGACCATGGTTAACTATAGTTAATCACAATTGAGTATGATTGACTATGGTTGTCCATGATTGATTGTCGCTGGCCATGGTTGAGTATGGAAGTTGACAATAGTTTAATATGGTTGACCAAAGATTATCATGGTTGCTCATGGTTCACTAAGGTTACCTAATGTTGATTATGGTTGACTATGGCTTCTTATGATTGACTACATTTGGGTAACATTAACCATGGTTCGCTTTAGTTAACCATTATTTGAGAATGTCGAACATGATTTACCATGTAGGTATGACTATGGGTGCTATGTTAACCAACGATGACCATGTTTGATCATGGTTGGGTAGGGTTGAGCATCATTACCTATGTTGACCATATTTAACTATCAGTGAGCATGATTGAACATGATTGATCATGATTAGCTATTTTTTAAATTTATTTAATCTTTATTTTATTTTATTTCATATTTGGGATTAAAAATATCAATAAATTCACATTATATCTTTAAACATTTTTATTATTGAAAATAAAAAACATGATATTATTTATAAATCCAAAAATTACGCTAACTATTAAAAAATACTATTTCTTTTATAAAAAAAAACTAAAAGAAAATCCAAAAAATGATATCCAAACTAAAAAATATTAAATTTTATTTTTGAATAAAATAAAAGAAAATCCAAAAAATGATATCCAAACTAAAAAATATTAAATTTTATTTTTGAATAAAATAAAATAAAGAAAAGAAAAATCATTAAAATACGCAATTAAAAAATAAGAATATAAATATATTATCAAATAACTAAAACATTATAATTTTTTAAAATCAAATAAATTTAATTAAATTTTCAAAAACTATAAAAATTTAAAAACAAGGATGCCTTGGAGAGGGCTTCCGGGCCATTCTGTTTGTTGTTTTTAGTTGTATATAATTAAAAAACAAGGATGCCATTCTATTGGTTGTTTTTAGTGGTATATAATTAAAAAACAAGGATGCCTTGGAGAGGGCTTCCGGGCCATTCTCTTTGTTGTTTTTAGTTTTATATATAATTATTTTTATTTTTTTATATGTTTTTATTTATTTATATTATTATTATTATTTATATAATTTGTTTTTTTAAATAAGTATTTTTTTTTTTTTATTTATTTTTACAATTATTATAAAATTTTGATTTTTAATAAAAAAAATATTAAATTTTTTGATATGGAAAATATTGTTTTAATATTTAATTTATTTATTTCTATATATATATTAAAAAATAAAAAATAATTTATTTATTTTTTTTCAAAATTGTTTTTCATTATTCTATGATGATTTTATAAATTAGGGTTTTTGGGCCATTCTCTCTTTTGTTTTTAGTTGTATATATAAGTTTCTTTATGTCTCTCCCTTATTAATTTTTTGTTTAAGTTATTTATTTATTATTTTTATAATTATTATTTATATAATTTGTTTTTTTAAATAAGTTTTTTTATTTATTTTATTTTATTTTTGGAATTATTAAATTTTGTTTTTAATAATAAAAAAATTATTAAATTTTTTGATATGGAGAATATTTTTTATTATTTAATTTATTTATTTTTAAATATAAAAAATTTCATATTTAATTAAAAAGGTAAAAAAAAATCATTATGTTCTTTTTTTAAAGTTGTTTTTCATTATTCTATGTACATTAATGATGATTTTATAGATCACCTATAAAAGAAAATTAATTTTTAATGCCCCATTAAAAATGGTCAACTTGTATTAAATTAAGATTTAAATGACTTATATTTTTATATTTTGAACCTTTAAAGAATAAAATTCTTCTCAATAGAACCACTTTTTAATTTAGGTATTTATTTTTAGGGTTTTTTACTGTTTTAGTATTTGGTCTTTAATGTCATGGATGAAAAATGTTGAATTTTTTTATTTTTATTTTTTTGTAATTGTGATATTTGTGTTTAATTTCATGGTTAAAAAATGTGGAAATGTTAAGGATTTTTGTGCTCATCATATTTGGTCTTTCATACCGTAGTTGAAATTTTAAGATTTTTCATAATCATGATTTTTATTTTTAATGTCATGGATACATATTGTTGAAACCTTAACCCTAAAAAAAGGGATAATGTGGCATCACCATGACTATACAGAAGTCCAATGTCCACCTTATAAACAAAATTTTATGTATGTTTTGTTGGCTATGAGCATGTTGCTGCTCTCATAACTTTAGAATTATGTTCCAGAGACCATCCACACATATTTATCCCCTTAATGCTTTGCTCAAATGATGTATGCATAAGTTTTCCAAGTTTAAGAAAACAACATAGATGATTGTGGCAATCCATCTTCCATTCTTTTTTAAGTCAAACACTATCTTGCTCTTGGCTTGACCAAGTGGAATAAGGTTGCATACTTAGATCTAAGAAATAACCTGCATAGGAGTTTGTTTTAAAAAATGGATTTGACACGTGGATTTATTCACAAAATGCAGTAAATAAATTATTATTTTTTTTCAATAATGTTAAGAATAATGACAAGAAAATCTCTAGTATGAAGAATTTCATTTAAGATGGCTATAATTTAACATTTTCACTTCCAATTTCCCATCATTCAGATATCTAAAATTTTGAATTCTTCATTTAGATATTCATGTCATAAAGGAAAAATAGTGCATTTACACTTCCAATTTCTCATCATTCAGATATTTAAAATTTTTAATTCTTCATTAAAAATAGAGATCCCAATTATAAAAGATCACATAACATATCACATCACTCTTCATCTATGCTATTTTTTCATATTCTACCCATAACATATCACATCACTCTTCATCTATACTATTTTTCCATATGCTATAGACTTGCAACATTTGGTGCAATTGCTAGTTATTTATTTGTAAAGTTTACAATAATAATGAATAGCTATTGTAAATTTAAATTACTCTTATTAATGAGAGATGTTTTATTTTGTAACCTTTAAACTGAATTCAAAATGGGATAAGAACAATATCAAATATATATTTTCATAATTTTATTGAATTTTATATTAAAATATTATGATTTAAATAAAATTATTATAAAATTAATCTTATTTTAATGAGGATTAAGGGGAATATTTTTTTTTGAAATGGTTTATTTGATTATTGATTTATATATTTTTAATCATATAAAATAATATTTTCAATTATTTTAACTAATAAATTAAATTTTTATATTAAAATATTATAATTTAAATAAATTATTATAAATTTAATCAATTTCCAATAATGATTAAGATTAAATGTTATCCTTTATTGAGATTATTTACCTTATGAACATATTTTTAATAATAAAATATATCATTGATGGTTAAAATAGAATGTTATTCTAAACTAAGATTTATTTTAAACTTTATTTTAATGTGTTTCTGGTAAAAAATAACAAAGATGCCTTCAAAAGTGTTTAGTCTTTGTGAAGTAAATGAAATGGCGTTGTTACTATGAGTGTATAGTGGTGTTGAGGATGGGGCATAAAAGTCAATTTATCTTTTAAGAAAGTGTTTTTTTAAACATTTTAATTATGATTTGAGTTAAGTTTAAATTAATTAAAATTTTAGTTATAAGGTTTTAAGCAAAGTTTTCCGGTAGAAATCATGTTGTAAAGTGTTTCTCTCTGAAACCAACTCCCCTCGGTGCACACTTGTCATCACTTTTTGTCGTTTGATCCATTGTTAAACGATTGGATTGTTCTAGTCCGTTGATTTAATTACACCGACACAAACAATTTTTTGTTTCCCTTTGCGCAGATGTCGTCGTCTTATACAATTCATGTTATGTGTTTCGTTAGCGAGGGTTTTCCCACATCCTTATGGAAACTACCCTACGCCCGTCTGCTTGTCTTTCTTGACAACAGCCAGCTAACGCATGCTCAGTCAGAGAAGGGGGACTGCCATGACTTGCCTTGCCATTCTCAGATGGAAATACAAGGAAAAAAAACTGATCAAGCTTTTCAGGTTGATAGCATTCTGTGCCTTGTTGTTCTGGAAAAAAGGGGCAAAGTTATAATCCTGTCATCCTGGTAGTCAAGTTTTATTTTTATTGTCATGACTGTCAACATGGGAGGTGTTTAATGATTTGTGTTACAGATGAGGCTTTTCCCCTTCAGGCTTGAATGCCCAATTATTTTTTTACTTAACTTGTGGTTTACCTCTGTTACCAATCTAACGTGCTCACTTCCTAGCCAATCTCTGGTCAAGTAGACGGGTTAGTAAAGAGGACATTGAGGTTCTTTTCTCTCTTAATCCCTTTAAACTAGGGTTCAAGACTTTGTGCTCCAGAGCTGACTCACCCTTCAAAACAGGTAACAAATTATTTGACAGTTGTATGCATTTTCGAAACAGGTAACAAATTATTTGACAGTTGTATGAATTGATGTTGTGCATGTCCACAACTATGTTGATGGGGCTACGATCTTCCCTCACAATGTAGGGCTTGGAGCTACCAGGTAAGTCCAGTATTAACTTTTCCTGTTTCTCTTGATAACAATGCTTTAAACTATTGAAGTTGGTTCAGTGATCAGTTAGATGGCATAAAAACCCTTCATCTTTAGGCAATAATAGACATTATTCCCTCATTAGTTTGAGAATTATAATGCTTAATAAACCCTTGTTAGGGTTTATCCAGATGTGAACTATGTCAAAGGACAAGGGTTTTCATATGCCATTGTGGTTGTGGGTGAGGCACCATGTTAGGGTTGATCCCTGAGCTTCCTTGGCTTAAAGTCAAAATCATTTAGGAAGCTTCATTTACAGCTTGTACCGATGTTTTATTGATGCAGGGATCCTAATTTGGCTAGAAGAATAGGAGCTGCTACACCTTTGGAAGTTCAAGCTAATGACATTCAATACACATTTTCCCCATGTATTGTTGTAAGAGTCTTGCACTAAGTGTTCTTGATGAACATTTATTCAAATTGAGAGTAAAGTTTGGATTGTTTAGAGTGCTTTGTTTGGTGTGGAAATGTTTGCAGAGATCTTTGATGGGGGCCCTGCTATGAAAGCTACAACGAGGATCCAAAAATTTTCAAGGCAATGACAAAGATAATCTTTGGCCTGCAGGGGTAGCCTCCTGCCAATTCCATGAAAGGGGTGCCCTTCCTAGCTGGATAGTCACTTGAAAACCTTGTGTTTTATTCATTTGTCCTTTCCCATAGAACATGAATTTCTTTGATCAATCAATTATGTCACCATTTTGTGTTTACACAGTTAGTGATCTATTCATGTCTGTCAGGTCAAATGTTGCAGCCCGTGCTAAACATTTTGTGGGTGATGGCAAAACAACCAAGGGTATCAATGAGAATAATATTGTAATCAGTTATAAAGGATTGGTGCACATCCACATGGCGGCCTATTTTGATGCCATTGCCAAAGGAGTATCCACCATTATGGTTTCCTATTCTAGTTGGAATGGACAGAAGATATACGCTAACCATTTTCTTGTTTCTCGTGTTCTTAGGAAGAAACTTGGCTTCAAGGTATTATTGATGTGTCTTCTTATCATCAGTATTGGTTTTATATTTTTACCTTTTCAAAAATTTATATTATGTAGAACATACAACCGGTTAGTTTAAAATGATGCCTTCTTGTATTTGTCACAGGGCTTTGTTATTTCGGATTGGCAAGGTATTAACAGAATAACTAGCCCACCTAGTGCTAATTACTCGTTGTCATTTTTTGATGGTGTGAGTGCAGGGATTGACATGGTACTGTCTTTCTCTCTCACACTAGACACTGTTCCAATTTTCAGTGGCCCTAATTAAATAACGTTCATGCCCAACTGAACTTTTCTAATGGAAATATGTTTGATAGGTGATGGTTCCCTACAATTTCAAAGACTTTATTAATGATTTGTCTTCGCAAGTGAAGAGTGTTTTGATCCCCATGGCTAGAATAAATGATGCATTTGGAAGAATATTGAGAGTAAAATTTACCATGGAGCTATTTGAGCATCCTTTGGGCAATCCAAGCCTAGCCAACCAACTTGGCAGCAAGGTGAACTCTTAAGTGTATGTTGTTTTTTTGTTCATTGAAAGATTTTTTGGTGAATGACTAATACTTAAGAGTGTTGTACTCTAGGTGTTGTCCTTTATACAAAAGTAAAAACAAATATCCATAGCTCTAAAGAAATACAAGCAGATTCAGCTGTGTTTCTATTTGTTATTTTAAGATTTTTATAGCCTGACATTCTCTTTATAGTATATACCACCATATGTTGGAAGAGGATATGTAGTTTCTCCCATGTGTTGTAATGGTGGTGATGTAGTAGTTCTCTTTAACTTGACCACTAAGGAAATGAAATTGTACTTTGTACTTGTTGATGACAAAATTTGTTAATGTTATTTCTAATGTTGTTTACCATAATGAATATGGCCTTATTTCCTTTTCATGTGTCTTATGTTCTATGATTTCTTTGTTTTCCCTTTAAAGGTTTTATTAAGATATTTATCACTATTTTTAAATTGATCATTCATCCACTTAATTACTAACAACTCATGAAATTTAGTAAGACTTGGTAAACAGATTCTTCTCCCATAGGAAATAGGCAAAGTCTGAATTTAAAGGCTAATCGAAACTGTAATCTGAATCTCGTTTGAGCCTATATATGGACACAGTTAGAAAACATACACAAAAGATGTAGATCATTGTCAAGAGCCCCTGTTAATGCTATTCCATTACCATTGAATAAAAAGCTACTAGAAAATTTGATATGCATATTTTTCTATAGCATAAATAAAACTAAAACTCTCTAATATCGATACAGATATGTACCCTAACCTTTTCTCTTATAGATCTTAGTGGGATCTCCATGCAAGAGATTGTGCTGCAAGCAGGATCTGCACTCTATTTACCGGATGCAAAAACGAATTTACAAAGACTGTTAAAAATATAACAGAACTGCCTAGGGAAAATTTTAAGGATGGAAAATTATCTTGAAGTTTAAAAACATTGGCGAATCTCACTAGTCCCTACTATGCAAACTATAAAATGTTTATTGATATATTTGTAAAATTATTCAAATTTATAATTATTTTATATATACTCTATATATAATGTTGGTGATTTTTAGGGTAAAATAATTTTATATTGTAAAATTTGGGCGAATAATTTTTATAAAAGATGGAAACTGGCGAATCTTTTTTTTGGAAAAATCATCGAAAATTAGCCCACCTACGAATATTAGCCACTAAAATTTTCCATGGTCAACTGCCTCATATAACTTTATTGCCTTATCTCTAAATGAAGAGTAAGGATAAGCTCATGATATTCTATCTATAGTTGATTCATGCATGGACACTCACTCTAGGAATACTAAAATTAGTAATATTCCCATAATGCCTTTTTATGTTGCATCCTCATATATTGATCGTTATGTTGTATGAAATTTACCGATGTATGGCTTTATGTAATGTTGTTGTAACAAAAGGTGCCCATATTTTCCATTTGTGCTTCAACCCAGTAGAAGATGATCAAAGGAAGACTATTTAACAGTCCCTCTTACCAAGAAAAGTGTTCTCCACCAATCCAAGTCATCTTTAACTTCCCTTTGGACAAAGGTTTAGTCAAAATACTAGGTACCTGCTGATCTGTTGGAATGTGTTGTAGAACCACAACTCCTTTATGAATTCTTTTCTCTGATAAAATTTAAAGAGTTTGATACAATTTTGATTGTTACAGAATTATCCAAAGTTTGATTTGTCAGCTATGTTGGTAACTTTCCAAAACTGGTTGGTTTCACAACTAGAAGAATTGGAAGCCATATATTTTGCTTCTATTGGACTGAGTGTTGCATAAGTTTCTAATTTGTTAACTACTGAACCAGGAAACTGTAACTGAACTTAAACTAAAAGAGCACCTTGAAGTGTTATTTGTGTCACCAGCATTATCTACCTAATCATAATTTTGAAAACCTTGCGACACCACCTCCCCATTGCTAACATATCTCAGTGCAAAATGCACTGCCCCCTTCCAAGTATTAGAGCTTGTGTTTTGCAACAACCCGATGAACTTGCCTAGGCTGCACCATGTACTGAAAGTGTTGACTGCAAAAAAAATGTTAGGCCTTGTGTTAACTAAGTACGGGAGGAAACCTATCAATCTATCAATCCATCAAAACACAGGGGCACACACATTTTCATTCTATTTCTTTCTCCTCTTGTTTTAGGAACATCAAGAATGCTACAAAATTTAATTAAACAAACTGAGGAAACACACTATAGAGTGGTAATATTTGTCTAACCCAGAAAACCCTTTGCGATTTTACCCCAAGTCTTCAATAGAGTGAAACATGATCCTTCATACATGAGGATTACACAAAGCAGAATTATTTCAAGAATCCTAAAACTCACCAGAACAAAACCTTTGATATTTTACCCCAAGTCTTCAATACAATGAAACATGATGCTTACGCAAAGCAGAATTATTTCAAGAATCCTAAAACTCACCAAAACAAAGCACTTGTACAATTTGGAAAAAAAAGCTTGCTAAAAAATTATGTGTTTTTCATCCATCTATACACACCCACACATAACTGCATCATCTTTGTGCCTTTTTCTCCCCTTTTTTGGTATAAGTAGGAATGCTAAGAAATTAATTGAAAAAAACAAAAGGAAGCATATTTTAAACTAGTCATATTTTTCTAACAAAAATTCATTCAAGGTTTTACCAAAATATTTCAATAGAGTGAATGATCTGTTCTACCAAAATAACTTGCAGGCTCTTATTTTCTCTGATAACTTTGTGTACTATGCATTTCTGTAATTTTGAAGGGATGTCTTATCTCTAATTTTATAAATACTAGATAAGGTATCTAAGCATCACGTAATGTATGGCTTGACTATATATGTCTTCTGTACAAAGTAAATAAGGTAAATAAACAAGTAGTGAAGACTTGACCTATGTAACTTTAGCAATTTGTATTATATAATTGAATATGTTCTGAAGTTCAATTGATCCTTTCAAACACCCAAAGTTGATTGTATTTTCAATGAACATCGAAAGACTCACCTGGGTCACCAATGCATAAAGTGGAAGTGTGGTGTAGCTACATAGAAGCTGCACAACAACCATGGGCATATAAACAACCAAATGTAGTCCTTATCAGACGCAAAATATGGTTATTGTCAATATTCTCCTTATACAGACTAGATCTGCATGAGAATAAGCTAGTATTAAACCAAAGCAGCAATAATGAAGCTATAAAAATGAAAAGGAAAGAACAAATCTAAATTTATAGCCTGTTTGATTGGAATGAGCTCTGTTTACATTTTAGGCAAGATAAAGTTCTTTGATAACTTAAAAAATAAACAACCACAACACTCTATATGTTTAGATAATAAACATAATTACCCAATCATAATTCTAATTATGGTGATATCAAGCCTCTCATGGAAACATGATTTCAGGCCAAGCTCATACTGCAAACATATAAAGTCAAACATAAATATGGTGTAGGGATGCAATAGAATTGAACCAATTTAGCTAGATAAACTGAAATTGATCTAAGGTACCTGAGACTACAACTTTTACCATCGTTACCATAGTAAATCCTATGATTCTATAAATAAGAATTTATCCTTCATTGAATGAACATAGTTCTTACCCATATCCACAAGAAGAAAGCAAGCTGGAAAGCATTTTGCAGAACATAAGTTAACCATTAAGAAATTGGTATTCCCATAAATACTCAATGAATAGGATTTAGAAATACAATTTGTTAATTGAAATTTAGAATGCAAATCATTTTGATACCTGGAAAAGAGTGAAATGGATCAAGAAAAGGATAAGTTGAGGGCGATTGAACCAACACAGTTTATTTGTTGGCTGCACAGTTGGGGTTCCTTTAACTACAACATGCCTCCCTTGAATTTCTAAGGCCAAATATGATATTATAACTTGTAGCTTTGCTCCAACCAACAAAATTATCTATGTATTTTGGAGATAAAATGACATAAAACCCAAAGAATTCAATCAAAAAAATTGTCATGATTATTAACTCTCATTATCAATAATTCAGTGTCATATTAGTCCAAGATTTTTGTGCACTTACAACTAAGTGAACTAAATAGAGCCAAAAGAATGAATACCACCCTACTCACAGAAATAAATCCAACCAAAAAGAGGGTGTTACCTTAAACAACAATAGAAACTCCTTTTAAGAATATGTAGATTGAAGTCATTGGAAGCAGAGATGGAGTGTTTAAGACTTACCATACACATTGAGAAGCAAAAATATTACAACAAAATCCCACAATGGAGGACTGTAGATAATGTAGTGAAGATTGTGCATTAGGTAAAAATCAAGAGGAGGTTTTCAGAATAACTAGAGGGATGACAAAGCAAAGTTTTCTTGGAAGACCAAAACTTTTGTTAACAAAGGAATCTTCACTAACCTGATTCCAACAACCATCTTGAAGTCATCATCCAATGATCTCTTGATATATTTATGAAAATTAAACTTGCTAGTTGGATGAAGGTGAGCTTGTCCAGTTCAAAGAAATAGACACTTTAGTACAAATCAGGTCTGCTACATGAATGATATGGGGATAGAAACAACCAAAGATGAAATAGTAAAGATAATATTAAAATACAAGGTCTTACAATTATGAAGCCATGGTGCAAGGTCAGGTAATCAGTTTTAGTTACTGACAAGTGTCGAAAGAAGCATAATTCAAATTCGAACTTGGTAACTATGGTTTATATATGTGTATGTTAACATTATGTCTAGCATCCTAGGCAAGGAAATTTATTATAAAGTAAGTGTTAGGATGTTATTAGTATTTACAGGACATTTAATCTATATGGAAGTTCGAGTTAATAATGAAATAAAGAAAAATAAATGAGATAAAAGAAAATATACTACTCTTTATTATTTTTAAATTAAAAAAGACATTATTTAATTATATTATATATTTATTTACTTTTGGAATATTGTGTTATAATTCTTCCAGAGTTAAAGTTTTTGTTATTTAAATTACTAAATTGCATTTTTAAATGCAAAATGAACTCAACACTGAAATTAGTAGGATACCTAGATTGTATAGATTACATAACCCAACTCTGTAATTCCAACAAATCCTTAACTTTAAAAATAATTGAGAACATGCCCCGAAAAAAACAGAAAAAAAGGAAAAAGGACCACTATTACAAAAAGCTTAATCTAATTGTTTTATGTTCCCACCTTTTTCTCATATTGTAAGTTTTAATTATGTAAACTGCATTTATTAATAAATAAATTGATTCTAACTCGTGAAAAAATCATGAGACATAGGAATTATACATGCTACAACAACTCAAATATTTCATCTAAGACATCCCCACACAATTTCACAACAAAATTAACAAGAAAATATCATAAATTTAAAGACAATGAACATCAAGACCAATCTATGATTTTCAAATGAAAAAACTAGTTCAGATCACCATAAACTTAAATACAATGAAGACCAATATCAACTTATGAAGCTAAGAGGTGAATAATGTGAGGGAGTTGTGTAATTAATTCTATATTTAAAAAGTCAATATTGGCTATAATTAAAACACACACACACGCATATATAAAATTAAAAGCATCATTAATTTGACTTTCATTGTTGATATTATAGTTCATTATGATGATGGTCACCTCATTTCTTGTTGATATTTCTACCCTCCATAACGAAAATGTGATTCTTTAGATGCTTAAAAAGAAAATATTAAATTTTTTTTCACTCTCAAACATTCCTAGGTACATATTATGTACCATAATTTTATATCAATTTTTAATAGAGATAAACTAAAAAAAAAAAACTTATGTTTTCAATTTTCACTATGAAAAAAATACGTAATTATTTAGTGTTTAAAAAATATTATAATGTAGTAGGAGTTGAGCTCAAGCACTAGAGGCATATAATGTGTTTTTGGAAGTGGCGGGTTAATATCTCTAGAGACATACTCTACTAGGTGAAAAGTATAAAAAAGGTTGTATAAACAATTTCTATTATTTGTATAAATCTGATAGAGGTATATTTAGTAACAAGAACAAAAGTCTCCTCATAATCAACTCATTTTTAATGGGAGAACCTTCTAGCCACAAACCAAGCTTTGTAGCTTCCTATGTTGTTATCTGCTACATGCTTAACCATGTAAAACAACCTAGAATCAAACATTGTCTTCCCCACTAGTCCAGGCATTATCTCCTACCCATCATTCTTTAGGAGAAGATGTATTCCTCCATCATGGCATTTTGCAATACTTGCTTCCTTACTACCTCTTTGTTACTAGAAGGTTTTGTTTCAATAACGGAAGGCATCAGTGCAACATAACTAGGGAACTTTTTAGGAGGGTGGCTTACTTGCAAGGAAGTAGTTGGAGCACCAACTTACTCTATTGCCTTTGGTAATGTCTAGATTAGCCATCTAGGCTTTCTAGTTGAACTTGAAGGTAAAGAGGCACCCCTTACACCTCCAAAAGCTTGCTGATCTAAATCTACTTTTCATGATCTTTTTAATTTCTGCATATCTGTTTTTGGGATACCAAGCTCTTCTGTCTCCATGGTCACTATTGGAGGTTCTTGAGACTTAGAGGACCATGTATTTTCTTCAAACTTGGTATCTCTGCTCACATCTACTTTATGTTGAGATGGAATGTATATTTTATAAGCTTTTGAGGTTTCACTCTAACCTACAAAGATGTCCTTCAAACTAGAAGG
Organism: Pinus tabuliformis; assembly: GCA_031772625.1. Classification (NCBI taxonomy): domain Eukaryota; kingdom Viridiplantae; phylum Streptophyta; class Pinopsida; order Pinales; family Pinaceae; genus Pinus; species Pinus tabuliformis. The sequence continues at coordinate 924,593,671 of CM062809.1, read as the reverse complement.
TTCTAACGTGGTCCTTTTCTCATCTGGAATATGAATGTAGATAGGACAACTGAAAAACTCAAAGATCTATTACTTGAGCCTTCTGAATTCCTCCATTGATGTCATATCCTTCAAAATTTTGTGAGGATCCCTATTCAAAATATAGACAATGATAAGACATGTTTATACAAAGAGACACATGAGAAGAACTAGATCATGAATCATGGATTTGATTGTTTTATGATAGATTTGTTCCTCCTCTTTGCAACCCCAATCTACTGAGGATTGTAGGGAACTATCAATGTTTTCTTGATTCTTTCTTTCATGCAAAAGGTATCAAAATCCTTTGGGGTATACTCCTCTTCAATGTCAGACCTTAACACCTTAATCTTTATACCTATTTGATTTTCTACAAGACCCTTAAACTCTTGAAACTTCTCAAAGTCCTCATCCTTGGTTTCCATGAAGTAAGTCTATGACCTCCTAGAAGAATCATCAATAAAATATTTGTAGTAAATGTTGCTTGATAAGGAAGTTGAGGACATGGGCCCACATACATTTGAGTGGATTAGGTTAGAAACCCCTCTTGACCTATGTTCACTACCAGGGAAACATCCTTCACATGCTTTCCAAGTGCACAACCCTTGCACACCCCTTTCTTCTCAACCTTGAAGATTGGCAATCCCCACACCATGTTTTGCAAGATTGTCAACATTCACTAGAGCAAGTGACCTAATCTCTTTTGTTGAAGCTCACACAAGTTCTCACTATCATGCCCTAAAGTTCTTACATACAAAACATCAATAATTTAATAAGCTTAAGGATATCACTTAATGGATCCCACTCTTGCAACTCGATACGTGGCATCATCACCAAGTTCTACTAAAGGTACTCTTGTTAGAGGTGTATGTTTGCAGGCTCCATTGTCCACATACCAATTGACATCAAACATGATGTTAGATGACGGCATGAGACCATTGAGAAGTGTATCTCAAGAATGGATGAAAGCTCATCCACTTGAGTTGATGCTTTTTCACTCCTTGCAAGTTGCTTATGGCATTGTTGCTTGCCCTTCACCTTCTTTTGATGACATTGGAAGCAAAGTGCCCAAACTTTTGACACTTGAAGCACTTGATGTGGCTCAAGTCCTTCTTTCCCTGGTTACAAGAACCTGGCTCCTCTTTCTTCCCTTTTTATCCCTTCTTAGTTCCTCTTTTCTTGTTGCCTTTATTCATCTTACTAACGAGGACAACATTCTGCTCCCCCTCAATCCCTGCAATTGTATCCAGTATTGTCTCCTTCTAGTTGAAATCATTCCATAGCCTGCTAAAAATGGGAAGTTTTTTTTTGGTCAGATGTCATAGCCAAAAAGTTTCCAAAAAAAACAAGACCTATTTAATGCAATGAGCATTGGATACTCGCTCTTTACCCTTCACCTACTAATTTTCATTTTCAATGAGTGTTTCTATGTCACCATGCTTCTAGAATTTATACCTTACGACGTTTGGTTTGTAACATCTTGCGCAAATGCCAATTAAAAACATCTTAACATCAAGCAAGCTCTCCCTTCCCACATAAATAGTATCAAATCTAAGATCAATTTTATAATTTTATTCACAAAAGCAAGCCGATATACGTGTTACTTATCCCATAATGTGATTATTGTATGACGAGGCAAATGCCGATACACGTGTTGCTTATTTCATGATGCGTTTAATGTACGCTGAGGAAAATGGCGATATACGTGCCGCTTATCCAATGATGCCGATACAAGTGTTGCTTATTTCATGATGCGTTTAATGTATGCTGAGGAAAATGCCGATATACGTGCTGCTTATCCCATGATGCGTTTAGTGGATGCAGAGGAAAATGCCGATATATGTGTTGCCCATGATGTGTTTAGTGCATGCCGATGGAAATGCGAAGACTGGATCGTCATTTTCCAAGGAATCGTTTTGTTGGTTCTTTATGTTATGAGAAATAAATAACAGGGTATAAGCGGAGAAGAACCAAAGCAAGGAGTGGATAGAAAACGTGTATCGCTTAATGGCGGCTTAGCTTCCACCTATTTCTGCGAACGATTTGGAGAGATCCCTCCTGCAAGACTTCGAGAGAGCCCTTCTCCAAGAGACCTCTGAGAGACTCGAGAAGAGAGAACTCCTTCGAGACGCCTCAGAGAGATTCGAAAAGCGAACCCTCCTCTGATAGACTCGAGAAGAGAGCCGTCAAGGAACCCTATTTAAAGATGGCCGACGACGGTCGCTTCACCATACGCGTGGACAACCCCGCCAACTTTGTGAATCTCATGACTCGGAAAGGGAAGCCGACGGAGAGACTGTTGCATCTGGATTTGGAGGACATGAGAGAAGAAGGCAACAGGTGCTTCAGAGAACAAAACTGGGTCGCGGCAGTCGAGCATTATACGAAATGCATTGATGCCGCTCAGCTTCAGCTTAAGGAGAACCCCTCCTACTCCAATAGTGATAATAAGATCGTTAACGACCTTCTGCGTGCTTACTCCAACATGGCGGAGACGTGGTTGCAGGTAAAAGAATTCAAGTTGGCGTTGGAGGATTCCAACGAGGCCCTTCGGATTGATGACGGCCATCTCAAAGCGCTCTACAGGAAAGGCCGTGCTCTGCTCGGACTGAGGCATTACAGGGCGACATGCGAATGTTTGAAGCAGGCGTACAAGACCAGCGCTGGGCAGACAGAAATAAAAGAGGCGCTATGCCGGGCCATGACTTTGTATGCCCAGAGCCTGAATGGCAAGTATGACATCTCCGACTACTTACTCGGAGAATCTACATCTTCTCCTCCCGAAGTAGCCGAGTTCGTGGGCAACGTGGAGATCAAAATGACCGAAGACGGACGCGGTCGGGGACTTTACGCTACCCTAAAAATAAGGAGCGGGGAGCTTTTGTTGGTGAGCAACGCTGTGGCAGTTGCTTATAGGAGCGCTTCTGCCACCATGGTAGGTAGGCAGAACGCGGTCAACACAGCGTCTCGAGAAGACATTGTCGCCATGGTGGTCTGTCAAGCCAGAAAATCACAGAGATTGCTCCGCCAGCTTTATAGTTTACATGGTTCGTCCACGTCCACTAGCCTGGAGGTTCCAGCAATTGATCTGTTTAAGACGGAGGGCCAAGGGGAAGAAAATGAAAATTTGCCCCTGGATGATAAGCGTATTCGGGAGATTGTAACTTTGAACTCTTTTGGTGCAGGTAAAGAATTTAAGTTTATTTCAAAAGAGAAAACTGTTGAAACCATATTATTTCCGCAGGGAGAGAGTTTTAACGGTCTTTGGCTGCTGCCGTCCTTCATTAACCATTCCTGCCTCCCGAACTCTTGCAAGCGGTTTGTAGGAAGCGCCATGTTTATTCATGCCTCCAAGCCCATCGAGAGAGGAGAAGAGATCACCACTCCTTACTTGGATCCCCTCCTTCCCTTCCCACAGCGCCAAGCCAGGTGCAAATACTGGGGTTTCAAGTGCAAGTGCCGGAGATGCGTTCTGGAGCACTCTCTGAGGACATCTCTGAAGCCTATAATTACTGCACGGTTTGAGCAAATGCACGACCAAGCAGAGGAGGAATTGATGGCTACAAGGTCTGGTCAACAACCTATCGATGTGGATCTTCCAGCATGCGCAGAACTCGCAGAGCTTGCTTTAGAGGCAGAGAGGTTCATTGGGAGATCCCAGCTATCTGAAGAAGAGAATAACTGGATTCGTGCATCTTTTATGTCTTCATACCTGGCAGGAGCACAGTCCAAACGCTTCGCTCCCATCATCTTCAATAGCTGCCATCCTTTAAAGCTTATGGTGGCCATTCAAACCACTGATCCCTCGGACTTTCGAAATTTCAACCTGGCAATGTGGTTGTTGAAGAGCTGTGAACCTTGTGCAGGGGATGAAAATGAAGCATTAATTAGGCAGTATGTATCTGAGCAGGTGAGAGAGGCATGCATTAGTGTGTTTGGTAGACACTCTGAAGATACTTTCCAAGCGCTTGTCCTCCATTATATAAACGAACAGGCTGAAGAAATTGTGCCTGTCGTCAAGTATGTACACGGACTACTGTAAAAGAACACCACCCTTTTCCCGGCCACTTCGGGGTCATATTCGATTTGCAAGACGTTTGGCATAGGCGTATTTTGTTTGAAAAGTTCTAAGTGATTAGTTAAATCGTGATATCCCTGTTATGTGACAAATATAAGAAGTTAAAGTAAGGTTGAATACAATGCTCAAATGGCTTTCAAATTTTCTGTTCAGTGTTTAGCATTGATGCCCTGATTTGATATGGATAACTGTTTGGCATGGATGAACGCTGAATACAATGCTCAAATGGTTTTGAAATCTTCTGTTTGGTGTGTTTGGCATTGACGCCCTATTTTGACGTGGACAATTGTTTGGCATGGATGAACGCTGGTATATTTTTATAGGCAGACGAAGGAATGTAAAGTGTAACGTTTAGTAGGTTAAATTATACATTTACAAAGCAGTATGGGTCGGACTTGGATTTGTTATATACTCTAAGGAGGTGGTTAATCTCTATAGCTATGCAGTATTTAATGCTACTACATATCCTATTCTATATAGGATAGGATATGATACCATACGTTGTTGTTAGAATGACTGTTGTGCATGTTTAATGCTACTACATGTGGGATATAGGTTATTAGAATCTGACTGTTGTGCATAGCATATAGGCCTTCAAATTTGATGGTCTGCGTACCGCATCCAACAACAGGGCCGATATTACTCACCATTCAAAGATACCAAACAGAAATACACTATTTGTACCTGTGATGGTATAATTCCAGGATACGAACGACGTAGCATGTATTTAATTTTGAAATAGAACGATCCAAACATTTCTGACTTTACTTGGGCAATTCATACTTTTACAAATAGCTATGTTAGTTATATATATGTTATCGTTATGTTTAAATTACTGTTATTATTATACTCTATTCCAATTTGTTATTACATTTGTAATGTTCAGTTATGTTGTTGATATTATTATTAAATGGTATCACAAGTCCAAACAGAGTAATATACACGGTTAACGTTTCTTTTATATGATGTAAATGCTTGAAACATTAATTTTATTCTTCCTCGCCAATCGCCAATGCTCTTAGACTAATTTAATGCGTCTGATACTCATTTCGCCACATTATTCTTCATTAGCAATTCCACAAAATGCTATTTTTAATTAGCAGATGTTGGTGAATGAGGAAATATTAAATTTTAATTAGCAGATGTTGGTGAATGAGGAAATATTAAATTTGAAGTTTGGAGGAGATAATTTGAGAAGTCTCGAGACAAAAGAGATCATATGTACAAAACGGTCCAGACAAAAAAATTACACTTCATCTTACAGTCAATAATTCCCTGGCCGACTGATATCGTACGGAGGTTGAATGACAAATAAGGGTGAAAACAATTGCCTTTGTTTCTTAAAAAAATACTGAAATTGTTTCAACTTTCGCAAAATTATACACTGGAAGAAGCTCTAAAACTTGTTTTGCTCTATTGACTTCACATGTTGCTAATTATAAATTGTATTACTATACAATTTATTGATAAATACGTATCAGAATTAATAAAAATTTGTTGAAAATATAATTTCAACTGCGATCGCCGATATCGCATCGGCAAAATGAACTGAAGGCATTATAAAGGAGCCTTTGTGTTTGCGATAAGCGATCGCCGATATCGCATCGGCAAGGTCAAAGTGAAGGAATCATAAAGAAGCTTTTGTGCTTCCGACGAGCGATCGCCGATATCGCATATCGGCAAATCGGCATATCGGCAGGTCGGAGCATCGGAGGCAGGTAGTGGCAGCAATGTAAAACATCGCCGATGAGCGATCGCCGATATCGCATCGGCACATCGCTATCGGCAATGTCATAGGGTCGGCGTCTTTGACATGAGTAAAGTTGCGATGCGATGGAGTGGACCCGATGGCTTCCCAAAACCAAATTGCATAATGTTTGAAATTCACCCGACGGCAAATATTAAATGTTACGTGGAGTAAAGCTAAGTTTTGGTTGACCATACGTCTTAATGAAATGTCACAGTGGTAGGTAAAATATTAAAGTTTTACTTAGAGTTCGTAAGTTTTTTTTATGAAAAGGTATGGGCGTATGTACTTATTACATAAATTCTATATGGGATAGGTGTATGTAATTAATTACTGTGTTGACCATTGTTTCATGTATGGCACACAGGAAGTTTAAGTGTGCATTCACAGTAGAGTAAAAAAAAGAAGAAGTGGTGAAGCGAAAACCATGTGTTGTATGCATTGAACACACAGCAATGTGAAAAATGTGAAGAACCAGAGGGTGAAAGCACAGCAGTGCACAAATGTATTTGGTAATGTTTTGTAAGGAATTGTAAAACAGAGGAATAGCAAAAACCATGTGTGGTTTTGCATAAAGATAATGGTGGAGCGAGTTTTTGTAACTCTGTAAGTTTTGTTTTTACAACAGCATGTAAAAGTGTTTCACACCAGTGAATGTAAATTTTGTTTTACAGCAGTAAGCTCATGTAAACTCTTGTTACAGCAGTAAGTTGTTTTTCACAGCAGTGAATATGAAAACAATTTTACAGTGGTAAATCCCTCTCAGTAAAAGAGGATGTATCAGTTTTTTTTAATGAATAGAAATTTCTTATGGTGAAATACTCTGATTCTCTGAGTGAAATTTTTTTAAGTTGTCTGTGCATAAAAGATCCTGGAGCAAAGTGGAAACAGAGCATTGCCTCTGTGTGCTTGTTTATTTGGTTTTTGGTATTTTCCCAATTTAAAGAGAGAAATACCCAACAGTGGTATCAGAGCTAGTCCAGGCTCTTTGAAGACTCAAAGAAGCTGAAGGAAGGAGTGGTTGCAGCAGTCAAACTTCTCCAGCAGTGTGAAGACTCAGCCAAAAGAGTTAAGGTATTTCTCAAAGCTTTCCTCTGTGTTACTGTTGAAGAAACAGTCAGTGATTTAAAAGAAAACACAGTCAAGTATTTAAAGCCTAGATAAGAATGGCAAGGTCAAAGAAGAAAGCCTCCAGGGCTGCTAAAAATGTGTCTCCCTCCTCTACTAAACTAGAAGCCAATCCATTAGAATACATTCTATTTCAAACCCCAAAGTTTGATGGAAACTTTGATGTATGGGAAATAATGATGAGGGCTTTCCTAATGTCTGAGGGGATTGAAGTCTGGGAGTCAGTGATTGATGACAACAAGATGGATAAAGAATCCATGGAGTATGATGCACAAGCAGCAAAGACTATCTTGGATGGACTGCCTGATTCTGTGAAGAGGAATCTAGGAAAATACTCATCAGCAAAGGAGATATGGGATAGACTGCATGACCTTCATGCAAAGGGAGCACTGACCATGACAATGAGTCAAGAAGAACCCATCATAGAAGCAGAGAATGAAAAGCTTGACCTCATCAAGCTTCAAGTAAGAGAAAGGGATGAAGAGCTAGCCAAGCTCAAGAAGGAGCTTGATCAACGCAAGAGGAAACATCATGAAGAAGTCATATTCATGACAAATCAGCTGAATGAAGCAAAGAAGCAGGCAGATGTTTTGACAAGCCAACTTGAACAAAGGCAAAAGAGAGTGAACAAGCTTGTAGAAGAGATTGGACAATACAAGGTAGAGGTCTCCTCCCTTAAGTCCGAACTACAAGAAGCCAAGAAGCAGGCACAAGGAGCTGAAAAGAAAATGAAGAGCAGTCAAGCAAAAGATGAAGAAATTTCCAAAATGAAGACAGATATTATCTCCTTCAAAATAGTAGCAGCTGAAGCTACTCGTAGTAAGGAAGAAACTGAGGGACAACTAGCAAAGAAAAACAATGTATGTGAACAGTTAGAAGAAGAGATTGTCCTCCTCAGGAAGAAGGTTGAAGGGATGAACAAGATCATGAAGAGCTCTCAAGCTTTGGATGACATGCTCAGCTATCACAGATCTCCATTTGATAAATCAGGACTTGGGTATGTAGCTGAACCCTCAAACAAGGATGAAGATGCTTTATGCAAAGGAGATGTGAAGAAGCCAGAAAGAGATGGTGATGCTCCTAGTTCCAGCAAAGGCAAGGAGAAAAATGAAGGCTGCAATAGAAGAAATCCTGCTCCAAGAAGAAAACCAGCTCCAAGAGGAAATGTAGCTGATGACAAAGAGGCAAGATGCAATGGTCATCAACAAAGGATCTCAAGGCAGCAAGGCTTCAGAAGTACATCTAGAAAAACTCCATCTCCCAGGTACCAAAGTTCATTTTATGGTTATTGTTATGCTTGCTCAAACTTTGGTCATATGGCAAAAGACTGTAGAGTGTTTCATGGAGATAGATGTTGTGGTTCCCAACAATCTCCAAGAAATAATTTCACAAGAAGAAATCATGAATTCTTATTCATGAATAAAGTTGAATGCTTCAAGTGTCATAACATTGGGCATATGGCACGTGACTGTAACTTGACATGGGCTCTTACACAAGCTAGACCCATGCAAAAGAAGAAAGTTACACAAGTATGGAGGAGAAAAGAAATACAGTGTGAAAGCCCCTTAAGCAACGCAGCTGATCTAAGTTTGTTTTGAGAAGACTTCGCTGAAAGAAGACAAGCATACACTAAAGGGGAGCTTGAATTTTTTTTTGTTTGCTGAACTGTATTAACAGTCATTTGTTGATGGAGGATGTATTGCAGTGCAGCAGTTGCAAATGAAATCTTTGATAATCCCTCTAGAAGGTAATATGCAGCAGTGATGAAATCAGCAATGTTTTTGATTTGTGTTTATGCAATATGCATAGAAATGCATAAAGAAGAAAAGATGGCAGCGCTGAAATGTAAAGAGCAGCAGCGAGATAATAGAAAAATGCAAAGCATGGAGACCCTCACAGCAGTGGGAAGATAGAACACAAAACAGCAGTTTGAATTTTTTTTTGTGGTGCACATGCATTGAAATGCATAGCAATGGAAGGTAGTTTCCTTCTATGTAATGTGATAGAACATACTCACAGCAGAATGAGTGTAATGCACAGCAGATGAAATGTTTTGTAGTGGGGATGAAAATGCAAAGCAGTGAGAAGAAAATGAGAAGGCAAAACGCAGCAGAGCGTAAATGCCCAGTGGCTGAGAATGCAATGAAATTTTTCACACAGCAGTGAAAAATGTAATATTTTTTTTGTATGCAATGCAACATGCAAAGAAATGCATAAAGAAAAACAGGGACAGCAGATTTTTAATGCACACTGGATGTATAAGAATGTGTGTGGCAGCAGAAAGCCAAAGGAATTGCACAGCAGTGCATTGTGTAAAAAAAAAATGAAGACTAAGATTGTGTGAAGCAAGGGTGCATAAGAAAAGGCAGCAGCGTGATGGCAAGAAGGAGAAGCACAGTAGTGCGAAGAAAATGAAACCAGAACTAAGAGAGAATGAAGAAATGTGTTTTTACACAGCAATGCAAATAAGAAAATGCAGCAGCATGAAATTTTTGTTGAAGAAATGAAAGGTAATGGCACAGCAGCAGTGCGAGTGTAATCAATGAAGGGGAGCACGCAGTGCGTATTTTTGTTGTTAAATGTGAAAGGAATGCGCAGCAGCGCAAGAGCAATTTGAGAAGTTATTTTATGCACAACAGTGCAGTGATAGAGAGAGTGCTGAAACAACAGTGCTGAAACACAGTGCTGATAGAGAGTTGCTGAGATAGCAGTGCTGAGACAGCTGTATATGCAGCAGCATAAATGTGTTGAAATTTTACACATAGCAGTGTAATGTTTTTCAGGAGAAGACAGAGTCTGTAATGAATAGCAGTGTAGAGCATATTGCAACCTGAGTGCCATTGTGAAGAGCAATGCGAATGAAGATATTTTCACACACAGCAGTGTAAAATATCAGGCAGACACAGTAGTGTCAATTTGGACAGATTGAAGTGCCTCTGAAGCAGGCATGTTGAAATCCCTCTGTTAAGAGGAAGATGCTCTCGCTGTGTTTTGGAGCAGCAATGCATTCTACAGGCGTGTTTCAGCAACTGTCTGCCAGATGCTGAAACACGTGTTTCAGCAACAGACTGTGTGACTGAAACTGTGTGTTTCAGCAACAGCCTGTGTGGCTGAAACTGTAATTTTCTGAGATAACAGAAATTGGTTGTGGAACTGAAGCGTTCCTTGGTGAATCCCTCTGTTCAAAGGAAGATGCTCTCTAGCATAGTTTGGTAGATCCCTCTGTCATGAGGAAGGTGCTCTTAAGCACAGTTTCAGGTTAATCCCTCTATTAAGAGGAAGACAACTTTGTTTGTTTATGAACTGCAGCAGAAGCAGTTGGTGAATCCCTCTATTCGAGGAAGATTGGTGAACCCCTCTATGTGAGGAAGATGTCTTTGTAACAGCAGTGTTGGTGAATCCCTCCATGAGAGGAAGTGTTTGGGTATGATTGAATGCCCGACAGTTGAAATTAAAGGGGAGTGTTGAAAATATAATTTCAACTGCGATCGCCGATATCGCATCGGCAAAATGAACTGAAGGCATTATAAAGGAGCCTTTGTGTTTGCGATAAGCGATCGCCGATATCGCATCGGCAAGGTCAAAGTGAAGGAATCATAAAGAAGCTTTTGTGCTTCCGACGAGCGATCGCCGATATCGCATATCGGCAAATCGGCATATCGGCAGGTCGGAGCATCGGAGGCAGGTAGTGGCAGCAATGTAAAACATCGCCGATGAGCGATCGCCGATATCGCATCGGCACATCGCTATCGGCAATGTCATAGGGTCGGCGTCTTTGACATGAGTAAAGTTGCGATGCGATGGAGTGGACCCGATGGCTTCCCAAAACCAAATTGCATAATGTTTGAAATTCACCCGACGGCAAATATTAAATGTTACGTGGAGTAAAGCTAAGTTTTGGTTCACCATACGTCTTAATGAAATGTCATAGTGGTAGGTAAAATATTAAAGTTTTACTTAGAGTTCGTAACTTTTTTTTATGAAAAGGTATGGGCGTATGTACTTATTACATAAATTCTATATGGGATAGGTGTATGTAATTAATTACTGTGTTGACCATTGTTTCATGTATGGCACACGGGAAGTTTAAGTGTGCATTCACAGTAGAGTAAAAAAAAGAAGAAGTGGTGAAGCGAAAACCATGTGTTGTATGCATTGAACACACAGCAATGTGAAAAATGTGAAGAACCAGAGGGTGAAAGCACAGCAGTGCACAAATGTATTTGGTAATGTTTTGTAAGGAATTGTAAAACAGAGGAATAGCAAAAACCATGTGTGGTTTTGCATAAAGATAATGGTGGAGCGAGTTTTTGTAACTCTGTAAGTTTTGTTTTTACAGCAGCATGTAAAAGTGTTTCACACCAGTGAATGTAAATTTTGTTTTACAGCAGTAAGCTCATGTAAACTCTTGTTACACCAGTAAGTTGTTTTTCACAGCAGTGAATATGAAAACAATTTTACAGTGGTAAATCCCTCTCAGTAAAAGAGGATGTATCAGTTTTTTTTAATGAATAGAAATTTCTTATGGTGAAATACTCTGATTCTCTGAGTGAAATTTTTTTAAGTTGTCTGTGCATAAAAGATCCTGGAGCAAAGTGGAAACAGCATTGCCTCTGTGTGCTTGTTTATTTGGTTTTTGGTATTTTCCCAATTTAAAGAGAGAAATACCCAACAAAATTAGAATAAAATATGTATTACTATACAATTTATTGATAAATACGTATCAGAATTAATAAAAATTAGAAACGTGGTGGACATAACTTTTGGAAAAATGGTTCGCGCTTCTGGCGTTAAGGTGATCTGGCTCAACCCCAATGGATCGGCGGCCACCATGTGCTCTGGGGTGTCTCTTGCCAAGAGAACATGGGAAATACAATGGAGATGGACTGCTTTGATTTCACGATGGAGTCACCTACAAGGGGAACAGTGAAAAATATGAGGTGGATTGGCCTTTTCTCTGGCGAGGCGGGAACAGAGCATGTTCTCAAATCATGTTATCGGCAAGCTTATGGAACAAGACGACTTGCCCACTGATGGCTTGTTCTTTTGACTCCCCAACGTTTGATATTAAATTATTCCCCGCAGTCTCTTCTCTGTGGGATGGAGATTGGTCTATCGTTTCTTCACAACATAAGACCAATGGAAGAGTTCCGGTTACAGTAGATGCTGAGATAATGCAGATAAACGCACTTTACATGTGTTGCAAAGAGAACTTCTTAAGAAGTTAGGATGGGATAAGCCAGTAGATAATGTCCATGAAGCAAAATTGATTCTCAAAAAGCATATTTCATCTCCTAACTTCTATGTAATTTTAGATGAGGTAGATAAGGCGGATAAGGTTGATTAACTTTTGCCGAATCAGACTGTACTCCACTCCGATAGCTTAATACTGATTACATCGAGGAACAAAGGTGTTTTCAGAAAGTCAGGAGTCGAAGAGTCATCAATATATAATTTATATTGCATGAGTTTCCAGAACCGGGTAAGGTTGGGAATTTGGGTATGTTTGAGTAAGTCGGAATGTTTGGAGATTTCAAAAAAAATAAAAAATCAGGTAATATTATATAATAAAATATATATATATATATAATCAAAATTAGTATTGATTAAAAATATTAAAATCAATTTAAATATATAAATAATAAATGTATAATTTCTTTTATTTAAAAATATATTTTTTGGGTGTCTTTTTCTTTGAGTTTCTCTCTTTTATATATATAAAATGTCAAGTTTATTATTAGTTCTGACATGTTTACTAGAAAAAATAACTCTAATGTTTAAGCATTGACTGTCATATGCAATATGCAGACACAATCTTCTGCGATATATATACATAAACAGCGAAAGAAATACACATCAGCATGACATCCCAGATATCGCCCTTATGTCGAGGTGCCACATGCTTCCTTAACCTATCAAGAGATTGCTCCAGTTTCTCAATTAAGGATATAGGTGTTAAAGATGTCTTTGGCCTTTCTCCCTGCCAATGTTTCAACATAGACTTATGTTTTGTGGGTAGTTCAACATATTTCTCTATAGGCTTTGTATTCCCCAACCCGAGGGAACACCGGAACTCCAAAAAAAATAGTCTTCAAAGCTCCCGAAACTTTCCCCAACTCCCATTGTAGCTCCCGCTGAAAAGATAACGTTCCCATACAGTTCCAAAGCTCCCGGAAGTGTGGGAACCATTGGAATGGGTTTCCCACCTCTCGAGAGCAGTTCCGGTGTAACAGAGGATATAACCTAAATGGTCTTCCTACACAATATTCTCTTGAACTCTTCTGTTTGTATTCCTTCAATCATCCACATCCACTCCCAGGGTTTGAATCTTTGGTAAACAAGTTCGTAAAAGCCTGTGGTGGGTTGCCTTTATCTTTAAAGGTGTTTGGGGCACTTCTCAATGGAGAAAATACATGTTACTGGGAAGCCCAACTGGATAAACTTCAACACATACTTCCCAAGGAGATAAAACAAAGACTTCAAATCAGCTATGAGGCACTGGATATGGAGGACCAACATATATTCTTAGATATGGCCTGTTTTTTCATAGTAGAAGACAGGGATATGACCATGAGTGTATTAGATATCTGATTAGTTATGTGATGGTTGATTTTAGTTGGTTTCATGAAAGTTGTCTTTTTTTCATGATGAAGTCCTTACAAGGTTATAAAGATATGGCAGCCATGATTATAATATCTCATATTTATCTGACATATGCAATTATTGTTGCATAAATTGCAAGATCATTCTAATTTTTGTAAGCATCTTGGGTTTATGATTAGATGGTAGCAACATGTTGCATTACTAGAATTTATGCAGATTTATTGTTCATACTAATGTTGTATCTCAGAAGGATGTCAGAGATTGTGAAAGACATGTGTTCATGGCTATCTTTCTTCCATTAGACCAACCAATGGTTAACATTAAGTTCATGGAAGAGGAACTTATTATGCCTTGGTATATCTCGTGTTATCTCTGATATTGGCTTACTGCAGAAGCTATATGATTTATTGTTGCTAATGATTATGACTCAGTTGTGGATAATGTACTACATATGTCATATCATGGAAAGACCATGGTTTAGTTTTAAGATTACTGTTACAATAGTTGGAATATCTATTTTTGTTGACATTTGCATACTTGTTGATGATGAGGTGTAGTGATCATTTTTGCTGACATTTTCATATTTGTTGATGATGAGGTGTAGTGATCATTTTTTCCGCCTCATGATGAGGTTATATTGTTACTGTTACCATTGATGATCAGCCTCCAGAGTGGTTGTTGGATGTGGATGCACCGATGGTGGGCAACCATTGAAGGATCTCAACAAAGTTATCAATCATCGCATTCCTTTGTTTCTTGAGGGCCTCCTCGAGCAATATTTTGATAACATCTCCTGCCCCCTCATCTTTCTTTTCTTCCCCAATGGGCGGTCGTCAAGGTTTGCACGGCTGATCTTGCAAAGGTTCAACCAGATCAAGCCCTAACCCCTTATATCCCAACCTCGTTGGGGACATGCAAAGAAAAACAAAGAAAGAGAAGATTGCTCTGATACCACTAATCTAGATTTAAACAGGAACATAAAAAATTATAAATATAACCATAAATACAAAGATTTAGTAGAAATAACACTTCATTTCATTAATATCAAATACTGAAATATGCTTACAAACAGAATGGAAATAAGACTAGCTCAGGCGATGGTAGCTTATCTATGAGAAAATATGTGGCGGAAACATGCCTCTGAACTATTTTACAATGAGGTTCAAAGGCCTATTTATTATTGAGAAAAAATGAAAAACCCTAAACATCCAAAAAGCTAACCCTAGGAGATGAAGCGCCAAACTATGGGCCCCGTTTGGGTAAATTGGTACATCAAATTCCCAGGGTTGTAACTTTGGGATACGATCTTCGTTTAATGCACACAATACCTCGTTAGAAAGATATATCCGAGGATTAAAAATTTTGAATGACCAACATCAATATAAATCCCTTGTTGGCCCTAGTTTTTAGGGCCTCAGAACGGCTCCGGAAGTTCAGGACCTGAAAAACTGCCAAAAATAGTAAATTGTGCAACAAATAAGGAAATTGAAAAACTAAAAGAAACAATGGTGGAGGTATACATGGAATAGGAGGGTGGCCAAAAATATCCACCTGCATTATTCATCCCCCCTTAGGAAGCAATGGTCCCCATTGCGTTGATTTCCTCCATGAGATGAGGAAACTTCTGCTAAACTTGGTCCCTGGTGAGCCACTTGCCCTGGTGAAGGAGTTGGCCTGCTTTGACAACTCAATATAGTTGTATCCTTTGTTTTTAGGTGTTCTTTATCTGCATGTCCATGATCTGATCAGTTGTGTCTTGTTCCATGCAATCTAGATTTAACTATGTAGGTGTGAGTTTTTCTACAATGTCTGATCTGTCTAGCAATGGTGGGAAGTATGGTCGAAGGCGATCCACATTGAACACTAGGTGCAGTACAAGGAATGGGGGAATGATGAGCTCAAATGCATTGTCTCCCACAACCTTGGTAATGGTGTAAGGACCATATCGAAGTGGTATGAGTTTCCAATAGGCTCCGGTAAGGCGTTCCTTCTGCAAATGCAACTAGACTTTGTCACCCACCTGAAACTTGTGTGGCACTCGATGTTGATCATGTCGCTGCTTGTACTCGGCATGATTTCTCCATAATGTCATGGACCTGCTGGCGGATATGTTGGATGTGCTCAATGAAGTTGTTTGTCTTTTCGGCTTTGGACTGGACATGAGCCAAATCTGCCTGAGTAGCTACAAATGGTATGGCCACATCAATGGGACATAGTGGCTGGAATCCCAAGCCCACATGAAAAGGGTTGTGGCCAGTCGAGTTGTGGAGAGCCAAGTTATAGCTATGTTGGACATAGGGGAGGCTCTCATCCCATGTGCATGGATGCTTTGAGTTTTACATGTGCAAAATGTGTACAATCATCTTGTTTACCTCTATCTCGCCATCTGTTTGATGATGAAAAGTTGTGGAATTAGTGAGCTTGGTGTCTAGCATCGACCAGAGACTGGACCAAAATGTACTGACAAACGTGTTGTCTCGATCTAAGATGATAGACTGTGGGATCCCAAAGTGTACCCACACTTGTTCAAAGAAGAGTTTAGCAGTGACTTCTACTGTGATATTCTTCTTACAGGTCGCTATAATGGCCATCTTCAAGAATCTGTCGACGACCAAAAAAACATAGTCGTTGCCAGGATTAGTAGAAGGAAGGCTCGACATGTAATCCATGGAGATGGATTCCCAAGGTCGACTAGGGGTAAGTAGCAGATCATAGAGGCCTTACTTCATAATGTTCATTTTGGCAATGGAATAGGTAGTGCAGGATATGATGTACTTCTTGACATCTTGTCGAACATTCGGCCAATATAATACCTCTGCAGTAATGTCACTATTTTCTTGACCCCAAAATGCCTAATGGTATGACTGTAGTGCGCTTTCCAAATCATCTTTGCACGCTCGCTTGAATGAACACAAAGGTGCCCTAGGTGGCATAACAGGGCATCCTGGAGGTGAAAATATGGAACTTGCTGACCCTCGAAGATAGTTTGGTATGTATGGCTGAATTTTGGGTCACTTTTATAGAGAAGTGGCCAATCAAAAGTCTCATGCCCATAAGAGTTGAGCACGGTGGTTAACGCCATGATCAGTTTTTGGCTGAGGCAGTCTGCAACATTATTGGTGATGCCCTTCTTATACTTGATATTCAAATGGAACTGTTGCAGGTATGTGGACCATGTTTGATGGTGATCATTATGCAACTTCCCTTGCGTCTGTATGAACTACAGGGGTCGGTGGTCTGTGTGGATGACTATTTCCTTCCCTAAAATGTAATGCTTCCATTGTCGGCAGGCTTGCACAATGGAATACATCTCTTTGTCATAAGTGGAATACTTCTAGACTATGTCTGAAAGTGTATCACTGTGATATGCCACTGGATTCCCCTGTTGAGTAAGGACTGCCCTAATAGCATAGTCAGAGACATCTGTCTCGATCTCAAATGGTTGTTGCAAGTCTGGTAATGTGAGCATTGGTGCAGAGCAGAGATGATGTTTCAACTTTGTGAATGCCTTCTGTTGAGATTCAGACCAAAATAATTTTTCTTTCGCCCCTCCCTTGGTGACTTGACTCAAGGGCCAAGTGATATGAGAGAATCCTAACACGAACCTGCGGTAGAAATTGGCAAGAACCAGAAAGCTACGAAGCTCTATCAAAGTGGTTGGGGCTGGCAAATCCTGAATCACTTGGATATTCACTGGATCCACATGCACCCCCCGTTCATCAATAATGTATCCCAAATACTAAAACTAGGTCATTTCAAAAGTGCATTTCTCCAAGTTGGCACACAACTTGTGTTGCCGCAGTGTTTAGAGAATCTGTCGGATGTGGTGGAGGTGCTCTTCCCAACTTTGGCTGAAGATCACGATGTCATCCAAGTATACCACTACAAATGAGTTGGTGAATGGCCACAAGATGTCATCCATCAGCCTCATTAAGGTTGCAGGAGCATTCGTTAACCCAAAAAGCATAACCAACCATTCAAAAAGGCCCTCCTTGGCTTTGAAGGCAATCTTCCACACATCGGAGGGTTCGATTGGTATCTGGTGATATCTGGACTTCAAGTCAATCTTGCTGAAATATTTTGCACCCTTAAGTTGGTCCAGAAGGTCATCAATCCATGGGATCATGTACCTATTCCAGACAGTGATCTTGTTCAGTGCCCAATAGTCAATACAGAGTCTCCAAGTCCCATCCTTCTTCTGTACCAGCACGATCAGGCTCCCACAGGGTGATGAAATCATCCGGATGTGACCTTTCTGTAGCAACTCCTGAATCTACCTCTTGATTTCGTCATTCTCCAGAACGGAGCACCGATAGATTAGTCCATTGGGCAATGACACACCTAGGGTCAGATCGATGGAGTGCTTGACCTGACAGTGCAGAGGCAACCCTGCAGGGGAGGTGAAGATGTCCTCGTAATCCTCCACGACCTTGTCCATCTATTGTTGTCGTGCAGAGGGGCTTGTCTCGAGTTCGTGGCCACCATCTTCTTCTTTTCCTAAGGGCATATAATCAGGAAAACAAATTCCGGGGTTTTGGAAATGAGCTTACTGCATTGTTTTGCAGTAACCAAAGAGATGGCGGTAGGCAGTGCTACCTTTGGTATCTTGTACAACTTATTTCCCAAAGTAACAATAACAACACGAGTCCTTGACTCATACACAGCATGTCTCTTCCACTAGTATGGTTGGCCTAATAATACATCACAAAAAATCAAGGGCAGCAACGTCACATAATACCTCATCCATGAAGGGCTTGATGTTGTATGGAAGGTGACACTGTTGGATCACGCGAATATCTCATCCTTGGTGAAGCCACCTGATGGTGTACAGTTGTGGGTGTACTGTGGTCGATAAGCCTAGCCGCTTCACGACCTCTGTCGAAATGAGGTTCTTTTGGCTCCTGTTGTTGACAACGAACTATAGCAAGGAACCCTTTACCCACATCTGGGAGTGGAAGAAGTGCTCCTCCTACTCTGGATCTTCGTGGTGGCAACAGTGGCGTTGGACTCCGCATCGATAATTTGCTTCCCTTTGTCATTTCCCTTGTCAAGTTCTAGCTAAGAGTCGGAACATGCATCTGATTCTGAAGAATTCAGCTCGGCCACCAGTGACTGCTTGGCCCGACACTCACTTGTGTTGTGAGTGGAGCTCTTATGGAACTCACACCACTTTCCTGTGTCCTTCTTCAGCTTCGCAGTGTAGTTCTTTTCTTGCAGCTTTGGCGAGATGTCCTAGGTCGCCCCGCCTTGGCTTCATCCTTTGTTCTATGGCTTCAGGGTACCTTTCCCTCGCTTGATATTCTCAGATCCAAAGTCTCTCTTCTTCTGTTTAAACTTATGCTCGATCTTGACAACGTATCGGTATGTCGTGCTAAGCGAGGAGATGTCCATGAACTCCATCTCATCCTAGATGTACCTGTGTAAGCAACCGTGGTACTTGAGTACCAAATTTTTTTCAGAATCCTTGATACCCAACTTCATGCCAAGGGTATGAAAAACATTGGTAAAGTCTGGCACATATTGGTCCCTTCCCTGCCGCAACATTGTCCACTTTAGCTCCCGACAGGCTAGTACTACTCCATGATGGCATCACGGAATGAGTTCCAAGTGGGTGTGGCTGAAAACAGTGAGGTTGTACTTTCATCCTTCTACTCACATTAGGTTTCCCACCAATCCTTGACGTGGGGGGCGGCTTTGAGAAGAGCAAAAGTAATCTTTTCTCGGCTGGAAAAATCATGAACAAAAAAATATCCTTCTAACAAATTTAACCATTTATCTATGGCATCTACATCTATTTGGCCCTCAAATATGGGAATGTCAAAGTTTACTTGGACCTTAAAAGGAGTGGAGCCTCCAGAGTGGCTACTGGATGTGAATGCACCGCCGGTGGGCAACCGTTGAAGGATCTGGGTAAAGTTATCCATCATCGCGTTCCTTTGTTTCTTAAGGGCCTCCTCGAGCAATATTTTGATAGGATCTCCTGCCCCCTCATCTTTCTTTTATTCCCCCATGGGCGGTCATCGGGGTTTGCGAGGCTGATCTTGCAAAGTTTCAACTAGATCGAGCCCTAACTCCTTATATCCCGACCTCGTTGGGGACATGCAAAGAAAAACAAAGAAAGACCAGACCGCTCTGATACCACTGATCCGAATTTATACAGGAATGCAACAAATTATAGATATAACCATAAATTCAAAGATGCAGTAGAAATAACACTTCATTTCATTAATATCAAATATTGAAATATGCTTACAAACAGAATGGAAATAGACTAGCTCGGGCGATGGTATCTTATCTCTGAGAAGAGAAGTGGCAAATACATGCCTCTGAACTATGTTACAATGAGGCTAAAAGGGCTATTTATTATTGAGAAACAATTAAAAACCCTAAACATCCAAAAACCTAACCCTAGGAGATGAAGCGCCAAACTATGGGCCCCATTTGGATAAATTGGCACATCAATTTCCTGGGGTCATAACTTTGGCATACAATCTTCGTTTGATGTGCACAATACCTTGTTAGAAAGATCTATCCAAGGAATACAACTTTCGAATGGCCAACATCAATCTATAAACCATGTTGGTCCCAGTTTTCCCAAAAGAACGTCGTTTAGGGCCTCAAAACGGCTTTAGAAGTTCAGGACCCGAACAACTGCCAAAAATAGTAAATTGTGCGACAAATAATGAAACTAAAAAACTGAAAGAAACAATGGTGGGGGTCCATGTGGAATAGGCAGGTGGCCTCCAATCATTCCCTCCAGTCAGGTCTGAACTGTGCATTACGCAGTCTCAGACCTCAATCCCAACCCTTGAGCTATTAAGCTGTGCATCTGCGCAATCACCATATCTGCTTTGCCTCCTAGAACTGCGCAGTTGAATGAAACAGTGCCCAACCCCTTAGTCTAGCTCACTGAGCTCCCAAACTACGCAATCTTCTTCCCCAGTTCAGCCTAAATTGTGCATTACGTAGTCTCAAGGCTCAAGTTTCACCCCTGACTATTTGAGTTGTGCAATTGCGCATTTATTGAGCCTCTTTCCCATCCCGTTACCCAGTTCCAGCTCATTCAATATCAATATGCACCATCTTAGATTAGGGATTTATCAAACTGATATTGTCTTTTCATGAGTGGATTGGAGATGCAAGTACTCTATCATGCTGTTGGGAACGAGATCCCCCAAGGACAGTTTTGGGGCTAAAAGCCCATGTTTTGGTCAAATTTTGTAATAAACTTGTAAAGACTCTGCTTTTTGTGGTCATGGAGCGCGAAGGTGTCATGAGTCATAAAGGGTTATTCGCCCTTAGTTTTGTAAAGTAAAGTCGGCTGTAAAAGATCTACCCATGGTCCGCGGACCATGGGATTTTATAAAAAGAGCTAAGCTCTAAGTAGTTTGGGAGACACACAAGGAAGATAAGTCTTAGAGAGTGATAGCTCTGAAGTAAGAATTCTAAGTTTTGGGTCGTAGTGTAGGTAGAGGCTCTACAGCTGAGTGCGTAAAGGCCTCGGGTAGAAGACCGCAGCTGAGTGCGTAAAGGCCTCGGGTAGAAGACCGCAGCTGAGTGCGTGGACCCTTGCATCTGTGTGCGTAGGGTGGATAGAGTCTGTAATCACTTGGAAGATATCAATAAAGAGAAATATTCTGCAATTTCTGTGTCTTTGTTCTGTTAATGCATCTTGACCTGTTATGTATGAATTTCATTTATAATGCTTATATGATGTGTGAATGTATGTAATTACGTTGGTCAAGTGAACGCAAGTAAGAACATCTGTTTACACGGTGCTAACTATAATTGTTTAATAAGATAAGCAAGTCACTTAGACTAATTTGGGAATCTGCACGGTACACTGCCATAACAGCGCGAAAGTACCTAAGCTGCAGGTTAGGGCTGCGGGAAGGTCGATCATACCCTTTCATGGAGGTATTGAAGGGCGGAATAAAGGGCTAGTCTGGCAAGCCTTAGAGCTAAGTGACCTGTGCGAAGGCAAGGATAGAGGGAATTAACCGACATCACAACCATCTCAGGGTGCAAAAACTTGGTTCCAACATCCCCCCATACTACTTCGGGTGAGACTTTGGTCCACGCTCCTTGGGCTGATGCCGAAAGGGCCAGTAGTGTAGGCATTTGTTTGGATAACTAACGTTGAACCTGGGTCAAGCCCCAACAAGCCAACAAATGGTTTCGTTGCCAGGATCAAAATCTGCATAAGAGATGTGTGATGTCGTATCACTAGAATCAAACTAAGAAAGAGATCAGGGATTGGTTGGATAGGAAGATCCGCAAATTCGCGGTGCAGGAGAACAAAAACCCGCGACTAACAAAGGAACAATGGTTCGATAGATACCTATATACAGAGATCCACGAAATCTTTTTCTGCTCATTTCCAGTTGAGCTATACGAGTGGATCACAAAGCTAGCAGATAGCCAAGGAAGGTGGAGACTTGACGGTCCTATTGTTTGGACCCCGAAGCTAGTACAAAAATTGGAAGCATTTGAGGACAAGATTGCCTGCACTATCGATCATTGGCTCGATCACTTCATAGGAGGATTTGTGACTGAATTCGCAGTCGACACCCCAGTCAGCTACAACGAGCCGTAGCAGCGCTTTTTTTAAAGGACCGCGAGGTAAGTACTTGAAATATTTGAATACGTGGATTAAAATGTTATTGTGAAAAATGCAGGTTATGCAGCTACCTTGATGTTTGGAGCTACGAGAAGCGGAAAAACTTATAGGAACGAAGGAAAAAAGGGTCTTGAATATAGTCCATTGATTTCACCTCTGCGAGGTGACAAAGAGGGAGTAGCACAGGCTTCTCCATGAAGTGTTATTCAGTTAATAAGACAAGGATTCCCATGACTGCCACCTCCAACTTCACCACCATCACCTGCAACTTCACCCGTACCACCTCCACCTCCACCGCAGTTCAATATGGAAAATTCAGTGAAGCTGCCTTTGTTCAAAGGCTTGGGGAATGAGGACCCGGACCAATTCTGGTTCGTGGTGAAAGTTGTATGGGAAGCTCAGGGCATTACAGATGATCACATGAAGAAGGCGACATTGGTTAGTTCTCTGCAAGATCACGCGCTAACCTAGTATATCAAGTACTCTAATGATAACCCGAATGCTGGAGTGGTAGACATCCAGACAACACTGAATAGAGAATTCAATAAGCCTAAATCTGAGGCATAGTCGATTGTGGGGTTCAAGGAGATCGCGATGCAGCCAGGCGAGACCCCTTGGGAATTAGATCAGAGGTTGAAGTGTAAAATCTGTGAAGCTAACGTGAACTTAACAGACGGACAACATCATGAATGGTTTGTGGCTTCGCTCCTGCCACACTTAAGGGTTGTGCTGTCGCAACAGAAGATAACAACTCAGGCAGAGGCCTTGGAGATTTCCATGAGTCTGCATGAAACACCAATGCAAGATCCAAATCTGGGGGTTCAGCAGATCCATGCGCAGTTGAAAAATCTTTGCCTCAAGATGCAAAGTTTGAAGTAGGATAGAATAGTTCGACTAGAGGTGCGCGAAGAGGTATGGTGCCTGAAATGCAAGGGTCAGGGGCATGACAAAGACCATTGCCTGGTCTTTGTGAACTACATTGCAGGAGGAGGAACGATGCCTTTGAGGCTGGAAGCTCAAGTAGGACCAAGCGCGGGGCCTGCTTTGTGGTGAGCCATATGTCAGGTAGCAGGAAGACATGCCACGGATAACTGTCATTTGCTGCAGAAATTTGTACAGACACCGCAACAGTTGTTCTGTAACTTTTGTAGGTCGGTAGGGTATGATGAGCATAATTGCAGGAGTTATGAATTGATGATGGATAGAAATCCCACCTATAGAGTTCAGGAAGAAACGCGGCCCCTTGACCAGGGTGCGGGGATGGCACGGACAGGATTTCAGGGGTGCAGACAAGGCCGAGGCATAGGAGGACCTGACAAAGGTCAGGGACAACTGATCTGCTACAATTGCAGAGGACCAGGACATTATGCCTGTGATTGCACTAACCCAACACATCCGTCGTGCAAGTATTACACACTGTTTGATCATGAAACGGAAGACTGTCCTACGCTGATAACAAGGATACGTGACAAAGGGGCGCTACCATCGCAACCGACTCAGAACCTACAGATGATGAGGTCTGAGCCATGCAAAGAGGATCCGAACATGAATATAGTGCTCCGAAGTGGAATCACAACAGGAGATGACAAGGGGAAACAACTCGAAGATAGTACATGGGTTCGCAAAGCTTCGACAAAGGAGGCTAAGTTCGATTTGGAATGCGCATGGGAAACATTCATGGAAGCTAAGAAGAGCTTCGCTGAGGCTTCCACCTCGGGAATCAAGGATAAGCCTGATTAGGAGATGGACCCTTCTATGCTTACAACTTTCCTGGAGACCTGTATGAAGTTACTGCGCGATAGTAAGGTTGTGAAGGGGTTACAAGAGCTCATAAATAGATGTGCCGGAAATGCTCCGAGTGAGCCACGTGTAGTACGAAATATTGGCAAGCATAAAACAAGGACGGGATGGGAGATGAGGCTAATCGCACAGATAGGAGAATATGAAATGGATCAGGTTATTTTGGACCTAGGGTTAGATGCGAACGTCCTACCAAAGCAGACTTGGGAACGAATGGGGAGACCCGTGCTGCAATGGTCTCTGATTCAGCTAAGAATGGCGAACCAGCAAAAGATCATCCCCATGGGGTGGCTGCAGGAGGTGATCGTAGATATTGAAGGTGCGAGGGCACTCGCTGACTTTGAAGAAATAGAAATTGTGGATGACAACAACCCCTATCCTACGCTCCTGGGAATTGATTGGGCTACTGATATGAACGGGGTAATCAACCTAAAAAAACGAAAGATGATATTTGAGAAGAAATTGCTCCGCATAATAGTACCCCTAGATCCTGTTGAAGGATCGCGCTATACTGAACCAGTCCGTGATTATGAGAGCGATCACGATCTAGACTGTATCTATAAGATAACAGCACAAGACCAAGATTGTGTGAACCCAACAGCGGATGGATGCGTTACATGGGATCGCAAGAGTTCCTGCACCTCGGACTCGGATGAAGAGTTAGAGCGCTGGCAAAATCATTTACATGAGGTGACTACACTGAGCTGCAACATGATGACCCGGTCAATGCGCTGTGTGTCGTCGGAGGTAAGAAAATTTCCTACTTATGATGGCTTGAATGATGCATATATCTTTTTGGATGCATTTGAGAGGGAGGTACCAGAAAAGCAGTGCTTCCAGGCATTGGACTGGGCACTGCATGCTACGCCCACAAGATGGTGGGGTACGCATAAGGGAAGCTTTGATTATTGGCGCGAATGTAGGAGGATGATGAGAACATGATTTGGGAAGCCGAAGGCACGAATGACAGAAAAGTATGATGGGCAAGATGATCCACGCGCACATTTGGCCAAATGGGCTCAGGCTTATGGAGAGAGGACCCAACATGAATGGGTGCACTTGTTCTGTCACACCCTAGATGTCGTCCCAATGAATTGGTACATAGAAACGGAGCTTCGCCATGGTACAGGTGAATGGGATATTCTGCGTGAGGGATTCATAATGACATTCAGTTTTGAAGATGGGTTTCACTGTATTTATGAGGCGCTATAAGAAGTGAAAGCAACAATCTTTAGGATACCACAGGATAATTTGGACCTAATTCAGCTTGAGTGGGCTACTCAGCTAAGTCATGTGCTGGAAATGCTATAACATGACCGCTGAAGAAGAAGATGAGGATCCACGAAAGATTAACATTCTGCAAACAGAAGGTCACTGCGAGGTTGAAGGACCATAGATTGAGAATCCTGATATAACCACGTCGTTGAAAACAAAACATCTAAACATTGGTACGAAGGCAAAACCCAAATTTGCGAAGATTGGAGATTACTGGGACGACACGATGGTGGATAAGGTCGTTGAATTGCTACGTGAATACCAGGATCTATTCCCTACCAAGTTTATAGATCTGAAGGGGATAATCGAGGACCTGGGTGTTATGAAGATCACATTGAAGCTCGATGCGAAGCCGGTTAAGAAAATACCTTACCATCTCAATCCAAAGTATAAGGAGAAGGTTCGCTGAGAGCTAGACAAGATGCTCACGGCAGGCATCATTGAGCCTATGGAAGAATCTGACTAGGTAAGCCCAATGGTGGTACAGGAGAAGAAGCAGAAGGATGAAATAAGGATATGTGTGGATCTTAAAAAGTTGAATGACGCTTGCATACATGATCCTTTCCTGACTCCGTTCACTGATGAAGTGTTGGACAATGTAGGTGGCCAGTGTTAGTTTCAGTCTTCGCAGCCTGTCACCAGGGATCAACATGAGCTCTTACTATGTCTGGTTTTTTCAGATGTTTTGCACATGATATTCAGCACAAAACATGTCATAAGTCTGTTCATCAAGAGCAGCTTGGAAAGATCTTTCCAACAGTATATTACACTCCAAAAACCAGCTCCCGGATCAGAAGATATGATCGAAATGAATGATTGATTCTTGGTTATGCATGTTTTGAGGTCAGTTGCTGCACACAGGGAAAAGTTTACTAAAAAATCACCTTGGACAGGAATTTTACAAAAGCAAAAGAGGTTTTTTTCCATCACATACCAAATAACAAAAACCTCCTTCAGTTTATGCACAGTTTCTACTATGTGGGAGATATGCAGTGATATTTGGAGCCTACATTAAAACAAAGCAAATTTTTCATATTTTTTACTATTTTAGGCATTTTAGTACGGTGACATTTTACAACAGATGGAAAGTAATTTTGAAAAACACAAGGATTTTTTTGTTAACCATGAGCCATATAACAAAAACCTCTTTCATTTTATTCATAGGTGTCGTGAATTTGGATATGTGACTAGATCTTTACAACTCATTTTCACAGATTTTAATTTTTAATGATTTTCTGTTTTAGAGATGATTTTTTGGCATAGATTACGAGAATTTGGAAATGAATTTCAAAAATTTGAGAGAGGTTTTTCTCCAACATGATCTTATCTACAAAAACCCCATTCAGTTTTGTAACCGGTACTATGGTTTAAGAGATACGTATTCATCTTCAACACCTATTTTTAGAAATTCGGTCCAAGTTTAATGTAACTGATTCTATTTTGAAGAAAATGGTTGAGCTCAATTCCCTTAGTACAAGGCTGAGAAAATGTATATATTTTATGAATTTCATAGTGTATAGGTTGGATTTTGGCAACAAAGAAGCATTTGGACTGTGTAAAGTTTTATTGAATATCATAATAAAGTAGTTTTTGCCTTTTAGGCCTATGATTCATCATGGTGCTTAAATGTTCAGTATGTTTTTTCTCCTGTAATTCATTTACACACTATGTTTTTCTCCTTTGTTTCAGCATTATCTAAGTGATATGTTAGGAATTCGTCCATAATGATGCTCCTTTCATGATGATTTTTCTGTTAGTTGTAATGGTAGTTTTAGTGAAATTCATCCGTTGTTAGATGCTCTGTTGAGCAACCTTGTTATTCTCTTTCATCTAAAGTTACTGCTGCAGATCCATCCTTTGTTTGATGCCTGCAGGGCAGTGGGATTTCTCCCCTATACTTCTCACATTTACAATCTTCACTTGGCTGAACATGGCACTTAATTTGCCCTAGGTTTGCCGGTAGAAATTGACATCGATTCCATAGTCCAAATCATCCTTTCTCTTGTTGTTTCGACCCAAAACAAATCCAATCAAATCCTCTGAGCTACTATACCTAGCCTAAAATCTACATTAAATTCAGTCATATCAAGCCCTAATTGCCAATATCCTAATTGAGATTGACAAGGAGAGAGCCCTCTCCCAACCTGGTAGGGCTAGCTACCAGGTTAAGCGTGGTTTGATGTTACCCTAGACCTGCCTTCCTTCAGTCTGAGGTAGATCCAGGCCCTAACATAGTGGTGACTCCACTGGGGAAGAGGTGACAGATCTTCTCCAGGAAAGATCATTCAAGTTGCAGATCTGATTGTTGATGGTGGACAGCAGTCAGACACATATGAAGGCTGAAATCATCTACCTGATGACTCCAATGTTCAAGATCTTGAGCTTCGACTTCACTGCCAAAGAATCCAGTTTTCAGAACGCTGATGGTAATCACTAATGACGGGGTATGTGGCAAATCCGTTATCTACTGAAATGTTATTGATTTTAAGGGATGAGATAGCAAAATTTCAAATTGATCAGAGTTTTTTAACATCATTGTTTCTTAGCTTGAAATCCAGCCAACTCACACCTGAGAACAAATATTGTTTTCTTGGCTTAGTGGTTGAAAGATTGGAAAATGAAATTGTATTATTGGATGTTCAAATTAAAACACAAAAATTACAAGACCCTAAACAGTTCTTGAAAACTCTCCCTCCTCCCAAAGAAGAAAAGATAAGGCTGCCCTTGGATGGTTGGATTGAAGGATGTTATGATTTACAACGAGGATGTGACAATCTCCAACCAAGAGCATATGTTAATGAGATGGGGCAGGAGATAGAATCTGGTTTCTATGATCCCATAGCAGCATATATGGAATATATTTTTAAGTTGAAAGAAAAACTAGGTTGCCTTTTACAGAGCCAGAGGTACTATGGGTATATATTGCTGGTAGGATTTCCAACTATGTTTTGGTTCAAACACTATCAAACAACAACATCATTGTCGCAGTTGCTTGAATGGTTGGTCTGGCATTATAGCATTACTTGATCTTTTGATTTTTCATCAAAGTAGGTTAGATTTGTACATAAATAAGCTGCCTGAGGCAGCATTTCAGTTTTCGGTATTTGTTTATGTATAGGTTGCAGTATGTATATGTTTTTGGATTGGTATGAGTTGTTTTGGGTTTGCAATTGTTTGAATATATTGCCCAATGGATGAGGCACTTGTTCTATGGTGTTATTGACACCTCCAAGGAGTTACCATCCCCAATGGAGCTGATGTTAGTTTCAGTCTTTGCAGCCTGTCACTAGAGATCAACATGAGCTCTTACTATGTCTGGTTTTGTCAAATGTTTTGCACATGATATTCAACAAAAAAAAACATGTCATAAGTCTATTCATCAAGAGCAGCTCAAAAAGAGCTTTCCAACGGTATATTACACTCCAAAAACTGGCTCCTGGATTAGAAGATATGATCGAAATGAATGATTGATTCTTGGTTATGCATGTTTTGAGGTCAGTTGCTGCACACAAGGACAAGTTTACTAAAAAATCAGTTTGGACAGTAATTTTACAAAAGTGAAAGAGGTTTTTGTCCATCACATACCAAATAACAAAAATATCCTTCATTTTATGCACAGGTGCTACTATGTGGGAGATATGTAGTGATATTTGGAGCCTACATTAAAACAAAGAAAATTTTTCATATTTTTTACTGTTTTAGGCATTTTAGTGCAATGCCATTTTACAACAGATGGAAAGTAATTTTGAAAAACCCAAGGAGGTTTTTGTTAACCACGAGCCATATAATAGAAAACTCTTTCATTTTATTCACAGGTGTCATGAATTTGGATATGCGACTAGACTTTTACAGCTCATTTTCACAAACTTAAATTTTTAATGATTTTCTGTTTAGAGATGATTTTATGGCACAGATTACGAGCAACTGGAAACAAATTTCCAAACTTTGAGAAAGTTTTTTCTCCACAATGACCATATCTACAAAAAAATCTTTCTGTTTTGTAACAGGTGCTATGGTTTAGGAGATACGTGTTCATCTTCAACACCTATTTTCAGAAATTCGGTCCAAGTTTAATGTAACTGATTCTATTTTGAAGAAAATGGTTGAGCTCAATTCACTTAGTACAAGGATGAGAAAATGTATATATTTTATGAATTTCATAGTGTATAGGTTGGATTTTGGAAGCAAAGAAACATTTGGATTGTGTAAAGTTTTATTGAATATCATAATAAAGCAATTTTTACCCTTTAGGCCTGGGATTCATCACGGTGCTTAAATGTTCAGTATGTTTTTTCTCATGTAATTCATTTACACATTATGTTTTTCTCCTTTGTTTCAGCATTATCTAAGTGATATGTTAGGAATTCATCCATAATTATGCTCCTTTCATGATGATTTTTTTGTTAGTTGTAGTGGTAGTTTTAGCAGATTTCATCCGTTGTTAGATGCTCTGTTGAGCAACCTCATTATTCTCTTTCATCTAAAGTTGTTGTTGCATATCCATCCTTTGTTTGATGCCTGCAAGGCAAGGAGCTTTCTCCCCTATACTTCTCACATTTACAATCTTCACTTGGCTGAACATGGCACTTAATTTTCCCTAGGTTTGCCGGCAGAAACTGACATCGATTCCATAGTCCAAATCATCCTTTCTCTTGCTATTTCAACCCAAAACAAATCCAATCAAATCCTCTGAGCTACTATACCTAGCCTAAAATCTACATTAAATTCAGTCATCTTAAGCCCTAATTGCCAATATCCTAATTGAGATTGACAAGGAGAGAGCCCTCTCCTGACCTGGTAGGGCTAGCTACCAGGTTAAGCATGGTTTGATGTTACCCTAGACCTGCCTTCCTTCAGCCTGAGGTAGATCCAGGCCCTAACATCCAGGAAGCATATTCCTTCACTGATGGGTTCTCGGGGTACCACCAGATCAAAATCGCACTGGAGGATAGGAGCAAGACAACCTTCGCGACCGAATCGGGTTGTTTCTAGTACACTGTAATGCCATTTGGATTGAAGAATGCGCCTGCGATTTTCTCGTGCGTAGTTGTTGCTGCGTTCAAGGAATTTATTCATAAGTTCCTGGAAGTCTACTTTGATGACTGGACTATGTTTGGGCTGGTGAAACGCCATGTCACCAGTTTACGCCTGATGTTAGATACTTGTCGAAGATACCAGATCGCGCTCAATCTGAAGAAGTGTCTGTTTTTTGTTCCTTTTGGGACCCTGCTGGGTCATGTGGTTTGCAGACAGGGACTGATGGTAGATCCCACGAAGATCACAACGATACTGAACTTGGAAGCACCAAGGAGTGTGAAACAGCTACGCGCTACCTTAGGACATACGGGATATTACAGAAAGTTTATCAAAGGCTATGCCCAGATCACCGCGCCTATGGAAAAGTTGTTGAAAAAGGATGTCACATTCTACTGGAACGAGGACTATAAGAAGAGCTTCGATATATTAAAATAAAATATGGTCACAGCACCGATTCTAGTCTTTTCGAATTGGAAGAAGGAGTTTCATGTACATGTCGATGCATCATGTATAGCACTGGGATAAGTACTGTTAGCTCTACTACATACTTGGACATTCTAAGGGTCAAATGTAGGCCTAGCCGTGTTGTTATTGCTCAAAGAAGAATCATATCAGTCATCCTTCTCATTCCCCTTCACTCCGCTCACACTCTCATAACCCCACGCTATCTCTGCTTTTCCTCCAAAACTCAGCATAAGCCCCTGTTGCCTCAAGCCCCGAAGCGCTAAGTTCAAAGCCCCATAGCACCGCCACCACATGACCCCGCGCCTTCGCAACCCACAGTCGCCTTTAAATCATAGCCATTGATCACCGCATCCCGATCCAACGGTCCCCCATCATATCCAATGAATAACCTGCCTGTTGTTTTCCACCATCCGATCATCTCCGGCGCGATTGGATGGCGTTCGCTCCTCCCGCGCCTGCAAACCGACTGCACGATAACTCATGATCAAAAGTGGTTTTCACCCATTCCCATCGCCATGCGTCATGCGTTGAATGGGATCGCCCGCCCTCGTACCTTTACTGCCCATCGTTCGAAAGTGGTGCGATCAATACCGCCCACCACCAAAACCGTTTGTCCCGCTCGTTAACTCCCGCGCGTCTCCTCTGCTCGATAGCCATTGGATCTACCAACCTGAGATCCAACGGCTCACGATCATCTTGCTCCCACTTCCTCCCGATACCTCCCGCCGAGCAATCTCCGCCATCTATTCATTTGATCCAGCGGCTGATATCCCTCCTCCGCCCTGCTCTTACATCCACCATGCACTCCTCTCACCCTGACCATTCCGTGTGCCCAGAGGACGAAGATGACCATCTACCAGTACCTGGTGCATTTCCTCCCCAACCACCGCATTAAACAGATTGTGTACCCGAGAAGAAGAAGGACAAGGCTCGAGCAGAAACTACATTTAACAAGCATGGTGTTTTATCTTATACGCCACTCCAGCCAACTCAGAGGAAAACAGAGCACCCGAGGAGATAAAATCCATCCACTACAGCAAGAAACCGCACTTAGAAGCTCCATTAGGCAGTTAAAGCGGTTGGTGGTCAATTATGACCCCTCCATACTTAGAATGGTCGAATGCCTTTGTATTGAAACTCTATATATACCAAGAAACAAGATGTAATCAAGGTTGATGGTTGTTTTTTTGATGTAAGGTTCAACTTCTAGAGACTATAACTACTTTGATACTTGCAGCGTCTCGTCTTCATTTTCAGCTAATACAAGCTTCTTTTGCTGTTAATTGCTCACTTTTCACTTCTATTCTGTTCTAGGTTGTGCCTGTTATGCAGTTTCATGAACTCTAGATGTTTAGCATTAGAGGAGCTATCATCCTATCTCTGTGTTTAAATCTTGTAGATATCAGTGAATGTGTTGTTCAGGTTTCTGTTAACTTAGTGCCAGGGAGCTGTCATCCTGTCTGTGCATTAGGAAATAGATTTTCATACCTCTTTACTGGTTGCATCTGGCCATCACATGGTATTGTGCATCTGCTGATGTGGTCAGTGTTCTCCATATTCACCTAATCCTTAAACTGTGGGTAATTGGTGGTCTAAAGCCTTGTAGTCTGGGGGTGTTCACACATGTCTGGAGTCAAGCAAAGTAGGAGTGGTTATCTGGCTTGAACAAGCTTCATTCCTTCCATTCATCCATTTCCAACATTAAGTTGAGTTTGTAATGTTCCCGAGCATCTCCGAGATACAACCTAGGAGAGTTTCTTGGGGTGATAACATAAATTGGTGTCGTTGCCCGGGAAAGGAGATAAAGGCTCAGCTTCCCTGGGAGAATGACACAGTTCTAGATTTTGATGATAGACAAAGCCTGGGCACATTTCTGGTTGTAATCATCTATCTGGCGACTCTACTGGAGGATCAACCTAGTGGTGACTCCACTTTATATTTTTGGCTCAGTTTGTGAGGCATACCCGGAGAAATCCTCAGAAATCACCAGCTGACCCAGTGCCTGACTCTGAGAAGATTGTTAAGTCGAAGAAAACATCATAGAAAGGAGCGTCAGGATTAGGTAAGCCTAAGAAATCTTATGTATCTCTGCAGGAGAAGGTTTTAACTGAGAATATACAGTCTGAAGATTTAGAGCCTAACATTGTTAGTGAAGAAATACCTTCAGAGATTCATAAAGCTCCTTGTTCATTTAGTTCCTCTTTGGATCTCAGTGCAAAGAAATTCTCCCATACAGTCCATCATATTCCTTTGTCTCTGTCATTTGTTTCATTGTTTCCTAGTATTCAATCTGCTAGTATCCTTCCACATATCCCAGTCATGGCAGGCCAACAAGCACCTACGAAGATGGAAAGAATCATAGCTGCTAGATATGGACCCTTGGTCTTGCCTTTTCCTTTAAATGCCATGCCTGCAGGAGAATACCAGAAATACATGCCTAAATTCACTGGTACAGAGGGAGTAACAGCTGAAGAACACCTTGAATCTTTTTATAGTTATGCTGATAATCTAGATATCAATGAGGATGATGTATGGATGAGAGTGTTTGTCTAGAGTCTTGATGGAGAGGCCAGAAAGTGGTTCAGAGAACTGGCCCCTAGGTCTATAGCAGACATTGAAGCATTAGATGATATATTTTTGAAGCACTAGGGAGATAAAAAAGACTTGTTGTATTACCATACTGAGTTTGGTAACCTCAAGAGGGAGAATGGGGAATCATTGCCTGATTTTAATAAAAGATTTAATCGTATATATAGTAAGATACTAGCTGAAGTAAAGCCAGCCCCCACCTCTGCCAAACTCACTTATGCCAATGCTTTTGACTCTAATTTCCGTCTACTATTAAGAGAAAGAAGATGTGCCACTCTAGTTGATATGCAAGATGCAGCTTTAGAGGTGGAATCTAATATTATGGCCGCAGAAAAGCTCAAAAGTCATGCTGATAGAAGGAGGCAGAGAGATGAGGCTTCTTCTTCCTCTACTTCATCTTCAGAGCCTAAATTAGACAAAATGACTAAGATGATAGAGTCATTGGTTGCTGAAATATCTAAGTTGAAGGTTGAGCAGATCTTAGGAAAGACAAGAACTCAAGGCACGTTTGCTCCGAGAAACCCAAATCCATTCAGAAGAGTAAATGAACAATTGCAAATCATGCAGAGGGGTAAAGAAACAAATGAAGAACAAAAGGTTAGATCTCCTTTCCGAAATGTAGTCATGGAGGAGGAACAGTTTGAAGAAAAGGATGAAATTCATTGCATGGAAGATAAAGGCAGCGCTGCATTTTTTACATGGCTGCATATGAAGAATCATTACTCCTGGACCAAAGCAGTCAAGAGTGGGACAAAGGGGCTGTTCTGCAGACTGGTGAACAACAAAGATACAATCTGAGGTCAAAAGAAAACAACGTCGAGGAGAGTCCTGCCCAAAAAGTTGTTGCCCCAACAGAGTTACAGAATACCAGATAGAAAAGACCAGCAGCTAATTTAGTCATCCTCAAAGCACCAGCTCAAGAGGTAAGAGGTCTTGACAAGTCCCCTTCCCCTTTCAGCTTTGAATCAAAAGTCCAGAAGTTAAAAATATATGTACCTCTGATAGAACTGGTAAAGAGTGAAGTGTTTAGAAAGCCTATCCTTGATGCCCTTGAGCTAAAAGCCATACAAACCTCCATTGACTCTGTCAATTTGCAAGATGATGAGCCTGTAGTTGTGCTAAGCCCCATGACCAAACTTGCTGATGATAATTCTCCATCATTTTATGTCTCCTTGACCATTCATGATAAAATCCTCCACAATTGCCTGCTAGACACCGGGGCTAGCCACAATTTGATGCCAAAAGCTATCATGGAAGAGTTAGGCCTTGATATCACCTGACCATATCATGATTTATTCTCATTTGATTCAAGGAAAGTAAAATGCCTAAGATTGATCAAAGACCTAGCCATTACCCTAACTCGGCTTCCTATGAAGAGCATGATGATGGATATTGTGGTGGCTGATGTTCCCCCTAAGTTTGGCATGCTGTTGTCCAGAGGGTGGATTAAGAGACTAGGGGGGACATTACAGATTGATCTATCTTATGCCGCCATCCCAGTCTTTGGAGGAGAGAGCAGCAGATTGTACAGAGAGGCATAGCTAGCATACATCATCAGTGATGAGAAGAATCCTTCCAATCATCCCATATATGCTGTGGACACTGATTTTGGAGCATGTATTCTCCAAATAGAAGAATCTCATAAGGCCTCAATGCAAATCAAGAAACCAATGATTCAGGCCGGGAAAGAGCAAGGAAGTCACGTTTGGGAGATGTTCTATGATGGAGCATGTTCCAGGGAGACTGCAGGAGTAGGGGTGGTGCTAATATCTCCAAAACAAGAAAGCACGCATCTGTCCTTTAAGCTGGCTTTCCAAGTCACGAACAATATAGCAGAGTATGAGGCTCTGATATTGGGCCTTAATGCAGCCAAAGACAGAGGAATCAGGAGCATAAAGGTGTTTGGAGATTCTGATCTTATTATTCAGCAAGTGAACAAAATGTTTCAAGCAAAGCATCCAAGGCTGAAAGCATACAGAGATGAGGTATGGAGACTAAAAGATTCTTTGGATAATTTTTGTACCTCATACATCCCTAGAGCCAAAAATCAGCTTGCTGATTCCCTTGTTGTGTCTGCCAGCATGTTCATCCTTCCCATGCCTCCCAGACTAGTTTATGAAGTTCAAATGCAATGTAGACCATCCTTGCATGACAATGTCCAGCATTGGAAAGTTTTTGAAGATGATGATGAAGTGAATAGGTTTCTACAAGTCATTGATGAATTTTCTGAAATGAAAATTGACCAAGAAAATAAAGCCTTAGGAGAAAGCTCCCAGTCCCAGCTTAGAAACAAAATTGGTAAAGATAGCATTGTCCAACTGCCCAGCAATCATATACCTAAGGGTCTGGTTCCATTATAAAAGTTGTTTGACCAGAATGATGTGCCCTATAAGGTTGCCCAAAAAGAAGACCAATCTGCAGTCCATAGGCATAATATAGGGAGTCCAGATCATCCAACATATGTAAATCTGTCCACCCATCTATCTGCTGCACAAAATGCTGAATACTGAAATTTAATGAAGCAATTTGTTGATTTCTTTGCCTGGGAATATAGTGACCTGAAAACATATGACAAAAAGATCATCCAGCATAAAATCCCTTTAGAGAAAGGCACCATCCCTTTCAAACAGAAGCTGAGACCAATAAATCCTTTGCTTCTCCCACTGATTGAAAAAGAAATTAAGAAGTTATTGGCTGCCAAAATCATAGTCCTTCTCAGATATTCAAAATGGGTAGCCAATCTAGTAGTGGTAAGGAAGAAAAGTGGAGAAATTAGAGTCTGCGTTGATTTCAGAAACTTGAATAAATGCTCCAAGAAAGACAACTACCCTCTACCTAAGATGGAGCATTTGCTGCAGAAGGTCTCAGGAGCCAAAGTGATGTCTTTCCTGGATGGATTTTCAGGGTATAATCAGGTTGTTGTACATCCAGATGACCAAGGGAAGACTGCATTCACCACTCCCTGGGGCACTTTTATGTATTCCAAGATGCCTTTTGGGTTGATGAATGCTGGAGCCACCTTTCAGAGAGCTATGGATATAGCATTTGTGGGAGAGAAGGATAAGTTTGTTCTTATCTACCTTGATGATATTACAGTGTACTCCAATAGCCATCAGGACCATTCGCAACATTTGAAGAAAATGTTCCTGAAGTGTAGAAGGTTTGGGATTTCAGTCAATCCTAAAAAGTCACAATTTGCTTTAGAAGAAGGCAAGTTGTTAGGACATTTTGTTTCTGCTGCAGGTGTCCGAATTGACCCAAAAAGAGTAAGAGCAATACAGACCTTGTCTGTCCCGAGATCAAAGAAGGATATCCAGTCCTTTCTAGGTAAAATAAATTTTGTGAGGAGGTTTATCCCAAATTTTGCAGAACTTGCGAAGCATATTACCTCCATGTTGAGAAAGGGTCCGAGATCAAATGGACTGATTCAGCAAAAAGATCCTTTGAGTCCATCAAGAAAGCTATTATGGAAGCTCCCACTTTAAGAAGTCCATATTACAGCAAGGAGTTCCATATATTTTCATTTGCTTTAGAAGACACCCTTGTAGCAGTTTTATTGCAAGAAGATGAGGAAGGTTCACAGCATCCAGTGGCATTTTTCAGCAAGACATTAAGGGATGCTGAGCTGAGGTATGATATCATTGAGAAACAAGCATATGCTCTTATCAAATCTTTGAAAGCTTTCAGAATTTACATTCGTCACTCCAAGGTAATTGCATATGTACCCTCTGCTTCAATAAAGGATGTCTTAACACAGCTTGATGCTAATGGAAGAAAGGCTAAATGGATTGCAAAGCTTATTGAATTTAATATAGAATTGAAGCCTACCAAGCTTGTCAGAGGTTACGGTCTGGCCAAACTATTGGCTTAAGAAAATTGCAGAACGCTGGACATGGATTTTATAAGCATGATTTCAGAAAATGGTTAGGCATCAGAAGGAACAACTAAACCAGGGAAAAATCAGTCATTGGCAGAAAATATAGCTTCTTGTGATTGGTACTCTGCAATAGCCCAATTCTTGCTGAAGCTAGAAGTTCCTCCAGGTCTTAGTTCAAGCCATATTGCATTCATGAAAATCTGCTCTACTGGAGGGACCCCTCTGGAATTCTTTTGAGGTGTCTGTACAAAGAACAATCTGTAGAAGTTATGCAGCAATTTCATTCCAGCATGTGTGGAGGACATCACTATTGGAAGACTATAGCCCACAAGATCCTCATTGGCCCACCTTATTTTCTGATGTATTTTCATTTGTTAAATCTTGTGACAGGTGCCAAAGGTTTGAAGGGAAGTAGCAATTGAAGTCCCTACCCTTAAAGCCTATACATGTTAGTGGCCCTTTTCAGTAGTGGGGCTTGGATTTCATTGGAGAAATCAATCCACATTCTAGTGGCCAACACAGATGGATCTTAGTAGCCATTGATTATTTCACTAAATGGATTGAGGACATCCCTACCAGAAAGGCTGATCATCATGTGGTCATGAAGTTTTTGACAGAGAATATCTTCACCAGATTTGGTTGTCCACATAAAATAGTCACAAACAATGCAGCAGCCTTCAGGGCAAAAGAATTGTTGGATATGTGTAACTCAATGGGCATTAAACTGGTCCATTCCACCTCATACTACCCTCAAGGCAATGGCCTAGCAGAATCTTCCAACAAAATCCTGATAAGGATAATCAAAAAGCTGCTGGAAAATAACAAAAAGAATTGGGATTCTAAGCTCAAATATGCATTGTAGGTTGACAGAGTGACCACCAAGAAATCCACAGGAAATTCTCCCTTCAAGTTGGTATACGACACTGAGGTTGTATTCCCAGTTTAGCTGACCCTCCATGTGGCAAAGTTCCTACAAGAAGAGCAGAACGAGGAAGAGGACATGGCAAAAAGGATCATGGATTTAGCAGAAGTACACCAAATTAGAGAACAGCTGGTGGAGGGGTCTGTAGCACATCAGAAGAAGGTCAAGGAAGCTTTTGACAGAAGGACAAAAACATATAATTTTTAGGTTGGAGACTTGGTTTTGAAGTGGGATGCACTGAAAGAGAAGAAAGGAAACCATGGAAAGTTTGATACTTTCTGGACAGGGCCTTTTATCATTTCTCGAATCCAAGGGAACAATACCTTCATACTGCAAAGTATGGGAGGAGAAGCAGTTTTTGATGGCCCAGTTAATGAGAGTTTTTTGAAAATTTATGTTGTTTAAGGTCTTTTGGCCTTCAAATTGTAAATATGTTGTTTTATCAGTTTTAGTGAAGGCTCAATTAGACTCCATGCCCAATGGAACACTAGGAAATTTTTCTAATTGGTTTTCACAGGTAAGGAATTGATCTACAAGTTCTTAAGACCTCGCAGGGAGGATCTCATCCCCAGAAGGAGCCAGTGTTAGCTCTGCTACATACTTGGACATTTTGAGGGTCAAATGCAGGCCTGGCCATGTTTTTATTGCTCAAAGAAGAATCGTATCAGTCATCCTTCTCATTCCCCTTCACTCCGCTCACACTCTCATAACCCCACGCTATCTCTGCTTTTCCTCCAAAACTCGGCATAAGCCCCTGTTGCCTCAAGCCCCGAAGCGCTAAGTTCAAAGCCCCATAGTGCCGCCACCACATGACCCCGTGCCTCCGCAACCCACAGTCGCCTTTAAATCATAGGCGTTGATCACCGCATCCCAATCCAACGGTCCCCCGTCATATCCAATGAATAACCTTCCCGTTGTTTTCCACCATCCAATCATCTCCGCCGCGATCGGACGACATTCGCTCCTCCCGCGCCCACAAACCGATTGCACGATAACTCATGATCAAAAGTGATTTTCACCCATTCTCGCCGCCACGCGTCATGCGTTGAATGGGATCGCCCACCCTTGTACCTTTACCGCCCATTGTCCGAAAGTGGTGCGATCAATACCACCCACCACAGAAACCATTTGTCCCGCTCGTTAACTCCCGCACGTCTCCTCCGCCCGATAGCCGTTGGATCTGCCAACCTGAGATCCAACGACTCATGATCATCTTGCTCCCGCTTCCTCCTGATACCTCCCGCCGACCAATCTCCACCATCTATTCATTTGATCCAATGGCTGATATCCCTCCTCCGCCTTGCTCGTACATCCGCCATGCACTCCTCTCACCCTGACCATTTCGTGTGCCCGGAGGACGTAAACGACCGTTTACCAGTGCCTGGTGCATTTCCTCCCCAACCACCGCATTCAACAGATTGTGTACTCGAGAAGAAGAAGGATAAGGTTCGAGCAGAAACTACATTTAACAAGCATGGCATTTTATCTTATACGCCACTCCAGCCGACTTAGAGGACAGCGGAGCACCCAAGGAGATCAAATCCATCCACTACATCAAGCAACCGCACTTAGAAGCTCCATCAGGCAGTTAAAGTGGTTGGTGGTCAATTATGACCCCTCCATACTTAGAATGGCCGAATGCCTTTGTATTGAAACTCTATATATACCCAGAAACAAGATGTAATCAGGGTTGATGGTTGTTGTTTTGATGTAAGGTTCAACTTCTGGAGACTGTAACTACTTTGATACTTGCAGCGTCTCATCTTCATTTTCAGCTAATACAAGTTTCTTTTGCTGTTAATCGCTCACTTTTCACTTCTATTTTGTTCTAGGCTGTGTGTGTTATGCAGTTTCATGAACTCTAGATGTTTAGCATTAGAGGAGTTGTCATCCTACCTCTGTGTTTAAATCTTGTAGATATCAGTGAATGTGTTGTTCAGGTTTCTGTTAACTTAGTGCCAGGGAGCTGTCATCCTATCTGTGCATTAGGAAATAGATTTGCAGACCTCTTTACTGGTTGCAGCCGGCCATCACATGGTCTTGTGCATCTGCTGGTGTGGTCAGTATTCTCCATATTCACCTAATCCTTAAACTGTGGGTAATTGGTGGTCTAAAGCCTTATAGTCTGGGGGTGTTCACGCATGTCTGGAGTCAAGCAAAGTAGGAGTGGTTATCTGGCTTGAACAAGCATCATTCCTTCCATTCATCCATTTCCAACATTAAGTTGAGTTTGTAATGTTCCCGAGCATCTCCGAGATACAACCCAGGAGAGTTTCTTGGGGTGATAACAAGTACTGACACAGGCTGGCGAAGGAGACTTGGATCATCCTATTGTGTTTTCAAGCCGAAGACTATCGAAAGTGAAGAAGAACTATTCCACCACTGAGCGCGAAGGGTTAGCCATGGTGTATGCACTCCAGAAGTTTAGGCACTACTTGCTGGGAGGCCATTTTAAGATGTATACAAATCACTCTGCACTAAAATACCTGGTCAATAAGCCTGTGTTGGGGGGGAGAATCTACAAATGGATCTTATTGTTCTAGGAGTATGATTTTGAAGTTATTGTGAAGCCTAGATGACTGAACGCGGGACCAGACCATCTATCACGCATCGAAATAGGGGAAGAACCTACTAATTTGGAAGAAGGATTACTTGATGCGCAGTGATTTGTAGTGCACATCACGAATGGTCATTTTGAGGATATAATACACTTCCTAACAATAGGAACTGCCCTAGAAGGATA
Organism: Pinus tabuliformis; assembly: GCA_031772625.1. NCBI lineage: Eukaryota > Viridiplantae > Streptophyta > Pinopsida > Pinales > Pinaceae > Pinus > Pinus tabuliformis. Next base: position 924,552,769 of record CM062809.1, on the reverse strand, counting down.
AATTGTCCAGCAGAAGAAGGAATTAGTGGTGCACGCGACAGATTTCTCTGTCATTGTCAGGCATCTGTACAAAATGGGCTCTGATGAGATATTGCGACGATATGTCCCTGAGTTTGAAAGAAGCAACATCCTCACGGATGCTCATGGGGGCGCCGCTGGAGGACATTACGCAGGAAGAGTGACTGCGTAGAAGGTTCTACGTGTAGGGTTGTGGTGGCCAACCCTCCATCAGGACTCAAAAGTGTATTGCAAGGCATGTGATGTATGTCAAAGGACTGGCAGGCCATCGCGAAGGGATGAGATGCCTTTGAATCCACATATGACATTACAACCCTTTGAGAAATGGGCGATAGATTTTGTAGGACCCATTCAGCCCCAGGGAAAAATGAGAGCGAGGTACATTATCACTGCGACGGAGTACTTGACTCATTGGGCAGAGGCACAACCTGTAAAGGATTGCATAGGCACAACTGCTGCAAAGTTCCTCTTTGAGTATGTATTGACACTATTTGGTTGTCCAAAGATCTTAATGAGTGATCATGATATGCACTTTCTGAATGAAATGATCAGCGCGCTGACAGAGGAATTTCAGGTATATCACCAAAAGAGCACGCCTTATCACCTACAGGCTAACGGGATGGTGGAAGCATTCAATAAAGTGCTGGAGAATGCACTGACCAAGGTTTGCAATGCTCAACGAAGTGATTGGGACCTATGCATACCTGCAGTACTATGGGCTTATTGAACGACATGCAAGAAGTTGACTGGACAAACCCCCTTTAGGCTTGTCTATGGTGTTGAAGTGGTAATGCCTATGGAATATATTGTGCCTATTATGTGCATAGCAGTGCTCAAGGGTATGATGGATCGTGGAGCCTTGGAGGAAAGGCTCGCACAACTGGATGAGCTTGAGGAAGAAAGATTTCTAGCTGGATTTCACCAATAGGTCCAAAAGCAGTGCGAAAAAGCATGGCATGATCGACACATTAAGCTGCGCACCTTTAAGGTAAATGACCTGGTTTTGTTATATGACAATAAGTTTGATAAATTTCCAAGAAAATTCAGAATGCGCTGGTTAGGGCCCTATGTCATTAAGGAAATTACCAATGGAGGAGTGGTATAGTTGGTCAAATTGAATGGAGAGACCTTCCCAGGAAAGGTGAATGGCAGTCAATTGAAGCCATACACTGGCAGTCTGGCCATGTGACTAGAGGAAGGTAGCACAACCTTAGTGCTCCAGGTAGCTGAAAGGAGGCACGGGACTATAAACTACATTGCCCGGGTTGGGGAGCTGCGCGATTGGAGGATTGCGTGAAGCAAGGAAGTGTCACAAGGTTCGCGGCAGCGTGAAGGGAGCTGCGCTACCCAGGGAGAAATCATGCAGGTCGGCCGACATTTAAGACGAAATTTATGGCTTAGATCCTTGAAAATCTGCCACCAATCTGACATTAATGAACTGAATTTGGGGGGAACGGTCAGATTTGAATTCAAAATGCCCTATAAATTACAAGTGGTTGTCTAGCAAAAAACACTTGGCATTTTGAGAATTGAGTTGTTGAGCTCTCAGGCACCCATGAACCAAGAATTCTTCAAGGCTTTGAAAGAAACTCCAACATTGTATAACTTGAAAGAGACGTCAAGGGCACTGTTAGAAAGCATTATGTTGGTGCCCACAGAAGTTAGAGATACCGAAGTAGAAGAATCGGTACTTGAAGTTGAGATGGAGGCAGAAGTAGCTGCTCCAGAGGTCACCGAGGTGCTAGCCGAAGTCCCTAAATCATCGAGAACATCGAGACCAAAGCCAACCCCAACCAAAGAGACTGTGAAGGATAAAAAGGGCAAGTAGCTTGCCATACCAGTGCATGCATCACCAAGGAGAAACCCACCAAAACCCACCGCACATGAGAAAGGCAAGGCCATAAATTTGGAGCCGGAGGAGGAAGACATTAAAGACATCCCGATGGACGATGAGGATGTGGGAGTTGAAGCCCAGGGTGCGAACCCTATTACTCAGTTGCCTAAGTATGTCCCTTCATGAAAGCCCAAGACCAACGTACCGAAGGACATCAATGAGAGCAAGACCCCCTTGCAAACCCCTCTACTGCCAGATGAAATTATTTTCGACAGACCGCACTTGGCACGAGTGTCACTGCTGAAACTTGAATACTGGGACTTAGTAGATCACCAGAAGTTCCCACACTTGGCGACCGAGCAGCTAATACACCGCATCATTGATACCAATACCGGAATGATTGCATTGGAGCCACAGAGGTGGCTCAAGGGAGTAGACAAGGCAGGGTTGCTCAACCTGCTTTGGGTGTCACACTACAACTGCACCCCGGTGATAGTTTTGGTCATCAAGAAACTACTGTGCTTGGTGCATGATTGGTGTATGTGGGTGGAGGAGTCGATACCCATCATGGATAGATTGATTCCTCGGATAACGTGATTTCCATATATAAGAGAGAATCCGGCCATGATATTTGGCAGAAAAGGTGGCGAGCAGGCTCTCGCAGAATCCATGAAAGAAAAAATTAAACTGGTGAAGAAGTCGCGCGGGTATGCTATATCCAGCATCTGCGACCCTGCTGTGAAGGTAGCCATGTAGATCCTAGCAGGGAAAGTGATGAGGAAGTGTCGCGCTGATGAGTTGTCGACACTTGTCATCGTGCTAGCAACCCAGTGTGCTAAAGGAGTCCAATTCAACTGGTCAGACTACCTTCGCGGAGAGTTCCTGGTGAACTTTCGCGAAGCACATGAGCTTAGCAAGATGTTCCACTATGCGTGGCTCTTGTTTTCAATTGTGCTGGTAGCGTGGGAGTTGCCAGAGGACATCCAGTTCCCTTCGGTCACGCCAAACCTCCTAGAAGCAGCGAAGTACGCTTCGCTGTGGGCGACCAAGGACGCGCAGTGAGTTAGGGACATCAAGATATTTTGGATCTTGATGGAGATGAACATCCACATGGCCATCAATCACAAACCACGATTTTCGCCTATGATGTACGCCAACCTACAGGGCTACACCAAATTTAAAGCAGACTTCCATTGAGTATCCATCAGGGCGCGGAAGGACCCTACATAGAAATGGTACGACTTGCCTTATCTGGCAATGGATTATGCCATTGATGCAATACTTGATCAATGGTCAACAGAGTGGGTGCTACAATAAACTTGGCAGTGGGAGGGAGCAAGTCCGTCGCACAGAAGAAGAAGGAGGAGGCCAAGCTTAAGATGGCACAGCTGGCTGAAAAGAGGAAAAAGGAGCTCGCTGACAAGGCCCAGGCAAAGCGTGAGGTCGCACAATAGACAGTGAAGCAGACAAGTGGGATAGAGTGGGGCTCTGAAAAAGGCGCGAGGTCGCCTTCACCTGAGATAGAGGAGGAGATAGAACAGCATGGCGCAAACCCTCAGGAGACGTCTGCCCTCATCAAGCACCCAAGGGAGCAGGAGAAAGGAGGGTCTAGAAAGAAATCCAAGGCTACCAAGACATCACTGGACCCTATTACGCTAACAGAAGGTGACTTGCATGATATCGGTGACACAGTGAGGGATGTCACTGCCAAGGAAAATTTTAAGGATGGAAAATTTTCTTGAAGTTTAAAAACATTGGCGAATCTCACTAATCCATAATATGCAAACTATAAAATGTTTATTGATATATTTGTAAAATTATTCAAATTTATAATGATTTTATATATAGTCTCTATATAATGTTGGTGATTTTGAAGGTAAAATTATTTTATATTCCAAAATTTGGGCAAATCATATTTTATAAAAATTGGAAATTGGTGAATCTTTTTTGTGGAAAAATCATGGAAAATTAGTCCACTGGGCAAATATTAGCCCCTAAAATTTTCCATGGTCACCGCGGAGGCCCTATAACAATTTGAACAGCAGTAGCAGACCATCCTGGGGGCTATCCAGATAGGGTTGCAGGAGCTGCAGACCCGCGCATCGCAGTCTAGCACGGTGTCTACCAGCCTAGCTATCGGCACTTCAGAGGTTGTCGATATGCTGCGCGTGAAGGCCTCCAGTGCGATAGTGCTGCCTGATGGAGCACTGACCACAGAGAATGAGGCTGACAGGCCCACCGTCAGTGCCCTAAAGGGAATAGGATTGAACCTGGCAGTGCTCCTGCATGAAGTGCTCCACCTCTTGCAGGATGGAGTGATTGCAAAGCTGAGGGCCCATGAGCACTGTGCCCTCCAGGTGATCAGTGAACAGTGGATCAAAAACGAGCAGATGGCACTACAGAGAAATGATGTCATCACTGCTGAGACCGAGGCAACCAATCAGAGCAAGTGCATTATGCAGGTCATCGAGGAGGCATGCCGAATGGTCCCAGAGTTGGCCATTCCAGAGGAGGAGCCAGTCGAGGTATGCATCCACAAGCTAGCCACAGGGGTGCATGACACGTACTGATATGGCATGGGTTCAATTGGAGTTGAACCTGCAAATTATGGAGTTACAGTTGAGGGCCTAGCCTTCAACTCTGCCAGAAGTGAAGGAACAGTGGGTGACCACTGTCACAGAAGCAGTAGTGGCGGTGGACAGGGCAGTAGCAGACTTCACACAATTGTTTGCATAGTCATTTGAGATCCTGACAAGCTTGTAGGAGGAACCCAATGTCCAGCGACTAGATACGGAAGTGCGCAAGCTACAGCAGCTCTATGATGAGGTTAAGGGCACAACGTGAACCATCATGCTGACACAAAGACTAGCAAAGCTGCAGGAGGCCAAGTAGCTAAAGGAACAGGTGGATGCGGCACTGCACAAGGAAGCAATGCTGAAGGCAAGAATGAAGCCCTGGCTGGATGAGGCTTACACAGTGACAGGATCTATTGAAGGTAAGCTTGCGACTCTGCAAGCGAGGCAGCAAAAGCTTCAGGCCGACAGCTCAGGAGCAGTAACTGAGCAGACAGTGGAAGAAGCGAAGCAGGTGGCCGCACAGTGCACGGCTAAGGTTGCGGTCATACGAGTCGAGTTGGAAGGGCTTCGTGCAAAGATCTCCGCACCTACCGAGTGACTTGAGGGCGAGTCACGATGTTTGTGTTGGGGGCCTGTTGGGAACAGGATCCCCCAAGGACAGTTTTGGGACTAAAAGCCCATGTTTTGATCAAATTTTGAAATAAACTTCTAAAGACTCCGCATTTTGTGGTCACGGAGCACGAAGGTGTCATGAGTCATGAAGGGTTGTCCTCCCTTAGTTTTGTAAAGTGAAGTCGACTGTAAAAGATCTACCCATGGTCCACGGACCATGGGATTGTATAAAAAGAGCTAAGCTCTAAATAGTTTGGGAGACACACAAGGAAGATAAGTCTTAGAGAGTGATAGCTCTGAAGTAAGAAGTCTAAGTTTCGGGTCGTAGCATAGGTAGAGGCTCTGTAGCTGAGTGCGCAGAGGCCTAGGGTAGAAGACCGCAACTGAGTGCGCGGACCCCTACAGCTGTGTGCGCAGGCTGGATAGAGTCTGTAATCACTTGGAAGATATCAATAAAGAGAAATATACTGCAATTTCTGTGTCTTTGTTCTGTTAATGCATCTTGACATGTTATGTATGAATTTCATTTATAATGCTTATATGATGCGCGAATGTATGTAATTACATTGGTCAAGTGAACACAAGTAAGAACATCTGTTTACGCGGTGCTAACTATAATTGTTTAATAAGATAAGCAAGTCACTTAGACTAATTTCAGAATCTGCACGGTATGCTGCCATAGCAGCGCAAAAGTACCTAAGCCGCAGGTTAGGGCTGCGTGAAGGTCGATCATACCCTTTCGTGGAGGTATTGAAGGGTAGAATAAAGGGCTAGTCTGGCAAGCCCTAGAGCTAAGTGACCTATGCGAAGGCAGGGATAGAGGGAATTAACCGACATCACAACCATCTCAGGGTGCAGAAACTTGGTTCCAACATCCTCCCATACTACTTCGGGTGAGACTTCGGTCTGCGCTCCACGGGCTGATGCCAAAAGGGCTAGTAGTGTAGGGATTTGTTTCACTGACTAACGCTGAACCTGGGTCAGGCCCCAACAAGCCAACAGATGCTATGGAAATATGATGAAAAAGGAGATTGAGAAGGAGGACATGCTAGAAGACAATATGAAGCTAAAGAGATAAGATGATCATCAAGCGAGAAGGTGAAGGAACACCGAACTATAACAGAAAATGAAGATTAAGATCACATGGAAGAATCCTCATCTTCAAGTCATAAGGAGGACTAGAGGAAGAATAAGAACATGTATCGTTTTTTCAAGAAGACACAAAGAAAGAAGTAGCAAGAAGGACAACTTGGCACTGTCATATCATCATGCAGTCCATGTCATCAACATTATGTCATGTCCTATCACACGTCATTGTATGCCACATCATTATTGTGGATTATGTAATTACCTATTCAAAATGTATTTTAAAGTGGAAATCCAAAGGATACATTCAGAATATGAAGAGTCATGTAAAGTCGAAAAGTCATAGGAAGTCAAACAATCATGAGGGTAGCCAAAGAGTCACAAGGAAGGTTAAGCATCACCTTTTGTTTATATATACACCCTCATTGTATGAGCAAAGGAATTTTTCACCTTGGCTCCTCCCACAAGGCATTAGAGAGAGAAGTTAGTTCTTTTGAGGAGCAAGGAGTGGCTCCAACGCTCCACTATTGGAGCTAGTGATGTTCATTGTATACTTGTGTCTTGGAACTTTTACATAATAAAAGAAGCTTTTCATGGCCGGAACGTTCTTCATGCATGGATTATGAATATTTGTAAGACTATTCTATGGATGTTTGTATTTCTTGTTTGCTTTCATCTGTGCTAAAGTAGTTGAACTATTTCAGTTATTTTAGTATGTATCGTATTGAGAATGTTATCTGATTTCTATTATTGTTGTTGCACCCTCATAGACTATTGCAATGGATATTAGACATATTTTCCTTGTTACATTGGTTTCAATGACCGTCGCATCTTTGTGGACTATTCTGCTTGATGTTGTACGGATCCTTTTTGTTCATGTGTGTCTCTACTAGGGTGGTACTACTACCTCTCTCTTAGAGGTTCAATTCTCCTCCCCTCCGTAGTGAAAGAACTTTGACACACATACGACCGAACACTCACCAAGCACACCACCTTGCATTTCGAAGGCGCATTCACATTCCTCTCTCTTACTAACAGTTAGAGCCAAGGAAAATCTATAACAATACATGGAAATCAGACCGATACTCCAGATGGGGCTCCTATTCCAAACGGTGTGAAGTCTAATTGGGACTTCACATCAGGGAGACCCCTTGGTTGACAAAGTTCCACCACCATCAACAATACACATATACGAAAGTTGCGCACTTACAGAAGATACGTGCATATACGGAAGTTGCGCATATACAGAAGAAATGTGATACAAGAGATGCACATATATAGAAGTTGTGCGACTTATGTATATGAATATATTTCATATATGCACATTTGTCTGCACCCTCCTCTACATCTGTTGTCATCAGGTAGATTCGTTGGTGATCTTCCGTCATGTCAACTAGCTTTGAGCTGCGAACAAAGCGATATCAATCGACTTAGGGTGACTACAAACAATTATGGGGCTTCTAGAAAATTAAAGCCCTCCATTTAATGACGAGAATGAATTATGTAGGCATGGACCATCCACAAAATAAGCATCAGGTTTGTGCAGAGTTTGAAAAAAATCCCAACGTAGTCTAAACAAATTTGAATTTCAACTCAACTTCCGTGCCCATCACCATTTCAAATTAGATAATGGGGTTGGAAAACTATGGGAGACGACAATGGTCGGCGAAGGTCGCAGGAGGAGACGGGACCAATCGGAAAAGGGAGATGGTAGAAATCGTCGGAAAACCGAACATAATCATCGACATGGCAACCAGTGGGCAAAATTTCCACCTGGGTAAACTACTCATACTACTAGAGAAAAATATCAACCTCCTGTACCAATTTGGCCTTTCTCCTGCAAATTGGCCTCTACCTAGCAAATCGTGTTGGAAACACTGATAGGGGGTGAATAAGTATTTCCTAACAATTAGTAACTTATTAATATTTTTAGAGCATTAATTAATCTTCAACAACATTTATCAACATCATATAGAAAAAACAGTAACAACACCATTCAACAATGCACGATAATCAAGACAATGGACACATAGATTTTTAGGTGGAAAACCCCCTCCAAGTCAAAATCCACCGAACGCTCATTAATATTTGTATTATTCTTCAAAAGAAATAATTACATCAAGTTTTCAGCTCCAACCCTAGATTGAATGGCTCCACCTGAACGAGGCTCCAACTTGTAGGATGCTCCAACACCCTGTTTACCAACTGCAACTGGGAGGACATTCCAACACCCTATTTACGAACTGCAACTGGGAGGACACTCCAACACCCTGTGCACCAACTACAACTCGATGGACACACCAATGCCCTGCAAGGCTTTGACCCACCCTACCACCTTAAAGTGTTCTTAGGCTTCAAATTGAAGGTGACTCCAATCACTTGCCTTGCACCACCCTGCCACGTTGACAAGTTGACGGACCACGTTTCACAATTTTCAGACTGGATAACCCTGCGCTCAAAATCAATATAAAGAAAATGTAATGAAAGTTATGATTCTCTTATCGATATGTATATCACTGTCAAATCATGGCAGTCTCACTGCCCAACACTGCTCTAATTGTACCTCAAGCACAATTCTGTCTCTACTCAATTGCAGAGCCAAATCAAACCACTGCACAATCTGCACATCAAACCCGAGATGCCACATCAACTTACTATTGCACAATAATTTTGTACTCACATAGTGACAGTTGTTGATCATTGTGTTATGTGAGTCAAGTATTATCATTTCATCAACCCAACATCCACAAAATGTCCTTAGGTAACTATCATGTAAGATCGCGGTCAAGTACCAAAATATATTGTCAAATGCCAAGTATACTCTGATATAGATCAATGTCATACAAAGTCACTATAGTTATGAACTGTCAAAAGTCATAACAATATCTCTCTGTCATATTGTCACCACCATTTCCAGTCTATATATATTCATTGTTATATCAATCATGCAGAGTTACTTCCAACATATTTCATAGTCAAACCAAGGCTACTCTCAATGCTCAACATACATCCATAAGAATTTACTTATTCGTGTCATCACATATTCATACTTTCATACTTATTCATATTCTTGCTTCTTTATGGTGTCTTGTCACGGTTATATATAGGTTCCAATGCAAATGACCCTACCCTGGTGACCTCATCAGATTCTTGAGCTTTTGTCATGTTATGTTATAGTTTCCTGCTTCTTTATGGTGTCTTTTCATGGTTATATATAGTTGTTATCGACTATGGACTATGTATTTTGACATATGTTAGTACATTACCAGTCAACATATATAGTTTCCCTCGTGGAAAATTGAGACCAATAATGGGATGAAATTTGTTGATTTGAACTAGATGTAATGATATAATTTGGCATTTTGAAGTATTACAATTAGTTTGCCTATATATATACATATATGTTCAATTATTTACATTATAACTTCTTATAAATTTTAAATTACTGAATAATTTAAAAGAAATTATTATACACAACTATATATAACTTCTTAAGGATTTCTGCTCTACCATGGGTATGATTGTTAACACTGACAAAACAAAAGTTATGATTATCAAATCCAAGAAGGACACTTACGCTAATTTTAGGTATGACAATAGTAACTTGGAGGAAGTGTCTTCCTACAAGTACCTAGGAATTGATATTCATCACAAGCTCAACTAGAACTATAGCATTGAGAAAAGGATTAATGGGGGATGGAAAGCTTATTTTGGTCTTGAAAATAATTGTAAAATTGCAAACCTCGTAATGTGGGATAGAAAGAATTTTATCTTTGAAACTTTAGTCACTCCGTTGTCTTATATGGATGTGAGGTTTGGCATTGTAGCATCTCTAGAGAATCCTGGAGAAAGATTGAGAAAATCTAGAAGCATTTTATAACATATAACCTCAAAATTAAAAGCAACACACCCTATCCTATTCTCCTTATAGAAGTGGGTCTTTCTCCTATCGAGAGCCAAGCTATGACTAGGCTTCTATTGTACAAGCACAAACTCAATAACTTAGGAGACCATAGACTTCCTAAGATAGCTTTAAATTCCAGCCAAAACCACCTAAGGCTCAAACGAGGTTGGTATAAAGATGTCAGGGCCTGGTTAAACCATTGGGAGATCGATGAGAATGTTGCATTGCAAAACATTAATAACATTAAAAATATTGTTACTTCTAAGTTCAAAGAAAAAATGTGGTGTGAGAAAGATTTGGCAGCTAAAAGAAAATTAAGATATTATAAGGAGGTCATCAACCCCACCCTAGAAGATCAAAAGTATCTCTCTATTTTAACTAGCTCAAAGAAGAAAATTAATATAGCCAAGATTAGAACGAACTCTCATGAGCTCCATAGTGAAATGGGTCATTGGGCAGTTCCTAAAATGCCATGGATGGAAAGGTTCTACCATCTCTGTGAGAATACAAACATCAAGGATGAAAATCACTTCCTCTTAGAGTGCCCCGTATACAACCACATTAGATCTCAGTTTCAAAATCTTTGTTGCAATACTGACCTTCCTAGCCTTTTACGTTGTCAAAATTACAGTGAGCTTGGGAGGCTTCTCTCCAAGCTTTTTGAGCATAGGAATAAAATCTTAAATCAAACTAAATAATTCGTTTCTTTAGGTCCGATAGACCAAAGTTTGGTCTTAGTGGACGTTAACCATCATTATCATCATCATGATATATAATATATATATATATATATAAGTTCACAACCAAGCCAGACACCAAATTGGTGTATGAGACCCCCTTGTTTGTGTGACAAGGGACCCACGCAAAGATTTGACTGCTAAGTCTACAAAGGCATACTTACTCTACCCCCTCTAGTTTTGAACCTGTGACCTCTTAGGAGAAAACACATGCTCTTAACCATTAGGCCCACTCAAGTTACACACACACACACACATTTTATTTATCTCATATTGTTTCATCTTTTAGGTTTTATTGATCTTTTCTCTTTATTTTATTTTTTCAATTTTAAACAAAAATGTTAACCCTTTTACTATTTTTTTCTTTAGTAAATTTATTTTTATTAAACTAATATCAATCACATAATATCAAAATTAACAAAATTTAGTGGCTTCAATTTTTTACCAAGACTTCATCACAATACTAGTAAATTCCAAGTGGTGTGGATGGTCACAAAATCATTTAATATAATCTCTAAAGGTGCAACCACACATTCAACCACTACCTCAAGGTGCCCCATGACTCTGGGTTAAGCCCTCATGGAAATTGAACCTTGCCAAATGATGAAAAACTCCTAGCTCTCCATCATTGGATCCAACCCATTTGGGCATTCTTGAAAAGGTGGACATGGGGGTAGGCTTTGATCCACTTATGAATTTTAGGAGGACATGGAGCTGGGCTTTGATCTACTTATATTTGCATAGGTGTCCCCATGGAGGTGGGCTTTGATCTATTTATATTTGCATGAGTCTTTGTGTTTGGCCTCTACGTCAAGGTGTCCCCATGGCATAAGGTTAGGCCCCCATTCCATCTTTACCTCAAGGTGTCTCATGGTTTGAGGTTAGACCCTCATTGGAATTGAACCTTACCCAATGATAAAAAAAACTCCTAACTTTTCACCCTTAAATCCAACCCCTTGATGCTAAATTTTATTTATTATTATTAATATTTTCGATGTTAACCTTTTTAACCTTTTATTATTAATTTTTTTAAATATAGTCTTTATATTTTCATTCTCTCAAAATCTTATTATTATTTTACTATTATTGTTTTTAATAAAAATTTAAAATAAAAATAATTATTATTATTTAAAACAATAACAATGTATTCATTCAAATTTTTGAAATACAATAATAAAAATTATTATTATTTTTAATAAAAATTTAAAATTATAAAATATTATTATTTAAAACCATAACTATATATCCATTCAAATTCTTATTATTATTATTTTTAATAAAAATTTAAAATAAAAATAATTATTATTATTTAAAACAATAACAATATATTCATTTAAATTTTTAAATACAAAAATAAAAATTATTATTATTTTTAATAAAAATTTAAATTATAAAATATTATTATTTAAAACAATAACTGTATCTCCATTCAAATTCATTGACATACAATATGTCAAACTATAAAATTTAAACTTACAAACTAAACTAAACCAAACCAACCCCAAACTATAAAATTTAAACTTACGAACTAAACTAAACCAACCCATCATTTAAGGTAATCTCAATCAATATATTAAAAATATTTAATATTTTATTAACACTTTTAAATTCTCATTTTTCTTTTATAATTTTTTAGTTAATATAATCACAATTTCATTTTAATTAAATTTATATTACACATTTATTTATTATTGTCATCTAAAATATCTTTTAGATTGTGATGGTGTGCTTGAAGATAGTTTAGAAGATTATTCACACATTTTTTATTTTAAAAAATGAAAATTCAAGCTCTATTTGAAAATAAACCACACTTATAAATATTTTTAAGGCCATAAACATCTTTTTATTAATTAACATTACAATTAGAAATAAAAAAATATTAATAAAAATAAATATTTTTTTATAATATTTAATAAAAAATTTAATAATATTTTTTTAATATTTAAATCCATATTTATAATTTTAGATTTATCTAATTTATAATTATAAATGGTATTACTGTACAATTTATTGAAAAATACATATCAAAATTAATAAAAATTGGAAACGTGTTTTGGTATGGGTTTTTCTACTCCCCTCATATGCATAATAATGAAACATTATGGATGTGCAGACACGTGAGATCAATCAATAAAAATGAATGAACTAAATCACTTATTTTATAAGTAAATTTATGAATATGCAAAGTATGATTAAACAATAACTAGCCTATTTTCAAAGTGGGGAAAGGAAACATTGAAATGAATTAGGAGGGTTATGTTGTTTAATGACTTGGAGATATGTTTTTTTTATGAAATGATTACTTCAAAAGTTTTTGGCGTGAAAAGCATATAAATGAAATAAAGATGTGATATAGGATGTTAGAAGATTTTATGGTTTTTTATCATAAGGGTAACCCGAGTTAGTGTTTTTTTTGGATTTCTCAAGAACAATATGTTGATGATATATAGAGAGAATTTTTAAAGGAGTATTGGCAGGGTAAAAGGAAATAGAAAGTTATTATGTATGATGGTGCTTTCATGGGTTACCATTACAATTTAATTAGAAGTTGGAACTTACTAATTCAAATGAGCTTTATAGTCCAACGTGCATGAGAAAGCTAATCACTCCAATGATTTGTAATAGCAATGACCTATTGATTCTAAATGATAATAGCAATGACCCATTGATTCTAAATGACAAGTTCTTAGGATTGGAATTCCATCTAAAGTTTTTACGAATTCATTCGAAATGACTATTAAGGCACCAAACATCCTACTTATGATTTCTCATTGTAACTAACATATCTATAAAATTGAATTTAGAATATCAAACACATAAACAATTTAATGGTTTATGACATTTTCTATTTGGATTATAGAAGCATGAAGATAACACGAGAAGAAATGTTAAGGAGAATAAACATAATATAAAAAATAGCAAATGCTAATAGTATGTCATCTGTATATGAGTTTAGAGAGCATCATATAATCCCATAAACAAATATTATTAGATATTACATAGATATATTGTAATTAAAATTGATATAAAATTGTTTATTGAATATGAAGATATATCATTTATTAGGACAAACTATAAGTTATATAATTTATTAAACATCACTTGCTTGTTAACCACGATGATTTTCACTGATATAACCATATTGATTTCCCATATTCCAACATTTGACAATGAGGATTTGTTTTAATAACACATATTGCAACATACATAGAAGGAAAAATATAACCTTGAAGAGCTACATGATATTTTGCAAAGTGGATTTTTTATCAAAAACTATATTTCAATAATATTCACACAAATATATATACATCCAAAATATTTATCAGGGCTTAGTAAAAATATTTTTGAATGGTGGAAAATTGCAATGTATGTCACGAGGACATTTTTGTACATGATTCTACCTTTGCATGACATTATTTCAAGAATGAAATAAAAGAGTGACATGAATACAAAGAGAATGTTTTAAAGAAAAGTGAACCCAAGGATCCACTTGTAGAGAACTAATAATAACGTTAAAGTCAAATTTATCACCCTTTGCCTTGTCTTCAAGTAAAATATCATGTTTTTTCCATTGGAGGGTAGAGAATATGAGGTAAGTAGGCAGGCATGTAGTGTCACTCCCAATCCGTTTCATCTTAAATACCAGATAAATTGTTGTTACTACATGGGATTTGAATATTAGGTTTCTTATTTATCGATGAAGCAATTATTCAAAGGCAATAACAGCTAAGTGCACATTGTTGGGAAGAGAATCAAACCTTGAAACTTGGTGTTTTATCGTTGAGAAAAAGAAGGGTAGGATTCAACCTCAACATTTTCTTCCAAATCAGAATTCTTGTTTTCTCCCTTCACCTTTGTAACACTCCAACCCACATTTACACGCTTTTACAAGCTCTCCAGGTTAAACATGACATGACCCAACAACCATGTTTCAATTATGGAAGTGGGGCCTACTAAACTGACAACCTTCCTCAACCTCCTAGGGAGACTTGATCACCCAGATGTCTCACAACACTCACTGGTGATCTTTCCTTGAGCTGAACTACATTTTTACTGACTTTTTAGCCCAGTCGCATGCATGCAGACTTATGCATGCATCCAAAAGACTTCAACTGCATGCACAAGTATTCCTCCCTACATCCATAGTCACACTCACAAGCCATCTTCCTTGTGGCAAGGGACTTTGACCCAGAAATTCAGGGCTAGCCTCCAGGCCAACTGCGCATAGCTACCCAAATCTTCGAGAGCTTCCTGTAGGAGCCTCTAGAATCAATATCCAGTCTCTAATCATGCTCAAGCTTACAAAACACACAATATTAATTTATGAAAACACGTTGTAAACAAAGTACTTGTAGCTCATGAATGCATATTTGTTCACTATATCATTAGTTTCATGAGAGAATCATCAAGAAGGCTTGTTTCGCTCTCTAGCTAGCTGCATCAAACACATATTAGTTCATGCATTCAAATATATATTACCAGGGGCCTGTCAAACCATGGAATAGATCCATAATAAGAGCACATTACATAATGATAAATATACCATGCTTATAAAAAACATTTAACCATAATAAATCATGACAAACCAGTCATAAAACCACACATTAAACTAGTGTTTGTGCTCATCGATCTCATTTAAAGGATAACACATATTACCATATGCAAATTAAAATTAAGTCAAAGACTTCCAGGTACCATCCAACCATAGATTGGGCTGAACCAAATCTTTCTTTTAGCCAATCACCCCCACACCATATTTCAAGCATGAATGTGGGATAACATGGGATAAACCAAAACAGAACTAACCAGGGCTTTCAAACTTTCTTCACCATACCCAGAGGAATTTTCCTGCCTCCACCACGTGGCAAGAGTTCCAGGAGAAAACCCATCTCCACCCTCAACCCTTGGGAATTTTCTTGAGACCACCTCAACCAGGATCTGAAACATTCCGGCCATACAAAATTAAACCAAAACAAGGAACCCACTACATCATGGTTTTCTAGGAAATGGCAAGGAAAGGTTGTAAACCACTGTCGATCCAGGCAAATCCCTTGCCAATGACAACAAACATAAACAATAAACCAATGCATGCACCATGCATCAAATTCCTGTATGCTAAATCACACATGCACATTGTTGCCTGCAATTCCACAATTATTCTCTACCCTTGTTGTTGTTCAAAATTCCTCTTGTGCTCCCTTACTTTCCTTGATTGTTCTTTTCTTTCTTGTGTTCTTCCTTCTCTCTCTTTCTCTTGGAGTATGATTTCTGAAACTGAACAAAATATGTCAATTATTTCTCAGGTTCCTTTTTATCATTGATGTCTAGCATCTCTTCCTTTCCTTTTCCTCTTTTCTTTCATTTTCCTTTATTTTCTCTCTAATTTCCCTTGCATGCATATTTTTGTCTCTTTATTTTCCTTTATTCTTTTAATTAATTGTCAATTATTGTCTTTGCTAATGCCAATGCCAATTTTCATAGCCATTAATTAACCACAAGTGATACCCACTATAATGTTTTTCCCTCCATTCAGCTTAGAATATGTGTCCCATGACCTTGGTTGATTTTTTACTTTTTACATGGAAATATAACCCAAAGTTGTTACAAACCCCTCCCCCTTGGGGAAACACCATCCTTGGTGTTCTATGACACTTATGACCAAAAAAACATACTTCTTATGGAGATTTATAAACCCAGCTTGATGTAGTATTTATAATGACAATTATATTTCTTATGGAGCTTTATAAACCCATCTCGATACAATATTTACAATAATATACATGTATATACATATGCATATTTTCTTTAACCAAAAAATAAAAGGATATGATAACCACATCAGCAACAAGGGAATCCAGAGGCTCACGCCTCCACCATCAAAAGTAGTACCAGGGATTCACCTCCTTTCCAGGAAGTCCAGAATCCATTGCTAAGAACAAATTTTGCCTCCAATGTCCAACGCTACAATCTTTGTGCTACTTGTTATCTTAGTGAATAGTTACCGACTCATTGTTTCTAGACACACTCCCATGTGATTCTCATTCCAATTAGCAATTTTATGACCAAAAAAAAATTATTCCTTGGTGTTCCCTTCTCTGCTTCCTGGTCCCTCGGGAAATCCGTTCACCCCCTTCCGTGCAATCACTCACCTTCTAAGTTCCCCAACATCCCTGTCTCTACTTCACAGTGCCTTAGATGATCCATTATTTGGAAAAGTTTCCTCGCATCGAAAGGTCCAAAACCAAAGGAATATCCCTGCCTCAAAACCATCATACGAGTCCATAGCATGCTTATGGCAATCAATTACCACTTACGGGTACCAGTGTACCACAATGGCCCTGCTCCTGAAGTCCTTTACCATCATACTATTGCATTTTCCAATTACTTTTGTTGTTGCTGCTAACACTCTTGCAACCAATTCCAACTACCCAAACCGGGCATTTACCATGCTTTCCTACACCAAGCACATAATTTCCATTAGATTAAAAAATAATTGTAATAAACTCAAATCATACCTCATTAATAAGGTGACATTTCCAATTCTATTTAATTCCTGTCATAAGTCAAATTAGCTCCTTGATCAAATCATCATATAAAAATATCACATCCGGTTAGCTCAAAACCCAATCATCATAAATCAAAATCTTAGATAATGTTCATAATTTTGAAAGTTAAAACTGAATAAAATACTAATACTTATCTTTCAAATTATTCTTTGCTTCTACATTTGTTCTTTGTTCTTTCCGTACACACACTGAATCAGTTTCTGAACCTCATAAGAACCCAATTCCTTCTCTTCTCTTCCATATGTAGTATTCGCGACAAGGGCATCCAGTGACTATACCGCCTCTACCCTCAATATCAGCAACAAAGGTATCCAGAGACTATACTTCCCTTACCCTCAATATCAACAATACAATATTGGTCTATTCCTGACTCAGATTGGATCATTATATTTTTTGTCATCCATATCGATACATTCAAAGTGTAAAAAGTGAAGGAATCGACTCATGGGACCATTTTTACCGGTGGGAGCCAGTTTGGAAAAACAAGGTCTGAAACCTTCCAGGAGCATTTTGAGGCATCAAACGACTTTTTTTTTGGGGTAATTTTTTTCCTCTTTATCCCAACACCATTTCTTGTTGTTCTACACATAGATATATTTCCAACGGCACAAGAAGTGCATAAATCAGAGTCTGTATGCAAAAGTTATGCCACTCATAAGTTGACCTTCCTGTTTTCACACCTATAGTTCAAGAGGATGCCGCATCAGCCCCATTATTCATGGGTAAGGGGCTAGCCCTGTGTTTTTGATGTAAAAAAATCTAGATGAGTCTATTTTGTAACAGTTGATGTAGTCAAACTTAACCACTAATAGGCTATCGGGTTGTGTTATAACCGGGCCACTAGGAGGAAGAGGCATTCCATTCTTTCGATGGAATTTTGTTTCGTAGCTGAGAAAAGATAACCAGGAGAGATAGGAGGTAGAGTGCACATAGAGGATCTGTGTACTGTAGTAGCCTATGGGCCACATACATTACTTTTTTGTACCTACAACCATATTTTCTAGACAGAGAAAGAGAGTAAAGAGACCTCACCTTCTAGCTAGGTTTTCTCCTGAAAGGGTTTCCTAGAGAATATTTTGTGTCTTATGTGTTTATGTGAGCTTATTTTTGTTGTTCTCTACTTTTCTGCAAAATTTCCATTCACATGCATGCACTATTTACAGTTAATTCTATAGATCTTAAAGATTAATAAAACTATGATATTGTAGAAATTCCTCATTTTAATATTTTATTATCATATTTGTTGTGACAAATTGTCTAGGGGAATATCCACAACAGTTTACGGTTCAATTCCAAAGCTTTCCAGAGATCTAGGGACTACTATCTCAACCCATAACTTCTAGGGAACCCAAGTTGTTACAAGTCTCTAAAGATCCTATCCCAACCCACAGCCTCCAGGGAACTTGAGACCCAATCCCCTTCACAACACGTACGCATACACAGTGTACAACACAACACGTATATGTACACAAAGTACAACACAACATATACACATGTCACAATACAATGACTGCACAATACACATGACACAATATATGTACACAACACATGTACAACATGTACACAATAGTAGTACTACAAATCCAGAGACCACACCATCTCGACCAGGCAACCTTGCCTCTAGTGTCTTTCCCACACCTTATTGCGTGCATCCACAACCCAAGTCTCGGGTGTGTGGCTCTTTTTACAATCCGTGCTTATCCCAACATGTTGCAGATCACAATGATTTCATTTCGTTGATGTATCCTCTAACATTTCTTGCCATAACATAAACATAGGCACAATTATAAATACATAATATCAAATCATATCCACATGATACTAACCTCGTAGATCTTTCAGGGTTACTCTGCCCACTTGATTCCTTATAAACCAAGAACATTTTCATGGCATCCACATGCATAAAGTAATCATTCTTCCACAAGAATGATCCATGATGACCTTGTTTATCACAAAATAATTACCTCTTGGCTTTACCGTATATCCTGCCATTCATTGACAAGGATTCCAAGGCCCACCGAGGCAACACAATCTTGGATTTACCGCAACCCACAGCCTAGCTCAGGGGTCACTAGGCCAGTGGCTTTACCGTGATCCAAATTCTGGTTCAATGACCACTAGACCATGTGATCTATTTGTTGAAAAATTTGCAACAAGAAATGTTGAATTTAGAATGTGCTAAAAATAGACCTGCTAAAAATAGCAGTTTGGCTAGTGAGGTCATTGGCCACATTGGGTGAGAGGTGAAACTGCTAAAAATAGAAAGTTCTAAAAATAGCATTTCTGGGTCCCTTCCTATTTATAGCAGTCCCTAGTCTATCTATAGGAAGTAAAATTAATTTTGGTCTTAACATCAGTTGGAAATATTAATTAATTAATTCAGTTGAGTTAATTAGTTAAGGAAATTCGAATTTGAAGTCTTTGTGACCATGCACATGAGTTGTCCCACTGATTGAGGAATTTATCCTTAATTTCCTCCACTGATTGAGGGAATAAGTATGAGTTCTATAATGAGAGAATCAGCTGACTTAGTTCTAACTAGTCAAGTCCAGTTAGATTATTTTAACAAGTTGTTAAAATAGTAAAATATAGTTTGTTAATGCTTGCATGCATGTGAAAACTATTATTTTAGATAACTGAGAATTCACTCATGGATAACTGTTGCATGTCAGTTCTGTCAGAGACCCAGTTGAGATCAGAGAAGGGACAGTGTACTATCAGTTGGATGAATATTTTTCCTATAAAGGAAGCTCATCCATGATGAGGATTTATCTCCTTCAGGTTTGTGCAGTTATTTCATAGGTCAGTGTTGTGTGTGAGGTGAGAATCACACAGGTTGCAGCTAGAGGACCCAGGAAAAAATGTGCATAGAAATAGGAGGCTTGGAGGGCAGAGGAGAAGGTTTGTGAGAAGCCTTTGACTGTCTATGAGTAGCAAAGGGATTGTACTGAGAGCTGGATAGCTTCCGAGCTAAGGCTTTGTGTAATCTGGACTATATTTCCACTTGTATGATAATACAGAGATGGGGTTTTAGGCAGGTGCTTTCCCCGGGTAAATTCTTCTGTGTTATGTGTGATTGATTCCTTCTTATCAGTTATATGTGTTCTTATTGATGTTGTTCATGGTTGATTAAGCTTCCACTAAATTGTTTGTAGAAGTAGATCAAGTGTTTTGCTTTAGTACATTGCATTACCAGGTGATCTACAGGTGGGAAATTTCTACATGGTATCAGAGCTAGCTGATTTGTAGAAAAGTTCTACATGGTATCAAAGCTAGCTGATGTGTAGAGAAATTCTACAAAATTCTACACTATCATTCGGAGATCCACCTCACTTAGCTTTGAATCCATCTGACAATCCAACTCAACTAAAACATGAGAACCCTATCACACCATGGCTATCTGGAAATGGAAATTTTAGGCTGAAAACACTGTCACACTTGGAAAATCCCATGCCATAATAGCAAAAGAACCACATGCAATACCATGCATGCCAAATCTACGAAGGAAAATACACATGAAAATCAATACCTGCAAAGTATATTGTTGTAGCTTCTTGATCCTACTCTTCCTTTCTTTATCTTTGCTTCCTCTTGCCTTCTTTTCCTTTCTCGATCCAATGCCAAAATTCTCCAAGAAAACTCTAAGTGTCCAAGAGTGTGAGAGAGAGAGAATAATGAGAGAGCTCCAAAAATGAACTGGAGAAAGGTTACAAACTAATCCTCATAAGCCTTTTTATCAATTAAGCATCTATTTTCTTCATTTTCCATTATTTTCCTTCATTTTCCTCCTCACATGCAACCTGTGACCTTTCACCTCCCTTTTCTCCTAATTTCCATTATTTTTATAAATAAATGTGCCAAAAATACTATTTTGCCTTTCCAAATCCTTTTCCATTTCCTTTGCCAATTTCCTTAGCCATTAATGCACCGATGAACACTCACACTAGGATGTTTTGCACAACATTCAACTTGGAATAAGTGTCCCATCAACCATGGTTATTATTATTCCTTTATTAACTTTTATTACATGGAATTTTCACCAGGGTTGTTACAGAACCCTCCCCCTTGGGGGACACCGTCCTCAGTGTTCAACCACACCTATACCTCAGCAAAACCGTTGAAAAGCAAACATACTTCCCATGGATCTTTATAACATAGCTCAATGCATTATTTACAATGATCACCCTGCTGAAAAGAAAACCAACATGACAACATAACAACATGACAATATAATGACATGACACCCATACCGATTATTGGAGCTTTATAACATAGCTCATGGTAGTATTTACATCCATATACATATGTACACAAACCAAAACATATACCAAAACACCATACCAAAATTGCTTTGCCTCAACCGGCAAACAAGGAAGGATACATAGCTTGCATCTAATCCGCCATCTCCCATGTAGCTTCATCGAGCAAAAAGTGCTTCCACTGCACTTTAACCTACTCAATTGCTCAGTTCTGGAGCATGAGCACCTTTTTTCTGCAATATACACTGAGGCTCTGGCTGGAATTCTCCATCTAGTTCCACCTGCAATACAGACCAATCAATCACATGATCAACATATTTAACATACTTCTTAAGCAATGACACATGGAAAACATCATGGACTTTCACTATCGAAGGTAGTGCAAGTTGATAGGCTACTGGTCCTGTTAGCCCCTGAGGTGCAGTGCTGCTATTTTTAGCGGAAAGGTCCCCTGTTTTAGCTCCGACGGCCACATCTCCTCTTGCTTCGCTTTGGCCATAAGCCAGACTTCAAAAATATTACTCTCGCATCTATAATTGCATCGGGTCCTGATCCAAATGGATCCAAATATGCTCTCTAAGTCTTCAAAATCTCGTAAAATCATGCCAAAGATCAAAACAATCGCATGAGAAGAGCCCTTAGAATGGCGGAGAAACACTATCGGGAGGCCAAAAACACGTAAAAACAGTGAAAAATAGAGTATCAGAGGCATAAACAAGTGAAGGCACAATAGCCGTCAGATCTAGCTGATCAACGGTCCAAATCTGATCGGCAACATCGCAATCAACAACCACAACAAAGCAATTAGCCGGACTCGATGGCTATATAAACATTATTGCATAGATTTTGAGATCCGCCGAAAGGCATTTTTTAATGTATTTTCACCTATTTAGTTATTTAACGAAATATAAAGAAACAGTTTCGATGCGATAAGACCCGAACCCGAAAGGGTTCGTGAAGGGAAATATATAATATTTGAAGTCCAGAGGGAGCCAATTTTCACGTTATTTTCACGATTTTTAACGTATTTTTAAAATACAAAGGAGCAAGGCCGAAGCAACTTGCGATAGCGATGAGGACGGACCCGATAGAGGAATAGACCGTATTTAAGGACTTTTGAAGTCCGGAATGAACAGAGTTTTGGTGAAATTTCACAGTGTTGCAACGTTTCTTTGTGTAAAACAGAAAACAACATTTTTGGTATTCGAAAGGATTTCAAAGGCCCGAAGACCCATTCCATTACAGTACAGGTGGCCACCATCCTTAGAAGCATTTAGCAATGATTGCTAACGCTAGAAGAGGGATTCGAGCAGACAGAGGTTGGGAGACAGATGGCCGGAAGGGGAAAAAGCCACAACACGATGCAGCCGAACCAACAGAAGTGATCATGGAGCATCGCTGGCACGAGCGAGCTACCTGACAGCGCGGCAAAATTACCAGAATTTGGTTATTGTGTTGTTAGAAAAAGAGACCTCTGGCTCATGTCTGTCTAATCATGGCATCAAGCAGTTAGAAGCCAGAGGGGATAGATTAAGACACCTCGAGCCTCAGAGAGCCCAAGAGCATTGTAAAAAGCCTATAAATGGCTGAAAGTTAGAAGTATCAAGGGTTCAACTTTTGGAGACTGTGGAGATTCTTCTCCTCTCAACGTCTCATCTTCATTCTAGTAATACAAGCTTCTTTTGTTGTTATATGTTCAATCACCATCTTTTCCTTTATTCTAAGCTTACACTTGAATGGGTTATTCATGTTTTCTTCTCTGTCGAATGCCAGATAACTGTCATCTTATCTTTGCGTTGATAAATTAGATTTGTAAGCTTCATTTACTTTCTGTAGTTGGCCATTCATATGTGTTTATGTATGTATCTGCTAGTACAGTCAGGTTTCTCTATCTATTCATTGAATCTATAAACTATTAAGCATTAGTGGTTGAAAGACTTGTCAAGCTGAGGGTGTTCATGCATGTTTTGAGTGAAAATAGAGTTTAAAAAGTCATCTGACTTGATCGAAACCCCAATCCATTCCAATAGGATAGAGAACGATATTGAAGATTTATATGTTTCCAGGCATCTCCGAGCTACAACCTAGGAGAGCCTCCTAGAGTGCTAACATAATTAGCACTGTTGTCGAGGAGAGGAGACTGAAGCTCAGCTTCCCTGGACGACGACACAGATCCAACTTTGATGATAAACAAAGTATGGGCACTTTTTCGGTTGTAATCATCTATTTGGAGACTCTACTGGAGGACAAACCTCTTGGCGACTCCACTTCATAGTTCTGGCTCAGTTTGTGAGGCATACTCGGAGAAATCCTCAGAAGCCACAAGCTGACCCAGTATCTGACCCTGAAAAGATCATCAAAGAAAGAAAGGCATTGCAAAAAGGAGCATCAGGTTCAGGTAGCACTAAACAATATTCTATATCTCTTCAAGAAAATCCTGTAATAGAACAAATACATGTTGAGAGTATAGCATCTAATACTAGCAGTGAAGAAAAAATCTTAGAGATTCATAGAGCTCCTTATTCTTTAGGTCCTCCTTCCATTCTAAGCCCGAAGGAAGCCTCTCCTCCTATCCATCATACTCCTTTAGTCTTATCAGTCACTCCTCAACCCTCTGTTATTCAGACTTCCAATACCCTTGTAGCCACCACAGCTATGGCAAGACCACAAGCACCTACCAAAATGGAAAGAACATAGTTGCTAAGTATGGACCTCTAGTACTGCCCACCCCTTTGAATGCCATGCCTACTGGAGAATATTAGAAGTGTAGGCCTAAGTTCACTGGGACTGAAGGTGTTATAGCTGAGGAAAATCTTGAATCATTCTATAGCTATGCTGATAACTTGGACATTAGTGAAGATGATGTATGGATGAGAGTCTTTGTCCAAAGTCTAGATGGAGAGGCTAGAAAATGGTTCAGAGAACTGACCCCAAGGTCTATAGCAGATATTGAGGCTTTAGATGATGCATTCCTAAAGCATTGGGGGGATAAGAAGGATCTACTCTACTACCACACTGAGTTTGGGAACTTAAAGAGGGAAAATGGTGAGTTGTTGTCTGATTTTAATAAGAGGTTTAACCGCATGTATAGCAAGATACCAGCTGAAGTAAAACCCACCACTACCTCTGCTAAACTCACCTATGCCAGTGCCTTTGATTTTGACTTCTGTCTACTGTTGAGGGAGAGATGATGTGCTACCTTGGCTGATATGCAGGATGCAGCCTTGGAAGTAGAATCAAACATCATGGATGTGGAGAAGCTCAAGGGGAATGTTGATAGAAGGAGACAGAGGGGCGAATCTTCATCATCTTCAGATCCCAAGATAGATAAAATGACCAAGATGATAGAGTCATTAGCCTCTAAAATCTCTAAATTAAAGGTTGAGCAGCACCCTAGGAAAGGAAGAGTTCCTAATACCTTTGCTCCTAGAAACCCAAATCCATATAGAAGAGCTAATGAGCAGTTGTAGATTCTGCAAAGAAGCAAAGATGCCAATGAAGACCAAAGGGTAAAGACCCCTTTCCAGAATGTAGTCATGGAAGAAGAGCAGTTTGAAGAAGATGATGAGATCCATTGCCTGGAAGACAAAGGCAGTGCCTCCTTTTTTACCTCAGTTGCCTATGAAAAGTCATTATTCAATGACCAGATCAACGAAGAGTGGGATGGTGGAGTTGTTCTACAAACTGCTGATCAACACAGATATAATCCAAGGTCGAAGATAAATAATGCCAAGGAAACTCCTATTCAAAAAGTTGTTGTCCCTGCAATACAGCAATCTAATAAGCATAAACGATCGACAGTTGATCCTATCATCCTCAAAGCTCCAGCTCACGAGGTAAGAGGCCTTGACAAGTATCCTTCTCCTTTCAGTTTTGAATCAGAAATTCAGAAGCTAAGCATACCTATACCTCTGATTGAACTAGTGAAAAATGAGTCCTTCAAAAGATCTATCCTCAAGGCCCTTGAGCCTAAAGCCATCCAAGCCTCCACTGACTATGTAAATCTGCAAGATGACAAACCAGCTATCATTCTCAGCCCAATGATTGAAAATTGTGATGATAGCTCCCCATCATTCTATGTCTCTTTGACTATTCATGACAAAATCCTTCACAATTGCCTTCTGGACACAGGAGCCAGCCATAATCTAATGCCCAAGGCTATCATGGATAAGTTGGGTCTTGACATTACCAAGTCTTATCATGACCTGTTTTCTTTTTACACTAGAAAAGTGAAATGTTTGGGATTAATCAAGGACCTAGCCATCACCTTGTCTCAGCTGCCAATGAAGAGCATGATGATGGATATTGTGGTAGCAGATGTACCCCCCAAGTTTGGCATGTTGCTCTCCAGAGGTTGGATCAAGAGATTAGGTGGAACGTTGGAAAATGATCTGTCCTATGCTACTGTCCCAGTTTTTGGAGGGGAGAGCAGGAGATTATACAGGGAAGCTCAGTTGGCTTATATAATTAGTGATGAAAGGAATCCCACTAATCATCCCATCTATGTTGTTGACACTGATTTTGGAGCCTGTATTCTTCAGATTGAAGAATCCCAGTTGGCCTCCATGCAACTTAAGAAATCGGTTTGCCAGATCACAGAGGAAGAAGGCCCACAAATTTGGGACATGTTCTTTGATGGAGCTTGCTCTAAGGAAGCTGCAGGGGCAGGTGTAGTCCTTGTGTCCCCCACACAAGAATGCATTCATTTATCTTTCAAGTCAACTTTTTAGGTCTCAAATAACATAGCAGAGTATGACGCCTTGATATTGGGCTTAAACATTGCTAAAGAAATGGGCATCAAAGGTCTAAAGGTGTTTGGAGATGCAGAACTTATCATTCAGCAGGTCAACAAAACTTTCCAAGCAAAGAATCCAAGGCTAAAAGCATACAGAGATGAGGTATGGAAGCTCAAGGACTCTTTTAATATTTTCAGCATTTCTTACATCCCGAGAATGAAGAACCAGCTTGCTGATTTCCTTGTGTTTGCTAGCACATTTATTCCTCCTTTGCCTCCTAAATTGACTTATGAAGTTCAAGTGAAATATAGACCATCTCTACCTGACAATGTCAAATACTGGAAAGTTTTTGAAGATGATGAAATTAATAGGTTTTTACAAGTCATTGATGAATTTTCTGAAATGCACATCGACCAAGAAAACGAAAACATTGAAGAATGCAACCATTCCAAGCTAAAGGATGAGATTGGTCAGGACAACATTGTTCAGCTGCCTAGTAACCATATACCCAAAGGATTGGTGCCCCTATAGAAGTTGTTTGATCATAATGATGTACCTTATAAGCCTGCCAAAAAAGAAAATGAATCTACTGTTCATAGACATAATGTAGGGAGTCCAGCCCATCCAAAGTACATAAATCTGTCCACTCACTTATCTTCTGCCCAAAGTTCCAAGTATTGCACCCTGATGAAACAATTTGCTGATATTTTTGCTTGGGAGTACAATGAGCTTAAGACCTATGACACCAACATCATTCAGTATAAAATTCCACTGGAGAAGAACACTATCCCTTTTAAGCAAAAATTAAGACCTATCAGCCCTCTCTTATTGCCTTTGATTGAAAAGGAAATCAAGATGATGTTGGATGCCAAGATCATTGTTCCCCTAAGGTATTCAAAGTGGATAGCTAACCTTGTGGTAGTAAGAAAGAAGAATGGAGAAATTAGGCTTTGTGTTGACTTCAGGAATTTGAACAAATGCTCTAAAAAAGACAACTACCCCCTGCATAAGATGGAACACTTGCTACAAAAAGTTTCAGGGGCTGGAGTCATGTCTTTCTTAGATGGATTTTCAGGTTACAATGAGATTACTGTACATCCAGAAGATCAGGAAAAGACCACCTTAAATACTCCTTGGGGCACTTTCATGTACTCCAAGATGCCTTTTGGATTGATGAATGCTCGGGCTACTTTTCAGAGGGCCATGGACATAGCCTTTGTGGGAGAGAAGGACAAGATTGTCCTTATTTACCTTGATGACATAACAGTCTCTTCCAACAGTCACAAGGACCATTTGCAGCATTTGAAGAAGGTGTTTCTAAAGTGCATAAATTTTGGAATTTCTATAAACCCAAAGAAGTCACAGTTTTCTCTAGAAGAAGGCAAATTGCCAGGACATATTGTTTCTGCTGAAGGTGTGAAGATCGATCCAACAAGAGTTCAAGCAATTCAGACATTGTCCATCCCAAGGTCAAAAAGGGACATTCAATCTTTCCTGGGTAAGATTAACTTTGTCAGGAGGTTTATTCCAAACTTCGCAAAGCTAGTGAAGCACATCACTTCCATGCTGAAGAAAGGATCAGAAATAAAATGGACAGATGGTGCAAGAAGCTCCTTTGAAGCCATAAAAAAAGGTATCATGGAAGCTCCCACTCTAATCAGCCCAGATTATAACAGGGAGTTTTATATCTTCTCTTTTGCCTCTTATGATACACTTGCAGTGGTTCTATTGTAGAAAAACGATGAAGGCATAGAACACCCTGTGGCCTTTTTCAGCAAAACTCTGAGGGATGCTGAACTAAGGTATGACCTTATTGAAAAACAAGCTTATGCTCTAATAAAATATTTAAAGGCATTCAAAATTTATATTCTGCATTCCAAAGTGACTGCATATGTACCGTCAGCCTCAATAAAAGATGTTCTAACTCAGCCAGATATTGATGGAAATAGAGTTAAATGGATTGCAAAATTCATAGAGTTCAACATAGAGGTGAAGCCCACCAAGCTTGTCAAAGGCCAAGGCTTGGCAAAGTTTATCGCTGAGGAAAATTGCAGTTTGTTAGACATCAATTGCGTGGGTTCAAATTCAGGTGGTGAGCGGACAGAGGAAGTAGTAGTAGAGCGAGAGTAGAATCAGTCTTTGGCTGAAAATCTAGCCACCTGTGAATGGTATTCCAGTGTAGTTCATTTTCTGCAAAATCTAGAAGTCCCTCCAGGGCTTATCTTGAGTCAGGACCGAGCCATTAAGCTCAAATCAGCCAAATTCTGCATTAATGAAAATCTGCTTTATTGGAAAGACCCATCAGGGATCCTCTTGAGATGTCTAGACAAAGGACAAGCTGTGGAAGTCACGCACCAATTCCATTCTAACATCTATGGAGGGTATCATTATTAGAAAATCATGGCCCACAAGATCCTGAGAGCTGGGTATTATTGGCCTACTCTGTTCTTTGATGTATTTTCTTTTGTGAAGTCTTGTGACAAATGTCAGAGGTTTGCAGGAAGACAATAGCTAAAATCTCTGCCCTTGAAGCCAGTACACAACAATGGTCCCTTCCGGTAGTGGGGTTTGGACTTCATAGGTGAGATCAATCCACATTCCAGTGGCCATCACAAATGGATCTTGGTAGCCACTGATTATTTCACCAAATGGATTAAGGCCGTACCCACTAAAAATGCTAATCATTAGGTTATCATAAAGTTCTTGAATGAGAATATTTTCACTAGATTTGGTTGCCCAACCAAACTAGTCACTGATAATGCAGCAGATTTCAAGGCAGAAGAATTGGTGGACATGTGTGAATCCATGGGCATTCAATTGGTGCATTCTACCTCATATTATCCTCAAGGCAATGGCCTAGAAGAATCATCTAACAAGAGTCTTGTAAGGATAATCAAAAAACTGTTGGAGGACAACAAAAAGAACTGGGATTCCAAGTTGAAGTTTGCACTATGGGCTGACAGAGTTACCAACAAGAAGTCCATAGGAAATTCTCCATTTAAGCTAGTTTATGGCGCTGATGCTGTTTTTCCTATCCAGCTGATTCTCCCTATGGCCAAATTATTGCAAGAAGAATAGGATGAAGAGAATGACATAGCGAGGAGAATGCATAACTTGGTTGAATTATAGTAGATCAGAGAACAACTGGTTGAGAAGTCAAGAATTCATCAAAAGAAGATCAAAGAAACCTTTTATAGAAAAGCAAAAACGGACAGTTTTCAGGTTGGTAACTGGGTCCTCAAATGGGATGCATTGAAGGAAAAGAAGGGCAACCATGGTAAATTTGATGCCTTATCGATGGGACCGTTTTTCATTGCTCAAGTTCAAATGAACAATACTTTCATTCTACACAATTTGGAGGGTGAAGGTGTTTTTGATGGCCCAGTCAATGGGCGGTTTTTGAAACTTTACTTCATATGAGGATTTAAGGCCTTAATATTGTAATAGGTTTTTTTTTTCTATGCAAATAAACTCCATGCCCAATGGAACACTAGGAAATAAGTTTGTTTTGGTTGTTACTGGAAAGGCAGTAGTATGCGATTCTTGAAACCTCACAGGGAGGCTTTCATCCCCAGAAGGAGCCAATGTTAGCCCCTGAGGTGCAGTGCTGCTATTTTTAGCGAAAAGGTCCCCAGTTTTAGCTCTGACGGCCACGTCTCCTCTTGCTCCGCTTTGGCCATAAGCTGGACTTCAAAAATATTACTCTCACATCTATAATTGCATCGAGTCCTGATCTAAATGGATCCAAATATGCTCTCTAAGTCTTCAAAATCTCATAAAATCATGCCAAAGATCAAAACAATCACATGAGAATATCCCTTAGAATGGCGGAGAAACACTATCGGGAGGCCAAAAACACGTAAAAACAGTGAAAAACAGAGTATCAGAGGCATAAACAAGTGAAGGCACAGTAGCCGTCAGATCTGGACGATCAATGGTCCAGATATTATCGACAACATCGCAATCGGAAACCACAACAGAGCGATTAGCTGGACCCAATGGCTATATAAACATTATTGCATAGATTTTGAGATCCGCTGAAAGGTGTTTTTTAATGTATTTTCACATATTTTGTTATTTAACGAAATACAAAGAAACAACGCTGATGCGATAAGACCTAGACCCAAAAGGGTTTGTGAAGGGAAATATATAATATTTGAAGTCCGGAGGGAGCCAATTTTCACGTTATTTTCACGATTTTTAACGTATTTTTAAAATACAAAGGAGCAAGGCCAAAGCGACTTGCGATAGCGATGAGGACAGACCCGATAGAGGAATAGACCGTATTTAAGGACTTTTGAAGTCTGGAATGAACAGAGTTTTGGCGGAATTTCACAGTGTTGCAGCATTTCTTTGTGTAAAATAGAAAACAGTCGTTTTTGGTATTCAAAAGGATTTCAAAGGCCCGAAGACCCATTCCGTTATAGTACAGGTGGCCACCATCCTTAGAATCATTTAGCAATGATTGCTAACGCTAGAAGAGGGATTCGAGCGGACAAAGACAGAGAGACAAAGGCCAGGAGACATATGTCCGGAAGGGGAGAAAGCCATAGCATGATGCAGTCGAGCCAATAGAAGTAATCATGGAGCATCGCTGCCACGAGCGAGCTACCTGGCAGCGCGGCAAAATTACCAGAATTTGGTTACTCTGTTGTGGGAAAAAGAGACCTCTGGCTCATGTCTGTCTAATCATGGCATCAAGCAGTTAGAAGCCAGAGGGGATAGATTAAGACACCTTGAGCCTCAGAGAGCCCGAGAGCATTGTAAAAAGCCTATAAATGGCTGAAAGTTAAAAGTATCAAGGGTTCAACTTTTGGAGACTGTGGAGATTCTTCTCCTCTCAACGTCTCATCTTCATTCCAGTAATACAAGCTTATTTTGTTGTTATATGTTCAATCACCATCTTTTCCTTTGTTCTAAGCTTACACTTGAATGGGTTATTCATGTTTTCTTCTCTGTCGAATGCCAAATAACTGTCATCTTATCTTTGCGTTGATAAATTAGATTTGTAAGCTTCATTTACTTTCTGTAGCTGGCCATTCATATGTGTTTATGTATGTATCTGCTGGTACAGTTAGGTTTCTCCATCTATTCATTGAATCTATAAACTATTAAGCATTAGTGGTTGAAAGCCTTGTCAAGCTGAGGGTGTTCATGCATGTTTTGAGTGAAAATAGAGTTTAAACAATCATCTAACTTGATCCAAACCCCAATCCATTCCAATAGTTCAGAGAACGATATTGAAGATTTATATGTTTCCAGGCATCTCCGAGCTACAACCTAGGAGAGATTCCTGGAGTGCTAACAGGTCCAATCCTATCAACAATATTGAAGGGTCCACAAAACCGTGGTGCTAGCTTGGCACATGTTCCAATCTGCAAGGAGCTCATCTTTGGTTTGATGCACAAGTGCACATGTTCCTCAACCTAAAACTCCTTGAACAATCTGTTCTGATCTGCATAGCTCTTTTTCCTATCCTGTGCTGCCTTTAGATTTTTCTTGATTACTTGCATCTCCTGTTCCATGTCCACCAACATGTTCAGTCCGGTCAACACCCTGTTAACTAGGTCACTCCAATTTATGGGAGTATTGCAACTCCACCCATACAATGCCTCAAATGGACTCATCTTCAAAGATTCCTGATACCCATTGTTGTAAGTGAAATCAACCAGTGGAAGATACTCTTCCCACTTCTACTATTGATGCATCACATACATCCTTAACATGTCCTCCAATATCCTATTGACCCTCTCAGTCTGTCCATTTGTTTGTTGATGATAATTTGTACTGAAGGCTAAATATGTGCCTAAACCTGCAAACAATTCCTTCCAAAACTTGGAAGTGAACTTTGCAACCTTGTCTGACACAATCATCTTTGGAACACCATGAAATCTGACCACATCTTTGATGAATACCTATGCTACATCGCTAGCTGAGAATGTATATTTCACTAGAATGAGGTGTGCAACCTTTGTAAACCTATCCACCACAACCATGATTGAATCATGTTGTCTCACTGTCCTCGGCAACCCTATGATAAAGTCCATGGAAATGACCTCCCATTTCCACTCTGGGATCGCAATCAGCTGTAGCAGTCCATCTGGATTCTTACACTTTGACTTCACACGCTGACAATCGAAACACATAGCCACAAACTCTGCTACATCCTTCTTCATATTTGTCCAATAATAAAATTTCTTTACTATGGTCAATGTCTTCTGATAGCCTAGATGACCTGAATATGGTTTCGCATGAAACTCCCTCAAGATCACCGTCTTGAGCTAACTAGTGTCTCACACATATATCTTGTCTCTAAATCTAACTAATCCATCTACTGAAAGATAATATTCCACATCCTGTGCACCTACACATGTACCTATACCTGTACCCTTTTGTAGCCTTTGCACAATCTCCATATATCTTACATCCTTCTGACCTACCTACAAGATCCTATCTTATAAGTTTGTCCCATATGAGCTCATAGCTGCTAAGTGATTTACCTATACCCATTTTCCAAGAGCATCTGCCACCCTGTTCTCCTTTCCTTTAATGTACCTGATCTCAAATTCAAACTCACTATTCATGGACAACCATCTAGCTTGCTTGGCATTCAAATTTGGTTGATCAAATAAATACCTCAACCCAATATGATCACTCATCAATACAAACCTCCTGCCAAGAAGATAGTGCCTCCACATCTTCAATGCATGTATGATCACTACTAACTCAAGATCAAGCGTGGGGTAGTTCCACTCATGGTCGTTTAGTCTCCGTGACTCATAGCATACCACTTGTCCATCCTGCATAAGGACTCCACCAAGCCCTCTCTTGCAAGCATATGTACATGCTACAAACTCCTTGTCTGGATCTGCAATCTTTAACACTATAGCATGTGTCAACAACTGCTTAAGCTACTCAAAACTAGCCTCACACTCCTTTGTCCATTCAAACTTCTTACCTTTCCTCTGCAATGATGTAATAGGATAAGTGATCTGTGAGAAGTTCTTAATGAACCTCCTGTAATAACCTGCCAACCCCATGAAAGATCTCACCTCATCCACATTTCTAGGAGCTACCCACTTCATGATGGCCCTTATCTTTTCTAGATATATTGCAATGCCCTCCTTGGAAACAACATGTCCCAATTAATGTACCTCAATCTGAAAGAAATTGCACTTGCTAAGCTTAGCATACAACTGATGCTCTCTCAACAACCTCAATACTGCTGCTAAATGCTCGACATGCTCTACCTCATTTTTAGAATATACCAATATTTCATCAATGAACACAATAATAAACTTATCCAAATACAGACACGACACACTATTCATCAAGCACTATAGTTGGAGTATTAGTCAAACCTAATGGAACTACAACAAACTCATAATGCCCATACCTAGTCCGGAAAGTTGTCTTGTAAATGTTCTCTTCTTTGATGCGTACCTAGTGGTATCTTGATATCAAATCAAACTTCGAGAACATTGTTGCTCCCTTCAACTTAGCAAACAAGTCATCAATCCTTGGCAACAGATACCCGTTCTTGATAGTTACTTTTTTCAACTTCTTGTAATCAATGCACAATCTGAGAGTACCATCTTTCTTCTTCACAAACAATACCGGTGCATTCCAAGGTGATACACTTTTCCTAATGTATCCATTTTCTAACATTTCCTTCAACTGCAACTTCAACTCTACCAACTTAGGTGTGCTCATCCTGTTAGGTGCTTTTGATGCTAGAGCTTCCCCTGGAACTAACTCAATAAAAACATTTACTTCCCTGTGAGGTGGCAACTCTGAAATCTCTTCAGGGAATACATCTTGAAATTGTTGTAGAACTAGGTACTTAATCAAAACATTTGTATCCTCAACTTCCTTACCTTTGTCACTAGAAATATGCACTGCAAATAAAACACATCCCTTTCTGCAACCGTGCTTTGCCTGAATATCTGTTGCCATCCTAACTGATGTAGCTTTCTTATTTCCCTACAAGACTCTTGGTTCCCCATTTTCATCCACACACTCAATTGCTTTGTCATAACAATCCACCTTGGTTCTATGAAGGTGCAACCAATCCATTCCCAACAACATATTGTATGATCCAAATGGTAATACATTCAAATGTGTTGCGGTAGGCATACCATTCAAATCAAATGCACAAGCTCTTACCCAATGATGAACTCACTTCTTTATACCTGTATCCAACTGCACTAACCAAGATTTTGCATGCAATTCCTTACTCAAACCACACTTATCCACCAAGTCAGGACTAACATAACTATAATTAGATCCAGGGTCAATCAAAATAGAAATAACTTGATCACAAAGATTATCGTCCATCTCAGTGATAGATTCCTTATGGTCTTCCTATTTGTTATCCAATGCTAGATAAATACGAGGAATTCTCTAACCAACATCCCCAACATTTTGTGCCTCCTGTGCACTATATATTTGAGGCCTACAACCCAGATTATGTGGAAAATCTCTCTTAAGATTCTCCTTACCACATGCCCAACACTACAATTGACCATTACCCTCACCTCTATGTTGTTGTTGTTGTGACCCATGTCCTTGTCTAGCTGCATTGAACCTCTTTTGCAGTGCCACAATTTATTTCTCATCTACATTCTGAGGCCTTGTTCTTTTCGGCTACCATTTACCTTTACCTTTTTCTTTCACTTTCCAACCTTGCTGAGATTCATTCTTACACTTTGATTGTTCATAGCAATGCTTCAATTTCCCAATAACTTCCTCAAGTGACTGAGGGTCATCAACTCAATTCGATCTCTGAATGCTAATAGAAATCCATTGACCAATCTCTGAACTTTATCCTTCTCATATTTAAGATACGGTACATACCTGAATAGATCCATGAACTTATTTTTGTACTCTTCATCTTTCATTGATCCCATCTTTAGCTCATAGAATTCTTTGGCCTTATTGTCATAGTACCTTTCTAACAAGTAATTCTTCTTGAAAATTCTTTATAAATCATGACTCCACTTTGGACCTGGTTGTTTCTCATCTTCATCATCATACTTGAAGACCAATTGAAACCGAGTAGAATATTAGTTTCTTCCTGGTTACAACTTTTGTTAACATATCTACAGGATTTTGGCTAGTGTGTATCTTTTCCAGCTTCAATTGTCCATCTTCCGACACTGACCATATGAAATGGTACTTGAGCTGTATATGTTTAGTCTTGGAATGAAATGCAGAGTTCTTTGCAAGATGTATGTCACTCTGGATGTCATTGTATAACCTTCACAACTTTTTCTTCTTACCCAATTCATCTAGAAACCTTTGTAACAAAATCCTTTCTTTACTAGCCTCTGTAGCAACAACATACTCTGCTTTTGTCATTGAGAGTGCAACAACACTTTGCAGTTTTGAAACCCAATTAAGAGTTGTTCCACCTACAATAAACACATACCTTGTGGTGCTCCTCTTGTTATCTCTATCACCCACCATATTTGCATCAACATATCCCTATAGAACAATGTTTGAACCACCAAAGCATAATGCTTGATTTGTGGTACCTCTCAAATACCTGAGAATCCACTTCACCACCACCCAATGTTCTTTTCCTGGATTGTTCATGTACCTTCTTACAACTCCCACTGCATGTGAAATATCAGGTCTTGTGCAGACCATTGCATACATTGAGCTTCCAACTGATGATGCAGATGGAACTTTAGACATATAATCCATTTCTTCCTGAATCTTGGGACACACCTCCTTACTTAGTTTGAAATGGCTAACCAAAGGTATACTAACTGGTTTTTCATTCTAAATATTAAATCTTTTCAAGACC
The DNA here is from genome assembly GCA_031772625.1 of Pinus tabuliformis. Taxonomy (NCBI): domain Eukaryota; kingdom Viridiplantae; phylum Streptophyta; class Pinopsida; order Pinales; family Pinaceae; genus Pinus; species Pinus tabuliformis. The sequence goes on along the minus strand of CM062809.1, from coordinate 924,516,630 downwards.
TTTTGTATGTACTCACTATGAGACAATGTTAATTTTTTATTCTTCGTGTCTCTAGTTATTCTCATACCAAGGATTTGTTGTGCAGCGCCCAAATCCTTCATTGCAAATGAGTTTGCCAATTTTCTTTTGAGCACATTTATTTCCTGCATGTTAGAACCTGCAACAAACATGTCATCTACATACAGTAATAATATAATATAGTTGTCATCATTTTTCCTTTTTAGATAAACACAATGATCATAGTGACATCTAGTATAACCTTGTTCAGACATAAGCCTGTCAAATTTTAGATACCACTGCCTTGGAGCCTTTTTTAAACCATACAAGCTCTTCTTCAACCTACACACTAGTTTCTCCTTCCCTTTGACCTCATATCCTTGTGGCTGTTGCATATATATCTCTTCCTCCAAATCCCCATGGAGAAAGGTTTTCTTTACATATAACTTCTCAATATGCAAATCTTCAGCTACTACTAGACTTAAAAATGTTCTGATTGAATTCATTTTAACAACAGGAGAAAATATCTCATCAAAGTCTATACCCTTTTTCTCTGAAAACCCCTTCACCACAAGTCTAGCTTTATACCATTTCCCACCTCCATCTTCTTCTTTCAACCTGTAAACCCATTTATTCTGCAATGTCATTATACTTGTAGGAAACCTGACTAAGTCCCAAGTCTAGTTATGTACTAAGGATTCCATCTCTTATTTCATGGCTTGCTCCCACTTCTTCCTGGTTTCTACCTACACTGCTTCTTCATAACATTCTGGTTCACCAGAATCAGTCAACAATACATAATATAATGAAGGAGAGTATCGTTTAGGGGGTCTACTTATCCTGGTATTATATTCTAACACCACTTTTAGGTGTTTGAGGTGCTTGTTACTGTTGTGGTTGCAGCTGTTGTTGTTCTGTTTGTTGATCATTATGATTTTCAAGCACCTTCACTTTTTTCTGTGATCTCATCAAGCATTGTGTATTCTTTGTTTTCTTTTTCCTATTTCTTTTCCTACATCTAATCCTTATACAAAACATTTTCATTGAATATGATATCTCTTCTCCTAATGAGTTTTTGTTTTTCATAATCATAAAAGCGATAACCAAAATCATTAACACCATATCCAATAAAGGTACATTTCTTTGATTTTTCCTCAAGCTTTGTTCTATTTTCTTTATTAATGTGAAAAAAGGCTTCACAACCAAAAGTCGTTAAAAATGAGTAGTTTACCTTTTTACCTGTCCATTCCTCCTCTGGAATACCACCATCCAAGGAACTTGAAGGCCCTCTGTTTATTATATAAACAGTAGTATCTACAACATCTACCCAAAATTATAAAGGCGATCCTACACTCAATCTCATGCACTTTGCACGCTCCATGATTGTCCTATTCATCCTTTATGACACACCATTTTCTTGTGATGTTCCTGGAACTGTCTTCTCTCTGTGAATTCCATTCTCTGAACAGTACCTATCAAACTCTTTGCTACAATATTCACCTCCATTTTCTGATCTGAGACACTTCAACCTTTTTCCTGTCTCATTTTCAACCAAAGCTTTCCATTTCTTGAAAGTATCAAATACATCAGATTTATTTCGAATACAATAAATCCAGGTTTTTTTGGTTGCATCATCAATAAAAGTAACATAATAACGAGAGCCACCAAGATATGATACTTGAGCAGGTCCCCATACATTGGCATTATGATTCTGGTATGGCTTTATGATACATATGTTGTACTTGATGGCAACCCACTCATCTCAGATGATAAATTATAGTGCAGAAAAGTTCACGCACTTATATGCAGAGAAAAGCTTATTCTATGTAGAGAAACGTTCACGCACTTATATGCAGAGAAAAGTTTATTTCATGTAGAGAAAAGTTCACGCACTTTTATGCAGAGACAAGTTTATTTCATGTAGAGAAAAGTTTATTTCATGTAGAGAAAAAGTTCACGCACTTTCATGTTGGAGAACTTACCTTTGGTCCATGGTAGTTAGTCCTTGGTATTTGAACCTATGGTTTTGGACCATGGTACCTCGTCAAAAGTGTGTATATGTTGGAGAACTTACCTTTGGTCCATGGTGGTTAGTCCTTGGTATTATTGAGCCCCATGTTTTTGGGCCCCTTGTATTGGTTATCTATGGTATTGATCCATGATTTTAGGAAGAAGCTTGCCTATATAAAGCAAAGGAGATCACTTGCTAATTCATTCTTGCAAATCGAATATCTTAAGATCTGAAATATTGGGTTATTGTTTTAAAAGTTTGATCTATGAAAGGGAAGTTGAAAGCGAATCTGTGAAGGGTGATCTCTCGAGCGCTGCAGCTGCGGAAGTGCGGAGGCGCCACAGAAGGCGCAGTGCGGAGGCGCCACAGAAGGCGCAGTGCGGAGACGCCACAGAGGCGCCATAGAAGGCACAGTGCAGAGGCGCCATAGAAGGCGCAGTGCGGAGGCGCCACAGAAGGCGCAGTGCGGAGGCGCCACAGAAGGCGCAGTGCGGAGACGCCACAGAGGCGCCACAGAAGGCGCAGTGCGGAGGCGCCACAGAAGGCGCAGTGCGGAGGTGCCACAGAAGGCGCAGTGCGGAGACGCCACAGAGGCGCCACAGAAGGCGCAGTGCGGAGACGCCACAGAGGCGCCACAGAAGGCGCAGTGCGGAGACGCCACAAAGGCGCCACAGAAGGCGCAGTGTGGAGGCGCCATAGAAGGCGCAGTGCGGAGGCGCCACAGAAGGCGCAGTGCGGAGACGCCACAGAGGCACCACAGAAGGCGCAGTGCGGAGGCGCCACAGAAGGCGCAGTGCGGAGGTGCCATAGAACGCGCAGTGCGGAGACGCCACAGAAGGCAGAGTGCGGAGGCGCCATAGAAGGCGCAGTGCAGAGGCGCCACAGAAGGCGCAGTGCGGAGGCGCCACAGAAGGCGCAGTGCGGAGGCGCCACAGAAGGCGCAGGTGCGGTGGTCGCGGCGCCACAGAAGGCGCAGGTGCGGAGGTAGTACAGATATCCGCAGATCTATACCAGTGAAGTTGCGATCCCTGCTTAAAATTTGTTTTAATTGCCTTTGACTATTCTGCAGGGTTTTGGGTGCATAACTGATGTTTGGTTACTGGTATTGAGTTCATATAACAGTATGATTAATGACTTATCTTTATGTACTAGATCTGGTTGATAACTCTCATAATATCATTGTATATGTATGGATCTGGTGATTGGGTGATTCAGAAGGTTGTTTGATTATGAGCTTCAATGTTGTTGTTGGATCTAGTTTGAAAATTTATGAAAAGTGGTCCTTGAAAGAAAAGAAGTAGGGGGTTGTAGCTCCCTTCCAGGAGAGACTGGAAAATGAGAGAGAGTTGTAGCTCTCTGCATGTTGCAACCTGCGTACTGGTAAAGGACTGCACCAGTACAAAATCATTGTAACAGGAGTTTCTAATTTGAAAGAAGATAGAGACATATTGCAGCAGGTGGTTTTCACCCACATTGGGTTTCCACCTTATATCTGGTGTTCTTTGGTGTGACTATCTGTTTTTCTTGTTCATGCTCATTATTTTATGGTACTGATATGCAAAAATAATTCAAAGTGTAAATAAGGAAGATTTGTTAAAAGAACTTGATAATACTGATTCACCCCCCCTCTCAGTATTATTTTCAACAATTGGTATCAGAGCAGGTCCTTCAGAGAAGCTTGATCGCTTGAAGGTAGATCATTCATCATGAGCAACTACGAGAGAGAAGCATCAATCAGGCCACCAATTTTTGATGGGATGAACTTCAATTATTGGAAGATAAGAGTTACTGCCTATCTTCAATCTCTTGGTACAGAAGTTTGGGATATCATAGAGACAGGCTACACCTTTCCTTCAGCTACTCCTACAGATTCGGCCGAGAAGAAGAAATATGAAACAAATGCGAAAGCAGTCAATACTCTATTGGGATGTTTATCCCAATCGGAATTCGTGAAGGTAATGCACTATAAATCCGCAAAAGAAATATGGAACAAAATTGTCACGAGCTATGAAGGAGACGAGCAGGTAAAGCGTGCTAAACTTCAAACTTTCAAGATTCAGTATGAGAATCTCAGAATGTATAATGATGAAAGTGTGGCTAACTATTTCCTTAGGGTAGATGAAATTGTTAACTGCATGAAAAACTTGGGTGAAGAAATAAAAGAGGCTATTGTGGTTGAAAAAGTCCTAAGATCCTTGTCCCCCAAGTTTGAATCTAAAGTGTCCGCTATAGAGGAAAAAGCAAATCTACAAACTCTCACCATGTCTCAACTACATGGAATTCTAACTTCTTATGAAATGAGAAAGGGAGGTCCATCAGACAGAAGAGAAGCGGCTTTCAAGGCTTCAGGCAAAGGAGATTACTATGAAGCAAGTCACGTGCCAGAAGAAGAAGAAGAAGAATCAAATTTTGTCAGAAATCTTCAAAGGGGTTCTGGAAGGTTCAGAGGTAAGTTACCTTTTAAATGTTTTGCTTGTGGAAGAGTAGGTCATTATGCTGCAAAATGTCCTTATAAGGATAAAGGAAAGGAACCTGCTAGATGGAACAAGAAACAGAGTGCAAACAAGAAAAGTTACTACACTCATGAAGATAGTGATGGTCTATTGATTAGTGATGAAGATGAACAAGGTAATGACTATAAACTGTTAATGGCATTTGAAGATGATGATTATATGGATGCTATAGATGTGGATAGCCTTTTTGAAGAAATTACTAGACTCGAGAGATGTATAGAAGAAAAGAATATGATCATTGATACTCTACAATTTCAAATTGATGAAAAGGAAAAACATCTTGAAAAATTAGAAGGTGAAATTGTTGGTCTTAGAAAAGAGATTGAGAAAACAAAAGCTATTAATCTTAAGTTTGTCAAAGGATCTGAAACTTTGGATGAGATTATCAATGTACAGCGTTCTCCACTAAACAAGACAGGTCTGGGCTATAATGGAGAAACTTCTCAAGCAACCACTTCAAAAAGTTATCTTGATGCAGCAAGAAGGAATGAGCAAAAGCACAATGAAGACCATCAGGCAAGGCAGGGACGAATTGCAAACAGAGACTATCAAGGGCAATCCGTTTTAAGGGTGAACAAAAGCTACAACCAGCCACAGGTAAAATCTTCTCAATTTAGTTCAAGAATGGATGACAATAGAAATTACAATCATTTGGCCGGTAGATTTGATAACCGCAGAAATTTCTTCAATGGACAATGTTTCTCTTGCCATAACTTTGGTCACAAAGCAGCTCAATGTGTTGCATATAAAACAATCATGACTAGAGAAGCTCAAAAACAAAGAAGTATGATCGGGATTACAAAAAGGACCTATAACAACTTTTCAGCTCTTGAAAATGAAGTTGAATGTTCTATTTGCAATAACTTTGGTCATGAAGATTCTGAATGCAGGAGCAGGTTTCAGCAGACAAAGGAACAAGCCTCAAACACCAAAACATGGAGAATAAAGGAACCACAAACAGAAAGATGTGGGATAGCATTCTATGCAGAGGGACAGGAAAATCTATGGTACATTGATAGTGGATGTTCGAAGCATATGACAGGTGATAAAGAAAAACTTGAGTCATATTCTGCTCTAGAAAAGGGAAAGAAAGTTTCTTTTGGAAATGATACTCCTACAACTATAAAAGGAAAAGGCACTGCTCAGTTAAAAGAAAAGGTCAAGGCTGGAAATGTTTTGTATGTTGATAGATTGAAACATAATCTTCTAAGTGTCAGCCAGATGTGTGATCAAGGAACCGAGGTGATATTTACAACAAATGGATGTCTTGTTCGTGATCTTGATACAGGTAAAACGGTGATCAAAGGTAAAAGAACTCCAAATAATCTATACGTATTTGAAGAAGGAAAACAACAATGCTATCTAAGCAAGGATGATGAACACTGGCTATGGCATCGAAGGTTGGGGCATCTAAGCTTTTCACAAATAAGGAAAGCATGCAAATATCAGGCAGTTCGCGATCTTCCAGATATCAAAATTCCAGACAACACCATATGCAAATCATGTCAGTTTGGAAAGCAAACCAGAACTAATTTTCCAGAGAAGGAAGGATCAGCTAGCATGCCTCTTGAGCTAGTACATACAGATGCATGTGGTCCATTCAGAAAAAGAACACCTCGAGGAGAAGAATACTTGATATTATTCATTGACGATTTCTCTAGGTTTGTCTGGTTATGACTAATGAAGCACAAAGATGAAGCATTCGAAAAATTCAAATCCTTCAAAGCCTTGGTTGAAAATGAATCAGGATACAAAATTAAGTGCTACAGATCTGACAGAGGTGGGGAGTTTACCTCGAATGAATTTTTCGATTTCTGTGAAGAACATGGGATAAGAAGAGAATTCTCTACAGGTAGAACTCCTCAGCAAAATGGAGTTGTGGAAAGAATGAACAGAACAGTCCAACAAATGGCTCGTGCTATGCTTGATGAGTCGGGTACTCCCGCAACTTTTTGGGGTGAAGCTGCACATGCTGCAGTTGTTATTCTCAACAAAACAAATGTCCGTGTTAACAGCACTCAAACCCCTCATGAGCTCTGTTGTGGTGAGACTCCTTCGGTGAAGCACTTCAAAATCTTTGGGAGCAAATGTTATATTAAGAATACTGATGAGCAACTTGGCAAACTTGAACCTAGAGCAGATGAAGGCATTCTTCTTGGTTATTCTCCACATAGCAAAGCATACAAGTGCTACAATAAAAGACTTGGCAGAATTGTTGACAGCATTGATGTAGTGGTTTATGAGAAGGGATACATTCCTAGGCAAGTACATCATGAAGACATCGAAGAAGATGAAGGCTACCCTCAAAGACAGAATGATGAAGAAGAAGAACCTCAAGAAGAACCAGAGGAGTAGACAAGAATAGAAGAGAAGACTCCATCAAGATATGTTCAGAAGAATCATCCAGAATCTCAGATTGTGGGGTAGAAAGAAGCAGGTGTACAAACAAGAAGAACAATTGCAGAAGCTTCAAGCTATTTGGCATTACTCTCTTCCACTGAACCACAAAATGTGAAAGAGGCATGCAAAGATGAATGTTGGGTCAAAGCAATGGATGAAGAACTTGAGCAGATCGAAAAGAACAACACTTGGGAGTTGGTTCCTAGACCAAAAGATAAGAATGTTATAGGAACAAAATGGGTCTTCAAAAATAAATTGAATGAAAATGGAGAAGTAATTAGAAACAAGGCCAGACTTGTTTGTAAAGGGTATGCGCAGCAAGAAGGAATAGATTTTGAAGAAACCTTTGCTCTTGTTGCAAGACTTGAGGCCATCCGAATGTTCCTTGCTCTCTCAAGCTTTCAAAACTTCAAAGTATTTCAAATGGACGTGAAATCAGCCTTTCTGAATGGAGACTTAGAAGAAGAAGTATATATTGAGAAGCCAGATGGTTTCATTCTTGGAAATGATCCAAATCTTGTATGCAGATTGAAAAAGGCTCTCTATGGTCTCAAACAAGCTCCAAGGTCTTGGTACTATCGTTTGGACAAATATCTTCATCAACAAGGTTTTTCAAAAGGATCAGCAGATAGCAATCTTTATATAAAAGTTGAAAATGACAAATTACTAATACTTGTTGTGTATGTAGATGACATTATCTTTGGCAGCAATGAAGAAGCTATGAGTCAAAGCTTTGCCTTGGTCATGCAGAAAGAATTTGAAATGTCCTTGCTGGGAGAACTGACATATTTCCTTGGTTTGCAAATCCAACAAAAGGAAGGAGGAATCTTTTTTTCTCAAACCAAGTATCTCAAACAGATTTTGAAGAAATATGGCATGGAAGATGCAAAACCAGTATGTACACCCATGGTCACAGGATGTAGCCTCAGTGAAAATGATGAATCTACAGCAGTACTTCAACCAACCTACAGATCTATGATTGGAAGTCTACTTTATCTGACAGGTACCCGACCGGACATCATGCATGCAGTTGGAATAGTTGGAAGATTTCAAGCAAATCCGAAGGAGACTCATCTTCAGGCAGTGAAGAGAATTTTCAAATATCTTCAAGGGACTCAAAATTATGGTTTATGGTATCCTAGAGATACAAATCTCACACTTCATGCTTATACAGATGCCGATTGGGCCGGAAGCGTGGATGACAGGAAGAGCACAAGTGGTGGCGCATTCTTTATGGGTTCCAGACTAGTATCTTGGTTCAGCAAGAAACAGAGTTCGATTGCCTTATCTACAGCTGAAGCAGAATATGTTGCTGCTGCATCTTGCTGCACTCAACTCCTTTGGATGATGCAGACCTTGCAGGATTTTCAAATCGCTTGTACACCACCTATCTCCATCTTATTGATAACACAAGTGCAATCAGCATCTCAAAGAACCCAGTCATGCATTCAAAAACCAAGCACATACCAATCAAATATCATTTTCTTCGGGAACAAGTGCTTGAACAGAAGGTCAAGTTGGAGTATGTTCCTTCTAAGGAACAAGTTGCTGATATACTCACCAAACCATTGCCCAGGGAGACTTTTGAATACCTCAGGCAAAAGCTGGGGGTTGTTGATGCATCATCTTGTTTTTGAATCTCTTCTGATTGTTGGTTGTACGGGAATATGCGTACATGTGCTGGGTTGCGGATTGGTTGAAGATCAAATAGCACTGGTTCAGGGGGAGCTTATAATGCATTGTTGGCATTATGGAGGATGTACAGAAGGCGATCATGGATGCTGATCTGAATATTACTGCAATATGTCTCTATCTCTTTCATGGTCATTTATGATGTTTGGTGGATTATGTTTCTTCTTTACAGATCTGGTTCATATTCAGGGGGAGCATGCTCTTAGGGGGAGCATAACCCTTTGCCCTTGATGTCAAAGGGGGAGAATGAGCTGAAGATTTTGAGGTTGCCATCAAGTCCAAAGGGGGAGATTGTTGGCATTATGATTCTGGTATGGCTTTATGATACATATGTTGTACTTGATGGCAACCCACTCATCTCAGATGATAAATTATAGTGCAGAAAAGTTCACGCACTTTTATGCAAAGAAAAGTTTATTTCATGTAGAGAAAAGTTTATTTCATGTAGAGAAAAAGTTCATGCACTTTCATGTTGGAGAACTTACCTTTGGTCCATGGTAGTTAGTCCTTAGTATTTGAACCTATGGTTTTAGACCATGGTACCTCATCAAAAGTGTGTATATGTTGGAGAACTTACCTTTGGTCCATGGTGGTTAGTCCTTGGTATTATTGAGCCCCATGTTTTTGGGCCCCTTGTATTGGTTATCTATGGTGTTGATCCATGATTTTAGGAAGAAGCTTGCCTATATAAAGCAAAGGAGATCACTTGGCTAATTCATTCTTGGAAATCGAATATCTTAAGATCTGAAATATTGGGTTATTGTTTTAAAAGTTTGATCTATGAAAGGGAAGTTGAAAGCGAATCTGTGAAGGGTGATCTCTCGAGCGCTGCAGCTGCGGAAGTGCGGAGGCGCCATAGAAGGCGCAGTGCGGAGGCGCCACAAAAGGCGCAGTGCGGAGACGCCACAGAGGCGCCACAAAAGGCGCAGTGCGGAGGCGCCACAGAAGGCACAGTGCAGAGGTGCCATAGAAGGCGCAGTGCGGAGGTGCCACAGAAGGCGCAGTGCGGAGACGCCATAGAGGCGCCACAGAAGGCGTAGTGCGGAGGCGCCACAGAAGGCGCAGTGCGGAGACGCCACAGAGGTGCCACAGAAGGCGCAGTGCGGAGGCGCCACAGAAGGCGTAGTACGGAGGCGCCACAGAAGGCGCAGTGCAGAGACGCCATAGAAGGCGCAGTGCGGAGGCTCCATAGAAGGCGCAGTGCAGAGACGCCATAGAAGGCGCAGTGCGGAGGCGCCACAGAAGGCGCAGTGCGGAGGCGCCACAGAACTCGCAGTGCGGAGACGCCACAGAGGCACCACAGAAGGCGCAGTGCGGAGGCGCCACAGAAGGCGCAGGTGCGGTGGTCGCGGCGCCACAGAAGGCGCAGGTGCGGAGGTAGTACAGATATCCGCAGATCTATACCAGTGAAGTTGCGATCCCTGCTTAAAATTTGTTTTGACTGCCTTTGACTATTCTGCAGGGTTTTGGGTGCATAACTGATGTTTGGTTACTGGTATTGAGTTCAGATAACAGCATGATTAATGACTTATCTTTATGTACTAGATCTGGTTGATAACTCTCATAATATCATTGTATATGTATGGATCTGGTGATTGGGTGATTCAGAAGGTTGTTTGATTATGAGCTTCAATGTTGTTGTTGGATCCAGTTTGAAAATTTATGAAAAGTGGTCCTTGAAAGAAAAGAAGTAGGGGGTTGTAGCTACCTTCCAGGAGAGACTGGAAAACGAGAGAGAGTTGTAGCTCTCTGCAGGTTGCAGCCTGCGTACTGGTAAAGGACTGCACCAGTACAAAATCATTGTAACAGGAGTTTCTAATTTGAAAGAAGATAGAGACATATTGCAGCAGGTGGTTTTCACCCACATTGGGTTTCCACCTTATATCTGGTGTTCTTTGGTGTGACTATCTGTTTTTCTTGTTCATGCTCATTATTTTATGGTACTGATATGCAAAAATAATTCAAAGTGTAAATAAGGAAGATTTGTTAAAAGAACTTGATAATACTGATTCACCCCCCCCTCTCAGTATTATTTTCAACACTACACTCAATCTCATGCACTTTGCACGCTCCATGATTGTCCTATTCATCCTTTATGACACACCATTTTCTTGTGGTGTTCCTGGAACTGTCTTCTCTCTGTGAATTCCATTCTCTGAACAGTACCTATCAAACTCTTTGCTACAATATTCACCTCCATTTTCTGATCTGAGACACTTCAACCTTTTTCCTGTCTCATTTTCAACCAAATCTTTCCATTTCTTGAAAGTATCAAATACATCAGATTTATTTCGAATACAATAAATCCAAGTTTTTTTGGTTGCATCATCAATAAAAGTAACATAATAACGAGAGCCACCAAGATATGATACTTGAGCAGGTCCCCATACATCTATATGCACAAGCTCTAATTTTTCGTTCTTCTTTTCTTTCCCAACTCTGAGGAATATGAATCTCTTATGTTTTCCATAAACACAATTCTCACATAATTCCAAATCAACATGCTTCAAACTTAGCAACAAATTTCTTGAGTGAAGAATATGCATCCCCTTCTCACTCACGTGCCCGATCCTATGATGTCACAATGCAATATCTACTCCTGTAGAGGTTAAAGCATTAACATAATTAGAAATACCATTTCATAAATACAATGTACCAACATTTTCTCCTTTTTCTATTACCATGGATTGTTCAGTGAGCTTCCAGGTTTTATCTGTAAAAGTAGTTACACAACCTTAACCTCCCAACTATCCTGTTGAAATTAGATCTTTCTTCAGATCTGGAACATGCCTTACCTCCTTCAATAGCCATTGATTTCCATTTTGTTGTTTTATGAACATTGTACCCATTCCAATGATTTTACAGGGTTTATCATCACCCAATTAAACCTGTCGAAAATCTCCTTGAACATAATCATGAACACGTTTATTATCAGGTGTGTGTTGATGCTGCTGAACCTGACAACATGTCAGGGGATATCCTCGGTAAGAAGTCCCAATTATACCTCAGACCGTTTGGTGTAGGAGTCCCAGTAGTAGGTCATATGATATCACCTTGACCACGGTTTCGCACAGAGGCAAGTAAGATTTCCCTGTTGGTTGTAAGGGTGTGACATGTGCAATAAGTCAAGGAAGGTGCATGAGAGGTTCTAACACATGGAGGGTGAGGTGAGTGCACCCCTTGGAAACCTGTGAAAGCACGTAGTTAAGAAGGGAACACACAAGAGAAAATACATCACAACATAGAAGGAAAGTAAGTCAGCAATCCAAAGTGATGGTTAAACTAACAACACAATTTAGTAAGATTCATACATACATATACAAAAAATAGCTACACATGTATGCGTAATCAAATAGATACATATATCATTTAGAGTAAACAAGATAGCTGAAATACAATACGACATATGCATCAAATGTGTTGGCTTTGTTATATTAAGAAGTGTAAGTTCCAGTCATACAATACAACCATGACCAACCACTAGTTCCGACAGCAGAACGTTATAGTCATTGCCACCTACTCCTCCAAAGAGATATACTAGCTCTGCACATTGGAGAAGCCAAGGCTCGTTACAATATTGTCCAAGCTTTCTCTAAGATACTCCTATTGGAAGCTTGGCTGACCAAAAGCCTATACAATGAGTTATGAGGGACTATATATAACAAAGGGTGGGGTGGCCCTTGACATTCCCCTTTGTGACAATTCATCTACCCTCATGACTCTTCATCTACTTTATGACTATTACATCCAACTATCGACACTTGAACTTACACTTGACAAGGCATTACATACAATCTGCACATGGAGAAAATAGGCTTGAGCAAGCCATGCAAGACATCACTATGGCTCAGAGAGTTGTGGGAAGACCATCTCTTCGACATCCTCATGGTGGTCGACAGTAGCAAACTAATTCCAATATCAGTAGTCCGTGATGATGTCTGTGTACTCTAGGGTGACATATTTCTAGAAATGAACTCTTGCCTCCATAGCATCCAGGTACACTGCTCAGGCTCCTCTGTCCAACTCATCTGATAACATGCACATCATTGTCTTGAGTGTGGCTGGACCAGCGACATACTAATGCATGGTGTCTGCACTAATCACCAAGTCTGGGCTGGTGGCTATGCGCATCAACTCATCAAAGTATGAGTCAAGCTCCAGTCATACCTATGCCTTTGTCTTTTCCTAGGTGAGTGTCCCAATAGATGCGATCGCATGTGTGCGCACAACAACATCCATACTCCTGAATACCCGTGCATGGGAATCTTATAGACTAGTGATGAGCTTTGGGAGATCTTCATAGTTCTGGATCTGACTCCATATGCGTGCCTTCAGTTCGACCTCTTTGGGCTTCATCATCTTGGGCAAGTGTAACGAGGCTCCCTTGTATCTCATTGTCCATGTTTGCATGTAATCAACAGTAGCATGCACGTTCGACAAGATACGTGCTCTCCTAGCACATTGCTGCTACCAACCGTTGAGATGGACAACTGCCTTATGCACGGTACCAAACTTGGAATACAACGCCCGCATAACTGTGTCAAGGGACAATACTTCATCCAGTATTTCCTTCTTCAACTCTGCTCCAGCAGATGCTGCAACCAATTCTCCTCCTTGCTTGGACATCTCTAACTCCTTAGTTATTCACTCGTTCTCAGCTATCAAGAAGCGAACACTCAAGCTAGTGGCTTCGACATATTCTCTAGTAGCATCAGCTAATAATACTGGATGCTTGCACACATCAGACACGATCACTCATTCCTCAAAATGCACAGGAGATGTGTGATCACCCAGAGTCGACACTCTGTGAGATTACACAACTCTATGTTGGGACTCAGCGGATGAGATGTTGATCATATCTCCCTTTGAATTGTCTCCAAGGATTTAAGTGTCTCCTTGGTCGCTTGGGACTTGCTCCACTTCGGGATATGATGAAGTTGGTGGGTCAACCTCGGTGGTGAGACGTGGGGTCGTTGTCTTTCTCTAACTCCTATTACTCCATATCTGTATCCATCTGCTCAAGTTCTTGTTCAATCTCTTGAGCAAATTCCTACTCCTACAATTGCTCACCCTATCTTCTTGGTGCCAGCTATTCGGATGAGTCGACTACCTGTACAGGTGTAGTTTCATCTGTCTGTACATGTTTCACCCCATGTTGTACCTATTGTTGTTGTGCTTCCTTCTCCTATCTACGTAGCTCTTATTCCTTCCTAAGTTTCTCCTTGAACTCATGCAACTCCTTCTCTGTTTCCTCCATTCTCCATTTTTCTCTCTTCCTTTGCATGTTCCTCTTATCGTGTTGTTGCCTCTTCACCTCTATTGCCAAAGATTCTTTCTCCACAAGTGGGTCTGCTCGGAACTTGCAGCTTTGTTCCTCCTCCATGTTGTCGACAATCTTCCTCTTGCCTTTGTCGTGTGTTGTTATGTTTACCTCTGTTGCTGCTACTGCTATTGCTCTCCGGGATGCTGCTTCACGTTGCTTCACTAACCATTCCACAACGATGCCGACCGGTTCATTGGACCTGGAGAAGTTGTAACAATATCTCCATGGGTCTTCCTCTAACCAATGACCTGCCCCGTGGATCCATTAAAACTGTACTCTCACACAGTGATCTTTTACAAAACAATGCAGGTCATACAGATTGTAGCTTCGGGCATCGAATGTATATTTCTTAATCTCCTCTACTTTGACATCTGCATGCTTGAAATTTTGTATCTCGTATAACCCGATCTGCAATGGAAGAGTGGGCCATGGTGCCTTCTTGTTCTGGTGTAGCTTGGCTGAAATTCCCACCGAGATGTGGTATGATACCTCCTACATGACGAGCTTGTCCAAGGCAAACTTCAATAGAACATGCGGAAGCTTCTCCGCGTTGTACATCCGTATGAAGGTGTCGAACTGTGAGGCATAACAATCTGCTATATCGATCAGTGCCTCCATTTCAGCCTTCGACATGCAGGGTGGATCCTATTCAAATATCATCTTGTACATCGGGGTGACAAAATGATCAGACATCTGTGTGATAACTCCTCTGAAGCTACATTCGAACAACATTTTACAATAAATGTTCACAGAGGTCTCCGCTGATGTCCATGCCCACTTCAAGCCCAAGAACTCCTGACAGGCACATATTGCATCCAAGATGTAAGCAGACATGTAGATTTCTGCTTGCTGACCTTTGGATGGCTGTCAAGCTCTTGTTACCGGTTCCTTCATCCTGTGAGCCAACATGTCAGACTAGTTGCATGATTTGCCTTCACTGGCCATTTGGTCCAACGCGATCACCCAACTTTGTGGGAAGGTTTCCGTGCTCTCTTGGCCATACAGGCGACATGCAAAGATGACCAAGTATTGATACGCCTTTCGCGATATCTTTGTCTTGTAGATCTGATTAGGTGTCATCCTGAATTTGATCGGCTCCTTCACCTAGTTCTTCAAGATATCTGTGGAGTTGGCATTGTTGTTGGGTATGCTGAAGAGTGTCTCCATGGTGATCACGGGCTTCAACATATGGTACATCTATTCATAATCTTGTGCCTTGAAGGTAGCAATATTCGTCTCGCTGACACTTCTTAATGTCATCGTCTCAGGATCAGTGTGCGAGATGATCCAATGTATCATGTCCGTGCATGGGAACACTGGATACCTGCATGCAATTCGATACAAGCCAGACTTGTGAACGTTCACATAGACTTGGAGGTCTTCAAGGTCTTCCCAAATTTTCTTGCAAATGCATCATTGACCTCTTGCCATTTCAGCTTGATGTCTTTGTCTACAATCAGCTTGGTGTCTTCATAGATCGGTAAACTTGTAGACACTCGTTCAACCACTGCTCCATTTTCACTTCCGTCAGTGTCCTTTGATCCTTCTCTGTTGGAGGCCATTGATCCTAAACTGCTGAGAGGTGGATGAACACCTTCTAGATCTAGAGACATAGCGACATGCATGGCAAGAAATCTGTTAGCTAAAAGAAAAGAAAACTTGAGGAACGACATGCAAAATACCTGGGGATTAACTGGCAAAGATTACGCAATTTTTCCTGGAAGGATAGGAGACTGGCTTCTGGAACTATGTAAAAGGTAGTCTGGACTGCTAGGAGGCTGGCTAGATGCTGGAATTGCATAATGTGCAATCCAAACTAGCCTACTGGCTTCTAGGATTGCGCAATGCGCAAATTCAGTTGGCAAGGGTTGTAGGCACAGTGACTGCATTCCGCAATTTTCTAGGCCAGCAGTCACTACCTCTCAGAATTATGAAATACAAGATTGGAGGACAGTCACTAGGTAGAAATGCGCATTTTCTCGGAGGAAGGCAGAGCCTTCCCTCTCAGGATTGCGTAATGCTATCTTGGTGAG
Organism: Pinus tabuliformis; assembly: GCA_031772625.1. Lineage (NCBI taxonomy): Eukaryota > Viridiplantae > Streptophyta > Pinopsida > Pinales > Pinaceae > Pinus > Pinus tabuliformis. The sequence goes on along the minus strand of CM062809.1, from coordinate 924,500,661 downwards.
GTAGAGTCCGGGCCAAGGCTGCCTAGACTCGCCGACGAGCAACTGAAAGTAGATGTGAATGTGAATGCATGGGAATACTAAGTTTAAGAAGGAGTGAATGATCATACATTCAAACAGTGAATGCAAGATTCAGAAAGCAGAACAACATGCATGTGTGTGAAGCGAGTCGCCGAATCGGCGACTGTTCGTGCAAAACAGTGTCATGCATGCGACATCAGTGAGATTCTAATGAAAACTGAAACAGTTCTAGTACAAGCTAATATGCATGAAAACGAGAACAAGCATTCACATAATTCAAGCAGACAACACTCACACAAGACAAAACACAAAAAGCGACATAAATGCTGCAAAAGAAAAGTTAACTGGACTTACCCAGAAATAGTTGAGCTAGATGTGTCGAAGACTCCTTGATGTTCTGTGGGATGTCAAAGCTCCAAGATCGATGTGAATAAGTGAGCTCTGAAGTGTCTAATAAATAAGTTTGAGGCTCATGACGTGCATGCCACAAATCTAGGAAAAAGTGACACTTGGAGGAAATATTCTAAAATGATCTTTGCATGTAACCTCCAGCTGCTAAAAATAGCTCCCTAAAATCTAGGGATGCTTTTTGCTATTTCAGGAAAAAGCATCCCATGCATGCAAGTCAAGTTTTCTCGGTCCTGGGTGGAACTGGTCAACCCGATGGCACATGCAACAGCCTACCTGGCTGAGGGTAACTTTCGCGCAGTTTCTAGGAGGAAGCTGGGCTAGCTGCCCAAAGGGATTTTGCAATTTCTAGGCTGAGCAGCTGACTACTGCCCAGGATTGCGCAATTTCTGGGCTAAGCAGTCTTACTAGGTCATATTGCATAGTTTTTCTAGGGAAGGTTGACAGGAAGAATTGCGCAATTCCTGAGCTAGCAGGCTGCCAGTCAAGATTGCGCAATTTCTGGAGGGAAGGTTGGTTCCCCTCCAAAATTGTGCAATTTCTTGAGGGATTTGTTCAGCCTGCAGCTAGACCAAGTCTAGGGAAGCAGCCTGTGAGGGGAATGCAACAAGATATCATGACCAGGCTGTCATGATGCCAAAAAACCACTTAAGCTTGTGTACTCGACAGTGCAAGACATGCTGCTAAAGATGGTTGGTAGGGAGGCTCCAAAACAAAGCCAAGGTAATATTTTGGAGGGTGGTTGTAGCCGCTACAACACTTGGTGACACACTGGTAGAATTCCATCTCTCTGAATAGACCTTGTTCGTGAAAAGAAAGTCTAACACCTCTGGAAGTATTGTTCAGTTCTTTGTCCGTCTTGGTTTCCACACTTGCTTGATTGTAAGATGTAGCATCTGCCAAGCTCTTGGTCGATTGACACACATTCCAAGCCAAGCCAACACAATTGTTTCGATTAGGGTTGAGGGGTATATTGGTGCACAAGTAGTATAGTCATTATAGTCTTAGTTTCATCTCTGGTGTTGCTCCACTGCCAGTAGGCCTGGACAGTACCCCGGCGAGGTCACGCAGGAACACAAGCATTGCTCTGCTGCCAGCGAGCCTGGTCAGTACCCCGACGGAGTCACGCAGGAACACAAGCATCGCTCTGCTGCCAGCGAGCCTGGTCAATACCCCGACGGAGTTACTTGCATCACCTCCCTGCATAGGAATCCTTTCTCTTCTTTCGCCTTATTCATTTTTCATTTTTAAATTTTTCACTTTTCATTTTTCATTTTCATAATTGTGCATAGCGCTTATTCATTTCAGAGGCAAAAGAGGGATCCTGACTTATTGAGAGCAGAAGAGGTTGTTCCTTAAAAGAAGTAGTTTATATATACCTCTGACATGTTTGTTAAGGTTTCCCCCCTTACCTTACTCTACTTGACTGAGTTGAAAAGGGTTAACCCAAAAACAACTGACTAGAGTAGGTGACACTAGTTAGCGTGCAAGCGTTTTGTGTTTACACCAAGGTTCACTTCAAATAGTACGTATTTTCCATCGATGTATCATGGAATGAAGATAACAAGTTCTTACATACAAGGCTGGATGACAGATAGCCAAGTATTGATAACTGCACAATCCCTTTTGTACTTTACCCATCTTGTTTCAAGAATCACATGGTTTCATGTGAAACTAACCTACGAACACAAAACAAGCAAACAAACAAAAAACAAAGAAAAAACAGAAGTAAATGCGAAAACAGAGCAAGTAAGCAAACAAGCAAGCAGACAAACAAACATGCGAGGTAGGTAAGAAAACAAAAATGCAAGAAAACAACCAAAAGCAAACACTACTCCTACTCCTAAGCTAATGGTGCATGGGCCTGATCACATAAAGTGATACTTCCAATGTAGCCACTGGCACATTGGTTTACCCATGTTGGTGAAGGCATGGTTCGTGAGCAACACGGCTGTGTGAACCAGCTAACATGAAAGATATAAAAATGAAGATAAACACACTCCAAGTTTAAATTTGTCCATAGAACATAAGTGAGTGCAAGTGCATGACATACAATCCATGGAATTTTCATGGTGTTGTGTGACACTACATGTAGCTATTAAGCATGTGCATACTCTTGACTGTGACATGCAAGCAAACGAAAGAAACAAAGACAACTTGCATCGTGCACATGTTCTTGCAATGTAAGATTCCTCCAATGCATGAGTTATGGGATCGTGTAATTTGAGTGAAGGAAGTATGATTTGTGTGTGAGATTGATCTTCAATGCATACAAATGAGTGATGAGGAGCCTCAGGTGTTCCAAAAATTTCCTGAGCTGAAGTGAAACCAACCTTAGGACAACGAGGGCTTGAAATAACCATCATCTCGGGCTAAAGTGCCTCGACAATCTGGGGGGTTTCGACTTCGTCGATAGATAGATCATCATAAATAGGTGGCTTTGAAAAATCAACTGCGTTAGAATCATCATCGTGATCGAATACGGGAGTAAATATATCAAGACAGCTACAATCAGCAAAATCAATGATTTCATCGACATCCTCATGATCTAATGAATCAAATAGAGGGGTAGATGAGAAGTGGACAAATTCACCCTCTGTGTTTCTGGAAAAATCAGATGAAAAGTCAAGTGGATTTTCAATGAATAATTGATCCTCTCCATTGTCGAATCATGGACTGACATCCAATGTGTTTTGTGAATGATCAACAATGGGTGCATTTGTAGATGGAGATACACATGTGAAATCATGGATGGTAGGTTCACCAAAGATGTCAGGAAAGAACGGAGGAGGCTCGGATAGAAGGGAGTCATCCTTCGCCGAGTGTTGATGCTCAAGCTCCCAGTCATACTCTTCATGAATGACAGCACGTGTTGGTTGTGCAACACCAACTCTGTCGATGACTTGATCCTCATTCACAACAAGTGTAAAGTCCAGAATGGAAGAACACAAGACAGTATCATTCGGAGGATCATCCGAGTATGAAGACGGAGGTTGAGGAAAAAAATTCATGTGAGAACTCAAAGGACTCACAACCAAAACTGCACAAAAATTAAGTGAAGTGATGTTGGGAGGATGTGAAAATTGAACAGATGTGTGTGCATGTTCTCCCGCATCACTCTGCAGTGGTGGAGTTGTTTGATGAGGGGACAGCAGGCAGTCACTAGTGACAACAAACATATCCGTCTGTGATTATGCAACTCCATCACTAAAGTATGTTGAGTGAGGCTTGGGCTCAAATTTCTTCTTGGGATTGAAAGATTTGATAAGGAAATACTTGAATCTGTCAATGAGATACTAGAATTTCATTTGGCTTTTCGGAGCTTGACACTGCAAAACACAGAAGTGTTGCCAAAAATCATCAGGTGATTCATGCGGGGCCTTCTGTTGTTGTAACCGTTTTTGGTCGGGATGTTCTGGATCAAAATGATGGAAATTATCTTCAATGAGATCACATAAATGCTCGAGTGAGTGCACGTGGTCAGTCGATAGGCTGTAGCACCACCGTAGTGGGGATTCACGAAGTGTGTATGCAAGCAATAGACTGGCCTATTCGTCAGAACATCCATCTTCCTCGTCAAGCATGGAAAGGAATTCATGTAAGAACACAGGTCAGGCCACTTCGCCTTCACCATCATACGTGAATTCGGACAAGAGATCAAAAAAATCCCTCGTGATGTTGAGAGGTTTGGCATGCAAAAAACATCATGGAGGGATGAGTGTAACAAAATCCATGATAGATGTGCAAAGGCTCAAAACATGATGAGAGTACACATCTTGTCATCTGGCCCTCCTTCTAGCGCCATAAATGTTGACGGTGCTGGACTCGCCAACATGTCAGGGGATATCCCAGGTAAGAAGTCCCAATTAGACCTCAAACCGTTTGGAGTAGTATTCTCAGCAGTGGGTCGTACGATATCGCCTTGACCGTGGTTTCGCACAGAGGCAAGTAAGATGTCCCTATTGGTAGCAAGGGTGTGACATGTGCAGTAAGTCAAGGAAGGTGCATGAGAGGTTCTAACACATGGAGGGTGAGTGAGTGCGCCCCTTGGAAACTTGTGAAAGCACATAATTAAGAAGGGAACACGCGAGAAAAGATACATCACAACATGGATGGAAAGTAAGCTAGCAATCCAAAGTGATGGTTAAACTAACAACACATTTCAGTAAGATTCATACATACATATACAAAAAATATCTACACACACATTCGTAAGAAAACAAATACATATATCATTTAGAGTAAACAAGATAGCTGAAATACAATACGACATATGCATGAATCGTGTTGGCTTTGTTATATTAAGAAGTGGTAGTTCCAGTCATACAATACAACCATGACCAACCACTAGTTCCAACAGTGGAACGTTATAGTCACTACCACCTGCTCCTCCAAAGAGATATACTATCTCTGCACAGTGGAGAAGCCAAGGTTTGCTACAATACTGTCCAATATTTCTCTAAGATACACCTATTGGAAGTTTGGTTGACCAAAAGCCTATACAATGAGTTATGAGGGACTATATATAGAAAAGGGTGGGGTGGCCCTTGACATTCCCCTTTGTGACAGTTCATCTACCCTCATGACTCTTCATCTACTCTATGACTGTTACATCCAACTATCGATAGTTGAACTTACACTTGATAAGACATTACAAACAATATGCACATGCACCCATGTGAGACAAAATAGGCTTGAACAAGCCATGCAAGACATCACTATGACTCAGAAAACTGTGGGAAGACCAGCTCTTCGACATCCTCATGGTGGTCAACAGTAGCGAACTGATGCCAAGCTCGGTAGTTCATGATGGTGTGCATGTACTCTAGGGTGACATCTTTCTGGAAACGAACTCTTGCCTCCATAGCATCTGGGTACACTGCTCGGGTTCCTTTGTCCAACTCGTCTGATAACATGTGCATCATTGTCTTGAGTGCAGTCAGACCAGCGACATACTGATGCATGGTGTCTACACTGATCACCAAGTCTAGGCTAGTGGCTATGTGCATCAACTCGTTAAAGTACGAGTCAAGCTCCAGTGGGACCTGTGCCTTTGTCTTTGCCTGGGTGAGTGTCCCAATAGATGGGATCACATGTGTGCACACAACAACATCCATACTCCTGAATACCCGTGAATGGGAAGCCTGTAGACTAGTGATGAGCTGCGGGAGATCTTCATAGTTCCAGATCTGACTCTGGATGCGTGCCTTCAACTCGACTGCTCTGGGCTTCATCATCTTGGGCAAGTGTAACGGGGCTCCCTTGTATCTCATTGTCCATGTTTGCATTGTCTTGGTGGTGAGGCATAAGGTCAATGTCTTGATCTAACTCCTATTGCTCCATATCCATATCCATATGCTCAAGTGCTTGTTCAATCTCTTGCGCAAAGTCCTTCTCCTGCGATTTCTCACCCTGTCTGCTTGGTGCCAGCTATTCGGATGAGTTGACTACCTGTACGGGTGCAGTTTCATCTGTCTGTACATGTTGCACCCCCTGTTGTACCTATTCTTGCTGCACTTCCTTCTCCTATCTGTGCAGCTCTTGTTCCTTACAAAGTTTCTCCTTCAACTCATGCAACTCCTTCTCTGTTTCCTCCATTCTCCATTTTCTCTCTGCCTTTACACGTTCCTCTTGTCACGTTGTTGCCTCTTCGTCTCTATTGCCAAAGTTGCTTTCTGCACAAGTGGTTTTGCTCGGAACTTGCAAATTTGTTCCTCCTCCATGTTGTCGACAATCTTCCTCATGCCTTTGTCGCGCGATGGTATGTTTCCCTCTACTGCTGCTACTGCTCGTGCTCTCCGAGATGCTTCTTCACACTACTGCGCTAACCATTCCATAGCGATGCCGACCAATTCATTGGGCCTAGAAAATTTGTAACAATATCTCCATGGGTCTTCCTCCATCCAATTACATGCCCCGTGGATCCACTAAAACTGTACTCTTGCATAGTGATCTTTTACAAAACAATACGGGTCATACTAATTGTAGCTTCGGGCATCGAATGGATATTTCTTGATCTCCTCTGCTTCGACATCCGCATGCTTGAAATTATGTATCTCATATAACTGATCCGCAACAGAAGAGTGGGTCAAGGTGCCTTCTTCTTCCAATACAGCCTGGCTGACAGTCCTGTCGAGATGTGGTATGATACTTCCTACATCACAAGCTTGTCCACGGCAAACTTCGGTAGAACGTGCAGAAGCTTCTCCTCGTTGTAAATTTTCGTATGAAGGTGTCAGACGGTGAGGCATACCAATCTTCTATATCGACCAGTGCCTCCATTTCTACCTTCGACATGCAGGGTGGATCCTGTTCAAATATCATCTTGTACACCGAGGTGACAAAATGATCAGACAACTCTATGATAACTCCTCTGAAGTTGATGTCCATGCCCAATTCAAGCCTGAGAACTCCTGACGGGCACAGATTGCATCCAAGATGTAAGTGGACATGTATATTTCTGCTTGCTGACCTTTGGGCAACTTTCGAGTTCTTGTTACCTGTTCCTTCAGCCTGTGAGCAAACATGTCGGACCAGTTGCATGATTTTCCTTCACTGGCCAGTTGGTCCAACGCGATCACCCAACTCTGTGGGAAGGTTTTTGTGCTCTATTGGCCATGCAGGTGACATGCAAACATGACCAAGTATTGATACACCTTCCACAGTATCTTTGTCTTGTAGATCTGGTTGGGTGTCATCCTGAATTTGGTTGGCTCCTTCACCCAGTTCTTCAAGCTATCTATGGAGTTGGCATTGCTACTAGGTATGTTGAAGGGTGTCTCCATGGTGATCACAAGCTTCGACATATGGCACATATGTTCATAATCCTATGCCCTGAAGGTAGCAATATTTGTCCCATTGACACTGCTTAATGTCATCATCTCGGGATTAGTGTGCGAGACGATCCAATGTATCATGTCTGCGCATGGGAACACGGGATACTTGCATGCAATTCGGTACAAGCCAGACTTGTGAATGTTCACATAGACTTGGCAGTCTTCTAGGTCTTCCCCAAGTCTACTTGCAAATGCATCATTGACCTATTGCCATTTCAGCTTGATGTCTTTGTCTACAATCAACTTGGTGTCTTCATAGATCGGCAAACTTGTAGACACTCGTTCAATTGCTGCTCCAGTTGCACTTCCATGAGTGCTCTTTGATCTTGCTCTCTTGGAGGCCACTGATCCTGAACTGCTGAGAGGCGGACGAACACTTGCTAGATCAAGAGACATAGCAACATGCATGGAAATAAATCTGTCAGCTAAAACCAAAGCAAACTTGAGGAACAACATGCAATATACCTAGGGATTGACTGGAAAGGATTGCGCAATTTTTCTTGGGAGGCCAGGAGACTGGCTATTGGAACTGTGAAAAAGGCATTCCGGACTGCTAAGAGGCTGGTTGGCTACTGGAATTGTGCAATGCGCAATCCAAACTGGCCTGTTGGCTGCTAGGATTGCGCAATGCACAATTTCAGTTGGTAAGGGTTGCAGGCCCAGTGACTACATTCTGCAATTTTCTGGGCCATCAGTGACTGCCTCTCAGAATTGTGCAATGCAATACTGGAGGAGAGTCACTGGGAAGAATTGTGCATTATCTAGGAGGAAGGTAGAGCCTTCCCTCTCAAGATTACGTAATGTTGTATTGGTGAGGCAAAGTTCAAGCCAAGGCTACCCAAACCCGCCGACGGGAAACTAAAAGTAGATGTGAATGTGAATGCATGGTGATACTAAGTGTAAGCAGGAGTGAATGATCGTGCATGCAAACAGTGAATGCAAGGTTCCGAAAATGGAACAACATGCATGTGTGTGAAGCGAGTCACTGAATCAACGATCGTTCATGCAAAACAATGTCATGCATGCGACATCAATGAGATGCTAACAAAAACTGAAGCAATGCTAGTACAAGATAATATGCATGCAAACGACAGTAAGCATTCACAGAAATCAAGCAAAAAGCACTCACACAAGACAAAACACAAAAAGCGACTAAATGATACAAAAGACAAGTTAAGCTGACTTCCCCAGAAATAGCTAAGATGGATGTGTCAAAGACTCCTGGACATGTTGTGGGATGTCAGAGCTCCAAGATTGATGTGAATAAGTGATCTCTGAAGCATTGAATAAGTAATTTTGAGGCTCATGATGCACATGCCACAAATCTAGGAAAACACGACACTTGGAAGAAAGATTCTAAAGCGATCTTTGCATGTAACCTCTATCTTTTAAAAATAGCTCCCTAAAATCTAGGGATTCTTTTTGGATGTTTCTTTTTTCTATTTCGGGAAAAAGCAACCCATACATGCAAGTCAAGTTTTCTCAGTCTCGGGTGGAACAGGTCAACCCAATGGCACATGCAACAGCTTGCATAACTGAGGGTAAATTTTCCGCGGTTTCTAGGAGGAAGTTGGGTTGGCTGCCCAGAGGGATTGAACAATTTCTGGGCTGAGTAGTCCTGCTGGGTCAGATTGTGCAGTTTTTCTAGGGAAGGTTGACAGGCAGAATTACGCAATTCCTGAGCGAGCAGGCTTCCAGTCAGGATTGCACAATTTTTGGAGGGAAGGTTAGTTCCCCTCCAAAATTGTGCAATTTCTTGAGGGAGTTGTTTAGCCTCCAGCTGGACCAAGTCTAGGGAAGCATCCTGTGAGGGGAATGTAACAAGCTATCATGCTGCCAAAAAACCACTGAAGCTCATGTACTTGACAGTGCAAGACATGTTGCTGAAGATGGTTGGTAAGGAGGCTCCAAAACGAAGCCAAGGCAAGATTTTGGAGGGTGGTTGTAGTCGCTACAACAATGTGTCATGGAATGAGGCCCCTGAATCTACCACCCAGGAATCAATAATATTTTCTAATGAAAGAATCAAAGCATCTTGCAACACATCAGCTGTCACATTCGCTTCATGATTGTTTTCTTGTTGTGTTTCTCCTTCTTTTGCCTTTCGAGACTTGCAGTATTTCTTCAGGTGTCCTCTCTTCCCACATTTCCAGCACACTATCCCCGATATGGACTTGGATCGACCTTTCCTTTACTTACTACGATATCCTACGCTCTTTCCTCTTTCCATTTTTCTTCCCCTAGTCTGCGGCAGTCAAAGCATTACCTGATGTCTCACCGGAACTTTTTCGTCGCATTTCCTCGCTAAGGATTGCACCGATAACATCATCAAACTTTAAAGTACTAGGTCCAGAGACATATTTACTAATGGCCATAACTAAACCATTCCAACTTTATGGCAATGAGAATAGAAATAATAGAGCCCTAACTTTATCATCAAAAGTTACCCCTACAGAACTTAACTGACTGGTAACTGTATTAAATTCATTTAAATGATCAGCAACAGATCCACCTTCTGACATCTTCATATTAAATAAATGCTTCATAAGAAATACATTATTTGAGGCTGAAGGTTTTTCATATAGTTTGGCTAATTTCGTCATTAAACCCTATGTTGTCATTTCCTTTGAAATATTAAAGGCTATCGACTTCGCTAAGCACAGTCGTATTGTTCCAAGTGCCTTTCTGTTGAGAATATCCCATTCTATGTCTGTCATACTCGTTGGCTTCTTTTTCTTTCTACTCAATGGTAGGTACAGATCTTTCTGATACAAGTAATCTTCCATCTACATCTTCCACAGCTGGTAGTTTTGACCATTAAATTTTTCGACCCTAAACCTACCATCTTCCGCCATTACTCCCACTCGAACCAAGAACCCTTCTCTCCTACGAGTTTATCAACCAAATAGACCTTTGGCTCTGATACCAGTTGTTAAAAAATTATATATTACAGAGCAATGGAACACATAAAATATTGCATAAATATAAACATAGAAAACACATAAAACAAGAGAGACACAAATATACGTGGTTCACCCAATTTGGGATACGTCCACAGAGAAACAGCCAATCCTTCCTTTCATAATATCTAGAAAAATGAAGAGATGCAACCTACAACAAATCCATTGTAATTCCCTCTTCGCTCTCACATAATCTCCTCTCCTTTTCTCTTTCAGAATACACATCTACATAGCCACAATACAATTTTGTCATATATAGCGAGGGGTTGCCTTCTAGGGCAAAAAGACCTAAATTAAACCTAAATTCTACCGTCAGATTTCTACCTAATGAATGGCCCATATTGACTACGAAATTACAACATTTTACAAGACCCCTCTGGACCCCCCTGGCAGCGCGCATAAATAGGCGGCGTTGCTGCCACATTACGAAATGGGGTCCAATGCAGCGATACCTCTGAATAAATAAGATAATCAAGCTCCACACCCAACATTAACTAGAGTCCAGTCATCAATGCATGACCATATCAACTAGACATACCATGACCTCATGCATGAAAACACAACCATACTAACGTACACTGACAATACATAAGCATAAACAACATGTAACCAATCGTACATTCATGAAGACATACTTCATAACAACAACATCCTCCCCCACATGGCAACATCACTACAACCATGACTGACACCATGCATGTTCAACAAGAACATAAACCACAAGGATGATTAATCGCACTTGAAAATGACATGAAGACATGACAAACACACTGCCCATCTAGTCCAAGGGGTGAACCATGCTCTGATACCACTCCGTAACACCCTCCTCCCACATCTACCCAAGTAACCGACCAACAGGGGTAAAAATGTGACAAGAGGCTACTATGATTGGACTCAACTTCCCATGTGACCTTAAGGAAGTGGAATTGATGGAAACAAAACATACACACCTTTCACATTAGCTACATGACTCCTAGGAACCATTCCAACCACTCAGGTTGTTAGCTCTTAGGTCCAACTGAAGTTTTTAACTACATGACCTTTGGACTCTCTCATGCTGTAGGCCTTCCAGCATCTAGGAGGCTCTGGACGCTCTCATGAAAAAGAATTCCAGCTTCCAGGGACTATTTTTCTCATTGATGTGCCAGCGTCCCCAGGATTTGAACCACTTTTTTAGGCCTAGAGTGTTATGAAACTAGCTCAAGAAAAGATAGAAAAGATAAATCCACGCCTTAGAATTTAGCCTCTTCGAGGGGGCAACCTCCTTTACATTACATAAATGAACAATTTTTGGATGATACAAATGAAAAGACCTCCTTTCTATATATAGGAGTCTAAGGGGTCATAACATAATCAGAGCCGACATAACATTAATAATGTAAGGGCACAATAATAACAATAGTGGGCTTCTATGGGGCACAATAGTAACAATATGGGAACTACATGGGTACATCAATATAATAAGTGGGTTGTACTAATAACAATAAGGGGTTACACTAGTAGTATAGGGGCCTAACATGCCCCTCTCCTTCAAAAAGCGTTGTCCTCAACGCTTGAGTAGTTCTTGATGCTTCTGTATAAAATTCTTGTTCTCCCATGTGGAATCTTCAGTGGGTAAGTTCTTCCACTTGATGAGATACTCTGAAATTGATCGATTTCGTAGGTGTCGAGTTCTTGTTTCCTTGACTGCTCCAGGTTCCAATATGATTTTTCCTTCCTTTTCAATTTCTAGCAATATTGTTTGAATTGAGATCTTTTGCAACTTTTGAATAAGTGGCCATACTTCTTCATCCTTCTTCCATTCATCCCTTGCTTCGTTTATCCACTCTGGTTGGATAATAGAAATAGCACAAAACAATGCTTCCAACATCCTAATTTTTCTTTCCAATATGTCACAAAGCCCTTTTACTCTTTCGAATTGTTGTGGTGTTGCTCTCAAGAAGGTGTTGCTCTTTGTATCCTCATAATGTGCTACCATTTCCTTTGTGAAAATTGACCACGTAACAAGTTGTTTATGAGAAAAAAGCCTCTCATACCATAAAAATTGATCTGGTCCTAAATATGAAGATGCAATACATACCTTTTGTAACAGTGGTACACCATGTAGATCAAAATATTGCTCCATCTGAAGTATCCAATTTACCGGATCCTTGCCATCAAACTTCCTCATCTTGCTTTTTCTTGATTTTAGGAGCTCGATATTGAAACGGCCATAACTCTGTACTTTTGAATCTTTAAGTTTTGAAATTGTGATCTGTAGTAGCCCTCTGTGTTCTCTTTCTAATGCCACCAGTCTGATTCAAATTGGATTCTCCAAGAAAGAGTTATGCACAATCTCCCAAGATGACTTGATTATAGCCCTTTCCAGAAGAGCAAACTTGTATGAAGTGCCACGTGTCACTATTTCGACCTTTGGCTCTGAAAATATATACAAGAAACTACAGTCCGTCATCTTTTTGTGCCTTCTTACAAAATTTCAATCTGATGCTCAGAGAGAAAGTTATGATTATTTTCCCCAGGTCACCTGTTTGGATTGTAATTCAGGAGTCTAAAAAAATACCAACTTCCTCAGATCATATCTCCGCAAATATCACGCGAAAAGCTCTAAAATTTGTATCCAAGGTTCAACGCGGTTTCTTCTCAAATGGGTTTTTTTTGTGACTTCTGAAACATCACAGAAAAAATGTTATAGCAAAAATGCCACAATGACCTGTTTGGAGCAGCGAAACCCTAGAATCCAAAGCTCTGATACCAAATGTTATGAAACCAGCTCAAGAAAAGATAGAAAAGATAAATCCACGCCTTAGAATTTAGCCTCTTCGAGGGGGCAACCTCCTTTACATTACATAAATGAACAATTCTTGGACGATACAAATGAAAAGACCTCCTTTCTATATATAGGTGTCTAAGGGGTCATAACATAATCAGAGCCGACATAACATTAATAATGTAAGGGCACAATAATAACAATAGTGGGCTTCTATGGGGCACAATAGTAACAATATGGGAACTACATGGGTACATCAATATAATAAGTGGGTTGTACTAATAACAATAAGGGGTTACACTAGTAGTATAGGGGCCTAACATAGAGCCCATGTCACTGACCAAAATTGAATGACACCTTCATAAGAGTAAGATAACAGGGAAACACTGATGCAAAAACAAATACTTGAACAAGCCCTTAACTGGACTCCTACTAGCCATGACAGGGATTTCATCAAACATATCACAAATATGTAATCTACAGGTGTAAACAACAGAGTTAAGCATAGGGATCTCATACTTATTGGAGAATATCTAAGAACCATTGTTCCATCATATCATTTACTGCATTATCATCTATTAGGTCATAGATACATTGTCCATTCATTTAGAAGTAAAAACTTGATGAGAGCCATACATAGCCACTATCATAAAATACATACATAACCAACATAATAGCAAATAATTACCAATGAAATCACAACCATATGATCCACATATAAACTAATATAATACTCATAGAAATAAACGGATAAATAACCTCATATTGATGATGCAAAATCCAAACCCGGGATGGGACTACCATGTTCCACCCTAACATATAATGGCTGAGCCAAATATCTCTTCAACCATTCAGCCCCGTGCCATATTCCAAGCATGAATGTGGGACTCAAACCAAAATAACCAACCAAAGCATCTCGAGGCTAAACCACCTAACCCTCATTAATAGAAACTGGGCTTTACCGCAATCCATCCTGGATCACTAGGCCAACACAATGAACATATAATAACTGGCTTTACCATGATCTCCACCCGATCATTAGGCCAAACAAGTATGGATGCCACCAGATTTCTCCACCTACACCGTGAGGAATTTTCCCGTCTCCTAGTCTCTCAGGTTTTACCACAATCCACATCGGATCACTAGGCCTTAAACTGAGATCCACTCTCCAAAATTTACCGCATATCCCAACCCGGGATTACTATGTCCAACAGAGAGAAATCCACCTCTTGGCTTTACCGTATATCCTGTCATTCACCAGAAAGGATTCCTAGGCCCACCGAGGCAACACAATCCTGGCTTTACCGCAACCCACAGTCTGGCTCAGGGGTCACTAGGCCAGTGGCTTTACCGTGATCCACAATCTATTTCAACGACCAGTAGGCCATGTGCTCTATCATTTCGAGATCCATCTCACTTAGCTTCAAATCCATTCGAAAATCCAGCTCAACCAAAACCTGAGAACCCCATCACACCATGGCTATCCAGAAATGGAAAGGCTAGGCTGAAAACACTGTCACACCTGGTAAATGTAGGTTTTAACCCTGTACAGAAATTACATGCATAAAAATTCTAAAACACATAAAATAAACAATGCGAGAGCATAACACATAAAACACATATACACAGAGATTTTCCCCTGGATCCCAAAACCGGGACTACCAGACTGATTTTTCATTATGTTCCTTTCAATGTTACAATACATATTTATACATGTCAAAGCATCCAATACCATGGATCGAAAACCATCGCGTCCAAAACCATGGACCGAAAACCATCGCGTCCAAAACCATGTGCAAAAGTCATGCACAAAACCATAGGTAAGTCCGCCCAACCTAATATAGGGTCCAAAAACAAAATTCATAGAGTGGGGTTACCTGCACCCCTCAAACCCCCTGTGAACCCCCCCGCCCCTGCTATGCATTCGGCACAATGAAGGGGGGCGGGGGGGGGGGGCTCTACCCCCCTTCTAACCCCCCTGTTAACTACGTGGGCTAGTCGTGGAAAGAATATAACACAACCCAACATCCTCCCACTTGTTGTTTTCTTTCCACAGGGGGCCACAAGAGAGCTTAGTCATTTATCCAGCCCTGCAACGCCCATTGTTTCTCTACACCAAGAGAACTTCTCAGAGATCATAGATTTTGTCAATGCATCTACAGTATTCTTCAAAGTGTCCACCTTTACCAGCAACACCTTTTTGTCTTCTATCATATCCCTCACAAAGTGATACTGAACATCAATGTGCTTTGTCTATGAATGATATGCAAGGTTCTTTGCCAAGAAAATTGCACTTTGGCTGTCACAGTCTATCCTTATAACTCCCTGTACTAACCCCATACTTGAACACAATTTCTGCAACCAACCTGCTTCCTTGCTTGCATGAGTGGCTACCATGTATTCTTCCTCTGTAGTTGATAGTGCCACTACAGATTGTTTCTTACTCATCCAATTGACTGCACCTCCAAATAGGTTAAACACATACCCACTTGTAGATCTTCTTTGATCTAGATCTCTAGCCCAGTCTGCATCAACAAAGCCACGAATATCCAACACTCTATCCAATCCTGGTCTTCCTTGGTAGCACAAACCATAATCACTAGTGCCACGCAAATACCTGAAAACCCGCTTCACTGTTGTCCAGTCCTCCTTCCCTAGTTTTGACATAAACCTGCTCAATACTCCCACTGCATGTGCAATGTCTGGTCTAGTACAGACCATCGCATACATTAGGCTACCGACTACACTTGCATATGGAACATAGGACATGTCCTCTTCCTCTTCTTGTGTCTTGGGACACTGTTCAGCAAATAACTTTACACCTACAGGAATAGGAACCTTCACCGGTTTACTATCCTGCATGTTAAACCTCTGCAATATTGTCTCAACATACTTCCTCTGGTTTAACCAGAGCTTCCTCTTTGTCCGATCTCTTTAATTTCCATGCCCAAAATATAGTTCGCAGCACCAAGATCTTTCATGTCGAATTTGGAGGACAAATGGGTCTTCAAATCCTAGATAATTTCTTTGTCATTTCCAACCAGCAACATATCATCCACATAAAAGACCAGATAAATAACACGGTCACCAATTAATTTAAAATACACACAGTGATCTGCTTTGCTTATGGTGAAGCCAAGTCCCCGTATAAATGTATCAAATTTCTGATACCACATCCTTGGTGACTGTTTTAACCCATACATAGACTTCTTTAACTTGCATACCAGTTCTTTCTTACCCTTCACCGCAAAGCCTTCAAGTTGCTTCATGTAGATTTCCTCTTCCAGATCCCCGTGAAGAAATTTTGTCTTCAAATCCATCGGTTCTACCTTAAAATCAAAAGCAATAGCAACAGATAAAATTAATCTAATAGAAGTTACCTTGGCAATAGGAGAAAAAATATCACCAAAATCAATTCCCGACACCTAGGAATAACCTTTTGCTACCAACCAAGCTTTGTATTTCTCCACCTTTCCTTCTACATTTGTCTTCTTCTTGAACACCCATTTGCTGCCAATGGGTTTCCTTCCAGCTGACAACTCCACCAGATCCCAAGCCTCATTTTTGAGCAAAGATGCCATTTCATCAACCATGGCCTCTTTCCAAAGTTTGCCATCCTCTGAATCTAGTGCTTCCTTCACAGTTCTGGGATCATCGTCAGTAATAGATAAAGCAAAATTTGAACAGAAAGCAGATGGACTATACCTTTCTGGCTACCTTCTTTCTCGAACTGATCTTCTCACACCTGGAGTTTGTGGCTCTTCATATTCTGATTCCTCCTCTGTTGTAGAGTTTGATTCTTCCTCCTTAAGCTCAAACTCTATCTTCTCAGGTTCCTTTGGTTGGACTTCATGTTTAACAACATCTTTCACCTCTCTGAACACCACATCTCGGTTGTACACAACCTTCCTTATTACTGGGTTCCAAAGCTTATAACCCTTTAAACCATCCTTATATCCAATAAAGATGCACTTTTCAGATTTACTATCCAACTTGGTTCGTTTCTCCATTGGAACATGTACATATGCATCACATCCAAATACCCTCAGATGTGAAAGAGAGGGTTTCTTACCAGTCCATACCTCTTGTGGAGTCTTATCCTCCAACGTTGATGAAGGTGATTTGTTGACCAGGTAACACGCTGTCTCCACCGCCTCTGCCCAGAATTCCTGTCCTAACCCAGCACCATTGAGCATGCTTCTTGCCCTTTCCATCAACGTCTTATTCATTCTTTCTGCAACTCCATTTTGCTCAGGTGTGTATGGAGTAGTCTTCTACCGTGATATACCACACTTTTTACAGAATTCTTTAAATTCCTTACTGCGAAACTCTCCACCGTTATCTGTCCTCAACACCTTTATCTTCTTCTCTATCTGGTTTTCCACTAGAGCCTTAAATTCTTTAAACCTATCAAAGACTTCAGATTTATTATTAAGGAAATATATCCATGTATTCCTTGAGAATTCATCTATAAATGATACATAGTACACAAAATTACCCAGTGATGGAACCTTCACAGGTCCAAACACATCACTGTGCACAAGTTCTAATATCTGTTTCGCCCTTTTACCACCAGAGGGGAAACTCACCCGATTCTGCTTCCCATATACACAATTTTCACAGAAATCAAAATCCAGAGAGCTACTACTCATACCTTCTACCATACCTTTACCATGAAGTATTTGAAGGTCCTTCTCTCCAATATGTCCAAGCCTTTGATGCCACAGCATGGTCTTCTCTCTAGAGACCACTAGATTTTCTGCTCCACTTTCAAAAACTATAGAGCTGTTGCACCCATCAACAACAGTGCTACCTTACAACTTGTACAAAGTTCCAATCCGAACTCCCTACATCAATATCAGTTCTCCCCGAACCATTTTGCAGGTATCCTTCTCGAACACTGTTTTTACACCTGCATCATCCAGCTTGCTTACATAAATCAAATTTTTGGCTAATGCAGGAATATGCAGAACACCCGGAAGTGTTCTAACCCTTCCACCTTGCAACTTCAACTTTACTTTTCTGCGACCAACGATTCTAGCCTTCCTGTCATCCCCCAAGAAGACATCACCACCATCATATTTCTCATACTCGTAGAACCACTCTCTATGGGGAGTGAAGTGAAAGGATGCACCTGAGTCAATCAACCATGCCTCATGACCTACATGTGTACTTAAAGAAGCCAAGTACACATCCCCACCTTCATCTGAGGTGGTTTTTGCCTCTGTAGAAGGGGCATCATCAGATACCTTTCCTTTATCACGAGCTTTAGATTTACAGTCCCTTTTGTAGTTCCCTTCCTTTCCGCATTTCTAGCACACCACCTTTACAAGTTTTCTTGGAGATTCAGATCTCCCTCTAGATTTAGATCTCCCACTCGATGACTTATTTTTGTTTCTGTTCTGGGACCGTCCTCGTACAGACAAGGCATCACCATTCTGGCTCTCCATATTTTTTCATCTCATCTCCTCCGTCAGCAAGGATGGGACTATTTAATCAAACTGCAAGGCAGTTGCATTGCTACCTATTGCAATAACTAGACTATCCCACGAATCTGGTAGAGAACACAACAAACTGATGCACTTATCTTCATCTAAAATTTTAATATCAACAGATAATAACTGACTTACCACAGTATTAAATGCGTTTAGATGTTCTGTCACTGAGTCTCCATCTTTCATCCTCGGGTTATACAGCTTTTTCCGCAGGAACAGTTTATTCACCAAAGACTTAGATTGGTACAAAGTCCCTAAATTGTCCCACAAATCCTTCGTTGTAGCTTCCCCTGATACATTCAGCAATACTGAATCTGAGACACACAATCGTATTATGCTCTTTTCCTTCTGATCCAAATTCTTCCATTCTTCATCGGACACTCCCATTGGTTTAGTACCAGGATCTACCGCAATCCACTAATGTTTATCCACCAACAGATCCTCCATCTTGAGTTTCCACAACTCAAAACTCTGACCATTAAATTTCTCAATCTCTATCTTTCCACTGCTCTCCATCTTCTTTCACCACTAGAATCGATCTCGCAGATCTCCCACTGAATAGGGTCTACCACAGGCCCGAGCGAAACCCCTCAGTAACAAAGGCGTCCCCTTAAAGCCAAAACAGCTCTGATACCAAATGTAGGTTTTAACCTTGTACAAAAATTACTTGCATACGAATTCTAAAACACATAAAATAAACAATGCGAGAGCATAACACATAAAATACATATACACAGATATTTTCCCCTGGATCCCAAAATTGGGACTACCAACTTGATTTTTCATTATGTTCCTTTCAATGTTACAATACATATTTATACATGCCGAAGCATCCAATACCATGGACCAAAAACCATCGCGTCCAAAACCATGGACTGAAAACCATCGCGTCCAAAACCATGTGTGAAAGTCATGCACAAAACCATAGGTAGGTCTGCCCAACCTAATATAGGGTCCAAAAACAAAAAAAATTGGGGCGTTGCCCCGGACTCCATAGAGTGGGGTTACCTGCACCCCTCAAACCCCCTGTGACCCCCCCGCTACGCATTCGGCGCAACGAAATGGCGGGATTCGCCCCCCTTCTAACCCCCCAGATAACTACATGGGCTAGTCGTGGAAAGAATATAACACAACCCAACAGTAAAACCCATGCCATAACAGCAAAAGAACCACATGCAATACCATGCATGCCAAAAATAACAAGGAAAATACAAATACAAATCAATACCTGCAAATAATACTGATGTAGTTTCTTGATCTCTGCTTCCTCTTGCCTTCTTTTCCTTTCTTGATCCAATTCCAAAATTCTCCAAGAAAACTCTAAGTGTCCAAGAGTGAGAGAGACAAAATAATGAGAGAGCTCCAAAATTGAACTGAAAAAATGTTACAAACTAATCCTCAGAAGCCTTTTTATCAATTAGGCCTCTATTTTCTTCATTTTCCATTATTTTCCTTCATTTTCCTCCTCACATGCAACCTGTGACCTTTCACCTCCCTTTTCTCCTAATTTCCATTATTTTCATAAATAAATGTGCCAAAATTACCATTTTTCCTTTCCAAATCTTTTGCCATTGTCTTTGCCAATTTCCTTAGCCATTAATGAACCGATGAACACCCACACTAGGATTTTTTTCCCAACATTCAGCTTGGAATAAGTGTCCCATGAACCGTGGTTATTATTTTGTCTTTATTAACTTTTATTACATGGAATTTTCACCAGGGTTGTTACAGTTCATCGATGATATATTGATATATTCTAAGAATGAGGAAGAACATGCATAACATTTGGCAACAACGTTGAAACTATTGAGAGAGCATCAATTATATGCCAAGCTTAGTAAATGCAATTTCTTTCAGAAAGAAGTACATTCCTTGGGGCATGTAGTTTCCAAGGAAGGCATGGCAGTGGATCCTAAAAGGATCAGAGCTATCATGGAATGGACAACTCCTAGGAATGTGGATTAGGTCAAATCATTTATGGGGTTAGCAGGTTACTACAAGTAGTTCATCAGGAACTTCTCATGGATTTCCTATCCATCCTTGCAATGAAAAGGGAATAATTTTGAATGGACAGAGGAATATGCAACTAGTTTTGAACAGTTGAAACAATTGCTTACGAATGCTCCAGTATTGAAGATTACAGATCTAAACAAAGAGTTTGTTGTGTGTATAGATGCTTGCAAGAGAGGACTTGGTAGGGTTCTAATGCAGGAAGGATAAGTAGTATGCTATGAGTTAAGGAAATTGAATGAGCATGAGAAAAACTACGTGACACATGATCTTGAGTTAGCAACTATTATTCATGCACTGAAGATGTGGAGGAATTATCATCATGGCAAGAGGTTCATCTTGATGAGTGATTACAGTGGATTGAGATACTTATTTGACCAACCTAATATGAATCCCACATAAGCTAGATGGTTAGCTACGATAAGTGAGTTTGACTTCAAGATTAGGTACATCAAGGGTAAAGAGAACAAGGTTGCAGATGCTCTTAGCAGAAGAGTGCAGGTGAATTACATAGCAGCTATGACTTCATATGGGATAGATTTATAGGATCATATCTTACAGACAAGACAACAAGATGACATGTATAGGGAACTTAAGCACATGTTACAGCAGTAGGGAACAAGTGAATAGGATGTGGACTATCATCTCATGACATATGGTTTGGTGAGATTTAGGGATAGGATCTGTGTCGGAAAACAGTGAACTCAAGAATATTATCTTGCGGTAATTTCATGCTAAGTCATATTTAGGTTACCCGAGATATCAGAAGACATTGACAGCTGTGAAGAATTTCTACCATTGGCTGAATTTGAAGAAAGAGGTGGCAGAGTTTGTTGCAAGATGCTTGAATTGTCAAAAGGTAAAAGAAGGGTGAAATCATCTAGGTGGGTTATTACAACCAATTTTGATTCCATAGTGGAAATGGGAGGTAATTTCCATGGAACTCATTATAGGTTTTCCGATGACCTCTAGACAACATGATTCTATTATGGTTGTGGTTGACAAGTTGACAAAATTAGTGAACTTCATTCCAATAAAGTCTAGGAATTCAACAATTCAAGTAGCACGTTCTTCATCAGAGATATAGTGAGGTTGCATGGTGTTCCAAAGAATATTTTTCTAGGTAGATATGCCAAGTTCACTTCCAGGTTTTGGAAAGAGTTATTTGTAGGTTTGGGTACAAATTTGGCCCTTATTTCAAATTATCATCTGCAGATAGATGGACAAAAAGAGAGGATCAATAGGATTTTTGGAGGACATGTTGAGGATGTGCGTCATGCATCGACAACGAAAGTGGGAAGAGTATCTTCCAATGGTGGAGTTTGCATATAACAATGAGTGTCAAGAATCTTTGAAGATGAGTCAGTTTGAGGCGCTTTATGGGAAGAGTTGTAATAATCCTATCAGTTGGAGCGATCAAGTGAACAAGGTATTAATTGAACCAGATGTGTTAGCAGAGATGGAACATGAAATGCAGGTAATCAAGAAGAATTTAAAGGTAACACAGGATAGGTAGAAGGGTTATGCAGATCAACATAGTGTGTTTAAGGATTTTCAAGTTGGGGAATAGGTGTACTTGTGCATCAAGCCCAAGAAGATCTCCTTGAGGACTGGATCATGTGCCAAGCTGGCACCTTGATATTGTGTGTATTTTAAGATTCTTAAGAGGATTGGACCAGTAGCCTATCAACTTGCACTGCCTCCGATAGTGAAAGTCCATGATGTTTTCCATGTGTCGTTGCTTAAGAAGTATGTGAAATATGTTGATCATGTGATTGACTATTTTGTATTATAGGTGGAACCAGAAGGATAATTCTAGCCAAAACCTTATTGCATTTTGTAGCAAAATATGCTCATGCTCCATAATCAAGAAATCGAGCAAGTTAAAGTGTAGTGGAAGCACTTTGTGCCCAATGAAGTTAAATGGGAGATGGTTGATCAGATGCAAGCTTTGTATGCTTCTCTATTCGCTGGTAAAGCATATGTCTTTTGTTATATGTTTGATTTTGTGTTTGTTTATGTATATATATGCATGTGTTGTAAATACTGCAGCAAGTTGTGTTATAAAGCTCCAATATGTGGTATGGTGTTCATGATATGTTGGTTTTGTTTTAGCAGATGGATATGATGTAAATGTTGTATCGAGCTATGTTATAAAGATCCATAGGTAACAATGTTTTATGGTTTATAAGTGTCACTGAACACTAAGGACGATGTTCCCTCAAGTGGGGAGGGTTCTGTAAAAACCTTGGTTAAAAATCCATGTAATAAAGTTTATAAAGGAAAAATAAGACCAAGGTCATGGGACACGTATTCCAAGCTTAATGTTGGGAAAAAGCATAGTGATGGGTATAACTTGTGATTAATAAATGACTATGGAAGTTGGAAAAGGAAAAGAGGCATTAATTGACATTTTATTTATGAAATAATGGAAAGTAGGAGAAAAGGAAGGTGATAGGTCACATAATTGCATGTGAAGAAAATGACGAACATAGAGGCCTCAATGATAAAAAGGATTCTGAGGATCAGTTCACAACCTTTTCTCAGTTTTATCTTGGAGCTATATTCTATTCTCTCTCTCATACTCTTTCACACACTTAGAGTTTTCTTGGAGCACTCTTGGAGGATTTTGGCATACTAGTGGATTTGGAGAAAGAAGCAAAGAAAAGCAGGAAAGCGCAAGGTGACAACGAGATCATCAACTACATCCAGTTTGTTTTGTAGGTACCAAGTTGCGTATATGATTTCCTTGCTATTTTTGGCATGCATGGTATATGCTTGTGGTTATTTGGTTATGATCTTTCATTAACATGGAGGATTTCTTAGATTGATAGTGGTTTTGCCTAGCCTTTCCATTTCCTGGATAGCCATGGTGTTGTGGGTTTTCCCAATTGTTTCCTAATTGGTGCTCATGTTCCTTATGGCTATGGGTTGAGTTATTAGTTGCTGGAGCCTTGGTTGGACAAATGCTTTGGAAGCCCTCGAATAGATTGGGTTGAGTTACTAGTCTTGGAAGCCTTGGTTGGAAAAATTCTTTGGAACCCTTGGTGGGTTGAGTTACTAGTCGTGGAGCCTTGGTTGGAAAAACGTTTTGGAGCCCTGTGGCAGTTGTGGGCTGAGTTACTAGTCCGAGAGTCGGGTTGGAACAAACGATTTCGAGCCCTAGATAACTGTGATAGAGACTATTCTGGTGATAGTTAGTGATGTCCAACGGTGAGCTGGAATCACTGGTTGAGGGTTGAGGTGGTTTGACCTTTGGAAGCCCTCGTTTGGTTTTGCTTGGTTTATTCCATGATATCCCACATTCATGCTTGGAATATGGCACGGGGGTGATTGGCTAAAAGAGAGATTTGATTCAGCCCAATCTATGATCAAGTGGTACATGGAAGTCCCTAACTGGGTTGGATTTTGCATATGCTAATAAGATCTCATTTCCTCTTGTATTTCATGAGTATTTATACTTTTTATTATGTGGTTTTGATGGTTGTTCTATCATTGTTATTATTTTGGTTATATGTTGGTTATAAGCATAGTTTCATGACATATTCTAGTTATGGCTCGTAACATGTTTTAATCGATAAATGAATGGATATTGAATGCATGACCTAATATATATTACTGCAACCATTGTGAGAGGGCATTAGACCTTCTTGATGATTCTCAAATAAGTATCAAACCCCTATGTTCAGATATGCATTTATAACCTGTAGATTACATGTTCATAATGTGTTTGATGAAATGCTTAGTATTTTCTGGTCAACCTAGGTCAAGTTCTAGGTTGAGATTGAATGTTTAGCTTTGCCATTGTGTCAATTATGATTCTCTGGTGAGCTTACCAAATTAATGAATATATATATATATATATATATATATATATATATATATATATATATATATATATATATGTATGTATGTATGTATGTATTTATAACGTACAGGTACTATGCACACAAAGTGTTTGTATAAATGAGTAATCTGTACCTCAAACTTCTCGGGGTCATAACTTTGGTACATGGTCTCCGTTTGACTATCATAATACCTCGTTTCGAAGATCTCCATAAGGAGGCAAAAATGATTTTTCAACTATGCCTTGCACTTTTTTGGTCTCTCTGTTTTCCCTAAAAATGTCATTTAGGCCCTCAAAATGGTCTCAGAAGTTTAGAACCTGAGAAATCTGCCAAAAATAGAAAGCTTTGTTAAATTTAAGGTGACGAACCTGAAAATAAATAGTGTTGGGTTAGGTTGGGCTGATAACATTGTTATCATGTGTCACTGGGTGGTTGCAGTCAGTTCTGGACATATGGACTCAATTTTCCATAAGTGCATCTTGATAATTAGGTCTTGCATAGTAACTCTCATCTTCATGTTTACCTTAGTGGGAAGGTTAAAGTGGGTAAAGATGGGGTGAGGGTGTTATAATATAGATCTACAATAATTTTATGATCCTCAAAGAATATTTATTGATATGAAAGTAAAGTTGTAGATATATTTTCATAAATTTCAAAAAAAGGAAAAGAAGGGTGGATCTAAATTTGTAGATTATAGATTTGCATCTATATTTTTTGCATATGTAGGTTCGATAGATTCTTCATCCATTGTCACCCTCCATCCCATGGGTAGATGTTCCATGTATTCTTCATCCACAAAATGACTCTTCATCTCATGCACAAAAAGAAGAACCATTTACTTTCTTTAATCATCATCATTCAACCTTGTTAGTATTGGTGTCCTGCTAAAAGGGTTCCATGACTCCATGAGTGAGGTATTTGGGAGTTGGCTCCATAGTTTTCCATCATTCAGAAGTGGACATCAATCTTATGGCCCTTCCTAGACTGGATACTCTCATTGCCATCTCCATGAGCTAACTAGAAAAGGCATCTATGGAATGGGTCACTTTCACTATATTGAGTCTGAAATCTTTGTCAGTAATATAAAGAAATTTATTTTTAATTAAAGAAGGGATTGTTACAACAAATTAATATTTTATATGTATTGCAAAGAAATTCATAAGCTCAATTCAGCTTGACCATGCCACAAAATGTAGTGGCATATGACAATGGTTGTTGCATGTGTTGATGGTAGTTGGATTTGAAAAGTACATTACTTGAATTCCTTCCAAATTACTTGCCCTTATAGGGCCATGAAGGCCTTGGCTTGGAGCTTTAGCTATGTCAGCCACTGATTTATTTGGTTATCTCATCATTGTTATGCTTTGAAATGTAATGGAATTGTGTACACTATGAAAAAACTATGTATACTTGTCAATATAGCAATGGAGCTCATCCTTATTATCATAATATTTGTTTGTTAAAGAAATCAGAAATGTTTACAATTGAAAGCCATAAACAAGGAAATAAAGTACGAGTTTAGTTGAAATACGACATCTACATAGAATGTAAATTTAGAACTATTTGGATGCACCATGGAAAGAATGAGGTCATCTTTTTTATTTCTTAGTGTTTTAAAGTGCAATTATTTTCGGAGGATTTATTTACACCTTGAATAAAAGACGTGCATTGGGGAATTTTGAGGCCTAAAATGGACCTCATAAGGAAAATAATAAAATAATAGTTAAACTAATAAAATAAGAGCTGTGAATGTTAAAGAAAGAAGAAGAAAAGAAACTATTTTTTGTATTATATTTTTGCCTTATCTCCTTATAGGTTTACACAAATGTCAAGTTTAGACACCCATTGGATGCGAAATTAAATTCCGCATGCAACAAGTACCCACTCACATACTACTGAGTAGACCCACATCAAAAAAATAAATGAAAATACATGAAAAAATCATGTTGAACATGATTTTTTCATGTATTTTCAATTTTTTTTTTATGTGAGAGTGGATATTCTTTGGATATGGAATTTAATTATGCATCTAATGGGTGTCTACATTTGACATTTGTGTAAACTTATAAAATGAGATAAGCCAAAAATACAACTAAAAAAAATAATTTTCTTTACTCTGCAAATATATACCTTGTGGATGACATTATCATCATAAATCCTATTGGTTTTTTTGAAGTTAATTTTGTTAGTATATTTTTTAGGCCCATTTTTAACCTCAAAATTCTCTAATAAATCTCATACACAAAAAGAATATAACTATACAACCCATAAATTAAACATTATTTAGATATACAAACAATACTTTAAATGTGAAACAATATCTTCATGAAGTGTTATGAAAAAACCTCATATTCAGACTTGCAAAACTATTTTTACAATTATTATATGGAGTTCAAATTTCCTTTAGAGTCTTCATGTACCAAAATGAAATCATCCAAAGATATTCGTTTGTGGATTGTAATTTCTTGAAAGTGAATTCCAACTAGTATTAAAAAAGGTGACCATTTGATAGATGTGTCCTGTGTATGGGATATATTTGATCTTCCTGTAATATATTGCCCATGGAAATAAAACATGAGGGGATATGGGATTCCTCAAGAAGATCTTGAATGCCATGTGTATTGGTTGTTCATCCATCTTCAGTTCAACTTTAACGGGGATATGATGGCAAGCGTGTGCATTTAATTTCATAAAATTAAGAATCAAAATAATTATAATAAAAAGTTTTAAAATATGATGTATCCGATATAATAGAAATATGATAAAATTGATTATTTAAAAATTGGTTATATTATAATGTGTTTTTTTAGTTTAATTATGTTGTAAGGCGTTCCCCTCTGAGAAGAATTTCATAATCAGCCAAGGTAGTTGGAAGGCAGTGCAACAATTATATTCAGTTTTGTTGGGGGTAATAGGTTTTGAGATGGGATCCACTGGTAACTGAGGGTAAAGTGATGACATTATATTCAGTTTTGTTGGGGGTGATAGGTTTTGAGATTGGATCCACTGGTAACTGAGGGTAAAGTGATGACCCTGTGACAGTTTTGTTGGGGGTGATAGGTTTTGAGATTGGATCCACTGGTAACTGAGGGTAAAGTGATGACCCCCCTTGCAGTTTCATAATTCCCGTCTTATTAATTTTTCGTGGATAAATTCAATCAAATAATATTATTGTGATTAAATAATTTTTAAAATTTAAAATTTGAAAAAAAATTACAACTTATAAAAAATGATTCTTCTACAAAATGAAATTAAAATAAATATATACAGATTATAAATACAACAAAATCATTCCTTTCATAAAAACATCCCCCTAAAAATAAATGATTTCAATATCTATAAAATTTTACCAACCATAAAATTCCAAAAACACAATTATAACATTTTTACACTCAAACGAATCCATCAATTCACACTATTCGAATTTTTTAAATATTTTAAATACTTAAATTCCAAAACTTCTAGAAGGAAACTCAAACAATTAACTTAACTCTTAGCTATTAACAATTATCAATTTCTATCTTACCTTCTTATTTGTACCTCGGAAGCATTTGTGATTGTCATTACTGAAAAATTGAAACCTCAGCCGTTATAAAACTTCAGTCATGGGACGGGACCACGCCGGCCGTCTGCCAATCGTTTGGCTTGATTACAGTAAATCCCTTGACAGGTGGGTATCGAGGTTAGAAGCTGTGTCACTGTTTGTCTCGCCGATATATGTTAGTAAAGTAGATTTATAAAATTATTTAAAGGTATATTTAAAAATTTTCAATCTTTTAAAATTAATGTTGTCCGTTAATATAAGTAAGGTGGAAAATGAAAGGATGTTAATAGATGTAGCTCAATTATTTTATTAATGTGGTTGTTTTATTTGGGAGAGGATTTATGTGGGGAGGATTAGTTTATTATAATTGATTTTATGTAGGGAGGATTAGTAAATTGTTATTTATTATAATAAATAATTGATTTTATGCAGGGGAATTAGTAAATTGTTATTTATTATTATTGGTTGTTATTTGTTGTGGTTGACCATAGTTAATTTATTATGGTTGTTTTTTTAGATTAATATTTATTATAGCTTTACTATAGTTCAACATATTGAAGATGGTTGAAAATGGATGTCCATGGTGAATATAGATAACCATGTTGATCATGGTTTATTGTGGTGAGTTATGTTGAGCATGGCTAAACATGTTGATGATGGTTGATCTTGGTTGACAATGGTTGTCCAAGATTGACTACAGGTAATTATGGTGACTATGGTTGACTATGGTTGGCCATGGAGTCCATCGTTAACCACAGTGAGCATGGTTAACTATGGTCAACCATAGTAACCATGGTTGAGCATGGTCTATCATAGTTGGCCACACTAAAGATGATCAGCCATGGTGAGCATAATTAACCATAGTCCACTATGTTCAACCATTGTTAGCCAAGGTGATCATAGTTGACTATGGCTAACTATGGTTAACTATAGATGATCATGGTTATCCATGATTGACCATTGTTAACAATGGATAACCATGGTTAACTATAGCTAATCATAATTGAGTACGATTGACTATGGTTGTCCATGATTGATTGTGGCTGGCCATGGTTGAGTATGGAAGTTGACAATAGTTTAATATGGTTGACCAAAGATTATCGTGGTTTCTCATGTTTTACTAAGGTTGCCTAATGTTGATTATGGTTGACTATGGCTTCTTATGATTGACAATATTTGGGTAACATTAACCATGGTTCCCGTTAGTTAACCATTATTTGACAATGTTAAACATGATTTATCATGTATGTATGACTATGGGTGCTATGTTAACCAAAGATGACCATGTTTAATCATGGTTGGGTAGGGTTGAGCATCATTACCTATGGTGACGATATTTAACTATGAGTAAGCATGATTGGACATGGTTGATCATGATTAACTATTTTTTAAATTTATTTAATCTTTATTTTATTTTATTTCATATTTGAGATTAAACAAATCAATTAATTCACAATATATCCTTAAACATTCTTATTATGGAAAATAAAAAACATGAAATTATTTATAAATCCAAAAATTACACTAGCTATTTTTTTAAGGAAAAAATAAATTTTAAAAAGACTTTCTTTTATAAAAAAAAAAGAACTAAAAGAAAATCCAAAAATATAATATCTAAACTAAAAAATATTAAATTTTATTTTTGAATAAACTAAAATAAAATAAAGAAAAAACATTAAAATCAACCATTGAAAAATAAGAATATAAATAGATTATCAATTAAATAAAACATTATAATTTTAAAAAAATCAAACAAATTAAATTAAATTTTCAAAAACTATAAAAATAAAACATAAAAATTAAAAAACAAGGATGCCTTGGATTGGGTTTCCGGGCCATTCTGTTTGTTGTTTTTAGTTGTATATAATTAAAAAACAAGGATGTCATTCTGTTGGTTGTTTTTAGTGGTATATAATTAAAAAACAAGGATGCCATTCAGTTGGTTGCTTTTAGTGGTATATAATTAAAAAACAAGGATGCTTTGTTTTTAGTTTTATATATAAGTTTTGTTTGTTTTTTTGGTGTGTTTAAATGTTTTTTTCTTATTAATTAATTAATTTAGTATTATTATTTACCTAAGTTGTTTTTTTAAATAAGTATTTTTATTTATTTTATTTTATTTTTAGAATTATTATAAAATTTTGGTTTTTAATAAAAAAGATATTATTTTTTTATATGGAAAATATTGTTTTAATATTTAATTTATTTGTTTATATATGGTGAAAAATTACATGTAGTAAATGCTATTCAGCATATGCGGATTCCTTCATGACTTAGTAGTCTATAGTCCTTCCT
The DNA here is from genome assembly GCA_031772625.1 of Pinus tabuliformis. NCBI lineage: Eukaryota > Viridiplantae > Streptophyta > Pinopsida > Pinales > Pinaceae > Pinus > Pinus tabuliformis. Next base: position 924,470,480 of record CM062809.1, on the reverse strand, counting down.
GTACATGTCTATATCATATTCAAAAAATCATCACGCAGGATGATACTGTATCAAAATGTTCAAAAAAATAAACACCACGCAAGATGTATGTATGGTAAGCAAAATATATACTTGCATCTCGCAGGATGCTGCTCATAAGTAAACTGGTATCTTATTTATCACCTTATATACATGGCAAAATCAGTGGTCGTCCACCCGAGGGTAGACTTGATTTATGTAGGGCCTGTGGTAGTGTTGATACTGAGTGTTGCCCCTTTGTTCGCTAATTATCCATTGTCCTCCTGGAATGTGTGTGGCTTCCTTGGATAATCCGTCGACACAGTGATTGTGTTCCCTGTAAATATGATGAACAATGGTGTTGTTAAATTGTGCTTTGAGGTGCATCACTTCATCCAATATATTTAAGAGAGTGTGTGCATTGCATCTAGATTTCAGATTGATCCAGTTAATGATAATGTTTGAATCCCCAAAAATCTGTAAATCTCTGCAATCATGATTTAATGCAAAATGCGTAAGATGTCCGATGGATATGAGTTCGGCGAAATTGTTTGTTCCCCTGCCTAAGCCCATCTTCACTTTGTAATGATGATTCGCTGTTAAATATAGTATGAACCCCCCGCCACATCCATGTTGTTGTGCAGCACCATCGAAAAAGGCCCATGGTATAGATTGGTCAATGGGATCCGGGGCTGCTGGTCTACGGGTGCGAGGAGGGGTAATAGCCGGCAGTTCATGGTATGTTGCGATGATTTTGGTGGAGACAGTCTGCCAGCGAATCGTGCCATTTTCGAAAATCATTTTATTCCTCGACAACCAAATTGCCCAACTAATGATGAGGGGAAGACATGCACGGTTTGTTCTGAAGTGAGCATGATACCAATTCTCCCATGCTATAGTGATGTTTTCACTCTCCTAGTTACTCGCAATATCGAGCTCCTCTATCACCATCTTCCAAATCTGTTTAGTGATTCCACATGCAAGAAATAGATGAGTGGTCGACTCTGACTGCTGCTTACAAAGAATGCACCAAGTAGGACCATGCACAGATCTGCGCATGAGCGCTTCCCCAGTTGGGATCTTGTTCCGGAGTAGACACCAGAAAAAAGAGTTTAGTTCTGGGAGGGGTCTTCAATTGCCAGATGGTCTTCCACCAGCTCTGCATAATTTCTGGCTTTTTGTTTTTGATCAAACACAGGTATCCTTCCTTAGGGGTATAAAATCCAGATTCTGCCTTATCCCACATAAGCTCGTCTGGGCCTTCTTTAATGCGAATATGAGACTCACTTAGTGCATTAGTGTAATCTTCCCAATTTTGATGCCATTCCGGAGGCAGATTTAGCTACAATGTTGATTTCCATGCCTGAATGAATATGGAAGAGTTCTCCTGGTCCGCAATGTGGGCTATAACTCTAGTATTCTGCTGCTCAAGTATTTGAACGAGCTCATGTGGGAGATAACACCTCCTGCCACCTCCTGTCCATGGATCCATACCAATACGAGCCCTGGATCCATCATTTATTCTCCAAGTTAGATGGCTTCGAATGAGAGGAAGCGAGTACAATAAGGCTTTCCATACTGTAGATATACCTGTTCTATTCCAACCAGGTAATCAGATCCAATCCATGAGATGTAGTGGCCATATGTACTTGTGGTATGAGATTGTTGTCCAGAGATTTTGCTTCGTAAGCAAAGTCCATCCCAATTTCGCAGCCAGAGCGTGAGCAAAGTGTGTGAGGTCCTTTAGGCCCCATCCTCCCCACTTTTTTGGCAGAGAGATGTTATCCCAACTGATCCAAGCAAAAACTCTTTTGTCCTGTTTCCCATTCCAGAGATATCTGCAGCAAATTTGCCTGAGACGAGCAAGAATACCTCTAGGTATCCAGGCTAAGGCCATCCAGAAAACAGGTGTGGCCTCCAAGACTGATTTAATGAGAACTAACCTCCCTGCTCTTGATAGGAAGCGATGGCTCCAGTGCGATATCCGATTTTCTAATTTTGTGATCAGCCAAGTCCAATCCGCAATCTTGTGTCCCGTCGGTTTGATCCAATAACCCAAGTATTTGAACCCCTGATCCAAAGGTCAAGGTATATATGGAAAACGCTGCAAAGCCAGTTCGGATTCTTGAGCTGATGTAAAGACCAGGGAAATAGTTGATTTTGTGTGGTTGGCCATCATGCATGTTGCCTTGAAGAAAGAGGCAAGAATATTGTCAAAAGTAGTCGAATCCCGAACACTGCCATCCAAGAATATGATAACATCATCTACAAATAGTAGGTGTGTTAAGAAACACTGATCCGTAATCTTCAACCCTGATAATCTACCATTCTGCTTTTCATGATAGATGAGTCTACTCAGCCCTTCCATTACAAGAAGGAAAAGAAGTGGAGAGAGGGGGCATCCCTGTCTTAGACCCCTTTTGGCATGGAAAAAAGGGGATGCGGAGCCATTAATGAGCAGACTGTAAGTGGGAGAGGTTATACATGCCATTATCCAGTTTGTGAAGGGCAGAGGGAAGCCCAGATGGATAAGCAACATTTTAATATAAGTCCAGTCCACCCCATCAAAAGCCTTCGCTAAGTCAATCTTTATATATATATATATATATATATATATATATACATAAAATAAAAATAAATTTTTTTTTTTTTCAAAATTGATTTTCATTATTCTATGTAATGATGATTTTATAAATTAGGGTTTCTTGGCCATTCTTTCTTTTGTTTTTAGTTGTATATATAAGTTTCTTTATGTCTATCACTTATTAATTTTTTGTTTAAGTTATTTATTTATTATTTTTATTATTATTATTTATATAAATTGTTTTTTTAAATAAGTTTTTTTTTTGGAATTATTATAAAAAAATTGTTTTTAATAAAAAAAATTATTAAATTTTTTGGTGTGGAAATTTTTTTTTTATTATTTAATTTATTTATTTTTAAATATAAAAAATTTCTTATTTTAATTAAAAAATAAAAAAAATCATTATTTTCTTTTTTTAAGTTGTTTTTCATTATTCTATGTACATTAATGAGGATTTTATAGATCACGTGTAAAAAAAAAAAAAAAAATTAATGCCCCATTAAAAATAGTCAACTTGTATTAAATTAAGATTTAACTGACTTATATTTTGAACATTTAAGGAATAAAATTCTTCTCAATAGAACTACTTTCTAATTTAGGTATCTATTTTTAGAGTTTTTTACTATTTTAATATTTGGTCTTTAATGTCATGGATGAAAAATGTTGAAATTTTAATAATTTTTTTTGTAGTTGTGATATTTGCATTTAATTTCATGGTAAAAAATGTGGAAATGTTAAGGATTTTTGTGTTCATCATATTTGGTCTTTAATACCGTGATTGAAATGTTAAGATTTTTCATAATCATGATTTTTATTTTTAATGTCATGGATACATATTGTTGAAACCTTAACCCTAAAAAAAGGGATAATGTGGCATCACCATGACTATACAGAAGTCCAATGTCCACCTTATAAACAATATTTTATGTATGTTTTGTTGGTTATGAGCATGATGCTACTCTCATAACTTTAGAATTATGTTCCAAAGACCATCCACACATATTTAGCCCCTTAATGCTTTGCTCAAATGATATATGCATAAGTTTTTCAAGTTTAAGAAAACAACATAGATGATTCTGGCAATCCATTTCCATTCTTTTTTAAGTCAAACACTATCTTGCTCTTGTCTTGACCATGTGGAATAATGTTTCTTACTTAGATCTGAGAAATAACCTGCATAGGAGTTTGTTTAAAAAAAAGGATTTGAGAGGTGGATATTTTTCTTTTCAATAATGTTAAGAATAATGACAAGAAAATCTCTAGTATGAAGAATTTCATTTAAGATGGCTATAATTTAACATTTGCACTTCCAATTTCTCATCATTCATATATCTAAAATTTTGAATTCTTCATTTAAATATTCATGTCATAAAGGAAAAATAGTGCATTTGCACTTCCAATTTCTCATCATTCAGATATTTAAAATTTTTAATTCTTCATTAAAAATAGAGATCCCAATTATAAAGATCGCATAACATATCACATCACTCTTCATCTATGCTATTTTTTCATATCCTACCCATAACATATCACATCACTCTTCATCTATACTATTTTTTCATATGCTATAGACTTGCAACATTTGGTGCAATTGCTAGTTATTTATTTGTAAAGTTTACAATAATAGTGAATAGCTATTGTAAATTTAAATTACTCTTGTTAATGAGAGATGTTTTATTTTGTAACCTTTAAACTGAATTCAAAATAAGATGAAAACAATGTTAAATATATATTTTAATAATTTTATTGAATTTTATATTAAAATATTATGATTTAAATAAAATTATTATAAAATAAATCTTATTTTAATGAGGATTAAGGGGAATATTAATTTTTTAATTGAAATGGTTTATTTGATGATTGATTTATATATTTTTAATCCTATAAAACAATATTTTCAATTATTTTAACTAATAAATTAAATTTTTATATTAAGATATTATAATTTAACTAAATTATTATAAATTAATCAAATTCCAATAATGATTAAGATTAAATTTTATCCTTTATTGAGATTATTTACCTTATGATTGACTTGTATATTTTTAATAATAAAATATATCATTGACGGTTAAAGTAGAATGTTATTCTAAACTAAGATTTATTTTAAACTTTATTTTAATGCTTGTTATGGTAAAAAATAACAAAGATGCTTCAAAAGTGTTTAGTCTTTGTGAAGTAAATGAAATAGCGTTGTTACTATGAGTGTATAGTGGTGTTGAGGATGGGCCATAAAAATCAATTTATCTTTTAAGAAAGTGTTTTTTTTAACATTTTAATTATGATTTGAGTTAAGTTCAAATTAAATAAAATTTTAGTTATAAGGTTTTAAGCAAAGTCTTTTGGTAGAAATCATGTTATAAAGTGTTTTTCTCTTAAACAAACTCCTTTTAGTGCACACTTGTCATCACTTTTTGTCATTTGATCCATTATTAAATGGTTGAATTGTTCTAGTTCGTTGATTTAATTACACTAACACAAACAATTTTTTGTTTCCCTTTGCGCAGATGTCGTTATCTTATACAATTCCTGTTATGTGTTTCGTTAGCGAGGATTTTCCCACATCCTTATGGAAACTACCCTACACCCGTTCGCCTGTCTTTCTTGACACCAGCCAGCCAGTGCATGCTCAGCCAGAGAAGGGGGACTACCATGACTTGCCTTGCCATTCTGAGATGGAAATACAAGGAAAAAAAATGATCAAGATTTTCAGGTCGATAGCATTTCATGCCTTGTTGTTCTCGAGAAAAATGGCATAGTTATAATCCTGTCATCATGGTAGTCAAGTTTTATTTTTATTGTCATGACTATCAACATGGTAGGTGTTTAATGATTTGTGTTATAGGTGAGGTTTTTTCCCTTCAGGTTTGAATGCCCAATTATTTTTTTTACTTGACTTGTGGTTTACCTATGTTACCAATCTAACGTGCTCACTTCCCAGCCAATCTTTGGTCAAGTAGACGGGTTAGTAAAGAAGACATTAAGGTTAGTAACAAATTATTTGACAGTTGTATGAATTGATGTTATGCATGGCCACAACTATGTTGATGGGGCTACGATATTCCCTCACAATGTAGGGCTTGGAGCTACCAGGTAAGTCCAGTATTAACTTTTTTCGTTTCTCTTGATAACAATGCTTTAAACTATTGAATTTGGTTCAGTGATCAGTTAGATGGCATAAAAACCCTTCATCTCTAGGCAACAATAGACATTATTCCCTCATTAGTTTGAGAATTCCAGTGCTTAATAAACCCTTGTTATGGTTTATCCGTATGTGAACTATGTCAAAGGACAAGGGTTTTCATATGCCATTGTGGTTGTGGGGGAGGAACCATGTTAGGGTTAATCCCTGAGCTTCCCTGGGTCAAAGTCAAAATCATTTAGGAAGCTTCATTTACAGCTTGTACCGATGTTTTATTGATGCAGGGATCTTGATTTGGCTAGAAGAATAGGAGCTGCTACACCTTTGGAAGTTCGAGCTACTGACATTCAATACACATTTGCCCCATGTATTGTTGTAAGAGTCTTGCACTGAGTGTTCTTGATGAACATTTATTCAAATTTAGAGTAAAGTTTGGATTGTTTAGAGTGCTTTGTTTGGTGTGGACAGGTTTGTAGAGATCCTCGATGGGGGCGCTGCTATGAAAGCTACAACGAGGATCCAAAAATTTTCGAGGCAATGACAAAGATAATATTTGGCCTGCAGGGGCAGCCTCCTTCCAATTCCATGAAAGAGGTGCCCTTCCTAGCTGGACAGTCAATTGAAAACCTTGTGTTTTATTCATTTGTCCTTTCCCATAGAACATGAATTTCTTTGATCAATCAATTATGCCACCATTTGGTATTTACACAGTTAGTGATCTATTCATGTCTGTCAGGTCAAATGTTGCAGCCTGTGCTAAACATTTTGTGGGTGACGGCGAAACAACCAATGATATCAATGAGAATAATACTGTAATCAGTTATAAAGGATTGGTGCACATCCACATGGCGACCTATTTTGATGCCATTGCCAAAGGAGTCTCCACCATTATGATTTCCTATTCTAGTTGGAATGGACAGAAGATGTACGCTAACCATTTTCTTGTTTCTCGTGTTCTTAAGAAGAAACCTAGCTTCAAGGTATTATTGATGTGTCTTCTTATCATCGGTCTTGTTTTTGTATTTTTACCTTTTCAAAAATTTATATTATGTAGAACATACAACCAGTTAGTCTAAAATGATGCCTTCTTGTATTGGTCACAGTGATTTGTTATTTCAGATTGGCAAGGTATTGACAGAATAACTAGCCCACCTTGTGCTAATTACTCTTTGTCAGTTTTTGATGGTGTGAGTGCAGGGATTGACATGGTACTATCTTTCTCTCTCACACTAGACAGTGTTCCAATTTTTAGTGGCCCTGATTAAATAACGTTCATTCCCAACTGACCTTTTCTAATGGAAATATGTTTGATAGGTGATGGTTCCCTACAATTTCAAAGGCTTTATTAATGATCTGTCTTCGCAAGTGAATAGTGGTTTGATCCCCATGACTAGAATAAATGATGTAGTTAGAAGAATATTGAGAGTAAAATTTACCATGGGGCTATTTGAGCATCCTCTAGGCAATCCGAGCCTAGCCAACCAACTTGGTAGCAAGGTGAACTCTTAAGTGTATGTTGTTTTTTTTGTTCATTGAAAGATTGTTTTGGTGAATGACTAATACCTAAGAGTGTTGTACTCTGGGTGTTGTCCTTTATACAAAAGTAAAAACAGATATCCATAGCTCTAAAGAAATACAAACAGTTTCAGCTGTGTTTCTATTTGTTATTTTAAGATTTTTACAGCGTGACATTCTCTTTATAGTATATACCACCATATGTTGGAAGAGGATATGCAGTTTCTCCCATGTGTTGTAATGGTGGTGATGTAGTAGTTCTCTTTAACTTGACCACTAAGGAAATGACCTTGTACTTTGTACTTGTTGATGACAAAATTTGTTAATGTTATTTCTAATGTTGTTTACCATAATGAATATGGCTTATTTCCTTTTCATGTGTCTTATGTTTTATAATTGCTCTGTTTTCCCTTTAAAGGTTTTATTAAGATATTTATCACTGTTTTTAAATTGATCATTCATCCAATTAATTACTAACAACTCATGAAATTTAGTAAGACTTGGTAAACAGGTTCTTCTCCCATAGGAAACTAGCAAAGTCTGAATTTAAAGGCTAATCAAAACTATAATCTGAATCTTGTTTGAGCCTATATACGAACACAGTTAGAAAACATACACAAAAGATGTAGATCATTGTTGAGAGCCCCTATTAATGCTATTCCATTACCATTGAATAAAAAGCTGCAAGAAAATTTGATATGCAGAATTTTCTGTAGCATACATAAAACTAAAACTCTCTAATGTCGATACAGATATGTACCCTAACCTTTTCTCTTATAGATCTTAGTGGGTGTCTAGGTTTACAAAAAAAAGATCTATTTCTTAGATCTTGGGATCTCCATGCAAGAGATTGTGTTGCAAGTAGGATTTGCACTCTATTTACCGAATGCAAAAACGAATTTACAAAGACTATTAAAAATATAACAGAACTGCCTAGGGAAAATTTTAAGGATGGAAAATTATCTTGAAGTTTAAAAACATTGGCGAATCTCACTAGTCCCTAATATGCAAACTATAAAATGTTTATTGATATATTTGTAAAATTATTCAAATGTATAATTATTTTATATATAATCTATATATAATGTTGGCGATTTTTAGGGTAAAATAATTTTATATTGTAAAATTTGGGCGAATAATTTTTATAAAAGATGGAAATTGGCGAATCTTTTTTTTTGGAAAAATCATCGAAAATTAGTCCACCTGCGAATATTAGCCCCTAAAATTTTCCATGGAAACTGCCTCATATAACATTAGTCCCTTATCTCTAAATGAAGAGTAAGGATAAGCTCATGATATTATATCTGTAGTTGATCCATGCATGCACACTCACTCTAGTAATACTAAAATTAGTAATATTCCCACAATTCCTTTTTATGTTGCATCCTCATATATTGTTCATTATGTTGTATGAAATTTACCGATGTATGGCTTTATGTAATGTTGTTGTAACAAAAGGTGCCCATATTTTCCATTTGTGCTTCAACCCAGTAGAAGATGATCAGAGGAAGACTATTTAACAGTCCCTCTTATCAAGAAAAGTGTTCTCCACCAATCCAAGTCATCTTTAACTTCCCTTTGGCCAAAGGTTTAGTCAAAATACCAAGTACCTACTGATCTGTTGGAATGTGTTGTAGAACCAAAACTCCTTTATGAACTCTTTTCTCTGATAAATTTAAAGAGTTTGATACAATTTTGATTGTTACAAAAGTATCCAAAGTTTGATTTGTCAGCTATGTTAGTAACTTTCCAAAACCGGTTGGTTTCACAACTAGAAGAACTGGAAGCCATATATTTTGCTTCTGTTGAACTGAGTGTTGCATAAGTTTGTACTTTGTTAACTACTGAACCAGGAAACTGTAACTGAACTTAAACTGAAAGAGCACATTGAAGTGTTATTTGTGTCACCAACATTATCTACCTAATCATAATTTTGAAAACCTTACGACACCACCTCCCATCACTAACATATCTCAGTGCAAAATGCACTGCCCCCTTCCAAGTATTAGAGCTTGTGTTTTGCAGCAACCCGATGAACTTTCCTAGGCTACACCATGTACTGAAAGTGTTGACTGCAAAAAAAATGTTAGGCCTGGTGTTAACTAAGTACAGGAGGAAACCTATCAATCTATCAATCTATCAAAACACAGGGGCACACACATTTTCATTCCATTTCTTTCTCCTCTTGTTTTAGGAACATCAAGAATGCTACAAAATTTAATTGAAAAAACTGAGGAAACACACTATAGAGTGGTAATATTTGTCTAACCCAGAAAACCCTTTGAGATTTTACCCCAAGTCTTCAATAGAGTGAAACATGATCCTTCATACATGAGGATTACACAAAGAAGAATTATTTCAAGAATCCTAAAACTGACCAGAACAAAACCTTTGAGATTTTACCCCAAGTCTTCAATAGAGTGAAACATGATGCTTACACAAAGAATAATTATTTCAAGAATCCTAAAACTCACCAGAACAAAGCACTTGTACAATTTGGAAAAAAAAGCTTGCTAAAAAATTATGTGTTTTTCATCCATCTATACACACCCACACACAACTGCATCATTGTTGTGCCTTTTTCTCCCCTTTTTTGGTATAAGTAAGAATGCTAAGAAATTAATTGAAAAAACAAAAGGAAGCATATTTTAAACTAGTCATATTTGTCTAAAAAAAATTCATTCGAGGCTTTACCAAAAGATTTCAATAGAGTGAATGATCTGTTATGCCAAAAGAACTTCCCATCTCTTATTTTCTCTGATAAATTTGTGTACTATGAGTTTCTGTAATTCTGAAGGGATGTCTTATCTCTAATTTTATAAATACTAGATAAGATATCTAAGCATCACGTAATGTATGGCTTGACTATATATGTCTTCTGTACAAAGTAAATAAGGTAAATAAATAGGTACTAAAGACTTGAACTATGTAACTTTAGTAGTTTGTATTATATAATTGAATATGTTCTGAAGTTCAATTGATCCTTTCAAACACCCAAAGTTGATTGTATTTTCAATGAACATCGAAAGACTCACCTGGGTCACCAATGCATAAAGTGGAAGTGTGATGTAGCTACATAGCAGCTGCACAACAACCATGGGCACATAAACAACCGAATGTAGTCCTTATCAGATGCAAAATATGGTTATTGTCAATATTCTCCTTATACAAACTGGATCTGCATGAGAATAAGCTAGTATTAAACCAAAGCAGCAATAATGAAGCTATAAAAATGAAAAGGAAAGAACAACTCTAAATTTATAGCCTATTTGATTGGAATGAGCTTTGTTTACATTTAGGCAAGATAAAGTTCTTTGATAACTTAAAAAATAAACAACCACAACACTCTATATGTTTAGATAATAAACATAATTACCCAATCATAATTCTAATTATGGTGATATCAAGCCTCTCATGGAAACATGATTTCAGGCCAAGCTCATACTGCAAACATATAAAGTCAAACATAAATATGGTGTAAGGATGCAATAGAATTGAACCAATTTAGCTAGATAAACTGAAATTGATCTAGGGTACCTGAGACTACAACTTTTACCATCGTTATAATAGTAAATCCTATGATTCTATAAACAAGAATTTATCCTTCATTGAATGAACATAGTGCTTACCCATATCCACAAGAAGAAAGCGAGCTGGAAATAATTCTGCAGAACATAAGTTAATCATTAAGCAATCGGTATTCCCATAAATACTCAGTGAATAGGATTTAGAAATACAATTTGTTAATTGGATCAAGAAAAGGATAAGTTGAGGGCGATTGAACCAAAACAGTTTATTTGTTGGTTGCACAGATGGGGTTCCATTAACTACAACATGCCTCCCTTGAATTTCTAAGGCCAAATATGTTATTATAACTTGTAGCTTTGCTCCAACCAGCAAAATTATCTGTATATTTTGGAGATAAAATGAAATAAAACCCAAAGAATTCAATCAAAAAAATTGGCATGATTATTAACTCCCATTATCAATAATTCAGTGTCATATTAATCCAAGATTTTTGTGCACTTACAACTAAGTGAACTAAACAGAGCCAAAAGAATAATACCACCCTGCTCACAGAAATAAATCCAACCAAAAAGAGGGTGTTACCTTAAACAACAACAAAAACTCCTTTTAAGAATATGCAGATTGAAGTCATTGGAAGCAGAGATAGAGTGTTGAAGACTTACCATACACATTGAGAAGCAAAAAGATTACAGCAAAATCCCATAATGGAGGATTGTAGATAACGCAGTGAAGGTTGCGCGTTAGGTAAAAATCAAGAGGAGGTTTTCAGAATAACTAGAGGGATGACAAGGCAAAGCTTTCTTGGAAGACCAAAACTTTCGTTAACAAGGAATCTTCACTAACCTGATTCCAAAAACCATCTTGAAGTCATCATCCAATGATCTCTTGATATATTTATGAAAATTAAACTTGCTAGTTGGATGAAGGTGAGCTTGTACAGTTCAAAGAAATAGACGCTTTAGTACAAATAAGGTTTGCTACATGAGTGATATGGGGATAGAAACAACCAAAGATGAAATAGTAAAGATAATTTTAAAATACAAGGTCTTACAATTATAAAGTCATGGTGCAAGGTCAGGTAATCAGTTTCAGTTAATGACAGGTGTCGAAAGAAGCATAATTCAAATTCGGACTTGGTAACTATGGTTTATATATGTGTATGTTAACATTATGCCTAACATCCTAAGAAAGGAAATGTATTATAAAGTAAGTGTTAGGATGTTATTAGTATTTACATGACATTTAATCTATATGGCAGTTCGAGTTAATAATGAAATAAAGAAAAATAAAGGAGATGAAAGAAAATATACTACTCTTTATTATTTTTAAATTAAAAAAGACATGATTTAATTATATTATATATTTATTTATTTTTGGAATATTATGTTATAATTCTTTAGAGTTAAAGTTTTTGTTATTTAAATTTCTAAATTGCATTTTTAAATGCAAAATGAACTCAACACTGAAATTAGTAGGATACCTAGATTGTATAGATTACATAACCCAACTCTGTAATTCCAACAAATCCTTAACTTTAAAATGAATTGAGAACATGCCCCGAAAAAAACAGAAAAAAGGAAAAAGGACCACTATTACAAAAATCTTAATCTAATTGTTTTATGTTCCCACCTTTTTCTCATATTGTAAGTTTTAATTATGTAAATTGTATTTATTAATAAATAAATTGATTCTAGCTCGTGAAAAAATCATGAGACATAGGAATTATACATGCTACAACAACTCAAATATATCATCTAAGACATCCCCACACAATTTCACAACAAAATTAACAAGAAAATATCATAAATTTAAAGCTAATGAATATCAAGGCCAATCTACGATTTTCAAATGAAAAAACTAGTTCACATTACCATAAACTTAAATACAATGAAGACCAATATCAATTTATGAAGCTAAGAGGTGAATAACGTGAGGGAGTTGTGTAATTAATTTTATATTTAAAAAGTCAATATTGGCTATAATTAAACACACACACACACACACACACACACACACACATATATATATATATACATATATATAGTTAGTTAGTTAGTTTTAATTAAAAGCATCATTAATTTGACTTTCATTGTTGATATTATAGTTCATTATGAAGATGGTCACCTGGTTTCTTGTTGATATTTCTACCTTCCATAATGAAAATGTGATTCTTTAGATGCTTAAAAAGAAAATATTAATTTTTTATCATTCTCAAACATTCCTAGGTACATATTATGTAACATAATTTTATATCAATTTTTAATAGAGATAAACTGGAAAAAAAACTTATGTTTTCAATTTTCACTATGAAAAAAATACGTAATTATTTAGTGTTTAAAAAATGTTATAATGTAGTAGGAGTTGAGCTCAAGCACTAGAGGCATATAATGTATTTTTGGAAGTGGCGAGGTAATATCTCTAGGGACATACTCTACTGGGTGAAAAGTATAAAAAAAATTGTATAAACAATTTCTATTATTTGTATAAATCTGATAGAGGTATATTTAGTAACAAGAGCAAATGTCTCCTCATAGTCAACTCATTTTTAATGGGAGAACCTTCTAGCCACAAACCAAGCTTTGTAGTTTTCTATGTTGCTATCTGATGCAGGAGCATCCAGCACCCTTAGACAAAGGGAGGAATCCAAAGCAGAAAAAGAAAGTGAGCGTGGACCAGGGGATAAAAACATGGAAAAATCTATTTTAAAACAGATTTAAAGGATGGATGGATAAAGTCTCGAAGACTTTTTAATGTAATATGCCATGTGTTATGTGCATGCATGTAATGAGAGCTTTAAGCGCTTTTGTTGGAGGATTGATCAGATCCTTCCGTGATCCGATCCAACAATGCTTCCATATATATGTGTGTGTGTGTGTGTGTGTGTGTGTGTCATGAACTTGTGTGTTCAGAGAAGAGAGGGAGATAGATCCAATGTAGTCGAGAGGAGACTCTGTTCTAAGGCTGAAATGCCTTAGTTGTAATCCTACTGCATATATATATATATATATATGTGTGTGTGTGTGTGTGTGTGTGTGTGTTTTGTGGTTCCATCATATCTGTGTAATATGTCTCCTTTCAATTCTGTTTCATATGTGTGTGCATGGGTTCAAATCCCAATTTTGAGTGGTTTGATCGACCATCGATCACAGTAGGATCGATGGCGATCCAAGATATAGCGTAACTGTTATGTATATGAATGTTACACATGAACTGGTGAATGGTAGAGATTGTGGTAGAACTGTGTTTAACGCAGAAATATTTCAAATGGTGGAAAACCAAGTTAAAGGGAAAATTTGCCGGAATGCCCAAGAACCATTAGATCTCTTAAGATAAACGGTCCAGATCCTTATCGCATCGGTGGAGCCTCTCGGTGATATCAGAACCGGCCCTTGTAACAATGCGACTGCGACTATGCGATGAAGCGATAGCTGTCAGATCCTGAGTCCAAATCGACGGCCCTAATGCAATCGGCGATCACATGTTGGTAAGGCCAAAGGACTGCAGCAAGGGAATGTGCGAAAGCGATAGAGCAATAGCGATATCACCGAAAAGATAATCGGCGATCGGAGGTGTCGGCAGTCGGATGTCGGCATCGGAGCATTGTCGTGGGGTGATAAGGGTGGACCCACCGATATTTATAGAGGCGGGTATATAATGTTTGAAGTCCGCTATAAGGTTTCGGAACGGGGTTTTCACAGTTTTCCCATGTATTCTTTGTAAAGTGTTGCATTGACGAGGGGCTTAAGGCTTGAACACCGATAGTTTAAAGCCCTCGATAGTGGGAAAAGTCTTTGATAGTGTTGTAAGTCCATGGTTTAAGGCTTAAAAGCCTAAAGAACACTTCTGATAAGGCTTTGTGGGGCATAACCCACAGGCCTCAAGATTGATATTTTTAGGGAAAGGGATTTTGATTAAACCCCAAAATCTCACACCCATCATTTGGTATCAGAGCAGGGAAAGTTTCCTGCAAGGAGAAGGATTCCAGAGAGAAAGAAGAAGAAGCAGGAGGTACAGTTGTTTAAGCTAGAGAGTTTGTGGTCTTATTGTCGTGCAGATAGCGACAGCTGAAGGTGAGATGACTTGCAGCAAACCTAGAGCAAGAAGTGCTCATATGATTCCAGAGGAGAGAACCTGAAGGATGCCAAAAGACTGAGTGAGGAGAGCTTGGTGAGGTATCATGTAGCAGAAGGAGACTGTTATTGCAGAGGTTTGGTTGCAGCTCACAGAAGATCATGAAAGCAATTCCACTGAAGAATGCAATGGGTAGAATTTCTAAGGACAAGGAGAAGCATATGACCAGGAGGTCATAAATTTTTGTGCCTCGGGAGTCTGATGCGGGAGCATCTAGCACCCTTAGACAAAGGGAGGAATCCAAAGCAGAAAAATAAAGCGAGCGTGGACCAGGGGAGCAAAACAGGGAAAAATCTGGTTTAAAACAGGGAAAAATCCGTTTTAAAATAGATTTAAAGGATGGATGGATAAAGTCTCGAAGACTTTTTAATGTAATATGCCATGTGTTATGTGCATGCATGTAATGAGATCTTTAAGGGATTTTGTTGGAGGATTAATCGGATCCTTCCATGATCCAATGCAACAATGCTTCTATATATATATATGTGTGTGTGTGTGTGTGTGTGTGTGCGTGTGTGTGTCATGAACCTGTGTGTTCAGAGAAGAGGGACACAGATCCAATGTAGTCGAGAGGAGACTCTGTTCTAAGGATGGAATGCCTTAGTTGTAATCCTACTACGTATATTATAATATATATATGTGTTTTGTGGTTCCAGCATGTCTGTGTAATATGTCTCCTTTCAATTCTGTTTCATATGTGTGTGCGTGGGTTCAAATCCCAATTTTGAGTGGTTTGATTGACCATCGATCACAGTAGGATCGATGGCGATCCAAGATATAGTGTAACTATTATGTATATGAATGTTACGCGGGAACTGGTGAATGGCAGAGATTGTGGCAGAACTGTGTTTGATGCAGAAATCTTTCAAATGGCGGAAAACCAAGTTAAAGGGAAAATTTGCCGCAATGCCCAAAAACCGTTAGATCTCTTAAGATCAACGGTCCAGATCCTTATCGCCTTGGCGGAGCCTCTCGGTGATATCGCAACCGACCCTTGTAACAATGCGACTGCGACTATGCGATGAAGCGATAGCAGTCGGATCCTGAGTCCAGATCGATGGCCCTAATGCGATCGGTGATCGCATGTCGGTAAGGCCAAAGGACCACAGCAATGCAATGTGCAATTGTGATAGAGCGATAGCGATATCGCCAAAAAGATAATCGGCGATCGAAGGTGTCGTCAGTCAGATGTCAGCATCGGAGCATTGTCGTGGGGCGATAAGGGCGGACCCGCCGATATTTATAGAGGTGAGTCTATAATGTTTGAAGTCCGTTATAAGATTCCAGAACGATGTTTTCATAGTTTTCCCGCGTATTCTTTGTAAAGTGTTGCATTGATGAGGGGTTTAAGGCTTGAACGCCGATAGTTTAAAGCCTCTGATAGTGGGAAAAGGCTCTGATAGTGTTGTAAGTCCATGGTTTAAGGCTTAAAAGCCTGAAGAACACTTTCGATAAGGCTTTGTGGGCCATAACCCATAGGCCTCAAGATCGATATTTTTAGGGAAAGGGATTTTGATTAAACCCCAAAATCTCACACCCATCACTATCTGCTACATGGTTAACCATGTAAAACAACCTAGAGTCAAACATTGACTTCCCCACTAGTCCAAGCACTATCTCCTACCCATCATTCTTTAGGAGAAGATGTATTCCTCCATCATGGCATTTTGCAGTACTTGCTTCCTTACTACCTCTTTGTTACTAGAAGGTTTTGTTCTAATAATGGAAGGCATCAGTGTGGCATAACTAGGGAACTTTTTAGGAGGGTGGCTTACTTGCAAGGAAGTAGTTGGAGCACCAACTTACTCTGTTGCCTTTGGTAATGTCTAGATTAGCCATCTAGGCTTTCTAGTTGAACTTGAAGGTAAAGAGGCACCCCTTACACCTCCAAAAGCTTGTTGATCTAAATCTGCTTTTCATTATCTTTTTAATTTCTACATATCTGTTTTTGGAATACCAAGCTCTTCTGCCTCCATGGTCACTATTGGAGGTTGTTGAGACTTAGAGGACCATGCATTTTCTTCAAACTCGGTATCTCTGCTCACATCTACTTTATGTTGAGATGGAATGTATATTATATAAGTTTTTGAGGTTTCACTCTAACCTACAAAGATGTCCTTCAAACTAGAAGGTTCTAACGTGGTCCTTTTCTCATCTGGAATATGAATGTAGATAGGACAACTGAAAAACTCAAAGATGTGTTACTTGAGGCTTTTGAATTCCTCCATTAATGTCATATCCTTCAAAATTCTGTGAGGATACCTATTCAAAATATAGAAAATGATAAGACATGTTTATACACGGAGACACATGAGCAGAACTAGATCATGAATCATGGATTTGAATGTTTTATGATAGATTTGTTCCTCCTCTTTGCAACCCCAATCTACTAAGGATTGTAGGGAACTATCAATGTTTTCTTGATTCTTTCTTTCATGCAAAAGTTATCAAACTCCTTTGGGGTATACTCCTCTCCAATGTCGAACTTTAACACCTTAATCTTTATACCTATTTGATTTTCTACAAGACCCTTAAACTCTTGAAACTTCTCAAAGTCCTCATCCTTGGTTTCCGTGAAGTAAGTCTACGACTTCCTAGAAGAATCATCAATAAAATATTCGTAGTAAATGTTACTTGATAAGAAAGTTGAGGACATGGGCCCACATACATTTGAGTGGATTGGGTCAGAAACCCCTCTTGACCTATGTTCACTACCAGGAAAACATCCTTCACATGCTTGCCAAGTGCACAACCCTTGCACACCCCTTTCTTCTTAGCCTTGAAGATTGGCAATCCCCACACCATGTTCTGCAAGATTGTCAACATTTATTAGAGAAAGTGACCTAGTCTCTTTTGCCGAAGCTCACACAAGTTCTACTATCATGCCCTAAAGTTCTTACATACAAAACATCAATAACTTAGTAAGCTTAAGGATATCACTTGATGGATCCCACTCTTGCAACTGAATATGTGGCATCATCACCAAGTTCTACTAAAGGTACTCTTGTTAGAGGTGTATGTTTGCAGGCTCCACTGTCCACATACCAGTTGACATCAAACATGATGTTAGATGACTGGCATAAGACCATTGAGAAGTGTATCTCAAGAATGGATGAAATCTCATCCACTTGCGCTGATACTTTTTCACTCCTTGCAACTTGCTTATGGTGTTGTTGCTTGCCCTTCACCTTCTTTTGATGACATTGGAAGCAAAGTGCCCAAACTTTTGACACTTGAAGCACTTGATGTGGCTCAAGTCCTTCTTTCCCTGGTTACAAGAACCTGGCTTCTCTTTCTTCCCTTTTTAACCCTTCTTAGTTCCTCTTTTCTTGTTGCCCTTATTCATCTTACTAACGAGGACAACATTCTTTTCCCCCTCAATACCTGCAATAGTATCCAGTATTGTCTCCTTCTAGTTGAAGTCATTCCATAGCCTGCTAAAAATGGGAAGTTTTTTTGGCCAGATGTCATAGCCAAAAAGTTTCCAAAAAGAACAAGACCTATTTAATGCAATGAGCATTGGGTACTAGCTCTTTACCCTTCACCTACTAATTTTCATTTTCAATGAGTCTTTCTATGTCACAATGCTTCTCGAATTTGTACCTTACGACGTTTCCTTTGAAACATCTTGGACAAATGCTAATTAAAAAACATCTTAACATAAAATACAAGCAAGCTCTCCCTCTTCACCTACTAATTTTCATTTTCAATGAGTCTTTCTATGTCACAATGCTTCTCGAATTTGTACCTTACGACGTTTCCTTTGAAACATCTTAGACAAATGCTAATTAAAAAACATCTTAACATAAAATACAAGCAATCTCTCCCTTCCCACCTAAATAGTATCAAATCTAAGATCAATTTTATTCACAAAAGCAAGCCGATATACGTGTTACTTATCCCATAATGTGCTTATTGTATGACGAGGCAAATGCCGATACACGTGTTTCTTATTTCATGATGCGTTTAATGTATGCTGAGGAAAATGCCGATATACGTGCTGCTTATCCCATGATGCGTTTAGTGGAGGCAGAGGAAAATGCCGATATATGTGCCGCCCATGATGTTTAGTGCATGCCGATGGAAATGCGAAGACTGGATCGTTATTTTCCAAGGAATCGTTTGGTTGGTTCTTTATGTTATGAGAAATAAATAACAGGGTATAAGCGAAGAAGAACCAGAGCAAGGAGTGGATAGAAGACGTGTATCGCTTAATGGCGGCCTAGCTTCCACCTATTTCTGGGAACGATTTGGAGAGATCCCTCCTGCAAGACTTTGAGAGAGCCCTTCTCCAAGAAACCTCGAAGACACTCGAGAAGGGAGCCGTCAAGAACCCTATTTAAAGATTGGCGACGACGGTGGCTTCACCATACGCGTGGAAAACCCCGCCAACTTTGTGAATCTCATGACTCAGAAGGGGAAGCCGACGGAGAGCTTGTTGCATCTGGTTTTGGAGGATATGAGAGAAGAAGGCAACAGGTGCTTCAGAGGACAAAACTGGGTCGTAGCAGTCGAGCATTACACGAAATGCATTGATGCCGCTCAGCTTCAACTTAAGGAGAACCCCTCTAACTCCAATGGTGATAATAAGATCGTTAAGGGCCTTCTGTGTGCTTACTCCAACAGGTCGGAGACGTGGTTGCAGATAAAAGAATTCAAGTTGGCTTTGCAGGATTCGAACGAGGCCCTTCGGATCGATGCCGGCCATCTCAAAGCGCTCTACAGGAAAGGCCGTACTCTGCTCGGACTGAGGCATTACAGGGCGGCATGCGAATGTTTGAAGCAGGCGTACAAGACCAGCGCTGGGTAGACGGAAATAAAAGAGGCGCTAGGCCGGGCCATGACTTTGTATGCCCAGAGCCTAAATGGCAAGTATGACATCTCCGACTACTTACTCGGAGAATCTACATCTTCTCCTCCCGAAGTAGCCGAGTTCGTGGGCAATGTGGAGATCAAAATGACCGAAGACGGACGCGGTCGGGGACTTTACGCTACCCTAAAAATAAGGAGCGGGGAGCTTCTGTTGGTGAGCAGCGCTGTCGCAGTTGCTTATAGGAGCGCTTCTGCCACAATGGTAGATAGGCAGAACGCGGTCAACACAGCGTCTCGAGAAGATATTGTCGCCATGGTGATCTGTCAAGCCAAAAAATCACAGAGATTGCTCCGCCAGCTTTATAGTTTACATGGTTCGTCCACCGCGTCCACTAGCCTGGAGGTTCCAGCAATTGCTCTGTTTAACACGGATGGGCAAATGTGTGAGGGCCAAGGAGAAGAAAATGAAAATTTTCCCCTGGATGATAACCGTATTCGGGAGATTGTAATTTTGAACTCTTTTGGTGTAGGTAAAGAATTTAAGTTTATTTCAAAAGAGAAAACTGTTGAAACCATATTATTTCCGCAGGGAGAGAGTTTTAACGGTCTTTAGCTGCTGTCGTCCTTCATTAACCATTCCTGCCTCCCAAACTCTTGCAAGCGGTTTGTAGGAAGCGCCATGTTTATTCATGCCTCCAAGCCCATCTTCATGCCTCCAAGCCCATCGAGAGAGGAGAAGAGATCACCACTCCTTACTTGGATCCCCTCCTTCCCTTCCTACAGCGCCAAGCCAGGTGCGAGTACTGGGGTTTCAAGTGCAAGTGCCGGAGATGCGTTCTGGAGCACTCTCTGAGGACATCTCTGAAGCCTATAATTACTGCACGGTTTAAGCAAATGCATGACCAAGCAGAGCAGGAATTGATGGCTACAAGGTCTGGTCAACAACCTATCGATGTGGATCTTCCAGCATGCGCAGAATTCGCAGAGCTTGCTTTAAAGGCAGAGAGGTTCATTGGGAGATCCCAGCTATCTGAAGAAGAGAATAACTGGATTCGTGCATCTTTTATGTCTTCATACCTGGCAGGAGCACAGTCCAAACGCTTCGCTCCCATCATTTTCAATAGTTGCCATCCTTTAAAGCTTATGGTGGCCATTCAAAGAACTGATCCCTCGGACTTTCAAAATTTCAACCTGGCAATGTGGCTGTTGAAGAACTGTGAACCTTGTGCAGGGGATGAAAATGAAGCATTAATTAGGCAGTACGTATTAGAGCAGGTGAGAGAGGCATGCATCAGTGTGTTTGGTAGACACTCTGAAGATGCTTTCCAAGCGCTTGTCCTCCATTATATAAACGAACAGGCTGAAGAAATTGTGACCGGCGTCAAGTATGTACACGGACCACTGTAAAAGGACACCACCCTTTTCCCAGCCACTTCGGGGTCATATTCGATTTGCAAGACGTTTGGGATAGGCGTATTTTGTTTGAACCGTTCCAAGTGATTAGTTAAATCGTGATATCCCTGTTATGTGACAAAGATATGAAGTTAAACTAAGGTTGAATACAATGTTCAAATGGCTTTCAAATTTTTTGTTCAGTGTTTAGCATTGATGCCCTCATTTGATATGGATAATTGTTTGTCATGGATGAACGCTGAATACAATGCCCAAATGGTTTTCAAATCTTCTGTTCGGTGTGTTTGGCATTGATGCCCTGTTTTGACGTGTCACGTGGACAATTGTTTGGCATGGATGAACACTGGATGAAGAAATTTAATTTGCATACTGTGTTGTTGGAGTGTAAAGTGTAAGTTTTAGTAGGTTAAATTATACATTTACAAAGCAGTATGGGTTGGACTTGGATTTGTGATATACTCTAACGAGGTAGTTAATTGATAGAGACGTGGTGGACATAACTTTTGGAAAATTGGTTCGCGCTTCTGGCGTTAAGGTTATCTCGCTCAACCCCAATGGATCGGCGACCGCCATGTGCTCTGGACTGTCTCTTGCCAAGAGAATATGGGAAATACAATGGAGATGGACTGCTTCGAT
Source organism: Pinus tabuliformis (assembly GCA_031772625.1). Classification (NCBI taxonomy): domain Eukaryota; kingdom Viridiplantae; phylum Streptophyta; class Pinopsida; order Pinales; family Pinaceae; genus Pinus; species Pinus tabuliformis. The sequence goes on along the minus strand of CM062809.1, from coordinate 924,448,722 downwards.
TTCACGATGGAGTCACCTACAAGGGGAACAGTGAAACACATGAGGTGGATTGGCCTTTTCTCTGGCGAGGCGGGAACAGAGCATGGTCTCAAATCATGGTAGCGGCAAGCTTATGGAACAAGACGACTTGCCAACATTTGGTGTTAAATTATTCCCCGCAGTCTCTTCTATGTGGGATGGAGATTGGTCTGTCGTTTCTTCACAACATAAGACCAACGGAAGAGTTCCGGTTACAGTAGATGCTGAGATAATGCAGATAAAGGCACTTTACATGTGTTGCAAAGAGAACTTCTTAAGAAGTTAGGATGGGATAAGCCAGTAGATAATGTCCATGAAGCAAAAACGATTCTCAAAAAGCATATTTCATCTCCTAACATCTTAGTAATTTTAGATGATGTAGATAAGGTGGATCAGGTTGATGAACTTTTGCCTGATCAAACTGTACTCCACTCCGATAGCTTAATACTGATTACGGAACAAAGATAAACTCAGAAACTCGGGAGTTGAAGAGTCATCAATATATAATTCATTTTCTATGAGTTTTTAGAATGAGGGAATGTTAAGAATTTGGGTACGTATGTCCGGAATGTTTAGAAGTTTCTTAAAAATAGTTAATATTATATAATAAAAAAATAAATATTGATTCAAAATATAATAATCAAAATTAATATTGATTCAAATATTAAAATTAATTTAAATATATAATCTCTAATATATATAAATATATTTTTTAAGTGTGTTTTTCTTTGAGTCTCTCCTTTTTATATATATAAAATGTCAAGTTCATTATCAGTTCTCTCACATGTTTACCAAAAAAAACAACTCTAATGTTTAAGCATCGACTGCCACATACAATATGCACACACAATCTTTTGCGATATATATACATAAACAACAAAAGAAATACTCATTAGCATGACATCCCAGATATCGCCCTTATGTCGAGGTGCCACACGCTTCCTTAACCTATCAAGAGATTGCTCCAGTTTCTCAATTAAGGATATAGGTGTTAAAGATGTCTTTGGCCTTTCTTCCTGCGAATGTTTCAACATAGGCTCATGTTTTGTGGGCAGTTCAGCAAATTTCTCTATAGGCTTTGTATTCCCAAACCCCAGGGAACGTCGGAAATCCAAAAAAAACAGTCTTCAAAGCTCCCGAAACTTTCCCATTGCAGCTCCCGCTGAAAAGGTAACGTTCTAATACAATTCCAAAGCTCCCGGAAGCGTGGGAACCATTGGAATGGGTTTCCCACCTCTCGGGAGCGGTTACGGTGTAACAGAGTATATAACCTAAATGGTCTTCCTACACAATATTCTCTTGAACTCTTTTGTTTGTATTCCTTCAATCAGCCACATCCACTCTTAGGGCTTGAATCTTTGGTAAACAAGTTCGTAAAAGTGTGTGGTGGGCTGCCTTTATCTTTAAAGGTGTTTGGGGGCACTTCTCAATGGCGAAAATACATGTTACTTGGAAGCCCAACCAGATAAACTTCAACGCATACTTCCCAAGGAGATAAAACAAAGGCTTCAAATCAGCTATGAGGCACTGGATATGGAGGACCAGCATATATTCTTAGATATGGCCTGTTTTTTCATAAGAGAAAACAAGGATATGACCATGAGTGTATTAGATATCTGATTATATATGTGATGGTTAATCTTAGTTGGTTTCATGAATATTGGATTTTTTCATGATGAAGTCCTTACAAGGTTATAATGATATGGCAACCATGATTATAATATCTCATATTTATCTGACATATGCAATTATTGTTGCATAAATTGCAAGATCGTTCTACTTTTTGTAAGCATCTTGGGTTTATGATTAGATGGTAGCAACATGTTGCATTACTAGAATTTATGTAGATTTATTGTTCATACTAATGTTGTATCTGAAAGGATGTCAGGGATTGTGAAAGAGATGTGTTCATGGGTATCTTGTTTCCATTAGACCAACCAATGGTTAACATTAAGTTCATGGAAGAGGAACTTATTATGCCTTGGTATATCTCATGTTATCTTTGATATTGGCTTACTGCAGAAGCTATATGATTTATTGTTGCTAATGATTATGACTGAGTTGTGGATGATGTACTACATATGTCATATCATGGAAAGACCATGGTTTAGTTTTAAGATTGCTGCTACAATAGTTGGAATATCTATTTTTGCTGACATTTTCATATTTGTTGATGATGAGGTGTAGTGATCATTTTTGCTGCCTGGTGATGAGGTTATATTGTTACTGCTACCATTGATGATCAAGATCTATTTATGGTTTGTATGGTTTGATTTCTTATCTTTGGAAGTTTGGTTGAAATTTGAAATGAAGAGGATTATGATACAACCACATATAGGAAATTAATTGTTTAAACTTTAATGATGACATGGTTGCCTAGATGTATGCCCAAGTGTTAGATCAACTCTCTATTAGTTATTCCTTAGATCAACTTTAATGGATACTACATGTTGCTTCTAGCTGCTATTGATGTATTGGTCAAGGATAACATGAGTTGCACATGTTATTGTTGTTAACATTTTTGTTGCTAGGAAGAGGTTATATTTCTTCTCAAATTGTTGGTCCTGCTAAGATTTTCCACCATGGCCAAGGTGTTGAGGGTTAGTTGTGTGTTGCTTATCTACCTATTGTTTCTTTTCCTTGGAGACTGGAGTTCCTGTATGGTTTAACATGAGGTTTGTGATGATATGGTATTGCTTTGGCTACTCAAGTGAAGAATGTTGCCTTGCTGATATATTGCTCACCAAGGAGAAGGACCTATATGTTGCTTGCTACTACTAAGAGATTTTTCAAATTGCAAAGAGCTTCCATGATATTTTATTCATTTGTTGTTGCTGAAATTCCTAATGACTGAAATCTTGGTTATGGTCAAGGTACTGAAGATTTTCACATATTGTTGTTGTTGATACCATTGTTGAGTTATTATGGCATGCATTGTAGTGGTCATATCATTTCTATCATGTATGGATATCTGGATGAAGGATCTTGTCATGTACTATATTGTCACATCATTTGTGATCATGGTGTCTAGTAGGCTCATGGATGTCTTCATTATAGCCATGTATTGCTCTTGTATAGCCTTGTACTCCCTTTATGAAGTCTTGTATTCTTATGTTTATCATTGACTATGATAAGATGTGAAGTTTTTGCATGAGGAAAGAATACATGGGCAACAGAAAATATTGATAAACAACAACATAAAGAGCCTCTTACAGTCCTAACATTTGTGCAAGAGGAGCTTGTACAACAAAAAGCAAGGCATATTGTTTACTGCAATGATAATTCAAGGCTTTTGTTGATGGTCACAAGGATGGTGACATTAATTGGGTTCTCTTAAGAGGGATGATATTTTGACTTTTGATGTGGTTATAAGTGTTGATGGTGCTTCATTGCATATCTTAATTTGTTGTTGTTGTTATATAGACGTAAGATGCTACCAGTGCAAGCTCATGAAGCTAGCTTCCATTTCAAGGTTGGTACACAAGCACAAATTAGCTTCAAGTATGTGGAGTGTTGGTGGTGGTTGTTTGGAAGCTTGTATCTCATTACATCATGAACTGTCTTGCTTGCTTCCACTTTCTTATCTCGTTTGGATGTATTGTTTTTTCAAGATGTATAGCCTCTTAGGTACGCAAGGGGAGTACTTGTTGTAGCCCTTCAAGGGGAGTATGTAATCATTGGCTATGTATCACATTGCTTTTATGTGTTTTATTTTTCCATGTATAACCCCTTTCCATTGATGTCAAAGGTGGAGAAAATGAGGAGTTCAGTCACAAACTTAGGATAACATCCTCCTAGTACATATTTTTCTATTGATCTCTATTATATATTTCCTTTACTCTGATTTTGTATGGATCTCGTCTTGTATTTTTTTTTAATCTACCCAACGGTTCTCTGCGTCCAACACATTGGAGTTTTCTAGCGAGTGGTTTCTCTTACTTCGTGGGTGACTTCTAGGCCTATGGTGCATTGGTATTTTTTTTTGTTGGTATGGGATGTCTCAAGCTCCCTGCCTTATGTCCCAATGTGCTTAGTCTTATTGTTTGTAGTCTAAACTTGTTGAGGGTCTGTAATTTTTCTTGGCTTTATCCTTCCAGGCCCATATTGCCTAGGAAATACATGCATAGTTGCAGGGGTGGCAGTGATAGGGGTTCGCAAGATCGGCCACTTTACTAGGTCCAATCCCAAGAGGTTGTTGCTATCTTCCACTTCGCAACACCTCCATACATTCGTGAAGAAATTCGCCCGCTTGAAACTTAGACCACTAATGACCACTAGGAATATTTTGACTCTAAGATTATTGAGGAGGTGTCCAATTTGGTTCCTAACCCTAGTCACACTAGGGGAAGATGAAACTAATACCTGAATTCCATCACCCTTCATTGGCAGATGAAATTGTTTTTGGGTAGAGTCCTGAAAGAGAAGCATGAAGATCATAATGACATCATTTCTTCCATGAATGAAATTGAGCGGATACAGAGATATCAATGTTCATGTTTGGCTAGCTTGGATGCTCGTTTGGCTCACCTGGAAAGCCACCTTCAATACAAGCTCAAGTTCTCTGCTCTAGCCAGTACCAATAGATAGGATCCTTCTCGAGTGTCTTCTTCTAGATCTTGATCTCATGTTTAGTATCTATGTAGTTTTCTTGATTCTCTATGTAGCTCAATATGAGTCAGTTCTTGTAGTTTTTAGAACCAAAAACTTTATTTTGATATATTTGCTTTTAAATTAATAGTCAACAGATCTAGTTTCTCTTATGGCATATTGAGACCGATAATAGGTTGAACTATGATAATGAGGACTATGTAATCTAAAATTTTGAGACAATACAAATTTTACTTTAAAAAAATGCAAAGAGATTATTCCGTTGAAAATTTTTAAAATAAAGCCTCTAAGGGTGCGACTTGCTGGCGAGTAAATGTAGGGCTAAGGTGTTTGTGCCATTGTGTAGGTCATAGGTTCAAACCTTAACTTACTCGTGCATTGCGCTTAGGGGCAGTGTAGTTGCACTTAGAGGTTATAATGGCAGCCATCAAAGATCGACTTTGTGTCACACGAGTACAAGACTTGATGCGTTACTGATTCTAACTGTTAAAAAATAAATAAAAAATGAAAAATGAAAACCTTGTCAAGTGATTTATTTTATATTTCAAATAACCTTACCTTAATTTCATAAAATTAAGAATAAAATTAATTACAATAAAAAAACATACCACAATTGATTATTTAAAAAGGGGTTATATTAAAATATGTTTTTTAATCTAATTATTCATATGTAAAGTTTATAGCAATAGTGAATAGCTATTGTAAATTTTAAGTTAGTATTAGTAGTGAGGGGTTTTCTTTTGTAACCATTAAATTGAATTTAAATGGGATAATAAGTGTTAATTTAAATGGGATGATAAGTGTTAAATTTATATTATAGTTATTATATTTAATTTTTATATTAAGATATTATGATTTAAATAGAGTTATTATAAAATTAATTTTATTTTAATGATGATTAATAGAGAATATTAAGCTTTATGATGATTGTTAAATTTTTATTTTTAGTTATTATATTTAATTTTTATATTAAAATATTATAATTTAAATAGAGTTATTATATTTTCAATTTTATTTTGATGATGATTAATAGGGAATATTACTCTATAGAAATGGTTTATTTGATGACTAATTTGTATATTTGCAATAATAAAAAATAATAAAATATGTTTTTTTAAATTATTTTAATTAATAGATTGATTTTTATATTAAAATATTATGATTTTATTAGGGTTATTATAAAGATTATATTTTAATGATGATTAAGATAGAATGTTAATAATTATTGAGATAATTTACTTTATAGTTGATTTATATCATTTCAATAATAAAAGATAATAAAATCTGGGCTTATGGAGTTTGATATTGTATGTTTTTAGAGGTTTATTAGTAGTTATGTGTCTGGTTGCTAGGTGCTCTAGGTTATAAAACAAAAAAAAAGACCCATGAGGTGTAAACCAATTGGTTTGTGTGGGGTTTAATGCACACCAAGTCATAGGTTCAAATCTCATGGGGAGTGGGAGGAGTGGAAGCCACCCTTGGGGGAAAGTATTTAAAACTTTCCCAAGGGGATGAATAACATTCCATTAGTGGGTAGATAACCTCCTACAAATCTCCATTAGTGGGTAGATAGCCTTGTACAAATCTGCACATTCCATGAGTGGGTAGATAGCCTCATACAAAGTGGGTAGATAGCCTCATACAAAGATAGCCTCGTACAAATCTGCACATTCCATTAGTGGGTAGATAGCCTCGTACAAAGATGGCATTCCATTGGTGGGTATAAATCTCCATTAGTGGATAGATAGCCTCTACAAATCTGCACATTCCATTAGTGGATAGATAGCCTCATACAAAAATGGCATTCCATTAGTGGGTAGATAGCCTCATACAAAGATGGCATTCCATTGGTGGGTATAAATCTCCATTAGTGAATAGATAGCCTCTACAAATCTGCACATTCCATTAGTGGATAGATAGCCTCATACAAAAATGGCATTCCATTAGTGGGTAGATAGCCTCATACAAAGATGGCATTCCATTAGTGAGTAGATAGCCTTGTACAAATCTGCCATCTACCTCTTACCAACTCTCTCCCTATTACAAACCCAATGAAGCAGTGCAGCCTAAGGTTAGCCTAGTAAAAATAATAGAATATGTTATTGATGGTTAAGATAGAAAGCAAAATTCCCCTTCCCACATAAACCTAAGATCAAATTTATAATTTTATTCACAAAAGCAAGCCGATATACTTGTTGCTTATCGCATGATGTGTTTAGTGTATGCGGAGGCAAATGCGAATTTTATAACTTTATTCACACAAGGAAGCCATACGTGTTGCTTATCCATGATGTATTTATGTATGCCGAGGCAAATGGCAAGGCTGGATAGATTCTCTTTAAAGTTATTTTTAGAAGGAATAGTTTCACGGGCTTCGTCATCAAGGTATATTATTTCGTAAATTGCAAGTGATGTATAAAGTTATAAAACATTAAATGATACGAATTTGCGAAGCGTGTCGAATTTACCTTCACAATCTACCGTCCCCATGACAATCAGTTCCGGTCACAACAACGTCACATCACAACAGGCTTTTTCGTTCTCAAATTACAGGGAACGGACTCGCTTTTAAACGAGGAAGGAAGCAGCTTTAATCTGCAACGCAAGAAAGAAACAGAGAAGGTAGTTAACCGGAGAAGAATTTGGTGTTTTTTTGCAGGAAAAAGCAGGAGAAGTAATTCAGATTTTTACTAAATAGCTATGTTAGTTTATATATATATATATATATATGTTATCAGTAGGTTTAAATTATATAAATAATATCTTTATTTTCGATTAATTATAAAAGATACATAAGTAGCTGTATATAGTGTTTTTTTTAGTGATGTTCATATAAATTAGGATTAAGAAAAAAGTTTTACTCACTTTTTTCTTTTTCTTTTTTTTTACTTTTCGTCATCTTCCTTGATCAGGTCTGAACTCTCCCAGATGTATAAGGATGTTTGAATCTTGTTATCTACTTTTCATTCGTCATTTTTGGCCTAGGTGTCCTTCTGCTCTTCGATTTTGCGAAGTTGATCCCCTTGATCTATACTAGTTCAATTCTTCGTTCGCTGAAGATGTTTGTGGATTTGGGATTTCCTCAGCGATGGGGTCCCAAGTCCTCCTCTTCCTCTTCTTTGTTGGGTTGTGCAGTTGGGAAATGTCATTCCTTTGGCTTTTTGACATATTTCTTTTTCCTCTTGGGATCTTTCTTTGCCAAAGGACATGTGGTTTGTAGATGTCCAGTTTGAAGATAGGGATGACATCTAAATGTTGTGTTCTCATATTCTATTAACTGGGTCCAGCACTGGTGATTTTGTGTCAAAAGTATACGATCAGGTAGTCCTTTACTAAGGTCTACCTCAACAAATATCCTAGGAAAAGTATAAATTGCTTCTTCAGTTCTTTGTGTATGCATTTGAAGTATCTCCCCAACATGTTGTGGATACCTTCCAGTACTTTTGGATGCCAGAAGTGAAGGGGTAAGTTATGCGGTCTTACCTAGGGGTGACAAATAATCCACCAGAACCAAGGACCTTCATGTAAAACCCGAAATCTGATGATTCAAAATTTACTATGAAAAATCCTTTTGAGCATAAGTGAATTTCCCAATTTATTATCCAAGCCATAAAGATCCACTAAAAAAGATCAACATATTTTGGTCAGAATTCGTTGACCCAGCAAATGATTGCCTAGGATTGATAGGTTGTACACATATTATTGATCTCTGCTAGATCTATTGTCATTTCCAGAATATGAATCATCTGCTCTACAATATAGGGCTGAGGAATATTGAGGGTTTGTTCAGGTTTACCTGATGCTGTAGCCTTTCCTTTGCGGACAACTTTGAATGACTTAGATCCATTGGTTTGTCCTTCAGCGAACGCCGGGCCCTTGGGGATATTTTATCCTACCAAACCCCCCCGGTCCGCAACCTCAGGGTAATGATGATCGAGGAGTTTTGTTCTATGCATAGTCTTGTAAGTGCCCTTGATCTTGCATGGATATACCTGCATAAATCAGATTTCACAGATTTCACAGTTTTGTTGGAATACCAGTTTTTTTTATAAATCACCAATTTCAGATATCACACCAGTGAATCCATTTGAATCCACAGGATGATCGATCTTCTTGTTGGGGTTTTTGCTGAAAATTGGAAATCTGCGTCCTTCCCAGAAACATAACTTTTCTTGTAGCTTATTGATGGATTTGCAAAGGATCCATGATTATTGCTCTTTTCTTCATAAAAATCGATAGATCTGTGGTTACCCCTTCTCCCAGTAGAGAGATCTTCCAGATCTGGGGCCAGGGTAGCAAACAGTCGAAAAACCCTTCCATTTGCTGTAAACGGATTCTGCCAGAGGAATCAACTTCCCTTCCCCTATCCCATCCTTGATTTTCTCTGCATGCTTTGTTCCTTGTGAGCAGTCGATACCACACCCGTGTAAGATTTTGAGATACACAGATAGATCTAGATCTGTAAAACAATAACAAGCTTGCAAGAGAATGAAGAAAGCAAGCAAGAATTGAGAAAGAATGAAAAGTAAATTCTACATTATGAGGTTTAGAATAAATACACAAAAGCAACTAAGTTAAGCTTAGTTGTGCATGCAGCTAACTAAAGCTAACTAAAGCTAAGTGTGTTGTGCCGCATGCATGCAAGCAATAAGTTAACTAGAGCTAATCTAGGTGCATGTACACCAACATAACTAGTCTACAGCTAGTCTAAGTCTACGGCTAGTGCATGTACACCAACACCCCCCCTTAAGCATAACTTAGGTGAGTGTGATGAATGAGTCCCGGCAACACGGCCATTTTAGGTACCCATATACAAAAAATGAGGAAAGAAGGAAAACCCAGTGGGAAGAAAACCCCCCCTCAAAATATAATGCAAAAGTAAAAATAAAAAAAAACAACTGCTAGGCAGTCTGTCTTCACCCCGAGTCGATCACGCAGGAAGTGAAATAGACGTTAAAATTGTAGCAGGATATGTCGTTGTTAGTGATTTTGATGCCTCCACTCACGCTCTTTATCACTGCTCCTCCGCGCTTCAACGACGCAGACTGTTGCCCTTCGTTGAAACTCATACTAAACGTCTGTATCCCTGCGGAAGCACTAAATGTCCTCGAAACACTGCCAGAGGTCAAAACCACGCTGGCAGGCTGAGTCAGCACCGCAGTCACGTACACGTCATCGCTTAGGTCCGCCGTGGCTTTGGTGTTCTTAGAGTGCGTATAATAGAACAGGTAGAGTGAATCCTGAGTCACGGAGGGCTGCTTGCCCGTTTTGTACCATCGGATGTAATGCTCGCCCAGGTCCAGGAACGCACGGTGGGTGAAGCTCGCCACGTCGCTTGCTGCCACGCTGAGCGGAGGTGCCACGTAGGAGCTCTCCACCCAGTCGTTCCACGTCACGATCTCGACAAGGGGAGGGTTGAGGCTTATGATTTGCTGCCAGCGGGTGAGCCAGAGACCTGGGCCCTTGTAGTTGCCCTTCACTTGGCAGGAACCCGGGGTGTCCTTGAAGAACCAGGGGCTGGGGGTGGCCATGTACACCTTCCCTCTGTCGTTACACGCCTTCAGATAGTTGCTGTCCTTGTCACCGGAGGGCGTCTGAAGCGCCGAATCGTAGTAAGGCCAGGCGGAAGTGTCCCACGCCATGAGACCGTCTATAATATCGTTGAATTGGTTGATTTTGGCCTGCACGTCGCCTGGGGATCCGTCGGTAGGGAAAAAGGGCACGAAGAAGTAGTTGGGCTTGCCTCCGGCTTTGGTGAACACATCCTTCCAGCCGCTGAGCACTGAGGAATAGCCGTAGTCTGCCCACCAGGAGTCTTCGCTGCCCAACCAAGAAGAGAAGAATTGCTTCCCTCTGAATGTCAGTTGGTTGGGGTGGCTGGCTTGGTTTTCGTTATCAGGTTCTTGGTTGCTGGTCTCGTTCAAAGAGGAATGCGCGCAAGAATCCAGCAGTGATTCTTCCTCGTCAAATGGAACCAAATCCCAAGTCTCGTTCTCAATGAGAGAGCTATCTTCCTCATGCATGGCAGCTTCCCATTCAGGATGCCCATTTGCTTCTGCATAATTTTGGGGATCAGATCCATGCATTATATAAGCATGCATGGGCATGGATGGCTCCATAGTTAAGAGTGCTTGCGGATTTTTCTCAAATAGAGGAATAGAGGCAGGATCATCAAAGATATCATTCATGCTGCGCCATTTTTGTGCAGAAGTATGATCTAGATGTTCAACAAGTGGTGGTCTAACAGGGTTTTGAGGAACAAAATCAGAAAATGTATACAGACGAGATTGATCATTTACCTTGCCAGATGCAATCTTCAAATTGGTTTGCATGTCATAAATGCTCACGGAATCTGGGGTAAATTCCACTTTCCTTCCGCTGCCTGTGTGTGTCATCTGATACACTGAGAGAAGATTCACAGCAAGCCTTGGAGTATGCAAGACATTTTCAAACCTTCCATCTTCGAATTGCACTCTTCCTTGCCCAATTGCTGTAACTGCAGAATTATCCCCCATGAGGATGGGAGGACCTGAGTATGCATGCAGAAAAGAAAAGGATTCCTTTGAAGAAGCCATATGATGTGAAGCTCCTGAATCGATGATCCATTCTTGTGGTGCAGAATGAAGAGCAATCAAAGCATGACCGTTACCTCTTGGATGACGTGCTTTTTCTCTTGGATCGGGTGCTTTTTCCTCAGACTTCTTCTTAGCATTCTCAGGAATGTGGTCTTCAAGATTGTATTGCTAGAGTGTCTGCGCCATAAGATCTATAGTCTTCTTCATGCATGCAGATTCAGGATGAAAACCACGGTGGCAATAATTGCACATTGATTTTCCTTTCGTTCCTTTCCTTTCCTTTGAGCCAGATGATCCATCAGGGGATCTAGGATTTGCCTTTCCTTTTGCATGCACAGTGAGTGCATGCGCTTTGGAATTTTTAAGCGTGCCCATTTTGATGAGCTTATCTTGCTCATGCATCAAAGACTGAATAAAAGTATCCAGTGAGGGAGGCTTCCAATCTGCACCAGTTGCAGATCTTACTGTGTGGAATGTAGAAACGAATACTGCATACTCTGGACCAAGTTTTGATAAAATGGAAAGAATCAACTGCCTTTCTTGCTTGGATTTGTCGATCCCGCAACCTTTCAGCTGCACCAACAAAGCTTTATACTTTGTGAAAAAATCTTGAATGTTCTCAAAGTTTCTCGGATCTAATGAGTTTAACTCATTTTCGAGAATGTGACCTTGCATTTCATCTTGTTTTCCAAACAATTCTTCCAAAATTTTCCATACTTCATTTGGAGTTGAACATGATTCAACATGAAATAGCAGTTCCGGAGAAATAGATAAACATAGGGTGCCGAAGGCCTCGTCCATGCGATTGAAATATCTTGATTTCTCCACTGCCGATGTTGGTTCAACTTCCGTTTCCATGGTTATTCGAAATAAGCCTCTACTTCTGAGATGAAGTTGAATCTTTGGCTTCCATTCGAAATAATTATATGGAGTGAGAATTGCCGATTGTGGAAAATCCAATTTAGACCCCATTCTTTGTTGTTGCTTCAATCTTCTGAACCTGCAAATAAATTGCTTGTGCACTGATTTACAAATCCCTGTGCTCTGATACCATGTAAGATTTTGAGATACACAGATAGATCTAGATCTGTAAAACAATAACAAGCTTGCAAGAGAACGAAGAAAGCAAGCAAGAATTGAGAAAGAATGAAAAGTAAATTCTACATTATGAGGTTTAGAATAAATACACAAAAGCAACTAAGTTAAGCTTAGTTGTGCATGCAGCTAACTAAAGCTAACTAAAGCTAAGTGTGTTGTGCCGCATGCATGCAAGCAATAAGTTAACTAGAGCTAATCTAGGTGCATGTACACCAACATAACTAGTCTACAGCTAGTCTAAGTCTACGGCTAGTGCATGTACACCAACAACCCGCCATGGCGCTCGAGAACTCCAATAAATATTAAATCGTTGCAAGGAAAAATGTATTGGGATTGAAGGACGTGCGGGGGAAATTCAACACCTTGAAAATTACATCCGAGAAAACTAGCGCTCGCTCCTATGAGTTTGACTCTGCGGATGAGGAGTGTAGTCTTTGAAATCAAGTTGATATGTCTCTTGACGAGGCCTGCAAGGTGTTTAGAGTCTAATCCCCGCTGAAAATTTCCACGCGCCTCAGAGAAAAAGAGTGTACCATTTCGGGAATTCTCATATTGTTCATACGCACCACCCGCATGGACAAAAACTCCTTAAAAGTTCCAACGCCTAATCTATGGAGTTGACGCATATCTGTGGATCGAGCCAACATGAGAAAACCCCCAGCCGGAAAAAAGAGGTAATTCCATGACAGTTGAATGCGGTCGTCACGTTCTGAGAAAACTACGGCAATGAAACCTTGATCGCCATTTTTTCTCCTGTCTATATAAATAATATTATTAATATACTCTATTCAAATTTGTTATGACATTGGTAATGTTCAGTTATGTTGTTGATATTATCATTAAATGGTATCACAAGTCCAAACAATAATAGACACTGCTAACGTTTGTTTTATATGATGTAAATGCTTGAAACTTTCATTATATTCTTCCTCGCCCATCGCCAATGCTCTGAGACTAATTTAATGTGTCTGAGATTTGAGTTTAGTTCACGAAAATATTTCATTTCACCACATTATTCCTCATTAGCAACTATGTTACGAGAAAGCAGAAATGAAATGACAAACAAAAATGATACGAGAAACGGGGTTGGGAGCTTTCACACTCAAGAAACGGGAAGAGCGAAAATAAAAATAAAATGAAAAATATTTAGTTTCAATTTTTGATATAGTTTCAACCAGATATACAACTCATATTTTATTAAAAGAATAAATAATCTGAGTACCATACCGGTGCTCAACAAATTGTCTATTAAATGTATACATTATTATGCCTCTTTGTCAATTAAGTGTATACATTTTTATGTCTTTTGTGCCTTTGGTTAATTATTGTTTATGTGGGGAAAATTCAAAGAATTATATATATGAGCCAAGACCAAGCTACACTATTTGAAGGGAAACAATAAATAGAATCTGCAATTGAATGTGAACTTTTTAAACCATATATGAAATTATGTTTAAGCTATGAATTTTATCAATATTCATGCTAAACGGGAGCAAATAAACTATCAAAGAAAGAACAATATTACATAAATGATTAACTTTCTCCCGACTTGGCCTAGGTTTATCTGACTATTAAATGAATATATGCATGAAAGCTACAATAAAAAGAGAAAATACATAACTGAGAATGACCTGTAAAGGAACGAACTATGATAACGAGAACACATGGAAAATAGATGCACTTCTTAATGAGAACAGGCCCTTCTCGTTTCTTGTACGTTTTTTCCTGTTTTTTTTCCTGTGAACGGTGTCTATCGTCCCGTTTCTGGTATAACAATTTATGAAACGTTATTTTTAATTAGCAGATATTGGTGAATGAGGAAATATTAAATGATATTAAATTTGAATTTTGGAAAAGATAATTTGAGAAGTCTGAAGACAAAAGAGAACATATGTACAAAGTGTTCCACACAAAAAATTTACACTTCATCTTACAGTACGTCGATATGCCTTTCTTTTGAATCAATTCGCTTTTCATTTTTGTCTACACTTCTTCTCTCCATCTGACATCTGACACACATTTTTATTCCCACTCTTCTCCTATGAGCTTGACACATTTTTTTCTCATAATTTGACATCTATTTAACATCACAGAATTATCTGGATCCCCACTTGGCACACTCATCATTGATTCTACTGCAATCTGTATATGACACTTGGGATTCAGGAACACTCTTGATCAATCTAACTCTCCAGCGGATGGCTCAGAATGGCCAGGGCGGTTTAGGGTAACCACCCACCCCCAATCTCCTCGCCAGAACTGTCATTTTCTTTACCTCCATCCACCCCATATTTAGACGTTACGCCTCTACGTGCAGTGTCGCATGTATTTCCTCTAGATGGATTCTCCGCCTCAAGCCCAACTGCTTTCATTTACATTTCCCTGTTCTCCCATTTCGCATCTTAATTTGCAGCATCCACGTTTTCTCCAATGACCCCATCCCCTCCTTGCTCGTCGATCGACCCTTCAGAGTCTTGAAGAAAACTAGGACATGATATTACTTGTAAAGGGAAATGGGCCCAACAGGCGTTACTGAATTCTCTAAAGACCTTTGGAAAAAGTAATAATTCTAATTCCATTCTTGGGCAAGAAGCGACAACGCAACCTGGTAGTGTTTCTTCACAGAAAAAGTCCGCGGAAAAATCAATGGAAATAACGGATCATTGACCACTCTAAACCATACCAAAAAGAAAATTGTGCCAAAGAGTGAGGTTTTAGATAAGAATGATGGTTTTGCAGCCCCCGAAAGAGCAGTAGGGAGCAATAGTAGTCCAAAACCCTTGAAAACTCCCAAAACCTCGAGAACTCCAAACAATGAACCGAGTGTCGCAGATACCACTGAATCAAATGGGGTAAAGTTGAAGAGGGGTTCAGAATCTAGGTCCAGTAGGAGCGCCAAAGGAATGGTGGTTTTTCGTGTTATGGATGGAGATGCATCTATTGTATTAGACAGAAAACTAGTGAAGAAGGCCCTTTTGATTTATAATGCTTTACGTCAGAAACTTGTGCAGGGTGATGAAGCACAGAAAGATGAACCTGGCGGCAGTAACTTCAAACGACCTGATCTGAAAGTCGGGTCGATCATGATGGAAAGAGGGTTCTGTGTCAATCGAGACAGGAAGGTAATTGGAGCACTCTACAGCTCACTCTGCAGCTCGCAAGAATGTTGGAAAGCAATCCAAGATTCATGGGAAGGCATCGAAGGCAGTAAGAGAAAACTCATGTTCTGATAAACAGGACCCTCCTTTGAGCCCATTAGAGGATAGCCCCATGCCTTGGAAGCCTATCTCCAAGCCTGAATTTAGCCTCATTTTCGACTATTCTCTAGTAAAGATGAATACTTCAAAGAAAAAAGTGAACCATGGGTAGTCTTTTTTAGTAGAGATGAGTACTTTAGAGAAAAAAGTGAACCATGGGAAGTCTTTTTTAACAGGAGATGAGACTATGCAGAGGCCTGAGAGAAGATCTCGAAGAAGAAGCATGGTGTCCACTGTGATACAGAACGCAGTTTCCCAAGAGATTTCTATTGGTTCTTCTCCATCTGGGAATTTTATGGCAGATGAAAGAGAGGCTTCTGCACGGGAGAAACAAGTACAGGTAAGCATTATGCTGTTGAGAAGGTCTAGCCGAATTCGAAATCAGGTGTTGCCCCCGCCCTTAGCTGGTCAAATGCTCATTTCATCAAGGGGATAATCATGCCACCATTATATATTTGTCTACCAGTTCAGTTTCTCTGTATCATCTGTGCGCACATTTTCTTGCTAATGAAGATCTGGATAACGAAGTTAGAAAATGGAATTTCTCATCTCTTGGACATAAATTTTGTACTCTTTTAAACTGGTAATTAATTTGTGGGTGTTTGCAGCTAAGCAACATCAAGGAAGAGGGATGTTTGCTCTGTTTTTTTCACTGAATACAATATTCTTTCAGAAGAACTACAATTTTTTTGTGTTATACTTTGAAATGTTTTGTTTTAGTACAACAAAGGATATTCTCTGATTCAATAGATGATATGAATCTGGCCAGAGAAGGATTCCTGAAGCCATATTGAATCTTCATTGATCAGAGTATGAAACGATGTGAGCCGTCTACTATATTGACACTTGTTTATCTATCTCAATAATATTTTGACCAGTCTAGGCTATGAAAAGTCAAACCTTGAAATATTGAAGCCTGTTGCTATGATGCAAGACACCAAAACAGAATTGGAGATATATGGTCCTTTTTTCACCCCTATAAATTCTTTATGACCATTATGCCAGTCATAAATATTGAAGCCTGTTGCTATGATGCAAGACACCAAAACAGAATTGGAGATATATGGTCCTTTTTTCACCCCTATAAATTCTTTATGACCATTATGCCAGTCATATTTCTTACCTCGAACTGATATCCCACTTGTTGACTGTTTTCCACAATGCCAGTCTCGTATTTTCAAATTTTGAAAAATTTCCAATGCTGTCATAGTAATGAATAATCCACCATATATTTAACCATCAAATTTTGGGTTTGAAGACTCGCAGAGACCTGAATTAGGTTAAAACTTCATGTTTCTCTCTCTTCATCCTGTCAGGGCTCTTCATCCTGTCAGGGCTTCATAGAATTGCATTATAGCAACTAGTTCTTGTGTATCCAAATGAAGAAGAACAAATAATATAACCTTGTGGCACCATTCCAACAGCAAAATTCGCAAACTTGTATTTAGTTGCATTTCCAATTCATGCAAAGTAGCCAAAGCATGACAATTTTGTTGTTGTAAAACTACGAGATTTTGAAGAACTACAAAGACCATATCCTGAACAATATCTACACTTGTTAGACCCAAAATGACATCTGTAAATTCACTATCATAATTGGATGTGTGACAAGCCTCACTTTTAGGTATTCAAACAAATCATCTCTAATTCCACCAAACTTGAAAAGGATTGATCTGATCCCTCCTTTTCTTTCCTACAAATTCTCGAATACATTCGGATCCTTAGTGGATGTCAAAGCATGTTTCGATTATATCAAGCATATTTCTTCTTTGTTTTATTGCATATGTCATCATCTTCAAACAAACTACCAAAAGAAAATACCACAAATAGAGCATGGTGTTCACTTCTTAAAATAAATACAAGAAATGAAGAAATTGCATCTGAGCTCTTGTGGAAACATTATGCAACTATAGACAAATCAAAACCTTACCCTCGTTTGTAATAAAAGATGTTGAGGTCTTCCATGGTGACTTTTGACAGCGACCTATGGAACTCCTGATGTGTTATTTGTAAACACAGTTTGCAAGGTATGGTAGTGAATCTTGGGGTGCCTTTCTTTAATCAACATTTTAAATTGCCAATGGAATATCATCACCCCCATGAAGAAAAATATACAAAAAAATGATACTCTTTTTAAAATTAGGCGCTTAATATAATCTTGTAGCTTCCTAGAATACTTAACCACAAATGGAAAAAATATGTGGTGTAGCATAATAGTTTGTCTTATTCGAGACAATATTCAAAGATCACACAAGTCAGGGATCCTATTATTTCTCTGTTTATTCATCAACATCTCCCAGTAAGCGCTACATAGACTTTTAGGTCCAGCGCATAATTCATAATAAGAAATGTTCTCCTTCTTTAGAGATTCATTCAACTTTTGGATTAGACACATGATAGTTTCTTCTCTAAAATCTTGAGCAAGCTTGGAAAAAAGCTCTTTGAAGTTTCCTTCATTTCAAATGTTTGAAGTAGAGGTCTTCTAAATCAACTTTCCAAAGCTAGATTGAAAATTGATTGGCTAACATAGTAGAAAGAATCTTTATTGTCTCTTTAGCAAATTGTTGTTTCTTGAAAAGGTAGAACTGCAAGATCCCCATGTTATGAAATACGTCTGCCACTTTGACCAGGACAACCCTTATATCGACCATCGCAATAAACATCGTGTGAAGACAATATGTTTCAACAATCTTTTTGTATTGTTATCCTGACTATTGTGGCGCCTTAAACCTTTCTTGAAAGTGTCCATCATTTGCAAACAAATTTGAATTACTTCCTCTCTCCATCACTTTTCAATTTACAATAATGGTCTAAATATAGGTGGATAAGTTGTCTCAGCTACTCTTTATCCATTGCTTCTATTGCAACCAACAATAGCAAACTTTGTCCCTAGGCCTAAATTTTTCTCTGCAAATTTTAGGCTACAATAGTACACATCAGGTTAAATGTTCTCAAATGCACAAATTTAGTAGTATGTGAAGTAGACAAATCCATTTCAAGGGTCAAGCTACTTCTCGAAAGAAAAATGGGGTTTGAAACCTACCAACCTCAACAAGTTTATCACCTCTTGAGGTAATCTTCAACACGTATAAAATCTCCCTCTTATTTTAATTCTCTATCTCTCCAATAGAGACGACGTCTTATGAAGCTTTTAAAAAATGTTTGTTGTGGTGTTAACAATGTTTAGTAAAGCCTCATTGTGGTTGGAATGAAAATTTTTAACAGGAAAAAAAATACAAGTTGGGGTTCGCAGGCAGCGAGGCTCACCCAATGTCTATGGGGAAGCACACTATAATCTGGAATTCTCTCCGTCTGAGTGCACCAATCGCCTTGTCGAAACCCTCAACGATATTTGAATCTATTGCAGCCTTTCCATTGGTGCTGAGGGTGACTCCACTTACTGTTCACTGCATTACGAGCAGTACCCATTCTTAATGTCTACTTCCCACCACACTGATACTTGGGGTATCCACATGTTTGTGAATATCATGGCGAACAAATGTTTGTCACGCTCGTTAAAATCAGTTTGCTCTATTACTGTTTCAAACAAACCCATGTACCCAATTTGTGCATCCCCACTGTTTCATACAACTGCAACCATGTCTCATTTGATACCTGACCAACTTGATAGATTAGATGCAACGAGTAATGACGAATGCCCTCCTTCAAAATTACAATTGCAAGAGGAAGTGCTCGAACAAGGGAAGTGGGCAATAGGTTGCCTGCAAAACCATCAGAAAATCAGATCTCCTTTCAACATCCTTTAAATAAAGTTCCAACAGTGGAATTTGCTAGAAAAAATGGTGCACAGATTGACGCCTTCCCAAGTCGTCACATTGTTGTTAGGAAAACAACTAGGGTTTTAACAAACAATTGAATAATTTACTTAATATACTCCATCAGAGGCAAATCAGATCTTATATCTAAAGGTAGCTTCTTGACACTCAAGATATTTAACTAACATAGTGCTGTTCTCTTGAGCCCAGTGAGATTTCCAAACAAGAAACAAAATTTTACATAATGAATACGCAAATCAAGTATGAAGTTCAAAAAGCATTTGCCAAAACTTGCATTTCGTAATGAACCAATACATCTATAGGCTGAAATGTTTTGGAAAAAGTAATTCTTTACCCTACATTGTATCTCAACTTCCTCTTTCTAGTCAGTGTCCTCTGTGACAATGAAAGTCTGGATCTCACTTGAACAGGCTCTTCATCACTCTCACTATTTGACACAATAACATTTGGTACCTCTTTTAAGGCTCCCACCTGAGATCTCTAATTCAGTATTGTTTTGCAATTCATCGTGCATTCTCTTATTATGGTTATGAAGAGGAGGAATACTGCAAAAAGTTTACTTTTTTGTTTTTAAAAGAAACATGTAGCATTTTATTCATAGTTTTCCAGAGATGGTTTAGAGAAGTATGTATAGCTACCTTGGTTATTTACTACTATTTTTCTTACGATATTTAAACTATAGAACCTCCAAAAACGTGCTTTATTGTTTCTGTGGTATACTGCAAATGCTGGAAATAAGTTTAAGATGAATGAGTAAAGGTTGTTGTTAATGTAGTTGTGGCAGCAATTGCAGGCATGGTAATGTGCCATCCCATGCTCTATTAGAAGGGCTTTTTGTTCTTGAAAATACATTTTTGTTCATATAAGTCATTTTTCATGTTGCAAGTACCTTGCCGCATTCTCCTTCATCGTCAATTGCAGATGATGAAAATGGACTCCCTTCATCCCCATTTGATGAGGGTTCCTTTTTGACAATTATTATTTCAAATCAAAGTACAACTTTTGCAATTCAATAATTCCAATTTAAAAATCCTATCAGCCTCTCTTTGCACCTTTTGGGGCAATTGTTAGTAATTCCCTTTCAGGTAGAATTAGAAAATGGTCAACTAATATTGTTTGGAGGTTAAACGACAAATAAGGGTGAAACAAATTGCCTTTGTTTATTCCCAAAAAAAAAAAATGAAATTGTTTCAAACTTCACAAAATTATCAACTAGAAGCAGCTTTAAAACTTGTTTGGCTATATTGGGTCACATGTTTGAAAATTTGGGAGAAAGGATCTTTGAATTTTGAATAAAGTAACCTCTTATATATAACTTCATATATAATGGCGGAAATTAAAATGGTTATTGAAGATAGAATGTATAATTCTCCCTCCATCTCTGTGTACCTTCTTTCTCTCTATGTACCCTCTTTCTCTATTTGTTCCAGAAATGGATCGCATGAGCTTCCCTATCCCACTCAATGGAAGTTCAAACTCCCTTGTGAACTTCAATAGAAAGTCAAAACCACATTATTCAACCGATTAATCGCTTCCATTGTCTGGTTTGGAATCCATATTCTTGGTTTTGATGGGATGGTGTTCTTTAGGCTACGAAAGGTTCAGACAAGTATGACATCTACGTCACTGAACTTCAGGGAAGATTGAAGAGATTGTAGGCAGAGAATACTTTCCCAACAATAAGTTGCGGAGGATCCCCTCCATGCTCTAGTGAGGTTGAAAGGCAAACTTTTTATTTATTTGCACATTAAGTTACGAAGGGTCCCCTCAATACTCTAGTTAGGTCAATAGGCATCTTCCTCAGTACATGTTATTGATATTCCACTGGAAGGACGAACTTTTTATTTATCTGCACAAGAAGTTGGAGAGGAGCCCCTTTATATTCCAGCTAGATTTATAGGCATATATTTTGTTTATTTATTTTGATAATATATATACCTTTAATAGTGATACAAATATGTATATGTTATTTAATTTATATAAAATTGAGAATTTGTGATTTAGTGGTTGTCAAAAAAACATAACATAAGTTTTAAAACTAAAAAATTACACATTAAAATTCTAGAAGCTTTATTCCAAAATAAATCACATTTATACACATTTTTTAAAGAATAAAAATTATAAAATATTTATTCTAAAATAAAGCACACCTATTCACATCTTTAAGTAGAGAAGCATTTTTCTATCAAATTAATCTCACAATTAGAAATTAAAAATATTGACATACTAATTAATAAAATTTTCAATTTTTATTTTTATTTTTTTATTAAATCTATATTTATAATTTTGCATTTACTTGATTAATAATTATAAATTATATTACTATAAAATTGGTTGATAAATACATATTAGAATCAATAAAAATCGGAAACGTGGTGGAAATAACTTCTGGAAAAATGGCTTGCGCTTCTGGCGTTAAGGTTATCTCGTTCAACCCTAATGGATCGGTGGCTGCCATGTTCTATGGACTATCTCTTGCCAAGAGAATATGGGTAATACAATGGAGATGGATTGCTTCAATTTCATGTTGGAGTCACCTATAAGGGAAATAATGAAAAGTATGAGGTGGATTGGCTTTTTCTCTAGGGAGGCGGGAACAGAGCATGGTCTGAAATCTTGGTAGCAGAAATCTTATGGAACAAGATGACTTTCCCACTGATGGCTTGTTATTTTGACTCCCCATTTGTTGGAAAGGCAGAGGAGGCACAACATAAATTTAACACATACAACACACGAGTTGTGGCTCTTCTATTGATCACACAAAAATTGATTATTACAATGAACCCGGTGAGGGGTATTTAAACCTTTTCCGACTAGCGACTCGCCTAAAATAACTTCACATGCACACACACTCTAAATTCGAATTTTCCCAAAATATGATTTAACTCGAAATCACTCGACTTGACTCAGTTAACTGACTCTCAAAATTTAGCCAACTCTTGCATGTGAGATTAATTACAATTTCCAACACTCCCCCTTAATTACAATTGTATGACTCAACATAACTCAAACATGACTCAACTATGCCTGCTAGGCTTACAATGTTATGCAACCATCACTCAAACATTCCTGCTGGTCTATGTCTCAGCTAGGCTTACAATGACTCAAAACTTTTACAATTTTGCATTTTCTTTTTCTCTTCTTCCAAATTCTATATCCTCGAAATTGCTTCATAATTCTCTGTTGCGTGTTACTAATGTAGGCTTCATATTTATTTACTTGTTGCTGCTGCAATTTTTCTTTGGCTTGTCTTAAATTTGATCTGAGTCAATCTTCTACAAATTCATCTTCACGTATTCATTCAACTATGGGCTGCTTCCACAACTCTTTACCTTCAAACTGTCTTCTTCCCTCTGCTGCTTGTGCTTCATATTCTTGTCTTTCTTTCTGCCATATTTCTTGATAGTAGAATCTTATCTCTTATTGACTCCATTGTTGAAAAATGGTTTCAATGCATTCATCTTTGTCTTTAGAAACATCCATGTCCTTTCTTGCATCCTATTCTTCATATTCTATTTTAGATGGACTGTTATCCTATTTACCTGCCACAATCAAAATTAATGTTAAAAATATCTTCTTTATCCTCTATAGTGAGAGATTCCTTCTCTGTATTCTTTTCCATTTTTTTACAAACCTTTTCTATTGCAAACAAGTTGTCTTCCACTGGGCTTCCACACACAAGTGGGATTCTCTCACCATATAACAATATATCAATAATAGTTTTTTGTTGCATCAAGTGCAACCACTCATCACTAGTTAATTGTTCTTCATCAAAGTTAACATCAACATAATTTCCATCCACTCTATGGTGGGATATTCGAGCATGCATTATCTCATTGACAATTCCAAACCCATCAATTGTGGTAGGATTCACCAATTCACATCTCACTTTGTAGTCATCATCCACATGTGTTTCATCATAGTGGGATTCACCATCATTTGCACCATTCATGTTACAGTGGATTCCTTCAGCATTTATATGCTATTGGTCTGTTTCACACACAGAGGCTTCAATTTCTCTCTCTGTAATCTTTGTTGCATCTGCTTCATCCATATGCATGCTTGCATAATGGGTTTCAGTTCTATAGTATTCACAACCATCGTCCACCTTTTAATGGGATTCTCCAAGCTCTATTGTCCTCTTAGAGTCTTTCTCATCTAATCTCAAATCTGCAGCTGAATTCTTTGCTTGTGACATAACCTGTTGCTGCATGTCACTCCCCTTACACCAATTTCTTATTTCAAGATCTTCCATGCTTCCTTGGGAGGTGTAGCTTTTTCTACATTGCACATAACAATTTCGTCAATTTCTTGTTGACTAAAACTCAAAATTAGGGCATCAGTAAACATAGGAGGTGGTAGTCGATCCACGCTACACTAATCAACCTCAATTTCTTCTTTGTCTTCTACTAGACTTCTCAGTTCTTTGGCTGTGTCCTGAACCTATCTAAATATGACAAGGATCTTTGTCTCTTCTTTTCGATTCCTTTTCTTAATCTGCTCCAGTTGTGATTTGCGACCCATAAATACGATCTTTCCTCTATCTTATGGCTGCTTTCTAGATTGCATGAGGCTATCTTCCATATCACCCTCGAAAAAAAAAATATGATTTTCAATATGCACCCCCATAAGGCACAATCTTCACCCAAAACAACTGTATTTTCTACTGGTGGCAGCGTATAAATTCCACTCTAAATAACTTGCGGCAAGAGTCGCGACTCTCTTTTTCTAAAAGCATCTCAACAAAGCTGGCTCGAGGCTACAACTTGGAAAATTAAAAAGGAATCACTGCTCTCAGCTGCTTCCTTCCACTAAAATATTAACTCGCTTATCACTCAACAGCGGAGGCCCTTGGCGACTCTCTCCTCTCCCACACTCTCTTCTTTGAGGATGTGGTGATGGTTGCTGACAATAACTGTGACTGTTCACGACTCTTCCAAACAATATTTTTTCCTTGGGTGGCTCTCAGCTTTAACCTTGCTCTGATACCAATTCGTTGGAAAGGCAGAGGAGCCAAAACAAAAATTTCACACAAACCATAGGAGTTGGTGCTCTTCTCTATTGATCACACAAAACTTGATTATTACAATGAACTCGATGATGGGTATTTAAACCTTTTTCGACTAGCGACTCGCCTAAAATAACTTCACATGTACACACTCTAAATTCGACTTTTGCTAAAATATGACTTAACTCGAAATCACTCTACTTGACTCAGTTAACTGACTCTCCAAATTTATCCAACTCTTGCATGCAAGAGTACTTACAATTTCTAACATCCCGAACGTTTGATATTAGATTATTACCAACAGTCTCTTCTCTAAGGGATGGAGATTGGTCTATCGTTTCTTCACAACAAGCGGTTAGTACCTTGTCAGCTATGTCTGGTATGAGCTTAGGGGTTTTTTCAGAATGAAACATTGGGCACCATCCACAGTGGTCTCCCATTCATTCTGTACTTATTTCTTCTACTCTATGAATATTAGCCACGTTCTAACTGTTGTAGCGAAGGGGGTCTCTATGAGGGATGTAGACACCCTAGGGACTTATGGCATCAAGGCATTACCATCTGTGTCTAAATCAGGGGCTCCTCATACCATATCAAAGTGTCATTCATATTTCCCTATTCATATATTTATTAAAAACATAAGTGGAAAGACAAAAGTATTTTGGGTTCAGGAACCTTCTTCAGTTACATCCCTTACGCTGTTAATTCAAGACATATGGGGATTGCTTATAAGTATTGAGTCACTACATTTTGTAGGGATGATATTGCAAGACCCATTGCTTCTAAAAGAATTCAGTATTCTTAAAAACTCAACAGTGATTTTGACTTTAGTATTGTTAAAAAATCAACAGTGATTTTGACTTCAGTATTGTTAAAAACTCAACAGTGATTTTGAATCTCAGGCTTCACGGAGGAGAAAATCATGCCAAGTCATCAAATGTCCCCTAAGTATCTTTCAAGGATGTTGTTCAAGGGAAGACCTATGAAACCATAGGGAAAGTTATGTCATCCACATATCAAATAAAATTTCCCTCAGGGTCCATATATTGTGGACCAGATGGAACAAGTTATATCTATGGAAGTAAAAAACACACAGGTCTCTGAATTATTCTCTACATTAGAATCTAAAGCTATCATATGCAAATTAAACAATTTTTGGCCAAAACTAAAAGCTTTTCATTAGTGGGTGTTCTCTACTTGGACATTGAATTGTGATATTTACCTATGTTCCAAAGGTTTCTTTATTGTACAATTTAATACACAAAATGAGTTGGATTTTGTACTAAATGAAGGACCATGGTTCTGGGGTAATGTCGAGCTATCCATTACACCATGGTTTCCAGGCTTTGATGCAACCTCCATGGTGGTCACTTCCATGCCAATTTGGGTAAGGCTTCCAAACCTACCCCTCCCTTTCTGGAACCACCAAGTTCTTGAAGATGTTGGGAACAAACTTCGAAAATTTAAAAAAAATGTATATGGAGAGAAAAAAAAAAAGAAATATTCACCTTTTCTCAGATTTGCGTGGGGATTGATCTTAGTAAATTATTACTAGACCACATCATCCTGAAACACAACAACTTTTGGTGGACACAAATCCTTAATTATGAAAATATGACCTTCAAATGTTGTGTGTGCTTTCAAATAAGTGACCTTCAGAACACATGCCCTTTTGCGAAGAAGATCTCAAAAAATAAAAAGAAGCAGCCACACAAACTAAAAGGATGGCAGTTCAATGATTCTCCCCCTCGGAAGAAGAGGAGGGGGATATTCAAGACTTGCAACCTATTCAATCCGAGGTGCATTTGTGAATCAAGGTGGCTCTAATACTCCCCCACCGTTGGGTTTAGATTTAGAAATCCAAGAGTCTTTGACTTGTCATGGTGGAACTAAATGTGCCCATGCCTAAGAATCATCTGAGTCATAGAAATAATCTCCTCGTCATGTTGGGGGCCAAGAAATCTCTTTGGTACTAATTGATCCAGACCCAGAAGGATGCCAAAAGGTGCAACATAGGAAGGGGAAAAAATAAAAAACCAACACTTAATGTCATCCATCATCTTTTCTTTCTATCTTTTTTATTTCTTCTTCACGACATATTTTTGACATTCTTGGCTTTTTATTCGTCACTCCACTTTTATGTTGGCTCTCTCTATGTAATGAGTGGTATTTTTGTGCCTTATGATGCATATACACTATATGTGCTTACAAAGTGCAATTTTTATTTATAATAATAAAAATTACACATGATATCAATCAATAAAAATGAATGAACTAAATCTCTTATTTCATGCATAAATCTATGCTTCTACTAACACGTAGAATCAAATAATAATTAGCATATTTTCGAAGTCGGGGAAACACGAAAATGAATTAGGATGGTTATCTTGTTTAATGATTTGGGGGTGTTTCTTTTTTATGAAATGATTACTTCAAAATCTCTTGGGGTCAATGTGAATGCACATACAATGGAACAAGGATGTGATGTGGGACGTTAAAAGATTTCCTTTCACCATTAGGGTAACCCCAATTAGTGTTTCTAATGGATCTTTCAAGAACAATACATTGATGATATATAAAAACAAATTTTTAAGGACTATTGGGGTAAGAGGAAATAGAGGGTCATTATGTCTCATGATGTTTTCATGGGTCACCATTACAATTCAATTAGAAGTTGGAAATTACTAATTCAAATGAGCTTCATAGTCCAAAGTGAATGAGAAAGTCTATAAGGTCTTAGCATTGGAATTACATTTAAAGTTATTGTAAATTCACCCAAAGAAGAATGAACAAAAAAATCCCACTTGAAATGACTATTAAAACACCAAACATCCTATGTATGATTTCTCATTGTAATCAATATATCTATAGAATTCAATTTAGAATATCCAACACATAAACAATTGAATGGTTTATGGCGTTTTCTATTTGGAGTATACAAGTGTGAAGATAACATGAGAAGAAATGTTAAGGAGTGCAAACAGAATATAAAAATTAACAAATACTAATAATAAATCACTCATTTATGAGTTTAGAGAGCATCTTATATTCCCATAAACAAATATTATTAGATGTTACATAAGTATATTGGAATTAAAATGTATATAAATTTGTTTATTGAATATGAAGATATATCATTTATTTGGACAATCTAGAAGTTATATCATTTATTAGACATCACTTTGTTGTTAGCCATGATGATTTTCACTAATCTAGCCATATTGATTTCCCATATTCAAACATTTGACAACGAGGATTTGTTTTAATAACACATATTACAACATACATATAAGGAAAAATATAACCTTGAAGAGCTAAATGTTATTTGCTAGAGTGGATTCTTTCAAAAACTATATTTCAATGATACTCACAAAAATATATATACATCAAAAAATATTTGTGAGGGCTCAGTAAAAATATTTTCTAATGGTGGAAAATTTTAATGTATGCCAAGAGGAAAGTTTTGCACATGATTCTATCTTTACATGACACTAATTCAAGAATGAAATAAAAGAGTCACATGAATAAAGAGAGAATATTTTAAAGAAAAGTGAACCCAAGGATCACACTTGTAGAGATATAATAATAATGTTAAATTCAAATTTATCAACATCCACTTCGTCTTCAAGTAAAATATCATGTTTTTTCCATTGGAGGGTAGAGAATATGAGGCAAGTGGTTAGGCATGTAGCCTCACTCCCAATCTATTTCATCTCAAATACGAGATAAATCGCTCCTACTACATTAGATTTGATTTTTGGGTAGGCTATTTATCGTTGAAGCAATTATTCAAAGGAAATAACAACTAAGTGCACATTGTTAGGAAGAGAGCAAAACCTTGAAACTTGGTGTTCTATTGTTGAGAAATAGAAGGGTGGGCTTCAACCTCAACTTTTTCTTCAAAATCATAGTTCTTTTTTTCTCCATTCACCTTGAGCTATGACCACTAAGTTCATGCCACTAATAATATAAACCTAGGAATAAGAAAATGGAGATTCTAGCATGTTGATGTGTTTGTTTGTGGGAACATGGATTCCTCCCTTGTTATTATTCACACGTGAATTTTTGTTGCATTTGCTAGTCTAGTAGGAAACTTTACCATTGACTTATTTTTCCTTCCAACTTATTAATTACAATCCCCAACGATGATGAACATGCTGCAAATAAATAGGGTACATTGAATTTGCATGAAATATTTGGCCATTTAGATCCCTTAATTTGCAAAATTCAATCCATGTGATCTATCCATTACCATACAATGTTTCATGGCATACTAGTCATATGATGATCATGGTCATCAATTCCCTGATTAACATGTAGTTGAATATTGGACTAGTGAAATAAGACCCCCATATAAATCCAAGGGAGTGATGAGCTCAATGAAGTTCCTAAATTATAAAAGCAAACAATAGTAATGGAGAAAACATTAGGCCCAAATTGGATGGAATGTTGGTGCAATTGAAGAAGGCCTCAAAAAAATGTTTGATGATTGTTTGGAAGCTATAATTACTATGTAATAATTCAAAAAGCTTTTAGAAAGGCTCCTAAGATTTTAATGATGGTTGAACATGGAAAGAAGAAGCCATTCTTGAAGGCATTCCCAATCCTAGGAAATGACCATTACATTAACGAAGATTCAAAAGAAAGGTACATTTCTTCCCCACCTATAAAGGTGCACTACGAAGGGGTGAAAATGTGTCCATGTGGGGAATTTACGACGGAAATAAGAGCATGGAGGCGTCTTGGAAAATTCAAAACCATAAAAGCAACAACCTTGTACCTAAAGACACTTTTTGTAGTTGTACTTGAATACAAAGGATATGATGTGATGTTAAGTAAAGGGAAGGTCAATCTGAAGCATGTTGCTGCTGGACAGGTTAAGTAGATTGGTGTTAAAATTAAAAGTCTCTACAAGCTGGAGGTTGATGCATGTGCTTCTTGACTAGCAAGGTAGAACATATTCAGGGTAGAGATGTTGGAGAGCTCTAGCATAGGCGCATGGGACACCTACACCATGGAGCTTTGAAAATAATGTAGTAAATCACCACTAGACTTCCAAAATGCACCCTTAATCAACATGATGTTTGTAAGGGATTCACTCTTGGAAAATATGTTAAATCCTCCTTCTAGGGCTGAGATAGAAGAGATGGAGCCATCTTGGGGCGAGTTTTCTCAGATGTGTGTGGACCATTTTCCACAGTCTCAACTGCAAAGTACAGATATTATGTGATCTTCATAGATGTTTTTTCCCACAAATGTTGGATCTATTTCATGAAGAAGAAGGATGAGGTTTATTCAAAGTTTGTTGAATTTAAAGCCTTAGTTGAAAATGAGACTGGAAAGAAAATTAAATCCTTGAGAAGTGATAACGTATGAGAGTATGTGTCTAATGCCTTCAAAGAGTTATGTTCCAAGGAGGGTATTAGAAGGGAGTTGATTGCACCCCAAAACCCACAACAAAATGGGGTTACAGAGAGGAAAAATAGAAGTATTATTGGAGTTGCTAGAGTAATGTTGCATGACCAGGGATTTCCACTATCCCTCTGGGAAGAAGCCTTCAATATAGTTGTTTACTTGTAGAACAGGAGCCCTCACAAAATTATTGGAATGATTACACGTAAAGAGGCTTTCTCTAGGAGGAAGCCAGATGTCTTCTACTTTTGAATTTTTGGATCCATAGTCTATTGCCATGTCTCCAAAGATAGCAAGAAAAAGTTGGATCCCACTCTAGAGAGGGGGATCTTTGTGGGCTATTCACCTCATATTTATTGGGTGTACATGCCCTCACTCAGGATGACTGTGATGAGGAGGGATGTGATATTTTACGAGGAGAAATCCACGAGGTTCTCTCTAGAGCGAGAGTTGAGCATACCACCAAAGGAGGAGCTTCTAGCTCTAAAGGAGGAGCCTCAGTCAAATCCACAAAGTCAGATGTTTCTCAAAGGAAAGAGGACATTCCAGGAGGATTAGGTAGAGAAACCACATGTGGAGGAACAAAGAGCAGGCCAAGTGGAGGAACCCACTCACACAAAGCCTTCCAGAGAAGGGAGGAATCTTACCTTTGCAATTGTACACCATAAAACTTGTCCACTTGAAAGAATATGAACATATAAACTAGAATAGATTGTTACCAAAAAGACTTGGTGACCTTGTAATTTGTCAATTAATCATTAACAACATCAAATAGGTACTGACTATAGTGAAATTTGATAAAGATTTTTTTAACAGGTGAAATAGAAGATAAAATCCCTAGTATGACTTCATCTACTATTTGATCATGTTCACATCCTACAAACAACAAATCATTAAAATGCTCTGTCTAGGCATCTTTGGGAAAATATTTGAATAATATGGTGGATTGTGTTCTAGTAATGAAGAATTTAGAGGTAAAAAGGATGAAAGACGTGTATATTTTTCCTCCAAGGTTAATCCATGATACAATTGGCTTAAAAATTCTTCACTTAAAGGTTTGACTTCATTAGGCATTATAAGGTCTATCATTTACAAATTAGATTTGGAGTTAATAGAGACCAATACAAACCCACTCTTTGACACTATTTCCTATTTACTTAGAAGAAACCTTTCGGAACACCAGGTGACAAAGTCGGGAAATGGCTGAGACTAGGGTATGATAAATTGCGCTAAGTAAGACTCCCACCCTAATAAGATATCTTGCAAGTCTTGAAAGCGCTAGAATGCCCAAGCTCGAAGCTCAAACAAATCAAACTCACATTGTGTTTCATGAGCATCATCTTCTCGATCAATTAAGGGAAACTAATTAAAGTTAACAGAGGTTTTGTGTGACGGTTTAACAACTTTTCCCTTGATCTTTACAATTTATAGATTGAAATGTAATGGAAACACGAAAACATAATTACGCATTAGAAACTTTGAGGCAGAAATTTGAAATAGCAGTAGGTGACGAGCTCTTGTATGGTTCTTTGTTGTTTCAATAATATGAATAAACTAACAATGTTTTGTGATGCTTTTAGAGACGGATTTGATAGAAACCCATAAGAAGATT
Source organism: Pinus tabuliformis (assembly GCA_031772625.1). Taxonomy (NCBI): domain Eukaryota; kingdom Viridiplantae; phylum Streptophyta; class Pinopsida; order Pinales; family Pinaceae; genus Pinus; species Pinus tabuliformis. Next base: position 924,417,337 of record CM062809.1, on the reverse strand, counting down.
GTACGGAGGGGTGCATGCAAGGATGGAATTTCAAAACAGAGTCACCCGTCAAATTTGACGATTTTCACACTTTCCCGACCTTTTTCCTAATATCAAGTAAGGATCTTGACGGCTTTGCAAAATTTTTAACTGTATTTGACGGGCAAATCACCCCATGACGGGCAAATTGCCCGTCAAATTCCATCCCTGGGTGCGGGGGGCTCAATTCACCAGGTAATGTCACGTACAAAAAGGTGGATTTCAATAAAGACAAAATGCAGACCCGCCATTAAAGTTCAAAAGCAGGGGCAGGGTGCAATGCCTTAATCATCGTTATTGCATTGCTAAACAACCAATAGCTATGGACTAATAACTACCAAAAAAAATTGAGACTATGTTACTATGCAACTATCTAACTTATCATAAAATTTACTTAAATATTAATAATGAATTTTTTTTATTGGTTAATAATTAAATTAAATTCAAAAAATGTTAAACTAATATTTTAAATATTATATTAAATCTTTATATTAAAATATTATACTTTAAATAGTGTTCTCATTTAAAAAAATAAAAATACAAATATTTTAATAATAACTGTAGAAGAATATTATTTGTTCTATTGTGATAAAATGTGTTATTGGTAATTAAAGTAAAATGTTAGGTAAAAGTGAAAAAATTTATTTTGAATTCTATTTTAATATTTTTTATTCGAATAAATTTTTTTATTGGAATAAAAAATAATAGAAAATGTATTCGCGAGTGTTTAATTATTCGATGAATGAAATAAAGTTGTTCCAACCACCTTACCTTTTAAAAATAAATATTTTATATATTTTAAATTAATTTAAACCCTAACAATAAAGTTTATTAAAAAAACAATTATGTCAAAAGACTAGCTTCCCACATAAATAGTATCACCTCTAATATCAACTTTATATATTCATTTACAAAAGCAAAGACGATGTAAGTGTCGCTTTTCCAATGATGTTTAGTGTACGCGGAGACCGACCCTAAGTAATTTTCACAAAGAATTTTTTTATTGTTTTTTTATTTTTTGAGTTATTTTTATAAAGAATTTTTCATGGTTTCTGGCATGGTATTACTTTCATTTTTGTTTTGATTTTATATTAGTTTGTTTTTTATTTAAAAAATTATGTTGTTTATCTATAATATAATATTAAGATTTAATTTTTATTATTATTTAAATTTATTTATTTTTAAGGTAATTGGTTGAAGTCTTATTATGAGTGTTTTAATAATTTCTATTTCTCTTAGTTATTAAATTTTTGCTTTTTGTTTTATTTCTTTTTATTTATTTATTTTGCCTTTTTTTTTCATTTTTTTCTTACTTATTTATATATGTTATTATAAATAATATTAGTTAATCATATTTCTTAATTTTTGGTATTTTTAGTTTAATGAAGTTATGTTTAAGTTAAGTGGCACGTACTAACTATTATGTAGCCTTTGTTTATTTTTGAAACAAGAAATAAATAATAAATTAAATTTTATAAGTATAGAGAATTTGTTTGTGTAATGGATATAGTGTTATAAAATTATATATGTTCAAATTTCGTTAAAAAATAATTAAAGATGAAAGTCTCTTCAGAGAAATTAAACTATCTCTATTTATAAAATATCAAATGATATATTATTTTATAAAATTGTGTTTTAATATTTATAGAAAATCAAATGATATGAATTTAGAAAACTTATCGAAATTACTTTCACAATCTACGATCCGTTCCTGAGTTGTCAAATTACACTGAAGGGACTCGCTTTTAAACGAGGAAGGAACCTCTTTCGTGTGAAAGTAGATGGAAGAAAGTGGCGTTTAGGTTACGAACGAACTCGGACCTCGCTTTTTTCGTTCACAAAGAAGGGAGGGAAAGTTTAGTTTATGAAGGAACTCGGAACTTGCCTTTGCTTTTTTCCTCCGCAACAAAGAGGGAAAGAACCTATGAAACTCCCAACGTGTTATTTGTAAACACAATTTGCAATGTATGGTAGTGAATCTTGGGGTTCATTTATTTAATCAACATTTTTAATTTCCAATGGAAGATCATCACCCCCATGAAGAACAATATAAAAAAAAAAATGATACTATTTTTAAAATTAGGCACTTAATATAATCTTGTAGTTTCTTAGAATACTTGGCCATAAAAAATATGTGGTGTAGCATAATAGTTTGTCTTATTCGAGACAATATTCAAAGATCACACAGGTCGGGGACCATATTAATTGTCTATTCATTCATCAACTTCTCCCACCGAGCGCTACATATTCTTTTAAGTCCAGCGCATAAATCATAATAAGAAATGTTCTCCTTCTTTAGAGATTTGTTCAACTTTTGGACTAGAGACATGATAGTTTCTTCTCTAAAACCTTGAGCAAGCTTGGAAAAAAGCTCTTTGAAGTTTTATTCATTTCAAATGTTTGAAACAGAGGTATCCTAAATCAACTTTCCAAAGCAAGATTCCAAATTGATTGGTTAACATAGTAGAAAGAATCTTGAAGCAGAGGTATCCTAAATCAACTTTCCAAAGCAAGATTCCAAATTGATTGGTTAACAGAGTAGAAAGAATCTTTATTGTCTCTAGCAAATTGAAATTTCTTCAAAAGGTAGAACTACAAGATCCCCATGTTATGAAATATGTCTACCACTTTGACCAAGACAACCCTTATATCAACCATTGCAAGAAACATCGTGTGAAGACAATATGTTTCAACAATATTTTTGTATTGTTATCCTGACTATTGTGGCACCTTAAACCTTTCTTGAAAGTGGCCATCATTTGCAAACAAATTTGAATTACTTCCTCTCTCCATCACTTCTGAATGTACAATAATCATCTAAATGTAGGTGGATAAGTTATCTCAGCTACTCTTTAGTCATTGCTTTTGTTGCAAGCAACAATAACAAATTTTGTCCCTGGGCCTGAATTTTTCTCTGCAAATTTTAGGGTACAATAGTACACATTAGGTTAAATGTTCTCAAATGCACAAAATTAGTAGCATGTGAAGTAGACAAATACATTTCAAGGGTCAAGCTACTTCTCGAAAGAAAAATGGGTTTGAAACCTACCAACCTCAACAAGGTTATCACCTCTTGAGGTAATCTTCAACACGTATAAAATCTCCCTCTTATTTTAATTCTCTATCTCTCCAATAGAGTCGACGTCTTATGAAGCTTTTAAAATATGTTTGTTGTGGTGTTAACAATGTTCAGTAAAGCCTCATTGTGGTTGGAATGAAAATTTTTAACAGGAAAAAGAAAATACAAGTTGGGGTTTTCAGGCAGCGGGGCTCACCCAATGTCTATGGGGAAGCACACTGCAATCTGGCATTCTCTCCGTCTAAGTGCACCAACTGCCTTGTTGAAACCGCCAGCGATATATGAATATATTGCGGCCTTGCCATCAGTGCTGAGGGTGACTCCACTAAATGTTCACTGGATTACGAGAAATACCCATTCTTAATGGCTACTTCCCACCACACTGATACTTGGGGTCTCCACATGTTTGCGAATATCATGGTGAACAAAGGTCAATCGCACTCGTTAAAATCAGTTCACTATGTTACTGTTTCAAAAAAAACCCATGTTACCCAATTTGTGCATCCCCAATCCTTTCATACAACTGCAACCACGTCTCATTTGATTCCAGACCAACTTGATAGATTAGATGCAACGAGAAATGATGAATTCCCTCCTTAAAAATTACCAATTGCAAGAGGAAGTGCTTAAACAAGGGAAGTGGGCAACAAGCTGCCTGCAAAACCATTAGAAAATCAGATCTCCTTCCAACATCCTTTAAATAAAGTTCCATTAGTGGAATATGCTAAGAAAAAAATGGTGCACAGGTTGACGCTTTCCCAAGTCGTTACAGTGTTGTTAGGAAAACAACTAGTGTTTTAACAAACAGTTGAATAATTTACTTATTCTACTCCATCAGAGGAAAATCAAATCTTATACCTAAAGTTAGCTTCTTGACGCGCAAGAGATTTAACCAACATAGTGCAGTTCTCTTGAGCCCAGTAAGATATCCAGACAAGAAACAAAATTTTACACAATGAATACGCAAATCAAGTATGAGGTTCAAAAATTATTTTCCAAAACTTACATTTCATAATGAACCAATACATCTATAGGCTGAAATGTTTTGGATAATGGAATTCTTTACCCTACATTAGATCTCAACTTCCTCTTTCCAATCATTGTCCTCTATGACAATGAAAGTCTAGATCTCACTTCAACAGGCTCTTCATCACTCTTTTAGGGCTCCCACCTGAAATCTCTCTTCAGTATTGTTTTGCAATTCACCGTGCCTTCTCTTATTATGGTTATGAAGAGGAGGAATACTGAAAAAAGTTTACATTTTTGTTTTTAAAAGAAACATGTAGCATTTTACTCATATTTTTCTAGAGTTGGTTCAGAGAAGTATTTATAGCTACCCTGGTTATTTACTACTATTTTGCTTATGGAATTTAAACTATAGAACCTCCAAAAGCGTGCTTATTGCTTCTATGGTATACTGTAGTGGCTAGAAATAAGTTCAAGATGAATGGGTAAATATTGTTGTTAATGTAGTTGTGGCAATAATTATAGGCATGGTAATGTGCCATCCTATGCTCTATTAGAAGGGATTTTGTTCTTGAAAATACATTTTTGTTTATATAAGTCATTTTGCATGTTGCAAGTACTTTGTCGCATTCTCCTTCATCGTCAATTGCAGATGATGAAAATGGACTCCCTTCACCCCCATTTGATGAGGGTTCCTTTTTGACAATTATTATTTCAAATCAAAGTACAACTTTTGCAATTCAACAATTCCAATTTAACAATGTTATCGACCTCTCTTTGCACCTTTTTGGGCAATTGTTGGTAATTCCCTTTCAGGTAGAATTAGAAAATGGTCGACTAATATCGTTTGGAGGTTAAAGGACAAATAAGAGTGAAAGCAGTTGCCTTTGTTTATTCCAAAAAAAAAAAACTGAAATTGTTTCAAACTTCACAATATTATCAACTAGAAGCAACTTTAAAACTTGTTTGGCTCTATTGGGTCACATGTTTGAAAATTTGGGAGAAAGGATCGTTGAATTTTGAATAAATTAACCTCTTATACATAACTTCATATACAATAGAAGAAATTAAAATGGTTATTGAAGATAGAATGTATGATGCTCCCTCCGTCTCTGTGTACCTTCTTTCTCTCTATGTACCCTCTTTCTCTATTTGTTCTAGAAATAGATCACATGTGCTTCCCTATCCCACTCAATGGAAGTTCAAACTCCCTTGTGAACTTCAATAGAAAGTCGAAACCACATTATTTAGTCGATTAACTAATTCCATTGTCTAGTTTGGAATCCCTATTCTAAGTTTTGATGGGATGGTGTTCTTTAGGCTAGGAAAGGTTTGGACAAGTATGAAATCTGCGTCATGGAACTTCAAGGAATATTGAAGATATTGTGGGCATAGAAGACTTTCCCAACAATAAGTTGTGGAGGATCCCCTCCATGCTCTAGTGAGGTCGAAAGGCAAACTTTTTATTTATTTTCACATTAAGCTACGAAGGGTCCCCTCCATGCTCTAGTTAGGTCGATAGGCATCTTCCTCTGTACTTGTTATTAATATTCCACTAGAAGGACAAACTTTTTATTTATCTGCACAACAAGCTGGGGAGAAGCCCCTTTATACTCTTGCTACATCGATAGGCATATATTTTATTTATTTATTTTGATAATGTATATACCTTTAATAGTCATCAAAATATGTATCTGTTATTTAATTTATATAAAATTGAGAATTTGTGATTCAGTGGTTGTCAAAAAGACATAACATAAGTTTTAAAACTAAAAAATTAGACGTTAAAATTCTAGAAGCTTTATTCCAAAATAAATCACATTTATACACATTTTTATTTTTTTAAAGAATGAAAATTCTACGAGATTTATTCCAAAATAAACAACACCTATTCACGTCTTTAAGTGTAGAAGCATTTTTCTATCAAATTAATCTCACAATTAGAAATTGAAATATTGACATACTAATTAACAAAATTTTCAATTTTCAATTTTCGATTTTTATTTTTTTATTTCTTTTATTAAATTTATATTTATAATTTTGCATTTACCTGATTGATAATTATAAATTATATTACTATACAATTTGTTGATAAATACATATCAGAATCAATTAAAATTGGAAACATGGTGGAAATAACTTTTGGAAAAATGGCTCGTGCTTCTGGCGTTAAGGTTATCTCGCTCAACCCCAATGGATCAATGGCCACCATGTTCTCTAGACTCTCTCTTGCCAAGAGAATATGGGAAATGCAATGGAGATGGATTGCTTCGATTTCATGATGGAGTCACCTACAAGGGAAATAGTGAAAATTATGAGGTGGATTGACCTTTTCTCTAGGGAGGTTGGAACAAAGCAAGGCCTCAAATATTGGTAGCAGAAATCTTATGGAACAAGATGAATTTCCCACTGATGGCTTGTTCTTTTGACTCCCCATTTGTTGGAAAGGTAGAGGAGGCACAACATAAATTTAACACATAAAACACACGAGTTGTGGCTCATATATTGATCACACACAAATTGATTATTACAATGAACCCAGTGAGGGGTATTTAAACGTTTTCCGACTAGTGACTCACCTAAAATAAATTCACATGCACACACACTCTAAATTCGACTTTTCCCAAAATATGATTTAACTCGAAATCACTCGACTTGACTCTATTAACTAACTCTTGAAATTTAGCCAACTCTTGCATGTGAGATTAATTACAATTTCCAACACTCCCCCTTAATTACAAACATATGACTCAGCATAGCTAAAACATGACTCAACTATGCCTATTAGGCTTACTATAAAAATGGACTCAATCATAACTCAAACATTCCTACTGGTCTATGTCTCAGCTAGGCTTGCAATGACTCAAAACTTTTACAATTTTGCATTTTTTTTCTCTTCTTCCAAATTCTATCTCCTCAAAATTGCTTCATAATTCTATGTTGTGCGTTACTACTGTAGGCTTCATATTTATTTACTTATTGCTTCTGAAATGTTTCTTTGGCTTGTCTTGAATTTGATATGAGTCAATTTTCTAAAAATTCCTCTTCAAGTATTCATTCAACTATGGGTTGCTGCCACAACTATTTATCTTCAGACTATCTTCTTCCCTCTGTTTCTTGTGCTTCATATTCTTGTCTTTATTTCTGCCATATTTATTGACAACAGAATCTTATCTCTTCTTGACTCCATTGCTGAAAGATGGTTTAAATGCATTCATCGTTGTCTTTAGAAACATCCATGTCCTTTCCTGCATCCTATTCTTCATATTCTCGTTTAGTTGGACTATTATCATGTTTCCCTGCTGCAATCAAAATCAACATTAAAAATATCTTCTTTATGCTCTATAGTGAGAGATTCCTCCTATTCCTTTTCCTTCTCTATCTTCTTTTCCATTGTTTTACAAACCTTTGATGATGGAAACAAGTTGTCTTCCACTTGGCTTCCAAACACAAATGGGCTTCCCTCACCATATAGAAACATATCAATAATAGTTTTTTGTTGCATCAAGTGCAACAACTCATCATTAGTTGATTGTTCTTCATCAACGTTAACATCAACATAATTTTCATCCACTCTATGGTGGGATATTAGAGCATGCATTTTCTCATTGACAATTCGAAACCCATCAACTGTGGTAGGATTCACTAATTCACATCTCACTTTGCAGTCATCATCCATATTTGTTTCGTCATAGTGGGATTCACCATCATCTACACCATCCATGTTATAGCGGAGTCCTTGAGCATTTATATTCTCTTGGTCTGTTTCACACACATAGGCTTCAACTTCTCTCTCTGCAATCTTTGTTGCATCTTATTCATTCATATGCATGCTTGCATAATGGGGTTCAATTTTATAGTATTCACGACCATCGTCCACTTTTGAGTGGGATTCTCCAATCTATGTTGTCCTCTTAGAGTCTTTCTCATATAATCTCAAATATGCGGATTCCTTCTCTGCTTGTGGAATAACCTGTTGCTTCATGTCACTCCACCTTACACCAAATTCTTCTTTCAAGATCTTCCATGCTTCCTTGGGAGGTGTAGCTTTTGCTACCTTGCACATAACAATTTCATCCATTACTTGTTGAATGAAACTCAAAATTAGGGCATCAGTAAATACAGGAGGTGGTAGTAGATCCATGCTACACAAATCAACCTTGATTTCTTCTTTGTCTTCTTCTAGACTTCTCAGTTTTTCAGCTGTGTCCTGAACCTCTCTAAATATGACAAGGATCTATGTCTCTTATTTTAGATTCCTTTTCTTAATCTACTTTAGTCGTGATTTGCGACCAATGACTGCAGTATTTCCTCTATCTTATGGCTTCTTTCAAGATTGCATGGGGCTATCTTCCATATCGCCCCCCAAAAAAATATGATTTTTAATATGCACCCCCGTAAGGCACAATCTTCACCCAAAACAACTGACTTTTCTACTAGCGGCAGCGTATAAAATCCACTCTAAATAACTTGCAGCAAGAGCTGAGACTTTTTTTCTAAAAGCGGCTCAACAAAGATGGCTCGAGGGTACGACTTGGAAAATTAAAAATGAATCACTGCTCTTAGCTCCTTCCTTCCACTAAAATATTAACTCGCTTATCACTTAATGGGGAAAGCCCTTGGCGACTCTCTCCTCTCCCACACTCTCTTCTTTGAGGATGTGGCGATGGTTGTTGATGGCAACTGCGACTGTTCACGAATCTTCCAAACAATATTTTTTTCCTTGGGTGGATCTCGACTTTAACTTTGCTTTGATACCAATTTGTTGGAAAGGCAGAGAAGCCAAAACAAAAATTTCACACAAACCATAGGAGTTGGTGGTATTCTCTGATCACACAAAACTTGATCATTACAATGAACTCGATGAGGGGTATTTAAACCTTTTTCGACTAACGACTCGCCTAAATTAACTTCACATGTATACACACTCTAAATTCGACTTTTCCCAAAATATGACTTAACTCGAAATCACTCTACTTGACTTAGTTAACTGACTCTCCAAATTTAGCCAACTCTTTCATGCGAGAGTAATTACAATTTCCAACATCCCCAACATTTGATATTAAATTATTCCCCGCAGTCTATTCTCTATGGGTTGGAGATTGGTCTATCGTTTCTTCACAACAATCGATTAGTACCTTGTCCGCTATGTCTGGTATGAGCTTTGGGGTTTTTTTCAGAACGAAACATTAGGCACCATCCACAATGGTCTCCCACTCATTTTATACTTATTTCTTCTAGTCTATGAATATTAGCCATGTTCTGACTACTATAGCGAAGGGGGTCTCTACGAGGCATGTAGACACCCTGGGGACTTATGGCATCAAGGCATTACTGCCTATGCCTAAATCAGGGGCTCCTCATACCATATCATGTCATTCATATTTCCCTATTCATATATTTATTAAAAACATAAGTGGAAAGACAAAAGTATTATGGGTTGAGGAATCTTCTTGAGTTACATCCCTTACATTGTTAATTCAAGACAGATGGGGATTTCCTATAAGTATCTAGTCACTACATTTTGTAGGGAAGATATTGCAAGACCCACTACTTCTAAAAGACTTCAGTATTGTTAAAAACTCAACAATGATTTTGACTTCAGTATTCTTAAAAACTCAATAGTGATTTTGAATCTCAGGTTTCGCAGAGGAGCAAATCATGCCAAGTCATCAAATGGCCCCTAAGTATCCTTCAAGTATGTTTTTCAAGGGAAGACCTCTGCAGCCATAGGGAAAGTTATGTCATCCATAGATCAAACACAAAATTTCCCTCAGGGTCCATATATTGTGGACCAGATGGAACAAGTTATATCTATGGAAGTAAAAAACACACAGGTCTCTGAAATATTCTCTACATTATAATCTAAAGCTATCATATGAAAATTAATCAAATTTCGACCAAAAATAACATCTTTGCATTAGTGGGAGTTCTCTATTACTAGTGTAGAGAATATTTCAATATGCACCCCCTACACTAGTAGTGTTCTCTACTACTAGTGGCCGGAATTACCACTCTTAAACCTATCAAGATAGAAGGACATATCAAGAAGAAAAATGTTCAAGAAGTGAAAGATCACATAGAGAATCAAGAAATGAATCCAACCATATCTTGTAATGCATTGGAAGAAATTACGACTCCTCAAAATCTCAAGATAGAAGGACATATCAAGAAGAAAAAGATTCAAGCAGTGAAAGATCACATCGAGCATCAACAACAAGTTCTCCAACTTTTAAAGGATAACGCCACTTTGGTGCAGAATCGAATGAAACAATGGGATGATCAACACCGCAGTGAAAGATTTTTTGATGTAGGCGATTGGGTATTTTTACGACTACATCTCAAGAAAGCTATTTATGAGAAGGAAATGTTGGCAATACTACATGCACTTAAGAAATGGCGACCTTACCTAATGGGAAGACACTTCAAGGTAAAAATGGATCATGATAGTCTTAAATACTTTTTAGAACAAATATTATCTTTAGAAGAACAAAAAAAATGGGTCACAAATATGTTGGGTTATGACTAAGAAATCATCTACAAAAAATGGAAGCAAAATGTTGTTGCAGATGCACTCTCAAGAAAGGATGAGGATGTGGAAGCATTGTTTTGTGCTATTTCTATTATCCAACTAGATTGGATAAATGAAGCAAGGGATGAATGAAAGAAGGATGAAGAAGTGTGGCCACTCATTCAAAATTTGTAGAAGATCCTAGTTCAAACAATATTGCCAGAACTTGACGAGGAAGGAAAAATCATAATGGACCCTGGAGTAGTCACAGAAACAAGAACCCGATAGCTATGAAATCGATCAATTTTAGAGTATCTCATCAAGTGAAAGAACTTATCCGCTAAAGATTCCACATGGGAGGACAAGAATTTTATACATAACCATCAAGAACTACTCAAGTGTTGAAGACAACACTTTTTGAAGGAGAGGGGCATGTTAGGTCCCTATACTACTAGTGTAACCCCTTATTGTTATTAGTATAACCCACTTATTATATTGTTGTGCCAATGTAGTCCCCATATTGTTATTATTGTGCCCCATAGAAGCCCACTATTGTTATTATTGTGCCCTTACATTATTATTTTTATGTCGGCTCTGATTATATTATGACCCCTTAGACTCCTATATATAGAAAGGAGGTCTTGTCATTTGTATCATCTAAGAATTGTTCATTTGTGTAATGTAAAGGAAGTTGCCCCCTCGAAGATGCTTATTTCTAAGGCGTTGATCTATCTTTTCTATCTTTTTATGAGTTGGTTTCATAACATACTTGGACATTGAATTGTGATATTTACCTATGTTCCAAGGGTTTCTTTATTGTGCAATTTAATACACAAAATCAGTTGGATTTTGTACTAAATGAAGGACCATGGTTCTGAGTAATGTCGGGCTATCCATTACACCATGGTTTCTAGGATTTGATGCAACCTCCATGGTAGTCACTTCCATGCTAGTTTGGGTGAGGCTTCCAAACCTACCCCTCCCTTTCTAGAACCACCAAGTTCTTGAAGATGTTGGGAACAAACTTTAGAAATTTAGACAAAATGGATATGGAGAGAACAAAAAAGGAATATTCACCTTTTCTTAGATTTGTGTGGAGATTGGTATCAATAAATGATTACTAGACCACATCATCCTAGAACATAACAACTTTTTGTGGACACAAATCCTTGATTATGAAAATACGACCTTCAAATGTTGTGTGTGCTTTCAAATAAGTGACCTTCAGAACACATGCCCTTTTGCGAAGAAGATCTCAAAAAATGAAAATAAGCAGCGACACAAACTAAAAGGATGACAGTTCAATGATTCTCCCCCCTCGGAAGAAGAGGAGGGGGATATTCAAGACTCACAACCTATTCAATCTGAGGATAAATTGGAAGGTGCAGTTGTGAATCAAGGTGGCTCTAATACTCCCCCACCGTCGGGTCTAGATTTAGAAATCCAAGAGTCTTTGACTCGTCATGGTGGAACTAAATGTGCCCATGTCTAAGAATCATCAAGGTCAGAGAAATAATCTCCTCGTCTTGTTGGGGGGCAAGAACTCTCTTTGGTACTGATTGATCCAGACCCAGAAGGATGCCAAAAGGTGCGACATAGGAAGGGGAAAAAAGAAAAAACCAGCACTTAATGTCATCCATCATCTTTTCTTTCTATCTTTTTTATTTCTTCTTCACAGCATATTGTTGACATTCTTGGCTTTTTATTTGCCACTTCACTTTTATGTTGGCTCTCTCTATGTAACGAGTGGTATTTTTGTGCCTCATGATGCATACACACTATATGTGTTTACAAAGTGTAATTTTTATTTACAATAATAAAAATTACACGTGAGATCAATCAATAAAAATGAATGAACTAAATCTCTTATTTCATGCATAAATGTATGCTTCTACTAACACGTAGAATCAAATAATAATTAACATATTTTCGAAGTCGGGGAAACACCAAAATGAATTAGGGTGGTTATGTTGTTTAATGATTTGGGGGTGTTTCTTTTTGATGAAATGATTACTTCAAAATATCTTGGGGTCAATGTGAATGCGCATACAATGGAGCAAGGATGTGATGTGGGACATTAGAATATTTACTTTCACCATTAGGGTAATCCCAATTAGTGTTTCTAATGGATCTTTTAAGAACAATACATTGATGATATATAAAGAGATATTTTTAAGGACTATTGGGGTAAGAGGAAATAGAGGGTCATTATGTATCATGATGTTTTCATGGGTCACCATCACAATTCAATTAGAAGTTGGAAATTACTAATTCAAATGAGCTTCATAGTCCAAAGTGAATGAGAAAGTCTATAAGTTCTTAGGATTGGAATTCCATTTAAAGTTATTATAAATTCACCCAAAGAAGAATGAACAAAAAATAATCCACTTGAAATGACTTTTAAAACACCAAACATCCTATGTATGATTTCTCATTGTAATCAATATATCTATAGAATTCAATTTATAATATCCAACACGTAAATAATTGAATGGTTTATGGCGTTTTCTATTTGGATTATACAAGTATGAAGATAACATGAGAAGAAATGTTAAGGAGCGCAAACATAATATAAAAAATAACAAATACTAATAATAAATCACCCATATATGAGTTTAAAGAGCATCTTATATTCCCATAAACAAATATTATTAGATGTTACATAAGTATATTAGAATTAAAATTGATATACAATTTGTTTATGAATATGAAGATATATCATTTATTTGGACAATCTAGAAGTTATATCGTTTATTAGACATCACTTGCTTGTTAGCCATGATGATTTTCACTGATCTAACCATATTGATTTCCCATATTAAAACATTTGACAATGAGGATTTAAACTATAACCTTGAAGAGCTAAATGTTAATTTCTAGAGTGGATTTGTTCAAAAGCTATATTTCAATGATACTCACAAAAATATATATACATCAAAAAATATTTGTTGGGGCTCAATAAAAATATTTTTCTAATGGTGGAAAATTTCAATGTATGCCAAGAGGAAAGTTTTGTACATGATTCTATCTTTAGATGACACTAATTCAAGAATGAAATAAAAGAGTGACATGAATAAAGAGAGAATATTTTAAAGAAAAGTGAACCCAAGGATCACACTTGTAGAGATATAATAATAATGTTAAACTCAAATTTATCACCCTCCTCTTCGTCTTCAAGTAAAATATCATGTTTTTTTTTCCATTGGAGGGTAGAGAATATGAGGCAAGTAGTTAGGCATGTAGCCTCACTCCCAATCTTTTTCATCTCAAATATCAGATAAATCGCTCCAACTACATGGGATTTGATTATTGGGTAGGCTATTTATCGATGAAGCAATTATTCAAAGGAAATAATAGCTAAGTGCACATTGTTAGGAAGAGAATAAAACCTTGAAACTTGGTGTTTTATTGTTGATAAAAAGAAGGGTAGGCTTCAACCTCAACTTTTTCTTCAAAATCATAATTCTTTTTTTCTCCATTCACCTTGAGATATGACCACTAAGTTCATGCCACTCATAAATATAAACCTAGGAATAAGCAGATGGAGACTCTAGCATGTTGATGCCTTTGTTTGTGGGAACATGGATTCCTCTCTTGTTATTATTCACATGTGCATTTTTGTTGCATTTTCTAGTATAGTAGGAAACTTTACCATTGACTTATTTTTCCTTCCAACTTACAAATTACAATCCCCAATGATGATGAACATGCTGCAGATAAATAGGGTACATTGAATTTGCATGAAATATTTGGAGAAATTTGTGGCCATTTAGATCCCTTAATTTGAAAAATTTAATCCATGTGATCTATCCATTACCATTCAATGTTTCATGGCATACTAGTCATATGATGATCATGGCCATCAATGCCCCCATTAACATGTAGTTGAATAGTGGACTAGTGAAATAGGACCCCCATAGAAATCCAAGGGAGTGATGAGCTCAATGAAGTTCCTAAATTATGAAGAAAACAATAGTAATGGAGAAAACATTAGGCCCAAATTGGATGGAATGTTGGTGCAATTGAAGAAGGCCTCAAAAAAATGTTTGATGGTTGTTGGAAGCTATAATTACTATGTAATAATTCAACAAGATTTTAGAAAGGCTCTTGAGATTTTAATGATGGTTGAGCATGGAAAGAATAAGGAATTCTTGAAGGCATTCCCAATCCTAGGAAATGACCATTACATTAATGAAGATTCAAAAGAAACGTACATAGCTTCCCCACCTATAAAGGTGCACTACGAAGGGGTGAAAATGTGTCCATGTGGGGAATTTGCGGTAGAAATAAGAACATGGAGGTGTCTTGGAAAATTCAAAATCATAAAAGAAACAACCTTGTACTTGAAGACAATTTTTGTAGTTGTATTTGAAGACAGAGGATATGATGTGATGTTGAGTAAAGGGAATGTCAATCTAAATCACGTTGCTACTAGATAGGTTAAGTAGACTGGTGTTAGAATTAAAAATCTCTACAAGCTGGAGGTTGATGCATTTGCTACTTGAGTAGCAAGGTAGAACATATTCATGGTAGAGATGTTGGAGAGCTCTAGCATAGGTGCATGGGACACCTACACCATGGATCTTTGAAAATAATGCAGCAAATCACCACTAGAATTCCAAAATGAACCCTTAATCAATATGATGTTTGTGAGGGATTCACTCTTGGAAAATATTTTAAATCCTCCTTCCAGGGCTGAGATAGAATAGATGGATCCATCTTGGGGCAAGTTTACTCAGATGTGTGTGGACCATTTTCCACAGTCTCAACTGCAAAGCATAGGTATTATGTGATCTTCATAGATGTTTTTTCCCACAAATGTTGGATCTATTTCATGAAGAAGAAGGATGAGGTTTATTAAAAGTTTGTTGAATTTAAAGCCTTAGTTGAAAATAAGATTGTAAAGAAAATTAAATCCTTGAGAAGTGATAACATATGAGAGTACATGTCTAATGCCTTCAAAGAGTTATGTGCCCAGGTGTTGGGTCCTTATAATACTAGTGATTACCCCATTACTATTGTAGTTATACCCCTTATTTATATTGTTGTGCCCCTATTACCCCCATGTTGTTATTTCTGTGCCCCATAGAATCCCTCTATTGTTATTTTTGTGGCTTTATATTATTATTGTTAGGTCGGCTGGATTATATTGTGACTCCTTAGACTCCTATATATAGAAAGGAGGTTTTGTCATTTGTATCATCGAAGAATTGTTCATTTATGTAATGTAAAGGAGGTTTCCCCCTCGAAGAGGCTGAATTCTAAGGCGTTGATCTATCTTTTCTATCTTTTCTTGAGCTGGTTTCATAACATTTGGTATCAGAGCTTTGGATTCTAGGGTTTCGCTGCTCCAAACAGGGCATCATGGAATTTTCGCTATAACTTTTTTTCTGGGACGTTTCAGAAGTCACAAAAAAACCCATTTGAGAAGAAATCGCGCTGAACCTTGGGTCCAAATTTCAGAGCTTTTCACGCGATATTTGCGGAGATATGATCTGAGGAAGTTGGTCTTTTTGCAGACTCCTGAATTACATTCAAAACAGGTGACCTGGGGAAAATCGTCATAACTTTCTCTCTGGGGATCAGATTGAAATTTTGTAAGAAGGTACAGAAAGAGGACGGACTGTAGTTTCTTGTATTTGTGTTTTAGATCCAAAGGTTGAAACAGTGACTCGTGGCACATCGTACAAGTTCGCTCTACTGAACTAGTCTAAAAGCAAGTCACTGTGGGAGATTTCACATAACTCTTCCTTGGAGAATCCAATTTGGGTCAGACTTGTGGCATTGGAAAGAGGACGTAGAAGGCTACTACAGGTCGCAATTTCAGAACTAGATGATCCAAAATTACAGAGATACATCAGATTCAATATCAGGCTTCTATAAAGTGAAAAAAGGTGTGTAGTTTTTTTTAATTTTTGTGTAAGCTTGGTTTAACGGAATTCAAAGGGCATAGTAAAGCATTATTATCGGTAACTGATGCCCCGAGGAAAGAAAATGCAAACACCTAGTAAGGAACCTGAAAGCTCTAGCATGACTCATGAAGAAGAGGAAGAAATGCTACATGATATATCAAAATTACAAGAACAAGTGCAACAAATGTCACGCTCACAAAAGCTAACAGAAGCTAAGATAAATGGCGTGGAATCTAAGATAAAGGGCATGGAAGCTAAGATGGATGATTCGAAGACAGATTTGAAGAGAGACATGGAAGATTTGAAGACAGACATGGCAGATTTGAAGACAGATTTGACAAATTTTCTACAAGAAATAATTACTAATGGTGAAAAGGTTGTAAAGGAAACTCATGATGTGAACAAAAGAAATGTTAATCATGATTCCATAGACTCTAATGTTGGATCGAAGACCCACCATATTCCAAAAATCGATATGAGGAAGTTTGATGGCAAGGATCCCGCCACATGGATATTACAGATGGAGCAATTCTTCGATCTCAATAATGTGCAAAACACACAAAAGGTACGTATGGCAACTGTATATTTGGAACCAAATCAGTTTGTATGGTATCAATGGCTTTGCTCTCGTAAACAATTTATCACTTGGGCAATTTTTACGGAAGAATTGATAGCACATTATGAAGATACAAAAAGCAACACTTTTTTTAGCCAATTGATAAGTCTCAAACAAAAGGGTTCAGTAATGGAGCACATTGAGGAGTTCCAAAAATTGAACATAAGGGTAAAAGATATTCCAGAGGAGCATAGGATTGATGTGTTCATAGGGTCTTTAAAGGATAATATCCAACATGATGTTCGCCTTTGGGAACCTGATTCATTAGAGAAGGCATTCAGGTTAGCAAGAAAAATGGAAAGCAAAATTATGGCAACCAGGAAGCATACCACTCACAACTATAAAGACGGAAGTGTTGTTGCCCCTAGTCTTCCACAACCTATAAGGTTGACACCACAACAATTGGAAGAAAAAAGAGCAAAAGGGCTTTGTTACAGTTGTGATAGCAAATACACTAAAGGTCATAAGTGTGCTGAGAAGAAATTATTCTACATAGATTGTGAAGAGGAAGAAGAAAAGGAGCAAGAAAGGTCAAAAGAAGAAGATATACTCCAGGAACAAAGCCTAGATGAAGAACAAATAAATCCGACCATATCTTGTAATGCATTGGCGGGAATTACCACTCCTCAAACCATCAAGATAGAAGGACAAATCAAGAAGAAAAAGGTAATAGTGTTGATTGATTCAGGAAGCACCCACAATTTTATTCATTGTAGGGTAGCAAAAGAATTGAATTGCTTCCTATATCCAGCACCAGAGTGTCAAGTGATGATTGCAAATGGAGGAACAATAAATTGCTCTGGAAAGTGCCATAATATCAAGCTATCCATGGGAGAATATGTATTGACTAGCCCAATGCTTTCCATTCCAATGGGAGGTGCTGATGTTGTACTAGGAGTCCAATGGCTACAATCCTTGGGTACAATAGCTTTTAATTTTCAAGAACTTTTCATCAAATTTTCTACGGAAGGAAAGGAAGTTGAATTAAGGGGTATTGCAGGGAAACCAGGAAAGATAATCAGCTCTAATGGTATGACAAAGCTTCTAAAAAAGGAGCAAAGAGGTGTAATTGCACAATTATGTTCGCTAGATGTTTCCACATCGGAATCATCTATTTCTCCAGATCTCCAAAAAGTCCTGGACAATCATTCCAAGGTATTTGAGACTCCCAAAGGTCTCCCACCTATGCGTGATCATGATCATGCTATTCATCTGATTCCAGGAAGTGTTCCTCCAAACATCAGGCCGTACAGATATCCCTATGTCCAAAAAAGTGAAATTGAACGTATGGTTGCAGAAATGCTAGAGGCTGGTATAATTCAACCAAGTCAAAGTTCTTTCTCTGCTCCAGTAGTATTGGTGCACAAGAAGGATGGATCATGGCGCATGTGTCCGAATTATAGGGAGCTCAACAAGCTCACTATTAAAGATAAGTTCCCCATTCCTGTCATTGATGAATTACTGGATGAATTGCATGGATCAATTTACTTCACCAAGTTGGATCTTCGTTCGGGATATCATCAAATCAGAATGAAGATTGAAGACATTCCAAAAACAGCATTTAGAACTCATGAGGGTCATTATGAATTTTTGGTCATGCCTTTTGGCCTTACCAATGCACCTTCAACATTTCAAGGTTTGATGAATTCAATTTTCAAACCATTCCTTAGAAAATTTGTGTTAGTATTTTTTGATGATATACTAATCTACAACAAGTCTTGGAAGGATCATGTTGAACATGTTGACAGGGTGCTACAACTATTGGAGGAGAAACAATTATATGCAAAAAGATCCAAATGTTTCTTTGGAGTCCAGGAGGTGGAATATTTGGGTCATATTGTATCTCATGAAGGAGTTAAGGTAGACCCTAGCAAAATTAAAGCCATTAAGGAATGGAAAATCCCCACATCCATAAAGCATCTGCGAGGATTTCTTGGGTTGACAGGGTATTATCGCAAGTTTGTTAAGAATTATGGGAGAATAGCAGCACCTCTAACAACATTATTGAAGAAAGATGCATTTTCATGGACTCCGGAAGCAACAAAGGCCTTTGAACATCTTAAAGAGGCAATGTGCCAAGCACCGGTCTTAGCTACACCGGACTTCACAAAAACCTTTATTGTGGAATGTGATGCTTCAGGAAATGGAATTGGTGCTTTTCTAATGCAAGATGAAAGACCCATTGCTTTTGAAAGTCGTCCAATCAAGGGAAAGTTTTTAAGCAAAGCTATTTATGAGAAGGAAATGTTGGCAATACTCCATGCACTTAAGAAATGGCGACCCTACCTAATGGGAAGACACTTCAAGGTAAAAACGGATCATGATAGCCTTAAATACTTTTTAGAACAAAGATTATCCTCTGAAGAGCAACAAAAGTGGGTCACAAAGATGTTGGGTTATGACTTTGAAATCATCTACAAAAAAGGGAAGCAAAATGTGGTGGCAGATGCACTCTCAAGAAAGGATGAGGATGTGGAAGCATTGTTGTGCGCCATTTCTATTATCCAACCAGATTGGATAAACGAAGCAAGGGATGATGAAGAAGTGTGGGCACTTATTCGAAAGCTACAACAAGATTCCAGTACATCTGATACATTTAGCTGGCAAAATGATTCATTATGGTACAAAGATCGCTTATACCTCTGTAAGAATTCCCAGCTAAAACAAAAGATTCTTATGGAATTGCACACTTCTCCCTTAGGAGGGCACTCAGGATTTTAAAAACTTACCACAGGGTTAAGAAGGAATTTTTTTGGGATGGCCTTAAATCAGATATTCAAAAGTTTGTGGCGGAATGTTTGGTTTGCCAACAAAATAAAGTTGAAACAATTAAGACACCAGGTCTATTACAACCTTTATCCATTCCAAGCCAACGTTGGGAGGAGGTTTCAATGGATTTTATCACAGGTTTACCCAAGTCTGAGGGAAAGAGTGTCATCATGGTGGTAGTTGACAGACTTACCAAGTATGCACACTTTTGTGCATTATCACATCCATTTAAAGCCAGTACAGTTTCTACTGCATTTATGGAAACAATTCAAAAGCTACATGGAAACCCAAAGATTATTGTAAGTGACAGAGATCCCATTTTCACTGGAAATTTTTGGACAGAATTATTTTCTTGTCTTGGTACTCAGTTAGCTCATAGCTCATCTTATCATCCTCAATCTGATGGGCAAACTGAGATAGTAAACAAATGTTTGGAAGGATATCTTCGTTGCTTTGTATCTGATAAACAGACACAATGGGTCAAATGGTTGCCTCTGGCTGAATGGTGGTATAACACTTCCTTCCATACAGCAACAAAAATGACCCCATTTATGGCACTTTATGGGTATCAACCACCATCCATCACATCATATTTAAGAGAAAATTCTAAGGTTCAGGCAGTGGAACATCACATCGAACATCAACAACAAGTCCTCCAACTCTTAAAGGATAACCTCGTGTTGGCACAAAATAGAATGAAACAACAGGCAGATCAACATCGCAGTGAAAGAAGTTTTGATGTAGGTGATTGGGTATTCCTACGGCTACAACCATATAAGCAAATGTCCCTAAAGCAAGCTAAGAAGGATAATAAATTATCACCAAAGTATTATGGTCCGTACAAGGTGTTGCAAAAGATTGGTACTATGGCATACAAATTGGAGCTTCCTGCAGCTTCTCGATTGCACCCAGTTTTCCATGTTTCATGTTTAAAGAAGGTTATAGGTGACAAGCTCCCAGTTCAAACAATATTGCCAGAACTTGACGAGGAAGAAAAAATTATATTGGAACCAGAAGCAATCACAGAAACAAGAACTCGACAGCTACGAAATCGATCAATTTCAGAGTATCTTATCAAGTGGAAGAACTTATCCGCTGAAGATTCCACATGGGAGGATGAGAATTTTATGCAAAAGTATCCAGAACTACTCAAGCGTTGAGGACAACACTTTTTTGAAGGAGAGGGGCATGTTGGGTCCCTATAATACTAGTGATTACCCCATTACTATTGTAGTTATACCCCTTATTTATATTGTTGTGCCCCTATTACCCCCATGTTGTTATTTCTGTGCCCCATAGAATCCCTCTATTGTTATTTTTGTGGCTATATATTATTATTGTTAGGTCGGCTGGATTATATTGTGACTCCTTAGACTCCTATATATAGAAAGGAGGTTTTGTCATTTGTATCATCGAAGAATTGTTCATTTATGTAATGTAAAGGAGGTTGCCCCCTCGAAGAGGCTGAATTCTAAGGCGTTGATCTATCTTTTCTATCTTTTCTTGAGCTGGTTTCATAACACCAGGAGGGTATTAGAAGGGAGTTGATTTCACCCCAAAACCCACAACAAAATGGGGTTGCAGAGAGGAAAAATAGAATTATTATTGGAGTTGTTAGAGTAATGTTGCATGACCAGGGATTGCCGTTATCCTTCTGTGAAGAAGCCTTTAATATAGTTGTTTACTTGGAGAATAGGAGCCCTCACAAAATTATTGGAATGATTACACCTAAAGAGGATTTCTCTAGGAGGAAGCCATATGTCTCCCACTTTTGCATTTTTGGATCCATAGTCCATTTTCATGTCTCCAAAGATAGCAAGAAAAGGTTGGAGCCCACTATAAGAGGGGGATCTTTGTGGGCTATTCAGAAACACCTCATATTTATCGGGTGTACATGCCCTCACTTAGGATGACTTTGATGAGGAGGGATGTGATATTTTACGTGGAGAAAGCCGCGAGGCTCTCTTTAGAGTGAGAGCTGAGCATACCACCAAAGGAGGAGCTTCTAGCTCTAAAGGAGGAGCCTCAGTCAAATCCACAAAGTTAGATATTTCTCAAAGGAAAGAGGACATTCCATGAGGATTAGGTAGAGAAACCACATGTGGAGGAAAAAAGAGCAAGATGAGCGGAGGAACCCACTCCCACAAAGCCTTCCAGAGAAGGGAGGAATCTTACCTTTGCAATTGTACACTAGAAAATTTGTCCACTTGAAAGAATAGGAACATATAAACTAGAATAGATTGTTACCAAAATGACTTGGTGACCTTGTAATTTTTCAATTGATTATTAACAACATCAAATAGGTACTGACTATAGTGAAATTTGACAAATATTTTTTTAACAGGTGAAATAGAAGATAAAATCCCTAGTATGACTTCATCTACTATTTGATCATGTTCGCATCCTACAAACAACAAATCATTAAAATTCCTTGTCCATGCATCTTTGGGAAAATATTTGAGTAATATGGTGGATTGTGTTCTAGTAGTGAAGCATTTAGAGGTAAAAAGGATGAAAGACGTGTATATTTTTCCTCCAAGGTTAATCCATGATACAATTGGCTTAAAAATTCTTCACTTAAAGGTTTGACTTCATTAGGCATTATAAGGTTTATCATTTGCAAAATAGATTTGGAGTTAATAGAGACCAATACAAACCCACTCTTTGGCACTATTTCCTATTTACTTGGAAGAAACCTTTCAGAACACTAGGTGACAAAGTCGGGAAATGGCTGAGACTAGGGTATGATAAATTGCGCCAAGTAAGACTCCCACCCTAATAAGATATCTTGCAAGTCTTGAAAGTGCTAGAATGCCCAAGCTTGAAGCTCAAACAAATCGAATTCACATTGTGTTTCATGAGCATCATCTTCTCGATCAATTAAGGGAAACTCATCAAAGTTAACAGAGGTTTTGTGTGACGGTTTAACAATTTTTCCCTTGATCTTTACAATTTATAGATTGAAATGTAATGGAAACATGAAAATAGAATTACGCATTAGAAACTTTGAGGCAGAAATTTGAAATAGCAGTAGGCGACGAGCTCTTGTATGGTTCTTTGTGGTTTCAATAATATGAATAAACTAACAATGTTTTGTGATGATTTCAGAGACAGATTTGATAGAAACCCATAAGAAGATTGTAGGGAGGGGTGCGGGGGGCTCAATTCACCAGGTAATGTCACGTACAAAAAGGTGGATTTTGAATAAAGGCAAAATGCAGACCCGCCATTAAAGTTCGAAAGTGGAGGCGAGGTGCAATGCTTTAATCGTTGTTATTGCATTGCTAAGCAACCAATAACTATGGATTAATAACTAAAAAAAAATTGAAACTATATTATTATGCAACTATCTAATTTTTTATTTGTTAATAATTAAATTAAATTTGAAAATTGTTAAACTTATATTTTAATTATTATAAAAATTAATTTCTATCCAATTTTTTATTTTTATTTTTAATAATACAATGCGATAAAATAGGTTATTGATAATTAAAGTAAAATGTTATCTAAAAGTGAAAAGATTTATTTAAACTCTATTTAAATATTTTTTTAATAAAAAATAATAGAAAATGTATTCGTGAGTGTTTAATATTTATTAGATGAATGGAATAAAGTTGTTGCAATCACCTTATCTTTTAAAAGAAATGTTTTATATATTTTAAATTAACTTTAACCCTAACAATAAAGTTTATTAAAAAAACAATTATCGTTTCCCACATAAACAGTATCACCTCTAATATCAACTTTATATATTTATTCACAAAAGCAATCAACTTTTATTTATTTACAAAAGCAAAGACAATGTAAGTACGCTTATCCCATGATGTTTAGTGTACGCGGAGACAAAGGCCCCATGTAATTTTCACATAGAATCTTTTTATTGTTTTTATTTTTATTTTTTGAGTTATTTTTATAAAGACTTTTTCATTGTTTTTTGCATGATATTATTTTCATTGTTTTTTTGCATGATATTATTTTCAGTTTTGTTTTGATTTTATATTAGTTTGTTTTTAACTAAAAATTATGTTGTTTGTACATAATATAATAGTGGGAATTTATTTTTATTATTATTTAAATTTATTTATTTTTAAGGTAATTAGTTGAAGTTTTATTATGAGTGTTTTAATAACTTCTATTTCTCTTAACTACTAATTTTTTGCTTTTTGTTTTATTTATATTTTATTTTGTTTTTCATTTTTCTATTATTTTATAGTTTTTCCCCATAATTTTCAATTTAAAATGACTTATTATTATAATAAAACATATATATATATATATATATTAAAACACATAAATATATATAATTTTTTTAAATATATATATGTTATTTTTTTTTTTTTCTAAGCAACATTACCTACTTTGTATTAATATTTACAGCGGAAAATTACATAAGATATGTCTTGCTGCTCATGTGGCTCCATGGCAGCTGTAGCATAGTCCCCCAACCCATTACATTTCTGAGTATCCCACCTGAAGGTACCTAGATAGCTCCCTAAAACCACCAACAAAAAGACAAAAGGCATCTCTGAAAAGCCCACGCAGGGGCAGAGCTTGTCACATAGAACCAGGGCTTGTGGAGGTAGCCCAAGCCAAACAAAACTCCATTCCGTTACGGAAGAGTAACCAAGAAACAGCAGAAGATACATATGACTGAGAACCAACATTTAACAGAAAGAAACAAACTAGAACGACTAAAGACAGCAGGAGAGAGAACCGACCACGATCCCACACGCGTCCAGACTTCATGCATGAGAGCCACCTGGGCTTAGTCCTCCTTCTCGTCATCCCCTGGCTCGTCCTCTGGCTTAGCTTCCCGAATCCAAGCCCAACCATGTTCTTCTGGTAGGCCGTCCATGAAAGCCGGTAGTGCAGGTTCGCTCTCCCGCAATTCCGCCTCCCTTGAGCTTGAGGCCTCCCCCAAAGGCCTTTTACCTTTGTCCACGAGCCTACATTCTTCCTCCATAGCCTGAGGCAGATTTCCCTCTCGCACCGGGTGAATTCTCTCTTCATTGTCCGAGGGATGCTCCATTGCAGGTGGCCGAGGCAGGCCGTCTTCATTTTCGTCCGGTATTCTGGTAAACAACACAGAAATATGAGCATTGATGCCCAAATTTTCCCTGGGATTGCGCAGTGAGAAGATGACAGAGCCGAATGCAGGTAGAGTTTGCTCGCCATTGCTGGACCCTCCAGCTTCCACAAATTGACTCGCCTGCACCTGAGGTGCTCCTCCTCGTCGGTAACAGTAAACACAGCAGCAATGGTGGTGTAGGTCAGCTGCAGGCCCGCGAGCGGATCTGGCTCTCCCTGAGCCTCGGCCCCGACGGCATGGCATTCGTTCACGCACCATTCTTCCAAATTCCGCTTCCTCAGACGAAGCTTCCTCCCAATTCGGCTTACTATGACAGACAAATGACTGTAGGCATGAACCAGGGAGGACCAGCAGTCGACCAGCCTCCCCCAATTCCACAATGACTCCAGAAATCTCAGGACGCAGAGCAAGAACACCATCGCTGTGGGCTTCATCTGCTTCCGAATCGACATACTTAACAACCCCTTCATTCCTTCGGAATGTCCCCGCATTGAATGCGGCCATCCTCCTCCGCTGTGGTTCCTGCGCCTTCATTAAGGCTCGAGTGCTGCATTGCTGGTCGATGGGAGGTGGCGGCGAGGAGCCTTAATGCCCTCCGTCCGTCGCGTGTCCTGTCGACCGTGGCAAGTGGCCTTACCAGGTCATGTGAGGTGGCACCCGCATCCGGGATATATATATGTTATTTTAAGTAATATTAGTTAATCATATTTCTTAAATTTTGATATTTTTTAGTTTAATTAAACTATGTTTAAGCTAAGTGGTAAGTATGTAACCTTTGTTTATTTATATAACGAGAAATATATAATAAATTAAGTTTTATAGATGTTGAGAATTTATTTGTATAATAAATTTAGCATCATAAAATTATATATATTCAAATTTCATGAAAAAGAATCAAAGATGAAAGTCTTTTGAAAAAAAATTAAACTATCTCTATTTATAAAATATCAAATAATATATTATTTTATAAGATTGTGTTTTAATATTTTTAAAAAATCAAATGATATGAATTTAGAAAACTTATCGAAATTACTTTCACAATCTACGATCCGTTCCTTCGCTGTCAAATTACAGTGAAGGGACTCGCTTTTAAACGAGGAAGGAATCGCTTTCGTGTGAAAGTAGATGGAAGAAAGTGGCGTTTAGGTTACGAACGAACTCGGACCTCGCTTTTTTCGTTCGCAAAGAAGGGAGGGAAAGTTTAGTTTATGAAGGAACTCGGAATTTGCCTCTGCTTCCTTCCTTCGCAAGGAAGAGAGGGAAAGAACCGACGCATGAAGAGAGAGAAATCACCACTGTGAAGGGTTTATTCAATGCCTTTATCCTTAAATATGGATTTGGCACTTCGACGCATGAAGAGAGAGAAATCACCACTGTGAAGGGTTTATTCAATGCCTTTATCCTTAAATATGATTTGGCACTTCGGAAATCTGCAACGCAGGCAAGAACATAAACAGAGAAGGTAAGTAAAGTTGATAGTTAAGGGGAGAGAAATCGGAGCAAAGTTGATAGTTAAGGAGAGGAATCAGTGCGAGGAGAAGAAGAAGGATGGAGGACTTGTATCGCTTAATGGCAGCCTCACTTCCACCTATTTCTGAGAACAACTTGGAGAGAGCCCTTCTCCAAGAAACCTCGATGAGACTCGAGAAGAGAGCCTTCCTCCGAGATGCCTTAGAGAGATTCGAAATGCGAACCCTCCTCCAATTGCATGATGATCTCGTCCATGGTCTTGCCTGTCAGCAAAGGGAGTTTGAAAGGGATGTCGAGGCAGGACGCAATTTCGTTTTACAATCGTTTTCCACGGATCCCAGAGCTAGAGCCAGCGACAGCGAAGATTGTTTGGTTCCCCTTGAAAGGCTGAAACCCATTTCATTCACCGAAATGCAGGTTGCGGAAGTCCACTGCGGGCGGGTGGTCTATGGGACGCTCTGCGCGGAGCCGTACAAGATGTGCGCTATCGGGACTTTGCTGGAGGACGATAATGGTCTTGCGGTCAGGTTGGCAATTTACAATGCGGCTTATTCCCAGGAGGACATCAAGAAGCTTTACCCTATGGGTAAGAAGGTGGCCGTCATGGAACCCTATTTAAAGATCGCCAACGATGGTGGTTTCACCATCCGCGTGGACAACCCCGGTAATGTTGTGAATCTCATGACACAGAAGGGGGAGCCGAGGGAGAGACTGTTGCATGTGGATGTGGAGGACATGAGAAGGGAAGAGAATAGGTGCTTCAGAGAACAAAACTGGGTCGCGACAGCTGAGGATTATACGAAATGCATTGACGCTGCTCTGCTTCAGCTTAAGGAGAACTCCTCCAACTCCAATGGGAATAATAATATCATTACCTGCCTTCTGTATGCTTACTCCAACAGGGCAGAGACGTGGTTGCAGATAAAAGAATTCAAGAGCGCATTGGAGGATTCCAACGAGGCCCTTCGGATCGATGCCGGCCATCTCAAAGCGCTCTACAGGAAAGGCCGTGCTCTGCTCGGGCTGAGGCATTACAGGGCGGCATGCGAATGTCTGAAAAAGGCGGACAAGACCAGCGCTGGGCAGAGCGAAATAAGAGAGGCGCTAGGCCAGGCCAAGACCTTGTACGCTCAGAGCCTGAATGGCAAGTATGACATCTCGGGCTACTTACTGGGAGAACCTACATCTTCTCCTCCGGAAGTAGCCGATTTCGTGGGCCGTGTGGAGATCAAAATGACCCAAGACGGACGCGGTCGGGGGCTCTACGCTACCCGAAAAATAAGGAGCGGGGAGCTTTTGTTGGTGAGCAACGCTGTCGCAGTTGCTTATAGGAGCGCCAAGCTCAGCACATTGTCTGCGTCTCAAGAAGATCTTGTCGCCATGGTGGTCTGTGAAGCCAGAAAATCGCAGAGATTGCTCCGCCAGCTTTATAGTTTACATGGTTCCTCCACATCCAGCAGCCTGGAGATCCCACCAATTGATCTGTTTAAGACAGACGGGCAAATGTGTGAGGACCAAGGAGCAGAAAATGAAAAATTGCGGGTGGATGTTAAACGTATTCAGGAGATTGTAACTTCGAACTGTTTCGGTGCAGGTGAAGTATATAACTTTTTTTCAATAGAGAAAAAGGTTGAAGGCAGATTATTTGAGGAAGGAGAGCGTTTTAGCGGTCTCTGGCTGCTGCCGTCCCTCATTAACCATTCCTGCCTGCTGAACACTAGCAGACGGTATGTGGGAAGTGCCATGTTTATTCATGCCTCCAAGCCCATCGAGAGAGGAGAAGAGATCACCACTCCTTACTTCAATGTCCTCGTTCCCTTCGCGCAACGCCAAGCCAGATGCAAGAACTGGGGCTTCAAGTGCAAGTGCCGGAGATGTGTTCTGGAGCACTCTCTGAGGACATCCCTGAAGCCTATAACCGCTCGGTTTGAACAAATGCATGACCAGGCAGCGGAGGAATTGATGGCTAAAAGGTCTGGTAAATTTCCTTTCGATGTGGATCTTCCAGTATGCGTAGAATTCGCAAGCATTTCTCTAGAAGCAGAGAAGTTCCTTGGGAGATCCCAGCTATTAGAAGAAGAGAAAAACTGGATTCGTGCATCCTTTATGTCTGCATACTTGGCAGGAGCAGAGTCCAAACGCTTTGCTCCCATGATGTTGAATAGCTGCTTTCCTTCACATGAGAAGGTTATGGAGGCCTTTCAAAGCACTGATCCCGCGGTCTTTCGAAATTTCAACCTGGCAGTATGGGGGTTGAAGCAGGAATGTCGACGTTGGGCGGGGCATGAAAGTAAAGCTTCAGAGCAGACGAGAGAGGCATGCATCAGTGTGTTTGGCAGACATTGTGAAGGTGTTGTCAAAGCGCTTATTCTCAAGTATATGGACGGAAACGCTGAAGATGTTCGGGCAGCGCCTGTCTTCAACTATCTAAACGGACACTCGTTTTAGTAAAGAGTACACACTACAGGATTATATTCCATTTGGAAGTCGTTCTGCAGGGGAGCGTTACAAGTATTTAGTTAAAAATAACGTTCTTGTATAAATAGATTAGTTTTTAGTGTTATTATAAATGGACTCCTGTCTTAATCTCATAAAACTAAGAATAAAGTTAATTTAGTGAAATGATTTTCTTTATATTTGATTTGATGGTTTTAATGATAAAAGATCTCAATGGTGGGAACCATAAAAATTAGCAATAAAGTTAATTTAGTGGAATTTTTTGGGATTTTTTTTGGGATGGTTTTAATGATAAAAGATTTCAATGGTAGGAACGATAGAATATTATCTCAAGTGGGTTGATCTATTTTAAATCATGTTATTTTAAGTGGGTTGGTCTATTTTATATCATGTTATGTTAAATGGGTTGATCTATTTTAAATCATGTTATTCTAAGTGGGTTGATTTATTTTATATCAGGTTATTTTAAGTGGATTGATCTATTTTAAATCTTTAATATTTTAATAGTGATAAAATATACTAAAGATGTTTTCCTGAGGTGGTGAAATAAATAAAGATGTTATTGTGAATATTTTATGTTTTATTATGGTAATTTAAATCATTTTATTTTTTAATTAAAATGCTATATATTTTGATTTTTTTAATTAATAATTTGAATTGTTTTAAAATTGGTTAACACATTTTTATACAAAAGTTTTCTAATAAAATATTACTAGCATTTGCACGCAAAGGAAACACCGTAAGTCAGTAGCGCATATGGAAGAAGAACATAAATGAAAAAAATGTGATATGTGAGGTGATCTAACTATAGCCAAATTTGAATGAAAAAATAAATCTAAATTTTAAATGTAATACAATCAAACAATCCACTCAAACTAAAGGCATGCACTTCCTTAGAATAGAATAAGTTTATCGTTATATTTCAGGTTAAAGATACAGTGCTAAAGTTAGATCAGGCAGTTCTGTTTTATTTTTCGCGTCTTTCTAAATTCATTTTTTATCAGTTAGATAGAGTGTAGATCCATATATCTAAGCAATATATATATTTTTATGAACCCTATGTGTCACTTATAAAAGAGAGTGAGAGTATCACTTCCCTTCGATGCTTAGCTAGGGATGGAGTTTGTCTCTCAGCACAATATAATAAGAGGTATAGAACATGTTGTATAGTGTAAAAATTTCTTTCCACATAAAACATGCATTTCTGCATTTTAAGTGTCAACTTGTTGAAAAATAAATATAAATTCAAATGTAAAACTCTTGATACTTAAAAAATGTCAATTACCCTCCTGTGAGGATGATACCATGTAAAAAAATATAATATAAGAATATAAATATAACATGCACCTATATAAATCACACAATAAACTCAATTACAAGTCTAAATGTAAGATGCATCTATAATATAAAATTCTGAATGTATGATGCACCTGTATAAATGACATAGGAAACTCAATCAAAAAATGATCCATATGAGAACCACATCAAAGCAACATTAAAATGAAGCCCAACACATGCCAGACATGAAAAAGATTTTTCTAGAACTTCCAAATGGCCTTGCAATCCTAATTGAGATTACGAGGCACTGAAGATAATATACATGACAAGTCACAACGCTAGTCCTTAAATTTAGTTCTCTAAGATACAGAACTAACGCTAACACTTCTTTCCTTATTGTGAATTTGAGGGCATCATACTTCTTGCATTCAAACCAGTAAACATTTTCAGGATGCCCGTTGAGTAGGGAACTATGCAGCACCTAAATCTAAACTAGTTAAAACATTTATATGTCAATTCTGATGTCACATAAATATAATTCTGTCTCTGGCACTCTCAATGTGAAAGTGGCCAGACCACATTCCTCTTCATAACTGAATTCTATCTGGGTAGAATCCACATAGACGGCTTGTGGCCTCACAGAACAATATGCTCCAAAATCCCCGCAACCTCGAACCTTCAAATACATTGTTGAGGTGTTTGGATCGAACTCATATGCACTAATAGCTCCTCGGGAGTTGAACATTTTGATCAGTCCAATGGGAGCAAAAGAGATCTTTCCACATAAAACATGCATTTCTGCATTTTAAGTGTCAACTTGTTGAAAAAAAATATAAATTCAAATGTAAAACTCTTGATACTTAAAAAAATGTCAATTACCCTCCTGTGAGGATGATACCATGTAAAAAAAATATAATATAAGAATCTAAATGTAACATGCACCTATATAAATCACACAATAAACTCAATTACAAGTCTAAATGTAAGATGCACCTATAACATAAAAGTCTGAATGTATGATGCACCTGTATAAATGACACAGGAAACTCAATCACAAAATGATCCATATGAGAACCACATCAAAGCAACATTAAAATGAAGCCCAACACATGCCAGACATGAAAAAGATTTTTTTGGAACTTCCAAATGGCCTTGCAATCCTAATTGAGATTAGGAGGCACTGAAGATAATATACATGACAAGTCACAACGCTAGTCCTTAAATTTAGTTCTCTAAGATACAAAACTAACGCTAACACTTCTTTCCTTATTGTGAATTTGAGGGCATCATACTTCTTGCATTCAAACCAGTAAACATTTTCAGGATGCCCGTTGAGTAGGGAACTATGCAGCACCTAAATCTAAACTGGTTAAAACATTTATATGTCAATTCTGATGTCACATAAATATAATTTTGTTTCTGGCACTCTCAATGTGAAAGTGGCCAGACCACATTCCTCTTCATAACTGAATTCTATCTGGGTAGAATCCACATAGACGGCTTGTGACCTCACAGAACAATATGCTCCAAAATCCCCGCAACCTCGAACCTTCAAATACACTGTTGAGGTGTTTGGATTGAACTCATATGCACTAATAGCTCCTCCGGAGTTGAACATTTTGATCAGTCCAATGGGAGCAAAAGAGATGTCGTTGGCTAACCCCTGCATCAGATGAAACAATTTAGTGACTCTAGAATAAGTGGTTCAAGATTCAATCCATGCTTGATATGAATAAATTCCATTTGAATGGAAGCAAAAATCTTGACAAGAGTTAATATATGATTATAGAACATAAAAGGGGGGCTGGAAAAATAATAAACCTTACTAAACCTTGTTTTACACCCTCGGTAGTGACATCTGTGTAAAATGCGTCCCCCAAACCAATTGAGTATATCAGATAACTGCAAGAGAAATATCCAAATCATAAGACTACAGAGAACCAGTGAGAACTTATAATGACTTAGTAAAACAATACAAGAATATGTGTCATTCTCAATTCAAATTCAAGGCGAGCTAAACTTTTTAGCACACAAAACACATTCAAACACCAATAAAGAGCCAAACTTCAATTCCATGAGAAATTACCGTCTTTCTTTCACGATGGGCAAAGGTTTTAGAATGCCTCTCAACAGCCCTGCGTTATCAATAATTGATTCTAATCATATAACATTGATACTGAAATTTGAGAAGTTCCAAAAGAGAGGAAATTAAATATGAAAGTTGAAACATGGAAAGGGTTCTCACTTTACTGCACTAGTAATCACTTCATATGGATCCGTTCCAGCACCAACAAAAACTGAATAAACTCCTTGAGATGTCTGAACAGCGGGATCTCCTGGAATGCCAAATACAAAGTAAATTCAAGAGAAAATCAAAATGCCTATTTTACTCCTGGGAATTGATAACCAACTTGACCCTTTGGGGCCAGGCAACAAACTAAGGATGGGATTCGTTGTCCCTTTTGAAGAACCTTCCAATGTCAACCGCGTGGCTTCTTTAAGTTGCTGGAGAAGATATTCTGCTAAACCATTCACTTCCTCCAAGAGAAAATACAACCACTCATTTCCATTCACTGAAACAATTTCGAATCTTTCAAAAATGTATGGAATCACAAGAAGCCCTGCAGATCATATTGACAAATTCACAACGCTATCAAAAGAAAGTGAAATGTAACACGTTTAATTGATTAAGAAATTAAGACTTGACCGACTTTTTAATATGAGGAATTTTTCTAAGAAAAGAGGGAATATATCCTATTTCTCCTGGTCAAACAAATTAACAATATATCAATGTTTTTTCACATGATAGAATTTTGATCTACAGTTTTCTCCACGGTGGATTGAAGTTGAAAAAAAAGAAGCATCAGTACAGTATGTTTGTATGAAAACTACATCCAGGAGTGAGGGGCATATTATATGGGTAACTAAGACAAATGGGGTGGACGACATATTATATTATTCAGGATAAATCATTGTCATTGGAATCAGATGAAGGAAAAAATATAGAGAAGGCATAGATTCGTAGATCCAAACAATTTTTCAAGGTTTTTTTGTCACTTCAAAGGCCCTGAAAATACCTAGAGCCTGTCCCCAGAAAAGCTCATTGTCCCCACAATCCAATTAAGTAAAGATAATTCACGGATGGCGTAGATTCAAGCCGTTTCAGGAAATTGTAAGGTTCTAAATCATTCCAAAAGCCTCAGAAACCAGTAGAGCATGGAGGAACTATGCCGTAGGAACTTTGATAGGTGAACCCATACCAGGCATCTCAAATTTCTATCCAATGTTTTGCCTTGAGCTTGACCAGAAAATAGGTGGTTTTGAATCATTTTTATCATACACAGAACTGACATATTATATTCAAAACAACCTAGAAAATTTCATTGTGGCCGGAACCTGGACAAGTAAAAAAATTCACAAAAGCCATACATATAGACCATTCGAACATTTTTCAAGATACTGGGTCATTTCAGAAACCAAAAACCCTGGAAAACTCTGGCACTTGGAAAATTAAACCCTTCGAACTCTGAAATGTAGATCTATACAGTTATTACTAAGATATTGGAAATTTTCATTGTGACCATAACCTGGTAAAGTAAAAAAATTCACAAAATCCATTTGGGAGTCCTATATCATATACCACGTTGGAAGTATATGAATTGTCATCTTTTACCAAATTAGAACCCACAAGCGAATTTATTTGGCGCCTTGTAGAGAAATCAGTTGATTTCTGAGTATCATTATTATTTCTCGCTCTTCTTGTGAAATCAATTGATTTCTAAGTATCATTACTATTTCTTGCTCTTCTTGTCACTTTGGAGTATTTGTCTGATTGTTGTTGACTATAGGATGAAGAACTATACCTTTGTCTGGTCGGATTCGATCCACTGACCTGCTGTGAGCGGGATGACCTCGCATCGCCGGCATTGATGCTATTAACCCTACTGTACGGCGTCGCGCTCCGAACGGAGAGCTTCCCATCGAAATCGAGGCTTTTCAGTCCATCTTTCTTGGTCTAGAGATTGATTCCCCCGGGCTTCTGAAACCTGTCGGCCAAGGCTTGGAGTTGCTTGTTAGCCATAACGGCGAACAAAGTAGGGGATTTGGTGGACTTTTCCCAAGGCTTTTCAAGATTGGCCGTGGTTGCTATTAGCTCTGCTCGCTTCCGTATTTCATAAAGCTGGAATTCTCTCAGGAGGCAGGCTTTGAGGAGCTGCTTGGATTTATGCTCTTGCATTCTCTTCCACTGCCATTTGGTCACTTTGCCAGGAAACATGCGAGGACCGCCTCCCATCATTCTGACTTGTCTCCACGTCGATGGAAGGCTATGGTTTGGAAGTTGGGGTTTTAGGAACACTGGGGTAAGCAGTTGACCCTTCTAGGAATCCAATGGTGAAACGACCAGGCCTACCATTACAGAGAGAGCAACAATATTTTGTCTTTACCTATGCAAATCGAATACCTACCTACCTGCAACAAATTCGTAACTACTTTTTTGTGATCGAACGGTTCAATGTTTCTCAATTGTCTAACATATCATCTAAGGGTATCTAAGGGTGACAGGTAGACAAGAAGGGGAGTTGATTTCAGAGGGAAACGCCTTACGGCGTACTTATTATTATTATTACGTTGTCCCTCTAAAATCCACTCCCCTCTCATCTTAGGTGTCAAACTATGATCCGTTTGATTTGATGTTAGACGATTAAAATATTTTCTACCGTTAATAAAAAAACTTAGTTATAACTGAAACAATAACAGTCTAAACTTCATCTTTCAAGAACCAGCGAACCCTGAAGGTAGACTGCCATGGCTTGCGTTGCATTGCAGAGTGAAGGTAGACGACCATGGAGTGGAGTGAAGGTTGTTGAGCTTTGGTTTAACATTAGGCTCTGGGCCAACTGTTCTTAACACGCTCCCATTTGAATTTGGCTCACTGCTGCCAACATATAAAGGCTGCTCAGTTGGAGAATTGTTGACGGCCATTTCTCCAGCAATGATGCCTCCTGATCTTTCCCCTGGGGAAATAAATTGGGTTTTATTAACATATTCATAATTATTCCTAATTCGAAATCATGTTGTTTTATTTTAGGTTTTAATACATATCCATTAACCAGGGATTGGTTTGCTAATATGGTTCATGGGTTGTCAGTTGGACATTGATAAGGTGTTGCAACTTGAAAAGTGTTCACACTAATCACGAGAATTGGAATCCTAATATGGTTCATGGGTTGTCAATTGACATTGAAAATGTGGACACTGTAGATCTCAATAGTGGCAGGGGTGATTCATGAACTAGGGTATGTTAACATAGCTTTTTGTGGTATGTTAACACAGCTTTTTGTCAATGAGTTGTTACGGTTAATTATCCGGCATATAGCAGGCTTGGCTGACCATTTTCGTAATTCGAAAAACGGAGAAATTTTGTTCATATCTTGTAACTGAAAAGGGAGTTATCAAAGATGGTAGTGACATTGGTGGTGGGATATATTTTCTTTCAAAAGAAAAACCAGAAGCGATAGGGAGAGAATCTTGGTGAGAAAAGCTTGGAGGAGGCGCCTTCATGGCATTCTTCTCCCTCAATCATGTAAATATTCCTTCTGTAAGAAAGTTTAGTTCTGTCTGTTGTTTAGTGGATTTTGTTTGTTGTTAGGTGCCTTACTGCCTACAACCTCGATTGACATTTTTCGGCAAATTGTCTCAATAATAATTTCCACTTGAGAACTGAACTAGTGACAGAATGCCTATTTTTAATATTGTTATAGATGCATGATAATAGTTTTTGAGTTCTGATGTTCCTCATGAGCATTTGGATTCTTGAATTCTAAGTTTGGTAGGCCTTTTATGGGAGACAATAAATTGAGAATTGTTTCATACCTTTTCTTGTGCATTATAATGCCTTGCGACTAATAATTTTTAAAAGGTTATCATATTTGTCAAACCACGTAATTCTCCATTTTGCACTTGATGCTCATTTCTGTTATTGAGTCCTTCCCAAAGGAAATATAAATTTAAGCTGCTTTGTTTGATTTGGCAACTCATATCAGTTTTGTTGTAGATTAATCACCTTCCAATTGCATTTCCCTCTAGTCAGCCATGGATAATAGGTCTCATTCCCTGTTGCCTTTAGTTCTCAGGTCTGTCTGAGTCCACATGTGTTATATGATCATTACAATGGACAAAACCCCCAGTGGAATTCCAGCGTTAGAAGAAATTTACGTTGGATTCATACTG
The DNA here is from genome assembly GCA_031772625.1 of Pinus tabuliformis. Taxonomy (NCBI): domain Eukaryota; kingdom Viridiplantae; phylum Streptophyta; class Pinopsida; order Pinales; family Pinaceae; genus Pinus; species Pinus tabuliformis. The sequence continues at coordinate 924,380,941 of CM062809.1, read as the reverse complement.
GAGTTCTGAATATTATGTTGTCCTTGCTTACAGTCAATGCTCTGTGGTGTTCAAACCACTTGACAGCAAAAGGATATCTGAACATATTGTGAGCTTCATCTTTTCTGGTCTTAGGAAAAAGTGAACACCACTCATACAGGTGTGATTGGGGGTGCTCATCTTTGTAGGAAGAAGAAAGGAATGTCATTGATACATTTGTGATTATTGCTTTCAACAGAGCTCTCTGGAGTGTTATCGATCCCAGGTCTGGGATTTACAAAATATGACTTAGCTCTTAAAAATGAGGTATATTCTCTGCATTTTTAGAAAAGAAAAAAAATTGAACACTTGTTTCTGCAATGGTAGAATATGGATATGTTGTCTGCATGATATCAAGGGAAATATCTTATTCGGCTGATGTATTCCTTACCTGCCTATGCTATCTGTAATCGTGCTGTTAAGATACTTAACAATTTTCTTATGCACAACACTCATGTGTGCAATGTTCTAATAGTGATTTCTGGTCAAGTTTCCCAACAAATCTATTTGTATCCTGAATGGAAGTCACTATTTTCTCATATAAATTTATACTTGAAAAGTGTTGATCTTACATTCATAATAAGGCCTCATGCTAATTGGAAATTAGTATTGAATCCCTACAAATTACGCAATTTAATTTATGTCATAATGGAACCATTTTTACACCCAGTTTGATGATTTAATGCACCTGTTCGAGATATTCAACTTTGTTTCTTCAGATTGAATGCGGTTGTGGGAAGCCATGAAGTCGTTGTCGATGATGGTCAGTGTAATAATTCTATTGTATTTGGCAACAATGTTGAAGATCCAGTAGCTGCCCTTAATGTACAAGGCTGGAACAGCTCTTGATTTCGTTTTTGGGAGGTATCATCTTTTCTTCTCCCCATAAAGATATAAGCTATGGAGGATGAGTGGATGGCTATAACGACTTTGAATGTGTAGTAATCCTCTGGGTGGTATTTATTGTGAGAATGTCATGTGCTTGAAAAGGTTTCCAAATCAAAAGACAATGCAGCTTGGACGTACACATTCTTAAGGAGAAGGCCATAATGAAGGGTTCGTCTTCCTCATTATCTATACTAAAGATCCTCTGCATACATGCCAATGAAGAATTTGCTGCTATTTTGTTGAACACATATCTAGCATGTCCTTTGGTAGCAATTCTGTATGCACCATTGAAAGAAGCTTCTGGATGTAGGGAATTGGTGATGAAACATATATTCATTATGTGAATAATAAGGAGCGAAACATAGAGTTTCCCCAAAGAAGTTGAGGAAGATGAAGCCCTAGAAAAAATGCTTATCAAGGCATTCATGGATTGGAGAAGCAGGTCAAAGATGGAAGCTTCTAGCTACTTAGGGTGTTTAAACTCCCATGAATGATTTATAATGTCCAAACGCTTTGCTCCCATGATGTCGAATAGCTGCTTTCCTTCACATGAGAAGGTTATGGAGGCCTTACAAAGCATGATCCCGCAAACTTTCGAAATTTCAACCTGGCAGTATGGGCGTTGAAGCTGGAATGTCGACGTTGGGCGGGGCATGAAAGTAAAGCTTCAAAGCAGACGAGAGAGGCATGCATCAGTGTGTTTGGCAGACATTGTGAAGGTGTTGTCAAAGCGCTTATTCTCAAGTATATGGATGGAAACGTTGAAGATGTTCTCGAAGCGCCTGTCCTCAACTATCTAAACGGACACTCATTTTAGTAAACAGTACACACTTATATTCCATTTGGAAGTCGTTCTGCAGGGGAGCGTTACAAGTATCTAGTTAAAAATAACGTTCTTGTATAAATGGATTAGTTTTTAGTGTTATTACAAATGGACTCATACCTTAATCTCATAAAACTAACAATAAAGTTAATTTAGTAGAATGATTTTTTTTTTTTTTTTTCATTTGATGGTTTTAATGATAAAAGATCTCAATGGTGGGAACCATAAAAACTAGCAATAAAGTTAATTTAGTGGAATTATTTTTTTTATATTTGATTTGATGGTTTTAATGATAAAAAATTTCAATGATAGGAACAATAGAATATTATCCTAAGTGAGTTCATCTATTTTAAATCATGTTATTTTAAGTTGGTTGATAATTTTTATATTGTCTTATGCTAAATGGGTTGATTTATTTTAAATCATGTTATTCTAAGTCGGTTGATCTATTTTGTGTCATGTTATTCTAAGTGGGTTGATCTATTTTAAATTTTTAATACTTTAATGGTGATAAAATGTGCTAAAGATATTTTTCTTAGGTGGTGAAATAAATAAAGATGCTATTGTGAATATTTTATGGTTGATTATGGTAATTTAAATCTCTTTATTTTTTAATTAAAATGTTATATATTTTGATTTTTTTTAATTAATAATTTGGATTGTTTTAAAATTGGTTAACACATTTTTCTACAAAATTTTTCTAATAAAATATTATTATTATTAGTTTATTTAGGTTATGCTAAGGCAAGTGTTAAAGTTAGTAGAATTTATTTGAAGTTATTTTCTAAAAAAATGTTTTTCTTTATGCAATCTAAATATTTTATATTTTAATTAATGATAATAACATTTTTAGTAATAGAAATTATATTAGCTTAGACATATAAATTAAACGATTAGTATAAAAGTATCAATTTATGATAGACATCAAAACATTTAGTTGATCATATATCTTATTTTATAAAAAATTAAGAAAATAAAAAAATATTAAATTATAACTTTATTTTAATTTTTTTTTATTATTATTATTAACTAAAAAAAAGCACAACAAAATTTTTAACTTTGAAGATTTACTTTTTTTAAGAAATTTTTTGATGTGTAAATAACTTTTTATTATAATATTATGGGCTATATTATAATTCTTTAAATAAATATGACCCATTTAATAATCAAAGTATCTTATATAAATTTTATTTTAATTTAATTTGAGATTTTTTTTATTAAATTTAATAGAGAAAGAAAAACATCAAAATATTTTATAGATATTCCTTTTAATTAATTTTATAACTTATGAAATTAAATTGAAAAAATAAAATAAAATGCTTAAATAATTTTGAAATAAATATCAAAGCGATGTATTTCGTTTGAAGTTTCATAAGTATTTAGTTAAATCATCGTGATATGCAAAATATTTGACAAAGATAGTGAAAAGAACGTTCAATACAATGGTCAAACGATTGTGAAAGCTTTTATTCAACATTTGGCATTGGTGCCTCCATAATCTTTTGGCATGGATGAATGGTGGTATATTTTTATATTTAAACACTAAGAAATTTAATTGGCATCGTGTGTGGTTGGAATGAAAATTTTGTAAGTAAATTATGTATTTAGAGAGTTTTAATTTCATGAAAGGGGTTGAGGATGGAAATAATTTTTAGGGAAATTAAATTATTTAAGCGGTGTAAGCTTGATTGAGCTTCATATAATCACTTTACCACATCTAAATAATAGTATTTCACCAGTGAGTATATCATTTTTTAATTCAACATTAAAAATGATCTGAGCTAAATCCCACTTAATTGATTTTAAAAAAATAACATTTAAATTTATAGAACAATTAATTTATGTTATTTACACAAATGCAAAGGCTCTTTGGCGTTTTACCATTGGTTTAAAACAATACATAAGTTCATCTCACATTATTATTTCTTAGTATTGATGAATGTGGTGAGCACTTACATTATTATTTCTTAGTATTGATGAATTCACTGAGCATAAGGAAATGATAGACGTGTTGTTGGGGTCTCTATTCTCCTCCATTCATGGTCTTCCTTCTACACAAATTTCATCAAAGAACCGTGTCCTCAAAAGGCAAGTATTGTAAAACACAAATGGTCTAAGGTTAGTATAGGAAATACATCATAATTGTATTTTGTAACTGGACAATAGAGAAACATAAGCATATCATTGCTTTGCCCATTGGTATGAACAAGTATAAAGTTACCAATATGCAACTACATTATAATTTGTAGCTAGACAATGGAGAAATATAAGCATATCAATTTATCATGTCTACATAGTAGAAGTGAAGAAGAATATGAATTAGCACAACAAACAAAAATAACTAATTTACACCATAAGATTGGAAAGAGAGTTGGAATATAGAGGAATGATGACCAATTACTGAGGAAGAGTCATAATTATCACCTCTTATCATATTTTGTAAATACTTCACAAGTACAAAAGCCCCATGAAATGCATTTAAAGCCTATTTTTGTAGACCTGCTCGTACCCAATTGGTTTGGTTCTCGAATGGAGTTTTTGATCCATAAATTGCCGTGGATATTCCAGTGAACAATTTGTCACAACAAATATAGTAAAATATATTAGAAAATATGAAATCTATGCTATGAGGGTTTATTTCTCCTTAGAATTTTGGATATGTTAATTATTTTTTATTGTGTATGCATGAAAATTATAATTATACAGGAAATAGAGAAAAAATTAAAATAAAAATCACAAACCACAAATTAACACAAGATATAACCTAGGAAATCCTTTCAAGAGAAAACCCGACTGCAAGGTGAGGTTGCTCTGCTCTCTTTCTCTAAATGGAAAATGGATGCAAGTACAAATAAGTGAGGCTTGTGGTTTGTGGGTTGTAATAGTGTATAAACTCTCTATGTTTACTCTCTCCCTATCTATTCTAAGTAACTCTTCTCATCTACGGAAAAAAGTGCAAATAGAATGGAACCCCTTTACCTCCTAGTGGCCTTGTTATAACATAGCCCAATAGCCTAGTAGTGATTAAGTTTAACTCCTTTAGCTCTTAACTAGACTTACAATATGGACTCTTCTAGACTTTTCTTCATCATGATTATGTGGCTAACTCCTATTCAATGAATAATGGGATCTGACATGACATCCTCTCGAATTATAGTGGTCAAAACATGAAGGTCAACTTATAAATGGCATAAATTTTTCACGCACACTCCAATTGAGGCGATTTGTGCATCATTAGAAAGGGGTGTGTGTGTGTGTAGAATATTTCTAAAAGGTGCAACACTTATACAACAATTTTTTATGCCCAATAAACATTTTTTGAAGCCTCAAACTTCTCCTAGAAGGTTTCAGACTCTAGGTTTCCAAATCGGATCTCACATTATAAGTGGTCCTGCAAACTAATTCATTTGCCTTTTCTACTCTAAAAGAATCAAAATGGATGCAAAACAATATAGTGATCTAATCTAGGTCACACCTCCCCAGTTTTGGTTGCATTTGGTCCCCAAAAGCTTCTACTGAATGAGTGAAGGAAATTTTTAGTCCACCTTTTGTCAGATGGACCATTTAGACTTGCTTAGAAGTTGTCCTTTCAACCCAACCTGCGAAAGGTCATGTTGCCCCTATCTTGTAGTTCTAGGCCTCTTATTCAAACTTGTATCTTCTATCAACTCAACCTAAGCACCTGGTGTCAAATCCTCTATACAAGGTAGGATCTATTCCTCTTCCTAATCTAGAATGGAAGGATCATAGAGTTTTAGATTCTCTACATTCACTACTGAGTAAATGCACATGTATGGGGGTAGAATGAGTATATAGGAATTATCTACCACCATTTTGAGTATCTCAAAGGGATCATATTATATATCCTTGATTTTATTACCAAGACTGTATAATAAGTCCTTTATCATTTGTAACTATGCATTATTTCCCACCATGAAAGACTTCTTTGTTCTATTATGTTGATCATGCATGGCCTTATATTTTTCCTATGACTTCTACAATGTATCCTATACCTGTTTATGGATCTTCTTGATCTTATAATGGAATTTCCCCCCTTAAAACACCCTTTATAAGTTCCTCCCGTACTCCTCCTTATTTTCCATATGGACTACGCTGGCGAAAATTTGTTACAAATACCCAAGATTCTATCCTTGGTTTCCAACAAACGTTTTCGTCATAGTCTATCTTAGCATCAAAATTTTCAATCTTCCATAAGAGAATAAAATCTCACCTGAAGTGCCCATGGGGCGTATAATAGACGGTGATGGGGTGTACTATTAAGTCACTCTGTGATGTGAAGGTCACTAGTTCGAAACTCTGTGGAAAAAAATCCAATCATGTTAAGGGATGGTGTGGCCCAAGCCGGTTGTGATCCCTAGGTGATTTTGACGACTTAGATGCCTCTGGTTCGTAGTTTCTCAAGCCACAGATCAAGCCTAATGTAATCTCTGATGAACTTAGACCACTTACAAAAAAAAAGTCTCACCTCAAGTGCAACGAAGACTTAGATGTGATAGTCAGGGTTCATATGGAGATAGAATATATTGGACCAATTAAAATGTATGTTAGAAACCATTAACCATGACAAATTGATGGAAGAAGCTTCAAACAAGAAACAAATAAAGCACATCATACATAGACTTGATACAAGAAATTAGAAATTTAAAATAGGTGCACAATCACATATATATGCATACACATTACATAATGAGTTTTCTTGCAACAACCTCATATTATTATTAGTTCAAATCAACACAATATTCATAGTTTTGCATTACATTAGCTAGATCCTTCAAGTACCATCCCAAAAATCCCCATTACAAGAATAATATTATAATATCTAGGTTCAATTAGAATTATAGCAACATTTCGACCCTTTTCTACTGACTCTCCTCTTGTGCAAATCATATTGCATGTCTATATATAGTTTTGGCCCATTGATCTCATCCAATTTAACTCGCGCTTGCTTGATAAAGTCATCTCTAACTACTTTGACGATATCAATCCATTTCACACTCACTTTATCCAAATTCACTTGATTCTTTCAACTATAACAGTTCAATCCCTCTTTTGTGGACTTGGCAGATTCAAAAATAACCACTCAGTCCTCTACTTCCCACTTCTTTTTGTTGCTATCTTTTGGCCCAAATTAACGATACTCTTTTCTGGTTTCAGCTACCTACTTTTTGTAGCCATATTCCAACCAAAACTGCCAAAAATTAAAGGACCCAACAGGCCCCGACCACAACCTATTGACTCACCCTCGAGTCAATCTTTCGCTTGCTCACTTGGTCTTTCATTTGCATGCTCAGAGGTTTCTCCTTTAAATGAATGACCCAACTTAGGAACAACTTGCAAAATTTTTCAGTAGAAGCAAGTGTACATATCTAATTGATCTATCTAGGTCCATATTAAAGTGGTACTTTCATTAGAAAAATGTTGAGTTCTATCAACATTGGGTGTCTTGAGCCGAGTTGTAAGTAATGAATTCCATTCAGTTTCCACAACCAAATTAAGCTTATAAAACTATAAATATTTCTCCTACACATTAGTCTTGAGGTCTTAGATCGTTTGTTTCACTTGGTGCGAATCATCCACTAATGTAGTAATATGAGCATCCTGATATATATCTTCAGAAATTATTTTTTTCTCTATGGGATCAACAATAGATATAGAATCATCCATAAACTACTTAACCTCGTCTTGTAACTTGTAAATACGTTGATTTCATTTTGCGAGAAGATCAGACCAATCTTGCACCTAGCTAAGAAAATGTTGAGAATCATTTATTTTCCTCTGGAGCTTGAAGCAAATAGAAACACCTTGCTCCATAACTCTATCAATATGTTGGATATACTCTGCGATGGAATCTGGAATTTTCTTCCACAACTAATACATGGTGCTCTTAAGAGATTTGTTCTTTGTTGTGAGAACGATCCAAACACTTTCAAGCAACTACAAACACTAGATCAACTCATAAGCTAAAATATCTTTAGGAAACATAGAGCTTGTTTCTTACAATGATGGCCACATATGAATAGGCTTGGCCTGAATTTCTAGGACTTTATCCTCTTCTTTTTCTTTTTGTTGTTGAAGCTAATCTCTTTCTTCCATAACTTGAGCAAGTTTTTGTTGGAGTGAGTCTTGATCTTGTGTTAATTGAGTGATATGGTGTTGTGATCTGTAAACTACCATGGATATTCCACTGGACAGTTTGTCACAATAGATCTGACAATATTATATTAAAAATTTGAAGTTATAAACTATAACAATTTTATTTAATTTCTAGATCTGTAGGTTTTACTGTAATTAGTGCATGCTTGTGAATGGAAGTTATGGACAAAAGTAGAGAATGACAAAATAATCTCTCTCTCCCTCTCTCTCTCACACACATAAGACACAAAATATGCTTTGGGAAACCAATTCGGGAGAAAAACCAGCTAGAAAGTGAGGCCACTTCACTCTCTTTCTATGTTTGGAAAATATGGCTGTAGGTACAAAGAAGTAATGTTTGTGGCCCACGAGTTACTACAATGAAAATATCCTCTTTGTGCGCTCTACCTCCTATCTCTCCTGGCTATATTTGCTCAGCTATGGAACAAAATTATGTTGAAAGAATGGAATGCCTCTTCCTCCTAGTGGCCCAGTTGTAACATGACCCGATAACGTACTAGTGGTTAATTTTGACTACATCAACTCTTAACTAGAGTTATAATGTAAACTATTCTAGAGTCTTTTACATAAAAAACATGTGGCTAGTCCATTTTCCATGAATAATGGGAGCTGATGTGACATCATCTTGAATTATAGGCGTGAAAACAAGAAGATCAACGTCTGAGTGGCATTAACGTTTGTACACAGACTCCGATTGACGTGCTTCTTGCACCATTGGAAATATATATGCATGTATAACAACATGAAATCGTGCGGAGTTAAAGTGATAAATTTTTACCCCAAAAAACATTGTTTGATGCCTAAAAACACTCTCAGAAGGTTTCATACCCTGTTTCGCCAAACTGGGTCCCGACGGTAAAAATGGTCCTGTGAGCTGGTTCCTCCACTTTTTCCACTCTGAATGCATTTAGATGGATGAAAAACAATATAATGATCCATTCCATATCACACCTCCCCATTTTGGGAGGCTTTTGGTCCCCAAAAACTTTTATTGAATGAGGTGAGGAATTTTTTCCTCCACCTTCTCTCTGGTGTACCATTTAACTTTTCTTGGAAGTTGTCCCTTCAACCCAATCTGCCAAAGGTCATGTTACCCCTATCTTGTAGTTCTATACCTCTTCTGAAAAACTGTATCTTCTATTAATTATGCTTGAGCATTTGATGCCAAATCCTCCACAGAAGGTAGGACTTGTTCCTCTTCCTGGTATAGCATGGAAGGCTCATAGAGTTTCAAATTTTCTACATTCACAACTGAGTAAATGCGCATATATGGTGGTATACTAAGTCAATAGGAACTATTACCCACCTTTTTCAATATCTCAAAGGGGCCATACCTTAGAGCCTTGATTTTATTACCAGTCCCCTGTAGCCTCTCCTTGTTCAACTATAGTCATACTCTATCTCCAACCTTGAATGGTTTCTCTGTTCTATGTTGATCATTCCTAGTCTTATTCTTTTCCTGCAACTTGTGTAGTGTTTCTTGTACCTGTAGATGGATCTTCCTGATATTATCTATACATTTTTCAACCCTCAAAGCATCTCTTGTAATATCTTCCCTCACTCATTTTTTTCCCTTATGCAATATCCAAAGGTGAAGGTGGAAAGTATCTCAAACAAGTCTCAAATGGGTACTTTCTTGTAGAATTTTGGACTAGTCTGTTATAAGAATGTTGTATATATACCATATTTTCATCCCAGGTTTTCAAATGCTTCTGGTTGTATCCCCTGAGAAGTTGCACCAAAGTCTTGTTGACTACTTCTATTTTCCCATCTATCTCTGGATAGAATTCTATAGATATCTTCAACTTCGTGTCCATCTTCTCCCACAATGTGGTCCAAACTGCACAAAGAAATCTTGTATCCTTGTCTAAAATGATGTTCCTTGGTATCCCAAAGTGCACTAGACATGTCTAAAGAACAAGTTTGTTGCTTCTTATTCGCTGATGGTATTTTTATAGGGAATCAAAACACACATCTTGTTTAGCCTGTCAACTACCATGAACAGGTAGTCATGTCCCTTCCTGGTTTTCGGTAAACCTCCCACAAAGTCCATGGAAATGCTTTCTCAAGGATGCGTAGGTATAGGTAAGGGATGATATAGACCCTATTTTCTATTGCTATGCTTGCTAGTATAAGAAAACATGCATCCTCTTATGAACCTAACTACTTGCTCTTACATCTTGGGCCAATACACATACCTCTGCAAGTTAGCCACGATCTTCCCTACACCAAAGTGCCCTGCAACCTGTTGTGATCTACAACAACCCCCCATTTCATATCATTTTTATTCACAAAACTATCATATGAAATGGGTCCCTTTTAGTTTTGATTGGTATCAACTTTGTATTATTCAAAAAAGGTCCGAAAACAAAATGAAAACATTACAAAAAACCTTTTTGACAAACCAATTTTGGTCTTATAATATAAATGATTAATCTTTTATCATTGCGATAAAACGATCGCAAGATTGCATATCGCAATGACAAAGGAGGCATAACTTAAAAACCCATTGGTTTGCTCCGACGCGATAACATGCAATAGCCTATTGGACATCGGCAATCATAAGTTCCCATAATTAAAGTGCCTTTCGCTCCAATGTGATGCGATAAACTCCCGTTCGCTTCGATGTGATGCGATATCGCTATCGGCGATCGACGATATACCATGCATGCTTTTTAAAGTGCCCCAGTTAATACTCCTGATGCGATGCGATATCGCTATCGGCGATCGGGGATCCCAAAAGGAACCAATATCATGATTTAAGTTTTCCCTCGATGCCCGATTGCGATAAAGCCAAAAGCACAAACTTCAAAAAAATTGTTAAAACAGGGATATTACGATTAATTCGTATTAAAGGCCTTATCTTTCAAACAGTGATTTACCTACGCTCAACCGCCAAAACATCCAAGGCACGCTTAAACAAATCATTCGGCCGATTAATGATATGATGGGCATTTAAAGGATTGACAGGTTTTAACGGCCATTTAATGAAATAGTAAGTCTAAAAATCTTTTCATAGATTGTATCCGCGGCCACTTTAAGTTAATCCTTCATCGTGCATCGATCAATATATCTCACTCGTATTTCGTTTTCGCTACCAATTCTCTGTGTTACGCTTATTTTCACTCCTGTGCAGAATTCTTCCGAAGCGGTAAATTCAAGCAGAATGGGGAAGAAGTCTAAGAAAACTGCAATCGCGTCCGCTTCACCAGCCACTGGACAAGTCGTCGTTGATCCAGGAAATAAAAAGAAAGGATTGATATCTGATACTACATGTTCAGGACTCAGCAAAACTACTTGGCAAAGTACTTATAATTTGATTGAGGCCGAAGAACCAAAGGTGACAGCAGTACAAGCCACAGCGGATACCAATCGAAAATCTGATGGTACTTTAAAGGACTTAGCCGACTCCTTCCTTCATCGGATAGCGGCTCGAGAACAAATTCTCCCATATACAGATGTAGTAAGGTGGGCAATTGAGGAAATCCCAATCACAGATAGAACCTTCTGCACTAGAGATGGGAGGATCTTCGGTTCATTCAAAGCTAATGATTTGAGGCAAATGTATCATTTGCCTGAGCCAGAGAAGAAGTACAACAAGGCATTCCTGGAGAAATTCCGAAGTGAGAACGAAACTGAATCCGAACCCATTCGGGATTGGAGGCAAAATCCGGCGAAACAAAAGCATGAAACTTCCGGTAAGTATTCTGTTGATTCCCTATGTTCTCCTTATTGTTATGCTGGGATAATGATGTGTAGATTATGGGAGTTGCACGATTCCTCTAATTTCACTATAGAAATGGTTCCCTTGATGAAAGCGGCATGTAATAGTGAGATAATGGATTGAGCAACTATACTGTCAGATAAGCTAGCAACAGTAGTTCTTGATTTTAGAACTAAAACCCGCGTCACCGAAAGGCTTATTCCCCCATTCTACTACAGTGCCTATATACTAGACACCCTGTGTTTTAACTCTGAATTTCCCGTGCTCGGCTGGAGGTGGACTGCACAAGACCCCACGCCTATTCATATATACCATCAGAAATTGTGGAAAACTTCCTATAAGCACCATTTATACCAAGTCTGCAATGGTTTCATGTTACCCATTCATTACTCTATTTTTAATAAACCTGCTCCCAAAATTTCTTACCAAGCAGGGATTGATTTGACATCAATAGGAAGATGGTTCGGAGAGGAAAGATTTACTTATATAAGAATTTTCGGCAGCCAAGCCGAACCTCATGTTCTTCCTTTGTACATACCTGATAAACTGCTGGCGAGGGAGATAGCTTATCAGATTACATCCGAAGGAGTTACACAAACTCTAAAGAATAAAAAGAAACAGGTCTGGCCCTCTTTTCCTCTGAGATGTGGTGTCTACACGTTGCATGATTTCAAACATGCAGAGAAAGAAGCTACGAAGATGAAGTCATTAACTCTAGCGACTCTCCCTAATAGGCAATTTGATCCCAACAAAGTCGCCTATAATGCACTAGAACAGGCCAAATTGACAAAGTTTGACCATAAAGAGGATAAGTTTGATGACCTGTTCTCCTCAGCTGAATCAATGTATCAAGTTAGATCGTTGGCCATAATGGAATACAAAGATGAAGGGTTAGTTGAATTCAACAGACTCAGAGAACAGAGGTTGCAAACTTTGCCTCTGGATCTGTTAGTGACAACCCCAGCAACAGGATCAAGCGAGCCTAAACAACAACATACTAAGGAATCTCCGGTTTCAACAAAAGAACAGGAGAAGGTGCGAGAGGAAACCCAGACTAAAGAGCAAGAACAGAGCAGCATAGAGGTGAATGAAGATACTCAAATTGACTCGAAATTGCTCCAGGAATGGCAGCAATTCGATTCAATTATCAGTAATCTTGAATGCTCTAAAGATGCCAAGACATCAAAAGCAGCAGATACACAGGAGACCACTTCAAAACAGGTTCCAAGTGGAACCAGCGGCCTACCCAGTTCAAAAGAAGTAGAGATAATCCCAAAATATCCCTTCGATCAAATTATTTTGCAGATAGAAGAAATTCCTCCCTTGGATGTCTTCTATAGCCCAAAGCACAAAGCTGTGGTAAAACGACAGAGGAAGAGGAGAAGGACTGATCAACCTTCCCTATTCCCAGAACAAATGGTGATGGGCAATGTAGTTTGGAAGGAGGAATTTGATCCCTCTGACGACCTAACAAAACTATCACAATTTGTTGGAGCCTATTCGGCAGCAACAATAGATAAGGCATCAAAGGTGAGTCTTTTATTAAAAACAAAAGACCAGGAGATCTTCTCATTGCAAGCGCAGCTATCAGAAGCACGGCAAAAGACGGAGCAGGCAGAACGATAGTTTTTAACACAACAACAAATAAATAATCAATTAACTCAACAATTGCAAGAAGAGAAACAAAGGATTGATCATAGCGCAGTCCAGAAGCAGAAAGAGTTGTCTGAGGCATTGGCACAATTGAAGGCGGCAAATGAACAAATGCTGAAGTCTAAAGATGAGCAGATTGCTCAACTATCAGCCCAGCTAGAAAAGACAAAGAATCTTCCACAGATAGCTGAATTCAGAGTAGAGGCATTACAGACAAATAAGGCATTAATAGCACAGATTAAGCTTTTATGTCAACAAATCGCCCAGGCGGAACCATTATGCGATTTGACGACATCAATAAGTGAAAAATCAGACAAAGCTAGAACAGACTTGGATCAAGCTGAAGAAACATTAACTAATTTTCTTGAGTGGCAAGATACCGATCAAGGACAGGCGGCTAATTTACCAAAGATTTTAGAATCACACAAGGAAATATTATTCACAGAATGGCAGTCCCAGTTAATGAAAGCAGAGAGGGCAATTTCAAGATGCAAATCAACCACAAGTAATTTGGTTGAATTGGTTAATAATACTCTCTACTTGTCTAACATGATTTCCCAATGCACTCCAGGTAAATTGACAACGGCGAAAACATTGGAGCAGTCATGTTATCCGGAACTAGAGAAAAATGGGAGATTAATCTCAGGAATTAACAATTTGACATGGGACGCCTATTGGTTCTTCTTAGTAAAACCGCACAGCCAAAGAGCCGCCCTCAAATGCCTTACAGATGCAATCAGGTATATTATTCCCGACATTCAGGATGCCACCTATGCCGCCCAGCTCAACTCTCGCCTCAACAGACCGCCCGAAGTGGAGCCAATGCTTGTGATATGTCAGCTTAGGTTTAAAGGCAAACAGCCTACATGATGATTCATGCCGCCGACTGCCAGATCGCTGGAAGGAGATATTCGAGATCAATTGATACCAATTAAGTAGGATTTCAGTTTCATAAATAGTTAGCTTAATTAAGTATTTATAGACCCTTTCATCGTTTTAGAAAGGGTCGTAAAGTTTTGTACATGACTTAAAGCCTGAAGTTGCACTATTGTACTTCAGGCATATTCTTTTATAAAACTGGACCAGTTATTCTAATTTTGACAAGGAAGCTTTTATGCAAATGTGCACTACTGTCTTTGTTTGAAAGTATTTCTGCGTTGGAAGAAGAATCTCAAATAGCGATTGATATTGGGAGTGACTAGCAGCTCATATGGTACTATTATCTATGTCTGAATTCATTCTTTTCATATGAATTGTTATTTGATCGCCTTTGCTATTATCGAATATATGTATGTGTTTTAACAGCATTTCTTTATTCCCTCCACTATTGGATGTTTATGGTATGCTTTTCTTTTGATCATATATGTATCGATGATATAAATGATAAGTGTAGCAATATTGCGTTAATCACTTTGTTTAAATATTTAAGCAAAGTAATCCTTGAATGAATAAATGTCCGTGTCTATTAGATGGAGTCATCTATATGCCTGTCAATAGACATAGATCATCAAGTGCTACACTTCAAAGTACAATAGTTCCCGGGATTAGTAGTAGTTCTCTTATTTTGTGATAGATTAAGTTATTCGCCTATCATTAGATTAGACAATCAATCATTCATCCATCCCTTTTATTCATTACTGGGAAACTGGTCGCATTATCCCCAGTCGGAGCCACCATTCCAAACGGAAAAGGAGTTGTATTAAGGTCCGGACCGGGTGGTTATCCCCCAATGTTGATACAACGATTTTCGGGGCATCAACACAACCTTGGAGGTGTGAGCCTCTCTAATTAGCTGTAGTCGCTCACCTTTAGGAAATGGTAGTCAACAATGTTATCACCATTGTGCACATGAATTTAAATCTGCAACTACTGATACAACTCCTTGAAGTCCTCATACTATGAATATGCCTCTCTATATGCATCATGGGTGAATGGCTCCATGTGAATAAGAGTCCCCAAAGTTGTAATCTTCGATGTGGGTTTCCTTGAAATCATGTTGGACAATTTGTTTGTGCTTCCCTTATTATACTTGATCACCAAATGAAACTACTATAAAACGACATCCACTTGTAGTGCCTGGTTTGTTGTAGCTTACTCTAGGCCTACATTACTGTAACGGTTGGCTGTGTTGATTAATGTCTCTTTTCACATAAGATAGTGCCTCCACTTCTTCGCAGCTTGTACCATGGAAGAGAGCTTCTTGTTGTAGGTAGGGTAGGTAAGGAACACCCCATGAAATACTTTAGAATGGTAGCATACAAGCCTTCCTCCCTACATCAAGACAACTCCCATAGCATACCCACTCACATCTGTCTCCACTTCAAAGGGCCATTGCAAGTTTGGTAATGCCACAACTGGTTCTTGATTAATCTTCTTCTTTAACTCCTCGAAAAACATCTTCTAACTGTTGGGTTGTGTTATATTCTTTCCAAGACTAGCCCACGTAGTTAACCGAGGGTTAGAGGGGGGCAGGTCACAAGGGGTTTGAGGGGCACCCGTAACCCCACTTTATGGGGTTCGGGGTAGCGCCCTGGAAAATTTTGGTTTTGGACCCTATGTTAGGTTGGGAGGACCCACCTATGGTTTTGTGCATGATTTTCGCACATGTTTTTTGGACGCGATGGTTTTTTGCTCCATGGTATTGGACGTGATGGTTTTCGGTCCATGGTATTGGATGCTTCGGCATGTATAAATATGTATTATAACATTGAAAGGAATATAATGAAAAATGAAGCTGGTAGTCCCGGTTTTGGGATCCAGGGGAAAATCTCTGTATATGTGTTTTATGTGTTATGCTCTCGCATTGTTTATTTTATGTGTTTTAGAATTCATATGCAGGTAATTTCTGTACAGGGTTAAAACCTACACTTACTACCGTTGAAAATGAGGCTATGAATTTCCTCATGTATTGTGCTTCCCCAATGAAACTCCTAACCTTAGAAACATTAGTAGGCATCGACCATTTCATGATGGCCTCCATGTTGGAAGCATTTATCTTCAACTCTCCTCCAGTGATCACATGCCCCAGATACACCAAGGACTGTTGCACAAACTCACACTTCTTGAGATTTCCTAGCAGTTGATGCTTCTTTAATGTTTCCAACACCTGGGTCAAATGTGAAATATGATCCTCCTAGGTAGCACTATATACCAGTATATCATCCAAATAAACAATAACAAATGAATCTATGAAATGGAGTATTACATCATTCATTAATCTCATATATGTAGCTTGTCCATTAAATAGGCAAAATGGCATGATTAACCACTCATACAAACCTTGCCTAGTTTTGAAGGCGGTCTTCCAGGTATCTTCTTCTTTGACTCGAACCTGGTGATATCCAAACTTCAAGTCAATCTTGGTGAAGTACTTTTCTTGCTGCAACTGATCTAGTATATCATCTATCCTGGGTAGGGGGTATCTATTCTTGAGCATGATTTGTTTCAACGCCCTGTAATCTATAAAAAATTTCCAAGTCCCATCCTTCTTCAACACAATGATGATGGGTGACCCACATGGTGATATACTCAGTCAAATGACACCCTGTTCCAATAGTTGCTACAACTATTTCTTCAGCTCACTTGATTCTATAACAATCTACCTATACAACCCATTATTTGACAATGGGAAGTCCATAAATAGTTGGATCTCATTCTCTGCTTCTTTCTTAGGTGGTAACCCTTTAAGTTCTCGGAACACATCCCTGTATGCTTATAAAAACTCCTCCAATTGTTGTTTCTGTTTCGTAGTACACCCCTCGAGGGATGCCTTGCCTCTTATTGACTCCTCTATAGACTAAATTTCTCTTGAAAAAAAGAAAATATACTTCTTACTAGAACTGATCAATTTCTTGCCTTGGTTGGCACTTACCAACGAAATTTTTTACTTTCCTTTGTGCACATTGATGATGAATAATTTTCCATCCTTATCTATACAGTACTGGTTATCTCTCCTCGTGAATATTTCATCATGCATGTACATGTATGGACTCCTAAAAATGACTTCACATACATCAAGGGGAACCACATCTAGATCTACTTCATCAATAAAATCAACACTAATGGAAAATCTAATTTTACACTGTTTTGTTACCTTCAGCTTTGCATCCTTATTTACCCATACCAATGGATATGGGTTTGGATGATTACAAAATTCCAGCCCCAACTTCTTGACCATCTCTATTGCAATGAGATTCGCTTGTGATCCTGAGTCAAACAAAGCATCAATCTTTGTCTTCTTGACCTATATCTTTATATGGAAGGGTTTGGTAATTTCTTTCTCTTCTTGTTACTGAAGGCTACTCAGATTCACCTCCTTCTGCACTAACATACAAATGATATTCTCTTCCACATCCGAGTTTCTTTCAACTTGGTTTCTTGAATCAGTAACCATGAGATTCTTCTTCTTGTTCTTTGGGTTTAACTGTGGATGCAATTTCCAACACTTCTCCTCTGTATGGCCATCAATGTTGCAGTGGTTGTAGTGGTTGCTAGGATCTTTGTACTGGTGTGTTGTGGCTATTATATTTTTTATCTTTTCTCCAATTTTGTTTCTTCTTCACCTCCTTAGAAGCATCTTGTTTCTCCTTCTGCTTCAATCTACTTGATTGTGCTCTCTTTAAGCCTATGTTTTCTAGGTATTGCACCTATACACAAGCCTCGTCCACTAATTTGGGCTTGAACAACATCAATTGATCACATAGATAGTGGTGAAGACCCCCCAAATAGTTTAGGAGTACATATGGGTTATTTGGAGAGGTACCCAACACTATAGCCATCTTTCTGAATTCCTTGGTGTACTCCTGCATGCTTTAGCCCGAATTTTGCTTGAATTAATGCCACCGGATCCACTGGTCCTCCACATACCCAATGGGATAAAACTATGACTTAATGAGAGTTTTTAAATTCTCCCACTTAGTCACTGGAGGTTTTCCCTCCAACCTTAGGGCTTATGTGTGGCTCTCCCACCAAGTCAGTGCATGGCCCTCTAATTTTAGTCGCACGAATGAGATATTTTTCCCTTCCTCGATCTGATGGACATTGAAATAAACTTCCAGTTGCAGCAACTAGTGGTTCGGCTTCAAAGAATCGATCTCGTCATGATACAACTTGATATTTAATTTTTCTTCCATTTTAAATAGGGACTGTGATTGGTTCACAACACTCGAACTGGGTCGATCTTTTTCGAGTCCTTTCTTCGACTAGTACTCCATTTCTCCCTGACCTTCTGATCCCCGTGTTGATTTTTTCTTTGCATTCAAACCCCCATCTTCTCCAAATATTCCTAGCTTAATATTCAATGTTTCCATGAGGAGGATTTCATTGTTGTTGTTATCCGCGACTTGTTGTTCCAAGCATAAACCTCACCTCTTTAGGATCACGAAGCTCATTTACAGATTCGTCGGCCATGATCAGGGTTTTATTATTTTCAGCTCTGCCGATATAGATCCCTGCAATCTCCACAAAAAACCCAAAGAAACCTTCTCTAATACCAAAATATTTGTAAACTTTCATGGATATTCCACTTGACAGTTCATCACAACTGACAATATTATATTAAAAATCCAAAGTTTTACATTATTACAATTTAATTTAATTTCTAGATCTATATATTTTACTGTAATTAGTGCATGCATGCGAATGGAAATTATGCAAAAAAGTAGATAACGATAAAATAATATCACAAACACACACATAGGACAAAAAATATTCTCTGGGAAACCCTTCCAGGAGAAACCCAATTGGAAGGTGAGGTCCCTTCGCTCTCTTTCTCTGTCTGGAAAATATGGATGCAGGTACAAAGAAGTAATGCCTATGGTTCGTGGGCTGCTACAGTGCATAGATCCTCTCTGTGTTCTCCACCTCCTATCTCTCATGGCTAACTTTTCTCATATCTAGAACAAAATTCTCTCGAAATAATGGAATTCCTCTTCCTCCTAGTGGCCCAGTTACAACACAACACAATAATCTACTAGTGGTTAATTTTCACTACATCAACTCTTAACTAGAGTTGCAATATAGACTCTTCTAGTGTATTTTACATCAAAAACATGTGGCTAGCCCCTTTTCCATGAATAATGGTGCCTGGTGCGGCATTCTCCCAAATTATAGGTGTGAAAACAAGAAGGTAAACTTTTGAGTGGCATAAGTTTTGCATACTGACTCTGATTGACGCACTTCTTGTACCGTTGGAAATATATCTGTGTAGAATAACATGAAAAGGTAAAAAGATAAAGAGGAAAATTTTTAACCCGAAAAAATGTCATTTAATGCCTCAAAATTCTTTTGAAAGGTTTCAGACCTCGTTTCACCAAACTGGGTCCCGCCCATAAAAATGGTCCCATGAGCTGATTCCTACACTTTTTCCACTTTAAATGCATTGATATGAATGAAGAAAAATATAATGATCCAATTCAGATCAACCTGAATAAGCTTAGATTTCTTTTGATCCTTTATTATCATCTTCTCCTCCAATTGAAATGAGGAAGCTCTAGAATTTGAAAGAGTTGGGTGAAAGAATAGTGTTGAAGAGCTCATGCGGAAAGAGTGTCAAGCTATGGAAATTTGAAGTGAAAGGGTTGACCACATGCAACCAAATTTTCTAAATTTCCTTGCATGGAAGGATATGGAGTATCTTTTTTCTCCTATTGTACTTTTTTTGTATTTTTCTAGCTCACTCATGAAGGAAGCCAATGTTTCTAGAAGCGAAACATTGGTGGATGGAAGAGAACTAATGGTATCTAGTGGGGAATAAATAATGGATTCACAAAAAAAATGGGTAGAAGGTGCATCAGAGTTTGTGTATGGCAGGTTATTATCTTGCAAAGAAGACAAAATATGTGGTTGATTGGTAGAGGGAAAGGTAGAGAGTGGTATTTCCTCCACGATTAAGGTAGCTCCAGTGGTCATAGGAGGTTCATCATAATCAACCTGAAATAGCTTTGAAAGGTCTATACCAACCATCTCCATGGAAAACAAAAGAAAATAAATAATGGATTCAATTTTTTTCATAGCAAGAGTGCAACAATTGCCTTAGGAAGAATAGGGGGTTGAATGGGTTTGTTTGCAAAGGGATTGCATCAAGAATCGAAGCACTTGTAGATGATGCAATTGTGACAAGGGTGGAGGTGGAACCAAGAGGTAGAATAATATGCAAGCATATTTTCTTAATGAGTAGCTAATAGTCTTTAGGGTCTAAAGTAAGAGATGGTAGTGAATGTTGGTGTTTGCGAGATGAGGATGACCCAACCACACATGGATTTTGTTGGGTAATTCCACCGAGGGCATAGTAGATTCCATTTGGTTGTTGAATTTGTTGTACCTGAGGTCAAAAAATAGCTTATTTATGAAAAAATTCTTTTGATAAATAGTATGGGAGTGGATGGGTATGAAGTTTGTTTTTGTCTGCATCCTTTAGGAGTGCCTAGCAATGGTTATGGTAGATATTCAACCGAATCTGGTAGGCATATCTATCAAGAAAAAATTGTGGAACTTGCATAATTTGAATGGATTTAATCAATTGATTGTACACACACCAAAGACAATGTAATTAAAATAATTATTTGTGGAGTCAGAATGAGTTTTCTGGGGTTCAAAGGTTAGGTCTAGGGATTTACGTTCTAAAGGAGCATAGAGAATATGACCCACCAAAGGTTTCCAATTAAGAATAATAATGGAAATAACTAAATAACCATAAATAAAATATCGTCCCTTTTGATAGGTTTCTTCACAGGCATAGAAAAACTCATCTAGTTTATACTTACACCAATTCAACTGGTTTCTCTGAACACAAAAATCGACCACAAAAACAATGTCTCGAGTGCATTTTGCCTTCATATAATGCTGATTAATATTCCCAACTATTAGATGGCATTCAAATTTGATTTTTTGATTGGGTCAATAGTAGGCCCACATTCCTTATGATCGGTGCCATATTTCTTATATAAGTTTGTTTTTCCCATCCTTTTATTGTGCTTGGTGCCTCCATGGAATGTTGTAGAAATGTCTTGCCCTTCCATTGATAATCCTATCAGCTTGTGGGTATCATGTACGTGAATTGGTTATTCCTTGTTGAGCCATAGGGACCCATTTTGCATTTGGTTGATATGGAATTCCATGCATAGAGCAACCTCACTAGTTTTGTCGAACACAGAAAAGTCTTGTGCAACTTCTCGAATGTCACTTTCACCTAAGGGGAAATGTTGTCATAAATTGTGAGCATAAAATCCAAATATACTTCAGGTACAAGATATGGAAACAAATCTCCATCATTTAAATCATTATACAAAAGGATACCCTTCTCATACTTTCCATGCAGCCTGTTTAATGGATAAACACGCAAATCTGACAAACCAAACTGAATTGTGGCTTTGAGAGAATGAACCATAGTTGAACGCTTACGATAGTGAACTTGACACATAAGGGGTTGGTGACAAAAATGGGGAACGAGAGACACATACTCATATTCTAGGGATGAAGTTCAATCAAGAATTAAAAACATATAATTGAAAACAAAAGACTACCCAATTATTTATAGAACCACATATCAAATATTGATAATAAATTACCCAACTAACTATTGAATGAAGTAGGTAAAAATGGACAGACAAAACTAACTTTGATTCAAGAAATAAATTCCATGGAGACTCATATCTGAGGACAAGATATCATTGATCAGAAAGAGTGACAAGATAGACTAAAAGGGGGATAATATGACAAGTGAAGAAAAAAAGTGATAAACACTTCAGCAATTTGATCGTTATGCAGGGAGGACTTGACATAAAGACTAAAAAATGAAAATAAAACAACTACTAATTATGTGACACATATATTCTACCTCCTCGAGCACAATTAGTTGCGATATAACACAACAAGGAAACAAAACACAAGTGACACAACTAGAGTAAATGACCATAACTAAAATCTATCTGACTCTAATTTAAACCCTACTCTACATTCCCAAGTAGGGAGAAGTGAATAAATAAAATATTTATGGACCATCGTATGGATTTAGGTGAGCACCATCCACCCATCTAGGTCGAATCGTACCATCATGTTGCACAAGTTTAATAGCTCTAGACTCCTTGATTTACAAAACTATAAAAGGTCCAAACCAATGCATATAAATATTCCTAGGATGTTTTAGATACTTACTATAATAGAGAAGAACATAATCTCCACTAGGAATATACTTATTCTTAATATGTCGATCATGTCGAGCCTTATTCCTTTGCTTCTCCACACTTTGATGGAAATCCACTAAAAACTTCTGCTCATCAAGTTCCCATAATTCCTAAATTATTTCCGCAATGGATTAATTGTTAGTGTGAATTCTTGGAAGGTGTACCAAAAAAACTTCACTTAAGCCACTAGGTGACAAGTGACTCTAACAAAAATTTGATGGCTGCTTACAATTTAGATTTGGAATAAAAATGGAAAAAATCTTTCAATAAAAATATCGACGATCCAAAACAACAAACAACAATAAATATATCCAATGCAATAACCCAAATGGAAAGATCATAATTGAATAAATTATTTATTGAAAACACATGGTGAAGGAGATCTACAAAAAGGGTTTGCAAATCCCCCTCTGTGGGATGGGTCCTTCGATGTCCTTGATTCTTTAGTAAACACTCTTCTCTCTCAATATGTGAAAATCCCAAACAATGCGAAGAACTCAAATGGGATCTCAAAAGAAAAGAGACGATAATGGTGACGATGATAATGATCATCATGAAGAATGAATGAAAATCCTCCTATTTATAACAAAATATTGAGTTAATCTCGAAAATGGATAATAATAAGATAATATTGACCAAATCAAGATCTAACTACTTGGAATACTTTATTATATTTATTGGAGAGGGAAAAGATATTTAAAATGGTTAAATATATTTATTTAGAAATAATTAACACATAAAATGATTTATTAATTATTTCGCGAGAATTAAGAATGGTGTGAAATTGAAATAATTATTAAATAGTGATTTAACAATTATTCCAATAATGGAAATAAGGAATATTAAATAAATAGTGATTTATTTAATTATTTGTAGGGATTTAGTCAAATGTGACAAGGAATAATTATTTAAACAATGATTTAATAATTATTCCTAGAGAAAATTAAATAAATAATGATTTATCTAATTATTCTCATAGGTTTTTTTATTTAAATCGGAAAATAATTTAATAAAAGTGGTTTCCTAAGTTATCTTCCACTGTGAAAGTGATTTTTCTATAGTAGAATTAATCCTACACGGTGTATTTCGATCTGCCTAGTTAGAAATGGCTAGGTGATCATTTTTTGGTGATAACATATTTCCCCCCAATGTATGTGTGTTAGGAGAAAATTGTATGACCGAAATACGTTGTAGGTTGCATTTCCATGAGACACCAAAGAGGAGTCAAAGAGAGAGAGAAAGAAATGAAGAAATGCAACGAAAAACAAATAATGGAGGGAGTGATACCTACTAAACTGATAGAAGTCTCCTTTTATGTGGGAGTACACGATCTCAAATGAGGTGGGGGAGGCATACCCATACCCGCTGAGATCACTGCGTACAAAGAATAATGATGAGTCCAATAATGTGGGCTTGAGCTACAAAGTACATGATACATGATACACTGGCATCAATGGGCCAAAAAATAACAAAATGGATCCCATATACATAATGTGCCTGGAAAGACACAGGTGAGGATTATATACAATAAAATATGAGTACATGAGACATAATGGCACTCAAGAATACATGGTGAGGGGGGATCGTAACCAAAGAAGCCCTTCTGAATAGGAAAGGGCTCTGAAGATCTGAATGGATCATCTGAAGGAGACATGTGTGTTGTGGGTGTTGCAAGCGGCGTAAACCAAACCCATCACATCTGTAGAACTACATCGGAGGCTGGATCAACATCTATAGTCAATCGGGTATGTGGGAGGCTACCTGAAGGGCCACCCCCTCATGAGGTCTGGAACATCTCACACACACTCGAGAATCATTGGGGAAATCATCTGGATCACCGAATCATCAAGTGTACGAATCTCAATCGTGCGATAAGGAGTTAGTGTCTAGCACGTGAGAAAAAACTAAGTCAAAGGGAAATGATGATTCCATTTGCTTGATCGAAGGCACCGAAAAAATATGGAAGCTGGAACCAAGGAACACTACCCTCTAGACCACTCTTTTGGAATAAATGTGCTGAGGTCGATAGAAGAGGGCTTGTCAGAGTTAAGGCATTAACAAACTGATAACAAAGGCACGAGGAATCATAGTAGAGTGATTGATGGATTGAAACTGGGGATGATGATGGAATGAAATGAGATGGTTGGCAGACTGATGACTTCCCTTGTAAGAGAATAATAAGGATGGTTGACCTGGCAGTGACTGAATCGATTCTAGAGGGGATGGTCAATGACTTAAATAGGGATTCGGCAAAGACTGAGTAGTAAATGTGGAGGCCAAATATGAATAAAATGGGATGGATGCAACATGACGACGTATGAAACACTATAACGAGACTCAAGGGGACTTGAAATGGACTCCATAAATACAAGGGTGACTCGATGGTGCTACCATGGGGGGAAGGCTTAGAGGGGACCATAAAAACTTGAGTAAATGATGGTTACTCATGACAAAAATTGACATGTGAGTCAACCAGTGCAAAGGTAAAGTGGTAACATAGTATGGGTGGCTCAAATGAAGACATTCAGTTTTAATAGGTGACAAAGTGAGATGTCATGGAAAAAATGGCTTCCTGGTGAAGTGTCAAATTACAAAAGACAAAGAGAGTCCCATTATAGAACTCGATGAGAGCTTTCCAACGGTGCTGACATTTCATCAAACGAAGCTATTGTTTGGTCGCAATGGGTGACAAAAAAACTAGGGTTTTTTTCTATAAAATTTTCCCCCAAATCCAATTCATTTGTATAGTGAGCTGTGGAGAATTTGGAGAGGAGGAGAAGGCCCTAAATCTTGTGGATATTGTAGCAGACAATATGACCATTAGAATCAATATTTTCAGGTTGGAGGTAGGTGCCATAACCCTACTTATCATTTTTGGTGGATCAAAATTTCAGATTAGGGCTTCAGTTCACTCTGGGGGACCCATGCTCATCCTCATGGTCACAACTCACTTTTGGGGGCCTCTTTTGTGCTCTGGAGTGCATGAAATGGGCCCACAAGTGCGTCCAACACAATTTTGTGGGTAAAAACTACGTTATGGGCTGAGAGGATGGGCATGATTGGTGGTCTGCTGTGAGCTAAAGCTAACATGAATGCATTTTACTCTGGACTAACAAAACATAATGGTATTTTGCAGGTATGGAAGAGTTGAAGGTATCATGGTGAGAACGAGATTTGGAGTCCCTTTGTGCTAAGATTCAGTGGAATCAAGCATTGAGAGGGGTGTTGGCACGATATGGAGTGTTGAAGTTCTTAGAGAACCCTATGATGAGGGATGGTGAGCCCTTGCTGTCGAGTATAGTGAGTTACTGGGACCCAGTTTAGGAGGCCTTTGTAGGACAAGGGCACAATATTGAGATCATGATCCAAGAGATATATTTTATGACAGGATTTCCCACCTTGGGGGTGGTAGGGGCAAGACATCCATTACTTCCTCATGGGAGGCATATAGGTGAGTTTGTTGATCGCCACTGTGTATTGGGGAGTCATGCAAAGGGCATGAACATACAGATTAGTGACTTGTGATGAGCGCCAGTATTGCAGCCAGGATGCTACAACTCTTGGGCTACCAGCTTTACTTATCAACCCGGGCTTCGTACAAACTTGGAGGTGACAGTGTTGTATGCACAAGTAAAAGTGATGGTCCTTCTTGTTGTCACTGTTCAGCTGGCGAGAGGCCATTGGGGTTCCAAGCCAGACTTCTACGGAGTCAGAATGATCCAGGTGGCTCCAGAGACACACATAGGACAAAGAGGGCTTATGAAAGCTCGAAAATCAAAGTGATTGAAATGCTTTCAAACCAGGACCAGAGCGTAGATCTCGTCATCCTGATTGTGGTGGTGTGAATGGTTCGTCAAACCGAGTCTGTATGCGAAAGTTAGGAGCAGTCAAAGTTCAAGTTGACTTTGGTGACTGGGCAGGCTTAAGGAGGCCGCAATTTGAACAAAATCCAGCCAACCTAGGCTAGATTCCGGGTGAATTTGCGGCCTGATTAATTTGTCTCATTCGGCCTAAAATCCTAATATTTCAAAGTGGCCTTATTATTATTAAAATTAAAAAAAAAAAATATAGGAGGTGGTGGGCCACCACCCCCGCCAGCCTAGACCTCATATAACCCATACGTATTAATTTAAGGAGGCCGATGGGAGGGCCGGACCTGCCCACGTGGCAGCCCCACGACACAACAAAACATTAAAACAAATCACACCCCCCAATACACGCAATTAATATGCCACCCTTGCGCTAATCCGAATTTAATTAAAGGTTGCGGAGGATGATGGGGCAGGCCGCCCAATGCGGACCCGACCCCCCTAAAAAAATTATGTATGCGGTTTAAAAAAATGGAAGAGTGTTAATATGGAGGGGTCAGGGTTTGACCACCTGACCTCCTCCTTGTAAATCGAGCCTTATACCAATACGCCCAAACAAATTCCTTATTTAATATGCCCAGTAAAATTTATAGCAACTTTATTTGCATAGTGCACCCAGAGCATGGAGGAACTAGGAGCAGGCGCAGAAATCGAGGTGAGATTATTTTTTAATTAATTTTTAATGCAGGTGGAACCATGATTGAGCAAAATTTCCAAGAGGGTGAAATTTTTGCAGTGTCCAAATTGGAAAATTTTTATGTCAATCCTACACCTCTCAGCGACACGAACCTGATGGCGTAGTCAGTTTCCTGATCTGAGCAGCCGATTTGCAGAGGACCTGAAGGAGGGAATATTTGAGGAATCTAGGGGGAATCTAAAATATTCCTTAAGCCCCAGATTTTCACTTTCTCAAAATTTAGAAATTTGACAGTCGATTTTGCACTATTCGACACCAAAAATTTGACGGTGCATTCAGATTTTCCATTTGCTCATTTCATTTCTCGGTCACTTTTCTAAGTGGAGTGCAGGTGTCAGCATTCATGTGAGAGCAGTCATTTCCATGTGATTCAATGCCGTGAGATCGATGGTCCGAACAACTTCAACAGCTTGACACCCTTTTCTTCAGATGGCCCTTGGATGTGAGGTATATGCAGTGTGTTCATGTACTTCTTTTCACTATGAATTGTGCTGCACATATCCCTGTTTGATGTTTGATGTGGGATCCTGTTTCTTACTCGTTTTCATGATTCCTACTTGATGTGATACGGAATCATTTGTGTGATGTACTTGTTGTCATGATTCGTCATGTTTTGTTCGAGATCCCTTTGTCATTATGTTGATGGGATACTCTTGTTATTGCCATGTATGTTTTCATTGAGATCCCTTTTATGCCATGTTGGCAGGATTATCATCATGCATGAGTTTGTGTCATACTGATAGGAGTCATTTTTTACTGAGAGTTCCTATTGCGGAACATCTCCTGGAGCCACTCCTGCATGAGGGCATTTTCCTTGTATGATAGTGACATCACCTCTTATGTACATCATCACTATTGATAGCACTTAATGCAACGACCTACACCATCTTGACACCAGGGCTCGGAGACGTAGTCCCACATGGATGAACTCCGTTATCAACGACTTATGTTTTTATGTTGCTAATGATTGACATGTTCCTCTTCTTTACAACATTCACATGTATTCATTTATGTTCTCTTAAAAATGCAATTTAACACATCACGAAAGTAAAAGGTCTTGGAAGGGTCCTTTGTCACACCCGAACCTAGATCACAGAAGAAGCTTGATTCTTTGATGGAAGAAAGGTAAATCTACTCTAAGAGAGTTACTCTACTGCATTAATGGAGAAGGTCAACATGTAATGCTAAATCACACCATTCCCTAATTAACCATTTAAGAAGCTATGCTAGGCAGAAATGCTAAATCAACATAAAACAAATGCTACTATCTAAGTTGCAGAAGTAAGAAGCATCAAACAATACTAATGTGCAAGTAAAGAGACTAAACTAAATCTGTTTTTGTTTTTTTGGTCTTTTTATGCAAAATCAAGTATGCAAACTAATTGTTCTTGTGGATGTGGCAGGTGGATTAAGGGTGTTTGAGGATGGCTAGAAGGTTTATGAAGTGGTTGGATGGTGTGGAGGGTCCCTAGGAGGCTTTTGGTGAATTCCTAGGGGTTTTCCATCAATTCAACATCAAAACAAGCTGTTTCAAGAAAACCTACAGGATGTACAGGAAACCTATAGGATACAACCGAGAGCTAAATGTGAGGTGTAGGAGGTGATGGGAGGCTTAGGAAAGGTCTGTGATAGGTGGAATGGAGTGGTAGAAGGTCTAGGATCACTCGGGAATCAATATCCAAGGTAATAGATGGCTAAATTCGCTCAATGTGCTTGGGAGAATTTCTATGAAAATTGATGGAAATTAGTGAAAGTGATGGTGAAAACAAGGGATGGCTAAGGTGGATGAAGTGGAAGGTGGCTACTAGCTATGAAGTCTTAGTCTCCTCCTGAAGCACCTGCTCTGCATAAAACATGTGTGTCTTCCAAAAAGCTATGCAACAAGATACATTTTCATAAACTAGAAAAGTAGAATTAATGAATCAACTGCCTATACTATGCATGAAGAAAGTTGCTGAAAGGAATGAAAGAATGAGTGAGATCTACTGCAGAAATGGAGATGAAAAAGATGACAATGAAATATACCTTGCAAAATTAACCAAATACTAAATTAAAGACAACAAACTCCAAAGCTCATAAAAGAACTAGAAATCTGTGTTTTTGGGGCTGCTTAAGGGTCCCTTCCTCAAGTCATGGTCCCAGAGGGAGGAAGTGAGGCCGAGACACCTGCTAAAAACCTTGTGGTGATCCTTTTTCTCCTTGCTAACTTTCTACTTGAAATAAGGCACAAATGGAAGCAAACTATTAAACAACCAATCTAATCTACACTGCTTGTAATGGAAATGCATCTAAAAAGAAAATTAACAATGCAGCTATGAATCTACACTAAACATACATGTACAATAAAGAGGAGCCTTGGCTACTAGGGTTGGTCCCTAACCCAAGAACTTTATCCCTCTGAGTTAATTCAGTGCTGGCTCGAAACAAAACTCATTATTATTACCAAAACAACAAATTACATCAATAGAACTTTTGGGTTGTTGGGGCCTGACCCAGGTTCAGAGTTAATTAGCCAAACAAATCCCTACACTATTGGCCCTTTCGGCATCATCCCGCAGTGCGCGGACTGAAGTCTCACTCGAAGCAGTATGGGGGGATGCTGGAACCAAGTTTCCGCACCCTGGAGATGTTTGAGGTGTCAACTTAGTCCAACTAATTTACCTTCGCGTATGTCACTTCGCGCACCGTTTTGACTTGCGAGACCTTCGTGATTTGTCAGGATCACCTTTCACGTAGCCCTAACCAGGGGCTGAGATGCTTTCGCACTGCTAGGGCAACGATCTGCCCTATTTACGTAAGTTACACCTTGTATCTTACTTATCTTCTTACAAATGTTAATTAACTTCACGTAAATAGATACTTTTCTCACATTCACTTAATCAACACAATCATATAAGTTCAAGCACCATATAAACAGTAAAAATGCAACTCATACCCAATATACTCAATGCATAAAAACAGGAAATAGATACACAGAATTGATACGAAACTTCTCTTTATTAATGCTTCAACGGTTACAGACTCGACTCACCCTGCGTACTCAGCTACAGGGGTCCGCGCACTCAGCTGCAGACTACTAGGCCTCTATGCACACAGTTGCAGAGCCTTCTCCTACTCTATGACCCAAAGACTAGACTTTACACTTAGATCTTTTTCTATCCTTCTATTCCATCATCATTACTTGAGTTATTTACAACTTAGAGCCTTGCTCTATTTATACACTCCCATGGTCTATAGACCATGTGTAGATCTCTATAGTCGACATTACATTACAAAATTGAGGGTAGATAACCCTATGACTTATTTACAACTTTGCGCTCCGTGCCCACAAAATGCGGAGTCTTTACATCGAATTTACAATTTTTAGCCAAAATCTGGGCTTTAAGCCCCAAAACTTCCCTTGGGGGATCCCGTGCCCAAAAGGCCCCCAACACAAACATCGTGACTGGCCTTTGAGTCACTCTGTCAGTGCGAAGATCTTTTTGTGAAGACCTCCTAGTTCTACCTGGATTGCTGCAAGATCGGTAGCGCATTGAGCGGCTCCCTGATGCACTTCCTGGACGCGTTGTTCAGAAACCGCTGTAGCTGAACTGCTGCCCTGGACCTGTTCCTGCATTCCCTACATCTGCTTGAGCTTGGCTTCAATCGAGGCAGTAATGAAAAACGCCTCATCAATCCATGGTTGTACGCGCACCTTCAAAACAACTTCCTTATGTCACGCAACGTCTACCTGTTCCTTGACCGCTTTTGCCTGTTTCATCCGCGCGAGCCTCTGTGTAAGGGCCACTGTCTGCATGGTCCCTTTTATTTCATCATACTTTTGTTGCAGCTCGCGCACCTCTATTTCTAAGCGTTGTAGGTTTGGGTCCTCTTGCAGAGTGGTGAGAACCTCGAATGACTCCTCAAATAGCTTGCTGCAGTCCTTCACTGCACTATTGATCTCCGTTATTCCTGTTGTAATGGCGCTGGCGCACTGTTCCTTCACCTTTGGTGGAGTTGAAGGTTGCGCCTTCAATTGCAGCTCAACTATCTGAAGGTTCAGCTCCAGTTGAACCTTAGCCATCTCTTCCTTCGCCTCGCGCACCCTTATTGCTAGTTTTCAAATGCGCACCTCCATTGGTTCCTCTGCTTGGATGGCCAACTCAGGGACCATTTGGCAGGCTTCCTCGACCACCTACACAAGCTGTTTGTTTTGTGTCACGACCTCGTCATGCTGCAAGCTCAAATGTTTAATATTAATTCGCTGCTCTCTCATGACTTGGAGCACCTGAACCTCCTTGGTCCACAGTTCTGCAATCACTCCGTCCTGCAAAACATAGAGCGTCTCCTGAGGGAGCACAACCTTGTTTATTTTGACTCCTTTTAGCACACTGACCATAGGCCTGTTGACATCATTTTCTATAACCATTGCTCCCTCTGGCAGCACTATAGTGTTGGTCATGTGGGTGCGCAGCAATTCCTCAGCCGCAGTCGTGCCTACTTTGAGGCTGGTTGACAGAGTACCAGCCTGAGGAGTGCACACTTGAAACTCCTGTATCT
This sequence comes from Pinus tabuliformis, assembly GCA_031772625.1. Taxonomy (NCBI): domain Eukaryota; kingdom Viridiplantae; phylum Streptophyta; class Pinopsida; order Pinales; family Pinaceae; genus Pinus; species Pinus tabuliformis. The sequence continues at coordinate 924,349,374 of CM062809.1, read as the reverse complement.
GCGCCTGGAGGGCCCCCAACACCATCTGGTTTTCCTCCGCGGTGATGTCCTGCACCGTCTCCCCTATATCATGGAGATCCCCTCATTGAGGGTGATCGGGTCAAAAGAAGTCTTGGAGGCTTTCGACTTCTTCTGCGGCCCCACCTGCTCTCTCGGGCATAGTTGTGTGGATGTTGTTTGTGGGTTCGCGCCACCTTCCTCTGTTTCTGTCTCCTGTTTGGGTGAAGGTGACTTTTCTCCCTCGTGCTCCTTCTTAGCTACCTTCTGTTGCTCTTCTGCTGCCTTCGCAGTGTCCCGTGCTGCCTGTGCCTTGGCTGCTACTGCTTCATTCCTTCTTTTTTATGCCAACTATGCCATTCGAAGTTTGGCCTCCTCCTTCTTCCTTTGTGTAGTGGACTTCTCTGCTTCCACCACGGAGCTGGCTGGAGCATGCCACTCCAGTGGCCACGACTCAAGAACAATGAATATGACATCGTCCGTTGCCAGATATGGGAGCGTGTTCCACTTATTCGCGGGGTCCTTGCGCGCCTTGATGTATACATGATGAAAATATTCCTTGAACTCTGCGAAGCTCTATAGACTGTTATAGATAGTTGGTGATAGTCGTGGCTTGTGGTTAATCCCCATTCTAATGTTCATCTCCATGAACACCCAGAATATTTTGTTGTCTCTAATCCTCTACGCATCTTTAGTTGCCCACATCATAGCGTACTTCACTACCTTCGGAAGATCCCGCGCAATTGTGGGAACTGGCTGTCCTCAGTAAATTCCCAAGCCACCAGCACTATGGATAGCATAAGCCATGCATAATGGAAAGTCTTCCCCTGTTCCTGTGCCTCGAGGCAGTTTTACAGGAATTCCCTGCACAAGTAATCTGCCCAGTTAAACTGGACCCCCTCTACACATTGCACGACAAGTGCAACCACCGACACGGGCACCTCATCCGCGCGACACTTCCGCATAACTTTCCCAGCCAATATCTGCGTCACAACTTTGAACACAACGTTGTTGATACTGGAGATCGCGTACCCTCTCTTTTTCTTCTCCAGTTTGAACTTCTTCTTCATGGCCTCTGCGATGGCCAAATCATCACTTTTACCCTCGGATATGTTCACTGGATCCTCCCCCTTGCAAGGAAGTCAGGTAATTCTATGAATCAGATGATCCATGATGGGGTTGGGCTCCTCTAGCCACAAGCACCCATCATGCGCTTGGTAGAGCAGCTGTCTGATGACAAAAATAGTCACTAGGGCGCGATGGTAATGTGGCACCCAGAGCAGGTTTAACAACCTTGCCTTTTCTACACCGCGCAGCCACTGCCGTAGCTCCAACTTTATAACTCACGATGGTGTGTTCTTCTACTGGTGCATCAGCTGCACAGTCGCCAAATGTGGGAATTTCTCATGGTCCGCGAGATTCCAGTCTTCAAACTTTAGAACCTGCACTCGCCCCAAGTGCGCTTCGTAAAAAATGATGTCGTCAGGGAGCAGCGGAGTCTGCAGAAAGATTTTGCTCTCATCTAAGTCTTTGGGCGCCCTTGCTTTTCCCTTCTGTGGAGGAACATACGTGGGCAACCTGGTCAGAGGGTCCGTAGCCTGGGTTTCCACCTCCATCTCTACGTCTTCCTCCTCCTCTACTAGGATATCTTCAAAGTTTTCCTCCTCCTCATCGCTTCCAAATTGATCGCCTTCCCCTTTTCTTCCATGGTAAGCTTAGTTCTCAGCGGGTTTCTAGGGGACATGCACACTGGAACCATAGGCTGCTTGTCTTTCTTAGGTCTTGGCGTGCGTGGCGATTTAGGGATTTCTACAACTATCTCGGCGATTTCTGGGGCATCTCCTATCATCATGGCCGGTGCGGCCTCTTCTGCGGTCATTTCTCGGATATCCTTGGCTTCTTTAGACGCTGCCATATTGCTCATCCACAAATCTCTCAATGTCTCAGGTAAGTGCTCAAATAATGCCTTCGACTTCAAAAGATCAAACAGATTTGGGTTCATAAATCTTTGGGCACGCAACACCTCAATTCTCAGATGGCCAAGTGTTGTTTGCTGGGCAGCCCTTTGCAATTTATAGCGCCTTTGGAATTTGAATTCGATCGTTCCCCCAAACACAGGCTTATTCACCAAGTATTTCAGTGCGGAATGATCTGTATACATCTTGAAGCGCCCCCCTAGCAAGTAGTGCTGATATTTCTGGAGCGCATACACCATAGCCAGTCCCTCACGTTCAATGGTGGAATAGTTCTTCTCTTCTTTAGACAATCTGTGACTCGCGAACGTGATAGGGTGATCCAAGCCCTCTCCACCATCCTGGGTGAGTACTGCCCCCAGTGCTATACACGATGTGTCAACATGAACATGAAATTCTTTCTTCCAGTTCGGGAAGACAAGAATCAGCGTAGTAACCATCGGCGTAGTAAACTGTCGGTTTCTCCATGATTCATGGATTTATCCAGGCTGCTAAATAGCGAACAGTCCCTGTGTTTAAGACAAAGTTACTTCTGTTAGTCTGTAACCTGCAGTACCCGTGTACAAGATAGATTTACATATGTTATTTGATTAACCTGCAGTACCTATGTGAGCCTAGATTTACTCATGTTGTTTGGTGATAAAGGTACTCATGATATATCTGGTATGAAACCTTAGTTAGCACTCCATTGTGGGTTTCACCCATGTTCAAGATTGTATATTTGTTACTAAGCCGTGACAACACTTGTGTTAGCTACAGATTTACTTAAGTACCTATAATGTGCACAAATTTTCTTATGCTTTTAGTGATTGCACAAATTTTCTTATGCTTTTAGTGATAAATGTCCCCATGAGGTATATGGTCTAAAATCCTTGAATAATGCTCCACTACCTCTACCATTTCATCTCTTCCCTCTTCCATATTTCTGCTAGAACATTATTGCATAGGATTCTGTTGGCATCCCTATGCATCGAGTTCCCTCCTTTCTTTCCTCCTCTTCACTTTACTACAACTTCAATATAAAGCTTCCTATTGTTGTGTGTCGCCCACCAAAATAAGGCATTTCTCTTTGAGGTTGGCCTAATTTACCCCCTGAGCATTCAGATCCATGTGTTGGCTTGAGTTTACCTTCATGAAGGCCAATTGAACCAAGCCCCCTTTTATCCTTATACAATTTGTGACAATTGGAGTGCAACCGAAAGCCACCATTGAAAATCTCCCATGCACTCCTCTATTTAAGAAGTCATAGGCACTGGTCTACAATCAACCTAGAGGCTGTCTCTAGGAAGCTTTCTATGTCCCCTGAAGCACTCGTGCTCCAGGTGCCATTAAAAGCGACAACATTTTTTTGGCGCCATTGCTGGGGAACATATTAGAATATTTTTCCCTTGGTACGACAATTTTTTACATTCACTTTGTTAGGTGAGCAAGGGAACTGTGGGTTGAAGATCTATCACCTTGGCAACTCCACTGTTTCAATTTTATGGTCAACATCCTGGCGACTCCACTGTCCATATCTCTATTTGATCATCCTGCCTTTCAAATAGCCTCATACTCACTTTGATGCTAAAATAACTGAAAGATTTCCCTACCTTTAAAACTGAGATCACTCATCTATGGAGGTTTTCAAAATGGCCATTCCCGAATTCCTGGCCAACAAATTTTCCCCACTGGATTTTTCTTCTATTGCTAGTTATCCCAATCATGTCCCTTCATTTCATGAATGGTATCCCTATTTGCCTAGATTCGGTGGAAGCACAAATAGAAGCCCTGATCAACACCTCAAAGAATTTCATGAATGCATGGAACAAAAGGGTATTTTTCTTGAAGTCATACAAATGAAGTTGTTCAAGTATTCTTTAGATGAGGATGCTAGAGTTTGGTACAAAACAATACCTCATGGCAACATATCTTCCTTAAAGTGTTTTCATATAGCATTCAATTACTATTGCCAAAGATTATATCCACCGAATGCTCTGTTTGAAGATTGTTGCACACATTTTAATGTTGAAAACATTCCCGAGGTTGATGACCCTACTGAAGATGTTTGTGGAGCTCTGCTCCAAGAAAACATCTACTCGCATCAAGAAGTATCACCCAATGGGAAAGAAAGAGACGAAGAAAACATCATCGAGTTGCAAATAAACCCTCAGAGGCCTTATTCGGCAAAATTTGATGTTTCTCCTTCTTATGATGATTATGAATTCGATGGTAAGTCAAGCGATGCAGAAGTACAATAGTCCCAGTCATGAGAATATGCACAAGAAGAAGAGGCCCACCAGGAGGTTAATAAAGAGGCTTCAATTCACAATGCGCATCCATCACCTCGAGAACAAGATCAAGAACCTCCTCTGATTTATGATGCGTATGATTCTCAAGAGGATGAGATGGTCGCGGAGGTTCAAAGAGAGTTGTTTACCAACAAGTGGGGAGAAGGCTTCCAGCAACAAATTTTTCAAGAAGAGCCCAAAGTTGAAGGAACAAGCAGAGTCTGCGACTGTCTGTTGCAGAAATATTCTTGCCAGGAATTCTAGTAGATTCTCCAGTCTATGACTCTTACAGTTCAGAAACTAAAGATTCCATTGCAGATTCCTAAGAGGGTTGACCCATTGACAAATGGGTAGCAAAATATCAGCGACAAGTTTTTCTTGAAAAATCTAAGGCTGAGGAGCTAAATAGTGTTTGTGGTTGCCCTGACCAAGAAGACATTGGTCTACAGACTATTTATGAAAAAGAGGCAGCTAAAAAATCTCTTTGTCAGTCCTATGACCCTATAGATGACTACATGACGGCATTCTTAAGTCGGCATCAGAGGTTATTTCTGGAGTATGAAGCAAGTCCTTTGTTAGAATATTTTTCATGGTGCATGCTTATTTTAATTTTTAAATTTTAGCAATAAGGAGGCATTAGGTCCAGCACCCAAATGTTGACCTGGCTCCATTGGAGGGTTGAACTCACTTAGGTGAATTGAGACCTATATGTACGTAGGAATTGTATATAAATAAGCTCACTAGTTGAGCATTTAGTTTCCAGGTAGAATTTTTATTTTTGCATTTTAGTTTGATGAGGGAAGGACTCCCAGCAGATAAAGTCCCCTGGAGATTTTCTGGTTGTATAGATTCATTATATTTCTGACTCCATGCCCAATGGTGAAGGTTGCTGGTTTGCAGGTTCTTAGCACCTTGCCAGCAAGGCACTTTCCCCAGTTGAAGGCAATGTTCTCACTCACTGCTAAGTGTGTTTTCAACTGTGAAAAGTGCCAAAGAGAAGTAAATTTTGAAGCTGTTTCCCCAAACCACTAAAGCTCTCAAATTTTAATCAACCCCTCTCCATCGGATAGTGCTCGGAATAAGCTTTCCAATGGTAGGTTGAAATCAAAAAATTAACTCCTAGATCAGAAGTTAGAGCAGATTGAAGGGACCCTTTGAAAACCATAAAATAAAGAAAAAATGACTAAGGGTCAGGCTCATTGAAAATCACAATCGGGGCTTTTCTGAAGCAGCATCAGGGGAAGACAGTGAAATCTGTGATCATTCGATCACTGATATCTTAAATTGGCTACCGGCGGGTCCAAGGCACGACATCGACTTATCGGTGATCGGAGGTCCCACATAATGGAGGTCCAAGAGCGATATCACAAATCGACGGTCAAGGGTCAATGTATAGTGCAAAGGACAATCAAATCGGTGATCAAGAGAGCCCACACAAATTGCAATCGACGATCGAAGGTCCTTAGTCCATAGTGTATTGTAGATCAAGAATCTCACAGATCAACAATCTCACAGATCGGGGTCTTTCAAAGCAACAAATAGAGGAGGACAAAGAAAACTAGTTATTTGTGATCACTGATAACACTAAAATTGCCGAGATTTGGGCCCTCAGTGTTAAAGCATTGGGAGGGGCCGATTTCATTTAATAAATAAATTCAAATAAAAGCTAAGGGCGGATGGGCCCTTTTCTCTCTCCTCCAGGGGGCCATGTGGTAGAGCATCATTGGATCCGATAATGACACAGGGAAGCTAATGTCAGCATGACGTGGTAGTACGAAGGACATATGGAACACAGATTTGGCATTTTCAGGGGTCCTATGGGGGCATATCCGGGCGACACATGTCACAACTCAGGAAGTGCCACGTGCCACAGATGACGTCATCTTTCCCGCAGATTGGCAATCGGTGAAGGTAAAAGGTCACAACTTCAATTAAAATTCTTCGTTTGAAATTTGAGGTAAAGAGGCTCTGATAAGGGGGCTAGCCCACGATCACATGGAGGTCCGAAGAACCAAGGGTTAAGCACAAAAGGGGCCAATCCCGCAGATTGGCGATCGCACAAAGCAAAGGTCCCTCCTCCACCAAAGTCCCTTTCAACTTGCGATTGTGATATGCGGGAACTCTCCCGGATGTGATATTCATGATGAAAGTTTCGCATCTAGACAACTGACAAGGTCTACGAAGTATGGTAGGAAGGTGCTCTCCTATATTTCGATTGCGATATCCCGGTTGGGCCCAATCCCGCAGATCGGTGCTCACAGGTGTCAACGGGAGATACCAAAGGCGACTGCTAGAAACCACCGATATACGAGATTCTATGCAACAAAGGAAAACGACCCCCAAGGGGAGTCCAAAGGCCCTAGTGCCTGAGGACTAAGCACCTGCTCATAGCCCCCAGTCAGTTGAGAAGAAAGGCAGAAAGGGGCTAAACCAAGGGGGGGGCAATGGAGATCGGGACTCATTGTTCTGTGATGCCTCTTAACGTAAAGGCCCGGATGCAACGATGCCCTGATAGCGTGGTACACTGTTTCAAAGGTGGATGGGTTGGTAGATGAGACTTTGAATAGAAGTACGGGGTAGTGGCAAAGTGATATGGGCTAATCCTGTAGAAGCCCCTGCAACAAGAAACCAAGGATTACACGGGCCATTGAAATGAATTCGACTGCTTTGCCGCAGGACTTCGGACAGAAAATGGAGGCATGGGGCTCCACTCCAAAACACAGTGAAGGACTGCCAGGACATGCTCCATTTCTACTTCGTAATAGGCATTCACAGTCGAACCACTCCCAACTCCAGAGAACGATCTACTCAGGCAGTTAAGGCGAAAGTGACAGGAACTAGCTGAGTAGCAGGAGAAGTGCATTATGGCAAAGATGTGGCTTGATCATAGGCATTCACAGGAATAGCAGAGGGCCACTTCCTCCATCATCTTTTCATTTTCATTTTCGTTTCATTATTTTTTAATTTATGTTTATTTCCAAGAAGGGATCAAATCCTGATTGTAATCATTTTGGGCAGTAGAGCCTTGCACGTCGAGACAACTAGTCTATGAGATAGCTGGAGCTCAGGTGAATATATTTTTGTAAACTGTTGATTCAAAACCCCCTTCTCTATATAAATAAGGGGGGAAAACACTTAAAAGAGGTTCCAAAATTCTGCACCAGCAGTGGTCCAAATTTTTATATTCCATTTTGGTTCTAAATGCTTGTTCATGAGGGACTTGAGCTGTAGATTGTTGAATGTAAATGGACTAGTGAATGAGACTCCTTTTGAATATTAATGAAACTATTCCAGTGATTCAAATCATGGCAATGTGCCGTATATTTTCCCCTCTACAAATCTCATTTCATATATGTTTTTCCTTCTTTGAAATAGTGTAATGAAACTGTCAGTTTCTCCCTGATTCATGGATTTATCCAGGCTGCTAAATAGAAAATAGTCCATGTATTTAAGACAAAGTTACTTATGTTAGTCTGTAACCTGCAGTACATGTGTATAAGACAAATTTACTTATGTTATTTGATTAACCTGCAGTACCTGTGTGAGCCCATATTTACTCATGTTGTTTGGTGATAAAGGTATCCATGATATATTTGGCATGAGACCTTAGTTAGTTCTCCATTGTGGGTTTCACCCGTGTTCATGATTGTATATTTGTTCCTAAGCAACGATAACACCTGTGTTAGCTACAAATTTACATAAGTACTTGCAATGTGCACAAATTTGCTTATGCATTTAGTGACAAATGTGCCCATGAGGTATATGGTCTAAAAGCCTTTAATAATGCTCCATTGTATCTACCATTCCATCTCTTCCCTCTTCCATCTTTCTGCTGGAACATTATTTCTTAGGATTCTGTTGGCAGCCCTATGCATCGAGTTCCCTCCTTTCTTTCATCCTCTTCACTTTACTACAACTTCAATATAAAGCTACTTGTTGTTGTATGTCAGCCACCAAAACAAGGCATTTCTCTTTGAGGTTGGATTGATTTACCCCCTGAGAATTGAGATCCATGTGTTGGCTTGATTTTACCTTCATGAAGGACGATTGAACCAAGCCCCCTTTTATTCTTTTAAAATTCGTGACAATTGGAGTGAAAACGAAAGGCCCGATTGAAAATATTCCATGCTCTCCTCTATTTGAGATGTCCTAGGCACTGGTCTACAATCAACCCTGAGGCTATCTCTAGGAATATTTATATGTCCCATAAAGCACTCATGCTGCAGGTGCCGTTAAAAGTGACAACATCTTCTTTAACTAATACTCTCATCATTAGCAAGGATTCCCCTGCTTCAGGATTCTCTTTAATTGTGTTTGGATTCTCATTTTCCTCCGTTTCTTCTACAACATGAGCAACTATTTAGCATGCTGGTGCATTCTCAAGAAATTCCCTAGACATATGTCCCAAATTCCCACATTTGAAACATTTGATATGATAGTTGTTTCCTCATCCACTACCTCTAGAAAATGATCTTCCTCCCCTTGAACCTCCTCCTCTTGATGAATGATTATTGTAACTTCCTCCTTCTTCTCTTCTAGATTAGACTCCTCCTTTTCCACTCTGATATCCTTTACCTCTTGCACAACTCATTCCTTCACTTATTTGACTTTTCTTTTGAGCAATCTTCTCTTCTACCTTCAAGGTAGCCTAATATGCGTCCTCAACCATTCTCGAGGATAACAGGTTGATTTCATCTTGAATATCAAATATCATACCACTTATATGTCTAACAAATTTCTGAGCATCATCTTCTCCCTGATTACCTCTAATATTAATCTTGTAAAACTCTTTAGTGTATTCTCTAACTGACATGAAATTTTGTCTAAGATTTTATGATTATTTAAAAAGATCAATTTAATAATATTTGGGCAACAATTTACGTTTTTTTCTACCATCTTGTCTCAATCTTTAATCTTAGACTTGTCTTTCCTCTTTTGTTCAAATTGTACTTCATCACACCAAAGGGTTGGATGGACTTTGAGTCTAGTCACTACATACTTGACTCACTTATCTCCTTCAACATCTTCATAATAAAAGTATTTATCAAGAGCATTTATCTAGTCCATTAGCTCATCAACATTCAAGTTTCCTTCAAATAGTGGTGCCTCCATTTTTGGTTGGGAAATCATTTTGGTAAACATATTAAGCATCATTACCTCTAATGATTCTTTTGTTTCTTCTTCACTAGAAGATTCTATTTTTGCATCATTAACATCTCTTGCATCTATTCCTCTCCTTTGTGTAGTCTCCATAGCTACCATTATTTCTCGAAGTCTCCTCACTTCATCTTGCAAAGCCACATTTGCTACGAGTCACCCTCGTCCTATTACTCTACCTACTCCATGTCAATCTTTCATCTTTACTTATTTTAGGAAATGCTCTGATACCACAGTGATGTCGACCAGTCACCTGAATTCTTTAATCTTTCACTAGTTCTGATTTTGCACAGGTGGATACTTTTCTCTTACTACAATTTCCAGATATTAATATAAGTTTTCTTTAGATTCGAAACTTTTTTAGCATCAAATATATTTATTGTTGCGATATTATATCCTGAGGATGTGATGGCTAGAGGTATTTAGACTCATGTATCTAGATCGGGGCTCGAGATAGTTGGAGTCTGCAACTTCTAGATATCACAATTCAAATCGAGGCATGTCTGGGGTCTACAAAATATTTTGAGACCAGATGTATATATGGCTAGATTTTGGTAATAGTGACAAACTCTAATAAAATAAGGAGTTGTCTTTAGTGTGACCTTTTGGATTTTCCAGTGCCAGAGTCTGGCGGAAAATTTTGAGGTGAAATCTTGATTAGTGTTATTTAAACTAGTTTTTTGACTGTCGATATGGATTCAACACCCTAAAAAACCCTTAGGGCACTTCTATTATGCAGGGGTTAGCCATCAAGCTTGTGATTTCAATGAATTCCTGTTGGATTTTAGAGAAATTAGACCAGAAAATTCCACCAGAAAAGCTTCCAAAAAGTCGCACTAAAGACAACTCGATAAAATAAAAGGTATATCTTACTCCACATTATAATGGGACCCATAAGGTATTCGATTCTAGCCTGATTTGATAGTCCGAGAGACTTGACAAGCAATATTCCTACGCAAAGTCAAATCATCTCAGATATCTAGCTTTATTCAGTGGTCCAAGGGACTTTGTATACGCTACTTTATACAATGATCTGGATGCCCGGATGTGTGCTCACAGGGTCCCACACTAAATAGGTATTGGCACGGTTTACTACACCAGTCTAAAGGTACAAAACATTTAAATGTTGAATTATTTCTTCGGATTTTAAATTCAGATGCAATATAGTTCTAGATGTTTGAAGAGTGTATAACAATTTCAACCGAGTTTTCTCAACTATTTCGTCACCACCAGATGAATACGTAAAACTTACACTCAAATACCAACATATACACATAGAATTTGACAAAAATAAACTAATTTAAAAATGAAAAAGAAAAATAATAATTATTGTTGCACATAGTCCCTTTCACATATTAATCTATAGATATTTTCACAACTCTCACTCTCCACACTGACTAATATATTTGATCTCTTTTCTATTACATATGATACTTTTAATTTTTTTTTAAGGGGATTTCCCCTTACATCATTCTAACAAACCAAATCTATTATCTCAAATTTATAACAAATCTCTAATTTAGCTAGTTTTTCCTTTAATATAGAAAATACAAAAACACTCATTAACTTTGTAACAAAGTTATTCTAAATTATATATAATAAAAATATTACAAATTTAAAGAAACCAATTTCTCTTCTAAATAAATTAGGAACCAACTTCCTTGACAAAATAATGTTTTGATATAATCTATATTTGGATTTTTCTTCCTTCCAATTCAGTTTACACATGATAAACTATACTGGTTAGTTCCCGGAGCTGTCCCTTGCTGTCAAATTGCGATCTCCTGCGTGATTGGATATGTTGAAGTCTGGCCGCATAGAGAGGACTATAAAAGTGTAACCTAAACTCTTCTTTGCATATATTTTTAGATTAGTTTTATTCAAAATTCTGGTTAACACTGTTTGGACTTGTAAATATTGTAAATATGATATAGTTTTAACATTTTTTTGTTTTTTCCCAATATATTGGTGATAAATTTCATATTAAATTTTATAAAAATAATTAAAAATATAAATTTAGATTTAACTTATTGAATTTTAATTCATTTATATTTAAAAATAATCTAAATAACCTTAATTTAAAGTTATATATATATATATATATATATATATATATATATATATATACACTTCTTTTCTAGGATTGGCCATGATGGGTGTTTGAAACTCGTTTTAACACTCAAGAAAAGGCTCCGTACAACTCTCCGTTTTCCCATTTTTCTCAATGCGGAGGATAAGCATGATCTAATGGCTGAAGTTTTTGAGGATGAAATGAAGAAGGTCCTCCATATTTTCCAAAGGAAAAGAGCCCTGGCTCTGATGGTTAGGGTTTAGAATTATTCGGGATACTTTATGAAATTTTGGGAAATGATTTATTATTTGTGGTGGAGGAATCTCACAGGAATCGTCATATGCTTCTTTTTCTAAATTCTACTTTCATTTCTTTGATTCCTAAAGTGAACTCCCTTTTTCATTATGTAATGATGTTTAAAGATTATGTAATGATGTTTACAAAGTTATTACAAAGGTGAATTCTCTTTGTCTCAAGCCAATACTTTCTACTTCCATCTCTAAAGAACAATTTCATTTCCTTGAAGGAAAACATAAACATGAAGTGACCTGGGTGGCGTAGGAGGGTTTGCATACCTTAAAGATGATGAATCTCAAAGAGGTTATTTTGAAGTTTGATTTAATGATTGGTCAACTAGATCTATCTCTGATTTCTTTTGACCCATGTGGGTTTTAGTCTTGATTTCATAACATGGTCATCAGTTGTATTAAAAAAGTCACTTTTTTGTGTTAATAAATGGCGTAACGTCTCCTTTCTTCCATGCATAGAGAGGTCTTCAAAAATGTTTTCCTCTCTCTCCGTTATTATTTTTATTGGTGGTTGAAGGCCTCAACAAGCTCCTGGAGGAAGCAAAATTAAATGGGGATTTTCGGGGGTGTTTGGTTTCTCAGACCTTGGCTATATCCCACTTTTTATTTGTTGATGACATTCTCATATTTTGTAATAGAAATCTTCGTGAAGTGGCATTTCTGAAGAACATTCTTACATTATTTGGGAAGTCATCACGCATGATTATCAATTATCAAAAATTTTCTCTACTCGTTTCAAATTTGGAAGAGGATGAAGCTGAGCAAATCATTACATTTCTTCTGATGGAAATATCTCACCTCAATTATCAAAATTTTTAAAATTTGGAAGAGGATGAAGTTGAGCAAATCATTGCATTTCTTTTGATGGAAATATCTCACCTGGATGATGGTCTCAAGTATTTGGGTTTCCTTTTGAAACCAAATTCATACAATATGATGGACTGGCAATGACTGATCCCTTAGCTTGAGAAACATATAAAAATATGGTGTCCTAGATGGCTCTATCGGGTGGTACTAATTAAATATGTTATTGAAGCTATTCCTATATACTAGTCCTACCTTACATGGATTCCAAAAGGTGTGTTAGAACGCATAAGGTGGGTATGTTACAAATTTTTATGGTCTAGATTTGTCACTGAGGTTACCCTCCCTTGGGTGGGGTGGGAAAAAATTGCGAAACCTAAGGCCTTGGGGGGCTGGGGCCTTAAGGATATATTCCTATTCTCACATGCTCTTGCAGTAAAATCTAGATGAAATCTTCTCATCACTCAAAGTATTTGGACTACGATTGTTAGTGATAAATACATTTCACCTCTCTTGGTGCAGGATTAGGTGAATCGTTTGGACAATCCTCGCCAAAACATCTATGTGACTTAGAGAGCCATCTTAAATACTTTTGAAACCATATGCAGTGGTCTCGTTTGGAGAGTTGGATTGGGCTTGTAGATGCGTTTTGGTCAAGACCCTTGGCCTTGATGTCAACATGCTCATATTCATCCATCCCCTTTAATTAATCATCTTCAGGATCGCGGGTTTTCAAATCTATCACACATTACTGATTCGACTTCCACCTCCATATGGTGTCAAGGGTGGAAATGTGTGGATGAGATGGGAATTCTAGATCCTTTCATAAACTATTGGAATAATTATATCAATTCCTTTCTCTTCCTTTAATTACTTACTGGCGAATTTGGACATCTCGTAACACAATTATAATTCAAGATCATGTCTCTTCTCAAAGAATCATTTTTGCTGAAGCAATGACGATACTTAATCATTTTCCGTAGGAGAAAGATGCACATAGGGCGCATGAAATTGTAGCAGAAAAACCTGATATGTCGAAACCGTGGGCATATTTTGATGGTGTATTGGTTGATTTAGGAGGTACCTATGGGGGTGGTTTTATCATATATCTTTTAAATGACACCTATTTTCATCCCTCCGTGGGTCTAGGTATTGCGTTGAACAATTATGTTGAACTTATTTCGTACTAAAACCTTCTTGCTTTTTCTTTATAACGAGGTGTATTACATTTACAAATTTATGGAGACTCTAAACTAGTGGTCAACTGATTGAATGACACAAAATATTGTAGGAATTTCTTTTATCTCCCATTCTGGATGATGTCCAAGAGTTAAAAAACATGTTCTCATATTTCTCATGTCATCATATATAGAGGATACTTAATCAGAATGGATATGGACTCTCCAAAGAGGCACTACCTTTGGCTCAGGATTGTTGGAGGATCTCTAAGTTTCGTGATGGCACTATTAAGACATCCTATTACAATCGGTTCAGAAATCATATTCACAGGCAACATATTTGACCTACTCATATGGTTTTGCAATATTACTGATTTTTTACTTTTCGCATAAAGTTTTTTTGGAACAATGCTTATGATGGACATTAGAATGAACATTTTTTTTTTAACTTGATGCTATTTGCACTCACATGTAGATGAGCTTTTTTGGACTTCAATTATATTTGAGATCACAATTGTCTATTAACCCCTGAGTGGTATAATTATGCTCTTTCTACCTTTAATAGTTTGATCAATATACATACACATACCAGTGTGTCTACAAAATGTAATTTTTATTACTATTAATAAAAAATACGACTCTTTTTTTTCTCTATCCTATATATATAACTTACTTCCTATTAAAAAAAATCTTTAAACTCTCCTTCTTATTTAAACATATATATTAAACAATACAACTTCTTATTAAAAAAAACTTTACTCTCCCTCCTATTTCAATAGTCGTTGTTTTTTAAGGTTGCGAGACTAGGCATTGTTGTCCTCGCGGGTTTAGATAATTTTTGAAAATTTGGCAATATAATTATGAATGAGATTGTAATTTTCAATTATTTAAAATATAATTTTTATTATTTAAATGAATTCGATACCTTTCAAACTTACACAATTTAATATATAATTATAACTAATTTCTATTAATATAAAACAAAATTGACCTATATAATTAAAACCAATTTCTATCTAATATAAAACAAAATTGAAAAAATAAAACATACAACATAAAAATTGCTATAGTGAAACTAAGAACCACTGTAATAATCATGGCCAAACCGAATTGGCAATGGACACATATTGGTCTACCTCTTTAATTTATAGAATAGAATTTTATTAGAAGATACAAGCAATAGGAAAGCAAGTTTCTCTCGTCACTCGAATTGATTTGCAAGTAGTCACACCTTTGTGAAAGTGATTTGCAAGTAATCCTACCAGTGTTCAAATCTCTCGTGGTGTCACCCATAGTGTAGAAAGATACAAGCAATATGAAAGCAAGTCCCATCACCAACTTAGGTCTCTAGAGCTTTAGTGTTTGGAATTGATTTGCAAATAGTCCCACCCGTGTTCAAATCTCTCGAAGTATCACCCATACCCAATAGTATAGTGTTCAAATCTGTCGAAATGTCAACCATACCGAGTAATGTAAGAAAGGCCTGTCAATGGCCTGAATTGGTGCGTTGTCTGTAAACCGCTTCTAAATGGATCACTCCCTGCAAAGTCTATAAAGGGATGTGCCGAGAGAATAAACAATAAACACAGAAGATCATAGGAAAGTGCAGCACAATATCTTGTGAAAATTCTGCCTCCCCAACCTCCTTGGAATTGCAATGAAATGCAGATGCCCAGTTTGGCATCTGGATGTTTTTTTATCAGCATGCATGCAGTTGTGGTGCTTTATTGTCTGGGCTTCATATCACATTTTTTTTTCAAGTGCCCAGTCTGGAATCTGGTTGTTTTTATCAGTTTGCATGCAGTTGTGGTGCTGATATATTGTCTGGGCTTCATGTCACGGGCTTTCCAATTAAAGGAATCTTCACGCTGGCTTTGGCGGCACGTTCAGTGAGAAATGAAACGCGGCAGGGATATCAGGAAGCTACAAAAACTGGTTTTTGTCATTTCTACATTTACGTTTGGATGGAAATAGAATGGAGGGTTCAAGAACGGTTGGTGGCATAGACTCAATAATTTTAGTTTTTGTTTTTATTTGCAATATTTAATAATTTATTTATTAAAGTGTCAGTTATGGGATTAGAGATGTATACATCGTCAACGCAATTCTTTCATCTGTGAAAGAGTTTGAAGTTTTATAAAGAAATTTAATTAATTATTATTATTATTTTTAATATTTTTTTTTTCATATTATTAATTTTTGGATTTTTTTTTTAATTTTAATTTTTATTAAATATTAATTTTAATTTTGATTCACATTTAGTTGTGTTCACTTATATTTATTATAAGTTTTTTTTATGTTTATAGAGTATTCACTTCAAAAGTTTTATTTTAAAATATTTTGGAAACATTATATAATTTGTTATTTAATTATTATAAATTAAATAGAGTTTTTGGTTGGAATTGGACGAAATTTTTTTTTGTGAAATTTTAATCGTGAAAAAATCTTAATAAAATTTAGAACTCAATCCCATGATTTTGAATTATAAACAACTTCAAATATCTTTAAAATATTTAAAAAAAAACTTAAAAAATAAATCAATATCCTTAACAAATTTATTATGAAATGAAATATTTTAAATTTTAAATTTTAAATTTTTTAAAATTATAAATATCCCATTCAAAGAAATAAAAATATTAATTTTATTTTTAAATTAATTAATAAAATCATTTTCATCGTCATATATATATAAATAAATAAAATGCGGAAATAAATTTATTTTTTTAAATTTCATTTATTAATATAAATAATTTATTATTTCTATGATTGGAGTTTTTTTAAATGTAAAATGATAAATTATTAATCCAAAACCCAAAAAATCACAGAATTGAAAGTGTAATTTTCTTTTAAATAAATTGATAATGATTTCCACGATACAAATTGACAATTAAATTCGAATTAATCTTTTCTAAAACATTAAACTCTCATTACATAAAAATGAAATTTTACAAATATTAAAATATAAACAGAATATACATATAATATCATTAGAAAACCAACTCTGCCAATAAAAGATAAGATCGATGACAGGCGCATGATTATTGATGACAGATTATGTACGTCAGCCACTGCGACATAAGGCCAAAAACTGTATGGTCTTCCTTCACTCTCAATTGGAGTAGTTTTTAGTGAGATTTTTTGGAAATTTTTTCGGTGGTTTTTTTGTTAAATTTTTCTAAAATTCGGCTGCTTTGTTAATTTCTGCACAATCAAAGCATCTTAGGGGTTTTTAAGGGTGCTGAATCCAAATATGTAGTTAAAAAACCATTTTAAACAATACAAATCAATATTTTTCCGCAGAATTCCGTCACCAAAATCTCCAAAAAATCACACTAAAAACAACTCCCCTCAATGAGATGCAACATCTCTCTCCTCATTTTCATTTTCCAACGATCAATGCTGAACAGGTATCGAGGCGCAATTTGTTTGTTTGTTTGTTTGTTTTTTTTTTTTTTTCTTCCGAAGGTGGCAAAACCTATCAAACTCAGGTGTCAAACCAACAGTGAGGACAGCCATCTCTGGCTGCTATCCGCGAATGTCGGTTTGACTCATCACTGTTATCAAGGAAAACCACGCCACCTGTAATAACCCGCTGGTGGTCCGTAAGGGAGCAGGCTTTCACTCCTGCCAGATGCCTCTGGGTCTTGGGCTGTTAACCTGTTTCCTTACGTCCGAGGAAGACGAGCTCTTAGCCAAGCAGAAGCAGTTTTACGGCATACTCCAGGCCGAAGACGCAATTTGTTTGTTGTAAATGATGTAATATTTCTAATTTAATGTTTATGCAAATATTTTTTTAGAAATAAAAGAGGTATTTAAAGTTAATTCTTCCGTCATTAGCGTGAAATCGATGGCTTGACTAGTAAATATAAAGCCCTTCTCTTCGATTCTCGAGGTCTCTGACAGAAAAATAAATGCCTTCGAAAAGAAATACTTTATAAAAGATGATCAACATTGACCCGGTAACAACATATACAATAAAAATCAAACATTCATAAGAAGAATATGATCAACCTTGACCAGGCAACAACATATACAATTCAAACATTTGTAAGAAGAATATGAATACACCACATCAGAAGCTGTACACCAACTTGACCTGTAACTCTGTACCCTCTCTTCACTTTCCAATGTACATCATTATTCTTACAGACAAATCGACTTTTCATCTCCCTCGATAGGCCAGAAAAGACGGGGAGTCCCTTCCCATTGTCTCTGATCCAGCTTATTTAATTGGGTAAAAACTCATCGTTGAATAAAAGGCGAGATAATGGCGTGGCCCACTCAACGTAATATTGCGTCAGCAAATGGCTGCCCTTTCGCCACGCATGACTCCTCCCGCCGCCTCTGCTTTTGATAGAATGTTCATGATCCGGTGAATCCTCATCTTCTCCCTGAGAAATCTTATTCAGGAGGCCTTTAGATCGAAGGGATCTATGAAATCTACACCCGAGTAATTTGTTTTAGGAGGCCTTGAAGCGTGAGATCGAAGGAATCTGTGAAATCTACATCTGAGAAGCGAGGATCTGCATATGTCAGGGAAGGAATCAACCCAATTACTTTCCTTCGCATGCTCTCTACTTCATCGGCACTCAGGGACAGCAGATGTTGTTCGATGCTCCTATTGCCGGCGCTCTGCACTCTCTTTTCGGTAATATAAACTGAATACGAGCTTCGATTACGGGGCAAATGCCATTTGTACTGCGTGTACGCCGAATGCTCTGTGAAAAAAACCGGGATGCAGCCTCCGAGCATGGAGTCGAAAATAGAACGCCGCGTGAAGGAATCCCCCTGCGGTTGTAGGCAGAACACGGAGTTGGTGAAGAGTCTCATTACTTCCGAAGGCTCGTTGCAAATGCTTTCCCCTTTCTGGCATCTCAACAATTCACAACGCGGAGACGACGAACATTGCTCCAAGATTTGGCCTCTGATTGACGCCCTATCAAGTCTGGGCCGAGGCGCGCCGGCGAAGGAGAAGAGGATCGGTCTCGTCTTGGATCTCATTTTCTTCTGCCACCGATGTATCTCTGACCGATTTCGGGGATGGAAATAAGAAGGATAAGGGATACCGTGCTGGTTCTTGTCCTTCGGCTGGGCTTCTATCAAAAGACTCGACATGTTCTTCATCTCCGGGAGAAAAAGCAACTTATTGCCCCAAGCCCTAGGGCTGTCTTGCCATCTCATGAAATCTCTAGCAATCCGTCCAATAACCATGAAATGATCTCTGCCCCCTGTTTTCTTCCACTGCGGTTTACTCCTCAGAAACCGCACGAGTTCGATCCCAGTGCGGTCCCTCGCCGTCAAATTGCGATCCCTGACGTGTCTCGACATGTCGAAGCCTGCATAGAAAGGAACATAAAACGCCGTTGCTCTAGAAGGGTCTGTGGTGAGGCAACGGTAGCGCTTCATCCTCTCGTGAAAAATCACTTCTGCGGTAAACTGATTGGTAGCGAACCATGATGATGCTGCAGCCTCAGAATCTGCGCCCTTGGGGTCGCCCACCTGATCCCACTGTAATAATGGCTGCCCAAGCCCTGAATTGGCGATATGCAGACACATATTCGTCCACCCGCTCAGTTGCTCGCATTCTCTCAAAAGGAGCTCGTTGAATTTGGAAGGCAAATCGTACATGTAAACATACCTGCCATTGCAGTCTTCCGCGATCAAATTTTCAGGTTTAACGCCTTTGAATTCATTCGATTCAGATCCCAATTGCTGCGACACCGGAAGCAATAGGGTTCGCTCCTTATCCACGGATTGCCCGTCTCTAGCCTCCGTCAACGCGTGTCTATTGATCAGGAGACTGAATTGGTGCGTCGTCTGTAAAGCGCTTCTAAATGGATCTGTCCCCGCAAAGTCTGTAAGAGGGGGTGCCAACAGAATAAGCCATAATACAGAAGAGCACAGGAGAATGAAGCACAATAACTTGTGAAAATTCTGCTTCCTCATCCTTCTTTGGAATTGCATTTCCCAGTCTAGCATCTGGTTGTATTGGTCAGTTTACATGTTCTTTTCTTTATTCTTGTCGAGTGTAATGACGACGAAGGCAGCCCAAAATATTTTTAATACTCCGAAAGAGATCCAAATAATTTTGATAAAATGAAAGGACCATTTTATGTAGACGAACCTTTCACGCATGCGTAAAACGATTCAGATGGACCAGCGGACCATTTGCTATTTTGACTGGGCCTCAGACCATGACGGCGGCTAAATTGGAGACATAAGCGAGCCATATAAAAAAAAATCGTTTGTGGTTGAAAATGTCAATATTTTTTATGGTTTAAAATGGGTTTTTAATTATGTAATAGATTCAACATTTAAAAAAATTATTAAACCATTAAGAAAAAACTTATCCTTTTAAGTTGTAATATTAACAAAATTTTCTAGGATTTTGGGTGATTTTATCAAAAATTTATAATACATAAATTATGGTTTAAAAAAGTGGTTTTTTTAGTTTCTATATTTACAAAATAATAAGTTCACTGTAATACAAGGATATATTTGATTTTATAGTGTTGATTGGAAAAAAATTAATGTGAAAATAAGTATTTTAGTTTTCAAATGTGTATATATAAATTGGTTTAATGTTTAAAAATATGTATGTGTTTTTTTTTAAATTTATAAGTTTAAATTTAAAATGATATTAGGTTCAACACTTAGATTGGATGGGCTCAAGAAAATACGAAATAGTAAGTTAAAGTTCAACACTAAACGTCCGAGGCCTACACGCAAATAATTAAAAATCATTTTAATAAGTAATTGATCATTCTTCTTATACTGTATGTTATAAGGGTCAACATATGTTTTCAAACTTACAATGGTCATGGGTGCTAACTATTATAAAAGGTTGATTTTAACTTTGCTAACTGGTATGGGTATACATTGGTTGATATGCTCTTTTAAATTCTTGGAATATGTACTGACTATAGGATTTGTTATTAAGTGTGTTGAATGCATGTGTTGATATGATAATTGTGAACATATAGAATAGCGAATTTCAATGTATTAGTTTGTTTTCTAAAAGCTTTTTAAGCTTATAGCTATTTTGACTACTAGTCTTAGAAAAATGTTGATTTCTAACTTAGTGATGATGTGAATATAGACATACTAATATGCACTTTTGACTCTTAAAATATATGGCTACATGGATTCTAGATGTGTGACTAGCAACAAATCAACATACATTTGGCCAACATGTATGGTGTTAGCATGGCAAGGTAACAAATCAATTTGTTTATGTTGATATAACTAACAACTATGTGCATGACAACACGTAAAAAGATCCAATTGTAACAAAAAGTAAAATCATAGACAACGATATGGTACAACATAACATAGACAAAGTCCATCATGAGAAAGAAAGGGAATGTTCCCTTGTTAAAGAAAACCCTTTAGAAGCTTGAAAGCTGAGCTAAAGAGTTGCCAACTAGAAAATAAAAGGCTCATTAGGAAGTAAAAGGAGAATATATTGTCATAAATCCAAGGGTTATTGCGACATGCATCAAATTTTCAGGGTATAGAGGAACATCATGCTAGCAAGGCTAGAAGAGACCACATAATACTACAGAGAAAGACAATCCAATTTCATGTTGGTACTATAAAGAGGCCCATCTATAGAGAGACTACTCTAACTAACAACAAAAGAGAGAATAATTGATGTGATCTCTAGGCGCATGAACCAACAACCAGTAATGCAGCAAAAGATGAGGGGGCATCCCATCAAACTCTCTGAAATACTAAAAGTCCTTGAACTATTTAGAGGAATGTTAAAATTTTGAGGTTGTTATAAGCCTTTGAAAAGGACTATGTTTAGCACATTGTGCATATATTGGTGGTGGACAGACTAGACACTAGAACACAAGGGATTGCTTTTGTTGGAAACCAATGAATGATGGGAATTTTTTACATATCTTTGTTATCATTATTGGCTTCATATTTTGTTGTTTTATTTGCTGGATTTGAGCATGGCCATGCGAGCTTGTGTTGTTATTATGCATTGTTGTTGTGATATTTTTGTTGTTCTTCATTTCTTCTTTCCTTTTGTGGTTTAGTCTTAGTTGTTTTATTGGGTGTGAAAAGGGGAATATATATATATATAGGGTAGAGATAAAGTAAAACCCAACCAGAAGTGAAAGACCTTGATTAAACCCTGGCATAAGATAAATTGGAAGTAAGGGTACAAAAGAAGATGATATAGAACAATTAGGTAGACTTGGATGAGTCCACTTGAACAAATAGATAGTAATAGCCATGAAAATTGCATAAAAAGGATGTTTTCCTAAGCTTTAATAATGCAAAATTGATATATATATGTATATATATATATATATATGTTCTATATTGTATGAATGTGTGAGTGCCGAGAAGGTAAGATAAAGACATAATGATGTTATCTGGTTTGACAGGTCATTAATTGATAACCATCATAGTAATAAAGTAAGTAATTAATCGTTAAAATAATCATGACTATGTAAATGGTATGAAAATCGAATTTGTATTTACTATTTTTTTAGTAACATGGTTAGGTTATTTATGGGATTCCATACCGTTTGGAATATCCATGAGGCATGTGGGAAAGAACAACCTACTGTTGATAATTAACATTATTAATATGTTATTTTATGCTTTGAATATTTGTTGTATGAATGGAAATGATAACGAATCAATAACATATGAACAACATGAATGAGGACATGTTGGGAATAGATGCAAACAAATTGTTGTTGATGACAGCGAAACGAATAAGGTAGGCAATAAGCCTAGGTAAAAAAGGATAAAGGAAATGAATTGGGTCAAAATTTCTTCAGTTGAATTTTGAAACAAAATTTTCAAATTAATGCATGATCTACATGGATACCAGGAAGTTTTTCCTAACCTTAATAATGTCTAGCATATGTATGCACTATATTTCATGAATATGTTAATGATGAAATGAATGTATATGATTCCATTTCATTTGAAAAGTCATTGTCGAGAATCATCCTAGTGGAAGGATGATTGATTAATGTTCTTAAAAATATGATGATTATATGAATGGCATGTTTGGGATAACATGATGAGGTTATCCAATAAGATCCCCTATCATGTAAGGGATCCATCAAGCAAGTGTGAACTCTTGTTGTTAATTATTATTATGCTCATGTTCTTATGACATTTATGTGCCATGTTTATATTATGTTTATGACAAGGAAACATTGAATGTTATATCAATGAGTTTATTGAAAACTAACTGGTTCCCTTGGTTAAATCATGAGGTACCAACGCCATTGAGTACTAGCTTGGGCTAAGAAACCATTGAGTACATACAATTCAACTATCATCACCACCAAAGTGTTAGTTGGCCACTTATATATTTGCCGATCAATAACACATGCCTTGTTCAAGGTGTGATGACATGGAAGTTGTGATGATAATGGAATGATGATAGGATTTGTGATGTTAATGTAGTTTTAATGGGACTTGCGGTGGTAAATAATATTCATGTTGATAGAAGACTACAAAGATGGTAGTGGTCACACTTGTTGGGAGGCGAGTGAGAGGGGGCGGGGACTTATTCAAACCTATATAAAAACATTGCGTGGAGTAGTATATCTTCAACTGAGTACTTCCCTTGGTGGTGAAACTACTCAGTGAGATGGACTCAAGGATGGACCTATACTAGAAGACTATCTTGAGCACTCAGTTCCTCCCTTGGAGGTGAAACTACTCAATGAGCTAGATTTAAAGTTGAAGCTAGCTAAAGATCGAATGGAGCTATGGAACATATATGCCACTAAGTGATTTCTTCGACTGATAAACCACTCAGCGAAGCTAGATGAAGACTACATAGAGATAAGTATTAATTATCAGTTTAAATAAATTTCTTTTAAAATTATGATTTAATTTGGTTTAAGTTCTAATTTGTAATGACTTGAGTTATGTTTTAATATGATTATGTTGTGATCTAAATTGATGCAAAATTTCATGGTTAACCTCATAAATAAATATGCTAATGAAAGTATGTTCTAAATTGATTTAAAATTATTAGAATGAATCTCATATGACTCATGTGACTATTATGTAGGTGAATTATTGAATTGTCCAGAAAAAATATATGAGGTTGATCCTAAAATAAAGCTAGCAATATTAGCTTAAATCAGAGTGCGTAATAACTACATCATGGGGATCAAATAATTCAAGAACTAGGCCATTGAGGTGACACTGGAATGTGATATTATTTGATCACCATGAAGTATGCCATGACACATGTTATGATATTCAAGCAAGACAGGGGTATGCCCTGGTGGCGAAAAAATATTCATGTGCGATGAATCCTTGTTAAGGATGAATCACCATAAGGATTGAGGAAGAAAAGAAGGGGGTTCCTAAACTTGGAATGTGAGTGACTTCACAAAAGAGTAAAATAAATCACCCGAGGGATTGAGGAAGCAGAGAAGGGGATGTTAGAACTTGGAAAGTAAATTGGTTTGAAAGAATCATGATCATATCAATTGGGATTAGAGATGCAACGAGTGAGTTTTGGGGAGAAAAATGGCCCAGATGAAACCACTTGGGAAATGGTTGATCATATGAGGGTACAATACTCAATTTTATTTGTTGGGGAAGCAAACATAAATGTGAATGCAAGATATTTGTGTATATAAAGCTCATTGTTGAAGTTGTCTTTGAATAAAAATACCAAGTACGATGTTACTCTAAGGGGGTGGGGTCTATAATAACCCTTTTGACTGCCCTCTCATGTAAATATGGTTATGAAAAATTGTCATTGTAAATAATTATGAGAAAACATAATAATTTTTTTTTTTTCTAAGTTAAGCTAATTCTATTACTAAAAAAATATTGTACACTGAGGCTTTAGCCTGTGCATATTCATGCCTTAGTGTTGGGCAAAAACAACAAAAACAGAGTCTAGACTGCCCATAATGGGAAACCAATCCGAATCAAAAAACTATTGCCAAAATTAACTTGTTGCCCATGCAGCGGAAGCCAACAATTACACAAAGTTTTTTATCAGTTTTTCAAGGAGAAACAAAAACCAACCAAGTAACCAAATACTAGTAGTTTTTACGAAAGCCCCGTAAAGGAAACCAGAAAGAAAAATTCCCAAAACTTGAGAATAGTAGACACGTGGCAGGTTGTGTAGTTGATCAGGTGTGAGGTGGAGACGACGGGTGTTCCTCCACGATGAAGCATCGGTAATCCTCCATGTCGACACCTGCCTACTTTGAAGCCTCCGTGTTGTCTGCCTGCTGCGCCGGTTGTTCTCCCCCAATAAAACAGCGGTAAGGATCCATTTATTCGTCATCATGTTGGTCCTGGTCCGTCTCCTTCCCCGTTGCTGCATCCTTGCACTGTGAGTGCTCTTCTGAATCATGGCTAGTTCTGCACTGGTGTGGCCACCACCTTTAGTGGCCTGCTCCTCAATTGTTCTGGAATGGTGGCCACCCTCAATTGCTTGCTCCATCTCATGAAAGGTTATGGAGATGGTGGCAGTGATGATGGGCCTGTTCATGGAGGAACGAAAGATGAATTGGGCGGAATGGAGATGCGGTTGTGGATTGGAGGGAATGCCACTGGGAGGTGAAGCAGGATTGGAAGGAATTCCACTGGGAGGCGAAGCAGGGGGCATCGGATGGAGGCGGTGAGGTTGAGAGCGGCCTCTTCCACTTCGAGTGTTTGGGTAGCACCCTGTAGTCTACTGGGCCAAAGAGGATGTGGAATCAGAAGCTGGAGAATGAGGGGGACGAGTCAAGCTTCCTCTACTTCCACCCCTGCGACTACGCATTCGATGTCGCGTTCTCGGCATGTTGACACCAGGGGTTTGAGAATTTCTTCCGGGATTAGGCTCAGAGTGTTGAGAGGGCTCAGTAGAATTAGCGGGTGGCTTAGAGGAGGGACTAGCTGCAGAGGCCGAGTGGAAGACAAAATGGCAAGCCAGGCTTTGAGTGAAGTGAGTTCCCGGGCCTAAATCAATGCAACAGAGGAGGTTGCAGCGCCTCCCCGTAGTAGTGCGAGAACTAGGTGTTGCAGCTGCCTGAGGGCAGAGACATTGCAGAGGCAGAGGATAATGGACAGGTGCGGTGGTATGATTATCACCAGAGGTCATCTTTGCGTGGAGCCGAGGTGGGTAGTTGCAGACTGGTTGAAGACGACGCCCACTTAAATGCCATTTATGGCTGGTGTTAATGCCATTTTTAGACTTATGTGCCAGATTACGGAGGGCCATGTGGTATGGCCACATGTCGTCCTGTTTTTCCGCCACCTTACTGTCGTTGCTAGGCACTCGCATTCGGGAGACATAATAATTGTTGGGCTAAGGAAGGACACATATTTAGAGCTATGAGTAGGAGGAGCTAGTTGGAAATTGCTTGGGGAAACAACCAAGATTTAAATTCTACATTTAATATGCCACCCTTATTCTTATAGAATTGAAGGAAAATTTTGTACAGGAATTTAAAATGATGTATGGGCACTTGCACACAAGGATGAGTCATTCTGTTATTGGTGGACATGTTGGTTTTGGTCAACATGTTACATGTATATGAAAGTCGGTGGAGATAACATGTTGGGAAAAGAACAAAGAAAAGTCACCAATGAAGGAATAAGGGGGACAATATTGCACATTCCGCAGAATAAGAACTAGGAGGAAACATTATAGTGTGGATGCAAATAGGATTTAGGGGCAAATATGCAAGGAATGGAAATGTGAAGAATATGCACATAATGATGTGAAGGAGAATACTATAGGATAACTTGTGCAACCTAACGTAAGGAGAGAGCATCCACAACACATGTGAAAGAGAAAGCATGTGCTAGTTCAAGGGCACATAGGTGTGCATGAATGAAGGAAAAGGAAATAGAGTGATTGTTTAGTAGGAGGAGCCATAGTGGGTTTAGGAAAATCCTATTATGTTTTTAGGTGGAACCACTTTGTCATCTTTGGATTCCTATGTGGTTTTACTAACTAGTTGGGGGTACATTTACCTTAAGCACTTCACTCCTCAAGATCTAAATTTGGCTCGAAAGAGGTTAGCTATAAGAAATATTTCAGTGCATATGCTCTACAATTGGGCGGAGAGTTGAAGTCCCTCCCTCAATTTCCAGTCACTCCAACATTAATAATATAAGTATTTGGGATTAACGGAAAGGATGCGCCTTACTGAGACACGGATTGCGAGTTGGAGCTCTGGAGCTCGTTTGAACTTCCCGCGCGCCTCTGCCCTCGCCCCCAGGCTCTGCCTGGTCGGGCCTCTGTGCATCGCATCCCTGAGCCTGTCGTTTAGCGCGGACCCCACCATCGGGGACCCTGCTGCTTGACGGTTTGTCCCCCTGCCGCTCTCAGCGGGCCTGCAATGGCAGGATCCGCTTCCCCCCATCCAGCTTCAGAGAACCAAGAGGAAATTTTTGCCTCCCTCTTGTCAGAACCATCAGACGCCAGACCTCGCCCCTCACTAACAAAGTTCATAAAAAAGCTGGATGAAATACCTGAGGTGAATCTCCCTCCATCCCTACCAAGGAAATCGGCAATAGCTCTAGCAGAAAGAGGCCTTGTAGGCCAGTTTACTGGGCTCTGGCCATCCCCAAGAACTGTTCAAAAATGGGTGGAGCGCAACTGGAGCACAATGATCCAGGGAAAGATCGCCATTAGATTCTGCGGTCGCGGATACTATACCTTCCTGTTCGAGTCGAAAGAAGACAAGAATCTCATCTTCCGCAATGGTCCTTACTTCATGGACACAAGAGGTCTCTATCTGAACAGATGGACCCCGGACTTCGATCCGGAAATGGACATTCCAAACGCAGTCCCTGTTTGGGTGCGCCTCCCTCATTTGCCGCTCCACTGTTGGGGGGACGAATCTGTTAAAGCAATCGGCAATGCAGTTGGAAAATACATTGACAGATCTGAACCAAGAGAGAACATGCATGCGTGCGCAAGGATCTGCGTTGAAGTTGACCTAGGGAAAGGACTGCCTGAAGCCATCAAGATAAAGGTGGATCAATGGACGCACATCCAGCAGCTGGACTACGAACAGCTACCCTTCAAATGCAAGGTATGTCATGAGTATGGTCATTTCGCAAATAGATGTAGCAAGTTAAAAGCAAAGGAAGTAGAAAATAACGAGGAAACCGCAGAGGGAACATGGGAACAAGTAAAAAGGAAAAAGTCCTCCACTAACCAGGGCCCCAGTTGCACAGCCCCTCCGGCAACAAGCCTCCCCCCCCCTCCTCCTCCTCCTTCCTCAGCCTTCCCCTCATCCTCCAACCCCTTTGAATCTTTAGTAGCTGAAGTCCCATCCTCCCCTCCTCAATCCCCTCGCCCAGCCTCTCCCTGTTCAAACCCTCCTCCCTCTCCCCCTCCCACCATTGAAAGAATCCTCACCAAAAACAAAGCTAAAGAAGCCAACCAGCCATCCGACCCTCCAAGAAAAGTTGGCAGGAAAACGAATAAAGAACTCAGGGACGAAACAGCAGCAAAGGAGATGGCAACTGGAACTCAGCAACCCATGGATTCATATTTAGGCAGGTTAAAAGGGAGCGGCGAAAAGGCAAAGGAGAAGTCCGGATCCCACCCCACAGCTGGTAAATAATGAACTTGGTCTCTTGGAACTGCAGGGGGATGGGCTCTTCCTTAAAGTTGAAAGCAATCAAGGATCTACTAAATCAGGAACAGCCAGACATTCTTCTAATCCAGGAGACCAAAACCACCGAGCAGGACTTTCTTCTTCAAACCCAACGATTCAAAAATTTTACAGGTCTATCAAAAGGTTCAGATGGGGCTTCAGGAGGTATCGGAACATTATGGAATAAAAACAAATGGGAAATC
Organism: Pinus tabuliformis; assembly: GCA_031772625.1. Lineage (NCBI taxonomy): Eukaryota > Viridiplantae > Streptophyta > Pinopsida > Pinales > Pinaceae > Pinus > Pinus tabuliformis. The sequence goes on along the minus strand of CM062809.1, from coordinate 924,320,795 downwards.
ATCAACTCACATCTATGCAACTGGTGGATTAGAACTGATTTAAAGAGTAAAAGCTCGCAGGAAGTTTATCACATTTACAATATATATGCACCCAATCATTACAGGGACAAAGATAGTTGTTGGAATACCATAGAAGCGGATCTCACCGCTCTTCAAAGCAGCTGGATAATTCTTGGGGGAGACATGAATCTTATAAGGCATGTGGAAGAAAAATATGGTGGAAGCTACCACGCAGATCCCTCAAGAGACAAGTTAGAATCTATCATCCAGCTCTTCACTTTGATCGACACCCCTCTGTCAAATGGCAAATACACATGGTCCAATAAAAGAACAGGTTCACACAATATCAAGGAGAGGCTGGACAGGTTCTTAATCTAGGAAGGTGTAGCAGGTAACTTCCAATCAATAAGAAGTCATATAATCCATGGCACAGCTTCGGACCATAAGCCTGTGGCCCTCATTTTGGACAAAGGAACAAATCTAGGCCCACTTCCTTTCAAATACAACAAAACTTGGGACCTCCATGAAGATTTCCGCACCCTTATACAAAATCAGTGGGCTAAAGATGTATTAGGGTCGCCTTACTTCGTCTGGGAAACAAAGCTGAAACAGCTTCAGACAGTTATAAAGCAGTGGGCGAGGGAGAAGGCAATATCTGATAGGAAAAAGAAAACCGAACTGCTAGCAGAGATGGAACGTTGGCACAAAGAAAAAGAGCAAACTCAATACACAGCTGAGGACCTCGAGAAGGAAAAAAATCTGTTTAAGGAGCTATACTGGCAAAATCGCGTGGAGGAAGAGGAACAAAGAGTGAAATCCCGCTGCCTATGGCTGAAAGCTGGGGATAAAAACACTTCTTTTTTCCACAATAATATCAAGATCAGAAGAGCCAGCAACCAAATAGACAAAATCGAAGTTGAAGGGAGCGAGCTGAAGGAACAAGAAGAAATAAAAAGCGCAACCTTTAACCACTTTAAGGCTCTTCTCACAGCAGACCCCCAACAAAATGACATCGATGCATTTCTCAGTGTAATAGAGAGCAAAATAACAGAGGAACATAATAACGAGTTGGAGCAAGACCCTACAGTAGAAGAATCAGAGAGGCTACCTTCAGCATGCAGCAAGACAAGGCTCCGGGGCCGGACGGTTTTTCAGTTGCATTCTACAGGCAACATTGGGAAACTATAAAGAAGGATTTTGTGAGAATGATAAAGAACGTCTTTAGAAACCATAAGCTGGGGGAAAATACAAAGTCCTCTCACATAGCATTGATTCCCAAGGAAGCAAACCCCAAATCTTTTGACAGATTTCGCCCCATTTCACTCTGCAATGTCTCATATAAGATTATAACAAAAATAATCGCCAACAGGTTAAAGAAATTCCTTCCCCTTTTAATTTCTGAGAACCAGGGCGGCTTCGTCCCAAGCAGGCAGATCATAGATAATGTTATTTTAATTCAGGAAGCCATACACAGTAGCCTCAATAGAGGAGAGCGCGGAATGATTATCAAATTGGATATGGCCAATGCATTCGACCGGGTGGATCACTCCTTCTTAAGAGCAGTTCTAAAAAAATTCGGTTTCTCCTCCAACTTTGTCAGCATCATCAACGGGTGTATCTCCAATCCTTGGACCGCACCCCTGATCAATGGTCGCCCCAGCAAGTATTTCAGAAGTTCCAGGGGGCTAAGGCAGGGCTGCCCCCTCTCCCCTTTCCTCTACATTCTCATGGCCGAGACCCTGAGTGTTCATCTAGAAAATCTCCGCAGCAAAAAAGAGATCACGGGCATACGCATAGAAAGAGGAATAAAGGAGATAAATCATTCGCTCTTCACGGATGACACTTTGTTAATTGGGGGAGCCTCCAGTCTGATGGCTAGGAGGTTCAAAAGAGTTTTGGATGCCTTCCTCCTAGTCTCTGGGGGCAAATTGAACAATAGAAAATGTAAAATTTACACATGGAATGTCCCCCTCCAGATCCAACAAAGAATATCACAGACTCTAGACATTCCACTACAAAGAAACTGGAGCTCATTTTCTTATTTGGGTTTGCCTTTGGCAAAAGAACACATCAAAGCAGAGGTCTGGACAAAACATATAGAAAAGATGAGAGGCCTCCTCCAGAGCTGGGGCGCTTCTTGGCTAAACCTTGCTGGCAGAACCATTCTCATAAAGGCTGTCCTTTCAGGCCTCCCAATCTACCAATATGCGGTAATCATGGCACCTGCTAGCACTCACAAACATATGGAACTCATAATGAGAAGTTTTCTCTGGTAGGGAGGAAAACAGGACTCAAAGAAATTCAGCCTCGTCAATTGGGATCAAGTCACTCTTCCTTATGAAAAAGGAGGTCTATCCATAAAAATACCAAGTCTTTCCAATCAGGCTCTGGGGCTCAAGCTGATCTGGAAGATCCTCTCAGGAAATGGCTCGTGGTGGGTGGAGACAATAAAAAGAAAATACCTCAGCGGTCCGAACTCCAACATTCTCAATGAACCAATAGCAGACAGGCCTTGCACCCCGATGTGGAGACTTATTAAAAAAGTTCTGCCTCACTTCAGAGAAAATGCCTCCAAAATCCCAGGTAACGGAAAGAATGTCATGATATGGTCTGACAGAATAATGGGCTCCAACCCAAGAAACTTGCATCAAGAGCTCAGGCCTTTACAAGACTGGATGGAGGAACGAAAGATAATCACTCTGTTTGACATATCTTCTTGGAACCAAAATAGATGGCTCGACTGGAAGGATCTGAATCTTCCTCTGGATCTCAGAGACTTATGGCACAACCTGAGGCTCTCACTCTCTGGCTTCGCCCCAATCAATAAGGAGACTGATGACAGATACATCTGGGACACTTGTGGAGGATGCTTCACAGTGAAAGAAGGTTATAAATCTCTGCAAAATATAACCCCCACAGCAAATTGGAATCTCCACACGGCTGCCTGGAAGATAGAATGCCTCCCAAAGGTGAAACACTTTAACTGGGCCCTCTTAAAAGGGAAAATTCTTACAACTGAGAACTTGAGAAAGAGAGGAATTCAAGGCCCCTCGATTTGTTGTTTCTGCCGAGCAGAGGAGGAGTCCATTCATCACTCCTTCCTTCTTTGTCCCTTCGCTCAGAGTTGTTGGAAACAGTTAACAAGCCCCTTGGAAGTTAGAGGAATCTATGATCAGGTGCACAATCTACAGAAAAACTGGAAGAAAGATTACCCTCTTTCCAGGAAAGGCAAGAATAACCTAATCAGAATATGGAAATGCATCCCTGCCACTCTATGTTGGAACCTCTGGTTAGCTAGGAACAATCATGTCTTCAACAACGAGCAGCCTAAAATCGACAAGATCATTGCCAAGACAATTGCTGGTATTTCAGAAGCTATCAGCGCAAACTACATAGCTCTCCCAGATCAAAAGAGCTGGGCTCAAGAAGAGAGAGAATGGTACAATAACTTCAACATTAGTCACTCTCAAAGTCCTCCCCCTCAGCCCAAAGTACAGCAGAAGCAACCCAACTGGAAACTCAGGGGAGCTAAAGAAGAGATAAGCCAATGGATTCTCACTCAGAAGCGCCCTCTTCTCCTCTTTGATGGAGCATCAAAGAACAACCCCGGGAAAGTCGGAGTAGGAGGCATAATCAAGGATCATAACGGGAATCCCATTTGCAGCTATGAATGGGGACTCGGGAATGCCTCTAATAACGTAGCCGAAGCCTATAGCCTGTTTCTAGGCACCTCAATTCTGCACAGATTAGGTTTAAGGAATGCCATAATCCTTGGGGACTCGGCCATCATAATCGCAGCCATGATCTCAGGTAAAGAGTTCATCAAAGCAGGCCTTAACAACATTAGGACGAGGATAACAGACAATCTCAGACATATGGGTGAAGTAACCTTTTTGCACGTGTTAAGAGAGAATAACGCAGAGGCGGACTCCTTAGCGAGCAAGGCAGTCAACAGGCAACAAGGACAAGTCCGTGAGAATGATAGGATCTATGAAAGGGCAATCCCATAAGAGATCAAGTTGCCAGACAGTCCATCAGAATAGCTCCTCCAGAACCTGTCATAACATCAATCACCTCATCGGTTCCTCTTCCCTCGATCTTCCCTTATCCTTCACTCCGCCGTCTTTCCCCTCTTCCTCCGATCCCAGAGCAATGCATTCCCAATCTTCTCGTGACCTCCCCTCTGACTTTTCTGGTAAATGTCTCTTCCGCCTCTTCGGAGTCTGCCTATCGAATCTGAAGCAGGATCCGCTCTCAGCTCCCCCAGTCAAAAATATCCCGCCCTCTCATCATGATTGGCCTCCCTCGCCCCTTTATATCTCCTCTCCTTTCCCTATTCTTTTCAGAACTTCCCTGCTACTTCAGAATCAAATAAGTCAAGCGGTGTATCCTGAGCGAGGCAGCTCACTCAGCGGAAGCAAACAGTGTGCTCACAAAACTCTGTTGTTTCTCCTTCTCGACCACCTCTTCAGCAACAAGCGAGGCAGTCATCAGAGCATTGACGATCAGCCGGCCCCTCACACAGCGCTCAGGTATAAAACAAGTCTCTATCAAGCTATTTGTTCACTAACTCGCTTTTCCTCAGTCCTGGCAGAGAATAGACAACAGCTAGAGGCACAGGAGGGAGAGGCGCATCATGTGAATCCGCTTGACAGAGGGTTAGGAAATGACACCTGCACCCTTTGCAAAGAACATTGTTTTATGATTGCCCGGTTCGTTAAGCATCACAACGAACTTCGAGATGATTTCCATGCTGATAGCAGATCCAAGAGACAAAAGCTTGTAAAACAAAAGAAAGAAATCGAGGGCCTGAAGGAAAATGGACAACATCTGGAGGAGGTCATCAATCATATAAAGAACCTCACGGAGAGCACGCAAGCAGAGGCATATACAAAGGCCAGCCAAAAGGAGCAGCAGAGGGTTGACCAGATGGAAGACACAGTGAACCAATTTTGGTGTTAATCTTATGACCAGCAAAGTATGCCTTATAGGTGGCCTGTTCGTCAGACAGTATAGTAGATATCTTTTCCAACATATTCTCCTCAAGTTAAATTCTCAGAAGTCAAGGGCTGCGACCCTATTTTGGACTTCTTCTCTTCTTCCCCTTCTCGCATCTTATGTAACAACTCCTGCTTAGTGCAGTTTTTATAATATATAAGTAGACGATCTTGTAAAAAAAAAAATAATATAAGTATTTATTCCTGCATATATAGTACCATGGATGTCTAATGAGTAATCCTGATATATATAGGTAATAATTACTTATATATATATATATATATATATATATATATGTATATATGTATATATATGTATATGTATATATATGTATATATATATATATATATATATATATACATATATATACATATATATACATATATATATATCTATATATATCTATATATATATACATATATATACATATATGTAGATATATGTATATATATGTATATATATGTATATATATGTATATATATACATATATGTATATATATATGTATATATATGTATATATATGTATATATATGTATATATATATATATATATATATATATATATTCATGGTTGATCAACTAACTTGTGTATCCATGGTGGATATGAGCTACCTAAGCTATGTGGTTACAACCTTATCAATTTATTTGCAGGTTTCCTAATATGTCTATGATGGATGGTTTGGAAACCATCAGTAATTAACCTATTATTTCATATGTTTCATCATTTTATTTATTCCTAAGTTGGGTATCTCATTGTTATAACCTTACTTGTGGGTCATCTCTTTAGTAGCTTAGATTATGTGTTGATTTTATGGCTTAATTCTACCTCTGGAAGATTGTTGATATCTTTTCTTAATTGTAGTGGGTGGCTTGATTTATGTTCCGTCATGATCATGATGAAGTTATGGACATATGTGTTTTTGTTATCCTATTACAAATTTATTACATGAATATTTATAGCTTCTTAATGTTCCTTAGCTAACTAATTATGGTGTTAGGTTTTTCTAATGTACTATGTTGCAAATATCGTCGTTCATTACTTTTATAGAGACTACAGAATCTCTTTGAGAGGAGGAAGTAGTCAGATGCATGGGATGCTTTATGTGTGCATTTCACATGGATGTGAGGGATTGCAGATCCCTGTGTTGTTGATATGTTCTTGAACTACTGAGTCCTTATATGCCTATGTATTAATATTTGACATGAATAGTTGGTTGCTAATTCTTGTGATTCCATTATATAATATGTATGAATGCCATGACAATATCTTGTCTAAGAGGTTTCATATGGAATGTTAAGATATAATATGAAATTATATCTTATATGACTACTTATTGACTCCTTTAGTCATGGCTTATTAGAGGAGATAATGTAATATATGAATGTAAATCAGTGGACTTGATGGTTCTTAATGAAATCATTTGAAAATAATGGGATGTTGGGTATCCAAGTTTAACTTTGTTGAGTTTTATTCTAGTTAGAGGCATATTCATTATCTTATTGTTTTATCTAAGCTTTAATTGGTGGATGGAATGATCATGCCAACAAAAAAGTTTCAATCTTGCTGCATTGAGGGTGCTAGGAATTGCTCAAGATTAAGAATGGTCACGCAAAGCCATTTAATTCTTGAGTCTTCTAGATTTGAATTGCAAAGGGCCAACCTTGTATTTGGGATGATGGTGTCAGGGTTAGACTATTAAAGGAGTTCAAAAATAATCACAAAGGCATAGAGGAACATTGTGGATTACATTAATCCCTACGCTAATCGATGTTTATGCTACCTAATATCATAGTTTACTGGTGGATTAAAGATTAAACAGGGATTAACACTTAATTTTGTGTCACACCCATTTTTGGGTGGAACTTGTGAATAATGGGCCCTAAATGGAGAGCATGTGATGGAATGTATTTCCATCACATGATAGGGAGATTCTCATCACATTGAACCCAATTTGGGCATGATACTCCCTCACGCCCCAGTAGTATGGCATGACGGTGCTTTAGTGTGGAGGTTGAATGGAGGTGATTGACATGGGGACCATTGAAATATTTATAACAAAATTACATGGAGGGTCGTGGCTTGCGGTATCTATGGCTTATTCTGAGGTAGAAAAATAGTGTGGACAATATGTTGACATGGTGCCCATATGGCGTGGCAAGTGGTAGGAAGAATTGGCCCTGTTAGGTGGAAAAGTGACTAGGTTTTGGGTAACACATGGCACCCTCAGAGGTTTCCATGTGGTAAGACATCAACAAGCCATGACTTGTGTGGTTGGGTTTGGACTGATAGGTGGCATGATGTCAAAATTGGCATCTCCTAATGGAGAAATCTCCCCCATGTCATTTTCCTTGTGTTAAGCGTACTTGTGGGGATTCTGAGAAAGTGGGCATTCTTGCTAGAAAGTGTGTTTACTGTTAGGAAGGGGAGGGCCCCCACAATGAATATGCACTGCTTATCTATTGCGGCTCTATCATTCCAGCGGGAAATTAACTAGGGTTTTAACCCAATTTTTTTTCTAAATAAATGGATATGACATGTATAATGTGGTTTTACATGCTAATGTTAGTAGGTTATGTGTCAAAGATGATGAAGATCTTCTTGTTAGTTGATGAGTATCGTGCCCTGCTTATGGCCCCCAACTCCATTGTGTCATTCCCAAGTTTGGGTGTAATGGCACTGGCACACTAATGAGGAAGGGTGCACTCTAACGTGACATATTACATGGAGTTCCAAGTATGCCACTTGGTAAGGTTAAGGGAGATTTGGATGATGTGGCAAGATGACTAAAAGGTAGATTTAACGGTATTATCAGACTTTGATTCTAACATATAAAATTGAGGGTTTCAATAACCCCATCTTCATAATGAGACAATGGAGGAAAGGTTAAATGAGATTAACATGCCCCTTTCATCCTAGTTTATCCAAGGGGGTGGAACAAATTGTTACATAAAACCCTTGAAGCCAAAGTTTGTTGTTAAAATTATTGACATAAATTAACCGAGAGAGATAAATTTACTAGAAACAAAACAACACATACAAACACAATATTTATATTATAAATTAACCCCAATAATGGGGAATAAATAGCTAACAAAATATTTTATCATTCCCTCTTTTCTAAACCTAAACAAGCTGGCCAAGTGCATCTTCACCATTCATATCGCTCGAACCCTTACAATTGAGTGTCTCTGAGCCTTTTAAGGGATTCAATAAATTCAATGCACATGCACAAAACCATGTGAAACCAAAACAATGTGTCCAAAAACCAATATTGTTGAATGAGTAAATTTAACTAATTCACTAAGTCAAATTTACCTAACAATCACCCCTTAAAAATTGACTTGGGATTCCCTTGACCAAATCTAGCTAAAACAAGAAAGTGAGTCAACACCACTCACCTCTAGGAACTACCTCACTAATAGTTTATAACCATGGTATATGGTCATTCAACTTGACCCATTATCACCTGGGTCTAACTCTAAACTTTACCCATATTTTATTAGGGCACATGCTGGATCCTTGAATTGTCATCAAATTTAACATCCTTTTTCCTTTTTTTCATCCATCCTGTACTTGTTTTTGATACATTTATAGGTTATAGATTCATTTGGGTCATCCTTAGTTGTAACAAAGGGTATTAAACAATTTTAGCCCATAATCTATATTTTCTTTGTGAAAATGACTGAAATATCACTTTGGCTACCGAATTATGACATTTCTGTAGCTAACTATAATTTCCACAACTCAATCCATGGTTAGATAGGATGAAAAGACTTTCAAGGTGAACAAAAGACATGAGCAGATGCCAAATGTCAAAGACATGGACATCCACCTATTGTGCCTATTCAGAAGATCATCGGGAGTGAGAATCTACTTGGTCAAAGTAGAGGTCAACGCTACTCTGTTTACACGCAAGGGTTTCAGGGAATCAATTTCGACATCAAGAGAACGTGGAAAAGATGGCATTAAGCAAGTGAGTATCTGCATTTGTATAGTTGATGTGTAGATGAAGATAATCTGCATGATTTGCTATAACCGAGAAAATCACGTAAGATCTATTTCTAAATCAAATTCAAACAATGCGTTGCCAATTCTAGAACTTGCCTTTCAATGTTATTTTCTTTAGTTGTTAAACTAGAATTAGTATAAATATCACCTTGATTTGTAAGTCGATAAGTAGAGAATAGTAAGGTTTTGAAGTACTTTAAGTTTGTAATTCAAGACTCTATTTTTGAAAATACAAATACTCTGTTCGAGACCTCAGTGCAAATGCAACTTTGATTAATTTGATTTGATCTTATACTTCCTTGTGCTTAATAGGAGCCCCCCTTAGAGAGTTGTAAGATAGAGCAGTTTTTTAATTCATTTTAATCTACAATTTGTTTAATTCTACTTCTACAATTAGTTTCATGTTTTTTCATTAGTTATCACTTGATTTGTTTACTCACTGTTGACTTCATTATCACAGGTCAAGTGTCTATAAAATTTAAATACCAAAAATATTTTCTCCTTTTTAGTTTCCTTGATTATATTTCCTGTTTAGTCTCATATTTAAATGGAGTTAATGATCATATTGGTTTTAATCACAGTTGTACACGCTAGTAATTTATCAAGGCTTGTATTTTTTTTTTTCTCTTTCATTTGAAGTTTTTAAAATAGATTTGAGTTTGATTCGAAGAAATTTTCAATTCAGTTCAACAAAGTAATTCCAATTCTTCCCATCAAATAAATTTTAATTTATTGCAATAAATTAAGTTTCAATGCTATCAATAGAATAGTTTTCACTTCAAGTTAATAACATAAAGTTTCCATTATGTCATTTCCAATTCCTTCTTTTAGAATAGTTTTCTTTCAAAGTTATCTTAATTTAACAATTCAAAGTTATCTTAATTTAACAAGCCTTATAGAAAGAACATGTGTGTATATTTGATGAGAATTGATATTGAATTAGCCTATGTTTCCTTACTTTAAAATTTGATAAACTATAATTTAATTTCATAATAAAAAATATAACTCCTAATATATATTGTGCACATGCACTTCACAAGTATTTGAACTTTGGTTTGACAATTTAATGGTGTAATTTAACTAACAATTAAATTACCCAACAATACACGTGCCTTACTAGGTGTTCTAGTCATATGCCCATTTACATGTAAAAAAAGTTCTACTCCATTATAATCATATCTTTAAAAATAAAAAATTATTAGTGTTGTTATTTGCAATACAAAAAAAATATCACTATCTCACACAGGTCACCCATTTCACCATTGGAAATGTATAATATGAAGCATTCTATCAAACACTTTGTGTGCATCCCTTACATAAATATAGTCTATATAGGAGGCTTGGCATGGGATTTTTTGTATGCCTCCTTTCACATATCCATTGCTCTTGTTGTTGTATTCAACATTGTTAATGTAGCATCCATGACTGTTCTACATATTGACCTAGACAATCCATACATTGTAATATGAAACTTTTCTTTCTCCCCTTCATTTTTCTTCCTTGATATGCCACCAATTTCCTTCATGGTGCCACACATAAGGCTCAAGGTTAATTCATGGAATTTATCCTCAACTCTAAGATATTATTTCACCATTGCTCCCATTGAAACTAGTACCCTTCCCTTCTTGTGAGTTCTATCAACCCTATTTAAATTCATTCGTAATAATGTATTTGGATGACATATCATTTTATAGCTCTACGTATGAAGATTGTCTCTCACATCTCATATAAGTGTTAGAGTACATAAAAAGGAAAATTTTTATTATCTAACGTTAAGAAATTTGAGTTTTCCTAGTAGTCATTGATGCATTTAAGGTATGCAATTAGTGGAGGGGATCTCAAAATAGATCCCACAAATATGAGGTCATCCTCAAGTGGCTAGTTCCTAGTAATTTCACTGAATTTAAGAGCTTTATTAGGGTAACATAACACCTCTTTGAAATTTCATATCAACCTTTCCAATAGTATTTGTGCCACTCCATGCCATACAAAACATTGGTAATATTTCCAATAGGGAAAGAATCAACTAAAATATTTTAATTAGTTGAAATGGATATCAATTAAGAACTAGTTCTTGCATTACCTAATTTATACAATCAATTTTATTTAGATATGGATGCAAGTGGATATATTACGGGTGTAGTATTTATACAATGAGGTAATCCATCATGCTATCATATTGAGATTCATTATGGGGGAGTTGTAAACTATTGTATGTGTCATAAGGAACAGTATGCCATGATTCAAGTTGTTAAGAAGTGGAAGCACTATCTGATGGGAAAGGAGAATATGGTTCATAGTAATCACTAGCCACTTTAGTTTTTATAGGCCTAGAGTAAGCTTTAACAACCTAGACATTACAAGTGAATAGGATTTTCGTAGTAATTTCATCTGGTCATCAAATATAAGAATAGAAGCACTAATAAGCTAACAACCATTCTTTCATGTCCACCCATGATGGATACAAAGAGGCATATAGAGAATATGACGACTTTAAATAGGTGTTCCAATAGCTACAAGGTGAAATTTGTGTAGAAGAAGGTCATGTTAAGGTTAAGTTTCATCTCTAGAATACGTTGTTATACAAGTTGGACAAGATTTGTGTTAATAAAAGTGAAATATTGCAACTTATCAAAGAGGGTTACGCCTCCAAAGTTGTAGGAAATTTTGGTGTTGGGAAGATATCTTCCAACTTACAAAGGTATTTGTATTGGCCCAAATTGTAATAATATGTAGCGAGGTACATTATGGCATGCAATAATTTTATACTAGCAATTCCATTAATAGAAAGAAAGGTTTTAACATCTCCAACTACTACCCAATCAATTCTAGGCAATCATTTCCATGGATTTTTTGGGTAGTTTTCTAACAACTATGAAGAGACCTAACTATCTATTTGTGGTATCTAATAGGTTTAGCACATCCTCATTCCTTGTGAAAAAACCATCAAAGTACAATAAGAAATAAATGTGGTCATTGAACATGTTTATGTGCTCTTTGGGATGCCAAGGAGTATCATATTAGAAGGGGATACCAAATTTCTTAGGGCCTTTTGGACTACAATTTTGGAAATATGAACACCAAGTTGAAGAAATATACAACATTCCATCCATAGAAAAATGGGAAGATAGAAGCAGTCAATATGATATTAATTGAGAATTTGATAGGTTACAATAAAAAACATAGAGAGACCTTAGATGAAAATCTAATCATTATTCAACACCCTTTGATAGATAAATTCATACTTCTACTAATAAGTTCCCCTTAAAAACATGATTTGGGTGGCTTCCTCCTTTTCCCTTAAATGTTGTAAAGGACAACAAGGAGGAGCAAGGGAAGATTCCATTAGAGAGGCACTAAAAGAAGAGGAATTTGTTGAAAATATTATGAAAATTTATTTGAAAGTATAAGAGATATTGAAGAAGTCACAAGAAAGGTTCAATGTTTAACATAATTAGCACAGAATTGAGAAACCATTCAATATGGAACATTGAGTTTGGTTGTAGTTGAACAAGAAAGGCTACATGGTCTTAGTAAGAATATCAACGCTCTATGGCATGGGCATTTTGAGGTACAATTGATCTGATTAGGAAAATTAGTTTTGTTGTGCTAAAATTCCTTTTCAGAATATATTAAAGGGCTTTAGGATTTATGAAATTATTTGCAAGTTTTAAACATGGGTTTTTTAGTGGTTTTATGTAATTTTTATGTGAAAATTAACATAAAGAAATGACTGAACAACAACATATAACAGACATAAACATCACCATAAACAGTATCACAACAACACATGATGAAGGAGTTCACCCCTCTTAGGCTACATCTCCTTGGTCCAGCTTCCAATGGTTTGGCCCTCTCTATTATGCTCAAAAGTGTGAATACATCAGTTTACAATGCTCGGAATGCTCTGAAACCTGTTCCAATGGCTCCAGAATGCCCAAAAATGCCTGTGTAGCCTCTTTCTGCTCCTGATTTGGTCAAAAACTGAAGAAGTTATGGCATTTCCCAATATTCTGCTAATTGCATTGCAAATTCCCCAAAATCCAGCACCATCCTACAAATTTGCCCCAAAATGCGCTAACGGAGCGACAATTTCGCCGAATTTCAGGCGAATTTATCGAACGCGTTAAATGACCTCTAACGCTTTATATCCGAAAAACGTGGCCATATGGGGGGCCACATGCCTTGGGCTAAGGCCAATGGCCTGCCCTCGCCGGCTGAACCCTCATTCCCCCTTCGTTGGTGGTCGCTTACTTGTGGCATGTCCAAGGGTTGGCCCTACCTCCAAATGGTCCGCATGTTGAAATTATATATAAGTCGAAACCCTTTATATTTAAGACTTATGTGTATAGCGTATTGGCAGAGGCTTTGGATTTGTTGTGTGAGGTCACGGGTTCGACTCCCGCTACGGCTGCATAGACTTGACCCATAATTTTGGTGGCCCTTGGTCTGCCACATGACGGCCTCCGACTGGGCCACATGTTAGCCAGTGGTTGGCCACCAATCCAGCCAATCAAAAACATAAAATTTCATCCAATAAGAATGTTCCAATTAGCGCAATACCATTCGTTGAGCTCGTTGACCAGTCACCTGCCACATACACCTGCCTAGTCAGCATCATGTCAGTAATGCGGATTACTGACTGGGCTGTCAATTTTTTTTAAAATTCACCTATTTAGGAAAGTGAACAGAACATGATTCCATGAGCATACGGTGTCCGTTTTGTGGGAAACGAGTTGTGCTGGATTTAGGATGACAAGTACTATGTCGTTGTTAAGGTTCCACACTGATCTGACAACTTTTAATTTTGAGCTATTTTTTGAGCACTTGATCATTCGTGGGCTGCTCCCAAAAAACTTCTTATCCAAATGACTATCTTCAGCATTAACCAATCCATAATGGCATAAATCTTGGAGAGGTCTAACTTCAGCTTACCTTCTCTAATATCATGGTCCAAGTACATCAAAGAAGTTTTATCCAACTCATACTTTGACATCTTCAATAACAAATGTTCTTGACATATGACATCAAGTATTTTTTTCTCACACATGACATGTTCATAATGAAATTTTATGAAAATGAAAATGTCATCCAAGTAGACTATCATGTCTAGAAATGGCTTCAATACATCTTTCTTCATATGCATGAAAGTAGAAGGAGCATGGAAAAGACCAAAAAGCATAACAAGCCATTCAAACAAACCTTGCTTGGTTTTGAATTTCATCTTCCATATGTCTCCTTCAACAAATCTACTTTGATGATAGCCACTTCTTGAGTCCCATTTAATGAAATTCTCTCCATTCTTCTTGGGCACCAAAACAATAGGTGCACCACATGGTGAAGGAGATGGTCGGATGATCCTTTTGTTCAACAACCCTTGGATTTGTTTTGTTATTTCTGCACTTTCCCTTCTTGACATCCGGTGCATGTCAATGTTAGGAAGAAGACACTTTTGCTGCAATGGTATTTCATGTTGGATTCTCCTCTTGGGAGGAAATCCCTTTTCTTTCTGAAACACCTCATCATCATGGTTAACTACATCAACCAAATCAGTTTTCAATTTTGAATTACAACCATAAAATGCTTCATAATCAACATCAATATTGGGTTTGATCATAAGAAGCACTAAATTATTGCTTGAATTCACTAGTATTTTCATTTTCCCTGCATTAACTAATGAAATATTTAGTTTCTTGTGATGAGCTCTCACAATATACTCCACACCATCTTTGAACAAGTGGTACTTGTTTTCATGACGATAGAAGATTTATTTTCTATCATAGAGGTAAGGAATACCCAAAACAATTCTTGAAATATCAAGTGGTACAACATCTAATTCAACTTCGTCAATGAAGTTTGTTGTGATTTCAAACTGAAGAATACATTTTCTTGTAACCTATAAGTTTGTGTACTTTCATATCCATCCAAATGGATATGGATTGGGATGTAAAATGGTTTCAATATTAAGTTTTTTAACTAAGTCTTCAGATATCAAGTTGGCTTGAGACCCACTATCAAATAGTGTGTCGATTTTTGTATGTTTTGAGATTACCCTCACATGAAATAATTCAATCCTTGTTTGTTCATTTGGAGTGCTAGTGTGACAATTTGATATACTAGTGCTAGAAATGGACTCTTTTACTTTTATACCCATGGCTGTAATTTTAGTTTCATCACCCGAATCGGATCCCAAATCCTCTTGAATGATGACAACAATATTTTCTTTTCCTTTGTTGTTAAATTTATTAGGCCTCATCTCAGGATGAAGCTTCCAACAATTAGCTTCATCATGACCCTCTTTGGAACAATGTTTACATATTGTTTTCTCTCCTTCATTTTTAATGGATGCATTTTTCTTTCCTTTGAAACCCTTTTCTTTTTCTTTACCCTTAAAAGGCTTTTTAATACCCTCTTCTGGAGTATTTTTCCCTCTTGCCTCAAGATGAGTGGATTTCACACACACCTCATCTAGATTATTTGGATTAAACATAAGGATAGTATGCCTAAGGTAACTGTGTAAACCCCCCATGTACTTCAGCAAAGTGTCTTGTGATTGCAAATCTGCACCTAACATTAAATACCTTTTTCTGAATTCTTGGGTGTAATCTTGCACATTTTTACCTTTAAGTTGTCTAACTTTATGCCAATTCATGATGGATTTCTGCATATAAGATAGAGGGTAAAATTGTCTTTTAATTGCAGCAATGAAATCAAACCAAGAAATTGAGATCTTACCGTGTTTTTTTATCTCTTCTTGTGTCTTTGATTCCCATCATACTAGTGCTACACCCTTTATGTCATCCTCTTGAAGGTTTTGAATTCTGTAGTAGACCTCCAACTGACGAACCCAATTGTCAAGCTTCTCCGCATTCACTTCACCATTATACATGGGCAGTTCAATTTTAACATCAAGTTTTAATAAGGGTGATTTACCAGTTCCTTTTGAGGTATGTTGATGAGTATGAGTAAGGGTTGTGTTAGTGGAAGAGGCTGAAGATGTTTGTGAAGAAGATGGTGGAGAGGGTGGAGGTTTACCTCCATTTTCATTACATCCTCTTGAAAAACCTTCTCCTTTGGGAGGTTTGGAGCTTTCACCCTGCAATCTGGTATTCATCCCTTTATAGAGGACCTTCACCATCAGTGTCATATCAAAGAAAGCCTTCCTGAAGACCTTCTCATCCTCTGTCATGTTTGTAGGTTTTCCTTCATGAGACATGCTCACTAGAGTCTCAACTGCAACTTGAGGAAGAACTGGTGGTGGAGATTGTGGCAACCTTGATCTCTGTTCCCTTGACCCAACTTCAAGGCTTTCAACTAGCTTCCCTTCTCCTCTCTTGAGTTTTAACCTTGTAAGCATGACATTCACTTGCAAACAGTTAAATCCTTCTTGCACAAATAAAACAAAGATCTTTGATACCAAACTTGATCTGATTAGGAAAATTAGTTTTGTTGTGCTAAAATTCCCTTTCAAAATATATTAAAAGTCTTGAGGATTTATGAAATTATTTGCAAGTTTTAAACATGGGTTTTTGAGTGTTTTTATGTAATTTTTATGTGCAAATTAACATAAACAAATGATTGAACAACAACATATAACAAACATAAACATCACCATAAATAGTATCACAGCAACACATGATGAAGGAGTTCACCCCTCCTGGGCTATGTCTCCTTGGTCCAGCTTCCAATGGCTTGGCCCTCTCTATTATGCTCAAAAGTGTGAATACATCAGTTTACAATGCTTAGAAAATTCTAAAACTTGTTCCAATGGCTCCAAAATACCCTAAAATTCCTGTGTAGCCTCTTTCTGCTCTTGATTTGGTAAAATACTGAAGAAGTTATGGCCTTTCCCAATCTTCTACTAATCACACCGCAAATTCCCCAAAATCTAGCGCCATCCTACAAATTTTTGCCAAAACGAGCTAACGGAGCAACAATTTCACCAAATTTCGGTTGTCGAACACGTTAAATGACCTCTAACGCCTTATATCCAAAAAAAGTGGCCATATGGTGGGTCACATGCCCGGGGCTAAGGCCAATGGCCCAGCCCCACTGGTCAGGCCCCCGCTCCCCCTTCGTTGGTGGTTGCATGCATGTGGTGTGTCCAAGGGTTGGCCCTACCCCTAAATGGCGCACATGTTGAAATTGAATATAAGTCGAAACCCTTTATAGTTAAGACTTATGTGTATGGCGTATTGGCAGAGGCTTTGGATTTGTTGCGTGAGGTCACGGGTTCGACCCTGCTGTTGCTGCTCGGACTTGACCCATAATTTTGGTGGCCCCGAGGCTATCACGTGGCGACCTCTAGATGGGCCACATGTCAACCCATGGTTGGCCACCAATCCAGCCACTAGAAAACACAGAATTTCATCTAATAAGAATGTCCCACTTAGCACAATACCATTCGATGAGCTCGTTGACCAGTCAACTTGCCACATACACTTGCCCAGTCAGCGCCACATCAGCAGTACAGATTGCTGACTAGGCTGTCAATTTTTTTTTTAAATTCGCCTGTTTGGGAAAGTGAACAAAACATGATTCTAGGAGCATACGGTGTCCATTTCACACAAAATGCATTGTGTCAGATTTAGGAAGATGAGCACTACACATTCGTTTAGGTTCCACACTGATTCGTTAATATTGAATTTTGAGCTATTTTTTTGAGCACCTGATCAACAAGAAAAGGTGATTGATAATGCTTATAAACTTAGTCTTACCTCATATATGTGCATTTACTTAGTCGTGAATGTGGAAAATGTAAGGCTCTATAATCATTCCATGTTGGATCATGAAACTTAGAAACAAGTCTTATGTACCATAGAGGACTTAGAACCAAAATCTTAGATAGAGTTGCTAGAAGATAAAGTTTTTTAGAAGAAGTCTGGATAAGGGACTTGGTGTCGGACACCACACAAAATCTTTCGGTCAAAGGCCATTGATGTAAACCTGTCGCCAGAAGTGAGAAACTTGCCATTGAGGCATGCAAGCTTCAAAGTACTGAAAGGGTTGTTCCTAGATCGACTTCTTGGATAATGAGCTGATGTCGACAAGAAGCGATCCATCATAGGAGGGCCTTAATGAATCCCACATCAATGGCACGGAACGGAGCAAATGATTTTAATGGAGGTGAAAACGATCTGGTGATATAAGGTTCAGGGTGGCGGTCATGAAAGAATGGAGCGTAAATGTATTGCAGTGGGTGAGACACAGGTGAATTCTCTGAGCGACTTCTCTTGAACATATCGACGACACTGACATGATGGATCGGTAGCATTAACCACAAATGTGGATGGTTTGATGGAACCATGGTGATGTGACCAGTGAATGGAACAACCCAACTCGACTTGGATGCAGAGTGAAAGTGTCATGTTCAAGAGCGACTTGCTACCAACAAAGTTTCTTCAAGTTTTCTCCCCAATTTTTCCCCAGTCATTGCTGACCAGTACCTTTTTATTTTTGTCAAGCTTGAGGAGGATAACATATGCTTGTTCTATAATTTGCCCTTCGGGCAAACCCATTACTATGCTTTAACGAGCCTAGCGATAGTGAAACTCGTTCTTGTCTGTTATGGACAAGTTTGTCGCTATTAGGTTTTAACGAGTTTAACGACAAAGATAACTCGTTCCTTTTCAATTTTAGAGAGTCTGAAAAGGGACGTAAAGAAAACTCCAAAAATCCTTTTTCGTCATCTAATCCCTTAAGTCCGAAAAAGTATAAAATAATACAGAAGGGATGAATTTTCAGTACTTTTAACGAGCCGAACAAAACAAGCGCTCGATCTTTTTGTGTAATAATCCCTCAGGTCCAAAAAGATTAAAATCTAAAGGAGGGATAGCACTTCCGGTCACTTTAACGAGCTGGAGAGGCCAATGGCTCGGCAATCTTTTCATATTTTATGAGTCAGTTGAAAAGAGCTTAAAGGAGACTCGTCTTTGAGGAACGAGTGATAAATTCGGGTAGCAGCTGATTCCAGGTAAGGTTTGGAATTTTCCAATCACGGCAGTGTTACAAGGATGGCTAACAGGATCACTCTTCGTAGTTGTTCCTCAAAAGGGGTAAACAATCAAGTGGAGGTGAATGATTGGCCAATACAGAGTGGAGGTGATGATGAGAACACGACCAAGGCTTTAAAGGCTGAAGTACTACATTCACAATGGTTATTTACCAGAAATTGGTTCATTTTTTATTTTAAAATGAGCTTAAACGCTGGGGGAAACACTTGCTCATTGCTTATGTTTATTTTTTAACGAGCATGAAGTCCGCGTTAAAATTGCTCGATCCAGTCGTATAATAAGGATGTCTCATATAAAAACGGCATTATTTCAAAGCTTTGCCCCACATCCTTTCTTTATGCAAGTTAGGAAACGACCAATCCTATGAGTTTAAAGGGTTAGAAGGCCTATAAATTTAAAAAATAAATTGTCTCTCTTCGCTTGCATGCCAAAAGGTTTGCATGCCCCCAGGTATAGTGAAATAGAGTTTCAAGGTTACCCCTCAATTTGCAGAAAAAACATTTGTTTTATCGGGAAAGGCCTACCTTTTCAAGTTACCCCTCAATTTGCAAACAAAACATTTGTTTTATCGGGAAAGGCCTACCTTTTTCAGGTTACCAAAGATTGTTCTATTTGTGCCACAAACAAAACACTTCTTCGGTGATGTCTATCGAAATAGACAAAGGTGAGTGGCGCAGACGCCTCCACTCACATAACTTTGACGAGGGAATATTATTCTAGTCTAATCACCTTTTCCAAAACGGACGGGAGTGTCAGATTAGTCAGATATCCTTCGCGGAAACCTACCCTATACCTGAAGTTTTCCTGTCGAAACGGGCCAGGGTGCATGCCCCCTGGGTTTCAGTCATATCCTCCGAATCACTCGCGCTCATCAGGAGGACGGACTGGGGATTGATGAGACATTCCTTGCATGAAAAGACCATTCAGGGATGGTATATGAATGTTTACTATGCGTGAACCGGGGAATGAAAGCTGGTCTACGAGCTTGACCACTCTTCCTTCGTGCGGAAAACACATTACTCTAAAGAGTGAGGAGACAATGGCTCCCATGCAATACATATAGTCTCGTCCAAGGAGTAGATTATAATCCAGGGGTACTTGGAGTACCATTATGTTCATGTGAATGGTTTTCTCTCTCAATGTTATGGGCACATCGGGAAGGATCCCTAACGGTCGACTGGTTCCTTTGTCAAAGCCTGTTAGATTTCTCATTTTAGGCAAAAGCGATGGCGAACCAAGCACTTTCCAAGCAGTTGAGGAAAGGATACTCACAGAAGCGCCCTCATCTATGATGGTACCGGCCATAACCATTCTATATATTTGAACGATGATTCATAATGGTACACTCGCTGGTAAACGGGGTCTGCCTAGTAGATTCCAGTCAAAGGAAACAACCAAGTTGCTTGGAGGAGGGACCGAATAGACGGCCGTGTACGACTCTGACAAACTTCCTTCCTACGGTAAAGGAACGAGTAGACTGCCCCCATGTTCATCAGAGTCTGTGCTTACGAAAAGAATTTGGACGGTGTCATCCTTGTTCTCTTCGGTGACTGTATCATCTGAAGATGGAACCTCTGAAGGCAAGACTGGGTCAACTGCCACCTCGACCTTTTGACTTTCGTCTGGTGTGGATTCAGATGGTTCATCTTCAATGATAGACGCTTTGGCTGACCACAAGGGCATGTTAGCCGAATTTTCAACTAGTGATGGACTGGGCAAGAGTTTCTTATGTCCAGGAGGACGCCGTAATGGTGAAACCGGACGGTCGTCCAAAACTCTTTTAGCCTCATCTAAGAAGGGACAACGGTGGACGGTGTGATCACCTTCACACAATTTACAAGGAAGTTTACATTTTCCTTTTTGTCCAGGGGCTTCACTTTCACTAGTTGACGGTGTATTTTCAACATGATCATCAGAGGTTGACGACACCGGGTTGTGCAAACGAGGAGACCAGTCCCTTAAGATCCGAGGGATGCAAGGACAATCTTGATGATAGTGGTCTCCCCTTTTCACCTTTGGATCCTTCTTCTTCTTCTCTTTCTTCTTCTTTTCCTTCTTCTTCTCAGGTACTTGATTTTTTGCTTTACCAGCTTTATCAAGTGAAGAGGAAGGAGGAGAGGAAGAATTGGATGAAGTAGAGGGTTGGGGGGTAACTCTAGAATCGTTTAGTTGCTGACTCGATTGTTCAGGAACTGCGGTGTTCTGAACGACGGAGGTTGAGAAGAGCCATACGGGCAAGCCAATTGTCAATCCTGGAAGCGACAATGTGGCCATATGGGGTGCACCAACATCTCCCCAAGAGGAGAAGTGATTAGGATTTCCTCCAAGGGGAACTCCTTGGTTGGTGGAATCCATTTTCCTCAACCTAAGACCAACGTAGGAAAGGTGATAATTATTCCGTTCAAAATAAATTTTAGACGCTTTGACACAACTTGTTTTTTCATTTTTTAAGAGTCGAGAAAAAACAAAAGATGACTCTAGTCACCTTCGATTTTTAATGAGCCTGAAGTGATAAGTGCTTAGATGGACCTTTTCCATTAAGGAGTCTGAAAAGGAACGAAAGGGACTGCTCTGGAAATCTAGATAGAGGGATTACCAAACCAATCGCAAAACTGCAGAATACTTTTTACGGTACGGCAGTCAATCTTCCCAAATGCTGTGTTCAGTGCATTGCGATCGATAGGGTGGCAAACACGGCTTCCTATGGATAAAGGATTAAGCCTATTGTGGTCTCCCAAAATATACTCGACGGTACGTGGGAGCACAAGTCCGTACTGGCTCTTATCGTCTCAAAGTGGAGGAATCACCCAACCAACAGTGAAAACAACAGTTACCAGGCTTTACGATGCCAGAATACGTATCTAGCCTAGACTTCTAGATGTTGTGCGTTAGGTTCCAAAGCGTTTTTAGATTCATTAAATTTATTTTATAGTTGATCTTGCTTAAGAAATTTTCCTTTCAGGTTCACCGCGTGATGTAGATGTACAATTCCTAAAATGCAATCTAAGATGATAAACAGTCGTTTAGTCTCTTTTTTGCAATGAAAATCCTAGCTACTAAGGAAAGAGAGATGGCGTTCTTTCAACAAAGAGCAAAGAGCACACACTATATGCACTGTCCTAAATCAAACCAACAAACAGTCTAAATGCAAATGCACATGCATGTATTTGTTTTCAGCCTTCTTAATGTGTAAATGATAAAAAGAAATCTAAGCGAAAATCTGAATTATTTTTCAAAGCGACAATTACTAACAAGTTTCTTTTCAAGACAAAATGAGGACAATGACAACACTTTGCGATTTGGAATTGAAAACTTGCTTTCAACACTAGAAAAACTACTAATTCAGATCAAATACAAGAGTAACAGGGTAATCGACTATCAAGAACAATTAGATTCTCTTCTATGACTAAAAATGACACTTGCAACACTTTCAAATCAAGAAACGACAGTACAATTACGCTACTTCTTTGTAAAGGAGAACTGAAAATGACTCAAAAAATACATAAAAACATTTACAGTTCTTTGCACAATGGAGGCGGAATAACAGCAAGGAAAGGGGTTTCAAACAGAGGTGTACTGACTACAGGTAGCAAAACTCCTGAATAGAGCTGAAAAGAATGAACACAGAAACCAAAATTTAGGAACAAGGCCTTGTCTGATCAGCGCACCTGTAACACTGTGAAACTGAAATTCAACGCACCTACTACACTCGGGAAGTGCGCTGCATTTGAAGTTCACAGAACAGACAGTGCGCTAGACCAGGGACGAGACTTTGATTGGGTTTCGGGTCATAGTTTGCAGTTCAGTTCAGGGATTTAGGCCGAGCAAGTGGTAATCAGTAAATCAATCACAGGCGTAGATCTAAGGAGGTTACTAGAGCCACCACAAGGGCAATTAGAGAGCTTGTAAATCAATTGTTTAATGCATAAACAAAACCCGGAGATTGACTGAAGCAACGTTGATCTACTTTGCACTTGCATAGCAAGTGCAGTTCGAAGGCTAGCTGGCTTGACTTCAGGCTCCTTCTGTAAGTTTATAAAGTAAAAAAATGTAGATGAACAAACAATCTACTCGCTCCCCAGCGGAGTCGCCATTTTGTTATCGGGAATAGTGTCTATGCAGAGCTGCTAATCCCACTAAGGCTGGTAGCTACCTTAGAAACAAACAAACTAAAACTACTTTCATTTTCCTTTATGAGAGATAGATGAGAGAAGGATAAAGGAGACCAACCTCTGTCTTGCGCTTGGTTCCTTGCTTGATTCCTCTCTCTTCTGATAGTCCTTTGCTACTTGCTTTCTTGTGTACCCAGCTTCACAGAGTACCTATACAATCAAAGCAGCATAACACTATACAAGAACATAGATCTATTATCATAAGCAATATAGGATCAGATGTATATTAACCATACAAATGCATAAAACATCATTCACACAAGTGTATGGAGGAAAACTTGAATAGCTTTATTGATAATCAAGAAAGAGCCAAGAGAATTACAACCAATTATTCTGACCCAGGATCATCCTCTCAGCAAGAATCCTTTCTTCACCTCATGAAAAGCTTAGATCACCCAACACTATGATATTACACCAAGAAACCAGTAGCACTTCCTTACAAGATACAAAATTCCAGCCCCTGGATCTCTAGGATGAGGGATCCATATATAAATGTCTGCAAGGGAGGTGAGTCAGCTTTTGAGATTTGATTAGTGTCTTCCCTCTGATAGTTCTTGATTCCACTTGGAGATTGATGATCTCTTACTCATCCCTGGTTGAATTCAAAGAGGCAAGTGTCACAGGAGAAGTTTCTGGGAGATTCCATGCTCCTCCACCTTGCGGATTGACTTTGCCATTTGTCCCTTCTCGCCCATCGCACCCCATAAAAGGGCTTTTTGACATGCAACGCACCTACTGTGTGTATTCAGGTGGGATACAATGCACTTTGCATATGGAGCAGGTGAAATGGTCCAATTTTGACCAGTTCTGAGTGGTTTTTCATGGAGAACTTCTGGGAGAAGCTATAATCAGTTGACCTTATTATTTTAGGGGTTGGAACAACACCTTTAGGGACTTAGGAGCCCTTGGTTTATGGACATTTATGCTTGGGGTTGCAGTGCCCAAAAATGTCTATAACAATACCATTTGCAGCTACTCAGGAAAATTCAGCTTATGTCCAGTTCGAAGCCAATAAGGCAAAAAACTTCATTGAGCACATACAACATATCCGTCAGCAGGTCCATGACATTATGGAGAAATCAAATGCCAAGTACAAGCAACAACATGATCAACATTGGGTGCCACACAAGTTTTAGGTGGGTGATGTTGGAAATAATATTGAGAGGCGGGGGGGTGAATTAGTATTTACAATTCAATAATCTTTCATTTCCGAATCAGATTTATATACGCTACTTCAGTGAAGTGAACTTGTGTGTGCATGCTACTGTGATTAAAGAAACTAGTGTATACCTAGAGAAATTATGATTTAGTCAATTTATCATGTGTTGATCTTTAATCAGTGCGTCAGTATATTATTATACAGTAATTATGTGCAGTAATAACATAATAAACCATCACACGTAAGCAACACACACGAACACCAAGATTTAAGGTGGAAACCCAATGCGGGAGAAAAACCACCTGCTGTTGTTATCTCTGTCTTCTTTTAATATAAATAAATTTTGTTTACAATCTTGTAGTGGTGCAGACTCATACTAGTACGCAAGCACCCACCTGCTGAAGGCTACAACCTTCTCTCGGTTTCCAGCTTCTACTAGAAGGGAGCTACAACCCCCTAGATTTTGTACTAGTCGATATGTTTACTAGTATGTAGGAGCATAAAGAAGGCTACGACCTTCTCTCTTCCTCCAGGGACCACATTTCATCAATTTTTAGACTCGATGCTCCTGGTACACAACAATACAATATGAAGGGCTCGTTTCATCAAATTTTCACATTGGACCCATCAAAAACTTAGAAACAAAAATTGCATCAACCAACAATTAGTTAATCTGAACAGTGAGATCAATGTCACCAGAACACTGTGTTGAACCCAGAAACCTACATCATCATTCAGAACCAGCTACAACCTCAAGAATCATACATCAGAATGTATACGCTACTTTAATGAACCCAACCTACATGTATACGCTACTTCTTGCAACAAAACCTGCGTATACCTCCAAAACTATTGAATCATAAAAATTTATGAATCAAATTTGTACTAACCAGTGATATTCTGAACGTCTAGTGTCAATTGCAGAGATCTAGATAGTCAGTAGCAAAGATAACCCTTCTCACTTAATCAATCAATGAATCAAACACATACTCATGCATTCAGTTTTATTTTTAGATCTAAGAAGACTTCATTGATAGACAACAACAAAAAAATAACATTGATCAGATAGACCAGTCATTTCTGAACAACATGCATTTCTTTTGAATATGCTACTTGTAAGAGTCAAACCTACGTGTATATGCGCCTTTACCAAGGCGAACTAGTGTATAGATATGCAAATATTAACTTACTACTTCGCTGCTATTCCAGACTTCAGACATACCCAGATCATGACATTTAAAAAATAAATACATGCATGAGAAATTAGATCTAGCCCAACTAGTATCAAATCATACAATGTTAAGTCATTTTAGGTCTCATGATCCTGATCCAACATTGTATCCAAGGTGCACAAAATATTTCAGATCATATCATAATCATAGCCCCTGCAACATAAAATATACTTCAGATAGAAGTATTCCTAAGAAACCTTTTCACTTGCACACTTGGCCCTTTGATCTTCTCCTCCTTATATAGCTTTTGGCCTTTCTCAATACCTCGGACCAAAACAACACTTAGAGCCTATGGTATTCTTGGACGGGATCAAATAGTCATTACTCCGCTCAATATTGTGGGCTAATACCATGGTATTGACCCTTGGTATTCTTTAAACTTGAATTTCCTTGATTTTCCAACCTATATGCGCTTTTCCTCTTGTGAAAGTGTGTGCATACGTATACGTTCTTTTTGCTTTGTTAACCTGCGTGTATACGCCACTTTGTCAAGTTGAACCTGCGTATATAGCTTAAACTATCTGAAAACATCATTTTCCTTCAACTTCTTGAATCTGATCAATAGACCTTTGTTCCAACTTCTTGTTCTTATGTGCCAATTCCCTATTATCTCTGAATTGACCTGTTACACTGTGAGTTGTCTTTTATCAAATTTGAGCTGAACTGTGAGTGAGTTTCCATCAAGGAAAACACTTATATCATAATGCCAACAATCTCCCCCTTTGGACTTGATGGCAACCATATTGGTGTTGATTACTGCAAGTTGTAGAAACTTTTAGATATATCAAGCAACACCAAAATACTCTCCCCCTTTGACATCAAGGGCAAAGGGTGGACCAAGATATTCTCCCCCTTTGAGATACACTATGATGTCCATGCTCCCCCTGAGTACATGCAGAGTCTGTAGAGATAATTTTCAAAAGAATAACATGACTCTATAACTCAACAAGTGAGTATGAACTCCCTAAGACCAGTGAATCATACATACAACAATCACCCAACCAACAGTGGATACACCAAATTTGACTCATCCACCTAGCCAAGTGGGGATATACCAATTGTTTATACATGACTGAAATATAACAATTATTACATCATCCTTCCCATGCAAAGTGGGGATACAAAATTACATCATATGTCCAGTAGGACTCATTCAAAAATAGACTATGACAGAAGGAGACATATTACACCCTAAATCTTTTAATGGATATGAATATCTGAAACCATAGTTGAAATTAGCAACCATAATGCTAACAATGCAGAATGTTTGATAAGGCTAATTCTCCCCCTGAACTTGTGCTACCTGTGCATTGTCAATCAAACATTCATCAAGGCATCTTCATCAGATAGATAAAAATCAATAATCAAAGCATATCAATAGACTGTAATCATCATTATCATACTGAGCCATATTAGAGTATGACCCACTATTTTTCTATCAGAAAAACATATACACTACTACAGCCCTAGAAGCTCGCGTATATGCACGACTATCCTTCATGAAACCTGCGTATAGGAACCTTCTGCTAAAAGAAATTTGGATTTAACAGCAAGATGATGTAGAAACTACTCCTAGCTTTTGTCTGAGATATTCAAATGTTTCTCTGGGAAGTGGTTTGGTGAATATATTAGCAAATTTTTCTTTGGAGGGAACATACTCCAATTTAACCTTTTGTTCAAGCACTTGTTCTCGTAGAAAATGGTATTTAATGGGTATGTGCTTGGTCTTTGAGTGCATGACTGGATTTTTCGAAATATTGATGGCACTTGTATTATCACATAGAATGGAGATGGGTGGAGTACATGTGATTTGAATGTCTTGCAATGTTTGCATCATCCAAAGTAGTTGTGTGCAGAAAGATGCAACAACCACATATTCTACTTCAGCTGTAGATAAGGCAATCGAACTTTGTTTCTTGTTGAACCAAGACACTAACCGTGATCCCATATAGAATGCACCTCCACTAGTGCTTTTTCTATCATCAACATTTCCAACCCAATCTGCATCTGTATATGCATGAAGAATAAGATCTGTATCTTTAAGATACCATAGACCAAAGTCTTGAGTTCCTTGAATATATTTGAATATTCTTTTTACTGCCTGAAGATGTGATTCCTTTAGATTTTCTTGGAACCTTCCAACAATTCCTAATGCATGCATGATATCAGGTTTGGTATCGTTAGATAAATCAAACTTAAAATCATAGATTTGTATGCTCGTTGGTTCATTGCAAGTGATTCATCATTAGAACTGAGACTGCATCCTATTACCATTGGAGTACATACTGTTTTAGAATATTTGATTCCATACTTCTTTAGAATTTGCTTGAGATATTTAGTTTGTGAAAGAAAAATACCATCTTTTCTTTGTTGAACTTGCAGACCAAGAAAATATGTAAATTCACCAAGTAAGGACATTTCAAATTCTTGCTGCATAACCGAAGCGATCTTCTAACTCATAGATTGTTCATTTCTACCAAAGATGATATCGTCAACATAAGCAACAATAATTAGTAGTTTATCATTCTTGATTTTGGTGTATAAGTTGTTGTCTGCAGATCCTTTTGTGAACCCTTGTTTTTGTAGATATTTGTCAATGTGATAATACCAAGCCCTTGGAGCTTGTTCCAGTCCATAAAGAGCCTTTTTGAGGTTGCATACAAGTTTTGCATCATTTCCTAGAATGAATCCTTCTGGTTGCTCAATATAAACTTCTTCTTCTAAATATCCATTAAGAAAAGTTGATTTTACATCCATTTGATATACTTTGAATTTTCAAAAACTAGAAAGAGAAAGAAACATTCTTATGGCTTCAAGTTTGGAAACAGGTGCAAAAGTTTCTTCAAAGTCTATACCTTCTTGTTGAGCATACCCTTTATAAACAAGTCTTGCTTTGTTTCTAATAACCTCTCCATTTTCATTCAACTTATTCTTAAATATCCATTTTGTTCCTATAACATTTTTATCATGAGGTCTAGGAACTAATTCCCAAGTATCATTCTTTTCAATTTGGTCAAGTTCTTCATCCATGGCCTTAACCCAACATTCATCTTTGCTAGCTTCATTTACATTCTGTGGTTCTATGGAGGATAGTAATGCTAGATAACTTGAGGTTCCTGTAAGAGTTCTTCTTGTCTATACTCCAAACCCTTTTTCTCCTAGAATTTGAGATTCTGGATGATTCTTTTGAACATACCTGGATGGAGTCTTTCCCCATCTGTTGTATCTTCTTCTGGTGCTTCATTGGTTTCTTCCTCTATATCATTTTGATTTGATACAGGAAAGCATTCTCTGTATTCCTCATTGTCATATTCCTTTGTTGATTTCATTTGTTTTGGATTTCTGCATGCTTCATCAATTACTACATCAATGCATTCAACAATTTTTCGAAGTATTTTATTATAACATTTGTATCCTTTACTTCTGGATGAATAACCAAGAATAATTTCTTCATCTGCTCTAGGTTCAAACTTACCAAGTTTTTCCTCAGTCCTTTTGATGAAAAATTTGCTTCCAAAAACTCTAAAGTGTTTTACAGTAGGAGGCTTACCATACCAAAGTTCATATGGAGTTTGATCGCTATTTATCTGAACATTAGGTTTGTTGAGAATAGTCATGGCAGCAAATGCAACTTCACCCCAGAAGGTGGCAAGAGTTCCAAATTCATCAAGCATAGCTTGAGCCATTTGTTGAATTGTTCTGTTCATTCTTTCCACTACACCATTTTGTTGAGGAGTTATGGCGACTAAGAACTGCCTTTTTTTCCATGTTGTTCAAAAAAATCAAAGAATTCATCTAATATGAATTCTCCCCCTCGATCAGATCTGAGACATTTGATTTTTCGATCTGATTCATTTTCAACTAAAGATTTGAAGGCTTTAAACTTTTCAAATGCTTCATATTTATGCTTTAGTAGACCTATCCAACACATTCTAGAAAAATCATCAATGAATAAAATATTCTTCTCCATGAGGTGACTTTTTCCTTATTGGTCCACATAAATCAGTATGGATGAGTTCAAGAGGCTTACTTGCTGATCCTTCTTTCTCACTGAAATGAACTGTGGTTTGCTTACCGACTTGACATGTTTGCATATGGTATTTTCTAGAATGTTGATGTCTGGAAGATCACGGAATGCCTTAAGCCTGCATGCTTTTATTATTTGAGAAAAGCTTAGATGCCCCAATCTTCTGTGCGATAACCATTTTTCATCTGTTTTTCTTTGATAGCATTGTTTTTGTCCTCCTTTGAGTATGTATAAATTGTTTGGATATCTTGTACCTTTGATTATGGTCTTTCCTATATCAAGCTCACGAACCACACATTCGTTTGATCAAAATATAACTTCATTTCCTTGATGACACATTTGACTGACACTCAACAATTTATGCTTTAAACCATCTACATACATGACATTTCCAGCTTTAACCTTTTCTTTCAAATAAATAGAACCTTTACCTTTAATGATAGCTGGTGTGTCATTTCCAAAGGAGACATTATTTTCCTTTTCCAAAGCATTATATGAATGAATTTTCTCTTTATCACCTGTCATGTGTTTGGAGCATCCGCTATCAATGTACCACTAATTTTCTTGTCCTCTGCAAACAGAGCTATACCACATCTTTTTTATTGAACTTCCTTATTTCTCCATGCCTTTGATTTAATGATAATTGCTCCTTTTGAAGTGTTGACCGAAATTTTCTCCTGCATTCAGATTCTTCATGACCAAAGTTATTACAAAGTGAACATTAAATTTCATCTTCAAGAGGAGAGAAGTTATTATAGGAACTTTTCTTGATCCCTGTTACGCTCCTTTGATTTCGTGCTTCTCTAGTCAAGATAGTTTTGTAAGCAACACATTGAGCAGGCTTATACACAAAGTTATGGCATGAAAATCATTTTCCATTAAAGAAGTTTTTGTGATCATAGAATCTTTTGGCATTGTTTACCTTTTGTTTGATGCTTCTATTGATGTTCATCCTTGGAGTAAATTGAGCATGATTTACCTTATGAGTAATTTTAGGCTTTTGCTGATGATTGACATACTGTTCATTGGTCTTTGCTGCATCAAGATAGCTTCTGGTGGAGGCTGACAGCTTTTGTGATTGGGATGATTCTTTAGTATATCCAAGACCTATTTTTATAAGAGGAGAACGCTAAATCTTGATGATTTCATTTAAATTTTTTGAACCTTTAGCAAATCTAAGATTAAGAGATTTTGTCTTCTCAAGTTATTTTCTTAGATCCACAACTTCACATTCTAGTTTTTCATTGTGCTTTTCTCTTTCAGTGAGTTGATGTGTCAATGTGTCTATGATCATATTCTTTTCTTCCAAACAGATTTTGAGTTTTGTGATTTCTTCAAGAAATTCTTCCTCTTCTAAGGCATCCAAAAAATCATCATTTTCATAAGCCATGAGTAGTTTATAATCTTGTTCAGTTTCATCTTCATCACTATTAGATAATCCATCACTGTCTTCATGAGTATAGTAACTTCTTCTATTAACAACCTGTTTTCTATTGCCTTTTGCAAATTCCTTTCCTTTTTCATGATTATCTTTATGAGGACATTTTGCAGCATAATGGCCAACTCTACCACAAGCAAAGCATTTGAATGGTAGCTTACCTCTGAATCTTTCGGAACCCCATTGAAGTTTCTTGACAAAGTTTACCTCATCTTCTTCTTCTGAAATATATCTTGATTCATTGCGCTCTTCCTTTTCTTTTCCCTTTGTTGAAGCTTTGAAAGCAGCTTCTCTCATATCTGATGGACCTCCTTTCCTCATTTCAAAGGTAGTTAGAATTCCATGAAGTTGAAAAACAGTAATAGATTGAAGATCCTATTTTTATTTTATGGCAGATACTTTTGACTCAAATTTAGAAGACAAAGATCTCAAAATTTTCTCTACTAAAGTAGCCTCCTTTATCTCTTCACCCAAATTCTTCATACAATTAACAATCTCATCTACACATAAAAAGTAACTAGCAATACTTTCATCACTATGCATCTTAAGAGTTTCATACTGAATCCTGAGTGTTTGGAGCTTAGCATGTTTTACCTAGGAGTCTCCTTCGTAGCTCTGAATGATTTTGTCCCATATCTCTTTGGCTGTCTTGAGCTGCATTACTTTGACGAATTTTGATTCTGATAGAATTCCCATTAAAGTAATGACTTCTTTGGCATTGGTTTCATATATCTTCTTACATGTTGTATTTGTAGGTATTGCTGATGGAAATTGATATCTTCCTTCCAAAATTTCCCAAACATCAGCTCCAAGCGACTAAAGATAGGCTCTGGTTCTTATTTTCCAGTATACCAAGTTGTTCCCATTGAAGATTGGTGGTCTGATAGATCCCATACCTTCGTGATTGTTCATCTTGAAAGATCTCCCTTCAAGCGATCAAGCTTCTTCTGAAGGACCTGCTCTAATACCAATTGTTGGAAATAATACTGAGAGGGGGGGTGAATCAGTATTTACAATTCAATAATATTTCATTTCCCAATCAGATTTATATACGCTACTTCAGTGAAGTGAACTTGTGTGTGCATGCTACTGTGATTAAAGAAACTAGCGTATACCCAAAGAACTTATGATTTAGTCAATTTATCATGTGTTGATCTTTAATCAGTGCATCAGTATCTTATTATACAGTAACTATGTGCAGTAATAATGTAATAAACCATCACAAATAAGCAACAGACATGAACACCAATATTTAAGGTGGAAACCTAACGCGGGAGAAAAACCACCTGTTGCTGTCGTTTTTGTCTTCTTTTAAAATAAAGAAAATTTGTTTACAATCTTGTACTGGTGCAAACTCATACCACTATGCAGGCACCCACCTGCGGAAGGCTACAACCTTCTCTCGTTTTCCAGCTTCTACTGGAAGGGAGCTACAAATCCCTAGATTTTGTACTAGTCGATATGTTTATTAGTACATAGGCGCCGACCTACAAAAGGCTACAACCTTCTCTCTTCCTCCAGGGACCACGTTTCATTAATTTTTAGACTGGATGCTTCTGGTACACAAAAATACAATATGAAGGCCTCGTTTCATCAAATTTTCACACTGGACCCATCAGAAACTTAGAAACACAAACTCCATCAAGCAACAATCAGTTAATCTGAGCAGTTAGATCACTGTCACTAGAACACTGTGTTGAACCCAGAAACCTACATCATCATTCAAAACCAATTGCAAACTTAAGAATCATACATGAGAATGTATACGCGACTTTAATGAACCCAACCTGCATGTATATGCCTATTTTAGCACCTAAATCTACCCTAGGCTGAAGGAAGGAAAAATTCAGGGTAACCACAAACCACGCTCAGTCTGGTAGCTAGCCCTAACAGAACAGGAGAGGGCTCTCTCCGAGTCACGCTCAGTGAATAGATAAGCAAAAAATGGTTTGAGATGACTTACAATGAAATATTGATCTTAGGCTAGTAAGTGAATATGGATACAAGAAACAATTTTTATGAATGACCGAGCTTCTGGGATGGTATGGGACCAACGGTCAGCAAAGAACAGAAAATTTAATACAAAGGCATAGATTACTTTGTGAGGCAAGTCAGGCAGAAAGTGTAGCAATTTAGTTTGGAATAACGCGGAACGGAGAGATTTTTGAGGAGTGTGAAAAGGGCATAGGAACATGAATCCTTTTCAACAGAAGAAGAACACTGAACATGAAATTTTCCCATAGGCAGAGCAATAAAATTGAATTCTACCTAATCTCACTCAGAAAATTTCACTGGAAATGAACATGAATTGAATTAGGAAACATAACGAAATACATATGAAAACATAAGAGACACGTTTGCTACACTCACAACCACAAGAATATCATGAAACAGAGTCGCTGCCTTTCATTAATTCTCTGTCAAAAATACATAGTGAAGAAACAAAGTTTCTTTCCCACAGTCTCCCAGAAGTTACAAACTAACCAACCCTTTGCAAATAGCTTGCATACAATATATATAATGTGTAAGGAAGAGATAAAACTCCCAAGGGTTGGGGAGTTACTCGAATCATTACAAAATGGAGATGAAGAGCCAACCATCAGCTACAGGTGCAGCGCTACAAACATGAAATTTGGCTTGGGTGACCGTTTGCCTTCCTTTACCACTTGGATAGAAGCCAATCTAGAGAAAAAATACTTTAAATGCCGCCTTTGGTGCCAAAAAACTGAAGTGTAGATGAGCGGGCCCACTTGGAGAAGTCGTGAACCGAAATTTCACGAAACAGAAGCAAATTTGGCAATT
Source organism: Pinus tabuliformis (assembly GCA_031772625.1). NCBI lineage: Eukaryota > Viridiplantae > Streptophyta > Pinopsida > Pinales > Pinaceae > Pinus > Pinus tabuliformis. The sequence goes on along the minus strand of CM062809.1, from coordinate 924,286,946 downwards.
TTTCCTCTTTGCGTCGTGCCATTTTCTCTGTGCGCTATGCTACTTTGGGGCCTGTTTTGGGGAACTTGCACGTGTCCAAAATGTGCCCAAGTGGGCTTGTTGGAAATCCTATCCTGTCTACTTTCTAACCACACTAGAATTTTTGAATTTGGTGCTCATTTACCCCTTCAAATCTCCATTCTCCCAAGACTTCTTCCTGTGTGTCAAAAAAGGGGCAGAGAGGCCATTTTTGGGTGTTTTTTGACCTTTTGGAGACTCATATCTTGCCAAAATTTCTTGTCCGGGCACCAGTAGTCGTGATTTTCCATGCTGAATCCAAAAATGCAAACCATTCCTCATTTGGAGCTCTAGATTTTTAGCGCCGCGCCAGTGGCACGACGCACAGGGAGAAAAATCCTGTGTTTTGCCCAAAAATTTGTCATGTGACCAAAAATTCCCAAAATTTCTTGAAATTTGGGCCGGAGGTTCCTTATGGGGTGTTATGATGGGCCAAGGAAGCCTCAGCCAAGATTCGAAGCTGATCTTGCTCTTTTGCCTCTTTTGCTTTTCTTGTTGCTTTCCTCAATTTCGCCTTCAAGCTCCTTATCTGGGCCCTTGCACTCATATTTCGTGTCCTGTAAAAATAAGCCATGTGTCTCAGCAAGGCAAGGTCCTGATCGGCCTTGTCTAGCAGCTACTCCAAGTGCATGTTCACGCTCTCGAGATAGGCCTCCCGATCCTCATTGATTTCTTGCTCCAATGATGTGAGCTCAACTCTTCTCCTTTGAGCAGCTTGGCGATGCTCACGAATGTTTTGCAGCTCCATAATCACCTGCTGATCCTCAAGCTGCTTGTTTCTCTGCTCCAGGTACTTCATGTTCCACTTGGCCCTCTCCAAGTCAAGGGATAAGGCCTCAATCACTGATTGCTGCTCCTAGATGATCTCTGTAAGCTCTGCATTTGTTGGTTCTGTATTTGTCTCATCATCATGGAGGAGAACGAATTCGGTCTCTCGTTCACTTGATGGCCCTTCCTCCTGCACTGGCTCCTTACCTTTGCCCTGCTCATGTGATGCCGATGTCGGAAGCGAGGCCCCTTCCACCCCGGGTGGAGATAACACTCGCTTTGCTGCTGCAAACAAAGGTCTACTGCCTTTCTGATAGGTGATGTATACTGGCATAGTAGCAGTCTCATGTCACTCATACTGATGAGATGGGCCACCTATCTCATGCTCTGCCTCTGATACTACCTGTGGAGCGCTGAAGAAGTCACAGGAGATGAAGTCCTCCCAAGAAATACCTTGCAATCCCAACTGATGATCCACCAAAATCCGGATAAGAGAAAAGTGATAAACACTGTTGAGCTGCTGCTAAGGGGTCTTATGCTGCATGAAATTTTTCATCCTCTCTATGTTCCCGCAAATGAAAAATGGGAGGTTCATCATCCGCACCCTGCTAAAGTGCATGAGAAACCTGATATGATAGGCATAAAGGAGAGAAAACCTCCCCTCACAACTGAAGTACTTCATGATCAATTTCATGAGCGGAGCATACTCATCTCTCAAAAATCTGAACGGGAAGACTCTTGTAAGCTGACTCAAACAACTGGCCTTAATGTAAGGCTCATAATGATGCCTCTCCACCTTCTTCTTCTTATGCCACTGTTCTCCAACATTTGGTATGCTTGTTGCCACTGATATGGCTTCGGGTGTCAATGTGAAAGTGACCCCAGCCAAGATAGACTGACCTCCATGTAGGTGAAGTGCAAAAAGACAGGCCAACTCATGATGAACTCTGACATTTGCCACCCTTTGACAAAATTCAAGACATGCTAAATGCTGGAAACATGACATAGCAAGAGGGCATGCCTGCAACTTGGTGAGGGTGTTTGGCTCATCTCTAACATGTTTGCCACTCCGGTGATGTCTCTTGGGGGCCTGTTCTCCTGAAGCTGTATCACTGTGGGTTTCCTCCTCATACTCTGATGAAACCTCGGATGCCATGACTGCTGTTTTATAAACTGAATTTAGGCTGCCCCTTTGATGATGATGAAAGCTAGGTTGTTTTGATAATCTGCCACCAAGGGGACAATGAAACAAGGGAGTATTAGGAGGGGGATAATATAATGGGAATAGGGGTTATAGGAGAATTTTGTTTAGGGATAGGTAGGGGGCTTTGGGGTATTTTGATAGGGTAGGGTTTGGGATGTTATGTTGACCAAATAGTGGAGGGATAGGTGAGAGGGTTTGGTAGTAATTTAGGGCAGGGATATTAGGAAAAATGAGAAAGGGAGGATAGGAAAAATGGTAGGTGAGGGGAAAATGATGGGTGGAATGGAACCTTGGCACTAACAACCCACTTTAGCAACCCTAGCCATCATGGTTTTTTGGTGATTTCTTATGGTTGATTTTATTGAATTTGGTTGCATTCAAACATCACTATAAACCACCATATCATTTATAAAACTTGATGAACCAATGATGTCAAAGAGCCTACCTCTTAATTTGATGGGCTTCACAAAAATTTGGAGGTGATTTGGCCTTGTTTCGGCCCTTGGTCTGTGTGCGTTGTGCGCAAAACCCAGTGCACCGCGCCTGTGGAAAATTTGAACTGCGGGCAGGCTCTGTGTGCGTCGCACCCTCTGTGTGTGGCATGCCCCTATGTATATGTGCCGCGCTCCTTCAAATTGCCTCCAACTCCCTCAAACACTCACGATGCACACTTGCACCTTTTGCAATGTTTCTCCAAGGCTTGGATTAGCACAATGCCTTTGATTTTGATGAAAACTTGTATATATAGCCTTGGAAGTGATGGGTTAAATTTTTGCTTCCTTGAAAACCCATTTTTCTAATGTTATGTTTTGACACTTTTTCACTGACTTTAGAACACACTGATTTTCACTTTCCCTTTGAAATTTTAGCTCAAACGATGAAATTTTCAGCACTCTTTGCAGGGATTGCACGACAGGACATTCGGCCACGGAAACCATGACTGCATCTGAAGAAATCAACTGTAGACCCCTTTTGAAAATTTTGTCACCAATAGCACTGTTTGACTTTTCTTCAAAACAGAGTTTTGAAGAATAGTCGAAGTTTATCAATATGATGATGAAACTCTGCGGATCATTACTTTGCAAGAACATCACTCTGGCCTGCATGGCTTTACTGGACATATTTAAAGACCAAATTGATCAATCCCTAGACCTAATGACCAAAAATAACTTTTGTCAGTTAAAGGACCAGACCTTAATTGTTATGGACTTTTTGATTATTTGACACAAAGACATAAGCTAGTAGGAACTAGACATGAGGGGAAATGACTAGCATGACTTTCTCCATCAGATCATGGCATGCCCCTAGCGGAATGCAGCTGAATGAATGGAGTGGGACACCTAAAAAATGAAATGCATAAAGAGTTTTGATCTCTGATGAAGGACTGACCAGACCGACTCTAACATTGGCTCCAATGGGGGATGGTAGATCCTTGGAGGTGCCAAGAACAGCAGATCTCTAGAGGAGCTAGACAGTGCCTTTTGTCCATTGGGCTATGGAGTCATTATTTTTACTACAATACAGGACTCTGACTTATTTATGAAATTGAAATGACCAAGAAATTGACTTAAACTTGACATTGAAATGACTCAAAAACTAACTTGAAAGACTGAAACCAAAACTGAAATAAAAATGGTATTTACAATGATAGTGGAAGCAACGTTAATAACTCAATAGTGGTACCGCTTGAGCAGCCGACCATTGATCGGCCCTCCTGGACAATCTTCCCCATTCATTTCCTTCAGAAGAAAGGCATTCTGACCCCTATATGCTGCAATCTTGAAAGGACCTTTCCAAAGATTCTCGAACTTTCCGTGCTTACCTTTCTCTTCATTCCTTGCATCCCACTTCAGCACCACATCATCCAACTGAAATTTATCTACCTTTGCTTTTCTATCATAGATTTTCTTTATTTTCTCCTGCAATTTGGATGTGTTCTTGAAAACTTCTTCTCTTGTCTGCTGCAAGTGGACCATTTTATTCAACCTTCTCTACATGGGATCTTCTTCACTTCCTGCCTCCTGAAGAAGTCTGACTACTGGGGTAGCAAGAGAGGTGGGAAATACTGTGTCAACTCCATAAACAAGCTCAAACGGTGACATACCAATGGATTTTTTCTGACTGATCCGATCTGCCCAAAGTGCATGGACCAACCTCTTATTCCAACAGCTTCTTGATGATGTTGACCAACGATTTATTCGAAGACTCTGCCAATCCATTTCCTTGCGGATGATAGGCAGTTGAGTGACCCAAAATGATGTGATATTTATGACAAAATTCTACCATCCTCTTTGATTTGAAAGCTGTTGCATTATCGGTGATTAACTTATTCGGACAACCAAAGTGAGACAAGATGTTATTTTCAAGAAATGAAATGATTACCGTATCTATAGCTTGTCTAGTGGGAGCTGCCTCAATCCATTTTGTGAAATAATCTGTCGCTGTAAGGATCCATCTATGCTGTCCGGAAGAAGCGGGATGAATTTCACCAATGAAATCCAACCCCCACTGCTGGAAAGGAGCGCTCACCTCAATAGGCTTAAGTGGCAAAGGTTGTAGTTTCTGTTTTCCTTCGAAAATCTGACATTTATGACAGCGCTTGACCATCTTGTACACATCAGCAAACAATGTAGGCCAATAGTACCCTGCTCTCAAAATTTTATTTGCTGTTGACTTCCAAAAAAGGTGACCACCGCACTCTCCTCCGTGGAAATCCTCCATGACTTTCTTTGCCTCCTCTTCCACCAAACAATTCAACAAAACGCCACTAGGATCTTTCCAATACAGCGCAGAATTTAGAATGCAAAACTTGGCAGCCTTCAACTTGAGTGTTCTCGCTTTATTTCTAGTCATGCCGGGTGGTGGTGATAGATTTTTTAGCACATATATTATATCTGAATACCATGGGGACAGAGAAAACATTTCAGATACCTGAATGGATGATATTTCCTCGTTCTCATCAGACATAGTGATCAGATTTATGTCCAAGCCATGCAAGTTTGATTCAGCCATTAACTTCGCCAACCCCTGTCCTTTGACCAGCTTTATGGGCTTTATTTCCACATCATATTCCAGCAAGGCCGCAATCCATTTGCCTCTTCTTCCTTTCGGATCGGTCTGCACTAAAACATCTTTTACAGCAGCATTAGGAACATAGGCCAAAATATGAGAATGTAGAATATATACCCGGAAATCCTTCAATTCCTCCACCAGTGCTAGGGCTTGCTTCTCAATGATGTTGTACTTTAAAGATACATCTCTTATAGCCCTGCTGAAGAATGCTATGGGTCTTTCGTGATCATCGCTTTTCTGCAATAATACTGCTGCTATAGTGTGCTCCGAAGCAAATGAAAACAATGTGAAATCCCGAGTGTAGTCCGGGCTGACTAGAACTGGAGCTGAAGAAAGGGCCAATTTAACCAAATTGAAAGATTTTACAGCCTCCTCTGTCCATTTCACTTGGCTGTCCTTCTTGAGGATGTTGGTCATCTCTCTTAAGTGTTCAGCAAGATTAGGCACAAAGCAACGCAGAAAATTCATCTTACCATTGAACGATTGTATCTCTTTTTTATTCCGAGGCAGATCGATTTGCTGAATTGCTTGCACATGTGCTGGGTCGATACGAATGCCGTCCTTTGATATAATGTGCCCATGTAATTTGCCTTCCTCCATGGTGAATAAGCTCTTCTTCGAATTCAGCAATAAACCATATTTTCTGCACTTTTGAAAGATAGTTTTTAGATGATGCATGTGCTCTCCATCAGATTTGGAAAACACCGTCAAATCATCCAGGTACACCACCAAAAACACAACCTTCTCATTCGCAAAAGCCAAGTCCATTGCACGCTGAAATGTGGCACCTTCATTCTTTAAACCGAAAGGCATTTTAGCATAATGAAAGGTTCCCCATGGAGCGGTGAATGTTGTCTTGTCTCTGTCATCTTCATGGACAGAAATTTGGTTATATCCAGAATAACCATCAAGTAGTGACATATGAGATGCCCCCACTACTCGCTAAAGTATATGGTCCATTTTGCGCAGTGGATAATTGTCCTTCAATGAGACTTTATTGAGATTTCTGAAATCAATGCATAAGCGGATCTCACCTGTCTTCTTTCGTACAGGCACCAAGTTAGAGATCCAATCTGAAAATCTGATGGGCACAATGATACCTGACTTGTACAACCGGTTTACCTCCTTTTCAATAGATGACAACAACTTTGGATTTATCCTTCTCAGCTTCTGTCTAAACGGTTTTTGATTGGGCTTGATGGGTATCGTGTGTCGAATAATATTGGTATCATAGGTCTTTAAATCAGAATAGTCCCAAGCTAACACATCTACAAATGAAGCCATCAAACTGATGTATTTGTCCTTGATCTTTGGCAGCAATGCTTTAGACAATTTTACCGACTTAGGATTGGTAGCTGTTCCGATGTTGACCTCTTCTACACCCTTCTCTGTTGGCTGCGATGTTGGCTTGTGGGCTACATCATCCTGATCAAAAAGTTCTTCTAGAGGTATCAAGCCTTTAGGAATAATGTTATTTTTCAGCTGCAACATGTCCATTTCATTGATCTGCACGTCATCTGTACCATTCCCTTTACCATCGTCATTTTCTACATCAATTGAGGTTTCTTTGAACTTGCCTTTGTTTTGCAAAAAATCATTAATCTCCTCATCATCTTGAAACACTTGCCAATATCTTTGATTGTCTGGAATGGTTGGACGATGCTTGACATGGATTTCAAATTTATTGCTAGAATTCATTGGGATTTTCAAACTACTTGCTGCCTTGGCAAGAGCGTCAGCAATACTATTTTGTATACGAGGTACACATGTCAAGGTGTATTCTGAAAATAATTTTAAGATGTCTAAAATTGCATTACGGTAGGCCCGCATCCTAGGATGCTTTGCTTGATACTCATATTTGACTTGCTTTATTACCAATTCGGAGTCGCCATATACTAAAATCATTTTAGCATTCAACTTTCTAAGAATCTTCAGGCTAGCAATCAGAGCTTCATACTCAGATTCATTATTTAAACACTCAAAGGCCAGCTTGTAAGAGCAAACCCTCACACTGCTAGGCACTTTGTTTGGGGTGTAGAAAGGACTGCGTACCCAAATTCCAATTCCAGCGCCATCATTTCCTACTGCTCCATCAAAATCCATGGTCCACAAGCCTTCTTCCTCCTCTTGTAAGTGCTGGAAATGTGTTTGCCGTGCCTTGCCTGCTTGTTGTCCATTGCTTTCAGCTGATTGCCCAACATTTTTTTGCTTTTCTTGTCCTTCTTTCTTCAAAATTTCTCTGAAATTTTCTGTTATTTCCGGAATATCATCTGCTTCTACTAACTGACTATCTATATCATTTAAACTATCTGAATACAAAACAAAAGACTCTAAATCTATATGTACATAGTTAATTGGATGATTTATTGGTTTCTCCTTGCTGGTGATCATATATTTCATTTTTTGTTCCTTATATAATTTCCTCATTTGTCCAGACACCGGGATCGTTGCATAGGAGAAATCCAGCTGTAGTCTCCCTTTCAATTTTGCTACCCAAGACCTGGAAAGAAGCATGCCAAACCTTGGAGGAATATCTGCTACCACCACATCCATCAAAACATTTTTCATGGGAAGCTGATCCAAACTCACAACCAAGTCTTTGATGAATCCTATACACCTCACTCTACTGGAATCAAATGAATAGAGATCGTGGTACTGCCGGGTGATGTCCAGACCGAGCTTATCCATGATAGCCTTGGGCATGAGATTGTGAGAAGCTCCAGAATCGAACATGGCATTATGTAACACAAAATCATGCAATCTTAAACTGATGTAAAAGGGTGGCACATCGCTATCAGGAGACTCACCATTTGATGCTGGTCCAAAAATCATTTCAGGTTGATCATCTTCTACATTTACCATGTCAGACATTGGGTTCAAATTCAACATTTTAGATATCTGTCCTCTATAACTGTTGTTCTTCATTATTTCAGTCAAGGGGATGGATACCTTTAAGTTAGAAATCTCATTCTCTAAGCTAAAAGTGGGAGTCTTTTCTACCTCTTTGACTGGGATCTCTTTCTTTTCTTTTTCTTTTGATACAGCTTGCTACTATGATTGTTCTGCTGATTTTGATTTGCTGCTCTCCAGACCAACCACCTCTCTTCCTTTTATTTGTGTAGCTGATGAATCATTCTTTGCTATTTCAACCTCCTTCTTTTTCTGAATTGGTTTGGCCGGCACATCTCTGTTTATAAGTGAATATCACTGCTACTGTTCAGACAGAGCATTCATACACCCCCTTTGATATTCCTTTAATTCTTCTTCTAAAACAGTGTCACTAGTTAGAATGAAATCCGTGTCTTTGTGTGTAGCTGAACTCACCGCACACTCTTCTTCTTCGGTAATGTAAGTAGGCAGCTCATCTGGAGTAAAGAGGTAGTTTTCTTCACCTATTGCATTCCTGTCCTCATCTGACTCCGATCCATGCACAAAATTCTGCTGCAAAGGTGTTTGTACTGGCTGTTGTGCTATCTTCTCTTGGGTTCGCTGATCTCTCTGTCTTATTCTATATTGTGGCTACTGCTGGCCACGGAAGTTAGGATTTCTAACTTGTGGCTCAGGCTTGTCGAGCTTCACCATTTCAAGCATCTGCTCTACCTTTTTGAGTAGTTGATCCATTGAAGAAGACTCTTCTTTCATAGTGATTTTCTTTTCTGCTTTCGCTCTAGCTCTTTTGGACAGCAGATTTGCTTCAACACTGACCGCAATTTTCTGCATGTCTTCCATTATGGCCGGTTCTCTCTCTCTTAATTGGTAGGCCATATCAGCATCAAAACCATCTGGAAATTTCATCATAGCCAGTCCCATAGGTGGCTTTAGATGATTTGGAATCTCGTTGTAAACTGTATAGAATCTAACACAATAATCTTGGACCGACTCACCATCATTTCGATTGATTTGTTCATATTCAGCCAGAATTTGAAGGGGATTATTTTTCACTTCCCATCGATTTAAAAATTGTCTTTGTAATTCAACCAAGGTAGTGGTGATACTTGCTGTTGGCAAACGTCTGAACCATTTCCTCACATCACCTGCAAATGTTTGTACAAAGAATCTCATTGACCGCATCGATCTCATGGAGTTCATAGAAGTCTGCCATTTTGTCCACATGTTGCTGAGCAGTAATGTTGTTAGGAGTGCCATCAAAAAACGGGATTTTACTTTGATAATCCGCTGGCATATCATCTAGAACTTGGGGCAGAACAAGGGGTAAAAAACGGGCAGCCATCACTCTCGGTGGATTTGGCCTTGGGGGTGTTGGAGGAGTGTGCACAGTTTGTAAGGGGCTAGCAATTGGAGTTTGGGGTTGTGCCACAATATAATTATCAATTAACTAATTATCTCTTTTTGTTTCGAGGTCTGCAAGAAATTGCAGATTGGGGACAGTATAATCAACAACCCTTTCGAATTTAGACTCAAACAATGATATCTCAAACCGTTCGTCAAACTCAAGCTCTTCAAGATACTCAAAAATGTCGGGACATGAATGGGATTTGAACACGGGAGTTATGGTGCTTTCTTGACGAAGGAGTCTTGGAATCAAATTGGGGTTTTCGTAAATATGAGGAGGATCCGGGTCTGGATTGGCTCTGGTATATCGTCTAGAAGCCAGCGTGCTATTGAGAAAAATCACAGGACACAACCAACTTACTCAGCCTATCCAATACTAAGCTTCATCATCCGGAAGCTTAGAATTATTATGAAGTATGGGGATTTGATTTCAGTTTAGTTCCCCAGTGGAGTCGCCACTATGTTAGCACCTAAATCTGCCCTAGGCTGAAGGAAGGCAAAATTCAGGGTAACCACAAACCACACTCAGTCTGGTAGCTAGCCCTACCAGAACAGGAGAGGGCTCTCTCCGAGTCACGCTCAGTGAATAGATAAGCAAAAAATGGTCTGAGATGACTTACAATGAAATATTGATCTTAGGCTAGTAAGTGAATATGGATACAAGAAACAATTTCTATGAATAATCGAGCTTCTGGGATGGTATGGGACCAAATGGTCAGCAAAGAACAGAGAATTTAATACAAAGGCACAGATTACTTCGTGAGGCAAGGTAGGCGGAAAGTGTAGCAATTTAGTTTGGAATAATGAGGAACGGAGATATTGCTGAGGAGTGTGAAAAGGGAATAGGAACATGAATCCTTTTCAACAGAAGAAGAACACTGAACATGAAATTTTCCCACAGGCAGAGCAATAAAATTGAATTCTACCTAATCTCACTTAGAAAATTTCACTGGAAATGAACATGAATTGAATTATGAAACATAACGAAATACATATGAAAACATAAGAGACACATTTGCTACACTCACAACCACAAGAATCTCATGAAACAGAGCCGCTGCCTTTCATTAATTCTCTGTCAAAAATACATAGTGAAGAAACAAAGTTTCTTTCCCACAATCTCCCAGAAGTTACAAACTAACCAACCCTTTGCAAATAGCTTGCACACAATATATAGAATGTGTAGGGAAGAGATAAAACGCCCAAGGGTTGGGGAGTTACTCGAATCATTACAAAATGGAGATGAAGAGCCAACCATCAGCTACAGGTGCAGTGCTACAAACATGACATTTGGCTTGGGTGACCATTTGCCTTCCTTTTCCACTTGGATAGAAGCCAATCTGGAGAAAAAATACTTTAAATGCCGCCTTTGGTGCTAAAAACCGAAGTGTAGATGAGCGGGCCCACTTGGAGAAGTCGCGAACCGAAATTTTGCGAAATGGTAGCAAATTTGGCAATTTTTCCTCTATGCGCTGTGCTACTTTGGGGCCTGTTTTGGGGCCCTTGCAGGTGTCCAAAATGTTCCCAAGTGGGCTTGTTGGAAAGCCTGTCCTATATACTTTCTAACCCCACTGGAATTTTTTAATTTGGTGCTCATTTGCCCCTCCAAATCTCCATTCTCCCAAGACTGCTGCCTGTGTGTCAAAAAAGGGGCAGAGAGGCCATTTTTGGGTGTTTTTTGACCTTTTGGAGACTCATATCTTGCCAAAATTTCTTTTCCGGGCACCAGTAGTCGTGATTTTCCATGTTGAATCCAAAAAAGCAAACCATTCCTCATTTGTAGCTCTATATTTTTAGCACCGCGCCACAGAGAAAAACCCTGTGTTTTGCCCAAAAATTTGTCATGTGACCAAAAATTCCCAAAATTTCTTGAAATTTGGGCTCAAGGTTCTCTATGGGGTGTTATGATGGGCCAAGGAAGCGTCAGTGAAGATTCGAAGCCGATCTTGCTCTTTTGCCTCTTTTGCTTTTCTTGTTGCTTTCCTCAATTTCGCCTTCAAGCTCCTTATCCAAGCCCTTGCACTCATATTCCGTGTCATGTAATGATAAGCCATGTGTCTCTACAAGGCAAGGTCCTGATTGGCCTTTTCCAGCATCTTCTCCAAGTGCATTTTCACGCTCTCGAGATGGGCCTCCCGATCCTCATTGATTTCTTGCTCCAATGATGTGAGCTCAACTCTTCTCCTTTGAGCAGCTTGGCGATGCTCATGAATGTTTTGCAGCTCCACAATCGCCTGCTGATCCTCAAGCTACTTGTTTCTCTACTCCAAGTACTTCATGTTCCACTTGGCCCTCTCCAAGTCAAGGGATAAGGCCTCAATCACTAATTGCTACTCTTGGATGATCTCTGTAAGCTCTGCATTTGTTGGTTCTGTATCTATCTCATCATCATGGAAGAGAAAGAATTCGGTCTCTCGTTCACCTGATGGCCCTTCCTCCTGCACTGGCTCCCTACCTCTGCCCCGCTCATGTGATGCCGATGTTGGAAGCAAGGCCCCTTCCACCCCGGGTGGAGATAACACTCGCTTTGCTGCTGCAAACAAAGGTCTACTGCCTCTCTGATAGGTGATGTATACTGGCATAGTAGCAGTCTCATGTCGCTCATACTGATGAGATGGGACACCTATCTCATGCTCTGCCTCTGATACTACCTGTGGAGTGCTAAAGAAGTCACGGGAGATGAAGTCCTCCCAAGCAATACCCTGCAATCCCAACTGATGATCCACCAAAATCCGGATAAGAGCAAAGTGATAAACACTGTTGAGCTGCTGCTAAGGGGTCTTATGCTGCATGAAATTTTTCATCCTCTCTATGTTCCCGCAAATGAAAAATGGGAGGTTCATCATCTGCACCCTGGTAAAGTGCATGAGCAACCTGATGTGATAGGCATAAAGGCGAGAAAACCTCCCCTCACAACTGAAGTACTTCATGATCAATTTCATGAGCGGAGCATACTCATCTCTCAAAAATCTGAACGAGAAGACTCTTGTAAGCTGACTCAAACAACTGGCCTTAATGTAAGGCTCATAATGATGCCTCTCCACCTTCTTCTTCTTATGCCACTGTTCTCCAACATTTGGTATGCCTGTTTCCACTGATATGGCTTTGGGTGTCAATGTGAAAGTGACCCCAGCCAAGATAGACTGACCTCCATGTAGGTGAAGTGCAAAAAGACGGGCCAACTCATGATGAACTCTGACATTTGCCACCCTTTGACAAAATTCAAGACATGCTAAATGCTGGAAACATGACATAGCAAGAGGGCATGCCTGCAACTCGGTGAGGGTGTTTGGCTCATCTCTAACATGTTTGCCACTCCGGTGATGTCTCCTGGGGGCCTGTTCTCCTGAAGCTATATCACTGTGGGTTTCCTCCTCATACTATGATGAAACCTCGGATGCCATGACTGCTATTTTATAAACTGAATTTAGGCTGCCCCTTTGATGATGATGAAAGCTAGGTTGTTTTGATAATCTGCCACCAAGGGGACAATGAAACAAGGGAGTATTAGGAGGGGGATAATATAATGGGAATAGGGGTTATAGGAGAATTTTGTTTAGGGATAGGTAGGGGGCTTTGGGGTATTTTGATAGGGTAGGGTTTGGGATGTTATGTTGACCAAATAGTGGAGGGATAGGTGAGAGGGTTTGGTAGTAATTTAGGGCAGGGATATTAGGAAAAATGAGAAAGGGAGGATAGGAAAAATGGTAGGTGAGGGGAAAATGATGGGTGGAATGGAACCTTGGCACTAACAACCCACTTTAGCAACCCTAGCCATCATGGTTTTTTGTTGATTTATTATGGTTGATTTTATTGAATTTGGTTGCATTCAAACATCACTTAAACCACCATATCATTTTTAAAACTTGATGGACCAATGATGTCAAAGAGCCTACCTCTTAATTTGATGGGCTTCACAAAAATTTGGAGGTGATTTGGCCTTGTTTCGGCCCTTGGTCTGTGTGCGTCGCGCGCAAAACCCAGTGCGCCGCGCCCTGGGTATGCGCCGCGCCTATGGAAAATTTGAACTGCGGGCAGGCTCTGTGTGCGCCGCACTCCTTCAAACTACCTCCAACTCCCTCAAACACTCACGATGCACACTCACACCTTTTGCAACGTTTCTCCAAGGCTTGGATTAGCACAATGCCTTTGATTTTGATGAAAACTTGTATATATAGCCTTGGAAGTGATGGGTTAAATTTTTGCTTCCTTGAAAACCCATTTTTCTAATGTTATGTTTTGACACTTTTTCACTGACTTTAGAACACACTGATTTTCACTTTCCCTTTGAAATTTTAGCTCAAACGATGAAATTTTTGGCACTCTTTGCAGGGATTGCACGACAGGACATTCGGCCACGGAAACCATGACTGCATCTAAAGAAATCAACTGTAGACCCCTTTTGAAAATTTTGTCACCAATAACACTGTTTGACTTTTCTTCAAAACAGAGTTTTGAAGAACAGTCGAAGTTTATCAATATGATGATGAAACTCTGCGGATCATTACTTTGCAAGAACATCACTCTGGCCTGCATGGCTTTACTGGACATATTTAAAGACCAAATTGATCAATCCCTAGACCTAATGACCAAAAATGACTTTTTTCTGTTAAAGGACCAGACCTTAACTGTTATGGACTTTTTGATTATTTGACACAAAGACATAAGCTAGCAGGAACCAGACATGAGGGGAAATGACTAGCATGAATTTCTTCGTCAGATCATGGCATGCCCCTAGCAGAATGCAGCTAAATGAATGGAGCGGGACACCTAAAAAATGAAATGCATAAAGAGTTTTGATCTCTGATGGAGGACTGACCAGACTGACTCTAACAGGTGCTGACCTACAAAAGGCTACAACCTTCTCTCTTCCTCCAGGGACCACATTTCATTAATTTTTAGACTGGATGCTTCTGGTACACTACAATACAATACGAAGGCCTCGTTTCATCAAATTTTCACATTGGACCCATCAGAAACCTAGAAACACAAACTGCATCAAGCAACAATTAGTTAATCTGAGCAGTCAGATCACTGTCACCAGAACACTGTGTTCAACCCAGAAACCTGCATCATCATTCAGAACCAACTGCAAACTCAAGAATCCTACATGAGAATGTATACGCTACTTTAATGAACCCAACCTGCGTGTATATGCTACTTCCTGAAACAAAACCTACGTATACCTCAAAAATCACTGAATCATAAAAAAATGTGAATCAAATCTGTACCATCCAGTAATATTCTAAACATCTAGTGTCAATTGCAGATATCTAGACAGTCAGCAGCAAAGAAAACCCTTATCAATTAATCAATCAATGCATCAGACACATAATCCTTATGCATTCAGTTTTACTTTCAAATCTAAGAAGACTTCATTGATAGACATAAGCAAAACAACAATAATGATCAGATAGATCATTCATTTTTTAACAACAGGCATTTCTTTTGCATACGCTACTTGGAAGAGTCGAACATGCGTGTATACACACTTTTACCAAGGCGAACCAGCGTATAGATCTGCAAATATTAACTTACTACTTCGTTGTTATTCCGGACTTCAGACATACCCAGATCATGACATTTAAATAATAAATAAATGTGTAAGCAATCAGATCTAGCCCAACCAGTATGAGATCATACAATGTTAAGTCATTTTAGATCTCATGATATTGATCCAACATTGTATCCAAGGTGCACAAAATATTTCAGATCATATCATAATCATAGCCCCTGCAACATAAAATATACCTCAGATAGAAGTATTCCTAAGAAACCTTTTCACTTGCACACTTGGCCCTTTGATCTTCTCCTCCTTATATAGTTTTTGGCCTTACTTAATACCTTGGACCAAAAAAACGCTTATAACTTGTGGTATTCTTGGACGGGATCAAATAGTCATTACTCTACTCAATATTGTGGGCTAATACCATGGTATTGCCCCTTGGTATTCTTTAAACTCGATTTTCCTTGATTTTCCAACCTATATGCGCTTTTCCTCTTGTGAAAGTGCGTGCATACATATACACTCTTTTTGTTCTGTTAACCTACGTGTATACGCTGCTTTTTCAAGTTGAACTTGCGCATGCAGCTTAAACTATTTGAAAACATCCTTTTCCTTCAACTTCTTCAATCTGATCAGTAGACCTTTGTTCGAACTTCCTATTCTTCTGTGCTAATGCCCTATTACCTCTGAGTTGACTTGTTACACTGTGAGTTGCCTTTTATCAAATTTGAGCTGACGTGTGAGTAAGTTGCCATCAAGGACAACACTTGTATCATAATGCCAACAGGCAACAAAGTCTTGTTGCATTTGCAAAAGGAATTCCTTACCAGAGCCTATCAGAAACTCAGACCACTCCGATATGGTCCTTACAACATTACCAAGGCTATGGGAGACAATGCATTTGATCTCAACATTCCCCCATTCCTTGGCCTACACCCAGTTTTCAGTGTGGACTGCCTTCGACCATACTTCCCACCATTGCTAGACACATCAGACATTGCAGAACAGCTCACCCATATAGAGTTAAATCCACATTACATGGAATAAGCCTCAGCTGATTGGATCTTGGACACATAGATCAAGAACACCCGATAGCAAAGGATCCAACTATATCAATTTGTCAAAGTAGGCCAACTCCTTCACGGGGCAAGTGGCTCACCAGGGACCAAGATCAACATAAGTTTCCTCATGTCATGGAGGAACTCAACGCAATGGGGACCATTTCTTCCTAAGGGGGGAGGAATGATCCAGGTGGATATTGGTGGCCACCTACCTATTCCACTCAGATCCCCACCATTGTTTCTTTCAATTTTTCAGTTTCATTATTTGTAGCACAATTTACTATTTTCGGCAGTTTTTTGGGTCCTGAACTTCCGGAGCCGTTTTGAGGCCCTAAATGATGTTTTTTGGGAAAACAGGGATCATCCGGGGCTGACAAAGATTGTTGGTTATTCAAAATTTTTAGTCCTCGGATAGATCTTTCTAACGAGGTATTGTGCGCGTCAAATTGAGATCGTATGCTAAAGTTACGACCTCGAGAAGTTGATGTACCAATTTACCCAAACGGGGCCCATAGTTTGGCACTTCATCTCTTAGGGTTAGTTTTTTGGATTTTTATGGTTTTCTATTGTTTCTCAATAATAAATAGGCCTTTGAGCCTCATTGTAACATAGTTCAGAAGCATGTAGCCGCCACATCTCTTCTGAGAGATAAACTACCATCGCCCAAGCTAGTCTTATTTCCATTCTGTTTGTACACATATTTCAGTATTTGATATTAATGAAATGAAGTGTTATTTCTACTGCATCTTTGTATTTATGGTTATATCTGTAATTTGTTGCATTCTTGTTTAAATCCAAATGACCTGGAAAAGGAGGGTTCATAGGATGGATAGCAGATCAATGTAGTTTGTAGATCACTTAGCAGGGAAAACTTCTAGAGAGCATAACTTCTTCAAGTTTTGTCCAAATTGAGCTCAACAAAAGCCTAGCTAGGGCTTTTTGATTGTTCTAAAGCCATTGGAGACATAATTTTTACATTATGATCATTGTAAATTCATGTAAACACAAATTTGATCACTTTATAAAATAGGCCCGACATTGGAAGCTGGACTAGGAGATGTAGCCAAGGAGAGGGGTGAAATTCTTTATCATTTTGCTATTATGTGTTTCTGATAAGGTATTTTTTCTCTATTTTATGTTGTTAACTAAGTTTAAAAACCATTATTTTATGTGTTTTGGAAAGTGATCCATTTCCTAAAATACATAAAATTTTATTTGCAATTTTTCCTTCACCTTCAAGTTTGCATTATAGATTAGTTTGGTATCAGAACTCAAGGTTATTGTGAAGGTTTTATTTTTTTGCAAGTGTTTTCTGATGCTTACAAGGTTGAAGCTCAAAAGACGAGAAGGAGAACTTGTGGATCCAATGTCTCAAATTGTTTCAAGCAGAACAATAATACCTTAAGCTTCACTAGCCATGGCACATGAACAAGGTCCTGAAGGTATGTATGAAGATGAAAGAACTTTCAAAAAAGTTTTTTCTGAAATGTCTGAAATGGTAAAGGTTCTTTATGAAGATAGGAACTCAAGGTTGCAAGGAGAGAGTTCAAAACCTCCAAAAGGAGATGGAGGGAAATGAGACAAACCTCCAAAAGGGAATGGAGGGAATGGTGATAAGCCACCACCTTCACCTCCATCCTCATCCTCATATTCATCCTCATCTTCTTCTACTTCTTCTACCCTTTAACAAACACCTCTAAATTCTCCAAAGGGACATGGTAAAACTCTTTGTTAAAGCTTGACATAAAGTTTGAATTCCCTATGTTTGATGGAGAGGTAAATGTTGAGAAATTAGATAATTGGATTCGTTAGATTGAAGTGTATTGTAGGATACAAAGAATCAAGGATGATGAAACCAAATTTCAACTTGCTTCTCTTAGGTTGGAAAGTGCAACACTTATTTGTTAGGAGGCCAAAACTCAATAGGACATGAAGAAACATGGTAAGGTTTTATCCTCTTGGAATGATTTTATTGTTGCAATAAGAAGACAATTTTATCCATTAGCATACATGGAAAAGGCTATGATGGATTGCCAAAAATTTAGGCAAGCTAAAGGAAAATATGTGCAAAGATATACTCAAGAATTTAGAAAAATAGATTTTATTTTGGGTATAGATTTGTCCTCCCAAGATACTCTATTGAAATATATTGGAAGTTTACATAGTTATTTATGACACACAATTCTCATGTTTAACCGTACAAAACTAGATGAAGTTTGTGTGTACAGGCAGCTCATTTAGAAGCAAGAGGGAAGAATGTTTCTGAAGAAACTAGTGAGAAGTCATTTAATTCTGGAGACAAGGAAAAGGGAAGTTCAAAGGAAAGGATAAAAATAATGCTCCAGTCAAGAAAGGGAGAAAAACTCAGATGTAAACATTGTTCAAAAGAAGGCCATGATGAAGAACACTATTAGAAATTTCATCCTGAGTTGAGACCCAAAAAGTTTAATAGCAAGGAGAAAGAAAAGATTGTTGCAATTACACAACAAGATCTAAGATTTGATTCGAGAGATGAAACAAAAATCATAGCCATGGGATTGAAAGGTAAGGATTCTATTTCAAGTACTAGTTCTTCTAGCAATCCCATTGAAACTCAAAATGAAAGAGAAAGAATATAACTCTTCCATATTAGAGTCATCACAAAAAATAACAAAGTGGATCACAAGCAAACCTTATTTCAGAAGACATTGTCAAGAAACTAAATTTGGAAACCATTCCTAACCATAAACTTTATCCTTTGGGTTGAATATGTGATAATGCCAAATTGCAAGTGACAAGAAAATGCATACTTAAATTCGCCATCACTGCAAATTTTATTGATGAGGTAGAACTTGATGTAGTACCACTTGACATATGCAATATTATTTTGGGAAGTCCATACTTATATGAAAGGAAAGCCATCTTTCATTGCCATGAAAACAAGTATAATTTGTTTAAAATGGGACTAAGTATATTGTTAGAGCACATCACAAGAAGTTGAATTTGTCTCTTGTGAATGTTGGACAAATGAAGAGGTTTGTAAATTCTAGTCATAATTTTGCATTGTTGATGATTAAACATAAAGATGTTGATGAATCTGAAGCCTTCCAAGGATGTGATGCAACATTAAAATATGATTTAGTTGAAGTTGTTAACACATGTGATAAGATGTTTTGTGAATCTAATGTGTTGACTCCTAAAAGAGGAAAACAACATGAAGTTCATTTGCATCAGGATGCATCACTTTTGAACATTGGTTTGAACAAGATGCCAGTGTTATAGAATGCATGAATCAAGAAGCAGATGCAAGAGCTACTTGAAAAAGGGAAAATTAGTTCTAATACATATTCTTGTGGGTCTCCTAATGTTCTAGATTTTAGTAAGGATGGTGCATGGCGATGGCGATCAAATTTGGTGAAGAATCAATCCAAGAACAAGGCGAAACATGATAAGCATAGTGTTGACAACAATTTTTAGGTTGGAGATGAAGTAGGGCTTTGCATCATAAAAGAAAAGCTTCAATGTGAAAATAACTTGAAATTCGGTGATCCTCCTTTGATTGAAGACCCAAGAGAGAATGTTCAGATTCTTTCAAGAGAAGTTTTCTCTCCTGAAAATCTTGAAGAATTGTAGCAAGATTTTATCCTTGACAAAAAAACAAGAACTTCAAGAAGAGGGAACATGAAGCACCTTCATATGGGGCTCAAAGGTAAAAGTCCAGGCAAATACAAATGGATTGAAAAGGGAAGGGTGAGGGAATTGTACCCTCATCTATTTTTTGAATGAACATAATATTTTGGAGGTCGAAATGCTTCTAGTTGGGAGGAGTGATCCAAGGGATCAGTAAAGTGCTCAAAATTCAAAGTGTTCAAAAGTTCTTGAAACCTATACCAAAGCTTATACCTTGATGAACTGAATCCAACACAACTTGAATATCTCAAAACGATATCATATGCTCCTGATATCCATTTTGATCATTTTCCTAAACACGTAAAAATAATTGCAGGATTGTTGACTGTGAACTTCGTATGCTTTCTGGGAATGGTGACTGGAAAGGTTGACTGGGTTTCTTGGGCCAATGACAGGATGCCACTTGGCCTCACTACATTGGTTGAAATTTCTGTATTTTTATTGGTGGATGAATTTTTATTGGGGCCAATGGGGGGATAACACATGGCCCAATCATGGGTTGCCACTTGGCACCCCGGGGTCAGCCAAAATTTTGTTATCGTTGAACTGCCATGAAAGGGATTCGAACGCGAGACCTATGGAGCAGTAATACAATGCCTTACCACTAGGACGTAGGTGGTATTTAACATATATGGTGGCAAATTTCTATTTAAAGTTTGTGTGTTTTGTTGTTGGGGGATGGGGCCGAAGCTAGGCCCTAGCCCCCTGTCACCCCACGCCCACGAGACCGCAGGTAGGGGAGTCAAGGGCTCAGGCTTAGCTTCGACCCAAGGTTTTGGCACCCACATTTTAACAGCATAGGGCCACATGCCAACAACGCTAATAGTTGCGAGGGCGGAAGCTGGGGACGAGCCCACAGTCGTGACACGTACCATGTGACCAGTGTCATCATAGCGGAGGGCTCGACAAAATTTTTAACAGTTAGGCGCAAATTTTAGGGGAACGACCTCGGTCTTATGGCACTCCACAGAACCACATTTCGATGAGTCTAGGGGCTATGCCGAGGGGGCGGGTGGTTAGCCCTAGCCCCTGGGCACATGGCCCCATGTGGCCCAGGTTTTCCACCATAGGCATTATAGGGCATTTAAACGATGCGACAAAATGCACCCAAACTGGCAGGAATCTCTGCGGCACTTGGCGAGCCCTAGAAAAGGTAGATTCGTAGGATGGATAGAATATCAGTGTAGTTTGTTGATCAGTTAGTAGGGAAAACTTCTAGAGAGCATAACTTCTTTACTTTTTGGCCATATTAAGCCCAACAAAAGCCCAACTAGGGGTTTTTTACTGTTTTGGAGCCATTGGAGACATAATTTTTAGATTTTGAGTACTGTAAATCCATGTAAACACAAATTTGAGCACTTAATGAAAGAGGCTCAATATTGGAAGATGGACCAGGAGATATAGCCCAGGAGAGGGGTGAACTCCTTTATCATTTTTGTTGTTATGTGTTTCTAATATGGTAGTTTTTCTCTAGTTTAGGTTGTTAACTAAGTTTAAAAACCATTATTTTATGTGCTGTTCAAAGTGATCCATTGCCTAAAATACATAAAATTTTACTTGCATTTTTTCCATCACCTTCAAGTTTGCATTATAGATCAATAATAAGTTCTCATTTCTTTGTATTTCTATTTTTATAATTTTGTAAAAGAGAGCAAAGGATATGTCTCATATTCTACTTAAGTTTTCTCCTATATTAAATTTCCTTTAATACCTTTATATTCATTGTATAGATGATGTGTTCATTTACTTATTTTTCATTTTTATATTTTAGTTATTTTTATAAATTTGAGCAATAAAATAATAATAATAAACTTTCCATATAAAAAAACTAACCTTACACAAAAAAAAAAAATTATAAAATTTGTTATAATGAACTATAACATTAGAATATCTAACACAATTTATAAGCCATATTAAATGTTAATACTCTATAATATAGATATTTTTATTTCTAACCTAAAATAATGATGTTATCATTAAAATTTTGGGATTCACATCACAAAACCTTCATTTCTCTATTGATATGTTAGTCTAATTGAAATGTTGAAACAACATAACCCCAATGAGCAACAATAAGATCAAACAACTACAGAGTTAATGGATGAAACATTAGTAAGTTTGTCTTCGTAATAAAAACTAGAAAAGTATTACAAATATTACATTTCTTTCCTTTCTTGTATGGTAAAGCTAATGTAATTTCCTTTCCCTTTCTTCACTCAAATCAATTTTCTCTTAATATACCAATAATCACAATACATTTTTACTAATTTAATTATTTATTTTATAATTAAATAATTATTATTGAATTTTATTTTATAATTTTTTTTTTTTTCAAATATAAATTAATAAAAAAGATATATATAAATAATATAATATTTATATAAATTTTTTTTAATATTTTAAATTAAAATTTATTTACTATTATTTAAAATAAAATAAAAAATTATAATTTTACAATTTTTTATTTATAATAATTTATTTCATTTTAATGAAGAGAAACTAGATTCCAATATATAGAACATCTCCGTAATACAAAATAAGTAATTCAAAAATGGTTTATAATGTCTAAGATGTTAAACATAGACATTTTAACAATATATACCAATTAAATATATATTTAAAACATTTTAAATATACATAAATTTAATATAGATGGGAAAGGTAAGAAAAATGATAAATATACCCTATTCAAATTATATAAAAAAAGAAATTTATTAAAATAATATATTATAATGTTTAGTTTGCTTGGGGTAGTTCAATTGAAAATGGTCGTGGGAATGAAGTCTCAGTGAACCAGAAGTCTTGGGTTCAAATCTTCTGCTATCCCCCGATCGAGGTAAAAAGTTAGACATGATGAAGATGTAGTTCTACCAAACTTTCAAAACAAAATTATAATGTTGAAATAGACATTTTAATAATAAATACAAATCAAATATATAAAGTAAGAAATTATCATATTCAATAATAACAAGTGTAATACGAAGTATTGCTACTTAAATATATAAAGTAAGAAAATATCATATATCAATAATAACAAGTGTAATATGAAGTATTGCTACTTAGTACATGTCTTTTATTGAAAAAGTAACTTTTTCAAAGTGTAATATGAAGTATTGCTACTTAGTACCTGTCTTTTATTGAAAAAGTAACTTATTGAAAAAGTAGCTGACAACTAAATTAAGGTAAAAACAATAAGATGGAAAGGTTGTCCTTATTAAAATCATTATTCAAATATCATAATTCCAATAATAGAAACTATCCAAGAGAGCTAAAGTTGGACTTGAATCATGATAAGTTTCGAAATCTCCATTTTTAGATGGAGTAGTATAATAATTAATTTATATAATTTTTTATGTTTTCAACTTTTATTATTTGAAATATTGATTTTAATCTCATTGTATTTATATTAAAGTAGAGTGAAATAGTTTTATTTATGATTTCCAAACATTAATAAACTTCATAAAATTTGTTTAAAAAATTAAAAACTAATTCAAAGTGCAAGTATTTTGACCAAAATCAAAAGCAATATAAGGTAGGTATAAAAATGAGATGGGTTGAATGTGATCATATAACTTAGTTATATTGAGTGAATGATTTAAGCACCCCAATCTTGATGGACTGACCCAGACCATAGGGGCATGCAATTCAAAATTTAACAAACACGCAAAACTCAAATCCACACAATAGGCATGCACACAAAATATCATAAATAATTAATTAATAAATAAAATATTTACAAGAGAACTATTGGCCTCATGCTTGGCCACTCACTCTTCACTCTTACTCACTTACTTTCATGCCTCATGGCTCACCTAGATTTATAGAAGTGGATATGAATCCAAAGTAGGTTCTAAATCCTAAACTAAATCTCAAAATATCTCTCATGATCCATAAAAAATCTCACCTAATCCCTTATCTCTAGATAAGATCTAACTAACCCACAAATCTCTCAACTCTTCCACAATACTCTCGAACCTTCTCCTATTCACAATAATTCTCATTCTCTCCTAAAACTATATGAAAAATACATTAAATAATTAAATCCTAACTTAAGAAACTAACTCCTTTAGTCAACATGATACCCTAGGTTAGATGCACCTGCATCAGGCTCCCCAAGTAAAAAAAATTCATAGTCTCTTGATCATATGTCTTTATAAATTGATCAAAATTCCTCTTGGATCCCATACTTTACACAGTTGTTGATCATCCATTCTTTGTTGTTTCGCTTCAATGATTGTGACTTTTAATTCGTCGAGTTTCCAAACTTTATGTTGCAATTCTCCTCCTTCTTTGTTGATGAATACTTATGCATTCAAATGTATCCTATTGTTGTCTTTCTGCTTCATCTCACAATATCTTGGTTTGTGTACATTTTCCATCAGGTTCCTTAATTCTTCAATATGATCATCCAATTTAGTTTCTGATTGAATTTTAGTGTTACTAGTTTGGAAAATCAATTCATCATATTTAACATTAAATTGCAAATTACATTTTATCTTAGGTTCCATATTTTCACTGCTTGAATATTTCTCTTCTTTATCCACAAGTTTACTAGATTTAGGTTTCATCAACGTCTTTTCTAGCAATTGTAATTCTTCTTCACCATTCATTAGAATTTTATGGTCTCTTTCAGAAATCATTTCAGGAGACTGGTATTCATTCCTGTATGAAACAAAATTATTGTCTTGTCCATCATCTACACCATATCTTACATCCACACACCAATTGTAAGATTTAAAAACATAAGGCTTTATAGTCTTGAGAGATTATTATGTCCTCAAGTCTTTATGTTGATCTTCTAAACAGTTTGTGGCGCCATCTGTGGAAATCAAACTCACGTTCATTTCAGCATCATCATCGTTCTCACTAAGCATCGGTCCTTGTTCTGGTTCAAAAAATGCATACATTCATCTTGGTTATCTAGAGCTTTTCGACTTGCCTTAACAAAACTTTCAACTTTTGCTTCTGTCTTCTTGCAATCAATGACTTGATTGGCCATCTAGCTGTCCTCTTTATTATCTATCCATGTTTTTGATTCTATAGCAGCTTCATCAACAGATCAAGTCATGCTATCAACTCAACGATCTCTTTTTCGAACTCTTCATCATGTATGCCAATTGTTATGACATTGTTGTGGCTTTTCTCTGAATTATGCAAATGACTATTCATAGTCATCTTCATCTCCTTCTTCCCTTATTTAAACTTCCCAATAAACAATTGCAGTATTCCTTGTCCATACAATACATTAACGTGACTTTAAATATCAAGCTCTATCAATCATACACGCAATTACAATCAATTTTAACTTTGAATAATTTTTTTAATATATTAACATCCATTTAACTTTTACACCTTACTTTGACTCTTCAACTTTAATTCATTCTTGACTCTTAACATATTCATATACTTACATGACTCTCTTTTAATTGAATTTCGATAAATATTTTACAACAAGTTCTAAAAAGATGCCAACACTTTATAGTTAAATCAACCATCTCATGACTTCCTAAACTAACTTCTATGTCAATCATAACTTTATTACTTTTCAATGACACCTCTTTACTTCACTTTCTTGAAATATAATATTATAATGCCACTCTAATTTATTTTTCCTTTAAAAAGCCTTCACGTTCACATGCTTAAAGAGGCTCTCCACGTTCACATGAAACATTTATCCTTTGACCTTTAGTAAGCACAAAAGAAAATTAAAATACTACTTGATTTTTAATGTTGTTCATTGCACATTTTCCTATCCCTCCTTCCACTTTTATTGCTGCACTATATGCGTCCAAACATGAATTAAATTTAAATTTATTCATACTTTATGCATATAATTCATTGGAGATATTAGGTACGCACATGCTTGCAATACCGGTCTTCCTCTCTGGTCAGTTGGCTACATGTGGCCTTCTCCTTTAATGTGGATACGAAAATGAATCGTGTCCTTCCACCTTCAGTGAACCAATATTATAAAAATTTATATGGATGTCGAGTCCACATTCTCTACCATAAAATAAAGTGACATAATAAGTTCTCTGCAGCAAAATTCTTACGTATGTTGTCTCAAATTCCGGGCCGTTAGAAGCACTTATTACGATGGTCATGACAGTGATCGACCAAAAGGTTTCACACCACTGCATCAACAATCTCCAACAATCAATGCTCAAGATATTTCTACCACGCTGGAGATCCACCTCGTACAGTCTTCAACGTATTAATTCAACAATAATTGATCCCATTCTATTGTATTAAATCTCCTTGCGATTTCTTGTAGCTTCTTGTGGGTATTCTTTCCATAGAAATCGAACTGTCATATTGCAATAAGAACTTCTGGGACAACAAACATAGCAAAAGCGCCTTCATTAAAACCTCTCAGTACGTTCCAGCTGTGTAAGTTTGTGTCTGTTTATTACAAAATATTTTTAACTTTGTAAGTTTGTTAATTCTAAGGGGATAAAAAAGAATGGTCGCTATATCTACAGAAAATTTGGGTAAATCAATTCCGAAGGGAATCTCTTAAAGTCCTTCAGCTTACTAGCATGGCCTAAGGGCATTGAGAAATATTGACCCTATGACCTCCCTTTCTGTGAGGTACTTAACAACTAGACTAATTGAACTAACCCTTAGGACTCATTTATTAAAAAATATTAATTCTATATATATTTTATTTACATTCAAAAATACAATTTAAACAAATTTACACATAAAAATTTTGATATTTTCGACTTCTATTAAATCCATACTTAAATAGATCTACTAGAATCAATCTGTAATTCTACCTATTTAAAGAAAAAGAGTAAACCCAATTGCCTCCCTTCTCACGCTCGAAAATGAATTGGTGCGTTTTCTGTAAAGCGCTTCTAAATCGATCTGTCCCGCAAGATCATAGGAAAATGCCGCACAATATCTTATGAAAATTCTGCTTCCCCATCCTTCCTTGGAATTGCAATGATATCCAAATCCCCCGTCTGTCATTTGGTTGTTTTGATCAGTTTGCATGCAGTTGTGGTGCTGATCTATTGTCTGCCTTCATTAAAACTTTTCAGTACGTTCCACGTTCCAACTGTGTAAGTTTGTGCGTCTGTTTATTAAAAAATGTTTCCAATTGTGTAAGTTTGTGATTAGGGCTTAATCTCAAGGGCATCCAGAAAAATGGCCACTACATCCATGGAAAATTTGGGCTGATCAACTCCTAAGGGAATCTTTTAAAGCTAAGAATGGCCGCTACATCTACTAAAAATTTGGGCAGATCAACTCCGAAAGGAATCTTTTAAAGCTAAGAATGGCTGCTACATCCACAGAAAATTTGGGCAGATCAACTCCGAAGGGAATCTTTTAAAGCCCTTCAGCCTACTAGCATGGCCTAACCCTAAGGGCATTGAGAAGAATTGACCCTATAACCTAGGTTCCGCGAAGTCCTTAACAACATGGACTCTACTAGTTAAACTAACCCTTGGGACTTATTTATTAAAAAATATTGATTCTATATATATTCTATTTAACATTTAAAAATACAATTTAAACAAATTTATATATGAAAAAATTTGATATTTTAAATTTATGTTAAATCCATAAATAAATTTATGTGAGTATTCATATTAAATCCATACTTAAATAAATTTATGCTAGTATAAAAAAAAGAATCAACCATATTGTAATTCTACCTATTTAAAGAAAAAGAGTAAACCCAATTGCTTCCCTTCTCACGCTCGAAAATGAATTGGTGCGTTTTCTGTAAAGCGCTTCTAAATCGATCTGTCCCGCAAAGTCATAGGAAAATGCAGCACAATATCTTGTGAAAATTCTGCTTCCCCATCCTTCCTTGGAATTGCAATGAAATCCAAATCCCCCGCCTGTCATTTGGTTGTTTTTATCAGTTTGCATGCGGTTGTGGTGCTGATCTATTGTCTGGGCTTCATATCACGGGCTTTTCAATTAAAGGAATCTTCACGCTGGCTTTGGCGGCACGTTTAGTGAGAAATGAAACGCGACAGGGATATCAGGAATTGATTTGAAAGTAGTCCCACCAGTGTTCAAATCTCTCGAAATATCATCCATACCCAATAGTATAGTGTTCAAATCTGTCGAAGTGTCCCCCATACCAAGTAATGTAAGAGAGGCTGTCAATGGCCTGAATTGGTGCGTTGTCTGTAAACCGCTTCTAAATGGATCACTCCCTGCAAAGTGTGTAAACCGCTTCTAAATGGATCAGTCCCTGCAAAGTCTATAAAGGGATGTGCCGAGAGAATAAACAACAAACACAGAAGATCATAGGAAAGTGCAGCACAATATCTTGTGAAAATTCTGCCTCCCCAACCTCGTTGGAATTGCAATGAAATGCAGATGCCCAGTTTGGCATCTGGATGTTTTTTTATCAGCATGCATGCAGTTGTGGTGCTTTAACATGTTTTTTTCGAGTGCCCAGTCTGGAATCTGGTTGTTTTTATCAGTTTGCATGCAGTTGTGGTGCTGATATATTGTCTGGGCTTCATATCACGGGCTTTTCAATTAAAGGAATCTTCACGCTGGCTTTGGCGGCACGTTTAGTGAGAAATGAAACGCGACAGGGATATCACCAGGGAACAAAAAGTGGTTTTGTCATTTCTACATTTACGATAGGCTAGAAATATGAGGTTCAAGGATGGTCGATGCCATGGATTCAATTAATTTTTATTATATTTTTTAAATTATTTAATCATTTATTTATTACATGGTTAAGGGATTAGAGATGGATCATCGTTGACGCAATTCTTTTGCCTATGAATGAATTAAATAGTATAAATAAATTTAATTAATTTAGTTTAATTGCTATTATTATTTTCTATCAACTTTATTTTAATGTTTTAAATCAATTTTTTTTAATTTTCAAATTATTAATTTTTTTTAAAGGTTTTTTAATTTTATTTTTAAAATTTTATTTTTATAAGATACCAATCTTAAGTTTACTTAATCTGGATCATGTGCTCACTCACATCCATTACAAGTAAGACGTTTGAAAAACGTTATATAATTTGTATTGAGAATATTTACATCTATTGTTTAGTTTAAATATAGCTAAATCAAAGCAAAATATAGATTTCAAGTTAGTTTTAAAGTTTAGAATTCAGTCAATTTAGGTTCTATTGAGATAGAGAATTTTATTTAATCTTGATCATGTGCTCACTCACATCCATTACAAGTAAGATGTTTGAAAAACATTATATAATTTGTATTGAGAATATAGCTAAATCAAAGTAAAATATTGATTTCAAGTTAGTTTTAAAGTTTAGAATTCAGTCAATTTAGGTTTTATTGAGATGAAGAATACTTTTTTGGTTTGAATTAATTTTCACTTATTTATTAACGAGTTTATCTCATTGTATTTGTTTATGAATAAATTCATTTAATTTGTCTAATAAAATTTTAAATTGTTAACTAACAATATTTCTTTAAATTTATTAATTATTAATTGATAACTCTAAAAATGCTTGTGAGAGCCTCTTGCTTCATTTCTTCTTCTATATTAGGTTTTGTGGCAGTTGTCATTGCTCTTTTTGGAGCTAAACTATTAGTTTCTTTCCTTATTACAGGGGCATTAAGATCATTGCTCTTTTTGGAGCTAAAATATTAGTTTCTTTCCTTATTACAGGGCATTAGAAAAGGTGAGATGGAGAACCTAATAGGTAAAAAAAAAAATGAAATAATCAATTTTTTTTTTTGAAACTAAGATATTTAATAAAAAAATGATAAGTGATTTAAGTATTTACTAAATGCTAACCTATCTTTACTATATTTAAATAACTCAAAAAATTTATATAAAAAAATAAACTTCATTAATAAACCTTTCCAAATTTAAAAATAAACATATAATTAGTTATTTAAATTTCATAATATATTAGAACATAATTTTTATAAAATCATTAAAAAAACATTATTAAACAAACTTTTAATTGATATTAAAAAAAGGAAACATAACAAATAAAATGGGGAACCTCTATTTATAATACATATTAATTAAAATATATTTTGATATATAATTAATTATTTTAAATAATGTACACAACTTTATAACATATTATAACATAATTATTTTAATTAATTATAAGAATAATATTTTGAAGTAAAACTATTTAACATTCATTAAAAAGTGAAAATGTAAACCTTATTAAACCAAATTTTGAATAAAATAAAAGAAATAAAACATAACAGATTGAATTATGCAACTGTTATGTATAATGCAAATTAATTAAAATATATTTTTAAACTTTATAAGATAGCAATAAAATTATATTGCTCTTTAAAATGAAGTTGTTTATCCACTCATTTCACCGTTATGTATAATGAAAATTAATTAAAATGTATTTTTGAATTTTATTATAATGAAAATTAATTAAAATGTATTTTTCAATTTTATAAGATAGTAATACAATTATACTGTTTGTTTAAATTTAAGTTGTTTATTCACTTTCGGACAGACACTGAGGTTAAGTTAGTTAGAAAAAGTGGCAAAACAACGTGAATGTGAAAATTGACATACTTACGTGAACGCAAATTTGGGACTGAGGAAATGTTTTCTTATCGGTTATGGTTAACATAGAACTGGTAAATGAAGGTTGTCCAGCTTATCGATCTGACCAAAGGGAAGAGGTGGTGGATGAAATTTACTAGCTCTGGTGGTAATGGAAAATCAAAGTCAAGACTAGGGTTAGGTTATCAAGATTATGAAAAAGCCATGATCTGAAGGTCGTCGAGCTTATTGATGGACCAAAGGACAGAGGTATGTACATATGGTGGATGAAATTTATTGGCTTGGGTGGTAATGGAATTTATTGGCTTTGGTGGTAATGGAAAATTAAAGTTAGGATTAGGGTTAGGTTATCAAGATCACAGACACTCCAACATGACCTTACTCCGGATGAGATGGCCAATAACATGTAAAAATGCATAGTCAAACATGTTACAGATAAATTGGGGTAAAATAATTACCATAGAATATAAACATAACTTTAGAAAAGTGAAAAATATATGAGATAGTTGAATAGAGAATCAACCACTTAAACTAATAGAGAATCAACCACTTAACCATTGCAATATACCAGCCTTTGCAGGTATAATAAAAAATAATAATATTCTTTATTGGTATTTACTGTTTAGAAATTCAAATACTAATTTATTTTCAATTAAAATTAAAGTGTACATCGCAAAATTATTATAAAAATAACTATTTTGAATTTATAATATTTTAAAATGATATTTTCAATTAAAATTAAAGTGTACATCGCAAAATTATTATAAAAACAACTATTTTGAATTTATAATTTTTTAAAATGATATATATGCAATGAGAAAATAAAATGAGATATATTTGCAATTTCATTAAAATCATATTTTAAAGATTTTTAGGAATTTATTTGAATATGGATGTCTAGCAAGCAAATTGATGAGTAGCAACTAGTGCTTTAACCCCATAGTACATTTGACAATTGAAATGTTGACATTTTAATGGGATGTTTGGGTAGGAAACTACATTCAAGTCGATGGACGACTCACTCACCAAATTCTTCATGGAAATTTCTATGTTTTATTCTCAATCTGAAATAGAAAGGTAATAAGACAAGGAGTACCCACTAGCATGTGATAGAATGAATGCTTTGTTGATCTTTGGGATTCCAAGTTGCAATAGGTCTCTATTAAAAGCACCCTCCCAATGTAATGCTTTTTATTCTGGTAATTAGTTTGGGTTCTTACCTATCTAGTTGGTCTTTTGGCTTAATCTCTTTACATAGGTCTTCCATTCCAATGATGTTAAAGAAGGATCCCATCCTAGAGTCCTCCTCATTGTAGGTACATACTCTATGATTTTCAGTTAAGGAAAAGTGTTGTTTGTAGGCTCGTTTCCACATGAAGGGGAGTATGGAGGGGAAGACATTGAAGGGGCATTCATAATTCTCACACTTATAGCAATGATATGAGAAATAAGGTGAACCAAGGAACGTCCAGTAGAGGGGACATGTGGAGGGGTCTTCTTTAGCAAGGCATAAGTTTTGAGCAAGGTCTTATTCGTAATCTCCAACAATGTTTAATAATCTCTTCCCAAGCAACAAAATTAGGGGAAACATTAGTCAATCAAGAAGTAGTGAATTCGGTCGACGGTAACCTTGAAGGCATCTTCTCAAGTGTCTTTGCAACTATTATTTCACATAATAGAACATATTGTTTTGTAGGGGATAAGGAATTAAAGGATGAATTGTCAACAAGATTAGATATGCTTGAAGAAATGTTTTCAATTCTGAACAAAAAACAAGATTTGTGTTCATTGAGGCTTTAGGCACCTAGGAGCTGGAGAAAATTTGTGGCCCTGAGGAGGGCATCCCTGCCCCACTTGAGGGTAGTCCTAGTCAATCTAAGGGTCAATAAAACAATTTTATCATTCAATTTCTTATGGAATTTTGTAACAGTCAGGGTCATTTTTAGCTATGAAGGTTAGTAGTCAGACGGAACAATAACCTCTGGAAAAGTTTTGTTATAATCAAGGATGGTTTATTACAACAAATCTCTGGAAATTATGATTGTACATTTTTGTATATTTAATTTCTATAATTAATATAAACAAGAAATTTAAAAAAAATTAACAATTTACCTCCCAACCCAAATATGAAATACTAATATTTAATTTTTAAAAATATAATCTCGATATGTTTTACTTCAATAATAATGTAATCTTAATTAACTATTTTCATATTTTCAATTCTTTAACATAGTTTTGATATCTTTGATTAAAGGTTAAAACAAAGCTTATAAGGTCTTTGTAATATCAACTCGAGGTACTACTTTTGATTCCTCTAGGCTTTACCTCTCCAATTTCCTCCAATGCGAATTTTTTGTTGTTTTTTTGTGAATTGTGACACTTTGTATTCATTGTCAGAAAAGATATTACATAACTATAATGTCCATTTCCAGATCATCGAAACACAACATAAGGAGTAACAAAATGTTTAAAGACCATAGAAAATAAGGATACAAAGAAGTAATGTGATCCTCAAGATATCAACACACAATTCCATAACTCATTTACTAGCCAGCTTCACCATTGAGACAAAAATGATATGATAATAGAGCGCCAATGTAACAACCCCCTCCTAATCCTCACCATAACCTCGATTAAGAGGGGATGGTTACTAAGATAACCCAAGATCTAAGGTGCCCTTAGAAATGGGGTCTAAAAATTCGATCTTCCCTACTCACTTAAAACCTGAGTTTGACATTACCATTACATTTGTCTCGTCAGGATGATTTTGGTGATGAAATTTTGTCTCAATCTAAGCTCTAGATCAAATCATGTGACCATTACAATTCAACGAATTAGAAGATGCCACATCACAATTTCAAATGCATGGAATCCACGTGGTCATATCCCGTGGCTAATCTAGTGCCACATGGATGTTAATTGTTAGTTTTCAACCCATTATGTGTTTGGGTCCCACACCCCACACTATGTAATAAAATGCAACCCATATTCATATAAATATATGGTTTCTATGATCAATGAGATGGACCATTAACTATCGACACTCTTCTTGTATCACATGCTCCATCACCTAGCCAACACAAGTGTGTGTGCTTTACGATTTCCCTAGGTTAACTCTCCATGCTTACGTGCTCTGGTGGGTCCTTTCCTTGGTATTATAAAGTCGTAATTTTGATTGATTCTCACCGACATCAAGTTGATGGCAATGCAAAATTAGCTTGGCCTTTGTCATCCTAACTCTTCTCTTTTGTAGAGATTTTTTAGAGATTTTGGGATGTGACCCCTCTGGGCTTATGTCATCCTGAGCCCTCACCCAATTATTGATCGCCTCCAAATCTCAATCTTCGTCGCTTGTTCCATTGACATTGCATCAAATTCGGCTATGAGATCTTATGGATAGCGTTATGCCTTGAATCCAACCGTTACTCGGTCTGATACGATTCCATCATGACCACAGAAAGGTTAAGATTAAGGGAATGAAATAAGACTTCCGCTAAATCCATTTTTGAAGGATTTACACCCATGACTCGGCCATGGTGGTTCTGAACGAAACTAGTTCCATTGATGTTATATATCTGTTCTTGAATTCGATGGTTTCTAGAGGAATTCGCCCCTTTCCCTATACATAGCGTATAGCTGGATTGAGTGTGATTTCACCACACCGTGTTGAACCTAGTGGTCTTATAAGAGACTCTCCTACTTGAATTATCACCATAGTGTGTTGAAAGAAGCACTCTAGTACTCTTTACTAGAATCAGGAGACTTGGCTAATCTCCTTAATTGCAACCTATTATGAACATAAATTATGTAAAAATAAATAAAAATAGATAATAAATAATAATCATAATAATATAAATATAATAATAAATAATAAGTAAATTAACTAATGGTTAGTTAGTTAATAATGAAAAGGCATGTCTTAGAGACATGCATGTTCGTGAAAGGGTACTTACTTGGCTATATATACACGACTATCATTCTCATTTGTACTCATCCTATATCAATTATTTATATAATATACAATTTACACTTACTAACCTACGATGGATGTATTTGTCTACGAAGTATTTTAATATTTGCGCTATGTATACGAATTTTGGTCATTACATTGGTATCAGAGCGGTTCAATCCTTTGGTCACTCAACCGTTGCACAGAGCCGTGTTCTCCTATCCAAGTCTTTAACTGTCAAATTCATCAACATTGTTGTCGTTGAAGAGTTTCGCTACAAGAATTTGGAGTTTCTCCATTTTTTTGTCAAGCATTTGGCCATTCAATAATATATATATATATATATATATATATATATATATATATATATATATATAGATTGAGAGAATAAAAGGTCAAAAAACAAAGATTAAAAAAATTTAGAAAAAAAAAATTAAAATTCAAAAAAAAAAAAAAAAAAAAAAAAAAAAAAATAAGTACATATAAAGACTAAAAAAAAAAAATATAGTACGATGTAAATCTTGAAGGAGAACATTCATATATATAAAAAGGTTCTACATTATTGATAAAAAGTTCATGATAAAGTTAAGAGGGAATCTTTCCAAATATATTTAAAACTATACATAAGAGAAGGAAGAGTAAATAATATTATTTTGATTCTTCATTAAGTGGTTTACAAGACCCATGGTAATTGCCCATGGTATTTTAAAAGTAAAAGAAAAACAAAAGGAATGCAAAATCTCTTTATGTGAATGGTAAGTTTTACTTTTTATGCGGAGAACATTATTGAGGTTTTAGAAACCCATGGTAATTGCCCATGGTATTTTAAAAGTAAAAGAAAGAAAAGGAATACAAAATCTCTTTATGTGAATGGTAAGTTTTAGTTTTTATGTGGAGAACATTCACTGGGGTTTTAGAAATTCATGGTAATTTCCCATGGTATTTTAAAAGTAAAAGAAAAATAAAAAGAATACAAATCTCTTTATGTGAATGGTAAGTTTTACGTTTTACATGGAGAACATTAACCGAGTCAAAAGTACATAAGTGAACATATATTTTATATTATACCTCAAAGAGGTGAATAGCCACATTTCATTAGGGTTGTAACTTTTCAAAAAGAAAACAAAAATTATTATAAATAAAAGATATATAAAGAGAAGTATTATATTATAAAGCGGTATTTAAAGAAAAGTTCAAGTCATAAAATTATTGAAAATATATACAAGTACAAAGTGGGTATTATTATAAAAGGTTACATAAGGAGAAAATATCAGTTAAGAGTTTATGTTAAAGTGAAGTTGAATTAAAGTTTAAATAGTTATATGAAATTTAAAAAATAAATACAAAAGACAATAAGATATTTAAAAGAATCCAATTTAAACAATATTTAAATATTCGTTTTAAAGTACAAAAGGATAAAAAACGTACAAAGAAATATATAAAAAGAATACAAAGGAGTTTTGAAATATTAAGGATAATAGGAAATTGGATTAAAAGAGTTTTGAAGAACTATATATATATATATATATATATATATATATATATATATATTAAAAAGGCACTTTTAAAGGAGGCTTGAAGTACAAAGTCCAAAGGAACTTTAAATATATACCTAAAGTCATATCGACAAAACAAAATAGGATCAATCATTGAAAAAAATGGTGGAGCTCAATTCTAAAATGTCAAAGGAAGAAAGGTTTTCCTATAATGGTGTTTCAGTTATAGATCATAGAGTAATTATGTTAAAAGGAAGTATCCAAGGAAGAGAATTTAATGTCACCATTAGTCCAAGCAACGATAAAAATTATATCAACATCAACTTGGAAAATCAACTATTAATTCCAGAGTTAAGCATTGGTGTAAGAAAAACAAAATTGACCAAAAAAAGTACAAAATTAGCGATCTACAAGTCACAATAGGTAATTATGAGTACATATCTCAATTTCATGTTGTAAGGATGGAAAAAAACACTGACATCATACTCGGTCAACCTTGGTTTAAGGATTTGGGTACATTCATGTTAAACATAGAGAAACAAGTTTTGACGTTTCTTTATAAAGGGAAGATGGTCATGTTTTGAGACATAACAAGTAAATCAAAATCAATAAAATCTTCATTAAGAGACCTTAAGGATATCTCAAACTTGATGTTTCAAGATAACGAAAAAAACTATATCAAATAAACAAAAAGAGCTCGAAGAAGTCATCTACAGCAAAGACAAAGAAATTTCGTGCCTCAGAGATCACCAAGAAAAACTACTCGAACAAGTCAATAAAGCTAAATCATCAAAGAAATAATTTAAGGAGCGTTTATTAGAACAAGAAGAAGAAATTTTGCGTTTAAAGAACCTTAATCAAACATTAGTTGAACAAATCAAGTGTTTAAAGGACGAGAAGTGTGAAACCCAAAATAAAGTTGACTCAGAGAATGAGGAATGCTTACGTCTCAAAAATCATAATCAAAATATTCTCAAATAGATTGAAAAACTTAAGGACGAAAAGAAATCATTGGAAATTAGGTTCAAACAACTTATTGCAAAGGAAGCATCAAAATCTCCAGATGTAACAGTCCAAACTAAAGAAACAAACATCAATACCACTAATCTCGTAGTTCAGGAAAAGCCAAACCCTATTGAAGTAAAAACGTACTCATAGGTTGTCGTTCAAACATAGGAGATGCCAAATAAGGATTCAGTGGTTAAGTCAACAACAATAATTCCTGATGGAAATCAGGAAAATGCCATACAAATGTTTAAGAAAGTTCAAACAAGAAAAATCTCTTATCTACATATGAATCACAAGAATAGACACCTTAATCAATCTACAATTTTGTATCACGCAGAACATAAACAAAATTATGTTTTGAAGAATATTGAAGTGAGCTCAATCTGTTCATATGATAACTATTCACCACACATCTCCAAGGATCAGAAGATTCCCCAGAACATTAATCTAGGATGGTCCGATCCATTTTCGGTACGACAATTCTATCTATCGCTAAGACCATCATATCGTCTTGTATCAACAAATATAAAAAGCTCAGAAAAATAAGATATTTGGAACGACATAAGAGATCAGATCCTTCATCAGTAAGCTTTGAGGATAAATATTTTTGAAGGAGAAGGCAATGTTATGAACATAAATTATGTAAAAATAAATAAAAATAGATAATAAATAATAATCATAATAATATAAATATAATAATAAATAATAAGTAAATTAACTAATGGTTAGTTAGTTAATAATGAAAAGGCATGTCTTAGAGACATGCGTGTTCGTGAAAGGGTACTTACCTAGCTATATATACAAGACTCTCATTCTCATTTGTACTCATCCTACATCAATTCTTTATATAATATACAATTTACACTTGCTATCCTATGATGGATGTATTTCTCTACGAAGTATTTTAATATTTTTGTTGCGTATACGAATTTTGGTCGTTACACAATCTAAGCATCCAACCATGCTACTAACCATCTCACACATGACATACACTTAGTGTTGACACTGTGCATGTCAATCACTAGTTCCGGCAATCTCTTAGGCATACACAGAGGCTTAATCATCCCTTTGACAGGAAGTCACTATATTTCATGTCTTCACCATATGCAAAGAGCTTCAGTGATTCCTATAAGCAATTATACAAGGGCTTGAGTGTCCAAAACACACAATACTCTTAACAAGTGCTCCCCGAACTCATGTGGATGTATTTACCTACATAACTTTTCATGAAGGAACCTAAGTACTAATGCATACAATCAAGGACACCCATCAGAAATTTTAAACCTTCAAGCTCGAGAAAACCAACCAAACCTTAAGAAAAGGCATTAATTAAGGAATTTTCATTTAATTTCATGCAAGGAGGCATCATTGTGGAACCAAATTACTAAAGAAACTTGCTTTATAGATTTAAAGTTGTCAAGCACAAGAAGATAAGCAATTCACCTTGTAAACAATATCAAGATAAGCATTTATATTCAAATCCCCCTACCTAGGATCATCAATGTAAACCCATAGTTATAAGTAACATGCATCAAAACATCATTTCCTCTCTATTACAGGAAACCATGGACCAATCATACATGTGCATAATCAACTTGGCAATCCTACAAGAATTAAACAATAAGGAATGTGTTACCAAAGGCTTAAAGGGGGCCCTCGTATAAAACACCAAGTCAATAAGAATAAAAGGAGAGGAATTCCTCCATGTTCCACATTGCAACACCATCATCCAATGCGAACTTAAAATCAACTTAGTCAATTTATTGCAATAATGAAGAAGAAATCTTGTGCTAAATAATTTCATGCTCGACCATTATTCTCACACAATATCACAACGCCTTTCAAACAATAACACAACGCACCAGTGAATTTTGTAAATAAGAGTTACAAGACCATGTATCATGTACTAATGAAAGCATTTTAAACTATAAACATAAGGCTCATTTATTAACATAGGCGATACATGAGAAACACATATATTATGAGTTATGTGCAACTGATTTTGGGACTATACCTCTCCACTGAACCATAGATAGTTGCAGATAGTCCTCACTTGAAGTTATCACCCTTGAACCAAATTATAGAGACTGACGGGTATTTTTCTTAAAGGATTGAACACAATATTTAGTTACTTCATGGATTCCAAAGGCCTCTCCACCACGCCCCTATAACTAAGTTACAAAAGGGACCTTAGATACTCACTATCTCTACCCAACTTGGAGACCCTAGACTACAGAAAATCAAACTTACAACAAAGAAGTCATCGATAAATCCCCCAAGACTTTTTTCAGGAATAATTCCTCCACACCAACCATTCGGGATTTGCTAAGAATCACTGTCTCCACCCTTTGTCTATTGGGGACTCAAGAGGAATTTTTTTCCCCACCTAGAAGTGATTTCCTCCCTTACTCCTTGTCAATTGAAGGTGTTCTCTTCCCTTGTTGTTGTGTTCTTTCTTAGCTATTGCTACTACATTTTTTTCTCTTTGTTGTTGCACTCCTCTTTGTTTGTTCTTCCTCTTCTCTTCCTCTGCTAATTATGGCGCTCTACCCCTGTATGCATCTTTCTCTTTTCTCGACACCATCCTCCCTATTGCATTGACCTCCTCATTTCTCTCTCACTGACTGCGCAACCCTATACTCACTAAATGCTCTTCTTTTTTCCTTGTCCCAATATCTCAAGGAAAGTATGTGCCTCGTCCTTTTTTTATAGTTCCATAAATTTAGAGGAACATCAGGTCATTAACGTACAACAACCATCCTTCAATGTTTATCACATAACTGAGATTTTTCTTGCATCAAACAAACTAAGCATCCAAAGAAATTTCCCTCCTCAACCTCTTGAATTTGTGTCACTTAAATCAACCCATAATTCTTTCATGAAAATACTTACATTGAAAAAATGAGGTTATGAAAAGTGGGTTGTTACAATCCCTCCCCTTTTGGTGAACATCATCCTTAGTGTTTGGTGTCCATATGCAATAAAAAAGACATGCTTGAAAAAAATTCATATTGTTTATGGAGCTTTATACACACAACTATATGCAATATTTACAACATATATATTTGCTTCAACCAACAAGAAAATGGGCATGTTGTTGTCGTTGAGTTAGTCATTTCCTAAGTGGGTTCCTTGGGCCCATTATGCCTACACTACACTTTGGCTTGATCTATTGCTTGATTTTGGAGCATGATGATCCTTCAATCTAGGATGCATAGGGGTTCTCACTATAACTCTTCATTTAGTTCCACCTGTAGCATAGACCAAACAATCACATGAATATAATCTTGTACACATATTTTAAGCAAGGAAACATGGAATACATCATGGAATTTTATTGATGGAGATAAGGCCAACCTATAGGCCACTGGTTTGATCCTTTCAAGAATCTCAAAAGGTCCACAAAATTGAGGTACTAGCTTGGCACATAACCCAATATTTAAGGAAAATTTCTTGGGTTTCATCCTCAAATAGACATGTTCCCCAAATTGGAACTCTTTATGTACCCCATTCTAGTTCGAATATATTTTCTACCTATC
Source organism: Pinus tabuliformis (assembly GCA_031772625.1). Taxonomy (NCBI): domain Eukaryota; kingdom Viridiplantae; phylum Streptophyta; class Pinopsida; order Pinales; family Pinaceae; genus Pinus; species Pinus tabuliformis. Next base: position 924,246,817 of record CM062809.1, on the reverse strand, counting down.
TTGTGCCACCTTCAAATTTTGTTATATAATATGCACTTGTTGCTCCATCTATTTCAACATATCAAGCCCAATAAGTACCTTGTTCACTAGATCATTCTAGCTGATAGGAGTATTGCAACTCCTTCCATAAAATGCTTCAAATGGGCTTATTTTTATAGATTCTTTTCCCCATTGTTGTACATGAATTCTATAAGAGGAAGATACTCTTCCCACTTCTTGGGCTCATGCATCACATACATCCTCAACATGTCCTCGAGGATGCTACTTTTCTTCTCTATTTTCCCATCCATTTTTGGATGATAGGCTGTATTGAATGTCAATTCAGTCCCAAACCTATAAATAGCTCTTTCCAAAATTTTGAAGTGAACTTAGCATCTCTATTTGAGATAATATTCTTGGGAATTCCATGCAGCCTCAAAATTTCCTTTACGAAAATCTGAGCTACCTGACTTTCTGAGTTGGTGAATTTGACTGCCACAAAGTGAGCCACCTTGCTCAACCTGTCAATCACCACCATAATTGTGTCATGTTGCCTAAAATTTCTTGGTAATCCTATAATAAAATCCATAGAGATTGCCTCCCACTTCCATTATGGAGTGGGAATGGGTTGTATTAAACCTATTGGCTCTTTGCATTCAGCTCTCACTTGGTGGTATGTTATGCACGTAACAACAAAATCAACCACTTCCTTCTTCAAATTAGGCCAATAAAAAAAAATTAATGGTCGTGAGAGTTGTTTGATATCTTAGATGCTTGAAATATTGGTTCTCATGAAACTCTCTCAACATAAGGCTCTTTATATCAACTTTATTTGGTACGTAGATTATGTTCTTGAATATAACTAGGCCTTACTTGCCAGACGATACTCTTCATTCTCACTTTCTTGTTGCAACTTTTCCTTCACTTCTTGATATTGTAACACCCTTTTTCCAACATCTACCAAAGCAACCGGCCATCCTGGGTAAACATGCGACGAGAGACCACTATGATATGATTCGACCTCCTAAGTCATGTTAAGGAATTGGAACTGATAGAAACACACCATACATACATTAATCATCAGCTACAGGACCCTCAAGAACCAATCCAATACTTTAGAAATATTGCCTTGGGGTCCCATTGATCTTTTGGACAACTTAAGCCTTAGTCACTCCCATGTTATAGGCATGAGGATGACCAGAAACCCAAATTCACTCTCACAGGCTTTCCTACCAGCGACCAGAGACCAAAATTGTCAGTGCTATGCCAACAACTCTGGGATTTGAGCCATTTTTCATGCCCAGAGCCCAGGTCATAGCCTAGAATTGAACCATATATTCAGATAAGTAAAATGACATGGAAATGATAGTACTAAAGCATATACTTGTTTAAGACCTTGAATGGACCCTTAATAGTCATGACAAGCATTTTGTCAAACATATCACGAATATGTAATCTATAGGTGTAAATAATAGTTCTATGCATAGGGCTCTCATACTTAGCTGAGAATCCCTAAGAACCATCGATGCCTCAACACATCAACTCCCATTCCATCCATTAGGTCATATATACATTGATCATTCAATTACAAGTAAAACATGATAAGAGTCACACATGGTTACTGTCATAAAACATGTAAATAACCAACATAATAGGGACATAATTATCCACGAAAGTACAAAAATATAGACCACATATAATCCATCAAAATACTCATAGAAATGTAAGGAGAATTAACCTTCCATTAATTATGCAAAGTCCAAACCTAGGATGGGACTTCCACGTTCCACCTGACCATAGAATGGTTGAGCCGAATCTCTCTTCAGTCGTTCACCCCCATGCCATATTCTAAGCATGAATGTGGGATCTCATAGAACACATCAATAAAAACTCATCGAGGGCTTCCAGAGGCCATCCACCTCAACCCATCAAATAGTTATTCCACCTCACAGTTAGACATCACAAAACCATCATCAAATTGGTCTCCATCCAAGCCTTCCAGGGCTTCCAGAGCATTTGTTCCAACCAAGGCTTCCAGGACTAATAACTCAAACCACAGTTGTCATCGGGATTCCAGAGTGTTTGTCCAACCAAGGCTTCTAGGACTAGTAACTTAACCCAAATTGTTATAGGTCTTCCAGAGTGTTTCTCCAACCAGGGATTCTAAGAACTAATAACTCATCCCAAGCTAAGGAAACATGAGAAACAACCAAAAACAAACAATGAAAGTAAACACACAATCCCCATGGCTATCCAGGAAATGGAAAGGCTAGGCAATCCACTGTCAATCCATGCAATCCTCCATGGAAATGATAGATCATGACCAAGAAAACACATGCATATGCCATGCATGACAAAACCAGTGAAGAAAACATACATTCAACTAGATACCTGTAAGAAAATCAGATGTAGCTACTGATCCCGATGCCCTCTTGTGCTTTCCTTCTCTTCCCTTACTTTCTTTCTCCAAGAATCCAAGTATGCCACACCCACCCAGAGTGCTCTAAGAAAAATCTAAGTCTCCAAGTGTATGAGAGAGAGAGAGAATAATGAGAGAGCTCCAAAACTGAACTGGCAAAAGGTTATCAACTGATCCTCAAAATCCTTTTTATGAATGAAGCCTCTATTTTATTCATTTTCCATTATTTTACTTCAATTTTCTCCTCACATGCAACCTGTGACCTTTCACCTCGTTTTCCTCCTAATTTCCATTATTTTCATAAATAAATGTGCCAAAATGTCATTTTTCCTTTCCAAATCCTTAGCCATTTCCTTTTCTAATTTCCTTAGCCATAAATAGCCAAATTAACACCCCCTAGGATGTATTGCCCAACATTCAACTTGAAATAAGTGTCTAATCATCTATGGTTATTATTTTGTCTTCATTTACTTATATTACATGGAATTTTTACCAAGGCTATTACAAAACCCTCCCCATTGCGGTAACACCATCCTCAGTGTTCAACAACACCTATAACCACAAAAATTTTGTAATAAAAATATATACTACCGATGGAGCTTTATAACTTAACTTAATGCAGTGTTTACATTGATCACCTTGCTGAGAAGAAAACCAACATAACAACATAATAACATGACATATTAACAACATACCGCATAGTGGAGCTTTATAACACAACTTGTGGCAGTATTTACATCCATATACATATGTACATAAACCAACATAATCAAAACATACACCAAAACATATACCAAAGCATATACCAAAACACCAAGCCAAAACTTCTTTGCCTCAACCAGCAAACAAGGAAGGATACATAGCCCGCATCTGATTCGCCATCTCCCATGTAGCTTCATCAAGCCAAAATTTCTTCCACTACACCTTAACTTTCTCGATTTCCCGTTTTCGAAGCATGAACACCTTTTTCTACAATATACACTGAGGCTTCAACTAGAATTATCAATCTAGTTTCACCTGCAATATAGACCAGTCAATCACATGATCAACATCTTTCACATACTTCCTAATAAAAGATACATGGAAAACATCATGGAATTTCACTGTTTCTTTTCAATGATACTAAACGGTCCCCAAAATTGTGGTGCCATCTTGGCACATGATCGAATCCACAAGGAGTTCTTCTTTGGTTTGGTGCGCAAGTATGCTTGTTCCCCAACCTAGAACGTCTTGAACAACTTGTTCCTATCTACATAGATTTTCTGCCTATCCTATGCTGCCTTTAGATTTTTCTTTATAACCTGCATTTCCTATTCCATTTCTGCCAACATATCTTGTCCAATCAACACCCTGTTAACTAGATCACTCCAACCAATAGGAATGTTACAAATCCACCCATACAATGCCTCAAAAGGCCTCATTCTCAAAGATTCTTGATACCCATTTTTGCATGTGAACTCTACCAATGGAAGGTACTCTTCATACTTTAACTGTTGATGGATCACATACATCCTCAACATGTCCTCCAATATCCTATTGACCCTATCTATCTGTCAATATGTTTGTGGATGATAAATCATACTAAAGGCCAACTCTGTTCCCAAACCTGCAAAAGACTCCTTCCAAAACTTGGAAGTGAACTTCACATCCCTATCTAACACAATATTCTTTGGAACACCATGTAGTCTGACCACATCTCTAATGAACACCTGTGCTACATTGCTAGCTAAAAATGTAGACTTCATTGGAATGAAATGTGAAAACTTCGTCAATCTGACCACAATAACCATGATGGAATCATGTTGTATCACTATCTTCGGCAACCCTGTAATGAAGTCCAAAAAAAGTGACTTCCCATTTCCACTCTGGGATCGTGATTGGCTGTAGCAGTCCACCTAGATGTTTACATTCTACTTTCACTTGCTAACAATAAAAACATCTAGCCAAGAGCTCTGCTACATCCCTCTTCAAATTAGGCCAATAGTAAAATATATTCACTGTTGTTGGTGTCTTCTAATAACCTGGGCGACCTAAATAAGGTTTCACATCAAAATCCCTCAATATCATCTTCTTCAGCTCATTGTTGTCCGACACATATATCCTATCTCTGAACCTGACCAATCCATCTGTTGTAAGGAAATAATCCACATGTTTTGCACCTGCACCTATACCTGTACCTATACCACTACCTATATGTGCACCTGTACCACTACCTGTACCTATTCTATCACCTGTACCTATACATGTACCTATACCATAACTTGTACCTATGCATGTACCATCACATGTACATGTAGCACTACTCTATTGTAACCTGTGCACAATATCCATATATCTGACATCCTAATGATCTGCCCAAAGATCCTATCATGTAGATATGTCCCATAGGATCTCATAGCTGCTAATTGATTTACTTGTATCCATCTCCTAAGAGAATCTTCCACTCTATTCTCTTTACCTTTGATATACTTGATCTCAAAATCAAACTCACTGATCATAGCCAACCACCGAGCCTACCTACCATTCAGATTCGGTTGGTCAAATAGATATTGCAAACCACTGTGATCACTCATCAATGTGAAACTCTTGCCCAGAAGATAGTGTATCCACATATTCAATGCATGTATATTGGTACCAGCCTAAGCTGCAAATGTCATAATGATACATCCTAAGCTACATATACCCACAACATGCATACAAAATTCATGTCGTATGCATGTCACACTGTGTGTCCCAGGAATTCCTAGTTCCTTGCTTAAGTAAACCTTCCTTATCCTAAGGTTTAACTCTTTTTAATTAATTTCATGCGGAAACATTTCATTTGACTAACCAAGTCTACACCTTCGATAAACCTTTAAGCGGAACCTTACACAACCCTTCATAACTTTGGTTAATTATTAACTTAACCCGAAATACATTAACTCCACTTATTTCTATTATAATTTCCATGTAATAGAAATGTTTCATAACCACACTTAAACCATACCTTTTTGCCTTTTCACAAACCTTTTCACATACATCGATGCTCTCTTTATCGCGTTTAATCTCTGTTGTTTTTCTCATTCCTTGATCCGACACTTATCGCATCACCCGCTCATTTACAAGCCCATAAAATCTCCACTGTTGATCTGCTCCGTCTGATCCAATGGCTGTTGCTTCAACCGATCACCAACCAACTTGGTTGATCTTCACCATTGATCAATCCTACTTGATCCAACGACTATCATGTAATCTCACGCAGAATTAAGCACGATCGATATCAGAATGAATGCACTCGAGAAAAGTGGTTTTCTCTCTCCACTGGGTGCTATGTGTCAGCTGCTAAGTGGAATCACGTGAAATTTTGAAAGACCGCTTACCACCTTTAGGGCGCGCGAGAAACTTCTTACCCCTTGTGAATATCATCCATGTGCTTAAATAAAAACTTGAAGAGACCCGGCTTAATAAAGGTTTATCACTTAATCTCTGCCATTCATCTTCTTATCTTTATTTCGTGCAACTTAATCTTGGTCGTCTATCTCCCTCACATTCATTCATTAATCTAAATGATCCAACGATTCCTGTGCACTACCACCTTCTTCTTCTTCTTACTATGTAATTGCTCATTCGGCTTTTTGCCTGTGTATTTGTCTTCGCCTCATGATATTCACTTGTGTTGATCTCGATCTCCACTCATGACTTTATGCTACCTTCACCTTCACTGTAACATTAAAGGCTTTCTCCTAAACTGTCTATGTGTAAAGCTGTAACACTCCTCTCTGCACCTCTTCTCTGGTTATGCACACCTGCACACCTATGTTACACAGATTTACTCTAGTTCACACATGGGTTATAATTCAATTACACAGTACACATCATACAAACTCAGAATCGAGTTATCTATATTAACAAACAAACATTTACACAAGAATTCCTTCCTTGGCCTGATTTTCAATATCAGTGGCCTTTCCTTGCCTGCCCGTAGGCTTACAGTCAAACCTATCTAATCTCACTCTAACTAACTCTCTACCTACTGACCACTATGCCTTTTAGGCTTACATTTATACAAAAGGTTCTGTTTAACCAATTCTAGTTCAGATCCTTAATTTGCTGAACTAAATCCTGAATATCCTCTAAATCCACTTTTAACTCCAGTTATCCCTAAGAATCCTTTCTAGTTCCACGAATCATGACACCACTTTCTATTCTAAGAGTTACAATTGATTTCCAACTCTCTCATCATCACTCATGTTCTCCTACATTTGAGAGCATTTACAAATATCCTCACAATATCTAATTAATTCCTATTCTAATCACTCAAAACATCAATAATTACATACATAGGAATCCAACTTCCTTGAAAACACAAGACCCCCTAAGTTAACTAGACTATGATGAAATTGCTGAGTTGAATGCTCATGCATCAAATTCCCAAGGTTAAAATAATCATGATCTCCTGATCATGTGCTTCCATATGTTGATATAAAACCTTCAAGGTCCCAAACTTTAGTTTGTAACTGCCCAAATGCCTTGCACCTTTGTTGTTGTTGTATATTTGTTGTCTTCTGGTTCATCTTCCTCTCTTCAATCAGTTTCAAATTCTAATTGATCACTCCTCTTGCTGTCATTTTCCTCAACCTGGATTGTTTCATCATCAATTGACATAATTCTTCAATCTCCATCTCCAGCACATCCTTGGGCTGGTACATACTCTCCCATTGCATCTCACTGCATAGTGTCCATTCATATTTAAACTGTTGATTACTTCCTTCATCTTTTTCTACTTCAGCTTCTGCTATTACTCTTGATACTGCTCCAGATAATGTTGTTGATATTGATGTAGATATTTCTTCCACCGAAACTTCCTGAATATCCTTGAAGATATCTCCCTCTACAACATCTAATTTCTTCTCCTTATCTGCAAATTTACTTTCCAATGATTTAATGTTTTCGTTCCATGGGCTAAGTACTATCATGGAATCTTCCTTTTCCTCCTTCATTTGATTGTTCTCCTGTGCCAAATATTCTCTAGCATCTGCAACAAAACTTGCAATCATAAAACAATTGTTAAAATAAAAAACATAAGGCTTATGTGCCTCTTCATCCTTTTGCAACAATTTAGCTTGCTGCTTTGATTTTTCCTCCTTTGTCAACACATCAATGTGCTGATTTGAATTCTCAAAATAATTCATGAGATTGTCAGCTAGTCTTTCCTCCACACTACTTGCTTCAATAATGTCTTCTTGCTCTTGTCCACTGTAGTGAACTCCTTCCTCTGCAATCACACTGTCATACTCTGATTTTTCTAGCAAATATTCCAGCAATTCAATTTGTCTTTGACACCTTATAATTACTTCATCATCACTTATAATCCCTGCATTTATATACAAATTGTCAATTTGAGAATTACAAGGTTCAACAGTCTCAACTGTTGCTTCACATATCAGCTCTTTAGATTGATTGTCATATCCTTCTTTCACAAGAAATTGTTCCTAGTTTATATCAACTTCAAACATCAATGTTTTACTAAATTCTTCCTACTGGAATAATTCACTTTTTTTCCCACCTAAGAGACATTTTCTATCCTTCTTTACTTCAAAGTATTCATCTTCTGAAAGATACTCATCCCTACTTTTGACAGCTTCAAAAGACTACTCATCCTCTACAAAACCTTCCTTTGTTAGTGACCAATCATTAGATGTACTTTCTCCCTTTGCTAAATCTTTTGCATAGACTTCTTCTTTCTTCAATTCTGTGATTGTCTTTTCTCTGTCTTGAGACAAATCTTCCTCCTCTTCTTCTTCAATACACTTTTCCTTGTTGTCTCTCTGTAATCTTTCTTCAAGAGATATCCATGCCCCATCATTTGCATTAATATTCTCATGCATTTGTTCTTCATCAAAATTCATTAGATTACCTCTCTGAGACAATATTCCTTCTTTCTTCATCAAAATAAGATCTCGATCTTCCATCTCTATGATAGATTTAAATTATTGTCTTCTCCCATTAAGAAACTCATCAACAAACTCCTTCTATTGCAACCATTCAAATCTTTCCTCATCTGAAAGGTTTTCTTCATCATATTTCACTTCAAGATCTTCATCCATCCCGAAGACATCTTCAAAAGGTTGCCCATCTCCTACAATACTTGCAATCATACATAAACTATCAGTTTTTAAAACATAAGAGCTTGTGGTCTCACTTGATGCTTCAGTCATCATATCTCCTTGTTGTCTTGATTTCTCACAATAATTCATAAGATCTTCCACAAATCTCAAGTCTTCATCTCCATCCAGAACTTCACCCTGTTCTGCTTCACAAATTGAAACTCCCATTTCCAACTCAGCTTCTCTAAGTTCTTCCACCAGCCACTTCACTTGCCTCTATTGTAGCCTTCTCTGTAACTTAGACCACTTCACTATCTTTTTCCTCAAGACCCAACCTTGTCTTTGGTTTTCCTCTAGTATTATCCTTAATACATTGAGTTGTTTAAACTCTGCAATCTCCTTGTCACACTCCTTTTGACTCATTTTGTTGCCTTTTCCCTTAGCATCCACCTTCTTCACTTTTTTTTTGTTGTGGTCTTCCTCAGAACCTTTTTTATCTTTGTTATGACTATTAGTATCCATCTTCTTCTCTATCTTCATGAGTTCCTCACTTATTTACTATGAGCTACATTAAAGTCTCTGCAATAGCAAGTACTCCCTGCTACCACTTACCTCACCAAGCTTTCCTCTGTACTTGGTCTTCTAACAAGAACTTGGTCCTCTATTATCTGGAACCTCCTTGAGCACCTCTCTCTACTCCTTCTAGGCTTCAACTCATCTGCACCTTCTACAACTGTCTTCTTGTATTTCAATCACCATAAAATACTAGGTTCTGACTACCTCTTCTTTCATTCAGAATTTCTTGCCAACTTTCTTCATTCATTAGCAATTCTACCCACATCCTCAGTGGAATTGCCTTTATGATCTTTCTATGAGCTGCAACAAAACCTCTGCAGTAACAAGTCTCCTTCTTGCTACACATGCCTCACTAAGCTTCTCTCCTCTAAGCTGAGTCTTTTGGCATCTCTCTGGTTTTCTCCTTTGGAATAATATGAGCACTCCTTGCTCTAGGTTGCTGCAATATTCTCACCTTCAAGACCTCTAAATGATCTTGTTCTACCATTCACCTGCACTTGGATTATTCTATGTTTCCTTTGCATTTGCAAATTCTGTTGCACTTTATCTTTGTGTGCCTACTGTTTGTCAGATTAAAATCTGATCTCCTCTTGCTTGCATACACATCTTCAAAACATAACTCTTAGAAGAGAGTTCTCTCAAAGAATTCTTACACACAGAATTTCCTCATTCGGCTTTGATACCAAATGGTGCCAGCCTACGCTGCAAACACCATAATGATACAGCCTAAGCCACATATACCCACAATATGCATACAAAATTCATGTCGTATGCATGTCACACTATGTGTGTCCTAGGAATTCCCAATTCCTTGCTTAGGTAAACCTTCCTTATCCTAAGGTTTAACGCTTTTTAATTAATTTCATGCGGAAACATTTCATTTGACTAACCAAGTCTACACCTTCGATAAACCTTTAAGCGGAACATTAAACAACCCTTCATAACTTTGGTTAGTTCTTAACTTAACCCGAAATACATTAACTCCTCTTATTTCTATTATAATTTCCATATAATAGAAATATTTCATAACCACACTTAAACCTTACCTTTCCGCCTTTTCACAAACCTTTTCACATACATCGATGCTCTCTTTATCACATTTAATATTTGTCGTCAATCTCATTCCTCAATCTGACGGTTATCGCATCACCCGCTCATTTACAAGCCCAGATAATCTCCACCGTTGATCTGCTCCATCTGATCCAATGGCTTTTGTGTCACTTGATCACCAACCAGCTTCTCTGATATTCACCATTGATCAATCCTGCTTGACCCAACGGTTATCACACAATCTCGCGCAGAATTAAGCACGACTGATATCAGAATGAAGGCACGCGATAAAAGTGGTTTTCTCTCTCCACTCGGTGCTATGTCTCGGCTGCTAAGTGGAATTGCATGAAATTTTGAAACACCGCTTACCACCTTTAGGGCACACGAGAAACTACTTACCCCTTGTGAATACCATCCACATGCTTAAATCAAAACTTGAAGAGACTCAGCTTAATAAAGGTTTATCGCTTAATCTCCGCCATTCATATTCTTATCTTTATTTCACGTGACTTAATCTTGGTCATCTATCTCCCTCACGTTCGTTCATTGATCGGAATGATCCAACGATTCCTGTGCACTGCTACCTTCTTCTGCTTCTTCCTGTGTAATTGCTCATTTGATTTTCTGCCTGTGTATTTGTCTTCGCCTCACGATCTTCACTTGTGCTGATCTCGATCTCCACTCGTGCTTTTATGTTTCCTTCACCTTCATTGTAACATTAAAGGCTTTCTCCTAAACTGTTTGTGTGTAAAGTCGTAACACTTCTCTCTGCACCTCTTCTCTGGTTCTACACACCTATGTTACGCAGATGTACTCTAGTTCACACACGGGTTATAATTCAATTACACAGTACACATCATACAAACTCAGAATCGAGCTATCTATATTAACAAACAAACATTTACACAGGAATTCCTTCCTTGGCCTGATTTTCAATATCAATGGCCTTTCCTTGCCTACCCGTAGGCTTACAGTCAAACCTATCTAATCTCACTCTAACTAACTCTCTACCTACTGACCACTATGCCTTTTAGGCTTACATTTATACAAAAGGTTTTGTTTAACCAATTCTGGTTCAGATCCTTAATATGCTAAACTTAATCTTGAATATCCTTTAGATCCACTTTTAACTCCAGTGATCCCTAGGAATCCTCTCTAGTTCCATGAATCATGACACCACTTTCTAGTCTAAGAGTTACAATTGATTTCCAACTCTCTCATCATCACTCATGTTCTCCTACATTTGAGAGCATTTACAAATATCCTCACAATATCTAATTAATTCCTATTCTAATCACTCAAAACATTAATAATTACATACATAGGAATCCAACTTCCTTGAAAACACAAGACCCCCTAAGTTAACTAGACTATGATGAAATCGCTTAGCTGAATGCTCCTACATCATATAATCATTGCCAACTCAAGATCATGTGTGGGATAGTTATGCTCATGCTCATTCAACTTTCGTGACTCATAGCATACCACCTATCCATCCTACATAAGGACTCCACCAAGTCCTCTCTTGCAAGAATCTATGCATACTACAAATTATTTGTCTGGATCTGCAATCTTTAGCATTGGTGCATGTGTCAACAACTACTTGAGCTACTCAAAACTAGCCTCACAATTCCCTATCCACTCGAAATTCTTACCTTTCCTTTTCAATTATGTTATAGGATAAGTAATTTGTGATAAGTTCCTGATGAACCTCTTGTAGTAGCCTGCCAAACCCATGAAGGATCTCACCTCATCCACATTCGTAGGAGTTAAACACTCCATGATGGCTCCTATCTTTTTTGGATCCACTGCAATGCCCTCCTTGGAGACAACATTCCCTAATTAGTATACCTTAGTCTGAAATAAACTACACTTGCTAAGCTTAGCATACAACTGATGCTCTCTCAACAAACTCAACACTGATGCTAAATGTTGAGCATGATCTTTCTCATTTTTAGAATTTACCAGTATATCATCAATGAATGCAATAACAAACTTATCTAAATATGGACTCAACACACTATTCATCAAGCACATAAATGTAGTTGAAGCATTAGGTAAGCCAAATGGAACTACAACAAAATCATAATGCCCATACCTGGTCCTGAACGCAGTCTTGTAAATGTCCTCTTCTTTGATGCGTACTTGATGGTATCTAGATGTCAGATAAATCTTCGAGAACATGTCTTCTCCCTTCAACTAATCGAACAAGCCATCAATCCTCGACAAAGGATACTATACTTGATGGTTACTTTATTTAGTTTCCTATAATCAATGCATAATCTGAGAGTACCATCTTTCTTCTTCACAAACAATACCAGACCCCGGTACTTGGCCTAATGTACCCCTTGTCCAAAATTTCGTTCAACTACAACTTTAACTCAACCAACTCAGGTGTGCTCATCCTGTAAGGTGCTTTTGATCCTAGAGCTACCCCTAGCACTAAGTCAATAGAAAATTCTACCTCCTTGTGAGGTGGAAACTCTAAAATGTCCTCAGGAAATACATCCTTGAACTGCTATAAAACTGGGTACCTTCTCAACAAATCTATATCCTCAACTTCCTTACCCTTATCACTGGAAATGTACACTACAAATAGCTTACACGTTTCTTGCAACGACGCTTTACTTGTATAGTTGTCACCATCCTAACTAATGTAGCTTTCTTCTTACCCTGTAAGACTCTTGGTTCTCCATTGTCATCAACACACTAAATGGCTTTGTCATAATAGTCTACCTTGGTTCTATGACGATATAACCAATCCATCCCCAACAATATATTGTATGATCCCAATGGTAATACATTCAAATGTGTTGTTGTAGGCATACCATTCAAATCAAATGCATAAGATCCTACCCATTGATGAACTCCCTTCTTTGCACCTGTAGCCAATTGCACTAACCAGGACTCTGCATGCAATTCCTTACTCAAACTAGACTTATCCACCAAGTAATGACTAACATAGATATAATTAGATCTAGGGTCAATCAAAATAGAAATAACTTGATTACAAAGCTTACCATCCATCTCAATGATAGATTCTTGATGATTTGTTTGTTTTTTATCCAATGTTGCATAGATACATGGAATATTCTAACCAACATCTCCAACAGTTTGTGCCTCTTGCACACTGTATATATGAGTTCTACCACCCTAATTCTTTGAAAAATTTATCCTGCAATGATCCTTGCCACAAATCCAACACTCTATAGGCTTCCATCCTGTCTCCTTATTCTGTTCTCCTGATTGGATTTGTTATCCTCTATCTGATGCATTGAACTTCTTAGGTGGTGCAACATTCTCCTTGTCATCTCTATCCTAAGGCCTTGCTCGCTTTTTTTCCCATTTTCCCTTTTTCTTTTCATTACCTCTCCAGTTTGGCTTAGTCTCATTTATGCACTTCAATTGTTCATAACAATGCCTTAGCGTTTGAATGGACTCCTCTAATGATATAGGATCATCAAACTCGATCCTGTCTTTGAATGGATCTGGTAATCCACTAACAGTTCATTGAATCTTAGCCTTCTCCTCCTTGAGGTAAGGTACATACCTCAACAACTCCAAGAACCAGCTAGTGTATTCATCATATGTTATGGATCCCATCTTTAGCTCATAGAATTCCTTTTCTTTATCATTTAAGTATCTCTCTGATAGGTACTTCTCCTTTAATAGCTTCTCGAATTCACTCCACGTCAAATATTCCTCATTTATGCCTCTGATATTCTTCACATATTCCCACCAAATGCCTACTTTTGCTCTAATACTCAAAGTAGCCACTCTAGCTTTCATGTTCTCTGAATAGTCATGCAACCTAAAGAAATTCTTTATGCCTAGCAACCATGCCTATGAATCTTATGATTTATTTACCTCTCCATCAAAGGTACCTGCTTCGCTTTCCTAAAATCATCTAGAAAATGCCCCTTATCACTCCTCCTATAATGATGATAATGACGAAAATCATGATTTCTATCTGAATCAGAAATAGAATAATACATGTGTCTATACCCTCTCCTATCCAAAGTGCCCAACAATCTAAAATCTCTGACTGTGTCATCTCTATCTGACTTGTGACCACCATTCGATCGACTACCATGTGCCCCATTAGAACTATCCTCATGTTCATGGCTGATCTAACGTGGTCCCCGTCACAGAAAATCTGACAAACTGTAAAACATCACTGAATTTACTTCTGCTTGTTTCTCCTTATTTCTTCCTTTAAGCTTCTCAGTGTAATTTTCAAATCGTAAGAGTTCCCAACACCATACCTCTCTTCGGATTCATATGGAGAGTCTTTGTAGTCAACCAGCTTGCTAGCCATTTGATATTTCTTCCTACCAGGTATATCATGCCAGCTAAACCAAATCACAATAAACCAACGTACCTTAGCATAGCTCGGGGAGGATACCCTGTCTGCAAGATCAACAAATTAGCATGATACATGTATAACATAAATCATAACATTATATATAAACTTAATACATAAGCATATGACCATGCAACTGTCATTCTAGCTAGGGTCCAGTCATCAATACATGACCTCAACAACAATACACACCACAACCTCATGCATGACAACCACTATCATTACTTCATTATACACTTGACCACATGCAAACATGAACATGCATAAGCAATACCTAACCAGCTACACATATTCATAAGCACATATGATCAAGCATGAGTGAACAATACTCGAAATCAACCCTGGAAGAATGATACATGCAACCAAGCATAAAATAATGTAACCAAACATGCACGAATGTAACCAAGCATACTACAAGATACATGTAAGTGACATAAATCGACATGTAGCTAGTCATACACTCACAACAATGCATTCCACAACAACAACCTCAAAGTCCACATGACAACATCACTACAACCATGAACAACATCATGCAAATGCAACAAGCACGTGGAATGCAAGGGCGAGAGACACACATGCAACTAACATGCAAGCATGACCAACACATTGCCCATCTAGTCCGAGGGGTGAACCATGCTCTGATACCACTCTATAACACCCTCCTTCCACATGTACCCAAGCAACCATCCAGCGGGGTAAACATGCGACGAGAAGCCACTATGGTATGATTCGACCTCCTATGTCATGTTAAGGAAGTGGAACCAATGGAAACACACCATACAAACATTAATCATCAGCTACATGACCCTCAGGAACCAATTCAATACTTTAGATAGCTTGCCTTGGGCCCCACTAATATTTTGGACAACTTAAGCCTCAGTTGTTGCCATGCTATAGGGATGAGGGCGACTAGAAACCTAAAGTCACTCTCATAGGCTTGCCTGCCAGCGACTAGAGACCAAAATTGTCAGTTCCATGCCAGCAACTCTAGGATTTGAGCCACTTTTTTAGGCCTAGAGCCCAGGTCATTGCCTAGAATTGAACCATCTCTTCAAATCAATAAAATAACATGGAAATGACAGTACTAAAGCATATACTTGTTCAATACCTTGAGTGGACCCCTACTAGCCATGACAGACATTTTGTCAAACATATCGTGAATATGTAATCTACAGGTGTAAATAACAGTTCTAAGCATAGGGGTCTCATACTTAGTTGAGAATCGTTAAGAACCATTGATGCCTCAACACATCAACTTCCATTCCATCCATTAGGTCATAGATACATTGATCATTCAATTACAAGTAAAAACATGATGAGAGCCACACATGGCTGCTGTCATAAAACATGTAAATAACCAACATAATAGGGATGGAATTATCCATGAAAGTATATCCATATAGACCACATATAATCCATCAAAATACTCATATAAATACAAGGAGAAATAACCTTCCATTAATGATGAAAAGTCCAAACCAGGGATCCCACTTCCACATTCCACCCGACTGTAGAATGGCTGAGCCAAATCTCTCTTTAGTCATTCACCCCCATTCCATATTCCAAGCATGAATTTGGGATCTCATAGAACACATCAATCAAAACTCGTCCAGGGCTTCCAAAGTCCATCCACCTCAACCCATCAAACAGTTATTCCACCTCATGATCGGACATCACAAAACCATCATCAGATTGGTCTCCATCCAAGCCTTCTAGGTCTTCTAGAGCGTTTGTTCAAACCAAAGCTTCCAGGACTAGTAACTCAACCCATAGTTGTCGTCATTCTTCCAGATAATTTTTTCAGCTAAGGCTTCTAAGACTTGTAACTCAACCCACCAAGGGCTTCTGGAGCGTTTGTCTAACTCGGGCTTCTAGGACTAGTAACTAAACCCAAGTTGTTACAGGGCTTCCAAAGAATTTGTCCAACTAGGGCTTCGAGGAACTAATACTCAACCCAAGGTACGGAAACATGAGAACTAACCAAAAACAAACAATGAAAGTAAACCCACAATCCTCATGGCTATCTAGGAAATGGTAAGGCTATGAAATCCACTATCAATCCAGGAAATCCTCTATGCCAATGATAGATCATGACAAAGAATCCACATGCATATACCATGCATGACAAAACTAGTGAAGGAAACATACATGCAACTCGGTACCTGCACGAAAATCTGATGTAGATGTTGATCCCGATGCCCTCTTGTGCTTTCCTGCTCTTCCTTTTCCTTCTTGCTCCGAGAATCCAAGTATGCCACACCCACCAAGAGTGCTCCAAGAAAACTTTGTCTCCAAGAGTATGAGAGAGAGAGAGAATAATGAGAGAGATCCAAAAATGAACTGACAAAAGGTTACCAAATGATCCTCATAAGCCTTTTTGTGAATGAGGCCTCTATTTTCTTCATTTTCCATTATTTTCCTTCAATTTCCTCCTCATATGCAACCTGTGACCTTTCACCTCTTTTTTCTCCTAATTTCAATTATTTTCATAAATAAATGTGCCAAAATGTCATTTTTCCTTTCCAAAGCCTTAGCCATTGCCTTTTCCAATTTCCTTAGCCATAAACAACCAAATTAACACCCCCTAGGATGTCTTGCCCAAAATTCAGCTTGGAATAAGTGTCCCATCATGCGTGGTTATTATTTTGCCTTCATTTACTTTTATTACTTGGAATTTTCACCAGGGTTGTTACATATATGTTTCATCATGTTGTCCTACATTTTTTACCCTTTCCATTAGGTCCATGTAAGAGATTATAAATGTTAGGTGATTCAATTGAATCCTTCTACTGAGTCCATCAACAACCTTGTTTTCGTTTCCTAGGATATACCTGATTTCAAAGTCAAACTGACTAAGTGTAGCACTCCACCTAGCCTGACTTACTTCAACTTAGGTTGATTAAATAACTATTTTAGTCTTCAATGCATTAATAATGGTAGCTAACTCTAGAACATGATTTACATAATTTACATCATGTTCAATTAAATTCTGTGATTCATAGCACACCACTTGACCTTCTTGCGTCAAGACTCCACCAATTTCTTCCTTGCAGGAATCTGTGCATACCAAAAAAAAAATATCTGGGTCTACATTCCTCAACACAAGTACATTAGTGAGTAACTGCTTCAACTACTCGAAGATTTATGTGCCTTAAACTATCCACTCAAACTTCTTTCCTTTCCTTTGCAACAATGTAATGGGGTGACCTATATTGGAGAAATGTCTGATGAATCTCGTGTAGTAGCCTTCCAATCCCATGAAATATTTGACCTCATTTACATTCTTCAATATTGGCCACTCCATGATGGCCTTGATTTCTGAATCAACTGATATCCCCTCCTTGGAGACATTGTACCCTAAGTAATGTATTTGTAGTTGGAAGGATTAATATTTGCTAAGCTTTGCATAAAGCTTGTGTTCTCTTAACAATTTTAATACTACAACCAAGTTCTTTTCATGCTCTTTGTCAGTTCTTGAATACACTAATATGTCCTCAACAAAAAACTGACAAATTCATCCAAATAAGGATGCAACACACTATTCATTAGAGACATGAAATTAGCAAGGGGATTAGTAAGCCCAAAGGGCACCACTATAAACTCATAGTGCATATATCTTGCCTGAAAAACAGCTTTGTGAATATCTTCTTCTTTGAATCATACTTGATGATATCTTGACCGCAAATTGATCTCAGAGAAGATTGTTTCTCCTCCTAATTGATCAAATAAATCATCATTCCATGGCAATGGATATCGATTCTTAATAATTTCTTTGTCTAATTGTCTTTAATCAATATAGAGTCAAATCATCCCATCATTTTTCTTCATAAATAATATTTGAGCTTCCCACGATGACACACTTGGCCATATCTAACCTTTATTAATCTCTTTCAATTACAATTTTAACTCAACTATCTCTAGCGTACTCATTTACTATGGTGCTTTAGACCCTAGTGCTTCTCCAAGCACCAATTCAATAGAGAAATTGACTTCCCTATGAAGAGGTAAGCCATATATATTTGCGGGAAACACATCCTCATATTGCTGCAACATTGAATATTTTTTTAGTATTTTGATTTTTTCTTTCCCAGTGTTATTAGATTCCTTATCGCTGGATATTTGTAGAAAAAGTAATTTATGGCCCTTCCAGTAATTTTGTTTAGCCTACATTGTTGTGATTAGTTTGACTGAGATTGGTTTTCGCTTGTCATGTAATGTTATGTAACACACTCCTCCCATACTTACCCAAGCTAACTATTCCACCAGGGTAAATATGTGACAAGGAGTTACTATAATATGATTCAACTTCCAAAGTACATTTAAGGAAGTGGAATTGACAAACCAAAACCAAACTAACCTTCCTCATGAGTTATAGTGTTGAAGAATCTTGGGCAAATAAGTGTAGTGTGATTCTTCGTTACTTGATAACAATTTGTGGAGTCTTTTTACTTTTTCTTGTTAGCTTAATATTCTTCTTATTATTATTAATACATATGCGTGTACTTCATCAAACTTCTACCAAAACATAAGAAAAAGAACACAAGATGTTGGCTCTTTGTTAGGGCCAAAACCTCTCTTCTCTTGAGAGGAAAAACCTTTGGTAAGTTTTCTCTTATTGAAGCTTATTTCTTAACCAATGCCAAACCCTAGACCCTTGACTAGAAGAACCTCCAAGCACAAGTCAAGTCCTTCCTTTTCTTTGCACTATGTTTCCCCGACACTTTGTCTACCTCCTTCTGGCACTTTGTTCCCTGACACTTCTTCCTTCTTCCAACACTTTGTTCTTCCTTCCAATGTAAGTAGATCTTCTAGAAGAGATAATTTTCCTTAGTGATATACTTCACCTAAGGATACTCATTCCTTATCTTGATCATTTGATTTCCTTCTTGGTGTATGGTGGAAGGCTTAGTGTGATAACGTTGCAACCCTAATTCTCGCACATGTGGGAGGTACCCTAGAGAATTAGGGTCATTTTTCCTTTGATAGAGAGATAGGCTTCTTCGCTTGACTTGGGAGGCCTTGTAGGTCTAATTTCAAAACCACCAACACTAATTCATGAACTGTTTGATTTGTTGTTATACCTGCAGACTTACCCACCTCTTCTTCACATGTGTGACTGTTTCTATCCATAGAATCAGTCCTCTTCACTTCGCCCTTATTCCTACTTCCTTTGTTTGTCTTGGAGACCCTTTAGACTTATGTTCTTATCCCAAACAATGAAGTTTGTGCAAATTTAATAGAGGGTTTTTGTGACACCAGAGAGAACCTCTCTTTCTTCGTACGTGTGACTATCTTTTAGCCCTAGAACAAACTTCCAAGGCTTCGATATTTCTTCCTCCTTTTTCGCTATACTTGTAGACCCTTTTTTCGTCCCTTCTTTACCCTTTTTCTCGACTATTGATTTTAGAGAGATGAATGACGTTGAGAGGGAGTGGACAACCTCTATATATAGAGGATTGTCCCTCCTTTAGGCCGACTTGAGGCCGACTAGCTGTCCTTAGGCCGACTTGACTATTTCTTCGTTATTTTCTTTGTTTTGCTTCTTGAGGAGGACGTTGTTGCATGGAGAGGACTTGTACTTGTCTTGGAGGTATTCCTTTGACCTTTATACTATTTTATACATAGTGTAACATGCCCTTAAGGTCTTCAATATTTTCTTTTGACTATTTGACTCACCTATAGCACTTTAACTTGTGCTAGACCTATTTCAATGAGAAAGAAACTCATTGACATATATTATAAAAATAATATTTCTTTTCTTGAATAAATACAAATATCAAACGTACATTTATGAAGACAAAACCTAGTTACATTTTCTTCAACACTTCCTCTTAACTAGGGAGGTATTTGTAGTGTCCTATCTAGGGTGCTAGATTAGGCTATATTTATTATCGGCCAGGATCAGTAAACTTCGAGGCATGCGTCTACAATCTATAGACATAAAGGATTCCTAACTAAGTGTTCGTGATGATAAGTTACAGAACTTCTTTACGGAAGGTTGAGGTATGCTCCCTATCACCTGGACACTCAAGTCACTCAATTCATCTACCTATTCTAAAAACACTGTGTATTACTTAAACCAAGATTTCAATCCCCTTACGAGGATACTGTGCATAAAACCCCTGTTCAGTGAACACTCAGCATTCAATGTTTATCATTCATGAAAGATTGAAATATACTAGAATCATAAGCACACTTAAAATTCAAATATATGAGTAACAGGGTTCATGAAGATGCTCTTAAAAATAACGAAAGATCAGATCCCTTACAGGATACAATTCAACGATTTCTACGATGAATCCATCAAGCTACCATCATAAACATTACTCATACGAATTTCTAATTAAATCAATGAAAGCATAAACTAAACTCTAATCACTGTGCATGCTATTGAATATTCAGAAGTTGCAAATAAAATGAAATGACAGTATACCTGTTCCACGCAGGGCCCGTCCGCGTTTCAAAGGTATACTGGACTGTGCTCAAGCAACTATAGAATCAATGTAACAAGGAAATCGTGACTACAACCGTGTTTTTGGTATTAAGTTCAAAACTCTGTTTTCAAAACGATACAATGATAACCCCACACTGACAACACATAACTGTGTTTACATATGTTTTTACAACGTTTACATTTCGGAATGAATGTACATTCGTGATGCGGCTATTGCCGCTTTTGCTATGGCATAGTTTTTTAAGTTGTTTCTATTCTGAACCAATTTCAAAAAGGAATAAAACTAAATCGATTTAGAACCCTATGCTGTTGCTGCTTTTGTCGCCAACATGTTGTGCTTTGACAGTCATTGACCATGCCTTTAGGAGCGTTGGTTCTGCTGTAGGATAGGTGTTCGTCCATGCTTGTACATTCTACTTTTCATCCCTACCCTTTGCTTTAGCCTAGCTGTCATGCCATATGTCAAACAATAAACCAATTACAGGATGTTGCAACTTCCTGTAGTCTTTTTGTCAAAAATCCCTATTTTTTTAACATAAAACTCATAAATCAATTCTAATGTATTTAACAACTATAATACTGTTAACTAATCAATTTCAAGGGGTCTAAGAGATGTAGGAAGGAAAAAGGTAGGCAAACGATGTGTTTCAAGAGGAAAAAGGAGGTCAAGGAATGATACAACATCGCTCCCCGACTTAATGAGTTAGCATGACCTCATGCTAATCCCGATGTGCTTCCTTTGAACTCTGTCCCTACCTGTACCTCTGCTGCCCTCAACAATGTATCCACATTCTTCTTCACCTGGGCATCTTTCTGACCATGGAGCTCATTCTTTAAACTTTTGTACTTTTCCTTGAGGACCTTCTTTTGGTTGTACCATTTAATGGCCCACTTACAAATATCTGTTTGTTCAGCTTCAAGTTCCTTAATTTGTTCCCTTAACTTTTCATTTTTTTGTTGAGTCTCTTTACTCTGTGCTCTGAGCATTTCATTTTCTTTCTTGATAACGTTTTCCAGCATATTAGCCTCCATTAGTTCTTCCTTTAACTTTTCAATTTGCTTCTCCAGTTTCTTCTGTTTCTTAATGGCAGGTTGTGAATCTTTTTCTTGCCTGTTGTTGCTTTCAACCTCCATCTCAGCTCCTGGTCCAGGTTGTGAGTGGGCA
The DNA here is from genome assembly GCA_031772625.1 of Pinus tabuliformis. Classification (NCBI taxonomy): domain Eukaryota; kingdom Viridiplantae; phylum Streptophyta; class Pinopsida; order Pinales; family Pinaceae; genus Pinus; species Pinus tabuliformis. The sequence goes on along the minus strand of CM062809.1, from coordinate 924,224,722 downwards.
CTACTTTCAATATCCATCGGCATAGGTGCATTTGATTCAGGCTGGTCTTCTTGTAGCTGGGCCTTTGATGTTCTCCTGGTTCTTCTTGAATAGGTGGTAAAAATTTTATCTTGCTCTGCTTTCCGAGCATCCTCTTTTCTCATTTTCCTCATCCTTATACTGCTAACAGGTGGAGGTACCTTGCTTGCTTTGTGTATAGGAATCTCTTCATCGATATCATTCATGAATCCTGAGTTTTCCTGTGGTTCTTCCTTGTCCTCTTCGTTTTTAATTTGGTTAGCAGCCAAGAACTCCTTCCACGTTTTCCCTCTTCTCTGCAATTCATACTCAATAAGAATTTTAATTAATCCAAAGTGATATAAGCTCTTGTCTTTGTTACCTTTCTGCTTTTGGATGGTCTTGGACATTTTGGTTAGGCTTTGCAAGAGGAAGTATGGCAGACTGATAACACACTGTCCTTTCAAATGTAACAATAACTTGATATGGTACAAGTAAACAATACTGTAGCGGCCTTCACAAGTTACAAACTTTTGGATGATATAGACCATCTCGTCCCAGGGATGCACCAGCCAACTTCTTGGGATGCCTTTCTTCCAATTAACGGACGAAACCCTGGATCTGCACATAAATTGAGTCCATGATTTCTCTTTAAATTGCTTTGTCTTGAAGTACTTCTCCCCTTCTGGGCTGATCCCTAGGGCTTGAGCTATGGTGTCTTCCGAAACTCTGAATGAAAAATTACCTATCAGAGCTTTCTCTCCGTTGAATGTAAAAGCGAACTATTTGGTGACCTCTTCATTACTTCCACGAAATTTCTCTAAAAAGGGCAGCCACTGTATTTCTTTAAGAATTGAAATGCAATCTTCGTGATATTGGGAACTGTCGAATATGCTTGGTTCGACCCTATTGGTCATTTTGGCCGAGAGTTGTGCTCTAACTCTTCTTTGTTTATGTTTTACAAATTCAACAAAGAAGTTTTGATTTGTTACCTTTTATCTTCCACCCCAATACTGTTGACCTAGTGGCGTCCTCGGCTCTTTAACACTAGCTCCTTTAGTAACCCAAACGATGCTCGATTGACTATCTTGTAATAGAGGTCGAACCCAATTAACTACATTTTCCTTTTGTGGCGCTTGCTACTTTCAGTCTTTACTGTTGAAGTCACAGGAGTCGAATGCTAACATAGAACAACTGAAAACGATAATGAAATAACCGGCTTAACTCAATTCATAACATATTCATCTTTTGAAACAGAGGAATGGCTGTACTGGTCGTATGGATGCCATCATAGAAACACTAGAAGCATATATATGAAGTACTGGGATATGATTCCGGGTAGTCGTTTGCATCATTTGGCTTCATCGGGTGTTTAAATCATAATTCGGCCGTTTCAAACATAATGAACAAGCCCGCATGACATTTGGTTTCCAAACAATTCACCACGTGTCCTGCTTCTATTGGTACCCGGCCAAATAGAAATGTTGGGATGGCTGTAGGGTCTAACTGGTTGGTAACAGAGATTGAAAAGGGTGATATGAGAGGGGATTAACAAAATCATATAAGTATGAGAGGGGTTGGAGTATTGGAAGATGATAGGGATTAACAATAGGATAACGAGTGATAGGTATGGAGGTGTCTCTGAAATTGATCGTAGCAGTCACAGTTATTAAATTTAACATTAAAAATTAATCTAAGAATTTAAATGTTAAGAATAAGGAGTACATTACACTTTTGTTGGTTGTTCAAGCATTGCATTGGCATGCTGGGTAGGGCTAGTCTCTTTTGACTATTCTTTGTTGTTCATAACAGGTCCCCTGAGATAGATTCGAATGCAACAGGTCCCTCTAAGATCTTGAAGATCTTCATGCAGCTTCTTTGAAATCCGGAAAAAGAATTATATGTATACAGGTTCCTTGATCTTTGGTATTTGATGAAGTCTTGGTGCCCAGCAACCTGTGGATCCTTGTAGAAACTTGATGAAGCTTTGTTGAAGTAATCCTGAAGTAACACTCTCTTAATAGGTCCCTTTTATGTGTCTTAAACAGGTCCCATTACCGCTGGTGTTGGTAACATGGTCTTCTGGACAGAACAGGTCCCCCTACATAATGTTTTTAACCAGGTCCCTCTGAGATAAAACAATGACAAAACAACTTCTTTATTGAAATATGGAATGCTGAAATAAATTGCTTTGGAAATTTACAGTGAGGAGATGAGATAAGAAATCTTTTAAGAATTTACAATGGAGAGATAAGAGAACAAAATGTTGATGCTTCTCTCCCCCACTAAAGTGTTGACTTGTCCTCAAGTCATTATTCAGTTGATAAATCAAACAGGGAACAAAAGAAAAGGAATTCTTACCCGCCAACAAATTGGTTTTCAAGTAAGAATTTTGGGTTAGAGTGTGCCAGAGTCTGGTTTTCACATCTAACCCATTGTTATTTTTTTTGTTGTGTTTGTTTTTTTTTTCTTTTTTTTAGATTTTGTTTTGTTTTTTTTTTTTTTTTTTTTTTTTTTGAATTTCTAAATTGAAATGAAATGAACTAAGGCAGGGATACTGCAGCTGAAGGCTGCAGTATCTCAACCTCTCTTTGTTGAGATACTGTTTGGAGAAAATTTTGCTTGCTGATGGGCTTAGTGTAAAGTTTCAGGCGATGACCGTTGACAGTAAAGGAATGACCTTCTCCATCAATAGTTTTGAGCTTGACTGAACCATTGTCGTAAGCCTGAATAATTTGGTATGGGCCCATCCAATGGGTGGTAAACTTGGCTTTATGATCTCTGAATTTAGAGTCAAAAAGTAAAGCCCAGTCGCCTTCCTTGAACTGCTTCTTCTTGATATGTGCATCATGCCACTGCTTCCTTTGTTTTTGCATGAGGATTGTGGTTTCCTCTGCTTGCTGCCTCATCTCATCCAGCTGGTTCAACTGCTAAATTCTTTCTTGTTGTGCTTGGTCCAGGTCAATTTGCAAATCTGCAGCCAGTTTGAAAGTATGTATTTGAAACTCAATAGGAAGCATTACCTCTTTGCCATACACCAACTGATATGGTGTAAATCCTGTAGTATTCTTCCACGTAATTCTGTAAGCCCAGAGTGCATCTTTGAGCTTCTCTTCCCAATTCTTTCTGTTCATTGCCACAGTTTTAGTGATGATCCCTTCCAAAGTTTTGTTTGTGGATTCCACCTGCCCATTGGCCTGTGGATGGTAAGGTGTACTTCTTCTGTGCTTGATTTGGTATTTTTCTGTGATGTCCTTCACTAACTTTGAAGTAAATTGAGTACCCTGACCAGTCACTATTTCCCTTGGTACTCCATACCTTACAAAAATCTCTTCAAAAAGGAAATTTACCACTGTTTGTTCGGTGGCTCTAACTAGTGCTTTTGCTTCAGCCCACTTTGTGACGTAATTAGTACATACTAAGATGTACTTCTTACCATTGGAGGTTGGGTTAATGGGTCCTATGAAGTCTAGAGCCCATTTTTCGAATGGATCTAGGTGAACTTGTGGCTGAAGTGGCATCTCGTCTGTAGCTGTTGGCCTGCCCATTCTTTGGCAGCTATCACAACTCTTCACGTACTTCTTGGAATCCTTAAAAATGGATGGCCAGTAGTATCCAAGACTAAGAACTTTGAATGCTGTTCGCTTAGCTGCAAAATGCCCACCACACGGTTCATCATGGCAAGATTTTAAAATATCAATTATCTCATCATTTCTTACACATCGTCTAATAATCATATCATAACCAGTGTAAAATAAATCGCCATTAATCCATGAGTATCGAGCACTTTGTTTGACTAGTCTCTTCTTTTCCTTTGGAGTAAAGTATGGAGGTGTCCTTCCTGTAGACAAATAATTGGCCAAGTCAACATATCAAGGATTCACTATGGAAATTTCAAATAAATTTTCATCTGGGAAATAATCTTCGACCGGAACAACCTCACCTGGATTTTTCAGTCTAGAAAGAAAATCTGCCACCTGATTCTGTTTACCTGGTCTATCTAACACTGTGATGTTAAATTCCTGTAACAATAATAACCATCTGGTAACTCTGCCACTAGTTATTGGTTTATTCATTAAATGTCTAATGGCAGAATGATCAGTATGTACAAAGACTTCATAACCAGTTATATAATGTCAGAATTTATTCACAGCATATATGATGGCAAGTGTCTCCTTTTCTGTGACTGTTTAGTTTGACTCTGCAGGTGTTAGATTTTTGCTAATGAAATAAATGGCATAATTACAAGATTCCTCTTTTTGGCCTAATGAGGCACCCACTGCAGTGTCAGATGCATCTGTAAAGATATGAAATGGTAGGCTCCAGTTAGGCCCTCTTAAGACTGGTGCGGTTGATAACTTCTTTTTGAGTGCTTCAAATGCTTGTTGGCAGTTCTCATTCCAGTTGAAAAGTACATCTTTTGTTAGAAGCTTAAACAAAGGTAAAGCTATTTTACTAAAATGTTCAATAAACCTTCTGTAATAGCTTGCATACCCAAGGAAACTTCTTACCTCTCTTTGATTCTTTGGAATTGGCAAATCAACAATGATCTGGATTTTTGCTGGATCAACTTTGATGCCTTGAAAAGAAATATAGTGGCCTAATACTATCCCTTTGTTCAACATCATAAAGCACTTTTCATTGCTCAGGGACAGATTAGCTTCAATACATCTTTTCAAAACTCTTTCAAGGTTCTCTAATGCATGTTCAAATGAATTGCCATATACTGAAAAATCATCCATGTAAACTTCAACACAATCATGAACTAAATCAACGAAAATAGCTAATATAGCTCTCTGAAATGTCGCTGGAGCATTGCAAAGTCCAAATGGCAAAACATTATAAGCATAAGTGCCCCAAGGACAGGTGAATGTGGTTTTGTCCTAGTCTTCTGAGGCTATTCTGATCTGGTTGTAGCCACTGAAACCATCAAGAAAAGAAAATGATGATTTCCCAGCTAATGTGTCTAACACTTGGTCAATAAATGGTAGTGGGAAATAATCTTTGAGCGTTGCTTTGTTCAATTGTCTGTAATCAACACAAATGCGCCACTTACCATTTTTCTTTGGCACTATAACCAATGGGGATACCCACTGACTGTCAGAAATAGGATATATAAAATTAACTCTCAACAGTTTTTGCAATTCTTCTCTGACAATATCCTAGAGCATGGGGTTCATTCTTCTCTACGGTTGCCTCACTGGTTTGATGGTACTATCTGTATAAATATGGTGAGTGCATGTGTCGGGATGAATCCCATGCATATCGGTGTAGTCCCAAGCAAATGCTTTCTGGTATTTTCTCAATAGTCGAATCAATTTCTCTTTCTGAGATGAGTCTAGGTGATTGCCTATGTTCAGAGTTTTCCCTAGACTAATCTCTATGATCTGACTCTGTGTGTTTGTGATGGATTGAACTGGAAAAATATCGTGAAATGTGGCTTGCAAAGATTGAATGGTGCATGTTTCTTGAAAATTTTGGGCTAAAAGTACATCTGCAGCATGATACTGGTCGTTTCTCAAATTTTCGGAAATATCAGGTTGAGAAAGGAACAATTCTACCAAATCATTATTATTTTGTTCTTGGAAATCATAGATTTGGTCAATGCTAAAAACAGATTGTACTTCTTCTTTATCATTGTATTTATCATCAAGCCATAAATTGTGTGTTACTGCTGGTGATTGTGCCGATGGATAAAGAGTGAGTTGTTTCCTTTCAGTCCCTCTTGAAATAATCATGTTGCCCGATCGACATCCTATGAATGCATCAGCAGTCGCTAACCATGGTCTACCAAGGATGATAGGGTGCCCTCCTAAATTGGATTTGGGTTGAAGAACTAAGAAGTCCACTGGATACTCCCAAGAGTCTAGTGAAACAATTATGTCCTCCAAAATCCCTTCAGGAATCACTTTAGACCTATCGGCTAGTTCTAGAACAATCGTTGTGTGTTGCAAATTTATGAGCTGGAGTGTTCTCATGGTTTCAAGAGTCATGACATTTATTGCGGCCCCAAGATCTATTAAAGTGTTTGGAATCTGTATGTTGTTAATGATTGTAGTAACTCGGGGGATACCAGGATCAACATACTTTTCCATCGAGATGGTATTTGTCATAAGGCCAGCTAAATGTCCTATAACATGAATGGTTTGTGGATCAATCCTTTTCCTAGTGGGCTTCTTAAGACACATTTCTTTGATTGCTTTAGTGTATATGGGAATGTCTTTTATGGCTTGGAGTAGCGGAATTTTTATATAGACATTCTTGAGCTCATCTAAAACATCAAACTGTGGTATGGACATTGGAAGTTTCATTTGGACCAATCAGTCTGGAAAAGGTGGATGCAATGGTTGCATTTGCTTATCTTTGGTATCATCGTTTGGTTTTCTTTGATTTGTCATTTCATTTTCATTTTCTGTGTTTTCTTCTTGTTTATCTGTTATTGGAGAATCTTTGTGGAGTACCCTACCAGACCTCAAGTTGATATTTTGCAAGGGTAGTGTGGGATATGAGGTTCCCTCTTCTACATTGTAGGCTGGCCTCTCTGCTCTGTTATTTGGATTTGGGACAGTTTGAGCAGGAATTTGAGTAGGTCTGGGAGGTTGTGAGTTAGATGGAAATTGTAGTTGTGGTGGATTTATTAGTGGAGGAGCAGGCAGTGCTTGTTGAGTAGGTTGAGGTTGGTAGACAACTTGCTGCTGAGGATACTGCTGATATGGTTGAGGATGTGATGAGTATGGCTGATGATATTGTTGATATGGCTGTGAATATGGTTGGTATGATTGAGGATATGTATGATAGGATTGAGAGTATTGTTGAGATGGTCTCCATTGTTGCTGTGGGTGATTTTGGCGCTGCCATGGCATGGGTACATTCCATGAATTCTGAGCATACATTTGATCATTTACAAGAAATTGCAAATTTTGATTTGGAAACATACCTTGAGGTGCTGGCCTTGGCTACCATGGTCTCTTTGTGCCCATGTAATACACGTTTTCCATCTCTGCATTAGCTGCCATATTACAGTTCTGCAAAACCTTAACTTTAGGACAATTAAATATATCATGATGTTCAGTACAGAAGGCACAAACTTGGATGTTTTCTAATGGGCAGTCTTTTAAGGCATGTTTCTTCCGGCATTTTGGGCAGAAGATAACTATTATCTGATCTTCATCTTCTTGTTTCTTCTTAGCTTTTAGAGTGTCAATTTGGTTCCCTAGGGTGCTTAACAGATCTGTTTTAAATTCTTCTAACAGATTCCCTATTTCAGCCCTTGTGACACTTGTTGAAGCAGATTTTGTGACTTTGGATGACAAGGTTCTTTTTCCAATTTTATCTTTGCTCCTTGAATACTTTTCGCATAATTCAACGATTTCTTCAAAAGGTAAGGTATAAATGTCACCTTTGCCCATCAAATTAAGATCATCCATGTATTCCTCTTGGATGCCTTTCAAAAATATTGTGCGGATTAGATCAAGAGGCATAGTTCGGTGTTTGGATTTTTGTAAGTTGTAGACAAACCGTTCTAAGTATTCCTCCAAGGTTTCATCCTCTTGTTGGCTCATTCTAAAGATATCGTCTTTGGAATCTTTGGATCTACAATAAGGTTGATATTTCCTTAGAAATATTCTTCTCATGCCATCCCAATCAATTATCGCATGCTCACCAAGCCTCATGAACCATCTCAAGGCTGATGCCTTTAATGTCGCTGGGAAGAGTCTAAGCCTATGGGCATCATCTGTGTAACCATATGTTTGACATACAATGTCAAACTCGAACAAGAATGAGTCTGGGTCTTCCGAAGCCATACCATAAAAGTTTGGTAGCACGGATGGAGGTATGTTTTTCATTTTGATCTCATCATCTTCTTGTGGTTCATGTATAGGAAACTTAAAGGTTGACTCTTCTTCATCTCTTTGTCCTTGATTTGGTACTGATCCATCTCCTTCCTCAGCCATTCTAATAGGTTTCTCTGTGTCAGTGTCACTTGTTTTAAAGAGGAGATTAAAGACAGATTGTTCGGTCACTGTGCTACTTTCTCCTTGTGTGGAGGATCTAGGAAAGTGTTTCTTCTGTGATTTATGTGCTAATAAAGTTTGCCTTTCGATGAGAGTAAGTCTTTGTCCTGACTTTTGTTTATCCTCTAATGCTTGTATGGTGACTTCCTCAGCTGGTGTTGTATTTCCTAAAGAGTCTGCTCCTGATGATGGGTTAGTTTTTGGATGGGGGGTTTTTATGAATCTACCTTGATTGTCTCTAAATCTAGGCATAAATGAACATGATTTCTAAATTTATGTTTTTGCTCGTTTTTATTGAATTTTTTTAGATCCTTTAACTACGCCTCCCCAGCAACGACGCCAAAATGTAGTGTCCTATCTAGGGTGCTAGATTAGGCTATATTTATTATCGACCAGGATCAGTAAACTTCGAGGCATGCGTCTACAATCTATAGACATAAAGGATTCCTAACTAAGTGTTCGTGATGATAAGTTACAGAACTTCTTTACGAAAGGTTGAGGTATGCTCCCTATCACCTGGACACTCAGGTCAATCAATTCATCTACCTATTCTAAAAACATTGTGTATTACTTAAACCAAGATTTCAATCCCCTTACGAGGATACTGTGCATAAAACCCCTGTTCAGTGAACACTCAGCATTCAATGTTTATCATTCATGAAAGATTGAAATATACTAGAATCATAAGCACACTTAAAATTCAAATATATGAGTAACAGGGTTCATGAAGATGCTCTTAAAAATAACGAAAGATCAGATCCCTTACAGGATACAATTCAATGATCTCTGCAATGAATCCTTCAAGCTACCATCATAAACATTACTCATACGAATTTCTAATTAAATCAACGAAAGCATAAACTGAACTCTAATCACTGTGCATGCTATTGAATATTCAGAAGTTGCAAATAAAATGAAATGATAGTATACCCGTTCCACGCAGGGCCCGTCCACGTTTCAAAGGTATACTGGACTGTGCTCAAGCAACTATAGAATCAACGTAACAAGGAAATCGTGACTGCAACCGTGTTTTTGGTATTAAGTTCAAAACTCTGTTTTCAAAATGATACAATGATAACCCCACACTGACAACACATAACTGTGTTTACATATGTTTTTACAACGTTTACATTTCGGAATGAATGTACATTCGTGATGCGGCTGTTGCCGCTTTTGCTATGGCATAGTTTTTAAGTTGTTTCTATTCTGAACCAATTTCAAAAAGGAATAAAACTAAATCAATTTAGAACCCTATGCTATTGCTGCTTTTGTTGCCAACATGTTGTGCTTTGACCGTCATTGACCGTGCCTTCAGGAGCGTTGGTTCTGCTGTAGGATAGGTGTTCGTCCATGCTTGTACATTCTACTTTTCATCCCTACCCTTTGCTTTAGCCTAGCTGTCATGCCATATGTCAAACAATAAACCAATTACAGGATGTTGCAACTTCCTGTAGTCTTTTTATCAAAAATCCCTAATTCTTTAACATAAAACTCATAAATCAATTCTAATGTATTTAACAACTATAATACTGTTAACTAATCAATTTCAAGGGGTCTAAGAGATGTATGAAGGAAAAAGGTAGGCAAACGATGTGTTTCAAGAGGAAAAAGGAGGTCAAGGAATGATACCAAATCCGGTTTATACACGCCCGGGTGTTCTTTAAGTATGAGCTTCTAGCAATCTTCTTATCTTGGGTTCCCAACCCTCAAATAATATTAGTCCTCTTGCCTACTCTTGTCTTGGATGCCCTACACATCCTCAAAGAGTATCAGATGCCATATGATTACCTAATCCTCCCATTCTTTCTTCCCAAGTTAAGACAAGAATGTTGTGTCTATATTTCCATTCATGGCTTTCATCTAGACTTACGACTGTTAGTCTTGGTCTAGTGCATGACCCATGAAATGGAAAAACACAATTGTCACACCTTTGAAATCAAGGGTGATCCAAAACTCCCTCTTGATCAAGGACTTGTTAGAGCTCCCTCTTAACTAGGGACTCTTTCATTCATCAACAACTTCTTCTTCATGTATCCTTCAGCTGTTTGATCTCCTTCCTTTCTTTGATGTCATGAAGGAGGTGTTCGATATTTCTTCCTCCTTTTTCGCTATACTTGTAGACCCTTTTTTCGTCCCTTCTTTACCCTTTTTCTCAACTATTGATTTCAGAGAGATGAATGACGTTGAGAGGGAGTGGACAACATCTATATATAGAGGATTGTCCCTCCTTTAGGCTGACTTGAGGCCGAATAGCTATCCTTAGGCCGAATTGATTATTTCTTCGTTATTTTCTTTGTTTTGCTTCTTGAGGAGGACGTTGCTGCATGGAGAGGACTTGTACTTGTCTTGGAGGTATTCCTTTGACCTTTAAACTATTTTATACATAGTGTAACATGCCCTTAAAGTCTCCAATATTTTGTTTTGACTATTTGACTCACCTATAGCACTTTAACTTGTGCTAGACCTATTTCAATGAGAAAGAAACTCATTGACATATATTATAAAAGTAATATTTCTTTTATTGAATAAATACAAATATCAAACGTACATTTATGAAGACAAAACCTAGTTACATTTTCTTCAATACTTCCTCTTAACTAGGGAGGTATTCATACAACATTACAAGGTGTTTAGCTATTATCAATCTTGAATGATTCACATAAGAGAAACTAGATTTGAAATCCATGTGTCATAGCATCATATGCATCAACATTGTCACAATGCAAGGCCTTTAGTAACAACTCCATCTCTTCATGAGATCATGAGCTACAATGCTAGCGAGACCAATGATTTATAGACACCTTCATCATTGTCTCTCAATGTAAATACACGCCCGGGTGTTCTTTAAGTATGAGCTTCTAGCAATCTTCTTATCTTGGGTTCCCAACCCTCAAATAATATTAGTCCTCTTGCCTACTCTTGTCTTGGATGCCCTACACATCCTCAAAGAGTATCAGATGCCATATGATTACCTAATCCTCCCATTCTTTCTTCCCAAGTTAAGACAAGAATGTTGTGTCTATATTTCCATTCATGGCTTTCATCTAGACTTACGACTGTTAGTCTTGGTCTAGTGCATGACCCATGAAATGGAAAAACACAATTGTCACACCTTTGAAATCAGGGGTGATCCAAAACTCCCTCTTGATCAGGGACTTGTTAGAGCTCCCTCTTAACTAGGGACTCTTTCATTCATCAACAACTTCTTCTTCATGTATCCTTTAGCTGTTTGATCTCCTTCCTTTCTTTGATGTCATGAAGTCTTTGTTCGAACTTCTTATAGGTAGGGCACCATCCATCAATCACTTTCCTTCCTGGTTTGTCATGTCCTTTTTTCCTTTGTGGAAAGTGTCTTTCTTACTATACATTAGGTTTTCTTGTCATCTGGATAATCCTTTTTCATATATCCATTCTTCTGAATACTCTTCTCATGGATGCTTCATTGTATTTGCTTGTTTATATACTTCGACCTAGTAGCCCATCATGACTTCATCCTGATATTTATTCAACATTGCTTTTTATTTTGTTGGATGGCTTATTTATCATGACATCTTTGTAGAGTATAATCAGTTATCTGTATTTTTCATATCTGCAAGGCCTTCATAGGTGTCAAGGGTCCTTCCTTCCTTTTTCAGAGTTGTCCTTCCTTCTTTCAGGATGTATCTTTAAAGTATCTTATCAGATAGTGATTCTTGGTGATCATGGTGTTCTTCACATGCTTGATCTCTTTCTTCATTCACTTCTTCTTAGATAGCGAGGTCAACCATATTATGCTTCTTGTGAGAGCATTTCTTCATTTCTTTCTTCCTAGACTAGTCAACATTTCTTCTTGCTTTGTAGTCAGCAACCTTATACTCCTTATATGAGCATATTCTTTTGTTTAACTTTATTTCATTGTAGTACATGCCTTCGAGCATGTTCTTAGTGAAAGAGATTCTTTGATACTTGATCATGTTATAGAACTATTCCCATGACTAAACTTTGATGCATACATATCTCATCTTGATTCTCCTTTGATCATCTTAGCTTCATTTGGTTGTGCTTGGTGTGGCCCTTCTTGCTTCATATTAGCTTTCCTACATATCATCCTTTTCTTGAATCCCATGAATGGGATTCCAAATGAGACATCTTCTTTGGTTTATGAAACTTCTTTTTAAGATTCCATCATAGGATCTTAAAGACCCTTGCCTTACAAATGCTTCTTTTCTTTTGATGATGGAGGTCTTACAAGATTCTTTTTCATGATCAATTTTCTTTCATATTGGATGAGGTCCTGTTCTAGGTATTCTCCTTCTTCATGAATATCTTGAGCTATGTTCATCATGCTCCAATATTCTAGAAGATATTTCTAACCATGCATTTTTGTTCTCATTTATAAATTCTATGAGTATCTAGAACTCTATGTACTTCATGTTTCTAGATTCTAGAATATTATTCAAGCTATGCAATTTTATTTTATTCTGACACGCTCCTATCCTACTCAAAACCTTGAAATAAGACTTGAAATAAATAGTTTGACCTGGTCATAGTAGAGATCCAGAGGATCTTCCTTCTTTTGCTTCTTTTCTTATTCTTTCACCTCTTGAGTCATGTGATATTCTTCCCTCTTTCTTTTGTTTTTGTTGTCCTTCTCAAGCTTAAGACAATTCCTTTTGTAGTGTCCATATTCTTGGCATCCAAAACATTGGATTTTGGACATGTCTTTGTTGTTTGTTCTTCGTGGACCAAATTTGCCAAATTTTCCCTTTCTCTTGGCCATGGTAGAAAATGCTTTCTCCTTTGATCCCACATCTTCCTTTGCTTTTTCTGGTTTCCTCTGTCCTGGATAGGGACCACATTTCACTGAGTGTGGTTGCTTCCTTCTTGGAATATATGCTTGACGTGAAGTTGCCCCAATCCTCCAGTAGAGCATTGAGTGCTATAGTTGTGATCTCTCTGTCAAGCATGACTTCTCCAAGCTCTCGAAGTTGATTTCTCATTTCAGATATTTTCATGAAGTAGGGAGCTATTCCTTCCTTTGTTATCTTCATATTGTAAAATTCATTCCTTAGAGATATTAGTTCTCCAGTTGTGGATACCGAGAATAGCTCTACTAGCTTATCATAAATTTCTATTGATGTTTCAAATTTGGAGACATAAGGAATGAGAGAGTCTTTGATTGATTTTATTAAAATCCTTTGTGCTCTTGTCTCATCCTGATTGGACTTAGCTAAGGCTTGATTTTGTTCCTTAGTAGAGATAGTGATTTTCCCTTTGATATGTTCTAGAAGTTCATTCTCCTTGAGAAGTAAATCATTCCTCTTCTTCCATGAAAGAAAGTTATTGGTAACTACCAATTGATTGTTTTCCTTGCAAAAAGACATTGGTGTATATTCAGAAGGGGACATGTACTTACTTTATAGACTTTGAGATGTAGTGGATTTTCTTTCTCCTTGAAGACTTGATGGCTTGCCTTCCTAGGATTTTGATGTTCTTCAAGTTTCCTTCTCCAAGTCGACTTTCGTGATGATGAGATTTTCTTGATGACTTGTAGCTTGATGTAGGTCTTGATTCAATCTACTCTTCTTTGTAGGTGCCTTTATGTAAGGTTGTTCTTCTTGCTATGTAGTCTTCCTTGGTGAATGATAGGTGATAGGCCTTCTTTTCCTTGAGTAGATTTGCCTTGATGCTTCAACCTTGTAGATGACTTTCCTTGATGAGTGTTCTTGAGATGCCCTTTCCTTGATGTGTCACCTTAGCTCTGATACCATGTTGAAGAATCTTGGGCAAATAAGTGTAGAGTTATTCTTCATTACTTCATAACAATTTGTGGAGTCTTTTTACTTTTTTTTGTTAGCTTAATCTTCTTATTCTTATTATTAATGCATGTTTTTTTACTTCAACAAACTGCTACCAAAACATAAGAACGATAACACAAGATGTTGGCTCTCTACTAGGAACAAAACCTCTCTTATCTTGAGAGGAAAACCATTAAGTAAGTTTTCTCTTATTGAAGCTTCTTTCTTGATCAATGAAAAACCCTAGACCCTTGACTAGAAGAACCTCCAAGCACAAGTCAAGTCCTTCCTTTTCTTTGCACTATGTTTCCCTAACACTTTGTCTACCTCCTTTGGGCACTTCATTCCCCGACACTTCGTTCTTCCCTCCACTGTAAGTAGATATTATAGAAGAGATACTTTTCCTTAGTGATATACTTAACCTAAGGATACTCATTCCTTCTCTTGATCATCCAATTTCCTTCTTGGTGTATGGTGGAAGGCTTAGTGTGACTGCACTGCAACCCTAATTCTCACACGTGTGGGAGGTACCCTAGAGAATTAGGGTCCTTTTTCCTTTGCTAGAAAGATAGGCTTCTTCACTTGACTTGGGAGGCCTTGTAGGCCTAATTTCGAACCCAACCGACACTAATTCATGAAACTTTTGATCTTTATGTTATACTCATAGACCTACCCACCTCTTCTTCGCACGTGTGACTACTTCTAGCACTAGAAACAATCCTCTTCTTTTTGGTCTTCTTCCTCCTTCTTTTGTTTGTCTTGGAGAACCTTTAGGCTTATGTTCTTATGCCAAATAATGAAGTTTGTGTGACTGTAATAGAGGGATGCTATGACAGCAAAGAGACCCTCTCCTTCTTCGCATGTGTGACTATCTTTTAGCCTTAGAATAGACTTCCAAGGCTTCGGTATTTCTTCCTCCTTTTTCGCTATACTTGTAGAACCTTTCTTCGTCCCTTCTTCACCCTTTTTCTCGGATACCTTCACTGATTTAAGAGATATGGATGACATTGAGAGGGAGTGGAAAAACTCTATATATAAAGGATTGTCCCTCCTTTATGCTGACTTGAGGCCGATTAGTTGTCCTTAGGCCGATTTAACTATTTCTTCATTATTTTCTTTGTTTTTCTTCTTGAGGAGGACCTTGCTCCATGGAGAGGACTTTTACTTGTCTTGGAGGTATTCCTTTGACCTTTATACTATTTTATACATAGTGTAACATGCCCTTAAGGTCTTCAATATTTTATTTTGACTATTTCACTCACCTATAACACTTTAACTTGAGCTAGAAATATTTCAATGAGCAAGAAACGCATTGACATATCTTATAGAAATAATATTTCTTTTCTTGAATAAATACCAATATCAAAAGTACATTTATGAAAGCCATACCTAGTTACATTTTATTCAACATACAGGACCCTTAAGGGCTAACCAAACACTCAAGATGCCCAACCCCGAAGTTAACTTTATTTTTAACTAAGCTAAACCCCCATTCACTCCCATGACAAACCCTCCATGCAAATGTAACCCTCCAATTTCTCCCAGAGCAAGGCCTCTCTGCGACTGCAGACTCTTTCACCAAGTTTTGTGTTAGTGACTGTGAGATTTAAGCCACTTTTTAGGCTAGTCTCAATACCACTACCCAGAACTTCATAAAACTTTTTAGAACAATGAATGAAACCAGGAAAAAGCATTTTACACAAAACTTAGATAGTAACTTGAACTAACTAAGCTTATCCATGACAAAAATTCATCAAACACATCATGAACATGTAATCTACAGGTCATGAATGTATATTTGAACATAGGGGTCTAAAACTTATCTGAGATTCACCAATAAGGTCCAATTCCCTCTCATAATATCTACAATAACATTTTTTAGTCCATTCATTCATCAACCATTCACATACTCATCAAACATGTCAAGAGTCGTAGATAACATACATCATATAATCAACATATAAACCATGACAACTTAGATATAATATTACCATCATAATCAATACATATATATATGACTCAAAATAGAAGAATAGATATTATTAACATATGAAAATGCCAACCAAGTCAGGTACTTCCATGTACCATCAGACCATAGATTGGGTTGAACCAAATCTTTCTTTCAATCAATCATCCACGTGCCATATTCCAAGCATGAATGTGGGATATCATGGAATAAACCACGAAAACCAAACCAAGGCTTCGAGAGGTCAAACCACCTCAACCCTCAACCAATGATTCCACCTCAAGATCATACATCACTAATCATCACCATATCGGTCTCTATATAAGTTTTCTAGGGCTACATTTTTTCCATCCCGACTTCTAGTACTAGTAGCCCAACCCACAACTGTCTTTGGGCTCAAGATCATTTTCCCAACCAAGGCTTCTAGGACTAGTAACTCAACCCACCAAGTGCTCCAAAGAATTTTTCCAGCCAAGGCTTCTAGTACTAGTAACTCAACTAAGGCTCCAAGAACTAATAACTCAACCCACAACCATAAGGAACATGAGCACCAAATAGAAACAAAAGGTAAAACCCACAACACCATGGCTATCCAGAAAATGGAAAGGCTAGGAAAAACCACTGTCAATCTAGGAAATCCTCCATGCCATCGATAAATCATAACCAAATAACCACATGTGTATGCCATGCATGTGAAAACTAGTAAGGATATCATACGTGCAACTCAGTACCTACAAGAAAAAACCATTGTAGTTGAGGATTTTGATGTTCCATTGCGCTTTCCTACTCTTCCTTTTCCTTCTTGCTCCAAATCCAAAGTATGCCACAATGCTCCAAGAGTGTTACATAATATTTTTTCACATTCCCAACTCTATACTTGAAGTTTTTTCCTTTGTGCCACTGTCGTCCCAAATGTCGTAAAGCAACAAAAGTTGTGTAAAATCATCCACCATGAATTATATGCTCAATACATCCTTGAAGATATGGATAGCTAATGTCATGAAGTAATTTTGGAAAAACTTAGAAAAAACCTAATTTGCAAGACCAATGCTACTTTTAGTAGGCAAATCCATGATGGTAACCATTTTTTTAACTAGTGACTAGCGCTGGCAGCGCACATTTTGATAGGAAAATTGCATTGGTCCTCTTCAGGCAGTTTCTCCAAAAATGGAGTAGAAGCTTCTCTTACTAGAAGCCTCGAGAATGACGAGCTAGTAGTTGTTGAATGAAGATATGGTTGAGTGCTCCCATTTAGATCCCTTGATCATACCTTTAGGGATATTACCTTTGGGATAAGGACCTTCTTCCCCCTTTGGTGGATATCTAACTCCCTCTCCCTCACTATAAATCTGTTCTTCACTTTCGTCAATGTGTTGGTCATTGCTCGTTGTCATTATTCTACTCGATTGGCTTAGATGCTTCCATTTTGGTGAGAGAGTAAAAGAGATCTTGTCAAGTTTGGTTTGGACTTGGAACCATCCTGAAGGAGGCCTTCAACATTAAGGCACCGGTTGTATGCTTCCCTCTTTGATTTAATCATTAATACAAATAATGTTTTACTTCCCATAAGCTTGTCTATGATAGTTTTATTAGTACAATACTCCTTGATATGTTCTATAACTTACATTGGAATGCATATGAAATGATATCTCTTGTTGTTGTCTTTTGATATCTCTTGCAGGTATTCAGATGCAAGGAATAGCGAGGAGCGATCCTGTGAGCTAAGGGATCAGGATCATCATCAAAGGTCGAGCGCATAGGAGAGAGGTAGGCCATATCCCTTTCTAATTTTTCATTATGATATAGGCTAGGGAAGTTTTCTTGTTTTTTCATGGTTGTTACTAGACCCACAAATTGGGCTAGAGGGATCGCTTCTATCAGTATAAGGAATTTCCTAGTTAAAAATTGGTGACTCCACTGGGGAAAATTCCTATGTACTTCCATATGTGGAACAAGATATCACCTCTAAGATACAACACTGGAAGATAACGAATTTATAGTGAGGGAGAGGGAGTTAAAGATCCACCAAAGGGGGAAGAAGGTCCTTATCCCAAAGGTAAGATCCCTAAAAGTAGGATCAAGGGCTCTAAATGGGAGCACTCGAACATATCTTCATCCAAAAACAACTAGCATGTCATTCTCGAGGCTTCTAGTAAGAGAAGCTTCTGTTCCATTTTTGGAGAAACTGCTTGAAGAGGACCAGCGCGGATTTTCCTATCAATAGTTGCGTAGCCAACACTAGTCAGTAGTTAGACAAAAGGTTTCGAGCATGTATTTGCCAACTAAAAGTGGTGTTGGTCTTGAAAATTAGGGTTTTTCACAAGTTTTTCCAGAATTGCTTCAAGACATTAGTTCTCCATCTCTTTAGGGATGTATTGAGCATATAATTCAGGGTGAATGAGTTTACACAATCTTTTTTTCTTGACGACATTTGTGATGGCAGTGACATAAAGGATGACACTTCAGGTATAGATTTGGGAATGTGAAAAAAAATTGTGTAATAGATGCCCCCCTAAAGCATGAAACTAGAACAGAAGGTGATGGTTGAAGTGCTTTATCAGTTAAGGCAAGGAGCTTGGAAGACTACTGTTAGGAGACCTGCAAATAAAACATGATACGATATATGACGTATCTATTATATACATATATGATATATACATATTCCTGATAAAACATCTGAATAGGAATCAAAATATAATACATGAATCCATGGTATGGACGCAACCATCCATTTGAAAAGGATCATGTCTATGGATCCACGACATGGGCGTAGCCATCCGTATGAAAAGGATCATGTATACAATCATGAATACTCAATAACTCCTCATAACCTGGATTTTAATAGATGAGATCCAGGGTCTTCATCTTTATCCAGATCAAAAGTATGAATATAACCATGTGAATAGATGTGCTGATGTCGAACATGGTAGAAACCACCTGGTTACCGATCAATAATGTAAACCGTTAACAGGCACGAGAGAAACCACCAATAATGGCGATGGCCCTCAACGTACACTAATACAATCTACAGGTGTGAATATGTGAGATGAAGTTGAACACTTGCCAAATCATTTGATCAAAGGCCAATGATGTAATCTTGTCATCGAACATGAAGAAATTTCCATTGAGGCATGCAAGCTCCAAGGTCCTAAAAGGGCGTTTCTAAATCAGCTTCTTGATAACAAGTTGAAGTAAATAGGAAGTGATCCATTGAAGGAGGGCCATAATTTTTCCCACATCATCGACATGAAACATAGTTTATCTCAAAATTATAGGAGTGATTTAGGATTTTTGCAGAGAGGGTCACATAGGTATAAGAGGTTTGACTTTTGCATATAGGAATTCTCTTGAACATATTGGTGACACGACTCCGGAGTTCAGAAGCACTTGACTCAAAATGGAATCGAAGGTCATGATGACAATAGGGGTGATCAAATCAGAGGCAAATGTATTTCCCAAATCTAAGAAGGCAAGTGGTGAAGAGAGGATATCCCAAACCCGATACAAGATGCATATGAGTGTCATGTTCAAGAGTGACAATGTTCCTTTACAAAAAATACAGGACATGTTTACTTCCATTTTTCCTCACTATTACTAGTGAGTACCTCTTTATTTTTAATCACAATGTTGAAGAGGATACCATATTCTTGTCATATAATTTCATTCTTCGGATGAATATATCCTAGCAAGTTTAACAAGCCCTAGGAAGGAGTAACTCGGTTTCATCATGGTGACAAGTCCTACGTTGTTTAATTTTTACAAGTGCAACGGAGGGGTAACTCGACATCTTTTTCATGTTTAGAGAGTTTTAAAAAGAGGAAAAAAGGAAACTCCAGAGGTCCCTTTTCATAGATAGTCTCTCGAATCCAAAAATGTAGAAAACAATATTCAAGAGAACCTCTTAACCATGTTTGACTAAGCTATTCCTTTTTCATAGCTAATCTATCTCAGTCTGGAAAAAGGTTAAACTTATACTTATTAGACATATTTGTTAGAAATTATATATTATGGAGCAATGGAACACATAAAATATTGCAGAAATATAAACACAGAAAACGCATAAAACAAGAGAGACACAGATATACGTGGTTCACCTAGTTTGGGCTACGTCCACCCAGAACAGCCAGTCCTTCCTTTCTATTATCTAGCAAAATGAAGAGACACAACCTACAGCAGATCCGCTGTAATATCCTCTGTTTTCTCTCACAGTCTCACCTCTATATTTCCCACTCACAGAATACACATCTATCACACAGCCTCAAATACAATGCCCTCATACAAAGAGAGGGGTTGCCTTCTAGGGAAAAAAAACCCTAAACTAAACATAAGTTCTACCGTCAGATCATCCGCCTAATGAACGGCCCAGATTGACTAGAAATTACTATACTTTTACAAGGCAATTTTACAGCTGTTTTTAGCTTCGGGGGCGCTGCCCCCAAAACCCCCCGCCAGGGAGGGGCTCCCAAAGGTCGCAGCCGCCCCCCCCTGGACCCCCCCTGCAGCGAATATTTTACGGGCGGCAACGGGGTCCAATGTGGCGATACCTTTGAATATAGAAGATAATCAGGCTCCACACCCAACAATCTCCCACTTGGAGACTGATTGTAGCAACTCCACCGCTGCTCCATTTGCTGGACAATGACTCCTCTTTGGACCTGGCTATTTCTCATCTTCATCGTCATCCTTGAAGACCAACTGAAACTGAGCATATTCTCAGTTTCTCCCTGGTTACAACTTTTGTTAGCATATTTGCAGGATTCTGGCTAGTGTGTATCTTTTCCAGCTTCAACTCTCCATCTTCCAACACTGATCGTATGAAATGGTACTTGAGCTGTATGTGTTTAGTCCTGGAATGAAATGTTGAGTTCTTTGCAAGATGAATGGCACTTTGGCTATCACTGTATAATGTGCCCATATCATGCTCCTTACCCAATTCACCTATAAACCTTTGTAACCAAATCATTTCTTTACTAGCCTCTGTAGCAGCAACATACTCTGCTTCTGTTGTTGAAAGTGCAACAACACTTTGGATTTTTGAAACCCAACTGACAACTGTTCCTCCAACAGTAAATACATATCCTGTAGTTCTCCTCCTATTACCTCTGTCACCTGCCATATCTGCATCAACATATCCTTGTAGAGAGATGTTTGAACCACCAAAGCATAATGCTTGATTTGTGGTACCTTTCAAATATCTGAGAATCCATTTCACTACCATCCAATGTTCCTTTCCTGGATTGTTCATGTACCTGCTTACAACTCCCACTGCATGTGCAATATCAGGGCTTGTGCAGACCATTGCATACATTAAGCTTCCAACTGCTGATGCATATGGAACTTTAGACATATAATCCATGTCTACTTGGGTCTTTGGGCACATTTCCTTGCTAAGTTTGAAATGGCTAGCAAAAGGTGTACTAACTGGTTTTGCATTGTGCATGTTAAATCTTTTCAACACCTTTTGTATGTACTCATTCTGAGACAATGTTAATTTACGATTTTTCCTGTCTCTAGTTATTCTCATACCAAGGATTTGTTTTGCAGCTCCCAAATCCTTCATTGCAAATGAATTTGCCAATTTTCTTTTGAGCACATTTATTTCTTGCATGTTAGATCCTGCAACAAGCATGTCATCTACATAAAATAACAATATAATATAGCTGCCATCATTTTGCTTTTTCAAATAAACACAATGATCAGAGTGACATCTAGTAAAACCTTGTTCAGACATAAACTTGTCAAATTTTAGATACCACTGCCTTGGAGCCTATTTTAAGCCATACAAGCTCTTCTTCAACCTGCACACTAGTTTCTCCTTCCCTTTCACCTCATATCCTTGTGGCTGCTGCATATATATCTCTTCCTCCAAATCCCCATGGAGAAAGGTTGTCTTTACATCTAACTGCTCAAGATGCAAATCTTCAGCTGCTACCAGACTTAAAATAGTTCTGATTGAAGTCATTTTAACAACAGGAGAAAATATTTCATCAAAATCAATACCTTTCTTCTATGCAAACCCCTTCACCACAAGTCTAGCTTTATACCTCTGTTTTCCTCCATCTTCTTCCTTCAGCCTGTAAACCCATTTATTCTTCAATGTAGTTTTTCCTATAGGCAACTTGACTAAATCCCAAGTCTGGTTATGCATTAAGGAGTCCATCTCTTCTTCCATGGCTACCTCCCACTTCTTCCTGCTTTCAACCTGCATTGCTTCTTCATAACATTCGGGTTCACCGGAATCAGTCAACAATAAATAATATAATGAAGGAGAGTATCGTTCAGGGGGTCTACTTATCCTGGTAGATCTTCTAACACCACTTTCAGGTGTTTGGGGTGCTTGTTGTTGTTGTGGTTGTTGATTATTATTATTTTTAGGCACCTTTACTTTTTCAGTGATTTCATCAAGAACTGCGTATTCCTTGTTTTCCTTTTCCTGTTTCTTTTCCTGCAACTGATTCTTATACAAGACCTTTTCATTGAATATTACATCTCTACTCCTAATGATTTTGTGATTTTCGTAATCATATAAGCAATAACCAAAATCATTAACACCATATCCAATAAAGGTACATTTCTTTGACTTTGCCTCAAGCTTTGTTCTATTTTCTTTATCAATATGGACAAAGGCCTCACAACCAAAAGGCTTTAAAATAGAGTAGTTTACCTTTTTACCTGTCCATGCTTCCTCTGGAACACCACCATCCAAGGAACTTGAAGGCCCTCTGTTTATTAGATAAACAACAGTATCTACAACATCTGCCCAAAACTATAAAGGCAATCCTGCATGCAATCTCATGCACCTTGCACGCTCCATGATTGTTCTGTTCATCCTTTCTGACACACCATTTTCTTGTGCTGTTCTTGGAACTGTCTTCTCTCTGCAAATTCCATGCTCTGAACAGTACCTATCAAACTCTTTGCTCCAATATTCACCTCCATTGTCTGATCTAAGACACTTCAATTTCTTTCCTGTCTCAATCTCAACCAAAGCTTTCCATTTCTTGAAAGTATCAAATACATCAAATTTATTCTTAATATAATAAATCCAAGTTTTTCTAGTTGCATCATCAATAAAAGTAACATAATAACGAGAGCCACCGAGAGATGATACCTGAGCAGGTCCCCATACATCTGTATGCACAAGCTCTAATTTTTCATTCTTCTTTTCTTTCCCAACTCTGAGAAATCTAACTCTCTTCTGTTTTCCATAAATGCAATTCTCGCAGAAGTCCAAATCAACATTCTTCAAACCCGGCAACAAATTCCTTGAGTGAAGAATCTTCATCCCCTTTTCACTCATGTGTCCTAGCCTATGATGCCATAATGTTGCATCTGCTCCTTTGGAAGTTAAAGCATTAACAGAGTTAGAAATACCATTGCATAAATACAATGTACCAACCTTTTTGCCTTTTGCTATTACCAGGGCTCCTTTGGTGACCTTCCAAGCTTTATCTGCGAAAGTTGTCACACAACCTTCACCGCCTAACTGCCCTGTTGAAATCAGATTTTTCTTTAGATCTAGAACATGCCTTACCTCCTTTAATAGCCATTGGTTTCCATTCTGCTGTTTTACAAGAACCTTACCCATTCCAACGATTTTACAGGGTTTATCATCACCCAGACGAACTTGTCCAAAATCTCCTTGAACATAGTCATGAAAGTATTTCTTATCAGGTGTGCCATGGAATGAAGCCCCTGAATCTACCACCCAGGAATTAGTAATATTTTCGAAAGACAGAATCAAAGCATCTTGTAACACCTCACCTGTCACATTTGCTTCATGATTGTTTTCTTGTTGTGCATCTCCTTCTTTTCCCTTCCGAGATCTACAGTCTTTCTTTAGGTGTCCTTTCTTTCCACATTTCCAGCACACTATCCCCGATCTGGACTTGGATCTTCCTTTCCTTGATTTACTGCGATATCCTGAGCTCTTTCCTCTTTCCATTTTTCTTCCTCTAGACTCTGCACTCAAAGCATTTCCCGATGTCTCACCGGAGCTTTTCCGTCGCATTTCCTCGCTAAGGATAGCACCGACAGCATCATCAAACTTTAAAGTACTAGATCCAAAAATGGAGTTACTAATGGCCATTACCAAACCATTCCAACTTTCTGGTAATGAGCACAAGAATAACAGAGCTCTAACTTCATCATCAAAGTTTACCCCTACAGAACTTAACTGACTTGTTACTGTATTAAAATCATTTAAATGGTCTGCAACAGATCCACCTTCCGACATCTTCATATTAAATAACCATTTCATAAGAAATACCTTGTTTGAGGCCGAGGGTTTTTCATATAGTTTTGACAACGCCTGAATCAAACCCTCTGTCGTGGTTTCCTTCGAAATGTTGAAGGCGACTGATGCAGCAAGGCACAACCATATTTTTCCGAGTGCCTTTCTATCGAGAAGGTTCCATTCTTCATCTATCATACCCGTCGGCATCTTTGATTTTCCGCCCAATGGTAGGTATAGATATTTCTGATACAGATAATCTTCCATTTGCATCTTCCACAGCGAGAAGTTTTGGCCGTTAAATTTCTCGACCCTAAACTTACCATCTTCCGCCATTGCTCCCACTCGAACCAGGAACCCTTCTCTCCTGCGAGTTTATCAGCCAAATAGACCTTCGGCTCTGATACCAGTTGTTAGAAATTATATATTATGGAGCAATGGAACACATAAAATATTGCAGAAATATAAACACAGAAAACGCATAAAACAAGAGAGACATAGATATAAGTGGTTCACCCAGTTTGGGTTACGTCCACCCCGAATAGCCAGTCCTTCCTTTCTATTATCCAGCAAAATGAAGAGACACAACCTACAACAGATCCGCTATAATATCCTCTATTTTCTCTCACAGTCTCACCTCTCTATTTCCCGCTCACAGAATACACATCTATCACACAGCCTCAAATACAATGCCCTTGTACAAAGAGAGGGGTTGCCTTCTAGGGCAAAAAAACCCTAAACTAAACATAAGTTCTACCCTCAGATCATCCGCCTAATGAACGGCCCAGATTGACTAGAAATTACTATACTTTTACAAGGCAAATTTACATCTGTTTTTAGCTTCTGGGGCGCTTCCCCCTAAACCCCCCGCCAGGGGGGGGCTCCCAAAGGTCGCAGCCGCCCCCCCCTGGACCCCCCCCTGCAACGAATATTTTACGGGTGGCAACGGGGTCCAATGTGGCGATACCTTTGAATATAGAAGATAATTAGGCTCCACACCCAACAATCTTTTCATTTACTTTTTCAAGTTCAAAAGACAAGTTCTTGACAATCTTTTCATATTTTTGTAGTCTAAAAAGAGTTGAAAGATTACTCTGCCTGGAAGAACGATTGGTATAAAAGGATAGCAACTAGTTTTGGTGATGATGGCACTGCTCAAAACATGTAAAGGTCAATAGGCTGGCTAATAGGACCACTCATCGCAAATGTTCCTCAAGCAAGGGTAAAACAACCAAGTGAAAGCATGTGATTGGCCAAAGAGATGGTGATAATGGAATGAAAGAACCAAGGTTCATCTGGAAAAAACAAGTTGATAAAGATGGCAATCACTAGAGGTAAGGTGAAAATGGTTTCATTTTTACACAAGCTTGAAACATAGGACACTATGCTTGAAATTGGTTTCATTTTTACACAAGCTTGAAACATGTAGAAACTATGATTGAGATTGATTTGCATGCCCTCAGCATAATGATTCAATTCGAGGTACATGCCCCCAAGCAGACTACTGGTTACTAATAGGTGGATGGAATGAATATTCAATTATGATATCAAGTGATATACTTGACCAATATTTTACGAGATATAATCAAAGACTCAAATTGGAAGGGGACTTGTTTCATTTTTTAACGAGCTTGACATAGGAAAAGAACCATGCTCATGAGACCTTGTTTCATTTTTTACCGAGCTTGACACAAGTAAAAGAACTCTGCTCATGGGGAGCTATTTAATTTTTTAACGAGGTTGACATAGTAAAAGAACTATCCTCACAGGGCCCTATTTCATTTTTTAATGAGGTTGACATAGTAAAAGAAATATTCTCATAGGAACCGATTTAATTTTTTAACTAAGTTTACATAGTAAAAGAACTATCCTCATGGGGACCTATTTCATTTTTGAACGAGGTTTACATAGTAAAATAACTATCCTCATGGAACCTATTTCATTTTTTAACGAGGTTGACTTAGTAAAAGAGCTATCCTCATGGGAACCTATTTCATTTTTTAACGAGGCTGACATGGTAAAATAACTATCCTCATGAAACCTTGGTTACAACCTATAAGAGGTCATAGATTCCAAGAGGTTCTCATCAAATGGAAGAACAACACTATGGAAGGATACATGTCAAGGGATCCAATGGAAAGATCGGGTTCTAATGCCCCTAGTACATGATACACTATATCATCGACTAGATCATCATTAGAAGTAGGCACGGAACAAGTGGCCACATAATTAACCTGTGGCGGGGTTGATACCACTTACATACAAGAACCATTTAGGGAATATGGTTGATTGGGAGCCATATTAGGTCCACACACGAAAGTTTATCAATGGCCATAATTCTTCCTTCATGCAGGAAAAATATGACAGAAAAGAGAAAAGAGACAAGATCTCCCATGACATAAACATAGTCAGGACCAAGGAGTAAATTAAAATCCAAAGGGCCTTGGAAAACCATCACGTCAAGATAGAATATTTTTCCTCCCAAAGTAATAGACAACTTAGGAAGAATCCCTAATGGTTGACTGGTTCCTTTGTTAAAAGCCAACCAATTCTGGGCAATGGGTAGAAGCTGCAGAGAACCTAAAGCTTGTGAAGTAGTTGAAGACAAAATACTAACAGATGTGCCTTCATCTATGATGGTGCTAGGTATGGGTACATGATAATCCTATATTGTGATCTAAAAGGGAACATATTAAGGAAGACTATATCTTGCCAGTCGAATCCAATCAAAAGAAGTAACCAAACTACTTGGAGGGGGTGTCGTAGGAACGGGAGGATCCCCCCCTGTACCATGGGAATAGGAGGATCACCCCCCTATACCATGGGAACAAAAGGATTTCTCCCTAATTCTTTGGAATCTGAATAAACCAAAAGAACTTGAGTGGTATGAGGTTCACTCTCTATAGGATCAATACGATTAACTGAAAGGAGAAACGGGTCAACCATTTTCTCGACCAATGGTTGGTCGAGTACGAATTTATTGGATTCACTTCTAGAGAGTGTGGGATTGACTAGAGATGAGTTCTGATCAATCACTTGATCAATTAGTGGAGGATCAAGGGAAATCTTCTGATAACCAATCGGAAGACGAGGTTGAGAAGCGGTAAGGTTATCCAACACTTTTGAGGCTTCATCCATATGAGGACAAAGGTGAATAGGATGATTCCCTTCACATAACCTACAGGGAAATTTGACTTTTCCCTTTTTCCCATGGGCTTTACTGTCACTAGTTGAAGGTTTATCACCAGCATGATCTCCAGAGGCTGATGATGAAGGTTGATGGGAACCTGTGGACCACACTTCTAAGACCTTGGGAATACTAGGGAAATCTCTAAGAAGGTGGTCACCCTTACATAGCATGCAAGGGAATTTCACTTTTCGGGGCTGATTGGAAGTTTTTTCAACATTAGCTGCATTGGTAGTAATGACTGTTTGGTTGGCCTTTTTCTTATTTCTCTTCTTCTTCTTAATCTTCCTTTTCTTCTTCTTCTTATCCACCTGGTTACTAGCTTACGGGCTTTCACCAAATGAAGAGAAAGACGAGGAAGAAGACCAAATAGGCAAATAAGGAAAATAATCAACTTTAAGATCAATTGGAGGTTGATTTTTTTCAGGTCGAGGAGAGCTTGGTTGAGGAGTATTTTGGACATTTGGAACCATAGGGGTCGAAAATAACCAAACTGGAAAACCAATGGTAAAACCAGGAAGGGACAATGTTGCCATAAAGGGAGCACCAACATTTCCAAAAGAAGGAAAAGGACTAGGATTCCCATAAGAGGGGTTTCCTTGGTTGGTGAACTTAGGAACTATTTCCATTAGTCTCAACCTAAGATCTACTAAGAAGTATTTCCACAGGAAAGATGTTTTTCCATGGTCAATTAATTGATTTTAGAAATCAACAAAACAAAATAAAAAATGGGTAACTAGGTAAAAGGGTTTACCAAGTATCCGTGAACCACTATGTACACCTTGGCAGAACCAAGGACTTAATGTATGACGACCAATATCCCCGAATGTTGTGTTCGGTGTATCATGAATACAAGGCAGTTGACTCGGTTACCTATGGCTAAAGGATAGAAACCTAGTGGGGTCTCCAAATATATAAGCAATAGTATGGGGAGCACAAGTCCGTGTTAGCATTGTCTAATGCATAACTGTTTGATGAGAGTGTTCCCATATACTTTTTATAGTGGAGCACCTCCAATATACCCGAAAGTACTAGAGAACGATCCTATGTACTTCCGTACGTGGAACGAGATTTCACCCCCAAGATACAACGTTGGACGATAACGACAGTTGCTAGGTTTATAGATGTCGTAACATGTCTCTAGCCTAGACCTCTAAATGTTTTCATTATTTCCAATTGCTCCTTAGGTTGATTGAGTAAATTTTAATGTTTATCTTGAATTATGTTTCAGTTTTATGGCTCAAAGCGATGTCACCTAAACACCTAAGATGCAAAAATATGAGAAGAAGATTTAATTCCAATTCAATGAAAGCTAAACTAGTAAGGGGAGAGATTTCAAACAATGATGCAACAAGAAGTAATTCAGCTAACAAAGTGCCCTTAACTATTTTTTTACTTTTCACATCCCAAATGTAACTCTTCGAAAGTAAAATGATTTTCACTTTTACTAAGTTGCACTTATATGAATTATTCTTTTTTTTTTTCTTTAGATTATTCAATGCAACTAATGGACCATTTAGTTTTCAATTATTGAAAAAGGTGATCTATTTCCAATAATTAATTCCAAAAAAATAACTTTTCATGCAAGTGATCTAATGCAATTTTAACGAAAAGTATTTTTTTCGAAATGAAAACTAATTCAATGCATAATTGACTCCTCTAATCAATGAAAAAGAGAAAGCATTGTTTAATTAACAGAACAATCAATAATTCTCAAGCACACAAGTAGTAAACAAAGATCTCAATCGACTCAAAACTTGAAAAAACTCAATCAAAATTTTATTTTTTACCACTTCAAGCAAGAGACAATATTTTTCATTCCGAAAAGAAATGAGAAGCATATAGAGAGAGGTTGACGTAGATAAAGAAAAAAAGAGACCTCAGAAACTAGAATAGACTAGAGTTTTCAGTATAGACCCTAAAAATTCTCACATTCAAGGACCAGCGCTACTTTATATAGAAAAACGCATGTTGATGGGGTCATCGGCGCTACTTTTCATAGAAAAACCGTGCTAGTAGCACTAATTTTCATAGAAAAACCTGTGCTGGTTTTTAGCGTGGGAAAACAGTGGAAGACAGAGTTTTCAACGCGACTGTATAGGGAAAACCAGGTGCTGTCAGCGTGACTGTCACTAATAAAAGACGCGCTGAGCGAGGAAATTTTAGGAAAAACAAGAAAGACTCAGCAAGAAAATCTAGACCTAATACCCTAAGACACTAGAAATTTAGAGTATAGAATGAAAATAAATCCAAAGGCAGGGTCTTTCGACGATTGGCCAGACTTAATGAGAAGGGGGCATGCAAATCAATCTCAATCATAGTTTCTACATGTTTCAAGATTGTGTAAAAATGAAACCATTTTCACCTTACTCTTGTGATTTCCATCTTTATCAGCCTATTTTTTCCACATGAACCTTGGTTTTTTCATTCCATCGTCACCATCAGTTTGGCCTATCACACACTTTCACTTGGTTGTTTTACCCTTGACTAAGGAACATCTCAGATGAGTCCCTTTCACTTGGTTGTTTTACCCTTAAATAAGGAACATCTAGGATGAGTGATCTTATTAGCCAGCCTCTTAACCTTTACATGCTTTGAGCAGTTCCACCATCACAGGAACCAGTTGCTATCCTTTTATACCATTCGTTCTTCCAGGCGAAGTCATCTTTCAACTCTTTTTAGAATCCAAAAATATGAAAATATTTTTGTGCACTTGTCTTTTCAAGCTAGAAAAATTAAATGAAAAGACGTCTACTAAGTATAAGTTTAACTCTTTTTGAGACTAAGATAGAATAGCTACAAAAAAGGAATACCTTAGTCAAACATGGCTAAGAGATTATCTTGAATATTATTTTCTACCTTTTCGGATTCGAGAGACTATTTATGAAAAGGGACCTTTGGAGTTTCTTTTTTTTTTCCTATTTTTGAGATTCTCTAAACATGAAAAAGGTGTCGAGTTACCCCTCCGTCAGACTCGTAAAAATTAAACGACACAGGACTTGTCACCATGACAAGATCGAGTCACTCCTTCCTAGGGTCATTAAACTTACTAGGATAGATTCATTCAAAGGATGAACTTATACGACAAGAATATGGTATCCTCTTCAAGATTGTGATTAAAAATAAAGAGGTACTCATTAGCGATAGTGCGGAAAAATGGAAGTAAACATATCTTGTATTTTGTGTAAAGGCAACATGTCTCTCTTGAACATGACACTCATCTACATCTCATATCAGGTTTGGGATATCCTCTCTACACCACTTGTCTTCTTGGTTTTGGGAAATTCATTAGCCTCTTATTCTATCACCCTTGTTTTCATCATGACCTCCAATTCCATTTTGATGCAAGTGTTGCATAACTTCGAAGTCGTGTCGTCAATATCTTCAAGAGAAGTCATATCTACAAAAGTCAAACCTCTTATACCTATGTGACCCTCTCTGCAACAATCCTGAATCACTCCTATCATTTTGAGATATCCTATGTTTCATGTCGATGATGTGGGAAACATTATGGCCCTCCTTTGACGAATGACTTCTTGTCGACTTCAACTCATTATCCAGGAAGGTGATTTAGAAATGCCCTTTAAGTACCTTCGAGCTTGAATGCCTCAATGACACTTCATGTTCGATGCCAAGCTTACATAATTGGCCTTTGATCAAATGATTCAGCAAGTTTTTGACTTCATCTCACATATTCACACTTGTATATTGTACTAGTGTACCTTGAGGGCCATCATCATTATTGGTGGTTTCTCTCATGCCTATTAACGATTTACATTATTGACCAGTAATCAGGTGGTTTCTACCATGTTAGACATTAGCACATCTATTCACATGGTCAGATTTGTACTTTCGATTGGGATAGAGATGAAGACCCTAGATCTCATATGTTAAAATCCATGTTGCGAGGAGTTATTAAGTATTCATGAT
Source organism: Pinus tabuliformis (assembly GCA_031772625.1). Taxonomy (NCBI): domain Eukaryota; kingdom Viridiplantae; phylum Streptophyta; class Pinopsida; order Pinales; family Pinaceae; genus Pinus; species Pinus tabuliformis. The sequence continues at coordinate 924,193,617 of CM062809.1, read as the reverse complement.
TGTATACATGATCCTTTTCATATGGATGGTTGCATCCATGCCGTGGATCCATAGACATGATCCTTTTCAGACATATGGTTGTGTCCATACCGTGGATTCATGTATTATATTTTGATGCCTATTCAGATGTATTAACATGCATATGTATATATTAGAGATTTCATATATCGTATCATGTTTGATTTGCAGGTCTCTTGACAGTGGTCTTCCAAGCTTCTTGCCTTAACTAATAAAGCACTTCAACCATCACTTTATGTTCTTCTTTCATGCTTTAGGGGGCATCCATTACACTATATTTTTTTCACTTTCCCAACTCTATACCTGAAGTGTCATCCTTTGTGCGAGTGTCATCACAAATGTCGTAAAGTGATAAAAGTTGTGTAAACCCATTCACCATGAATTATATGCTCAATACATCCCTAAAGAGATGGAGAACTAATGTCTTGAAGCAATTCTGGAAAAACTTGTGAAAAACCTTGATTTGCAAGACCAACGCTACTTTTATTAGGAAAACCTGTGCAGGTAACCTTTTGTCTAACTAGTGACTAGCGCTGGCAGCACGACTTTTGATAGGAAAATTTGCTATTTTCCTCTTCAGGAAATTTCTCCAAAAATGGAGCAGAATCTTCTCTAACTAGAAGCCTCGAGAACGGTGAGTTGGTAGTTGTTGGATGAAGATATGGTTGAGTACTCCCATTTAGAGCCCTTGATCCTACCTTTTGGGATCTTACCTTTGGGATAAGTACCTTCTTCCCCCTTTGGTGGATCTCTAACTCCCTCTCCCTCACTATAAGTATGTTCTTCACTTTCCTCAATGGGTTGGTCATTTCTGGTTGCCATTATTTTGCTCGTTTGTGCTTAGATGCTACCATTTTCGTGAGAGAGGAAAGGAAATCTTGTTAATTTTGGATTGGACTTGGAACCATCCTGAAGGGGGCCTTCAACATCAAGGCACCAATTGTATGCTTCCCTTTTTTATTTAATCATTAATACAAAGCATGTTTTACTTCCCATAAGCTTGTCTATGATAGTTTTCTTAGTACAATACTCCTTGATCTGTTCTATAACTTACATTGGAATGCATATTCTATGATCTCTCTTGTTGTTGTCTTTTGATTTCTCTTGTAGGTATTTGGACGCAAGGAACAACAAGGAGCAAGCCTGGGAGATAAGGGATAGAGATCATCATCAAAGGTCGAGTGCATAGGAGATAGGTAGGCCATCTCCCTTTCTCATTTTTCATTCTAATCTAGGTTAGGGAAGCTTTCTTGTTTTGTCACGGTTGTTACTAGACCCACACATTGGGCTAAAGGTATCGCGTCTATCTGTAGAAGGGATTTCTTGGTTAACAAAGAGTGCTCCAGGAAAACTCTAAGTGTGCAATAGTGAGAGAGAGTGAGAGAGTATAGAGAGAGGTCCAAACTAAAACTAACAAAAAGCTATGAACTAATCCTCATAAGCCTTTTTAGTATTGAGGTCTCTATTTTCTTCATTTTCCATTATTTTCCTTCATTTTCCTCCTCACATACAACTTGTGACCTTTCACCTTCATTTTCTTGTAATTTCCATTATTTTCATAAATAAAATGCCAAAAAATACCTCATGCCATTGCCTTTTCCAATTTCAATAGTCATTAATTAATCACAAGTGATCCCCACCACTATGTTTTTTTTCCCAATATTCAACTTGGATTACATGTCCGGTGATCTTGGTCTTATTTTTCCTTTATTAACTTTATTACATGGATTTTTAACCCGGGGTTGTTACAAACCCCTCCCCCTTAGGGAAACACCATCATCGATGTTCAATGACACCTACAACCAGTGAGGCCGCCGAAAACCAAACATATTGCTCATAGAGATTTATAACTTAGCTCGTTGCAATATTTAAAATGAACAACCTGCTGAAAACAAAACCAACATGACAAACATAGCAACATGGCAACCATATCACTTACTGAATTTTTATAACACAACTTGTTGCTTATATACAATGACAACCATATATAAATATGTACGTATACCAAAACTCATTTTCCTCCACTGGAAAAAAAATGAAGGATACATAACCCGCATCTGATCAACCATCTCCCATGTTGCTTCATCGGGACCAAAGTGATTTCATTACATTTTAACCTTCTCGATTGCTCAGTTTCGGAGCATAAGTATCTTTCTCTGCAAAATGCGTTGAGGTTCTGACTGGAATTCTCCTTCTATTTCCACCGGCAATACAAACTAGTCAATTGCGTGATCAACATATTTAACATACTTCTTAAGTAATGATACATGGAAAACATGATGGAATTTCATTGTCGGAGGTAGTGAAAGTTGGTAGGCCACTGTTCCAATCCTCTCAAGGATCTCTAAAGGCCCACAATACCGAGGTGCTAGCTTCATACATGACCAAATCCTCAAGGAGGTCTTCTTGAGCTTGATGCACAAATACACATGCTCCCGAATATGAAACTCCTTAAACACCTAGTGTTGATCTGCATAACTTTTATGTCTGTCTTGTATTACCTTTAAATTCTTCTTTATAACTTGCATTTACTTTTCCATTTCTACCAACATGTCTAGTCCTATGAATACCTTGTTTATTGGATCACTCCAATTTATAGGAGTGTTACAACTTTTCCCATAGAGTGCCTCAAATAGACTCATCCTCTGTGACTCCTGATAAACTTTGTTGTAAGAAAAATCAACCAGTGAAAGATACTCTTCGCACTTTCATTATTGATGCATAACATACATTCTCAACATGCCCTCTAGAATCCTTTTGACATGTGCGGATGCTAAGCTATACTGAAGGCCAACTTTGTACCCAAACCAATAAATAATTCCTTCCAAAATCTGGATGTGAAATTGGCATCCTTTTTTGACACAATCTTCTTTAGAACACCATGAAACCTCAATATATATCTGATGAAGACCTGGGATACCTCACTAGTTGAATAAGTAGACTTCACTAGAATGAAGTGTGTTACCTTAGTTAATCTGTCAACCACAACCATAATAGAATAATGTTGTCTAGATGTCCTTGACAAACCTATAATGAAATCAATGGAAATGACCTCCAATTTCGACTTTTCAAATTGAATTGGTTATAGTAAACCACATTGATGTTTACACTATTCCTTTACCTACTCACAACCCAAACATATAGCCATAAAATCTGCCACTTCCTTCTTCAAATTCAGCCAATAATATAACTTCTTCACTGTTGTCAATGCCTTATGATATCCTAGGCAACTTGAATATGACTTAGCATGAAATTCCCTCAAGATAAGCTTCTTGAGCTCATTGTTGTCCAACACATAGATAATGTCCCTAAATCTGACCAAACCATACATTGTGAGATGATAGTCCACATCCTGATCACCTTATCCTGTTGTCCTTCCTAAAAGATCCAATCTTGTAGATCTATCCCATATGAAATCATGTTTGCAATGTGATTTACTTATACTCTTTTGCTAAGCAGGGATAATTTTAAGGATGGAAATTTATCTCAAATTTTACAAACCTTGGTGAATCTTACTAGTCCCTAATGTGAAAACTATAAAATATTTGTTGATATATTTGTAAAAATATTCAAATTTATAATGATTTTTTTTTTAGTCTCTATAAATTTTGGCCATCTTTAAGGTAAAATAATTTTATACTATAAAATGTGGAGAATTGTTTTTAGAAAAAAAATGAAATTGACAAATCCTTTTTTTGGAAAAAGCATGGAAAATTAGCCCACTTGCGAATATTAGCCCCTAAATTTTTCCCTACTGCTAAGAGCATATCTAACCTCATTCTCTTTCCCTTTAATGTACTCGACCTCAAAGTCAAACTCATTGATCATGACCAACTATCTAACTTGCATGGAATTTAGATTCATTTGGTAAAACAAGTATCTCAATCCATTGTGATCACTCATCAATACAAACCTCCTTCCACGAAGATAATGCCTCCACATATTTAGTGCATGAATGATTGCTAACAACTCAAGATCATGTGTTACATAATTTTTCTTATGCTCATTCACTTTCATTGGTTCATAGCACACTACTTGTCCTTACTGCATCAAGACTCCACCAAGTCCTCTCTTACAAGAATTTGTATAGACCACAAACTCTTTGTCTGGATTTGCGATCTTTAAAAATGGAGAATCTGTAAGCAACTGCTTCAGCTGCTAAAAAATAGTTGCAGATTCTTCTGATCATTCAAATTGATTACCTTTTCACTATAAGGATGTAATAGGATAAGAAATTTGTGAGAAGTTCCTGATGAACCTGCTATAATAACTTGCTAACCCCATGAATTATCTAACCTCGTCCACATTCCTAGGAGGTGCCCATTCCATAATAGATTTTATATTTTCCGGATCTATTGTTATTCCTTCCTTGGAAACAACATGTCCCCAGTAATTTACTTATGTTTTGAAGAAACTACATTTACTAACCTTGGCAATACAACTCATGCTCTCTTAGCAATCTCATTATTGTTGCTAAGTGTTCGGCATGCTCTTCCTCATTCCTAGAATATATCAATATATAATCAATGAATACAATCACAAAGTTTTCTAGATAAGGATGCAATACACTATTCATCAAGAACATAAAGGTATCTAGAGTATTAGTCAAACCGAAAGGAACTAAAAACAATCATAATTCTCATACCTGATATGAAAAGAAGTCTTGTATATGTCCTCCTCTTTAATGCATACTTGATGAGATCCTAAAATCTAAAATCAATCTTCGAGAATACTACCACTCCCTTCAACTTATCAAACAATTCATCAATCCTTGGAAACAAATACATGTTCTTGATGGTTACCTTATTCAACTTCCTGTAATCAATGCACAATCTAAAATTACCATATTTCTTCTTCACAAACAACATTGGTGAACCCCAAGGAAACGCACTTGGCCTAATGTATCCCTTGTCAAGAATTTATTTCAATTGCAACTTCAATTCCACTAACTCCAGTGTGCTCATCGTTTAAGGTGTATTTGATGTTGGTGTTGCCCTTGGTATCAACTCAATAGAACAGTCCACTTTCCCATGAGGCAGAAATTCTGAAATACTTCTTGGGAATACATCCCAAAACTGCTACAAAACCATATACTTCTTCAAGACACTTGCATCCTCAACTTCCTTACTTTTGTCACTAGAAATATGTACTACAAATAATACATGTCCTTTTCTACGACTACGCTTTCCCTGCATAGTTGTGTCCATTCTAACTGATGTTGTATTTTCCTTACCTTGCAAGATTCTCTGTTCTCCATTGTCATCCAAGCATTCAATGGCCTTCTCATAATAATCCACCTTGGTCCTATGAAGATACAACCAGTCCATACCCAACAACATATTGTATGATCCCAATGGAAGAACATTCAAATGCATTGACATAGGCATACCATTCAACTCAAATGCACAAGATCTTACCCAGTGACGAACTCTTTTCATATTACCTGTAGCCAGCTGCACTAACCAAAATTCCACATGCACTTCTTTATTCAAACCACACTTATCCACCAGGTCAAGGTAAGCATAACTATAACTAGATCCAGGGTCAATCAAAATAGAAACAACTTTATCAAAAATCTTATCGTCCATCTCTATAATGAATTCCCGGTGATCTTCCTGCCTATTATCCAATGTTGTAAAAATTCATGGAATATTTTGTCCGACATCCCCCATATCTGTGCCTCTTGAGCACTGTAAATTTGTGGTCTTCCACCCTAATTGTGTGGACAATCTCTCATGTGGTGATCCTTGCCACAAGTCCAACACTGTAAAGGCTTCCTTCCATCACCTTTATGCTACTCCTCAGACTAAAACTCATGTCATTTGTAATATGCATTGAACTTCTTAGGTGGTGCTGCATTCTCTTTGTTACCTATGTCCTGAGGTCTTATTTGTTTCTTATACCATTTTCATTTATTCTTCTCATTACCCTTCTAATCCTACTTAGTCTAAGATCTTCGCTTCAATTACTCATAAAAATGCTTTAGCTTTCTGATGGCTTCCTCCAACGACCTAGGCTCATCAAACTTAATCATGTCTTTGAATGCTACCGACAACCCACTGATGAAACTTTGAATCTTCACTTTCTCCTCCTTAAGATAAGGCACATACCTCAATAACTCCAAGAATTTGCTAGTGTACTCCACATAGGTCATGGATCCCATCTTAACCTCATAAAATTATTTTTCACTGTCATCATAGTATCTCTATGATAGATACTTCTTCGTGAAAAGTCTCTTGAACTCACTCTAAGTCAAATCCTCTTCTCGAATTCCCCTGACATTCTTTACATCTTCCCACCAAATATTTTCTTTACCTTTAAAACTAAACGTAGCTATTCCAACCTTCATGTTCTTTGAGTACTCATGAAATTTGAAGAACTTATTTATCCCAAGCAACCACACTTCCGCATATTGTGACTTCTTCATTTCTCCATCAAATGTACTTGGATTTTCTTTCTTGAACTCATCCATTAAATATCCCCTATCACTCCTCCTATAAGGATGATAGTGATGATGACTATGATACCTGTCTAAACCAGAAATAGAATAAATCCCATGTTAACTACCTCATCTATCAGGTGTATCCAAGAACCTTCCATCTCTAATGGTATCATCTATATCCGACCTGTGCCCACCATGAGACCTTCTAACATATGCTATATTAGTATTGTCCTCCTGTCCATGACTGATCCTAAGTGTTCCCTGTCTCTGCAAGTATGACAAGCTTTGAAGGATGATTGTGTTATCACAAAATCAGACCCCTGATATATTGTTGATCAGGAAGACTTTGAGTAACTATTTCAAACCAACTTTTGGCTGAGGCTTAGACCCTCAACCTGAGAAGGCTCTCTCACTAGGTTAAAGATTTTGATAAAGATTAGATGGATAACTCTATGAAACAAGAGAAAAACATGAATGGTTGAACATGATCAGTAAACATCCATTGGGCTATGGAGTCAAAGTGTGTTTCAGTAGAACAACAAGATCAATTTCACATGGAAGTCAGGGCATAGAGGGTTTTAACATAAAAGCAAAACAGAGATATAATATAGAGAACACAGCCTACAAACACATGAAGGAAGTTAGAGCATCATCAATGAATTCTAAGTAACATGTGTCTATACCACTGCAAGTAAGTATATGAAGGAAGCCATGAGGAAAATCAAACATTAAAACCCTTGCTGAATCCTGAGTAGTGAAAGCAACTCTTTGTATTAACCTGAAAACATACAGTCACATACAATAACACAATGTGCTTGTTTCTTTGAAAATTGCCAACCCTTGGTGTATTACATCTTCTCCAATATATAGAGTTCATTACATGACTTAGATTCCTCCTCCAGCATGAGGGGAATTCGAATTCATCCTACTATGACACCTATTGATACTTAAAACTAACTATTAAATGCAAATGACAGCTAACTAGCAGTCCTAGAGACCTAATACAACTAGGAGTGTAACTCCTTATTATGATTAAACCACCTCAACTAAAAATTAAATGCATTCTTTGACAACTGTAACCTCATGAAGTCGAATTTGATGAAGCCTCCCACGTTATCACCTGACTGTTGATGACAAACCCTAGAAACTAGGGAACATGTTTCCCTGTTTTTAGGTTTAGGATCCTTGAAAGTTGGCATGTGGTACAGAGCCTTTATCTCCTCATTCGTGATACATTTTACGAAACTGAAGGAGGTTTTTGTATTCCATGTTGTCTACAACAAAAATGTCTCCTGGTTTTTTAAAACACTTTGCCAGTTGTCCAGAATCTGTCCTTGAAAAACACGTGTAAAACAGGAAAAATTCGTTCTCTGAAATTAAGGTTTCAAAGAAAGCTTAGTATCTCCCAACGAAAAACACTTATGAAGAAATTGAGATAGGTTATTGTATCTAGAGAGTTGATGAAGAAATACCTCCTTCAAAATTCCTAAATACCTTTTCCTGTGACTACAAACTGTCTTTGAATATCAGGTGCAAACTGGCAAATTCTGGTTTGTGAAAAACTGCACCTACAGCAGTTTCATAGCGCAAGTTTAACCATAAATTCCTCCTACCTCAGAACGAATTTGAAGAAACTAAAAGATGTTTTTGTATTTTAGTATGTTAGGAAGAAAAGCCTCTTTCGGTTTTTAAAATTGAGTTCTCAGTTGCTCAGGAGACCTTCTGGAAGTTGACTAGTAAAAGCAGAAAACAGAGATTTTTATGCTGAAACAGGCTGCTTCAGGGGTTTCGTAGTGCGCTACGAAAACTCCTAGTTCAGAATCCCTGATTTCATAGCGTAGCCAGTGCAAATTCTGGGTTTTGCACTACGAAAACACCTAGAGTGAGTTTTGCACTACGAAAACCTTGACACATGTTTGACACATGGAATTTTAGGTGATGTGGGACCAGTGATGGGCAAGAACAGAGTGTTGACCCTATTTGACCATACCAACAAGACTCTTTTCTAAATCTTAGACACTAAAGCAACCATGTAAAGACTATACCAAGACTAACACCAATCCTTTGGAATCTTAGTGATGTCAAAAAACATGGTGAGGCTTTTAGGACATGGAATGAGGCTATGAAACTTTTTTTTTGGAAAAGAGAATGACACTTATTGAGATGAGATGACTCAAAAACTATAAGACTATGACTAGAAACAAGGCAAACTTTCCAAAGCTTAGAAACAAAAATTTTAGGGTGATAACAGTGGCTCCACTAGGGATAGTGTGCCCTTGCGGTATACTAAGAACTTGTAGCTCTAGTACCACTATCCATCCTCTAGAATAAAAATCTGAACTTCTGCCCAATCTGCTCCTCAAGCCTTTAATGATTTCTGAAAGAAGAATTCAAACTACACCTACTGAAACAGATGCTCAATCAACCTACCCTGAGCTTATTTGCACATTCCTACCTACCCTATCAACTACAATCTCCACTTGTAGCTCAAGGAACATGAAGCTTCCAATGAAGCCAGTCATCAATCTGATTTGACACTTGAATCTCTTAACTGTGCTTGAAGCAAAAATAAACCAGATACTGAAATAACCAAGGCAGCATGAGGTGTAACTGTTCTTCAAGATGAAAATATAACTGGAAGCCTGAACAGTAAATCTTTTCCATGTAGTTAGCTATAGGGTCAAAAAACACATGGTTAGTTTGATGATTCTCATAACATTCTATATCTTCAAACAACTGATCCTCAACTACACAACATTTATTTGATATGTTATCCAACTGCTTTTCTGAATGATTCCCACAAACAATGTAATTTTCCTCATTATGATGATCATTCTTTGATGTAAGCTGCTGCAAGGAATTACAAAAATGAACAACCTTTTCCTCTGCCCGAGGGTTATAAAAAATTTCTTCCAGCATTTCTTCTTGGTGTTTGTAATCATTTTCATACTCTTTATGATGAAAAGACTGGCAAGTTTGCTGCATCTCTACATCAATCTCGGAGGATGTAATATGATTTTCATAAGTAAACCCTTGCTGATTTTCATGTTGCATTTCATGGGATGTTATATTTTCTTCTTGGTGTTGAAATGTATTGTTATGAAGAGCCTCTGAAATTTCTTCATCCATGAATTCATCATCATCATAACAATCCTCCAAATATTGAATAAAACTCGAAGAATGTTTACAACAATCTTTGACCAGCAATAAGGAGGGATGACACTCTTTATACATGTCATACAATACATCATGGAAATCAGCAAGAGAATATAATGAACCATTTTCCAATATTTTATACCAAGACCATGCTTTTCCTTCTAAAGTGGTCATAAACATCCTCATGAGACAATCTCTAGGGAACTGAACCTTAAGACTGCATACATGCATATGGAACCTAACCAAATGAAGAGCAGCATTGTCTTTCTTTTCATCTTTGAATATTGGAAGATCATCTAACCAATCAATCTTTGGCATAGGATTTGGAAAACCAGGGATATGAGACTGATTCATAGGGGAATACCTAGCATTCATTCTTGCAATGGAACTCATCTTCAAACTTCATTAAGCTACTAATCTTCTAGCATTGGAGTCACCTTCCAATTTTTTTTTTGATGTGTGGAGTCACCAAGGTAGTTTGCAACCTTAAAAAATTTCTAAGCTCCTACTACCTTCAAAAGTTTAGCTTCTTGATTTCGGGAATGAATAATCTTCAGACTCCCAGCAGACACACCAAAATGTTATCACAAAATCAGACCCCTGATAGACTACTGATCAGGAAGACTTTGAGTAACTATTTCAAACCAAATTTTGGCTGAGGCTTAGCCTCCTCAACCTAAGAGGGCTCTCTCACTAGGTTAAAGATTTTGATAAAGATTAGATGGCTAACTCTATGAAACAAGAGAAAAACATGAATGGTTGAACATGATCAGTAAACATCCATTGGGCTATGGAGTCAAAGTGTGTTTCAGTACAACAGCAAGATCAATTTCACACGGAAGTCAAAGCATAGAGGGTTTTAACATAAAAGCAAAACAGAGATATAATATAGAGAACACAGCCTACAAACACATGAAGGAAGTTAGAGCATAATCAATGAATTCTAAGTAACATGTGTCTATACCACTGCAAGTAAGTATATGAAGGAAGCCATGAGGAAAATCAAACATTAAAACCTTTGCTGAATCCTGAGTAGTGAAAGCAACTTTTTGTATTAACCTGAAAGCATATAGTCACATACAATAACACAATGTGCTTGTTTATTTGAAAATTTCCAACCCTTGGTGTATTACATCTTCTCCAATATATAGAGTTCATTACATGACTTAGATTCCTCCTCTAGCATGAGGGGAATTCGAATTCATCCTACTATGACACCTATTGATACTTAAAACTAACTATTAAATGCAAATAACAACTAACTAGCAGTCCTAGAGACCTAATACAACTAGGAGTGTAACTCCTTATTATGATTAAACCACCTCAACTAAACATTAAATGCATTCTTTGACAACTATAACCTCATGAAGTCGAATTTGATGAAGCCTCCCACGTTATCACTTGACTACTAATGACAAACCCTAGAAATTAGGGAACATGTTTCCCTGTTTTTAGGTTTCGGATCCTTGAAAGTTGGCACGTGCAATAAAGCCTTTATCTCCTCATCCGTGACACATTTTACGAAACTGAAGGAGGTTTTTGTATTATGTGTTCTTTTCAACAAAAGCCTCTCTTGGTTTTTTAAAACACTTCTCCAGCTGTCCAGAATCTGTCCTTGAAAAACACATGTAAAACAGGAAAAATCCGTTCTCTGAAATTAAGGTTTCAAAGAAAGCTTAGTATCTCCCAACTGAAAATACTTATGAAGAAAGTGAGATAGGTTATTGTAGCTGGAGAGTTGATGAAGAAAAATATCCTTCAAAATTCCAAAATACCTTTTCCTGTGACCACAAACTATCTTTGAATATCAGGTGCAAACTGGCAAATTCTGGTTTGTGAAAAACTGCACCTACAGCAGTTTCGTAGCGCAAGTTTAACCATAAATTCCTCCCACCTCAGAACGAATTTGAAGAAACTGAAAGACGTTTTGTATTTTAGTATGTTAGGAAGAAAAGCCTCTTTCAGTTTTTGAAATTGAGTTCTCAGTTGCTCAGGAGACCTTCTGGAAGTTGACTAGTAAAAGCATAAAACATAGATTTTTATGCTAAAACAGGCTTCTTCAGGGGTTTTGTAGCGCGCTATGAAAAATCCTAGTTCAGAATCCCTGATTTCGTAGCACAGCCAGTGAAAATTCTGGGTTTTGCACTACGAAAACACCTAGAGTGAGTTTTGCACTACGAAAACCTTGACACAAGTTTGACACATGGAATTTTAGGTGATGTGGGACTAGTGATGGGCAAGAACGGAGTGTTGACCCTATTTGACCATACCAAAAAGACTCTTTTCTAAGTCTTAGACACTAAAGCGACCATGGAAAGACTATACCAAGACTAACACCAATCCTTTGGAATCTTAGTGATGTCAAAAAACATGGTGAGGCTTTTAGGACATGGAATGAGGCTGTGAAACTTTTTTTTTGGAAAAGAGAATGACACTTATTGAGATGAGCTGACTCAAAACCAATAAGACTATGACTAGAAACAAGGAAAACTTTCCAAAGTTTAGAAACAAAAATTTTAGGGTGATAACAGATTGGATTGACCTTTTCTTGTTGTTCTTGTGCCGTGGAAAGTTTCTCTTGTGACTAAATGATTCAATCATTATCTACTTCACAACTCCTTATTTCTACCTTCAAGCTTCTCAAAGTGTCTGCTATGTCAGGAGAGTACCCATCACCATGCCACTCTTCTAAATATAAGGAGAGTCTTTTGAACTGTAGTCTACCATTTTTCTAGTCATCTTTGATCTTCTACCTGCAATTATATCATGTCAGATAAGCCAAACATAAATATACCAACATACCTTAGTGTAGTTCAGGGGAGGATATCTCGTTTGCAAGATCAAACATATTGTCACGATACACACACACACACACACACACACACACACACACACACATATATAATAACATCAATCAATCTCAATCATTATCCTAGTTACCATGCATGATGTCACAACTATAACACTGAATAGGTACAATGCAAGCATGACAAACATATAGAGAACACACATGCATAAACAATACATATACAAATGACATGTATTCATGACAACACCCCTCAACAAAAACATCATCATCATCTATATGAAAACAAAAATACAACAATGACCAATGCTATGCATACATAAAAAACACATAGAACATAAGCATAATGAACACATATGAAACCAACATGTATGCAAGACAACACATTCCACCCATCCATTCCAAGTGTTGAACCATGCTCTGATACCACTTCGTCATATCATGTATTACCTAAAGAGAACATAAATTTGCTCTAATACCACTCTATAACACCCTCCTCCCATATTTACCTAAGTTAACCAGTCCACCAAGGTAAATATGTGACAAAGAGTTACTACAATATGTTGGCATTATGACACAGGTTTGGCACTATGGCACAGGTGTTGTCCTTGATGGCAACTCACTCAAAGGGCAGATCATAGTTCAGGCTCTCAGAATGAAAGAAATCAGGTATACGCAAGTTACTCTTAAGAAAATAGTGTATACACGCGGGTGTACCGATCAAAAGGTGTGTATACGTATGCACGCACTTTCATGCAAAGAAAAGCGCATACATGTGGGAAAACTTATGGTTGGTCCATGGTATTTAGTCCGACATATTTGAACCTATGGTTTTGGTCCTTGGTATTGTATCCAAAGTGTTGAACCCAGGTATTGAGTCCCTAGTATTGGATCTCTATGGTTTTGGACCATGGTTTGAGTAAGGCCTAAGTCTATAAAAAGAGAAGGAGATCATTTGGCAAGGCATGAATTGAAGCATTGAATATCTTATGAAGAGCAAGATCTAGAACACTGTCATTGGGTTATGCTATATAACTAGATCTGAATCAAGGAGGAACTTGAGCACAAGGAGAAGGATAAGTTCTATTGATGGGTCAAGATCTTAAGGCAGTTTGAAGAGAAGTATCTTTGTGTAATTTTTTATCTGTTATATTTGGCGCATGACGTGATCTATAAATAGGATAATCTAGGTATAACTAATGTCTGAATAAGTAAAAAAGGGTAAATTATCTTTTATAGATCTATACACAGGTTCAGCACAGCAGAGGCGCGTATACACGCTGGTTCACTAAATTAAAACAGCGTATACGTAGGATGGTCTTCATACAGAAGCCTATGCATGCAGGTTCCACATATTGAAGTAGCGTATATCTCATGAAATATGTTTTAGCTGCTTTTGTTTATTGCTGTAGTATTTTGGGTTTAGGATTGGTGTTTGGTTACTGGTACTGTTTTCTGGTTACAGCATTCTAAGAAGTTATTGGTTGATTCAGTATTTGTTTGTATAAAGGAGTTTGGTTAATGCAGATATACTTGATGTTTGATTGATATTCACGGATCCAGTCTGAAAATTTATGAAACGTGGTCCCTGGAAGAAAATAAAAGGTTGTAGCCTTCTGTAGGTTAGACCCTACGTACTAGTACCTCAGCTATTACAAGAGCTAAGGGGGTTGTAGCTCCCTTCTAGGAGAAGTTGGAGAACAAGAGAAGGTTGTAGCCTTCTGCAGGTAGCAGCCTGCATACTGGTATAAGACTGCACCAGTGTAGAATCATTGTAAAAGGAAGTTTCTAATTTAAAAGAAGATAGAGACAAATTGCAGCAAGTGGTTTTCACCCACATTGGGTTTCCACCTTATATCTTTGTGTCCATGTGTGTGATGATCTGTTCTGTTTTACTGCTCCTGCTTACTGTTCTTATGATTAATGAAGTACTGATGCACTGATTAAAGATCAAACAATTAATGAATCTTAAGTTTTTTGATATACGCTGGTTTCTTTAGACATAGTAGCGTATATACGCAGTTTCACATAGCCGAAGTAGTGTATACAAATCTGATTGGGAAAAGGAAATTAATTGGTTTGATAATACTAATTCACCCCCCCCTCTCAGTATTATTTCCAACACAATACAATTCAACTTTCCAAGTATAGTTAAAGAAGTGGAATCGACAAACCAAAACTAAACTGACCTTCCTCAGGAGCTACAAGACCCATAGGGTCTAACCTGCCATTCCAGGTGCCCAATGCTTGAGTTAACTTGCTTTTTAATTGAACTAAATCCCAAAACACTCCCATGACATGCCCTCCATGCAATTGTAACCCTCCAATATCTCCCACAACAAGGCCACCATGTGACTGCAAACTCTTTCACCTAGTTTTGTGCTAGTGACTGCAAGGTTTAATCCACTTTTCAGGATAGTCTCCAGACCACTTCCTAGAACTTCATAAAAATTTTGAGAACAATAAATGAAAATAGAAAAAATCCTTTCACATAAAAATTAGACAATAACTTGACCTAACCAGGCCTATCCATGAAAAACATTTCATCAAATGCGTCATGAACATGTAATTTATAGGTCATGATTACATATCTGGACATAGGGGTCTGAAACTTATATGAGATTCACCAAGAAGGTCTAATTCCCTCTCATAATTGTTGCAATAAATTTTTTTAGTCCATTCAGTCATAAACCATTCATATATTCATGAAACATGTCAAGGTCCATAGACAATATACATCATATATCAACATATAACCAACATATAAACCAACAAATAACCAACACATAAACCATGCAAAATAAACAATAATATCACTATCGTAATCAATACATATATACATGAATCACAATAGAATAATAAATCTTATTAACATATGAAAATTTCACCCAAGTTAGGGACTTCCACGTACCACTCGACCAAATATTGGGTTGAACCAAATATTTATTTCAGCCAATGACCCCTGTTCCATATTCCAATCATGAATGTGAGATCTCATGGAATAGAAAAAGAAAACCAAACCAACACTTCTAGAGACATAACTACCTCAATCCTCAACCAATGATTCCACCTCATGGTTAGACATCACTAACCATCACTAGATCATTCTCTATCCAAGTTGTCTAGTGCTCCAGAGAATTTGTTCCAATTCAGCTTCCAAGACTAGTAACTCAACCCACAGTTGTCGGTAGGATTGAGAGCGTTTGTCCAACCAAGGCTTTCAGGACTAGTAACTCAACCCAAGATGTTATAGGGCTTCCATAGTGTTTGTCTAACCAAGGCTCTAGCAACTAATAAGTCAACCCATAGCTATAACGAACATGCACAACAACTAGAAATAAAAGGTCAAACCCACAACGCCATGGGTATCTAGAAAATAGAAAGCCTAGGCAAAACCACTGCCAATCCAGGAAATCTGCCATGCCAACAAGAGATCATAACCAAATAACCACATGCATATGCCATGCATGTCAAAACTAGCAAGGAAATCATACATGCAGCTCGATACCTGTAAGAAAAACCTACTTTAGTTGTTGATCCTAATTTTCCATTGCACTTTCCTGCTCTTCCTTTTCCTTATTTCTCCAAATCCAAAGTATGCGACAATTCTCCATGAGTGCTCCAAGAAAAATCTAAGTGTGCAATAGTGTGTGAGAGAGAGTAGAGATCAGAGAGCTCCAAGCTAAAATTGACAAAAAACTATGAACTGATCCTCAAAGGCCTTTTTATCATTAAGGACTCTATTTTATTCATTTTCCATTATTTTCCTCCTCACATACAACCTGTGGCCTTCACCTTCCTAATCTAGGGCAATTAGGTGTAGTGTGATTCTTCTTGACTTGATAACAATTTGTGGAGTCTTTTTACTTTTCTTGTTAGCTTAATATTCTTCTTCTTATTAATGCATGTGTGTGTACTTCATCAAACTGCTACCAAAAACATAAGAACAAGAACTCAAGATGTTGGCTCTATGCTAGGGCCAAAACCTCTCTTCTCTTGAGAGGAAAACTCTTCGATAAGTTTTCTCTTATTGAAGCTTCTTTTTTGATCAATGCCAAACCCTAGACCCTTGACTAGAATATCTTCCAAGCACAATTCAAGTCCTTCCTTTTCTCTGCACTATGTTCCCTGACACTTCGTCTACCTCCTTCCAGCACTTTGTTCCCCGACACTTCGTCCTTCTTCCGGCACTTTTTTTTCGTTCTAGTGTAAAGAGATCTTCTAGGAGAGATACTTTTACTTAGTGATATCCTTCACCTAAGGATACTCATTCCTTCTCTAGATCATTCGAGTTCTTTCTTGATGTATGGTGATAGGATGAGTGTGATAGAATTGCATCCCTAATCTTCGCACATGTGAGAGTTCTTGGTGTAGTTATAGGGCTACCTCTAACTTTGCTTGAGGTCCTTCTCTCTTCGCTTGGATAGGAGGCATAATAAGCCTAGTTTGAAGCCCAAACAATGATGGATGAGCAACCCTAATGTTTCTACTGTAGTGACCGCAGTGAGCCCTTTTATTTCTCACATGTGTGGTTGCAGCTTAACCTAAAGCAGTCTGTTATCACCCTAAAATTTTTGTTTCTAATCTTTGGAAAGTTTACCTTGTTTCTAGTCATATTATTATAGGTTTTGAGTCATCTCATCTCAATAAGAGTCATTCTCTTTTCCAAAAAAAGTTTCACAGCCTCATTCCATGTCCTAGAAGCCTCACCATGTGTTTCGACATCAGTTTGATTCCAAAGGATTGATGTTAGTCTTGGTCTAGTCTTTCCATGGTTGTTTTAGAGTCTAAGATCTAAAAGAGAATCTTGTTGATATGGTCAAATAGGTTCAATACTCTGTTCTTGCCTATCACTGGTCCCACATCACACATAAGTTCCATGTGTCAAACTTGTGTCAAGGTTTTCGTAGCGCAAAACCCAGTCTAGGAGTTTTCGTAGTGCAAAACCCAGAATTTGCACTAGTTGCGCTATGAAATCGGGGATTCTGAACTAGGATTTTTCGTAGCACGCTACGAAACCCCTAAAGCTTGCTATGAAACCCTTGAAGCAGCCTGTTTCAGCATAATAGACTGTGTTTTTTGCTTTTACTAGTCAACTTCCAGAAGGGTTCCTGAGCCGCTGAGAACTCAATTTTCAAAACTGAAAGAGGCTTTTCTTCCTAACATACTCAGCTACAAAAGAATCTTTCATTTTCTTCAAATTCGTTCTGAGGTGGGAAGAATTTATGGTTAAACTTGCACTATGAAACTGCTGAAATTCAAGCTTTGTCTTCTGGTTTGAGCAGTCTTTTTCAAGATCCGTTTTTGGTCACAGGAAAAGGTATTTTGGAATTTTGAAGGAGGTTTATCTTCATCAACTCTCCAGCTACAATAACCTATCTCACTTTCTTCATAAGTGTTTTCAGTTGGGAGATACTAAGCTTTCTTTGAAACCCTAATTTCAGAGAACAGATTTTTCTTGTTTTACACATGTTTGTCAAGGACAGATTTTGGACAGCTGGACAAGTGTTTTAAAAAACCAAGAGAGGTTTTTGTTCTAGACAACATGGAATACAAAAAATTCATTTAGTTTCATAAAATATGTCATGGATGAGAAGATAAAGGCTTTGTCCCACGTGCCAATTTTCAAGGATCCTAAACCTAAAAATAGGGAAACATGTTCCCTAATTTCTAGGGTTTATCATCAGCAGTAAGGTGACAACGTGGGAGGCTTCATCAAATTCGACCTCATGAGGTTGCAGCTGTCAAAGAATTCTTTCAATGTTTAGATAAGGTTGTTTTAATCATAATAAGGAGTTACACTCCTAGTTATATTGGGTCACTAGCACTGCTAGTTAACAGCTAGTTCTAATTAATGGTTTGTTTTAAGGTTAGAATAGGTGTCACTCATAGAAACTTCAAATTCTCTTGATGAGGGATGCAAGAATACATGTTGTAAATGCTATATATAAAGCAAGAGATCGAATTAGCAAAGGGTTGGAGACTTTTTGGCTCAGCTGTTGCTCTATGTGCAGACTATGTATATTTTTAACCTAATGCAGAGTTTCTACTTAGACAACTCAAGATTCATGAAGAGTTCTTGTATGTTCTTGTTTTGATGGAATCTTACAATACTTATATTGCAGTGGTGTTTACTTATGATACTCAGAACTCATCAATGATGCTCTGACTTCCTTCATAGATAAACTAACTGTGTTTCACTGTTTTATATTTGCATTTCTGCACTTGAACTCTATAATGCCTTGACTTCCATGCTAGGTAGAATGTTTTGGCTTCACTACTCAGGATTCAAAGAGAGTTTTTAATGTCCTATTGTCTCATGGCTTTCCTCTTTCACTTACTTGTAGTGGTATGAATACATGTTACTTAGAACTCATCAATGATGCTCTAACTTCCTTCATGTATTTATAAACTGTGTTTCCTTGCATTGTATCTTTGTTTTGTTGATGTATAAAGACTCTCTATGCCCTGAATTTCATGTTAAGTTGATCTTGCTGTGGTACTGAAACATACTTTGACTCCATAGCCCAATGGTAGCCAGCCTTCATCTTTCAACCTATAAACATATAAAATCACAAACCATAGAGTTAGCCATCTATCCATATCTTTAATCAATATCATTAACCCTTTGAGAGAGCCCTCTCAGGCTGAGGAGGCTAAGCCTTAGCTAAAATATTGGTTTGAAATAGTTACACTGAGATAGTCTGATCAACAACCTATCAGGGTCCTATTTTGGTGATAACACAGTCCTTAATACTTTGGTTACCTTTCCTCCTTCTTCGCTGCTCTAGAGGCTCCCTTAAACTAGAATTTTCCACCATTTACTTGGCTGCACTTGCTTGCTTATTTCATAAATGATATTCACTATCTTTGGAGGAGTGGAAAAAATCTATATATATATAGGATTGTCCCTCCTTTAGGCCAACTTGTTGTCCAACTTGCTACATTGAGGTTGACTTGACTTTCATTGCTGCAATAGGTGCTTTTAATGGTGCCATTGCTTCTTTTGATGATGTCTTTGCTAGGAGGAGACTTGACTTTGCTTGGAGGTGTCTTCTTTGACTCTTATACATAAATACACATAATGTCACATGCCCTTAAGGTCTTCAACATAATTCATTTGACTCTGACTTTCCTATAGCACTTTGACATGTGCTAGACCTACTTCAATAAGCAAGAAACTCATTGACATATATTATAAAAATAATATTTCTTTTCTTGAATAAATACAAATATCAAAAGTAAATTTATAAAGACTGACCCTAGTTAAATTTCCTTCAACACTCTCTCTTAACTAGGAAGGTATTCACACAACATTACAAGGGGTTTGGCTATGTTTCACTCTTGAAGAATTCGCATAAGAGAGACCGGATTTGAAATCCATCTTTTATAGCATCATATCCATTAACATTGTCACAATGCAAGGCCTTGACTAACAAATCCATCTCTTCATGAGATCATGAGCTACAATGTTGGTGAGACCAATGATTTATAGACACCTTCATCATTGTCTCTCAAGGTACATACCCACCCGGGTGTTCTCTGAGTATCACCTTCTAGGACTATTCTTATCTTGAGTTCCCAACCCTCAAAGAATATCGGTCCTCTTGCCTACTCTTGTCTTAGATGCCATATACATCCTTAAAGAGTATCAGATGTCAGATGATTACCCAATCCTCCCATTCTTTCTTCCCAAGTGAAGGCAATAATTGTTAGTTTATATTGTGTCTACATTTCCATTCACAGCCTTCATCTAGACTTACAACTATTAGTCCTGATCTAGTGCATGACCCATGAAATGGAAAAGCACAATTGCCACTCTATAATCAAGGGTGACCCAAAACTCCCTCGTGATCAGGGACTTGTCTGGGCTCCCTCTTAACTAGGGACTCTTTCATTCATTAGCAACTTTTTCTTTGTGGGTCCTTCAGCTGCTTGATATCCTTCCTTTATTTGATGTCATGAAGTATTTGTTCATACTTATTCTAGGTAGGGAACCATACATTGATCACTTTCCTTCCTAGTTTTTCATGCCATTGCTTCCTTCGTGGAAAGTGTCTTTCTTGTCATACATCAAGTTTTCTTGTCATCTAGCTACTCCTTTGTCATCTATCCATGCTTCAAAATACTCTTCTCATGGATGCTTCGTTGTACTTTCTTGTTTACATGATTCGACCTAGTAGCCCATCATGAATTCATCTTGATATTGCTTCACCATTGATTTTTTTTTTTTGTTGGATGGCTTCTTCATCACGACATCTTTGTAGAGTAGAATTAGTTATCTGTATCTTTCATATCTCTAAGGCCTTCATAGGTGTCAAGGTTACTTCCTTCCTTTGTTAGAGTTGTCTTGACTTATTTCAAGAGATACCTTTAGAGTATCTTGTCAGATAGTAATTCCTGGTGATCATGGTGTTCTTCACATGATTGATCTCTTTCTTCATTCGATTCTTCTTGTGGGTGTATTTCTTCATTGCTTTCTTCCTGGACTAGTCATCATTTCTTCTTGCTTCGTAGTCAGCAATCTTATACTCCTTATGTGAGCATATTCTTTTGTTGACCTTCATTGCATTGTAGTACATGCTTTCGAGCATGTTATTCGTGAAAGAGATTCTTTCATACTAACTCAGGTTATAGAACTATTCCCTTGACTCAATAATATACAAATGATAACAAGAATAAACTTTGATGCATAGATACCTTATCTTGATTATCCTTTGATCATCTTAACTTCATTTGGTTGTCCTTGGTGTGGCCCTTCTTGCTTCATCTTAGTTTTCCTGCATATAATCCTTTTCTTGAATCCAATGAATGGAATTCTTGATGAGACATATACTTTGGTTCATGAACCTTCTTTTGAATATTCCATTATAGGATCTTAAAGACCCTTGCCTTGCAAATGTTTCTTTTCTTTTGATGATGGAGTCTTCTAAGATGATCAATCTATTTTTATCATGGATGAGGTCCTATACTAGGTATGCTCCTTCTATATTAATATCTTGAGCTATATCTACCATGCTCCTATATTCTAGAAGATATTTCTACCCACACATTTTTGTTCTCATTTATAAATGCTCTTCCTACATGAGCTTTTAGAACTCTTTGTTCTTCATGTTTCTAGATTCTAGAAGATGTTTCTAGCTATGTAATTTAATTTTATTCCTACATGCTCCTATCCTACTCAAAACCTTGAAATAGACTTGAAGTAAATAGTTTGACTTAGTCATATTAGATATCTGAAGGATCTTCCTTCTTTTGATTCTTTTCTTATTCTTTCACATCTTGAGTCATGTGAGTTTCTTCCCTCTTTATTTTGTTGTTGTTGTCCTTATTAAGCTTAGGATAATTCCTTTTGTAATGTCCATATTCTTGGTATCCAAAACATTGGATTTTGGACATGTCTTTGTTGTTTGTTCTTCGTGGACCAAATTTGTCAAATTTCCCTTTTCTCTTGGCTATGGCAGCAAATGCTTGCTCCTTTGATCCCACATCTTTCTTTGCTTTAATTCTAGTTTCCTATGTCTTGAATAGAGACCAAATTTCACTAAGATTGGTTGCTTCCTTCTTGGCATATATGCTTGATGTGAAGTTTCCCCAATCCTCAGGTAGAGCATTGATTACTACATTTTTCATTTCGTAGTCAGACATGACTTCCCCAAGATCTTGAATTTGATCAGTCATTTCAAAGATTCTTATGAAGTAGGAAGATATTCCTTCCTTTGTTATCTTCATCTTGTATAATTCATTCCTTAGAGATATTACTTCTACGGTTGTGGATACCGAGAATAGCTCCACTAACTTATCATAAATTTCTTTTGATGTCTCAAATTTGGAGACATAGAGAATGAGAGAGTCTTTGATTGATTCTATTAGAACCCTTTGATTCTTGTCTCATCATTATTGTACTTAGGTAAGGCTTGATTTTGTTCCTTAGAAGGGATAGTGATATTCCCTTTGACATGTTCTAGGATTTCATTCTCCTTGAGAAGTAGATCAATCCTCTTCTTCCATGCAAGAAAGTTATTGGTACGTATTGTCACACAAAGTGTCTAGGCACCATGACAATGCTCAGAATAAGGGTTGTCACTCTAATCCTTACTCACTCCATTTAGAATCTCTCCTAGACAAGTCAGGGGGGGTAGCCCGTAGGGTGAATGAATGAGGATAGCCTATGAAACACAAGCTCTATGAAACTTAAACATGGACAACTTAACGAATGTAATTAAGTCCTGGTTAGCTGAGATGGATAGATCTAATAAAATAAGACACAACCATAAGATAAAAATGATTTTAATCTAATGAATTATTTTCAATTAACCATAAACTAGATAAAAACAAGTTACCAAGAGCAATTTATAAATGTGGCAAAAGTGACGATCATGATGATTAAATGTAAACACCCAAAACTGCAATATATTCTATCAATTAAATCTCATGAAGAATCATGAAAATTAAATTAAATATAATTAATTCTAGATCTAGGTTATTAAAGAAAATTATTTTTCGCACAAAGTTTCTAGGAACCACGACAACGCTCAGAGTAAGGGTTGCCACTCTAATCCTTACTCACTCTGTTTAGAATCTCTCATAGACAAGTCAAGGGGGGTAGTCCCTAAGGTGAATAAATGAGAAAAGCATGTAAAACACAAGCTCTAGGAGACTTAAATATGGACAACTTGACGAATGTAAATGAGTCCTCATTAACTGAGATGAATAAATTAAACACTAATACAACCAAGACACAACCACAAGATAGAAATGGTTATAGATCGGTTCCTTTATTTTCAATTAACCATAGACTAAGTAAAAACAAGTTATATAGAGCAATTTATAAATGTGACAAATAGTGACGATCATGAATGATCAATGCCCAAAACATTATCTAGCAATTAAATCCTATGAAAAAATTTGAAATTTAAATGCTAAGCAATGATTCTAGATTTAAAATGATTTTCATTAATAACCCAGATCTAGAATAATTTATCATTCTCCAATAGTCAATGATTTTAAAAAATTAATCACACCTGACAATAGAGAAATCACTACCATGGAAGGACACCAAAAAAATTAGATTAACAATTTAATTAGATTATTATTATAAAATAATAATAATACTAAATTAATAAATAATAATTTGACCTGGGTCCTAAGGTCAAAATTAGCTGTTAGTCAATTTAGCCGTTGGAGACTCTGCTCAGACTATTTAACATGCTAAGCTGGATCTGTTTCTTCAACTTGTCCTGACGATGAACCACACTAGTTGGTTTGAAACGCGTCCTTATTTTATGACAAATGTCTGTCTAATCTGATTTACGCCGAAGGTATTCTTTCAATTTAATTATTTCTTAGGAAATTAATTTAACATGGTAAAATGAAGAAATTAAATTCTTTAATTTGACCAATAATAAAATAAAAAAATGCCTTTAATAAATTAAAATTTTAATGGACCATATGCCACATAAATTTTAATTTTTAAATGCAAAAGTGTAGGTCCTCTCATGATTTGATTCCTTAGTAATCTCATAAGTCATAAAAAATGAAAAATAAAAAAATAATAATAATAACTTTTTAGATTTTTTAAATGTTTTTTTTTTTATTTTACTTTTTAAATTTATAGTTTTTTTAAATGGTTTTTTTTTAGAATTTTTAAATAAAAAAACAATGAAAATAAAAGAAAAGTAAAAAAAAATAAAATTGAATTAATTAAGAAAACTAAAGTAAACAAGAGAAATCCAAAACAAAAATCAAATTTAAAATAAAAATGAATCTAGAAATTAATCAAAGTAAAAGAAATAATAATTTAAATTAAAAATGAAAAAGGAAACTAAAAAATCCTAATGCATAAACATAAAATAAAATAAAAAATAAAGGTGAAACCTAAACCTAAGTGAAGCGAATAGAAAAGAGGTTTTTTTGGCGGATCGAGATCTGGATCTAGCAATACTCCTCCTACCTCTGTTGGATCTGGCGACATAGCTTTTAGGTAATAGATACATAAGTTTCCGCCTATCTTGTTTTTCACAAGTTTTGTCTTTTCAGTGAAATAAGAACATTTTCAAAAGACAATGTCAAAAAAGAAAACTGAATAACAACTTATAGTCGTAGGTTGTATCAGAGCCGAAAAAACTTCTGTGCAGAGGAATCATGGCCATGGTAACGGGTTCTGTTTGTTCAAGGCCTGACGGGCCTTTCCCCCTCCATCTGAGATCTTCAGTGTGTTCTTACGGCCTTCTGCGCAGTGCCCATGGAATCGATGGGTGGTTTCATGACAGATCTTCTGTGCATGACGGTGTTCATGTTCCGAAGGCACTATCGGGCAAATTTGAGAACCCGGTGAAAGCCACTCTTGAGAATAGCTGGAAGCCAGAGACGGGTCCTTTTGGGCGAGGAACGGAGGTCGGAGAAACAGGCAGGTCCAAGAGAAAGGCCGAATCGCGTAGGAGGGTTTGGCTGGGAAGGAGTAACGTGACAGAGCCGGCTGTTCGTGCCCCTGCTGTAGCGGCTAAAAGAGTCCAGAAGGAGATTAAATGGACAATGTTGGAAAACAGGAGCGGGGATTCACAGAACCAGCTCCGAAAGCTATCCTATTTCAGATCCAAGAAGACTGCGGGACAAGTGTTTGTCAAAAAACCGCACCAAGATTTGGTTCAAAAAAGAGGCCTGCTCTCGGTCCATGCTAAGAATGGATGTGCTGAGAAGGTTTCAAGAAGCAGGAATAAACCGCAAGGTCCAGATAACATTTGGACTCTGCAAAGTCCTGCAGAATTAAAAGCCGAGCACTTCAGGGGAGCCTCTTGCCCATGCAAGCTCGGGAAGTATCAGGAGGATGCGGGGCTTATGTTTGACAAAACACCCCTTCGAGATTTTCTCCCAAACAGAGGCCTGTTCTCTGTTTCAGCTCAAACGGAATGCGCTGGAAAGCACAGCAGCAAGCAGAAAATAGATGACTCAGCACCTTATCAGATTCTGATTGTGCTCCTCTCCGGCAAAACTTTGCTGCAGTGGGTGAAACCTTCAGATCTAGTGCAGGACCTTAAGCAGAAATTGGAAGATAAAGAGGGGATTCCTACTGCCCTTCAGCGTCTCCTCCTCGAAGGAAAACAATTGGAGGACTCATGCCCCCTTTCCTGTTATAACATTCAGAGAAATGCTTCCATCACATTATCCCTTCGACTGAGAGGGGGAGCTGTTGGACAGTCTTCCTCTGCTGCAGCATTTTCCTATAAGGATGTCGTCCATGCTCAGAAGCCCAAGGAAAAAGTCTCACCAGTTCAAGCTCCTAAGCCATTCTTAGTAGACAAGCTGGAGGAAACCCCTTCCATTGAAATAAATGATCCTTCGCTGGAAAGGACTCACCAGGTGTTTGCAGAGACAGGCATCATATGCAGGTTCAATGGTCTCTGGCCTCGCACAGCAGATCTGTATCAATGGATTCACTCAAATTGGACCAAGAATTGCAAGGTCATTCTTTGTTCAAAAGGATTTTTCATCACCCTGTTTGTTGACAGTGAGGACTACCAAAGAGTTCTAACAGAAGGCCCATGGTTTTGGAATTCTGCGGGATTATTCCTCACTCCATGGTTCCAAGACTTCGATCCATCCACAGCAGTCATTACCAAACTACCAATCTGGGTTAGACTTCCCAACCTTCCAACGCATCTATGGCACTTTGCTATTTTTGAAGGAATCGACAATTCCTTAGGACGTTTCCTCAACACAGACGCCTCAAGAGGGCAAAAAGGAATTTACACCTACGCCAGAATCTGCGCAGAAATAGACATAAGCAAAGGACTACCCGATCAAATCATTCTAAAAATAGGAGACTTCCATTGGACTCAATCCCTGGATTTCGAGAATACAGCCTTTCGCTGCCGCAATTGCCATCTCACAGGGCACCTTCAAAATTCGTGTCCTTCTTTGCCCCCCCAAAAAAAGAAGGCCAACTCTAAGCCAAAATCCAAAAGCTGGAAACCTCATGATCCTCCCCCATTGGATGTCTTTTCCAGCTCAGATGAAGAGGACGAGGACGAGGAGATAGATGAGGAAATCATGGACGAAACGCCAGCACAGGTTTCAACATCGGTTTGTCATGAGGAAGCCACAGTCCCTCCTATTTCTCAGAAACGTACTCATGAGGCTTCTCCTTCGGATTCAGACAAGGAGCTTTCGCCCTCAGCCCAACACAGTCTACAGATCATACCAAACCAACAGAGTCCAAGTGGTTGGGTCAAAGTAGGTAAAAAGAAAGGGAAAAAAGGACGACCAAATGATTCCACCCTCGTTGTGTAGAATCTTTGGTTTTGGCCGGTCTTCTCTCTTCTTCTGGTTTCTGTTTGTTTAGCTCTGCTCTAGTCTTTTCCTCTCTTGGGAGCCGAGGTGGTTATTTTATCCTTTCCGGCTGCCCACTCAGTCTAGTGGTTCTATGCCGCCCTGCGTGGTGGGCTGTCTATTCTTTTTAGTCTACTGAAGCTAGGCCTGCTGTTTAGCGGCCCGTTTTCTGCAGCTGCAGAAATTTTGTACTATATTTTCCTTTTAATACAAATGCTTACTTACACAAAAAAGAAGCGAATAGAAAAGAGAAATCGTTTTTTGAGTGATTGTTGTGTGTGCAGGTCTATGATGACGTAGACATGGATTGCACGAAGAGATGGAAGGTCGATGGGCGAGCAGTGAATGGAGGAGAAGGGGCTCGACAGAGATGGAAAGGCTACGGGTTGGATGATACGTAGAGGAACACACAGGGTTTGAAGGCAGCAACGAGAGGAGAAGGGACAGCAGAGGGAGCCAAATGACGCGTTTTTATAGGATTGCAAGGAAACATAGGACTGCGAGCAAATGAGAAGGGAGGTGGAAAAAACACAGATGGACAGTGTTGGGAAGAAAACAAAATGCAGGAAAAAGAGAAAGGTAATGAGGAATCAAGGGGACAACAGAAAATAAGATTAGGGTTGCAGAAGGAATTTGAATTTTCTAGAAACCTCAAAACACAGATAACCAAAAAAACAAATCAAAATTTTCCAGAGGAGAAGAACGCATCAGAAAATGGAAGCTCAATATGGCAGCAGACAAGAGAAAAATGGTAGCCAAAAACCCAACAAAATTTTCCAAAAAATCTTATTTTAAAATGATATGCTTCTACCTCATATTTATCCGTGAAATCCTTATGAAAATTTCCAAATTTAAAACTTTTAAAACTATGGACTACAAAAAATTTGAATAATATCCCTGGAAAATTATGTTGATAAACCCCAAAGATCCAGATCTTACCCTCTAGGGCCTAAATTTGGACTCTACACAAATTTCTTCCTCATATCTATAGTTGCACGGCAACAAGAAAACACCCAAATGATATTTACAATGATAAAAACTAAAACCCAGAAAAACCCACTTTAAAAAAATAATTACAAAATTTACAGACCTATGCACAATAATGGTAAATATATCATATCTGAGGAGTATGAGTACAACTTCGCTTCCAGATTTGATAATATAAGGCTCTCAACAGCCAAATCTATCAATTTCCCACACAAAAATTAAATTTTAAGGAGGTGCTAACTCGAAACCCTTCATGCATCACCAACAAAAAATCTTATGATAAGCCCGAGATTAATTTTATTGGGCTCCTCAGAAAACATGAATCGGGAGTTGGCTAGTCCAACTGAAAACTTCCCCTAACACTCGAGGATCTAAAATCAATATTTCTTTG
This sequence comes from Pinus tabuliformis, assembly GCA_031772625.1. Lineage (NCBI taxonomy): Eukaryota > Viridiplantae > Streptophyta > Pinopsida > Pinales > Pinaceae > Pinus > Pinus tabuliformis. The sequence goes on along the minus strand of CM062809.1, from coordinate 924,165,489 downwards.
CAAAACTCGATCCAACCATTAAAAATAGAGCAAGAAAATAATAATAAAACTCAGACAAATAAAGATACCTACTATTACGTTCAAAATTTAGATTATTATTCAAACCCCGGCAACTGAGCAAGATACCTGTGCTCAAATCACTATTTAGAAGCTATCATCAATGGCTTTAGAAAAAATTTATGCATGAAAACAACACATCTTACAGTATTCCCATGAAGAGTAACACCAACAAAACTTAACCCCAAAGGCTATATTTATTATACAGAAAAAAATTACACAAGAGATTCTTGCTAAGCACACGACTCAAAGGTTGGATAGATCGACTGACAAATGACTTCCTATTTAAAGATAAACCCTCCAATGGCTAGTTCGAGTGATCCTCGTCAAAGTAATCTCGACCGTTGATGAAGATTGAAATTTCTTTTAATCTCATCTATCGAAATATTTAAATATTTGGGGAAATTCAAAATTTTTAATTAAATGCATTTTAATTAACTCAAAAATAAAAATTTTGTGTTAATTTATCATAAACATTGACTTTGACTTAACCCCCAGGGATCAAAGGTTTAAAATTTAGCAAAATAATTAATTTACCTTAGTCCCGGGACCTTTTAAAATATAATTTTTAAGGACAAATGAATTTTTCCTTTGGAGAATTTAAATTTACCTAGGACCTAGAATTAATTAAATTTCTGGGTTAGGATTTTAATTAAGTTTTTTGCGAGAAAATTTAATTAATTAACCCATGAGGAGATAAATTATTTTTCCAACCCTCAAGACACTCCACATCATGATTTTCATATCTTTTACATCATAAGGGGGAAAATCCATTTGTAGTAGACCCTCGAAGACTACCCATTTCTGCGACACAAATATAGTCCAGGAGATAAAGAAATTTGTAATAAAATAACCTAACCAAATAGTTATGATTATTCCCAAATTACTTTTACATAGACTCGATCTAGAACACTAGGACTCGTCTAAGATCCTAGCGGCAAAATCCATTCCAGCTTTGGGGTAAGTGTTGGGACAGGGTCCCCTAAGGTCAATTTTGGGGCAGAAAGCCCAAATTTTTGTATGTAAAGTGTAAATTCTCCACAATTTTTGGTCGAGGGGTGCGTAGATGTAAAGTTTCATAAAGGGTTTCTGCCCTTCTTTTATGTAAGTTGTGTCAGTTTTAGAAGATCCACCCATGGTCCACAGACCATGGGATTGTATAAAAATGAGAGTCTTAGAAGAGTCTAAGGCATTTAAGTGATTGATGGGTCAGTGAGAGATAAGAGAGAAGAGTTTTAAAAGTAGAAGAAATGCTTTGCAGCTGTGTGCGCAGAGGCCTAGGGTAGAAGTCTGCAGCTAAGTGCGCGAGCCCTTGTAGTTGAGTGCGCAGAGTATTTAGAGTCTATAAGAAGATTTGGAGTACTAATAAAGAAGATTACTATGGAAATATTTGTGTTTGATCTATTTACTTCTGTTATGAATAAATGCGGTTATGTTATGTTGAATTATGGTTTCCATATTTAATACTATATTGATGCGCAAATCTATATGTTTTACATTGTTATCTGTACGCAAGTAATAATATCTGTTTATGTGAAGAACATATTAATGCATATTGAAGTTATCAAATACTTAAGATGATCTGGGTAAATACGGGAGTAAGTAATTACATAGGCACGTAAGTGGTTGATTTGCCTGGTTAGGGTCCGCGAACAATAGTCCTAGGCCTTCGTGAAGGTCTAGAGGCTGATGAAGAGAAGTATATCGATAAGACCTAAAAGGCTTATCGATCTGTGTGAAGGCAGATTTGGGGCATAAAACAACATCACTACCATATCTGGGTGCAAAAACTTGGTTCCAGCATCCCTCCATACTGCTTCGGGTGAGACTTCAGTCTGCGTTTCATGGATTGATGCCAAAAGGGCCAGTGGTGTAGGGATTTGTTTGGCTAAATTAATGTTGAACCTAGGTCAGGGCCCACTAAGCCAACAAATGGTTCTATTGTTGAGACCGGGATCTGCATAAAGAGATGTGTGATTTCGCATCACTAGAATCTGACTAAGAAAGAAATTGAAGATTGGTTGGATAGAAAGATCCATGACTTCAAGGCACAAGAAAACCGAAATCTGTGATTGAAAAAAGAACAGTGGTTGAACAGATACTTGTACACAAAGATACACGAAATCTTCTTTTGTTCCTTCTCGATTGAATTATACGAGTGGATCACTAAATTGGCAGATGGCCAAGGAAGGTGGAGACTTGACGGTCTGATAGTGTTGACTCCATAGTTAGTGTGGAGATTGGAAGACTTAGAAGATAAGATCGCACGTGTTGTCGATCACTGGCTTGATCGTATCATAGGAGGATTCATGACAGTGTTCGCAGTCGATACTTCATTCAGTTACAACGAAGCAGAGTGTCGCTTCTTCAAGGGACTGCGAGGTAAGTATTTAAGGTATTTAAATACTTGGATTAAGATGCTCTTGTGTGAAAAGTGGGTTATGCAGTTCCCTTGATGTTTGGAGCTATGCAAAGGGGAAAGATCTTTAGGGATAAAGGGAGAGCAGGCCATGAATATAGCCTGTTGATCGAACCTCCTCTGAGTGACGATGAGGAAACAATGCAGGATTCACCGCAGAGTACTGTTTAGTTAATAAGGCGAGGATTCCCACAAATACCCCATCCACCCTCCCGACCTCCGCATTCACCTCCACAGCATACACCTTTTCCCACACCACCACCACCACCATCACCGTTCAATATGGAAAATGCAATAAAGTTGCCCGTTTTCAAGGGTTCGGGAAATGAGGACCCAGACCAGTTTTGGTTGGTCGCGAAGGCCGTATGGGAGGCTCAAGTTATAATGGATGATCAGATGAAGAAATCAATGTTAGTCACTACTTTAGAGGAACACGCGCTGACATGGTACATTAAGTACTACATTGATAACCCGATGGCTTCATTAGCAGATATTCAGACCGCGCTGAATAGGGAATTCAGTAGGCCTAAGTCTGAAGCGCAATCAATTGTAGGATTCAAGCAGATCATGATGAAGCCTAGAGAGACACCCTGGGATCTGGATCAGAGGTTGAAGTGCATAATCCGTGAAGCTAACATGAATCTTACGGATGGGTAGCACCGCGAATGGTTTGTGGCTTCACTCTTGCCTCATATGAGGGTTGCTTTATCACAGAAAAAGATTAGGACCTAGGTGGAAGCCCTGGAGATTGTGATAATATTGCATGAGACACTGATGCAAGATGCTAATTTGGGAGTTCAGCATATTCATGAGTAGTTTCAGAACCTTTTCCTAGAGTTTTAGATTCTAAAGAAGGATAGAGTTGTTCGGCCAGAGGTGTGTGAAGAAGTTTGGTGCTTGAAATACAAAAGTCAGGGGCATGACAAAGATCATTGTCCAATCTTCACTAATTATGTTGCAGTAGGAGGGACAATGCCTCTGAGGCCAGAAGCTCAAGCAGGGCTAAGTACAGGGGCCATGCTATGGTGTGCTATCTGTCAAGTAGCTGGAAAACATGTGACAGACAATTGTCACCTGCTACAGAAGTTTGTACAAACACTGCAACAACTTTTCTGCAACCTTTTTCAATCAGTGGGTCATCTATAGAACACCCGCATATAGAGTTTAGGTAGAAATCAGCCTCCAGATTAAGGCACTATGGGAGCGCGAGGACGATTTTAGGCGCTCGGGCGAGGTCGAGGTGGAGGAGGACCTGGTAGAGGTCGAGGACAGGTGATTTGCTACAACTATGAGGGACCAGGACACTATGTGCGAGAATGCATAAGCCCAATGTCCCTCTCGTGCATATACTGCACTCACTTTGACGACGCGACACAAGAATTCCCTGTATTACTAGCCAAGATACGCAAAAAGGGGGTGAAACCTTAGCAGCCTACACAGAATCTGTAGATGATGAGGGTTGAACCCCGCGAAGAGGATCCTAATGTGAACATCATGCTACGAAGTGGAATGACGACTGGTGAAGACAAGGGAAAGTAGCCTGAAGAATGTGAATGGGTTTTCAAAGCTCCATAAAAGGATGTTGGGTTTGATCTGGAGCGCGTGACGGAAACATTTATGGAAGCAAAGAAAATCTTTGTTGAGGCTTCTACCTCAAGAAGTCAGGATAAGTAGTGTGAAGAAATGAACCCATCCATGCTTACTACATTTTTGGAGACCTATATGAAGCTTCTTTGAGATAGCAAGGCTGTAAAGGGATTACAAGAGTTGACCAATAAATGTGTCGGTAATACTCCTGATGGACCGTGCGGGGTGAGGAAAATTGGTAAGCATAAGGAAAGAACAGGGCGGGAGATGAGACTCACCGGGAAAATAGGATAATATGAAATTGACCAAGTTATTCTAGATCTAGGGTCTGACGTGAATGTTTTGCCTAAACAAACATGGGAGAGAATGGGGAGACCTATGCTGCAGTGGCATCCTATTCAATTGAGAATGGCGAATCAACAAAAGATTATCCCCATGGGAAGATTACAGGGAGTGACATTCGATGTCGAAGGCACGAGTGCATTGGCTGATTTTGAAGTGATAGAGATTATGGATGACAATAATCCATACCTTATGCTACTTGGGATTGGTTGAGCTATTGACATGAACGGGGTGATCAATTTGAAGAAGCAGATAATGTCATTTGAAAGAAAATCGCTCCGCGTAGTAGTACTGTTGGACCCTGTAGAAGGACCGCACTACATTGAACCAGTTCGCGATTACGAATGTGATGATGATTTGGACCAGATTTATAAGATAACAGAGCGAGATCAAGATTGGGTGATTCTGATAGTTGATGGATGTATTGCATGGGACCGCAACAACTCCTGCACATTAGATTCAGACGAGGAATTGGAACACTGGCAGAATAGATTGCACGAAGTGTCTACGCTATGATGTAACATGATGACCAAATCGTTGCGCTACATATCATCGGAGGTAAGAAGTCTGCCTTACTATGATGGTTTAACTGACATTGATAAATTTTTGGATGCATTTGAAAGGGAAGTGTCAGAGAAGCATCGCTTCCAAGCCTTGGACTTGGCACTACACCTGCAAGATGGTGGGGTACGCATAAAGACAACTTCGATGGATGGCGCGAATATAGAAGAATGATGAGGGTGTGGTTTAGTTGCCCAAAGGTACGATTGACAGAGAAATATGATGGAAGGAGTGACCTGTGTGATCACTTAGCCAAATGGACCAATGCTTATGGAGCAAAACCACAACTGGAGAGGGTGCATTTGTTTTGTCACACCTTGGATGTAATACCTATGAATTGGTACTTGGAGACAGAGCTCTTCCATGGCACGGACGAATGGGATATTTTGAGACAGGGATTCTTGATGACATTCAACTTTGAAAATGGATTTGAGTGCATTGGTGAAGTGTTACAGGAGGTCAAAGTAGCAATCTTCAGAATACCATAGGATCCCTTGGATTTGATTCAACTGGATTGGACCACCCAACTATGCCACGCACTGGCGTGCTACAATGTGACTGCTGAAGAGGAAGACGAGGATCCGAGGAACATTAATATCCCAGAAATAGAAGGACACCGCGAAGTTGAGGGGCCATAGATAGAAAACCCAGATATCACCGTGCCGCTGAAAACAAGGCAAGTGGACATTGGATGGAGGTGGAGCCGAAGTTTGTGAATATAGGGGACTACTAGGATGATGCTATGGTGGATAAGGTCATTGAGTTGCTCTGGGAATACCAGGAATTGTTCCCTACGAAGTTCTCAAACTTAAAGGGGGTAATAGGGGACCTAGGAGTTATGCAAATTATGTTGAAACCAGACGCGAAGCCGATCAAGCAAAGGCCTTACTACCTCAACCCAAAATATAAAGAAAAGGTTTCCGTAGAGTTGGATAAAATGCTTGTAGTAGTTATTATTGAACTAGTGGAAGAATCTGATTGGGTGAACCCAATAGTAGTTCAGGAAAAGAAGCAGAAGGATGAGATAAGTATATGTGTAGATCTCAGGAAGCTGAATGACGCTTTCATGCATGATCCTTTTCTGACTCTGTTCACCGATGAAGTGTTGGATAATGTAGGAGGACAAGAAGCATATTCATTCACTAATGCATTCTCGGGGTACCATCAAATCAATATCGCATCGGAGGATAGAAGTAAAATGACCTTTGCAACTAAGTGGGGATGCTTTCAGTATACCGTAATGCCTTTTGGGATGAAGAACGCATTGGCAATATTTTCGCGCATGGTCATCATGACGTTCAAGGACTTCATTCACAAGTTTCTGGAGGTATACTTTGACGATTGGACGATGTTTGGGCTGGTGAAATTTCATGTAGCTAGCCTACACTTGATGTTGGATACATGTCGAAGGTATCAAATAACACTCAATTTGAAGAAATGTTTGTGTTGTGTTCCTTTCGAAATCTTGCAAGAAAATGTGGTATGTAGACAAGCATTAATGGTGGGACCAACTAAGATAGCAATTACAATTAATTTGGAGGTCTCAAGGAGTGTGAAACAGCTGCATGCAACGTTGGGGCATATGGAATACTATAGAAAGTTCATCAAAAGTTATGCCCAGATTACTGCGTCAATGGAGAAGCTGCTAAAGAAGGATGCTACATTCTGTTGGAATAAGGAATGTCAACAAAGCTTGGATATGTTAAAGGAAAAGATGGTCATTGCGCCAATCCTAGTCTTCCCGAATTGGAAGAAGGAATTTCATGTGCATGTGGACGTGTCATGTATTGTGCTTGGAGTAGTACTGACACAAGCCAGTGAGGGAGAGTTGGATCACCATATAACATTTGCAAGTAAGAAGTTGTTTAAAGCTGAGAAAAACTATTCAATGACAGAGAGCGAAGGTTTGGCTATGGTGTACGTGCTCCAAAATTTCAGACACTACTTGCTAGGTGGACACTTTAAGATGTATACAGACCATTCTGCATTGAAGTACCTAGTTAACAAGCTTGTGTTGGGGGGGAAGATATGCAGATGGCTGCTGTTGTTTTAGGAATATGATTTCGAAGTCATTGTAAAGCCAAGATGATTGAATGTAGGACCAAATCATCTGTCGCGCATTGAAATAGGAGAGGAGCCTACTAATTTGGATGAAGAACTGCCCCCTGAGCAGATCTTTATGGTCCGTGTAGCTGACAAACACTTTGCAGATATCATACACTTCCTGATGACGGGAACGACTCCAACAGGGTATACTAGTTAACAAAAGAAGGAGTTGGTGGTGTGCGTGACAGAATTTTCTATCATTGCCGGACATTTATATCAAATGGGCTCGGATGAAATTTTGCGATGTTATGTGCCTACATTTGAATGGAACAACATCCTCACTGAAGCTCATGGAGGAGCTACGGGAGGACATTACGCAAGAAAAGTAATAGTGTAGAATATTTACATGCTAGGTTGTGGTGGCCAACACTACATAAGCATTCCAAGACTTATTTTAAGGCATGCGATGCATGTTAAAGGATGGGCAATCCATCGCGAAGGGATGAGTTACCTCTGAATCCACAAGTGTCGTTACAGCCATTCGAGAAATGGAAATTGATTTTGTAGGCCCGATTCAGCCTCCAGGAAAGAAGATGTGTGCATGGTATATCATCATTGTGACGGAGTATTTGACCAGATGGGTGGAGGCACAGCCTGTGAAGGACTATACAGGGGAAACAACAGCAAAGTTCCTCTTTGAATATGTGTTGACTAGGTTTGGTTTCCTGAAGATTTTGATGAGCGATCGTGGTACACATTTCCTTAATGAAACGATTAGCACGCTAATGGGTGAATTCCAAGTTTATCATCAAAAGAGCATGCCATATCACCCACAGCCTAATGGGATGGTCGAAGCATTTAATAAGATATTGGAGAACATGCTGACGAAGGTTTACAATGCACAAAGGAATGATTTGGGCGTGCACATACCCACAGTGCTATGGGTTTACTTAACTACTTGTAAGAAGTTGACTGGACAAACACCCTTCAGGCTGGTCTATGGCATAGAAATTGTGATGCCAATGGATTATATTGTACCTATTCTATGCATAGCGGTGTTCATAGGAATGGCGGATCGTGGAGCCCTGGAAGAGAGGCTTGTGTAGCTGACAGAGCTTGAAGAAGATATATTTTTGGCTGGATTCCATCAGTGAGTTCAGAAGGAGTGCAAAAAGGCATGGGACGATTGACACATTAAACTACACACCTTCAAGGTAAACGATTTGGTTTTATTATATGACAACAAGTTTGATAAATTTCTAGGAAAATTTCAGATGCATTGGCTGGAGCCATATGTCATCAAAGAGATTACCGATGGTGGAGCAGTTCAAATGGTGAAATTGAATGGAGATCCATTTCCCAGAAAGGTAAATGGTAGTCGATTGAAGTCATACACTAGGGATCCGACCAAATGACTATATGATGGAAGCACAGTCTTAGCACTCCAGGCAGCTGAAAGAAGGCACGGGACTATAAACTACACTGTATGGGTTGTCAATCTACGTGACTAGGGGGCTGTGTGGGATGGAAGAATGTCACATTATCAACAGAAGCACGACGAGATCTGTGCTATAGAAGGAGAGACCATGTAGGGCAGCCAGAAAGTGACCGTTATGATCACTTTTCATGATTTCACAGTGAGAAAATGGCTAAGAGGAGTGGCGGGGTGGTATTTAAGGCTGAAATTAAGAGCGAGATCTTTGAAAATCTATCGCCAATCTAGAATTTATGAGCAGATTTTGGGGGGAATGGTCGGATTTGAATTCGAATTTTCCTATAAATTACAGATGGTCACCCAATGAAAAACACTTTGCATTTTGAGAGCTTCTGTGTCATGCCATCGGTTGTGAATGAACCCTGCTGTTTTTGAGGATTTGGTGGCCAGTTTAGTGTTTGACAAGTTACCTAAGGAAACCCAGGAGCTCCTTAACAGCCTCATGTCGACGCTCGTGGAAACTGCCAGTGGTGGAGGATCTATGGCCTCTGAGGGAGTTTCCCCTAAGGTCGTAAGTGTGGAGGTTCTCGCCGCGGTACCAAAATCACCAAGGTTGCCTAGGTCAAAGTTTATATCAGTAGGAGAGGCTTCCAAGATGAAGAAGGACAAACAAAAAGCGACACAGCTAGTGCGTGAGTCGCCAAGGAAGCATCAAAAGAAAGAGAAGCCCACCGCACAAGAGAAGTAAAGGTGGTAAACCTAGAATCCAACAAGGGCGCAAAAGAAACTGGTATGGGCACAAAGGACATTGATATTGAGGGAGTAGACCCTATCTCAAAGTTGCTAGAATACATCCCTCCGCACCAGGGCAAGGTAAAGGTCCCGAAGGACCTTGATGAGGGAAAGTTTCTCCTTCATACACCCGTGCTGCCAGAGAATATCATGTTTGAAGGACCGCTCTTGGCGCACATCCCCCACCTAAAGCTTGAATATTGGGACTTGGCAGACACGTAGCAGTTCCCCCACCTGGCTACTGATAATTTCATGTAGAGAGTATTATACAAGGATTCGGTTGTCACCGCGCTGGAGTCGGTGAAGTGGATTTGTGGGGTGGAAAAGAGAAGATTGTTGAATCTGTTATGCGTGCCGCATCCGTGTGCCCATAAATTTGATTGTTATCAAAAATTTGTTGTGCCTGGTGCATAATAGGTGCTTGTGGTTGGAAGAGTCGATCCCTATAACCGACATGTTGATTCATAGGATCACCTTACTACCAAATTCAGGACTAAATCCGTCTAAGGCATTTGGTGGAAAGACGGGCGAGCGTGACCTCACTGAACAAATGAAGGACAAGTTTAAGCTTGTTAAGAAGTGGTGTGGATATTCAATCTCGGGTATTATGGACCTCGTGGTGAAGGTGGCCACCCATATCTTGGATGGGAAGGTAATGAGGAAGTGTCACGTAGATGAGGTACCGGCACCAGTTGTTTCATTAGTGGCCCAGTGCGCGGAGGGCGTACAATTCAACTGGGTGTGCTACCTGTGTAGCGAGTTCCTCGTGAATTGTAGGGAGGCACATGACCAGAGCAAGACTTTTCACTACTCATGGCTCTTACTTTTGATTGTGTTGGTCACATGGTAGTTGCCGAAGGATAGTCAGTTTCCTCTGATCACGAAATATTTTCTAGAAGCAGTGAAGTTTGCTTCGTTATGGGCCATGAAGGACATTGAGTGGGTCCACGAGAGCAAGGTATTATGGGTATTGATAGAGATGAGCATCAATATGGCCATCAACTACAAACCAAGGCTGTCACCAACTGTCTTCGAGCAGTTGTCAGGATACACTGAGTTCAAAGAGGACTTCCACTCTATCTCCATCTGGGCACACAAGGACCCAGAACAGAAGTGGTATGATCTACCATACCTTGCGACGGATGATGCCATAAAAACAGTCCTCGATCGATGGCCAGATGAGTGCCACACAACATCAGATTTGTCCATCAGGTCTAGTAAGTCCGTAGGAAAGCAGAAGAAGGAAGAGGCTTAGTTGAAAATACAGCATTTGGCTGCAAAATGAAAGGAGGCTACAGAAAAAAGCAAAGCGGAAGTGGAGCGCACCACCAAAGAACGGGAGGAAGAGCATGACTTTGACAGAATTCAGAAATCTTCCTCACCACATATGGAGGAAGAGGAACAATTAGAGTAGGGTGGTGCAGATCTGGAAAAAACTCCCTTCTGGGTGAAGCGGAAAAGGGATCACAAGAAGGAAGGGTCATGCAAAAAGTCCAAGGCCGCCAAGTCGTCACTAGACATGATCACCTTGATAGAGGGCGACTTGGACGACATCAGGGATAAAGTAAGAGACGCAATAGCGGAACTGTTGTAGCAGTTTGAGAAGTAGCAAAAGCAAGCCTTGGTTGCCATTTAGATGGGACTTCGCAAGTTGTAGATCCAAACTACTCAGCTACAGGTAGGTGTAGGGTAGAGCAACGTGATGTTGACTAGTTTGGCGTCGGGGACCACTAGAGCAATGGAGATGGTTCGCTCTTTGGATCCTCAGGCCGTTGTGCTGCTTGATGGAGCCCTAAGCGCAAAGATAGATGCTGACAAGGCTGTCTTAAGGAACATTGGTCTCAACTTGGCCACATTCCCAAGTGAATTCCTTCACACGCTACAAGTAGGTGTGATCGCAGAACTTAGGGCCCGAGAGCAGTGTGAGTTGAGTGTGATTAGCGAGCAGAAGATTAACAATGAATAGTTTTTCATTGAGAAAACAACAATGATAGACACCTAAAAGAAGGTCCAGGAGAAGAATGAGCACACCGCAACGTGGTAGTAGAAGCATGCAGAACCGTTCCGGAACTGCACATTCCCGAAGAGGTGCCTGTGGAGGCCAAGATTCGGAAGCTGGTTGCAGGTGTGTGTGATGCTCGGACCCAGATGGCCAAGGTTTAGTTTGAACTAAACCTCAATATTACAGAGCTTGATTTGAGGGCACAACCTTCAACTCCAATAGAGGTCAGAGAACAATGCAAGGCAGTTGTAAAAAATGCAGTCGCTGTAGTAGATGTCGCTGTGGCAGAATGCACTGTGCTCTTCGAGAAATTGATGGAGTTCCTCACAATTCTGTAGGAAGATCCCAACATGTAGAGGTTGAATACTAAGGTAAGGGAATCACAGCATCAGTATGACAAAGCTAGAGCAACGTTGCACACTGTCGCCATCACGGGAGATTGGACAAGCTACAGGAAGCAAAAGAACTAAAAGAACAGGGGGAAGTAGCGCAGCGAAAATAGGCATTCCTCAAGGGCAGAATAGTGCCTTGGATGGATGAGGCCTATGTACTCTCCGCCACCATTGGGGAGAAGTTGGACATCTTGCAAACAACACAACAGAAGGTCCAAGTAGATAGTGTAGGACTAGCAACGGGGCAGTTGGTGGAGCAGGTCAAGCATGCGGCTAGGTAGTGTACAGCTGAAGTTGAAGTGGTACAAGTGGAGTTGGGAGGTCTTTGCAGCAAGATCTTCGCACTAGCAGAGTGACCCGGGGGCTAGTCACCATATTTGTGTTGGGGGCCTGTTGGGACAGGGTTCCTTAGGGTCAATTTTGGGGTTAAAAGCCCAAGTTTTGGGGCAGAAAGCCCAAGTTTTTGTATGTAAAGTGTAAATTCTCCACAATTTGTGGTCGCGGAGCGTGTAGATATAAAGTGTCAAAAATGGTTTCCACCCTTCTTTTATGTAAGTTGTGTCGGCTTTATAAGATCCACCCATGGTCCACAGACCATGGAATTATATAAAAAGGAGAGACGTAGAAGAGTCTAAGGCAGCTAAGTGATTGATGGGTTTTTAAGAGCTAAGAGCAAAGATTTTTGGAAGTAGAAGAAAGGCTCTTCAGCTGTGTGCGCAAAGGCCTAGGGTAGAAGTTTGCAGTTGAGTGCACGGGCCCCTGCAACTGAGTGCGCAGGATAGTTAGAGTCTGTAAGAAGATCTGAAGTACTAATAAAGAAGATTACTCTGGAAATATTTGTGTTTGATTTATTTACTTCTGTTATGAATAAATGTGGTTATGTTATGTTGAATAATGGTTTCATGATTTAATACTATATTGATGCGCGAATCTATATGTTTTACATTGTTATCTGTACGCAAGTAATAATATCTGTTTACGCGAAGAACATATTAATGCATATTGAAGTTATCAGATACTTAAGCTGATCTGGGTAAATACAGAAGTAAGAGTAATTACAGAAGTGTGTAAGTGGTTGATTTGCCTAGTTAGGGTCCGCGAACGATAGTCGTAGACCTTCGCAAAGGTCTAGAGGTTGATTAAGAGAAGTATATCGATAAGCCCTAAAAGGCTTATCGATTTGTGTGAAGGTAGAGTTAGGGCACAAAACGACATCACTACCATCTCTAGGTGTGGAAACTTGGTTCCAACATCCCCCCATACTACTTCTAGTGAGAGTTCAGTCCACGTTCCGCGGATTGATGTCGAAAGGGCCAATAGTGTAGGGATTTGTTTGGCTAAAATAACGCTGAACCTGGGTCAGGGCCCACTAAACCAATAGTAATACTGGAGCAAAACTTTGCCAACCATTCGAGAATGGATCGGTGGCACAAAAAACCTCCCAGAATGGAGATTGTCACTATAAAAGTAGGTTTACCTAGGTCATTACATACATGACACAAATCTGTTGAGATTATTTACATTATACACATGTAGAAAGGGTTTACATAACATCTTGGAAGGTTGATGATGATAGCTGGATGACACTAACACATCGATCAAGTGCTATCCCTTTTGTGAAAAAAGGGAGTGTACTGCTATGGGTCGTTAACACGTAGTGGTCAACATTTGGCTCTACATGGGGACACGTTGTTGTGCCGGAGGAATGTGAGAATCCAGAATCTGCATCCATGAAACACAAAATATAACATAAGTAGCGTCCATCCAAAAATAATCATATAACGTTAAGCACAAGAAATAAATAAGATATTCATTTATTAACTATCCTAATAACATGAAAAACATCTACCTACAAAAATCAAATACTGAAATAAAAGGGTGCAGGGTTAGGAATACAATACAAAGGATGCCCCATGGCATCAGATGTGTTCAATGCAGTGCATGCTAAGAATTTACCTACTTTTAGGAAAATATATTGGTTGTTTCTCAGATGTGCCATTTCCAATCCTCCATATGGCAGGACTTTTTCCTATCTGAAAATCAAGCTTCTCACGGCCATCTAATGCATCAAATCACTTTTTCATTCTCTTTCTCTTGCGCTTTTTCTTTGTGGCAGGCTATATAACTGATTATGTGGAACATTATGCTTGAAAACTCTCAGATGAAGTCTGTAAGATATGCATGACATGTCTTTCTTCATTCTACATCTTCTCTGTCAAGAATGATGGATCAGTCTCACAAGTTTCATGAGTTATAACTTGATCTTTCTTAATTTCTTCTTTGATCATGTCATTCTTAGTTAAATCTTCGTTAATGGAGTTAGCCTCTTTCTCAGGATATTCAAAACAAGATGAGACGTGTGATTTCCTCTCTTCCAACCTCTTATGTAATGAAATCATTTCTCTGGTAGGCCTTACTATTAACTTCACTTGATTGAGTTTAGTTTTCACAAATATTTCTTGCAGAGTGACATGACTAGCTTGCATAGTCGTTATTTGATTCTGAATAATGGACATATTATTAGAATGATTAAGTTCCATTATTTTTAATCTGTTTTTGATGATATGTATTCCATCTGTATTTATGACACATGGTATCTTCCTTTTCTCTATGGCCAACAATTTCTTCTAAAGAGATATTTGATCAACTTCCATGTCATTTATAATTTTATCATTCTTTTATTTCGTTCCCATCAAGCAATTTTGCATATAGATTATCTCTTTCTTATGATTTTCTTGCATGGTAGCTAATTTATTATTATAATCAGATCTTATGATGGTCATTTCTTCATCCATAGTCGACAATATGTTTTGAATCGAACTTATTTCTTCTTGATAACTTGCTTCCATGGAAGTCACTTGATTTGAATGATTGAATTCCATGATCGTCATATTTTCCTCTAGGGCTAATAACTTGTTTTGCATAGAATTAATTCCCCTAGCATGATCAGCTGTTAATCTTGCTTGATTAAGTTCCATATCTTTACTAAGTTGAGCCTGATTAACTTCTGCATTCTTGATTACTTGAGCCTGGTTTAACTGTATGTTTTTAACCCTTTGAATTAACTCCTTGAAATCATTTTCAACTTCTATAGTTTCCTTTACATCATCTTTCGCTTTGACTTTGTCTTTACCTCCATATCTATCTTCAAAGGCATTAGTGATTGATTGTAGAGAATCAAAAGCGTTATTAGGGAAATTAACAAACCAATCTAAAGCATCTCCAAGTAAGGTAAGAATGAAAATCTTCATCTTCACATCTTCATATTTAGAATATATGAGACACTTGCTTATACATAGGCTGGCATTCTGAAGGTGAGTTTGGACAGTAAAAGCATTGTTACCTTGAAAAGGAAGAAATTCATTGATGGCATCACCAAAAAAGAAGGATAACCATGCAGAGCTCCCTAAATATTAGTAAAATCACAAGGAGCAAAAAATTCATAATCCATGATGACTTGTTTAATGGGAAAAAGATGGGCCAAATGGATATCGGAGAGAGATCCCTGCTCAAGAAAATCAAAACATCTACAAGAAGCAAGCTTCTAGCAAAAATTCTTATAAGAAATGGAAGAAGTGGAGTCACCATTTGAGTATGAATCTCTCACAAATTTTCCAAAGGTGAAACCGAAAAGTTAGTGGATGCAGGCAAATGGATATTCAGGGAGAGATCATTGTCTAGGATTAAATGAATGAATAAGTAGAGTCGCCACCTAAACAGGAAACCAACCGAAATGTCAAGGTGAAGAAAGTGAACATGAAAGGATTAGATGAGAGAGATGACGGGAATTAGGATGAAGAGACGAAATGACGTCAGAAAAATGAGATGAAATGATGTAAATATGAGGTCCAATGAATAGGTCGTTGGTGACAATGCTAAGAAGTGTTGGCTTTGTCGGCTCGAATGATAGATGAGAAATGAGAAGAATGATGAGTAAATGTCATTGAAATGCCGAGAACAAAATATCCCTGACAACAACACCAAAAAATGTTGTGCCACTTGATGGGCTAATGAATGGTGAAAAATATTAGATGATTAGAAAAATGTTGTGAGGACCAAGGAAAGAAAAACTTTGTCCTCGGAAACGGCGCCAAAAAATATTCGTGTGGGATGACAGAAAGAATAAAAATGAGATGATTAAAACGGTGTCGAGGAAAACAAGAACAAATTTGTTTTTTCCCTGACAACGGTGCCAAAAAATGTTTTCGCACAAAGTGTCTAGGCACCAAACAATGCTCAGAGTAAGGGTTGTCACTCTAATCCTTACTCACTCCGTTTAGACTCTATCCTAGAAAAGTCAAGGGAGGTAGTCTCTAAGGTGAATAAATGAGAAAAGCATGTAAAACAAAGGCTCTAAGAGACATAAATATGGGAAAAATTGAGATGAATAGATTAAACACTAATACAACCAAGACACAACCACAAGATAGAAATGATTATAGATTAGTGCCTTTATATTCAATTAACCATAGACTAAGTAAAAACAAGTTATACAAAGCAATTTATAAATGTGACAAATAGTGACGATCATGAATGATCAATGCCCAAAACTTTATCTAGCAATTAAATACTGTGAAAATTTATGAAATTTAAATGCTAAGCAATGATTCTAGATTTAAAATGATTTTCATTAATAACCCAGATCTAGAATAATTTATCATTCTCCAATAGTCAATGATTTTAAAACATTAATCATGCTTGACAATAGAAAAATCACTACCATGAGAGGACACCAAATAACTTTAGATTAACAATTGAATTAGTCCTTAGGCAATTAATTTAATGTGGTAACATGAAGAAATTAAATTCTTTAATGTGACTAATAATAAAATAAAAAAAGGGCTTTAATAAATTAAAAATTTTAATTGGCCATAGACCACATAAGAATTTAATTTTTTAAATGCAAAAGCGTAGGGCCTCTCATGATTTAATTCCTTAGTAATCTCATAGTCAAAAAAAAAAAATTTCCTTTTTAGATTTTTTAAATGATTTTTTTTTTAGATTTTTTAAATGTTTTTTATTTTTTTAGATTTTTTAAATGAAATCAAAATAAAAATAAAAATAAAAAAATGAAAATAAAAGACAAGTAAAGAAAAATAAAATTGAATTAATTAAGAAAACTAAACTAAAGTAAACAATAGAAATCCAAAACAAAAATCAAATTTAAAATAAAAATTAATCTAGAAATTAATCAAAGTAAAAAAAAATAATTTAAATTAAAAATGAAAAAGGAAACTAACTAAATCTTAACGCATAAACATAAAATAAAATAAATAATAAAGGTGAAACCTAAACCTAAGTGAGGCGAATAGAAAAGAGAAATCAATTTTTGAGTGTCTGTTGTGTGTGCAAGTCGATGAAGACATGGACATGGATTGTGGTAGAGATGGAAGGTCGATGGGTGAGCAGTGAATGGAGGAGAAGGGGATCGACAGAGCTGGAATGGCTACGGGCTGGATGATATGCAGAGTAACACGCAGGGTTTAAAGGCAGCAACGGGAGAAGAAGGGACAGTGTAGGGAACCAAATGATGTGTTTTTGCAAGTTTGCACGGAAACATAGGACTGCGAGCAAATGAGAAGGGAGGTAGAAAAACACAGATGGACAACGCTGGGAATAAAACAAAACATAGGCAAAAGATAAAGGTAATGAGGAAGAAGGGGAACATGAGAAAAGAAGATTAGGGTCGCAGAAGGAATTCAAATATTCCAGAAACCCCAAAATGCAGATAACAAAAAAAAATCAGAATTTTCCGGATGAGAAGAACGCACCAAAAAATGGAAGCTTAATATGGTAGCAGACAGGAGAAAATTGGTAGCCAAAAACCCAAGAAAATTTCCCAAAAAAACTTATTTTAAAATGCATCTACCTCAAATTTATCCATGAAACCCTTATTAAAATTTCCAGATTTAAAACTTTTAAAACTTTGGACTACAAAAAATCTGAATAATATCCCTGGAAAATTATGTTGATAAACCCCAGAGATCCAGATCTTACCCTCCAGGGCATAGATCTGGTATCTACACAAATTTCTCCCTCAAAGTTGTAGTTGCACAACAATAATAAGACACCCAAATGATATATACAATGATAAAAACTAAAACCCAGAAAAACCCACGTTACAAAAATAATTACAAAATTTACAGACCTATGCACAAGAATGGTAGATCTATCAGATCTGAGGAGTATGAGTCCAACTCCACTTCCGGATATAATGATCTAAGGCTCTCAACAGCTAGATCTATCAATTTCCCACACAAAAATTAAATTTTTAAATTTTAAGAAGGTGCTAACTCAAAAACCTTTGTGCATCACCAACAAAAAAATCTTATGATAAGCCAGGGATTAATTTTACTGGTCTACTCAGAAAACACAGATCGGGAGTTGGCTGGTCCAATTAAAAACTTCCCCTAACGCCTGAGGATCTAAAATCAATATTTCTCTACAAAACTTGATCTAGCCATTAAAAATAGAGCGAGTAAATAATAATAAAAGTCATACAAATAGAGATAACTGCTATTGTATTCAAAATTTAAATTATTATTCAAACCCAAGAAACTGAGCAAGATACTTGTACTCAAATCACTCTTTAGAAGCTATCCTAAATGACTTAGAAAAAATTATGCATAAAAGAAACACATCTTACAGTATTCCCATGAAGGGTAACACCAGCAAAACTTAAACCCAAAGTCTTTCTTTATTATCCAGAAAAAGATTACACAAGAGCTTCTTTCTAAGCACAGAACCCAAAGGTCGGATAGATCGACTGAAAAATGACTTCCTATCTAACGATAAACCCTCCAATGGCTAGTTCGAGTGATCCTCGTCAAAGAAATCTCGATCATTGACGAAGATTAAAATTTATTTTAATCTCATCCGTCAAAATATTTAAATATTTGGGGAAATTCAAATTTTTAATTAAATGCATTTTAATTAACTCAAAAATATTTTTTTTTTGAGTTAATTTCCCGAAAAATTTGACTTTGACTTAACCCCAAGGGATCAAAGGTTTAAAATTTAGCAAAATAATTAATTTGGCTTAGCCCCAGGACCTTTTAAAATTTAATTTTTAAGGACCGACGAATTTTTGGCTTTGGAGAATTTAAATTTACCTAGGACCTAGAATTAATTCAATTTCTAGATTAGTATTTTAATTAATTTTTTGGTCATAAAATTTTATTAATTAACCTATGAGTGGATAAATTATTTTTCCAAGCCTCAAGACACTTCACATCATGATTTTCATATCTTTTATATCATAAGAGGGAAAATTCATTTGTAATAAACCCTCACAGACTACCCATTTCTGCGACACAAATATAATCTAGCAAACACAACAATTTGTAATAAAATAACTTAACCAAATAGTTAGCATTGTTCCCAAATTACTTTTACATAGACTCGATCTAGAACACTAGGACTCACCTAAGATCCTAGCAACAAAATCCATTCTATATTTGGGTTAAGACTGGAGTAAAATTGTGTCGACTATCCGAGAATGGATCGGTGAGACAAAAAATATCCCAGAATGGAGATCGTCACTAGAAAAGTATGTTTACCTAGGTCGTTACATACATGACACGGATTTGCTTAGATTATTTACATTAGACAAATGCAAAAAGGGTTTACATAACATCTAGAAAGTCAAGCTGATAATGATAGCTGGACAACACGGACACATCGATCAAGTGTTATCCCTTTTGTGAAAAAAGGGAGTGTACTATGGATCGTTGACACATAGTGGTCAACAGGTAAGATAGTTATCAAGATAGATATGAATTTAAGTTTCCATAGTTATTATAGACAATGGCAGTGTTTTGATTTTCATAGTAATATTATCTTTAGGTTATTTATATTATATTGTATTAAAACCCTAATTATTAATATAACCTCATTGTTTGTTTTTAATAATATTTAGACATTAATGCATGTTCTTATTATAGTCTAGTCTTTAATATTGAATTAAAATAAAAAATTTAGGTTTTATTAATTGTTATTAATTTGAATTTATTTAGATAGTGGTTAGGTTTTTATTAATATTTCATATTTTAAGCTATTTAAGACTTTATGTTATATAAATAAAAAAGTTTCAAGTCATATAGTGATCTGGTTTATAAAATTTTTAGGTTATATAGTCATTAGGTTATTTATTCATACTTAGATTAATATTAGAGTTATATAACCATATATATTATTATTATTATTAAGTTATATGTCTTATATATTAACATTATTTTGTCATATAGTGTCATTAACTTACAGTATCATATTTATTAATATTAATATATTTACATTAGTTTTAGATAATAATTTTATATAAAGATTATGTCTTATAAAGGTTATGATATTAAAATATTTATTTTAGTTTTTTGATTGATATAGGCTTTAGGGTTGATTTTGATTAAATCTAAATATGAAGTTGTAGGCTTGATTGTTATTAATTCTAATATATATTATTGAATTTATTTAGTCCTTAGGTTAGATAAATATTTAGATAAATTCTTAGTTATGTCTTTAGGTTTTTTAAATATTAATGTTATTAGGTTTTGATTTAAATATTAAAATATTAAAATTTATATTCTAGTTTCTAGATATTATTACCATTAGGGTTTCAGGGTTTTAAAAATATTTTTTGATATTATTATCATTATTTATTTTAGTTTCCAGATAATTATATGATTTTAAAATTATTTTAAAATGTTTAGTTTAATGATTTTATTTTAAAGTTACTAAATAATAAAATTAATTTATTAAAATTAAAATCAATAAATAAAATTAAAATTAAAATTAAAATTAAAAATTAAAATTAAAATTAGGTTTCATTATTTTCCAGCCGACCTGTGCTTTGCCTTTATTATTCTGCCCTCATAAGTATATATTCCCTCCATCTGGCTCTTCTTTTTATCATCTTTCTCTTCATCTTTCTCTTCTCCCTGATGATGGATCCCATTTGGGATTCGAAACGTTGGTGTAAAAACTCCATTACTGTGGGTTCTCCGATCAGAAATTCAAATACCTACCAATTTATTTCTTACATTGCCAAAATACATTTATGTATATTCAGAACGGGACATGTACTTGCTTGATATATTTTGAGATGTAGTGGATTTTCTTTCTCCTTAAATACTTGATGGCTTGTAGACCTTCTTGTCCTTGAAGTGATTGTGACTTCTAGGCTTGATGCTTCAACCTTGTATATGTCTTTCCTTTATGAGTGTTCTTGAGTTGCCCTTTCCTTGATGTGTCACCTTAGCTCCGATTCCATGTTGAAGAATCTAGGTCAATTAGGTGTAGTGTGATTATTCTTGACTTGATAACAATTTGTTGTAGTCTTTTTACTTTTCTTGTTAGATTAATCTTCTTCTTATTATTAATGCATGTGTGTGTACTTCATCAAACTACCACCAAAAACATAATAACAAGAACACGAGATGTTGGCTCTCTGCCAGGGCCAAAACCTCTCTTCTCTTGAGATGAAAACCCTTTGGTAAGTTTTCTCTTATTGAAGTTTTTTTCTTAATCAATGCCAAGCACTAGACCCTTGACTAGAACATCCTCCAAGCACAAGTCAAGTCCTTCCTTTTCTCTGCATTATGTTCCTCGGCACTTCGTCTACCTCCTTCTGACACTTTGTTCCCCGACACTTCGTCCTTCTTCCGACACTTCGTTCTTCCTTCTATTGTAAGTATATATTCTAGGAGAGATACTTTTACTTAATGATATCCCTCACCTAAGGGTACTCATTCCTTCTCTGGATCATCCGAGTTCTTTCTTGATGTATGGTGATAGGATGAGTGTGACAACACTGTAGCCCTAATATTTGCACGTGTGAGAGTTATTGTTGTAGTTATAGGGATCCCTTTAACTTTGCTTGAGGTCCTTCTCTCTTCGCTTGGATAGGAGGCCTAGTAAGCCTAGTTTGAAGCCCAAACAATGATGGATGAGCAACCTTAATGTTTCTTCTATAGTGAAAACAGTCAACCCTTTTATTTTTCGCACGTGTGGCTACAACTTACCCTAAAATAGTCCTTAATACTTCGGTTATCTTTCCTCCTTCTTCACTTCTCTAGAGGCTCCCTTAAACTTGACTTTTCCACCCTTTACTTGGTTGCACTTGCTCGCTTATTTCAGAGATGATCTTCACTATCTTTGGAGGAGTGGACAACCTCTATATATAGAGGATTGTCCCTCCTTTAGGCCGACTTGTAGGCCAACTTGCTGCATTGAGGCCGACTTGACTTTCATTGCTGCAATAGGTGCTTTTAATGGTGCCATTTCTTCTTTTGATGGTGTCTTTTCTAGGAGGAGACTTGACTTTGCTTGGAGGTGTCTTCTTTGACTCTTATACATAAATATACATAATGTAACATGCCCTTAAGGTCTTCAACATAATTCTTTTGACTCTTTGACTTTCCTATAGCACTTTGACATGTGCTAGACCTACTTCAATGAGCAAGAAACTCATTGACATATATTATAAAAATAATATTTCTTTTCTTGAATAAATACAAATATCAAAAGTACATTTATGAAGACTGAACCTAGTTACATTTCCTTCAGCACCATGGCCTTGGTTTCATTTTTGCTTTATTAACTTTATTACATGGATTTTTAACCTGGGATTGTTACATGTTATCCTGTCTCAATCATCATCCAAGCATTCATTTTCTTTTTCAAAAAAATCCAATTTAGTTCTATGCATGTATAGATAGTCCATGCCCAATAATATGTTATACGCACCCAATGGTCACAAGTTCAAATGTGTTGTTGTGGGCATGTCATTGAGTTAAATGCACATGATTTTATCTAGTGACTAATTTTTTTCTTGGTTTCCATTTCCAATTGAACTAAACATGGTTCTGTGTGCCATTCCTTAGTCAATTTTCATCTTTCCACAACCTGTGGGATGACAGTTTTAATTTGAATTGGGGTCAATTAAAATGGAAATAAATTGATAACATAGCTTACCTTCCATCTCGATGATGGATGCTTAGAGGTCTTCCTTATGGTTTTCATGGAAGGGTAAATTACGGGTAGGTTCTGAGCCATGCCCCCCACTATGCAGGCTTCCTGGGCACTATAAATATTAGGCCTTGCATTCCTTTAATGTGATCAACCCCTTTTACGCTAGTTTTAATCACATGTCTAACATTTCATTTGATCCTTTTTCTTAGCCGTGCATTATCTTGCTACCGATTGGTGTGCATTATCTTTGGAAATCGTTAACACGTAGTGGTCAACATCTGGCTCTACATGGGGGCATGTTGTTGTGCTGGAGGAATGTGAGAATCCAGAATCTGCATCCATGCAACACACAATATAACATAAGTAGCGTCCATCCAAAAATAATCATATAATGTTAAGCACAGGAAATATATAAGCTCTTCATTTATTAACTATCCTAATAACATGAAAAACATCTACCTACAAAAATAAAATATTGAAATAAAAGGGTGCAGGGTTAGGAATACAATACAAAGGATGCCCCATGGCATCAGATGTGTTCAATGTAGTGCACGCTAAGCATTTACCTACTTTTAGGAAAATATATTGGTTGTTTCTCAGATGTGCCATTTCCAATCCTCCATATGGTAGGACTTTTTCCTATCTGAAAATCAAGCTTCTCACGGCCATCTAATGCATCAAATCACTTTTTCATTCTCTTTCTCTTGCGCTTTTTCTTTGTGGCAGGCTATATAACTGATTATGTGGAACATTATGCTTGAAAACTCTCAGATGAAGTATGTAAGATATGCATGACATGTCTTTCTTCATTCTGCATCTTCTCTGTCAAGAATGATGGATCAGTCTCACAAGTTTCATGAGTTATAACTTGATCTTTCTTAATTTCTTCTTTGATCATGTCATTCTTAGTTAAATCTTCGTTAATGGAGTTAGCCTCTTTCTCGGGATATTCAAAACAAGATGAGACCTGTGATTTCCTCTCTTCCAACCTCTTATGTAATGAAATCATTTCTCTGGCAGGCCTTACTATTAACTTCACTTGATTGAGTTTAGTTTTCACAAATATTTCTTGCAGAGTGACATGACTAGCTTTCATAGTCGTTATTTGATTCTAAATAATGGACATATTATTAGAATGATGAAGTTCCATTATTTTTAATCCGTTTTCGATGATATGTATTCCATCTGTATTTATGACACATGGTAGCTTCCTTTTCTCTATGGCCAACAATTTCTTCTAAAGAGATATTTGATCAACTTCCATGTCATTTTAATTTTATCATTCTTTTATTTCATTCCCATGAAGCAATTTTGCATATAGATTATCTCTTTCTTATGATTTTCTTGCATGGTAGATAATTTATTATTATAATCAGATCTTATGATGGTCATTTCTTCATCCATAGTTGACAATATGTTCTGAATCGAACTTATTTCTTCTTGATAACTTGCTTCCATGGAAGTCACTTGATTTGAATGATTGAATTCCATGATCGTCATATTTTCCTCTAGGGATAATAACTTGTTTTGCATAGAATTAATTTCCCTGGCATGATCAGCTGTTAATCTTGCTTGATTAAGTTCCATGTCTTTACTAAGTTCAACCTGATTAACTTCTGCATTCTTGATTACTTGAGCCTGATTTAACTATATGTCCTTAACCCTTTGAATTAACTCCTTGAAACCATTTTCAACTTCTATAGTTTCCTTTACATCATCTTTCGCTTTGACTTTGTCTTTACCTCCATATCTATCTTCAAAGGCATTAGTGATTGATTGTAGAGAATCAAAAGCGTTATTAGGGAAATTAACAAACCAATCTAAAGCATCTCCAGGTAAGGTAAGATTGAAAATCTTCATCTTCACATCTTCATATTTAGAATATATGAGACACTTGCTTATACATAGGCTGTTATTCTGAAGGTGAGTTTGGACAGTAAAAGCATTGTTACCTTGAAAAGGAAGAAATTCGTTGATGGCATCACCAAAAAAAGAAGGATAACCATGCAGAGCTCCCTAAATATTAGTAAAATCACAAGGAGCAAAAAAGTCATAATCCATGATGACTTGTTTAATGGGAAAAAGATGGGCCAAATGGATATCAGAGAGAGAGATCCCTGCTCAAGAAAATCAAAACATCTACAAGAAGCGAGCTTCTAGCAAAAATTCTTATAAGAAATGGAAGAAGTGGAGTCGCCATTTGAGTATGAATCTCTCACAAATTTTCCAAAGGCGAAACCGAAAAGTTAGTGGATGCAAGCAGATGGATATTCAGGGAGGGATCATTGTCTAGGATTAAATGAATGAATAAGTGGAGTCGCCACCTAAACAGGAAACCAACCGGAATGTCAAGGTGAAGAAAGTGAATATGAAAGGATTAGATGAGAGAGATGACGAGAATTAGGATGAAGAGGCGAAATGACGTCAGAAAAATGAGATGAAATGATGTAAAGATTAGGTCTAATGAATAGGTCCTTGGTGACAATGCTAAGAAGTGTTGGCTTTGCCGGCTCGAATGATAGATGAGAAATGAGAAGAATGATGAGTAAATGTCATTGAAATGCCAAGAACAAAATATCCCTGACAACGACACCAAAAAATGTTGTGCCGCTCGATGGGCTAATGAATGGTGAAAAATATTAGATGATTAGAAAAATGTTGTGGGGACCAAGGAAAGAAAAACTGTGTCCTCGGAAATGGCGCCAAAAAATGTTTGTGTCAGATGACAGAAAGAATAAAAATGAGATGATTAAAACAGTGTCGAGGAAAACAAGGACAAAAAAAATTTGTCCCTGACAACGGTGCCAAAAAATGTTTTCGCACAAAGTGTCTAGGCACCACAACAACGCTCAGAGTAAGGGTTGTCACTCTAATCCTTACTAACTCCGTTTAGACTCTATCCTAGAAAAGTCAAGGGAGGTAGTCTCTAAGGTGAATAAATGAGAAAAGCATGTAAAACAAAGGTTCTAGGAGACATAAATATGGACAACTTGACGAATGTAAATGAGTCCTGGTTAATTGAGATGAATAGATTAAACACTAATACAACCAAGACACAACCACAAGATAGAAATGATTATAGATTAGTGCCTTTATATTCAATTAACCATAGACTAAGTAAAAACAAGTTATACAAAGCAATTTATAAATGTGACAAATAGTGACGATCATGAATGATCAATGCCCAAAACTTTATCTAGCAATTAAATCTTGTGAAAATTTATGAAATTTAAATGCTAAGCAATGATTCTAGATTTAAAATGATTTTCATTAATAACCTAGATCTAGAATAATTTATCATGCACCAATAGTCAATGATTTCAAAACATTAATCATGCTTGACAATAGAAAAATCACTACCATGAGAGGACACCAAATAACTTTAGATTAACAATTTAGTTAGTCCTTAGGCAATTAATTTAATGTGGTAACATGAAGAAATTAAATTCTTTAATGTGATTAATAATAAAATAAAAAAAAGGGCTTTAATAAATTAAAAATTTTAATTGGCCATAGACCACATAAGAATTTAATTTTTTAAATGCAAAAGTGTTGGGCCTCTCATGATTTAATTCCTTAGTAATCTCATAGTCAAAAAAAAAATTCCTTTTTAGATTTTTTAAATGATTTTTTTTTAGATTTTTTAAATGTTTTTAATTTTTTTAGATTTTTTAAATGAAATCAAAATAATAATAAAAAAAAAAAATGAAAATAAAGGACAAGTAAAGAAAAATAAAAATTGAATTAATTAAGAAAACTAAACTAAATTAAACAAGAGAAATCCAAAACAAAAATCAAATTTAAAATAAAAATTAATCTAGAAATTAATCAAAGTGAAAAAAAAAAAATTTTAATTAAAAATGAAAAAGGAAACTAACTAAATCTTAATGCATAAACATAAAATAAAATAAATAATAAAGGTGAAACCCAAACCTAAGTGAGGCGAATAGAAAAGAGAAATCAATTTTTGAGTGTCTGTTGTGTGTGCAAGTCGATGAAGACATGGACATGGATTGCGGGTAGAGATGGAAGGTCGATGGGTGAGCAGTGAATGGAGGAGAAGGGGATCGCAGAGCTGGAACGACTACAGGATGGATGATATGCAGAGGAACACGCAGGGTTTAAAGGCAGCAATGGGAGAAGAAGGGACAGCGTAGGAAACCAAATGATGTGTTTTTGCAAGTTTGCACAGAAACATAGGACTGCGAGCAAATGAGAAGGGAGGTAGAAAAAACACAAATGGACAACGTTGGGAATAAAACAAAACACAGGCAAAAGAGAAAGGTAATGAAGAAGAAGGGGGACATGAGAAAAGAATATTAGGGTCGCAGAAGGAATTCAAATATTCCAGAAACCCCAAAATGCAGATAACAAAAAAAAATCAAAATTTTCCGGATGAGAAGAACGCACCAAAAAATGGAAGCTCAATATGGCAGCAGACAAGAGAAAATTGGTAGCCAAAAACCCAAGAAAATTTCCCAAAAAAACTTATTTTAAAATGCTTCTACCTCAGATTTATCCATGAAACCCTTATTAAAATTTCCAGATTTAAATCTTTTAAAACTTTGGACTACAAAAAATCTGAATAATATCCCTGGAAAATTATGTTGATAAACCCGAGAGATCCAGATCTTACCCTCCAGGGCATAGATCTGGTATCTACACAAATTTCTCCCTCAAAGTTGTAGTTGCACAACAAGAAGAAGACACCCAAATGATATATACAATGATAAAAACTAAAACCCAGAAAAACCCACGTTACAAAAATAATTACAAAATTTACAGACCTATGCACAAGAATGGTAGATCTATCAGATCTGAGGAGTATGAGTCCAACTCCACTCCTGGATATAATGATCTAAGGCTCTCAACAGCTAGATCTATCAATTTCCCACACAAAAAATAAATTTTTAAATTTTAAGAAGGTGCTAACTCAAAACCCTTTGTGCATCACCAACAAAAAAATCTTATGATAAGCCAGGGATTAATTTTACTGGTCTACTCAAAAAACACAGATCGGGAGTTGGCTGGTCCAATTGAAAACTTCCCCTAATGCCTGAGGATCTGAAATCAATATTTCTCTACAAAACGCGATCTAGCCATTAAAAATAAAGCGAGTAAATAATAATAAAACTCATACAAATAGAGATAACTGTTATTGCATTCAAAATTTAAATTATTATTCAAACCTGAGAAACTGAGCAAGACACTTGTAATCAAATCACTCTTTAGAAGCTATCATAAATGACTTAGAAAAAATTATGCATAAAAGCAACACATCTTACAGTATTCCCATGAAGAGTAACACCAGCAAAACTTAAACCCAAAGTTTTTCTTTATTATCCAGAAAAATATTACACAAGAGCTTCTTTCTAAGCACACAACCCAAAGGTCGGATAGATCGACTGAAAAATGACTTCCTATTTAACGATAAACCCTCCAATGGCTAGTTCGAGTGATCCTCGTCAAAGAAATCTCGACCATTGATGAAGATTAAAATTTATTTTAATCTCATCCGTCGAAATATTTAAATATTTTGGGAAATTCAAATTTTTAATTAAATGCATTTTAATTAACTCAAATTTTTTTTTTTTTTGAGTTAATTTCCCGAAAAATTTGACTTTGACTTAACCCCAAGGGATCAAAGGTTTAAAATTTAGCAAAATAATTAATTTGGCTTAGCCCCGGGACCTTTTAAAATTTAATTTTTAAGGACCGACGAATTTTTGGCTTTGGAGAATTTAAATTTACCTAGGACCTAGAATTAATTCAATTTTTAGCTTAGTATTTTAATTAATCTTTTGGTCATAAAATTTAATTAATTAACCTATGAGTGGATAAATTATTTTTCCAAGCCTCAAGACACTTCACATCATGATTTTCATATCTTTTACATCATAAGGGGGGAAATCCATTTGTAATAGACCCTCACAGACTACCCATTTCTGCGACACAAATATAATCTAGCAAACATAACAATTTGTAATAAAATAACTTAACCAAATAGTTAGCATTGTTCCCAAATTACTTTTACATAGACTCGATCTAGAACACTAGGACTCGCCTAAGATCCTAGCAACAAAATCCATTCTATATTTGGGGTAAGACTGGAGTAAAATTGTGTCGACCATCCGAGAACGGATCGGTGAGACAAAAAATCTCCCAGAATGGAGATCGTCACTAGAAAATTAGGTTTATCTAGGTCGTTACATACATGACATGGATTTGCTCAGGTTATTTACATTAGACACATGCAAAAAGGGTTTACATAACATCTAGAAAGTCAAGCTGATAATGATAGCTAGACGACACGGACACATCGATCAAGTGTTATCCCTTTTGTGAAAAAAAGGGAGTGTACTATGGGTTGTTGACACATAGTGGTCAACAATACCTACCAATTTATTTCTTACATTACAAAAATACATTTATGTATATTCAGAACAGGACATGTACTTGCTTGATATATTTTGAGATGTAGTGGATTTTCTTTCTCCGTAAATACTTGATGGCTTGTAGACCTTCTTGTCCTTGAAGTGATTGAGACTTCTAGGCTTGATGCTTCAACCTTGTATATGTCTTTCCTTTATGAGTGTTCTTGAGTTTCCCTTTCCTTGATGTGTCACCTTAGCTCTGATTCCATGTTGAAGAATCTAGGTCAATTAGGTGTAGTGTGATTATTCTTGACTTGATAACAATTTGTTGTAGTCTTTTTACTTTTCTTGTTAGATTAATCTTCTTCTTATTATTAATGCATGTGTGTGTACTTCATCAAACTTCCACCAAAAACATAATAACAAGAACACGAGATGTTGGCTCTCTGCCAGGGCCAAAACCTCTCTTCTCTTGAGAGGAAAACCCTTCGGTAAGTTTCTCTTATTGAAGCTTTTTTCTTAATCAATTCCAAGCCCTAGACCCTTGACTAGAAGATCCTCCAAGCACAAGTCAAGTCCTTCCTTTTCTCTGCACTATGTTCCCCGGCACTTTGTCTACCTCCTTCTGACACTTTGTTCCCCGACACTTCGTCCTTCTTCTGACACTTCATTCTTCCTTCTACTGTAAGTAGATCTTCTAGGAGAGATACTTTTACTTAGTGATATCCTTCACCTAAGGATACTCATTCCTTCTCTAGATCATCTGAGTTCTTTCTTGATGTATGGTGGTAGGCTGAGTGTGACAACATTGTAGCCCTAATCTTCACACGTGTGAGAGTTCTTGTTGTAGTTATAGGGCTCCCTCTAACTTCGCTTGAGGTCCTTCTCTCTTCGCTTGGATAGGAGGCCTAGTAAGCCTAGTTTGAAGCCCAAACAATGATGGATGAGCAACCTTAATGTTGCTGCTATAGTAAAAACAGTCAACCCTTTTATTTCTCGCACATGTGGTTACAACTTACCCTAAAATAGTCCTTAATACTTCGGTTATCTTTCCTCCTTCTTCACTTCTCTAGAGGCTCCCTTAAACTTGACTTTTCCACCATTTACTTGGTTGCACTTGCTCACTTATTTTAGATATGATCTTCACTATATTTGGAGGAGTGGATTGCCTCTATATATAGAGGATTGTCCCTCCTTTAGGCCGACTTGTAGGCCGACTTGCTACATTGAGGCCGACTTAACTTTCATTGCTGCAATAGGTGCTTTTAATGGTGCCATTTCTTCTTTTGATGGTGTCTTTGCTAGGAGGAGACTTGACTTTGCTTGGAGGTGTCTTCTTTGACTCTTATACATAAATATACATAATTTAACATGCCCTTAAGGTCTTCAACATAATTCTTTTGACTCTTTGACTTTCCTATAGCGCTTTGACATGTGCTAGACCTACTTCAATGAGCAAGAAAATCATTGACATATATTATAAAAATAATATTTCTTTTCTTGAATAAATACAAATATAAAAAGTACATTTATGAAGACTAAACCTAGTTACATTTCCTTCAGCACCATGGCCTTGGTTTGATTTTTGCTTTATTAACTTTATTACATGGATTTTTAACCTGGGATTGTTACATGTTATCCTGTCTCAATCATCATCCAAGCATTCATTTTCTTTTTCAAAAAAATCCAATTTAGTTCTATGCATGTATAGATAGTCCATGCCCAATAATATGTTATACGCACCCAATGGTCACAAGTTCAAATGTGTTGTTGTGGGCATGTCATTGAGTTAAATGCACATGATTTTATCTAGTGACTAATTTTCCTCTTGGTTTCCATTTCCAATTGAACTAAACATGGTTCTGTGTGCCATTCCTTAGTCAATTTTCATCTTTCCACAACCTGTGGGATGACAGTTTTAATTTGAATTGGGTTCAATTAAAATGGAAATAAATTGATCACATAGCTTACCTTACATCTCGATGATGGATGCTTAGAGGTCTTCCTTATGGTTTTCATGGAAGGGTAAATTACGGGTGAGTTCTGAGCCATGCCCCCCACTATGCAGGCTTCCTGGGCACTATAAATATTAGGCCTTGCATTCCTTTAATGTGATCAACCCCTTTTACGCTAGTTTTAATCACATGTCTAACATTTCATTTGCTCCTTTTTCTCAGCAGTGCATTATTTTGCTACCGATTGGTGTGCATTATCTTTGGAAATCAAACCACTTCTTGGATAAAACTGATTTGATTTGGCTAGGAGTGTGTGTTCCTTTATTTCCATAGTTTTATTACGCCATTTCTTTTTTATTTACAACATTTCCCTTTACTCTCCAGTCACTTTTGATTTTAGGTCTATGCCTTGCCTACTCGTAGCAATGTTTCAATTTCTTAATGGCATCACTTATGGTCTAAGGTTTCAGTAGTTCAATTTGGTCTCTGAACATCACAGGAAACCCATTGATGAATTGTTGAATATTTTCCTTCTAATATCTAAGATACAAAAAATATCTGAATAGTTATGGAAACTTTGTGACATACTTTTCATCCTTTATTTATCCCATCTTGAGCTCATAGAATTCATTTGATTTATTGTCGTAGTATCACTTCGATAAATACTAATGTTTGAAGAGGTTTTCAAACTCACACCAGGTTAGCTTCTCTTGAGTGATACCTCTAAAAAAATTTCAAATCTTCCAACCATATGTCTTATTTTCCTTTCAAGCTATAGGTGACAATCTTGGCTTTCATGTTTTTAGAATAATAATGGATCATGAATAATTTCTTCATACCCAAATGCCAAGTTTCTGCATCTTCAACCTTCCTCATATCTCCATCAAATGTAGGTGGCTTGGATTTCTTAAATTTCTTGGGCATATAATCCTTTTCTTTCCTTTTTTGATGATGATGATGATGAGAGTGATGATGGTGTCTCCTGGTAGTAGAGATGGAATATCTACTAGAGTGGTGCACATGGGTGCTAGTTCTTCCTCTTGGGGGACTTATAGTTCTTCCTCTTGGGGTGCTTCAGGGTACACTTCCCTTCATTGTGTCTTCACTCTCCTACCTATGCATATTCCTGGACCTCCTACTATCTTCTCCATTTTTTTTCTCTTATGATTCCTAAAGGCTTCTCTTGCCTCTATGACTACTTCTCAACTCATGTTGGTTCTGTCTTTATAAGTCCTTGAGGATTTGCAATATGACTACATTGATCTTGAGCTCTTACCAATCTTTCATTATCTGCCTTACAAAAATTGACCTTAGCCCTTAGGATCCTCAAGGTATCCATCCAATCAAGAGAGTTTGTCCCTCCCCCTTGGCCAACTTATCTTTCTTCTTAAATTTTCCTTACTCCTTCATACCTATGATATGTGCAGTTAGAACTGTGTTCTACCATATAATTGATCATTTGTTGGTCATCAAGATCTATGGTGAACCACCCTATGTTATTCTGGGTGATCCTCATCTAATGTTATCTTACATTATGTTTTTTCATTCACACATAATTGTTAGACACATAGTCATATAAGTAAATGACAAGAATTCATGTCCAGGATCCTTCATTTTGCAAGACTGTTATGGAAAACCTTAGATGGAACAAGCAAACCATATCACTATACTACTTGTAGGGGACCCTTATATAAAACACATAGTCAATAAGAATAAAAGGAGAGGAAATTCTCCATGTTCCATGTTGCAACAACATCGTGCAATGCGAGCTTGAACTCAACTTAGTCAGCATATTGCAATAAGGAAGAAATAATTTCATGTTTATCCATTATTCTCATATGTTATCACAATGGCTTTCAAATAGTAACACAACACACCAGTAAATTCTGTAAATAAGAGTTAGATGGCCATGTATCATGTGCTAATGAAAGAATTTCAAACAAGAAACACATGGCTCATTCATTAATGTAGGCAATACATGAGAAACACTTATCTTATGAGTTCTGGGAAACTGAGTCTAGGACTATGACTCTCCACCCAACCATAGATAACTGCAACCAATCGTCACATGTAGCAATCACCCTCAAGCTAGATTCCAGAGACTAAGGGGTCTTTTTATTAAACGATTGAATACAATCTTTAGTTACTTCAAGAACTCCAGAGGCCTCTCCAACTCCACCTTGCAATTCAATTGCAAGCAACAAAAGCATATGGAACTAGGAGACTCACTGTGTCTACCCAACTTGGAGATTCTAAAACATGACAAAATCAAGCATAAAACAATGTAGCCATCCAAAAATTTCCCAATACTTTTTCTAGGAATAATTCCTCCACCCCACCCATTCGATATTTGCTGAGAATCACCATCTTCACCCTCTAGCTATTGGGGACTCAAGAGGCAATTTATTCCCCAGTAGGAAGTGATTTCCTCCTTGAAACCTTGCCAACCGAAGGTGGTCCCTTCCCTTGTTGTCAACTACTACTGCTGCACACTCTTTTTGTTAAAATTGGAAACTAGGGACAAAATCCACCTGAGTCATCTTATTTATGACAACTGATATTCTTCTTGCATTCCTCTCTCCGATAGGTGTAGGATTCATTTAAATGTCATCCAATTCTGACATGTACAAATGAAGTTATGAATTTATTTTGACTATGGTTGAATTGCCAAGGTCGGTCAACAAACTTATGTAGGCTCAAAAGCCCAATAGTCACGTCTATTCATCCTCAACATTGCATATAAATAGAAGGTGAGTTAGCCGCATTTGGACACACTCATCTTCACACTTCTCTCTCTTCTCATTGATTGCGTACAGATTTCTGGGCCTCTCTCTCTCCATGTGTCCGAAATTTCAAGAGAGCGAAATTTCAGGAGGCCAAAATTTCAAGAGAGCGAAATTTCAAGAGAGAGAAATTTCAAGAGGCCGAAATTTCAAGAGATTGAATTTCTAGATAGTTTGACCAAGTGTTGACCAGCATGCTTTGACCTCCTTTGACTACGTTTTTCTGAAGGCTATCTATGTTTTTGCAAGACGTATTTTTGGGCACAAAAATCAAGGCTAAACGTTGATTGTTGACCAGTGTTGACTACAGCTAGGGCTGACCGCAGGTGGGCTGTTTGACCAGATTTTGATTGGGCTATTTTTGGGTTGTTTTGAGGGTTGATTCATCTTGATGTTTGGAGGCCGAAGTTGACTGAAGTTGACCAATTTGTTGAGGATCAAATATTCCTTGTTGACCAACGTTGACTTTTCTGGTTAGGGATCTTTTGCTGCTGTATAAATTATCCGATTTGTAAATTGTACTATCTCTCTCTATTGAACTATTGACGAGTAAAAGAAGAATTGATCAAGGGTTTCCCCGCATTGGTGCTTTTCCCTGGCTGGTGCCACATCTTGTGTCTTGTCTTGGTTTGTCTTCTACTGTTTATATTTATGTTCTATCTACATTTTTCTATCATGTTGATGTGATTGCAAATCTAAATATTGAGACTGGGCTACTAAAGAAATTGCAGTAAAATTGCTCTAAAGCATAGAACATATCATTGTTGCCCAAAATTAACATGGTATCAGAGCTGAGGTGAAGACAAAGCCCAAGCAAGAGTGAAAGAGAAATCACCAAAGACATTTGGACAAGGACAAAAGTTTCAATGGGTTCCTCACCCTACTTCCCGGCTGAAGACAAGCTCCATGATAAATCTGACTATCATGGATGGAAGATGTCTTTTGATTTGACCTTGGAAGAAAAAGAAGTGATGGACTATGTGCAGGTTAAAATCCCTGAACCTCCTTCAAATGCACCAGCTACTGCGAAGACCAAGTATAATAAGGTTGAATTAAAAGCAAAGAAGATTATCAGGGATTCCATTGATAAGCATCTGGTGGCCTACATCACCGAATTGAAGACCTCCAAGGATATATACGACAGGTTGGTTATCATATTCAAGGTTAGTAATGCTAATAAAATTATATTTCTCAAGAATAAGTTGAAGGATATTAAGAAGGGCAAGGACAAGGATATTCAATCCTATTTCTTGAGGATTACTGAGATCAAGAATGATCTACTCTCTATTGGAGAAGTCATTCCTGACAGGGAACTTACTCTCGCCACCCTTGGAGGACTCCCACCTAAGTGGTATGTATTTATAACCATCGTCCTCAACAATGATCGAATTCCAAGGTTTGAAGAATTGATGTCGAGATGCATTCAAGAAGAAACAAGAATGGTGGAGAAAGAAATGCCTTCTAATAGAAGCACCCCCACTGCATTCTCCACTCATGCCAAAAGGAGAAATAATGTAGGGTCTAAAGGTCATTTCCATGGAAATCCTGGATCTAAGGGAGGAAGAAACGACGGGTGCTTTGTTTGCAATAAATTTTGCCACTATGCAAGGGAGTGTCAAAATAGAAGGGACACATCACATGATGATGATCACAATCATTCTAGGGGAAACTTCAACGACAATGATCAAAGGAATGGCAGGTCCAATGGAAAAGGAAAAAGGAATGCGAGACATGAAGTAAATGGTCGACCCTCCAAGAAATCAAGGAACTCCAGGTATGAAGAATAAAATCTTGTTAACGATAAGAAAAAAGAGTACTATCTTATATCAGCCCTCTCCACTACCTCTCCCCCAGACACTTTGGGAAATTGGTTGGTTGATAGTGGTGCCTCAATGCACTTCATCGGATACAAGGAAGCCCTCCCTGATCTGATAGAAAAAGAGACAGGTATCTCATGAAGGGAGTAGGGAATTTTACCCTTCAATTGAATCAAGGTAACACTATTCATTTGCAAGAAGTATTATATGTACTTGATCTCAAGAAGAACCCGGTGTCCGTTTCAGCCATGGAGGACAAAGGATTCAAGGTGGCATTCATCGATGGAAAGGCACATGTTTGGAAAAGAAATTTTAAAGTGCTTTTACTCTTGGGTTTAGGGTTGACAATTTGTATCAAGTTGGAGGAAGTACATTCGGAGCCATGTCTTGCGACACATCTCTACAATCTGAACTATGGCACTGGAGTTTTTCCCATCATTATTATAAGGCCCTACCCGATGTGAGACAGATGGTGACAAGTATGCCTGAGTTCAAAGTAGATCATGAAGGTGTATGTCCGGGATGTGCCAAAGAAAAATTTACAAGGGGACCATTACCCTCAAGTAATAGCAAGACCATAGATATATTGCAATTGATCCACTCTGAAATATCTGGTATGATGCCCGTAAACTCTTTGGGAGGATACTTATATTATCTCACCTTTACGGATGATTATTCTCGCGAGACCTGGATCTACTTCTTGAAGAAGAAGGATGAAGTGTTCACCTTGTTTCGACACTTCAAAGCCTTGATCGAAAACCAATCCAAGAAGAAAATCAAGATATTGAGGACTGATAACGTGACCATGTACAAATCCAATGAATTCCAAGATTATTGCAGAGAAGTTGGCATTAAGAGGGAGACTACAACACCATACACTCCTAAGCATAATGGTGTGGCTAAAAGGAAGAATCTCTCTATTGTATAAGCAGTTCATGCCATGCTTCATGATCAAGGCCTTCTGAAGTTCCTATCGGTTGAAGCTGCAAATATCGCCGTGTATGTTCAAAACTGATGCCCTTATCAAGCATTAGACTCCAAGACTCTAGAAGAAATGTTCACTGGTAAGAAACCTGATGTCTCTCACTTTAGAATTTTTGGAAGTCCCGTATATTTTCATGTGTTGAAAGAGAAAAGAATCAATTGGGTGCATCTGGGAAGAAAGGGATCTTTCGCACTAAATGTAGGTTTTAACCCCGTACAAAAATTACCTGCATACAAATTCTAAAACACAGAAAGAAAATAATAGTGAGAGCATAACACATAAAACACATATACACAGAGATTTTCCCCTGGATCCCAAAACCGGGACTACCAGCTTGATTTTTCATTATGTTCTTTTCAATGTTACAATACATATATATACATACTGAAGCATCCAATACCATGGACCAAAAACCATCGTGTCCAAAACCATGTGTGAAAACCATGCACAAAACCATAGGAAGGTCTGCCCAACCTAATATAGGGTCCCAAAAAAATTTCCCCAGGGCGCTACCCTGAAACCCGTAGAGGGGGGCTACCCACCCCCCTCAAACCCCCTGTGACCCCCCTGCTACGCAATTGCCACAATGAAAGGGGGGCTCCGCCCCCCCCAACCCCCTAGTTAACTACGTAGGCTAGTCATGGAAAGAATATAACACAAACCAACAACTCTATTGTAGAAGTAGTTCATGCCATGCTTCATGATCAAGGCCTTCCGAAGTTCCTATGGGTTGAAGCTACAAATATCATCGTGTATGTTCAAAATCGATGCCCTCATCAAGCATTGGACTCAAAGACTCTGGAAGAAATGTTCATTGGTAAGAAACATGATGTCTCTCACTTTAGAATTTTTGGAAGTCCCGTATATTTTCATGTGCCGAAAGAGAAAAGAAGAAAATTGGGTGCATCTGGGAAGAAAGGGATCTTTGTGGGCTCTAGTGAAAAATCTAAGGGATATAGAATTTATGTGGCTTGTCAAAAGGAAATTGCGATAAGTCATGATGTAACCTTTGACGAAGATATGACCCTCAGGAAGATCAAAAACCTTCCCATCGTAAGGAAGGAAAAAGAAGCTGACACAGGAAATCAGGGTGAAAAAGAGGATGAAATGATGCCTAATGTTTATGAGAATATGGATCATATTGATCCATTCCCTCATGAGACTTCCTCCTCGAAGAGGAGACCCTCATGGCTTAGGGAGACTCTCACAGATGTCAAGAGACACATTGCACCAAGGGGGACTTTTCGTGAAAGCAAGAAGCTGAACAAGTATCAAGGATATTTGACCACCATGAGCACTATCATTCAAAATGAGTTGTCATCATTCAAAGAATCCATGAAACATCAAGTATGGAAGGATGATATGAATGAAGAATATGAGTCAATTATGAATGATGTCTAGGATGTGGTCCCTAGACCCTAGGACAAATCGGTTGTCACCTCTAAGTGGCTCTACAAAATCAAGCATGGAGCCGATGGAAGTGCAAACCCTCTCATTCACAAATGAATTTGAGATGAAGGACCTAGGACTGATGCACTATCTCCTAGGGTTGAAGATCTAGCAAAATCTAGGTGAAATTTTCCTCTCTCAAGGAAAATATGTTGTGAGGATATTGGAAATATTGGGGATGGTGGACTGCAAGCCTATGATTACTCCGACGAAACTTAACTTTAAGAATTTATGTTGTAGTTGTTGCTGGACCTAAATTGGGAATGCTTCTGAGTATCATCAACTCATATGAGAATTGATGTTCTTCGTGAACTCCCATCCGAACATATGTTTTGTAGTTAACACATTGAGCTAGTACATGGTTGAGCCTCATCATATACATTGGATTTCCGCCAAGAATCTTCTCAAATATCTTCGGGGAATAATCACTCATGGAATGAGATACAATACTAGAAATGTGAGGTTGCATGGTTATTCTAATGCTAATTGGGCTGGAAATATGGTGGATTGCAAGAGAACTTCTGGACGTTATTTTTCTTTGGCAACTGCTTCGATATCCTGGATGAGCAGGAAGCAGAATTCAGTTGCCTCGAGCACTGCTAAGGCTGAATACATAGCTACTAGTATGGCCTCCTATGAAGCTGTCTGGTTGAGGAAGCTCTTCAGTGAGTTGATTGGACATGTGATGGATACCACCGTGATCCTCTGTGAAAACCAAAGTAGGATCCAATTATTAGAGAATCCCATGTTTCATGATCGCTCCAAGCATATAGATATCAGGTACCACTTCATCTGGGATATGGTACAACGAGGAGCAATAAGGCTCCATCACATTGGGACTAATGAGTAGGTTGCTGATATTCTGACAAAGCTCCTGGGGAAGGTCAAATTCTCGGCCTTCTGAGAACGACTTGGAGTCGTGTAGAGACCCTCTTATGAGGGTCCTGTATGAGATGGACATTGAGCTCTAGGAGCTCTGAGAGGTTTGGGGTACTTCTTGGAGCGATGAGAAACCATAGGGTGAGTGGTTCAGCCTTCCCCTAGTGGTTTTCTATATACAGGGTGAGTGGTTCAGCCTTCCCCTGTGATACCCCTTGGCGACATGTAGGTAGGATGACTGATTCATCCTTATCCTATTGAGACATCCTACCCATGCAGTCTGGGACTCATGGGAAGTACCTGTTTAGGGACAATTTCCCCTTGGGTTAATACCCTAGCAGAGCGAGGGTTATCTATAAAGAAAAACAAGCATTCCACACAGCCATGATGCTAATATAAACAAACTACGCGAAGAGAGGTGCACCTGGGGGTCCTTCGTTTGGGAAGATCCAGCCAGGGTCCAATCTCTCTTGGAGTTCCTTTTGCTTCTTCAACCTGCAGAACAATCAATTCAAGAAAGCACAACAGTATATGGACTAAACATCATAGAGAAATCAACTTCATAGCATATTGAAAGTTAGTTATGCAATTGAAATAATCATTCATTTATAAATCATAACATTGATATCATGAACATGAAGAAGATTCATATCAAGAACAAGACAAGTGTTTCTTTTATTATAGATAACTAAAATACAAAAGGAATAATTTCACCTGAGTCTTCCTTTCGCAGGCTCTAAGCGGAACCGTCCTCTGGATTCGTCCAATCTCAAGCCTTCAACAAGCTCCTTCCATAACTCACTCAAGGATATCTCAACTAATGGAAAGACATCATAGCTAAAGGAAACAAGGGTTTCCTGTAATGTGGGAAGTGCTGGAAGCACAGGGATATTCAAACCTGATCTGGGATAATCTCAACAGAGTGATTTTTCTCTCTCTTCTCTCCTCCTTTAGGCCTTCCCATTGAAGCCTTTTTATACTTCTCCAGGGAGTAGTTTTTTAGTTTGGAATTCATTGGGAATAGTTGGGCCACGGGCACTAATAGGTAATCAATAGGTAAAACCTGTGATCTCCACCTGAAATTAAGGAGATTTAAATTTTTTAAGTGTTTTAAGACATATACGTGGGTTGGGTATACACAGACCCGCGTACATGCATTTAACTCAGGGAAATGTCACGTATAGGGAGTAAAACACTGTTTTTTAAGTATTTCGACCAGGTCTGGAAGGAGGGGTTGCCCTAGGCCATGAGTGCAGCATCAAAAACATCAAGAGTGAGATTTGGAGCTATAACAGTACCTCTCATCTGGCCAATGAGTAGGGGAATGAGGATAGGGAACATAGTACTATCGATGGAAACATCATGTATTACCGTACTCCCTATGCTAGGATGACCGATATTGATCTGAGATCAATTGGAACTCACTTAGGGTTAATAAGAGTGGTATGAAACACTCTCTTTTGATTGGAACTGACTTCAAGTCAGTAAGAGTGGTTTGAGGTCAGCAAGAGTGGTTTGAGACACTCTCTTTTATCTAGGACTAACTTCAGGTCAGTAGAGAATGGTATGATACATTTTCGATCACTTCTTCTTCTTCATAGTTCAGTAGAGCAGAGCAGAGAAGTGCAGAGCGGTGCATTGATGGTAGAGATAGTACAGGTTGGCAGATGGAGTTCTCCCTAGTTGAGAGGGAGTGTTAAAATTGGAAACTAGGGCCAAACTCCACATGGGTCATGTTATTTATGACAACTAATTATTTTCTTAGATTCCTCTCTCTCAAAGGTGTGCGATTGATCTAAGGATCATCCAATTTTGACATGTACAAATGAAGTTATGAATTTATTTTGATTATGGTCAAATTGTCAAGTTTGGCCAGCAAACTTATGTAGGCTCAGAAGGCCAATAATCATGTCTATTCATCCTCAACATTGCATATAAATAGAAGGTGACTTAGCCTTAATTGGACACACTCATCTTTACACTCCTCTCTCTCTCATTGATTGGTACGGATTTCTTGACCTCTCTCTCTCCACACATCCAAAATTTCAGGAGTGCGAAATTTTAGGAGGCTGAAATTTCAGTAGAGCAAAATTTTAGGGGCCCGAAATTTCAAGAGAGTGAAATTTCAGGAGAGCGAAATTCCAGGAGGTCGAAATTTCAAGAGACCGAATTTCTGGACAATTTGACCAAGTGTTGACCAGCATGCGTTGACCTTCTTTGACTTTGTTTTTGTGAGGGATATCTCTGTTTAGGCAAGCCACATTTTTTTGCATAGAAATCGAGGCTAAACATTGATTGTTGACCATCGTTGACTGCAACTAGGGCTGACCACAGGTGGGTTTTTTGACAAGATTTTGACTGGGATGTTTTTGGGTTGTTTTGAGGGTTGATTCATCTTGTTGTTTGGAGGCCGAAGTTGACTGAAGTTAACCAATTTGTTGAGGGTCAAATCTACCTTGTTGACCACCATTGACTTTTTTAGTTAGGGCTCTTTTGCTGTTGTTATAAATTATCAAATTTGTAAATTGTACTATCTCTCTCTGCTAAACTATTGAAGAATAAAAGAATATTTGATCAAGGGTTTCCCCACAATGGGGTTTTTCCCTGGCTGGTGCCATATCTTGTGTCCTCTTGTGTCGGCTTGTCTTCTACTATTTATGTTTATGTTTTATCTGCATCTTACTATCATTTTGATATGATTGCTAATCTGAATATTGATACTAGGCTAATAAAGAAATTGAAGTAAAATTTCTCTAAAGCATAGAACATACCATTGTTGCCTAAAATTAACACTTTCTCACCTTCTACTGCTCCATTTTCTTTTTTATCCTTTGTTGTTGGGCTACTCTATCCCCATATGCCTCTTCCTCTTTTATCCCCCTTTTCTCAAGACCTTCCTCCTCGTTATGTTGACTTCCTCACTTCTGTCTCTGTTGTCCGCGCAACCCCATGCTCAATAAATGCTCATCCTTTTTCCTTGTCCCAATCTCTCAAGGCAAGAATGGGCCTTGTATTTTTTTTCATTTGCATAAATTTAGAGGAACATCAAGTCATTAAGGCACAACAACCATCCTTAAATGGTTATCACATAACTCAGATTTTTCCTGCAGCAAGCAAACTAAGCATCCCAAGCAATTTCCCTCCTAAGCCTATGGAATATGTGTTCCTTAACTCAACCCATAATTATTTTATGAAAATATTTACATTTCAAAAATGAGGTTAAGCAAAGTGGGTTGTTATAGCCAATATCTCTCCTATCCAAGAACATGAGCCATCTCAAATACAACTTCATTAAGTCCAAATATAGAAATATGATTCGAGGATACATGCCACAAAGGAAACCGCAAATACAAATCTAATTGTTGTAGCAAAACTAACAAAACTTGTGAGTATGGGCCGGAAACAACTAGCATAAGAACACTAAATTAGAGTCCCAAGTGCACAATAGACATTACGTTGAAATCCTTGACCATACTATCACAAGATAAAGCCCTAAAAGTCTGTCAATACTAATTCAAGCCCATCCAGAGGTACCGTAAAGCTATCCCATCAAGCCCATACTAGGAAGAGTAATAAAATTGTCTTCAACACTGTGATATTGAAGAAATAGAAAAAGAGACTAGCCAAGTGTCCCCATAATATTTAATATTGTCTACGAACAACATAAACAAGTACACTATACTAGTGAACCAAATTAGGATGAGAACCACCATGAAGAGACTATACTTGGAGAATGCTCGCCACAAATTATGATAAAAAACAAGAAACCCACCATCTCTAGTCATGATCAAAAAATTGGAGTTGGAGTCT
Organism: Pinus tabuliformis; assembly: GCA_031772625.1. Classification (NCBI taxonomy): domain Eukaryota; kingdom Viridiplantae; phylum Streptophyta; class Pinopsida; order Pinales; family Pinaceae; genus Pinus; species Pinus tabuliformis. The sequence goes on along the minus strand of CM062809.1, from coordinate 924,122,839 downwards.
GTGCACTATCATCTAGAGGATCTGCAAGATCACCAGAGGTAGAATCACTAACCAAATTTTTTTCCACACAGGTCAAATAAGAATCCACAATATCCAAGTAGAACCTTTGGTTACAAAGCATATGTTTAATGTCCTCCAATGAGGATAATACATTGTAATTCTCCACTTATTTATATTTGAAAATTAAATGCAACATTGTGGCCATTTGTTGGTGTAAAGGCAAAGTATGCAAGAAGTGAAGTCGCTTTTTCTTGAATCTACCAGGATCAAGAACTCCTTTCATATCCTCCTCAGAATATGAGTGATAAGTTCTATTCTCTACCTCTTTACACTCCAACAATAAGATTTCCTTCCTCACCTCTAGAGGAACATCATAAAAAAGGTAGCAATAGAGTTATAAGGAAAAGGTTAAACTCTTTTGTACCCAACATTACCTCCACGACTCATCCTCCTAATCATTCTTTGGCGAGGAGGCATGAGAATAGCTGCAAGGGAACACTGGGGACAACCACTAAAAATAAATCTAATTGAGAAGCAAGAAAAGGGAAAATACCCAAAGGCTTGAAACCTCGACCTAAAGATGACCAAATCGTCCCCCAATTGTTACACAATGGAGAAAATTCTAGCAAACCTTGCAGCCCACCACAATCGAGAGACAACACACCATATTCCACAAAACCATAACAAGCATTGAAAACTCCTTTGACCCAAACAGAGGATAGAAACAAATTCAATGCCTAGAGCACTCAACACCACCCACAAAACCAAACCTAGCATAATTCAATAGAATTGCACTTGGGAAAACTTACTAAGACCCAAAGTAGCACACTCAAAGCACTTTCGAGATGGAAGACAAAAAAAACCCAATACAACCCAATTTACAACATGCACCTCTATTAATAGAGAAATTAACCTCCAAATCCCTAAACATAGTAAAATAGACTACTTACTAACACAATAACTCAATACCAACCATAGTAATATTAAGCATGTTGCATTCACTATAAAACTTATCCATATCCAACTAAAAAGAGTTGACACTAGAAGAGATAAGAACTTATTATTGTCTTCTTAAAAGCAAGACAAGGAATGAAGCAACTACAAATTAATTAAACCAATTGAAAGAGATCAAAGACATATCCTCGCCTCCACTTCCATGCACCTCATACCTCTCCCACCCCATTAACATAACTATGAATTTAAAACGAAAAAAACCACCTGCCGTGTATCACACACCCTTCAACTACCCTCTATCATAACGTAACAAAAAAGAGACTCATAAAAATAACACAACATAAATATTTTTATCATATTTCAAGAATGCTTTGCCATACATCAACTAGTCCACATTTTCTTATAGATTTCATGGAAGCTTCACCTTATCTTCTTTAATCATTTATTAAAATATGGTCCTCCAAGTTTAAATTTAAATGCAACAATAATTGCTATTATAATTATTAAAATGACTAACTGAAGAAATCGAGAGCAATAAAATGAGAACTGAGTTGAAAACGAATATGCTGAAGGCACTTACACATATGAGGATATGTCACACCCGCAAATTGCAAATATAAATGAGGAAAAAAATATAATATAAATAAGTTGAGGGAATTTTTATTTATAAAGGAAATAAAATTTCAATGAATAAAATAAGTGATAATATTTTTATTATTTGATTTTAAATTATTATTTAAAACAATATTTTTATTGGGTTAATTATTAGTTTTTTTAATATAAAAATAAATAAATTTACGCAGTTTTAGAGAAATTGTGATTTGGTGTTTTGTAAAAGCACTTTTAAATATAAAATTATTAGTAATTCCCAGTCTTAGAATAACATATTAGATATGATAAAAAAGTAAAACTGCCAAACTTACGCAAAAAAATTTATTAATCCAAAATCCCAAAACATCAGATAATTGAGTATAATTTCCCTTAAATAACCGTAATAAATAGCTCACATTATAACTAATCACAAATTAGGATTATCCCACTGTAAATTGAGATAAAACAAAATAATCATATACATATAATATCATTACAAAACAACTTTGCCAATAAAATATAAGGTCAATGACAGGTGCATAACTATTGACGTCAGCCACTGATACATAACGCCATAAATTGTATGGTCATGATCCACTCTGAGGAGATTTAGGATCTCTTTCCTTTTTCATTTTCGAATGATCATTACTGAACGGATACCGAGGAGCAATTTGTCGGTGGTAAATGAAATAATATTTAGTTTAGTGTTTATTTTTTTTTATAAGTTAGAAAATTTATCATAATTTAATTGTTAAATCAGCAAAGCGGACAGTTATTTTTAATTGTTATTTGTTAATGTAGGGTGACTCATTACCATTATTGAAAGAAAATCAGGTTAGAATAACTGGATAGTGGTCCATAAAAGGCAGGCTTTCACTCCTGAGATGCTTATAGATCTTGGGCCATTAACCTATTTCCTTATGTCCAAAAAAATCCAGCTTTTAACCTAACAAAAACAAATTTATAACATATTCCAAACTTTCTAATTTAATATTTATACATTCATCATTAAAAACTAAAAAAAAATAATAAAAATAATATACTATTTATATATCATTATTATTGAAATAATATACTATTTATTCATCATGATTGAGAAATTAGATTGAGAAATTAATGGGTTGACTAGTAAATATAAAAATAAACCATGTCTGGAAATATATATATATATACTTTATTAGATGATCAACATTGACCTGGCATAAACATATATAAATCAAACATCTATTATTGAGAAGAGGATCAATACACATCTTAAATTGTCTATCGCTTGGGCGAGACTTACACACCAACCTCACCTTTAAGTCTGCACACTTTCTTGACTTTCGTTCGCGAGTGTTACACTTACACACAAATTGGACCTTTCATCTACCGATCCCTTCCACTATATCTGCCATAAAAAGCGGGGAGCCCTTGCCCATTGTCTTCGATCCAGTTATTTAATTGAATGAAAACTACTCGTTGAATAAATGGCCAGCGTGGCCCAGGGAACGTCTTTAACGTAATATTACGTCGGCAGTGGCTGCCCTTTCGCCACACGAGTCCTCCCACCGCCTCTGCTTTTCGTAGGCGGTTAATCCGGTGAATTCTCAGATTCTACCAGAAAAATCTTACTGAGGACGCCTGGAAGAGTTAGATCGAAGGCATCGGTGAAATCTGCGCCTTAGTAATTTTGTTTAGGAGGCCTTGAAGCGTGAGATCGAAGGAATCTGTGAAATCTACATCTGAGAAGCGAGGATCTGCGTATGTAAGGGAAGGAATCAACCCAATTACTTCCCTCCGCATGCTCTCGACTTGATCCGCACTGAGGGACAGTAGATGTTGTTCGATGCTCCTATTGCCGGCGTTCTGCACTTTTTTGCCGGGAATATAAACTGAATACGAGCTTCGGTTGCGAGGCAAATGCCATTTGTACTGCGTGTAAGCCGAATGCTCGGTGAAAAAAACCGGGATGCAGCCTCCAAGCATGGAGTCGAAAATAGAACGCCGCGTGAAGGAATCCCCCTGCGGTTGTAGACAGAACACGGAGCTGGTGAAGAGTCTCATTACTTCCGAAGGCTCGTTACAGATGCTTTCCCCTTTCTGGCATCTCAACAATTCACAACGCGGAGACGACGAACATTGCTCCAAGATTTGGCCTCTTATATCGAGTGTGGGCCGAGGGGCACCGGCGAAGGAGAAAAGGAACGGTCTCCTCTTTGATCTCATTCTCTTCTGCCACCGATCTATCTCTGACCGATTTCGGGGATGGAAATAAGAAGGATACGGGATACCATGCTGGTTCTTGTCCCTCGGCTGGGCCTCGATCAAAAGACTCGACATGTTCTTCATCTCCGGGAGAAAAAGGAACGTATTGCCCCAAGCCGTAGGACTATCTCGCAATCTCATGAAATCTCTAGCAATCCGTCCAATAACCATGAAATGATCTCTGCCCCCTCTTTTCTTCCATTGTGGTTTGCTCCTCAGAAACTTCACGAGTTCGATCCCGGTGCGGTCCCTCGCCGTCAAATTGCGATCCCTGACGTGTCTCGACATGTCGAATCCTGCATAGAAAGGAACATAAAACGCCGTTGCTTTAGAAGGGTCTGGGGTGAGGCATCGGTAGCGCCTCATCCTCTCGTGAAAAATAACCTCTGCAGTAAACTGATTGGTAGCGAACCATGATGATCCTGCAACGTCAGAATCTGCGCCCTTGGGATCGCCCACCTGATCCCACTGTAATAATGGCTGCCCAAGCCCTGAATTGGCGATATGCAGACACATATTCGTCCACCTGCTCAGTTCCTCGCACTCTCTCAAAACGAGCTCGTTGAATTTGGAAGGCAAATTGTACATGTAAACATACCGGCCATTGCAGTCTTCAGCGACCAATTTTCCAGGTTTAACACCTTTGAATTCATTCGATCCAGATCCCAATTGCTGCGACACCGGGAGCAATAGGGATCGCTCCTTATCCACTGATTTCCCGTCGCTACCCTCCGTCAACGCGTGTCTATTGATCAGGAGACTATATTGGTACGTCGCCTGTAAAGCACTTCTAAATGAATCTGTCCCTGCAAAGTCTGTCAGAGGGGGTGCCAACAGAATAAGCCATAATACGGAATTACATAGGAAAATACAGCACAATAACTTGTGAAAATTCTGCTTCCTCATGCTTCCTTGGAGTTCCAATGTCCAGTCTAGCATCTGGTTGCTTTGAGCAGTTTACATGTTTTTTTCTTTCTTCTTAATTCTCCGAAAGAGATCCAAATAATTTTGATAACATGAAAGGAACCTTTCAGGTAGACGAACCTTTCACGTAATCGTGAATCGATTCAGATGGACTTTTGCTTATGGTTGAGGTACTATTTTGACTGGGCTTCATACCACGTGCTTCCCTTCACGGCGGCTATAGAAACACATTTTCCGAGAAAGAAAACAGGAGAGAACCAGTCGGAAGCTTAAAATAGTGGTTTTGGTAATTTCTACATTCACAACGACACATTGTTTTAAAAAGTGGTTTCGGTAATTTCTACATTTACATTATGATAGGTTCTACTTTAATAGAACGAGTGAAAATTCGTCAAAGTTTTACTTATGAGGTGCAGATAAGTTGGCCCCGTGGGGTTAGCTTTCACCGAGTCAAGTTTTATTCATGAGGGGTAGGTAAGTTGAGTGGTTTAGGGCTTAGTCTTCACTAAGTCGCATATTCAAATTTCATGGGGAAGGGTTAAGGAGTGGAAATTATTTTGGGAATTAAACTTCCCAAGGGCGTCCTAAGGAGTGGAAGTCATTTTGGGGAATTAAACTTCTCAAAGGTATCCACGCTGAACCGAGCCTCATACAATCCTGGTGATAAGCATCTCATCTTGTGTGAATCAATCTTCCTCCAACTAATAACTAGGGTTAGCCTAGTTAAATCCCGATGATAAGTATCCCATCTTGGGTGGATCAATCTTCTTCCAACCAATAAGGAGGCTAGCCCGGACCTAGGCTTAACCTAGTTTAAAAATAAAAATCTCTTATTTAAAAGTATTTTGGTTTTAATATGAGTTTAATGATTAAAATAGGTGTTTTTTTTCAAGTTATAATTTCAAATTTAGAGTTGGTAGAGTATGTATATATTTTTAAAGGAAGGGAAAATAATGAGAATTATCAAGCTATCGCATTAAGCTATAACCTAGTTTATTTAGATTTTTAGATAAAAGTTTCTTTTATTTCTTGATGGCATGGATTTCGCAGAATAAACCTAAGATCTCAATGACTTTATAAAATATAAAAACTAATAGAAAGCATCACTATTGCTACTTTTGTTTGTTGCTTCACTACAAGGTCTGAATCATGCTTTACAATTTCCATGTCTTTGAGTAGTCAATGCACCAATTCTTCATCCTTCAACACATAATAGGTGGAATTGATTCGTTGTACTTGTTTTGAAACCCCAAATTGATATCCTTTATTCAATTTTATGGCCATGTTACTAACCATGTTGCATTTCTCCTCAAGAACAATCATCTAATGTTTATGTTGAACAAGAGTGTCTATGATTGTTGCTACTAATTTGTAACCCTATTGGGGTAAAAAAGGTATTCCATACAGGACAAAGACCTTTAGTAAATACACATGCAACCAGAACAATGATCACAACACCAATATTTTTATGTGGTTAAAAACCCTTGAAGAGGGAAAGAGTCCACGACCTCAACCAACATGGCCACTCGAGCTAATTTTATTAATGCAAAACAATTTTTTTTATAGAATGGAGTTATCACAAACAATCGGTAGCCATGACCTCCATGTTTTTTAGATAGAGATTGTGGGCCAATCAAGTGTTAATCCACATAATAATATTTGTTAGTATCGAGGAGAATATGAGCATTAGATCATTTTATGTATAGAACATACCACTACTATGAGAATACAGTGTAACTAATGTATGCTAATGAAACACACTTTTATGTAAAGATCATAACATCCCACCATAAGAATAACTTGGAATAGGGTTGAATGATTTAAAATGGGGACACAATAGGAGAAGGAGGTAGGCATTAGAGCCTATCCCCCCTTAATAACAACTTCCTGAACACTTAACATACATAGATCGAAGTTTAAAAATATTCACTTCTATAAGAGAATTCATGAAAATGTCTACAACTTGATCATCTATAGGTAAAAATAGCACTTCAATACCTCGATCATGAATGAGCATTATGATGAACTGCATTTGTAGCCTAACATGTTTGCTACACTTGTGCTGAACTATACCTTCAGTGAGCTTGAGGGCACTCCAATTATCATACTAGAGGGTGATCAGATGTTGCTGCTAGAATCCAAACTCTGGAAGTGTTGAAAATGCAACAAGAAAATCTCAGTTTGACTTTTCCTTGGTCAAACTAGAGAAAATTCAAATTTCTATTTTAGCATAAATCTTGGAGGTAGTTAACTGAGGTGACATGGCACTTGTCACTCAGTTAACTTAGTTAATTCGAGTTGGGGAAGCTTGAGTTCAGTTCAGTATGTTTGATTGCTAATTTGTAGCAATCTATTTCAGTTAATTTGAGTTATTATCAGTTAAACTAGTTCTAACTGTCAAAAGAACTAGTGGAGGTCAAGTTGTGGAAGTGGAACTTCAACCACACTCAGTGATCAACCAGTTAATTGATCAATCAACCCAAAATAATTATTGCATGCAGAGAATTCGAGTTACCCAGTTGAGATGGATATTCCAAGGAAGTGTAATATTAGTTGTAGCACACTCCAATGTGTACAGGTGGTGCATGCAGTCAGAGGAAGGACCTAAGGAATTGCACAATTCAATAGTGGGAAATTCCTGAATAATAGGGGCCAATTTCCCGAGGATCAACAGAAGGGAATAGGAGCTCGGAGGGCTTGAAAAGTGGCTAAGTGTTGGCCAAATCAATCAATTAGGTAGAGGGATAGACTATAGACTTGCAGGGTGTGCTTAGGCTTGAGAAAGCATATGTATTTCATCTTTATTCTTTGAGTAATGCAATATATATAGTAAGGGGTTTTGAGTAGTTTCTTTCCCTAGATAAATTTATGTGCATGTGTGATGTTTCCTTTTGCATGTATATAATTTGTGTTCTAGATGGTGAATTAACTTCTGCAGAGCATTTGATACCCAAAATCTTGCTCAGTGGAAGAAACATGCGGCCAAAGCAAGGATAATCTTATTGGAGGGAGTACTGGATCATATTATCTCAAATCTCCATGGAAAAGAGACTTCGTTCACGATGTGGAAAGCAATGACATAATTGTTTGAGAATAGTAGTGACCATAGGAAGTTGGAACTCAAGGACAAGCTTCGAAGTATCAAGATGAAGAAGAATGACACTATTCCACAATATCTGAGCAAGTTTACATAGTGTCATGATGAACTTGGAGGGGTCTTGTTAATGTCCATGAAGAAGACTTGGTAGCTATAGCCCTTTTGGGCCTTCCCAAGAGCTAGCATAGCTATCAAGATTTGGTAAATGGTAGGGAGAAACTACCAAGTTGGGAGCGCTTATGGTCCGACCTGGTACAGGAGGAAATAAGGTAGAATACTAGAGATGAGACTTCATCCAAGGGAGAGGATGAGGAGAACTATTCCTTGTTTAGAAAGGCAAAGAAAGGGAAAGGGAGGAAATCCCAATCCAAAGCAGAATCTAGTCAAGGGGGCAAGAAGAAAGACTTGTTGAGAATCAAGTGCTTTCACTGTCACGAATTTAGGCAATATGCCACGAAGTGTCCACACAAGAAGACAAGAAAGAAGACCCCGAGAGGAGAAGCAAGTGAAGTCTTGGCTTCACAGTTCGAGCTCGACTTCACTCTCATTGCATGCATGGCCAACACAGTGATGAGAAGCGTGTGGTATCTCGAGAACTGTGCCTCATTCCATATGATGGGGAATAGATGTTTTTTCAATGGTTTGGAGGAGAAATATATCGAGATGCACATCAAGATGGGAGATGATGGAAGGTACAACGTGTTGATTTTGGGTAGCATCGAATGTTCTCTACCATGAAAATTAGTGGAGAGGCTAAAGCACATGAGATCTCCAAGACCCATAAATGGTTTGGGGAAATTCTACCCAATGAGAGAGATATTAAATAATTAATATTTTTAATGGGTTCTTAAGTATAAACTTAGGAAAATAAAAATATTAATGGGTATTAATATAAAACTGTGTTAGAAGGTTCTAAATGACATGGATCAAGCCAAATCTAATCTTAATCGTTGATTAGAGATATAATCTCGACTTTTGAAGACTCAACAAAAACAGTATAAGAGGGGGCTTGAGGGTCACTTGGAGAGACACCAGATTGATCAATCAGTTCGATTTTCTTGAGCGGGGTATGCTAAGAGAAACCGAACCAGTGATCATAGTTACAACAAGGGGCAGCGAGTGCATAACAGAGGGGCAGAGATAGTTTCAGAAGACCATCACAGAGGCAGAGAGGCAGATGCAGAGCCAACAGGAGCCACACAGAGGCTAGAGTGACTGCGCAGAGGGCCAGAGTGCCTCTGTGAGTGATGCAGAGGCTGCAGAGGTGACGCAAAGGGCCAGAAAGGCTACGCAGAGCATTAGAGGGCTGCACAAAGGGTTTCAAGCTGATGCAGAGGCCAGAGTGGGTGACGCAGAGCCTCAGAGAGGTGTTGGAGAGAGTTTCGTGGGGTAGACTTTTAGAATATCTGCTTCCAAAGAGAGGTATTACTGCCAGATTGATTTCTCTATTAGGTGAGCCAATTTGGTACCCATTTGTGCTCAAGAAAAGCTGCTTAATAATAAAATCCTCAGAACTATTGCACCAATTTCCCAAGTTGGGTTTTTCAGCAGACGATTGTCCAAAAATAATGGTGTCCCTTGTGTGTTTGTATATTTCTTTCAATTGATGATTTGTAGATGGTTGAGACTGCATTGTGTTTATTTCAGTATTTAGGAGAAATAAACCAGATAGTGCAAGAAAATTTCTAACAGGTTAGACTTAGAAATTTCAACACAACGTGATTGGGATTGGTATAGTCACCTTTTAGAGGGAGTTGAGCTCCCCTCTCAGACTCAAGGATGTGATGTTTGTTCTGAGTCTAAAGAAGAATATTGTCTCCATTACAATTTTGGAAGACCGTGTTTATGATGTGATCTTCAACAAAGGAAAGGAATTCCTGAGACACATAGCCACAGGACATGTGAAGAATATCATGGTTTGTGTGAAGAACCTCTACAAGATAGATGTGGAGGATTATGTTGCATTGAGCACAAAGGCAAAGAAGGTGCAGAGCTGCGATGTCAGTGAACTTTGGCATAGAAGACTTGGCCATTTGCATCATGGTTTTTTGAATATCATGCAATAAATAACCACAAGCCTCCCCAATGGAGCACTACAATTACAAGATACATGTAAAGGGTGTACCTTGGGGAAGTACACAAAATCCACTTTCCATGATTGGGGCAGCAGAGCACATGCAATCCTTGAAAGGATCCACTCTGATGTTTATGGACCTTTCTCGACAGCCTCCACTACCAAGCACAAATATTTTGTCATCTTTTTTATTATTTCTCACGGAAGTGTCAAATCTTCTTCATATAGAAGAAGGAAGAGACTTTATCCAAGTTCTTAGAGTTCAAGGCAATGGTGGAGAAATAAATAGGAACGAAGGTGAAGGCTCTCAGGAATGATAATGGAGGTTAGTACGTGTTGAATGAGTTTAGAAAATTCAGTGCAAAAGAAGGCATTCAATGAGACTTGACAACAATCCACAATCCACAACAAAATGGGGTCGCTGAGAGGAAGAACTGTAGCATTGTGGGAGCAGCACAGGTGATGTTGCATGAACAGAGCCTATCTCTTCACTTGTGTGCTAAAGAATGCAACACAACAGTCTATTTGTAGAACAAGATTCATCATCAGATTCTCGACATGATGACACTGGAGGAGGCTTTCTTGGGGAGGAAGCCAAATGTGTCACACTTTAGGATTTTTGTAGCATCTATTTATTTCCATGTATCCAAAGAATCAAGGAAGAGGATAAAGTTGACAACAAAGTTGGAGGTATTTGTGGGTTACACAGAAACTCCCCAAAACTAACATGTGTATTTTCCATCCCTCGGAATGATAGTTGTATGAAGGGATGTAATATTTAATGAAGACAAAGCCATGCGGTGCTCTTTTGAGAGGGATCTTCAGATGCCACCAGAGGAGGGGTTTTTAACTCCAAATGAGGAGCCTCAGGATGTTGGGGAGAAGCCAAAAATTGAGGAGCAGAGAGTGGATACAACCACTCAAGCAGAACCATCCAGAGAAGGTAGGAAGAGAACTAGGGAAAATGAGAGACTTTTGCAGGATGAGAGGGAGAATGTGGGTTCTCCTCCAAATTATCGCAGGAAGAGAAGGTCTCCAGATCAATACACTGGCTACATGGCTCTAATGACTGAGCTAGTAGAGGCTAAGCCATCCTCTTTCGAGGAAGCAGTAGAACAACCAGTATGGGTTGATGCAATGGTGGAGGAGTACAAAACCATTGTAAAGAACAGTGTTTGGGAAGTGGTCCCAAGAAGAGTAGACAAATCAATTGTGGGTTTGAGATGGATCTTGAAGGTGAAGCATGAAATAGACGAAATCATAAAAAAGTACAAGGATAGATTCATGGCTAAGGGGTACTCTCAGGTTGAGGGGATTGACTATGAGGAGACCTTTTCTCTTATAGCAAGGTACTCATCCATCTAATCAATCCTAGCTCTAGCTGCACAGATGGGGTGGAAAATCCACCAGATGGATGTGAAAACAACATTCCTCAATGGAGTTATTGAGGAGGAGGTGTATATCGAGCAACCATAAGGTTTCGAGACTTTTTATTGAGAGTCTCATGTGTGTAGATTCAAGCGAGCATTGTATGGTCTCAAGCAAGCACCCCATGCTTGGTACACCAAGATCGATAGCTATCTCACCGATTTGGGCTTCACCAAAAGTGAAGCGGACGCAAGCATCTATCATATTTTGATATAAGGTAAATTGTTGATTATTGTTTTATATGTTGATGACTTGATTTTGACTGGTGATGAGAATTTGATCCAATTTTATAAGGAGGACCTTGCAAGAGAGTTTAACATGACAGACATGGGTCTCATGCACTACTTTCTTGGATTGAAAGTATGGAAAGGTGATGGGGAATTGTTTTTCCCTCAAGGAAAGTATGCCAACAAGATACTTCAAAGGTTTCCACATGGATAGGTGCAAACCCATGGAGACTCCTCTAGCAACCAACTAGAGGAAAGAGGATGCCACTTTAGGTGAGGAAGTGGATGCGATTATTTACAGGCAGTTGGTGGGTTCACTCATGTATCTTATGAACACACAACCAGATATGTGTTTTGCACTCAACTAGCTGATCCAAGCTATGGTTAGGCAAAACAAAATTTTTTGGAGGACAGCGAAGCATTTTCTACATTACCTCAGAGGCACTACCCAGTTTTGACTTTGGTACATATATACAGAGAGAGTGAAGTTGTGTGGATTCACCGATGCAAATTGGGTCGGGAGTCCATTCGACCAGAAGAGTACATGAGGTGGAATTTTTATTTTTGGGTCTGCTGTGGTTTCTTGGCATAACAAGGACAAAAGATCTACGACACTCATCTCGGCAGAATAAAAATACGTGGTTGCAAGTCAAGCTGCATGTGAGGCAATCTAGATGAGAATGATACTTGTTGGCTTGTTTGGTTAGATGATGGATCCATCTTTGATTTACTATGATAATTAGAGTTGCAGGCAACTCTTTGAAAATCCTATTTTTCATGATCGATCCAAGCATATTGATATCCAATATCACCATCTATGGGATTGTGTGCAAAGGCAGATTATGTTGTTGCAGTACATTCCCACAAAGGAACAAGATGCTGATATTTTGACAAAGGCCTTCTCAAGAGGGAATATAGAGTTCCATAGATGCAGGATAGGGGTGGTTGATAATCCCTTTCTTGTTGAGAGGTGTTGGAGCCTTTGTTTTTGGAGGATTTAAAAAGTTTTGGCGATGAGTCAAAAGGTTGGCAACAAGTGGCGGAAGTGGCCATTGGAGAGTTGCGAGAATAACAATCGGGAAAAAGGAAGGAACTCGCAGAAGACGGGTAATTGAGGAGGGATGGTGGGAAGGAGCAGACAAAACTGAGCGGGAAAAGAGCAAGGATATCTGAGGAATGGAAACAACTGAGCAAGTGAGAAGGCAGAGAGCATGAGAAGGAACTAGCAGTTTAAAAAAATTTGGCGATGAGTCAAAAGGATGGTGACAAGTGGCGGAAGTGGCTGTTGGAGAGTTGCGAGAATAACAATCGGGAAAAAGGAAGGAACCTGTGGAAGGCGGGTAGTTGAGGAGGGATGGTGGGAAGGAGCAGACAAAACTGAGCGGGAAAAGAGCAAGGATATCTGAGGAATGGAAACAACTGAGCAAGGGAGAAGGCAGAGAGCTTGAGAAGGAACTAGCAGTCCAGGTTGGCACGCAGAGAGAAGGAAGAACAAGTCAAAAGGAAGAAAGGAGAACACTGAATGGTTGTTGTTGTGGAGCTAGGAGAGCCGCTATGTATCTATTGTTTCATATGCTTATGTATTGTTCTGTCTAGAGTTTTTGTATGTTGGAAAAGAGGCCTTGAGCCTGATGTAATGTATTCACTACTCAGATTAATGATGAAGACTGCTATTGGGACCATTGTGTGTTAGTTGCATGTTAATATAGTTCTTTAATTTTTTTTATGTATGTAAGTAATATCTCTTTTACAACATTTATGACTTGTTGTGATCAGACTTCCTTGTAGAATGATTCAATATTCTTTTCTTCTTGATTCTATGATATGATTCTTCCCAATACTAGATTCCAACTCCCATCTAACTAAGGTCGCAACATGCTTGAAAATGTCGGCGTTGTGCTAGACTACAATGAAGCCTTGTTGGCCCCTGTGCCTGAACCCGGGGTCTCAACCCTATTGTTATTTCTATGCCAACAAATGGTTCCATTGTCGAGAACCTGAAATTTCAAAAGGGGTTTGGAATATGGTATCGAGGATCTTTAAGAAAGAACTACAAAAATGGTGGAATGAGCAAGTGGGCTAGTTTGTTTCTCAGCAAACTCAACTCCTCTGAAAAAGTATCGAGAAGCTGAAAGAGAAAATCCTGTACGCGAAACCGGCTAGTGATCAATACGAGATATTTTGGTGCAAGTTTGTAGAAGAACTTTACAAATTTCAAGTGAAAGGAAAGTCCAGTGGAAAAAATCCATCTCGTTGTGCTTGGACTCAAGAAGATCTTACTGAGCTACACCGCCTTGATACAGATCTGACAAGAGTGGCAGATTTATGGGTACAGAACACGTTGGAGGGATACATTATTGAGTTTGCAGTAGAAAATCATTAGTCTTCGTCTACTAAAGGAGGTTACCTTGTGGATTGAGGTTCTAATGGTGGAAGAGGGCTTGTTGGTGTTCGAGAACCCAAGCATGGTAGTGTAAATACCTAGTACTAGGGGAAGGACCTAAAGGGAGGGATGTTACTGAGCAAGGAACTATGAGAATGTCATGAGGATGGACACATATGAATTCTGAAAAGCCAAGGATCTAAGAGTGCAAAGGAGAGCATAGATAGATGAGAAATGGTGGGAGAGGGCTATGCAAGCAATTAAAAGGTCGAAAAATGATTTGCGCCAAGAAGGAGCGGTGTTAAGATATATGAAGGAGGAAGAAAGTGTGGAAGAAAGTCCAGTGGGAAGGGAAAAGACAGATGAAATAGCGACGGATCCAGAAGGTGACAAGGATCCACCCTGCGAGGAGAAATGAAAATGTTGGATGGAATGGGACACATAGGCTCAAAGGGAGGCCTGGATGATGACATGAACTTTGCTATAAGGAGAATATTTGTTGAAGATGATGTGTCCAAAGGAATCAATGATCTACCTCCCCAAAGCTCAGGTAGTGTCTCCCCCAACCTTCCCATGGTAATCTATCGTAATCTTGACAAATTCCTATATAAGTTAAATAAAATTATAAGAGTTCATATGGTGCATGCTAATTACAGAGCTAGTGCTAGTAGTAGTGGAACTAGTAGTAGTGGTACGAGTCTACAAGGATCATTACAACTTGGGTTGCAGGGATTTGTACTCCTAGCACAGGCTCAATCAAAAATGGTGGGATCATTCACTAGGTATCCCGAGTTCTCTGGTAAAGGGAACAATGATGTAGAACAACATTGGTATATGTTTGAAGCCATCTAGAGGGCCCGCCAAACACCGAATGATGTGAAGTTAATTGAATTCTAGACCACTCTCAGAGAAAGGGCTTTGAGATGGTTCATAAAGTGGTCATATTTACACCAGAATCTAATTATGGATGATGTTAAAAGAGAATTTTTACAAGAATTTAAACTTCCCCAGACCAATCAACAAGGGTTTTCGGAACTATGGGAAATAAAGAAGCGAGAGGGAGAGACTGCATGGGAGATGATACAAAGATTTATGGACACAATTGGTAAACTAAGTGTTATGAAACCAACTCAAGAAAAGATAGAAAAGATAGATCAACGCCTTAGAATTCAGCCTCTTCGAGGGGGCAACCTCCTTTACATTACATAAATGAACAATTCTTTGATGATCCAAATGACAAAACCTTCTTTCTATATATAGGAGTCTAAGGAGTCACAATATAATCCAGCCGACCTAACGATAATAATATAAAGCCACAAAAATAACAATAGAGGGATTCTATGGGGCACAGAAATAACAATATGGGGGTAATAGGGGCACAACAATATAAATAAGGGGTATAACTACAATAGTAATGGGGTAATCACTAGTATTATAGAGACCCAACACTAAGCTACCCGATAGATTCAAATCATCAAAGGGACTGGTTTATCAAAGCACCATTTCCTCTCACCAAACAC
Source organism: Pinus tabuliformis (assembly GCA_031772625.1). NCBI lineage: Eukaryota > Viridiplantae > Streptophyta > Pinopsida > Pinales > Pinaceae > Pinus > Pinus tabuliformis. The sequence goes on along the minus strand of CM062809.1, from coordinate 924,107,394 downwards.
CATTGACGTAGCAGAAAATTGATACACTGCAAGATGCTCTAGAGCAAGCAACCCGGATTGAAGCTTTGATAGGATACCCACATGAGTGTCGGGGGGGAGTGACACCTTATGATCTATGCATTTTAGGTCTAAAACATCAAATTGTGAATCTGACAGAGAAGTTGAAGGATCTGCAACTTCCCTGGCATGGCCAAACGTATGGTGTACAACCTACTTAGTGGAAGGTCATGTTGCTATAGAATGCCCAAGGTTGCGAGGCACAAATACCACGTCTACATTAGTAGGACCACCTGGGTCTACATCCGCAGCAGGAATTGTGCAAATAGGGTCACAAGGTTTATACAAAGGACACAACCAACCAAATTATTGTGAGGTATGCAGGGGATATGGGAACCCCCCTCGTTTATGCCCAATACTGCAAAATACTTTGATGTTCCAAATAACAATTATTGTGAATTTTGTGCTTCAACAATTTACCATACTGATCAGTGTAGGGCATTGGATTCTCTAGTTGATTGGTTAGACTGATCGACCTTATGATTCAACGAGACTTCTTGAGGGAAAGGAGGGGGAGGAACGAGGGGAGGAAGGACAAGAGGCAAAGGCCCAATTCACTATTACAATGATTATCAGGAAGGGCATGTTTCCTAGGATTTCCCACTACAAAGAAGACCATGGTTCTCTTAGTGCAGAGTCAACGCACATGCAACATAGGATTGTCCAAAACAGATTACAAGATGGGAAGGGTGAAACCGCCAGAGGGGAGAAAATTTAATTAATGCAGAGCCAAGGTTACTAGGGGCGATCCCCCCCTCAAATATTAATATAGTCACATGTGGAGGAAAAAATATTGGAGCTGACCTGGGAGCCACGAAACAACCCAAAATTATAATATTGGCCTCCCCAAAGCTCTCATATGACCCTGAGTAGCAGAAAAAGTACTAAAAGGAAGCCATAGAAGTTTTCAAAAATATGACAGGAGGTGGAGGACCACAAAAGGATCAACCATGATCTATTAAAGTTAAGAGCCCGTACCTACCAAAGTCCAAAGTCCGACTCATTGAAGAATGGTTCAGATTATTTCTACAAATCATGAATGATGACCAGATGTTGGGGAGGTTGCCAAATTTTTTGAAAGAGGCTATTCGAGACGGGGCGGTTGAGGGAGGAGTCATCTCCGAAAACCTACCTAAAAGAGACTCCAGGAGGGTATGGAGAAATAAGAATAGAATGTGAAGATAATTATGGATTGATGACCAGATTGCGGGGTTCTAGATTAAGGACACTATGTTGGATCTAGGCTTAGATATCAACGTTTTTCCCAGAAAAATGTGGGAAGCCCTGAGAAACCTCAGTAGATGTTTTCACCAATCTAGCTACATATGAAGAATCAATATTGTTTCCTCCAGATTGGGCGACTGGAAGTTGATGTAGTGAGGGTGAAGACCCATGCAAACTTTGAAGTGATAGACATCATGGGGGACAAGGACCCCTACTTAGCATTTCTCAGGATAGAATGGGCCTTTGAGAACTATGCCATAATCGATTTGAAGAAGGAACTAATGAATTTTGAGGTAGAAGGGGTTAGGGTGATTCAACCTCTAGACCCCTATCAAGGACCAAGATTCACATAACCAATAGATGACAGAGAAGAGCCAGGATTGTTGGATCAACTATATAGACTAACATAAGGAAGAAGGAAGGACTACATCAACCCAATGACTAAAGGGTCTATTAGCTGGTGGAGCATTCAAAGTTTGGAGGTTGGCTTAGAAGTCGCTTGGGATGATTGGCAACAGGGTGGATACAAAATCAACACTAGACATTGTGCCACAATTAGTTGGATTAATTGGATTAGCACTGAGGTACGAGACTTCCCTATTTTTAATGGTATAGATTCAGTCAATTCGTTTATCAACAAGATTGATGCAACTATTCTTGAAGAACACAAAGTACCTCTACTAAATGTCACATTACAAGTGACATCGACAAGGTGGTGGGGAGTTCATCATAACTATCTCCAAGAATGGGAGAAGATCAAAATAGAAATGGAAGTAAGATTCAGACAAGCGGGGAGTACCCTCAAGATTTTGTAAAGTACAAAGGGGACTCTGACCCTTGACAACATTTGCAAAATTGTAAGGACAAATGGAACCAGGATGAAGTTCCAAAGGAGTTGTGGGTGCATGGTTTTATACACACCCTGGGAACCTTTCCAAAATCTTGGCATGTATAAGGATAGAGACTGGAAATTGGGATAGTTTGGTTGATCAATTTGTTAGTGATTTTATTTCTTAGACAACGACAAAAGGTTGGCTGAGGAATTGCAGGTTGTCAAGAAGATTTTGCTTACAACGGGTCAACTAATGGAGGGTTGCATAGATCAGAAGACTCTAGAGCATATCTATGATTCCATATATCATGAAGTTGTAGCCTATGGGAAGGTGGACATAGAATCAGATGAGGATGATCTAGAGGAATTATGACATTTGTCATTCAATGGAACTAAATGATAAAGGGACATCAAGGATGGACCTATGAGGGATGCTACACACTTCCATTGAAGTTTTGAAAACATAACATCAGGAATGATTACAAACATAAGTTAGCCTCAATTGGAGATTATTGGGATGAGAAGACCACAAAGGAGATTTTCGACCTCTTGAGAGAATATGAAGATTTGTTCCCATTGTCTATTGCAGAACTAAAGGGGATTAAGGGAGACCTAGGGGAGATGAAAATCATGTTGAAACTAGATGTAATGGTAGTAAAGAATCGAACATACAGACTGAACACAAGGGTTAAGGAGAAAGTGAAAAAAGAGATAGATAAGATGTTAGCAATGAGGCTTATATTCACGTTGGATGAGGGAGAGTGGGAAAGTCCAATTGTGACAAAAAATAAGGACACTGTAGAGATAATGGTTTGTGTGGACTGCCACAGTCTGAACAACAGTTGTGTTCATGATCCTTTTCCTACTCAATTTAGTGATGAAGTTTTAGACAATGTGGCAGGGAATGAAGCCTATTCATTTATAGATGGATTCTTTAGTTATCACCAAGTTAGGATCGTGGAGGAAGGCAAGAAGAAAAATACATTTACCACAGAATGGTGGTCCTATGCATATCGTGTTATGCCATTTAGACTCAAGAATTCCCCTGCGGTGTTCTAAAGGATTGTGATTGTCGCCTTTAGAGATTACATCCATAAGTTCCTAGAAGTTTATATGGATGGCTAGTCAGTCTATAGATTGCTGAAGAAACACTCTAGTTTGCTTAGAATCATGTTTGACTGATGTAGACAACTGCAGATCTCATTAAATTTGAATAAGTGCATATTTGTAGTCCCCTTTGGCACACTCTTGGGCCACATAGTGTGCAAGGAAGGAGTTTTTGTAGACCCTGCTAAGGTTGTGAAAATCGTTAATATGGACCCCCCCTACAAGTATAAAACAACTAAGATCCATCTTGGGCCATACAGGGTACTACAAGAGGTTTATTTGCAACTATGCCTCAATTATTGCACCTATGGAGAAGCTGTTAAGGAAGGCTGAATGATTCATGTGGTTGGAAGAATGTGATGATGCAATGAATATACTAAAAGAAAAACTAGCAAGTGTGCCGATCTTGGTCTACCTAGACTGGAACAAGAAGTTCCACGTCCACATTGATGCCTCAGGAATTTCTTTGGGTGTTGTTCTAGCTCAGCTGGGGGAAGGGAACCTCAATCACTTGATTTATTTGCCAGCAAAAAGTTGTTTACAACAGAAAAGAACTATACCACAACTAAGTGGGAGGCACTTGCGATGGTATATTCACTTCAAAAATTCTGACACTACTTGTTGGGAGGTCCGTTCAAGTTTTTCACTGACCATTTTTCTTTGAAGTATTTAGTGAACAAGAAGAATTTGCAGATGGATTTTGTTATTCTAAGAATTCACATTTGAAGTAATTGTTAAGCCTAATCGATTAAATGTGGGACCTAATCACCTCTCACGACTAGAATTAGGAGAAAGTGGAGGATCCCTTGATGATCAGCTACCAGACATCGATCTATTTCAAATTGAAGCAGTACCAGATTACTTGGAGGACATTGCAGCCTTTTTAGCTACAAGTAAATGTATGGAAGAATACACAACAACACAATGGAGACATATGGTTATTTGAGCTGCAAATTATTAATTGATTGTAGGGGAATTGTATAAATTGGGCATTGATCAGGTGTTGCAGAGATGTTTCCTCAATCATGAGAGACATAATGTATTATGTGAGTGTCATTTAGGAGTTGCAGTGGACATGTTGGAGGAAAGGCTACCACAAGGAAAGTATTGCAAGCAGGACTATGGTGGCTGATGGTTTTCAAAGATGTGAAGGAATATGCCAGAGGTTGTAATGTTTGCTAAAGGGTCGGGAGATAATGAAACCATGATGAACTGCCATTACACCTAGTACATGAAATATAGATATTTGAGAAATGATCGGTTGATTTTATAGGACCTATCAATCCGCCAACACATCACTCTCATTCTAGATATATCATCACTGCATCTAAGTACCTTACCAGATGGGCAGAGGCCACAGCGATTAAAGAATTTACTATGCATACCACTGCCAGATTCATATTTGAGAACATCATATCTAGAATTTGGTGCCCTATGAGTCTCACTACTGATCAGGGGACAAACTTCATAAATGAAATAGTTTCCTCCTTACTTTAAAACTTCATGAAACAACACCATAGGATCAACCCATATCACCCTTAGGAAAATGGTACAGTGGAGGCCTTCAACAAGATATTGGAGAAGCGTTTGACCAAGATATGCTCAACCAACTAGGATTATGGGGATGAGAGAGTGCTAGCGACTCTATGGGCATACCACACAACTATTAAGAATTTACACAAGCATACACCTTTCCATCTTTTGTATGGATGGGAGGTTGTGGTACCAGCCGAATTTTCTATTCCCAGCCTTTTTAGAGCTCAGGGAACTCATGTGACAGAGGAGGAATCACTTCATAAAAGTCTAGATGAAATTTCAAAGCTGGACGAGGCTAGGTTTATGGTAGATTTTCCATCAAACGATCGAAAAGAAAAGACAGAAGGAATGGAATGACATGAACATTAAGAGAAAATAATTCTCAGTAGGAGGAAATGTTCTGCTATACGATAGAAAATTATTGAAGTTTCCAAGGAAGCTACAAATGCATTGGTTAGGGTTGTTTGTTGTTGCAGAAGTAAAATAGTTAGGAGTTGTTAAGCTAGCACAACTAGATAGTGTATTGCTACCAGGATGGGTGAATGGTGCATGCCTGAAACCCTTCCATAGATCAAACAATGTTACTCAAAATTGATTGGCTCTCTGAAAGGAGACCATAGGTAGGAGTAGGTAGGAGTCATTTAGTTGGTTAGTCACTAGTTGCATCAGTTTCTTTGGTTAGTTAGTTCTTTACATTTCAATTAGTTCAAAATAAATATTTCGCCAGGTCTCTTCTAGTTGCGGATGTTCTACCACCCCACTGCAATTGATTGTGGTCAGGGGGAGTCACACGTGTTAGGTGTCATTTCTGTAATAATTAGACAATAATTTCTAGTGTCAACCCAGATTTCTATTAAATCTTTCCCATTATATCCATAATCAATTCCTAAGCATCTTCCATCATGATAACATAATTACCCATCAACTCCACCTTTCCTTTTTCAGTTTTACGTCATCCGAGTTAAGTCCAGCTCAACCGACGACATAATTAACATGATTGAGTATGCATAAGGAAAGTTTCCATAGTAATTAGTTAGGAGGTCTCGTCAGAAATGTCATGTCGAGATTTTCTACTTAATCTGCATGTTAATGCCGAATTATTCAAATTCTGAAGCCAAGGTGCTAGAGTTTCTTGGTTTGCAGTTTGTTTCTAAGTTTTGTCATTCCAAGATCAGATCCCATCCCCCTGTATTTTGTGTCTCTCAGCACCGCTCCAAGATGAAGAAGAATATTATATTTGTTCCAGAGCTTGAATCGGATGAGAGAATTGTAAAGACAGAGCTAGTTTATGGGAAATATGATAAAGATGTGTTGGTTGACAATGATCTCTCGGACTCTTTCTAGTTTCTGGCCCTGAAACGTGAAGTCTACAATGAATCAATAAAATAGGAGGATGGAAACATATCAATCAACGTCAAAACTGATTTCACAGGAATCCAACGGCCTACATTGCTTAATTTGAGATGTCTACCTGTGTTTGGGACGATAATGGCCGCATTGCAATGCACAAAGCTATTGATAATCAAAATTGATGGAGGATCACTCTGGCTTGATAAAGAATATCCAATTCATCTAGTAGACATTCAAAGGCTCATAGGTTTATCACTGGTTGGAAACGCAGTATTAACTGCATTCTAGACAACCTCCAAGATAGTGAAGAAGACAAGAAATGATAATTATTACCATAATTATGATACAGATAAAGGAGTAAAGGGGGCACACATAGAGCTGATCAACACCTCAAATATCAAGTTTTCATGCTACATTATTATGGGGAAGCTAATGCAAAATTTTTCCAAGAATGAGTGCACACTCGATATAATTACGGTTACTAAGCACTATGTAGAAGGCACCCCACTAAATTGGTGTGCCTTCCTTATCCATGAATTGTTCGAAGTCTCAGAAGATATTACAAGCATGTGACTCACTTGATTTATTGGTACCTTAATGTTGCTCTGGTGATTTGGAAATGGTGCCCACTAGAGGGTTGGGAGTTGGCTCCCATCATGGAAGACCAACCTCTTTCCCTAAGGTACACTCCCTGGTGAACCTCGGGGGACCCAAGAAACAAAGAAATAAATAAGGCTTCCTTCATTGGCTGGTACAAGAAAATGATGGAAGTCGTCAAGGTTGTGGAAAGGGTTCTGAAATCACTGCTTGATGAGTACTCATAAAAAATTTGGCTTAGTATTAGTCATGGTAGCACTTGGATAAGGCTGCACTATTTTCACCTCCACACCTTCCATATGAGACCCAAAGAGTTTATGATGACTACCAAATCATTCCATACAAAGATCGGTTCGTGTCTAGACATTGCAGGGGAGATTCGAGGAGGCAAGCACATCTATTTCTTCGAAGGGTAGTACCCCAACCACTATCACAAGAAATAATTGCGGATTCAAGAAAGTGCTTGGACGAGGAGGAGCTACAATTGGTCATAAAACAACTAATCTTCCTAAAGGAAACCATCATCAACATCGGAGTCTCAAAAGGTTCGTTTCCCACCTTTGTTGAATTTCAATATTCAAGACAATAGGATCCACTAATTACTACTCCTCTAGTTGCTACATTGTTGATAGTAGGAACCCACTTCCAGTCCAATACTACCATCCCAAAATCCCATGGTTCAAAAGTTACAAAACCTCCAATTGGGGCCAGAAAGCAAGAATTGAACCCTGTTAGTCACATTGTAAATCTCACACTTAAAGAACACCAATCCCATACTGCGTCGCCCATTGTTGAAGAAATTCCACACTCCACCTCATTTGCATCACCTAGTTCGCGCAACCCATAATCATATAAAACATCCACATTTGCCACCATTTCAAACACTATACCCTCTGGAACATTGTTGGGAATGGAGATGGACATGGAGGTTGACTTTGTTGTCTAGTCCATCACGACAGTCTCCAACGCAAAAGTCGTCACCACTTCCATGTTGTCTTTATTATTGGAGTCAGGTCCACTAATGGGCACTGGACCAATCATTACTCAACCACTCACCACCACTATCCATCCAGTATCATTACCACTTCATTTGTTTCCCTCAATTCCATCCCTCCTATTTCCATCCACACCACTCCACGATCGGTTGAACCTTCACAGGAGTCTACCTCTCCCCACAGACACTCAGAAAAGTCTGTTTCTAGTGGGAAGCCCTTGTAGAGTTAGTTTCCAGAACCCTCTACCATGAACCAGGATGATCTCTAGGGATGGTCCTCAACCCAATTATTTAATTTTATTCAACTAGATGTGTACCAAGTAGAGGCACTGCAAAATGATTTTACTATCGAGCATGAACAACAACAAAATCAATTTGTCACACTCACAATAGAATGTGATCAGCTATGCTAGGAAAAGAAACAACTTTAGGGGCAACTATAGCAGATCACCGAAAAATTCTAGGTATTGTGGCCTTCATTTTCTAATGTTATGGCTAATTCCTTGGAAGAATTTTTGTCTTTCACATTGATTGAATGTTGCGGCCATATCCAGGCAGCATGCCATATTTTAATTCCTGCTAATTGTGAGCTCAAGCAGACCCTCGCAGTAGTAATAAGTGCATTGTTAGACCCTACCACGGCATATGTAAAAAAAATAGAATAGAGTATGGCCGATGAAGCCACCCTAAAATAATCCATTGTCAATGTTGTGGAAGATGCTCACACTCTCCTACAACAAGGTCATGACTAGTTGGGCTGCCTTGCGGAGAAGAACCAACTGGTATAGCCCGTCCATAGTAGGGTCAATCAACTACTCAATTATGGTAGGAACACCAAAGAAAAAGAACAGTGGAAGATGTAGGGGCAGAGATATACACTCTGGAGGCCCACATTCATCAAATACAAGATGAGTCGGCAAAGGAAAAGAAGATACTCTGGGACCTCTGGCTCAAACAAACCTATAGACACTACAACAAATTAGTGATGACATCGATGCACAATGGACTCTTTTTTTATGGAATGACCAACCCAATCGATGTGCGACACTAAATCTGAGTTCCTCAACCAAGCAACACTTAATGAGTACATTGAATTCCACCAAGTGGCCATCACTTATGTCCCTAAATTGGGGCCTTCATTTAGAGAAACCAGCCAAGAGGAAGCACTAGCTGAAGCATTAGAAACAGCACCACCATACCAACCATCATCAGTAGCAACAATAGTAGAAGTGTCAATAGCACCGATGGCGCTGAACGAAGATTGACGCGGGACAAGTTAATAGACTGTGGTTGGGGTTTGATAGGGTCTTCATTTTTGGATGAATTATGAAGTTTTTGTGATGAGTCAAAAGGTTGGCAAAAAGTGGCAGAAGTGGCTGTTGGACAACTGTGAGAATAAAACGAGGAAAAACAAAGGAACTTGCAGAAGATTGGCAATTGCGAAGGGATGGCCAGAAGGAGAAGACACAACTGAGCAAGAAAAGAGCAAGGAAAACTAAGGAATGGAAATAACCGAGCAAGGGAGAAGGAAGAGAGCTTGAGAAGGAACTAGGAGTCTAGGTTGGCATGCAGAGAGACGGAAGAACAAGTCAAAAGGTAGAAATGAGAACACTGAATGATTGTTGTTGTAGAGCTAGGAAAGCTACTCTGCATGTGTTGTTTCATATGCTTATGTACTGTTCTATCTAGAGTTTTTGTATGTTGGAAAAGAGGCCTTGAGCCTGATGTAATGTATTCACTACTTAGATTAATGATGAAGACTGCTATTGGGACCATCATGTGTTAGTTGCATGTTAATCTGGTTCTTTAAATTTTTTATGTATGCATATATTTAAGTAATATCTCTTTTACAACATGTATGACCTGTTACGATCAGACTTCCTTGTGGAACTATTTAGTGTTATTTGCTTCTATATTCTTTGATATGATTCTTCTCGATACTAGTTTCTAAATCTCATCTAACTAAGGTCGTGGCACGCCTCAGGTGAGACTCGTTACCCATTCTAGATAAGGTGAAAATGTCGTCATTGTGCTAGACTACAACAGAGCCTTGTTGGCCCTTGTGCCCGAACTTGAGGTCTCAAACATGTTGTTATTTCTGCGCCAACAAGAGGAAGTGTTGAAAATTTAGCAAGAAAATCCGAGTTTGGCTTTTCCTTGGTCAAACTAGAGAAAATTCAAATTTGTATTTCAACAAAAAACTTGGAGGTAATTAAGTGAGGTGACATGGCACTTGTTGTTAATTTTTTTAAATTCTATTAAATTGCACCTTGGAAAGCTCAAATTATCGAGATAATTATTTCATTGGATTCCTCTTTTCGAGAGGACCAAAATCGAACTAAATATCACCAAATTTTGTCAAGAGGAAGTTGAGTTATGAATTATTTTATTCATAATTGTATTATGGAATGGGTCAACCCTAACCACAAGAGTAACTACTTGGGTTAGTATTAACTCCCAGTGAACCCTAAGGAAATATTATAAATAGAAGAGACCACAATATCATTTGGACACATATTCTCTTCTCTTTTGAGTGGTTCAGCCTTCCCCTAGTGGTTTTCTATATACAGGGTGAGTGGTTCAGCCTTCCCCTGTGATACCCCTTGGCGACATGTAGGTAGGATGACTGATTCATCCTTATCCTATTGAGACATCCTACCCATGCAGTCTGGGACTCATGGGAAGTACCTGTTTAGGGACAATTTCCCCTTGGGTTAATACCCTAGTAGAGCAAGGGTTATCTATAAAGAAAAACAAGCATTCCACACAACCATGATGCTAATATAAACAAACTACGCGAAGAGAAGTGCACCTGGGGGTCCTTCGTTTGGGAAGATCCAGCCAGGGTCCAATCTCTCTTGGAGTTCCTTTTGCTTCTTCAACCTGCAGAATAATCAATTCAAGAAAGCACAACAGTATATGGACTAAACATCATAGAGAAATCAACTTCATAGCATATTGAAAGTTAGTTATGCAATTGAAATAATCATTCATTTATAAATCATAACATTGATATCATGAACATGAAGAAGATTCATATCAAGAACAAGACAAGTGTTTCTTTTATTATAGATAACTAAAATACAAAAGGAATAATTTCACCTGAGTCTTCCTTTCGCAGGCTCTAAGCGGAACCGTCCTCTGGATTCGTCCAATCTCAAGCCTTCAACAAGCTCCTTCCATAACTCACTCAAGGATATCTCAACTAATGGAAAGACATCATAGCTAAAGGAAACAAGGGTTTCCTGTAATGTGGGAAGTGCTGGAAGCACAGGGATATTCAAACCTGATCTGGGATAATCTCAACAGAGTGATTTTTCTCTCTCTTCTCTCCTCCTTTAGGCCTTCCCATTGAAGCCTTTTTATACTTCTCCAGGGAGTAGTTTTTTAGTTTGGAATTCATTGGGAATAGTTGGGCCACGGGCACTAATAGGTAATCAATAGGTAAAACCTGTGATCTCCACCTGAAATTAAGGAGATTTAAATTTTTAAAGAATTTACTATGCATACCACTGCCAGATTCATATTTGAGAACATCATATCTAGAATTTGGTGCCCTATGAGTCTCACTACTGATCAGGGGACAAACTTCATAAATGAAATAGTTTCCTCCTTACTTTAAAACTTCATGAAACAACACCATAGGATCAACCCATATCACCCTTAGGAAAATGGTACAGTGGAGGCCTTCAACAAGATATTGGAGAAGCGTTTGACCAAGATATGCTCAACCAACTAGGATTATGGGGATGAGAGAGTGCTAGCGACTCTATGGGCATACCACACAACTATTAAGAATTTACACAAGCATACACCTTTCCATCTTTTGTATGGATGGGAGGTTGTGGTACCAGCCGAATTTTCTATTCCCAGCCTTTTTAGAGCTCAGGGAACTCATGTGACAGAGGAGGAATCACTTCATAAAAGTCTAGATGAAATTTCAAAGCTGGACGAGGCTAGGTTTATGGTAGATTTTCCATCAAACGATCGAAAAGAAAAGACAGAAGGAATGGAATGACATGAACATTAAGAGAAAATAATTCTCAGTAGGAGGAAATGTTCTGCTATACGATAGAAAATTATTGAAGTTTCCAAGGAAGCTACAAATGCATTGGTTAGGGTTGTTTGTTGTTGCAGAAGTAAAATCATTAGGAGTTGTTAAGCTAGCACAACTAGATAGTGTACTGCCACCAGGATGGGTGAATGGTGCATGCCTGAAACCCTTCCATAGATCAAAAAATATTACTAAAAATTGATTGGCTCTCTGAAAGGAGACCATAGGTAGGAGTTGGTAGGAGTCATTTAGTTGGTTAGTCACTAGTTGCATCAGTTTCTTTGGTTAGGTAGTTCTTTACATTTCAATTAGTTCAAAATAAATATTTCGCCAAGTCTCTTCTAGTTGCGGATGTTCTACCACCCCACTGCAATTGATTGTGGTCAGGGGGAGTCACACGTGTTAGGTGTCATTTATGTAATAATTAGACAATAATTTCTAGTGTCAGTCCATATTTCTATTAAATCTTTCCCATTATATCCATAATCAATTCCTAAGCATCTTCCATCATGATAACATAATTACCCATCAACTCCACCTTTCCTTTTTCAGTTTTACGTCATCCGAGTTAGGTCCAGCTCAACCGACGACATAATTAACATGATTGAGTATGCATAGGGAAAGTTTCCATAGTAATTAGTTAGGAGGTCTCGTCAGAAATGTCATGTCGAGATTTTCTACTTAATCTGCATGGTAATGCCGAATTATTCAAAGTCTGAAGCCAAGGTGCTAGAGTTTCTTGGTTTGCAGTTTGTTTCTAAGTTTTGTCATTCCAAGATCAGATCCCATCCCCCTGTATTTTGTGTCTCTCAGCACCGCTCCAAGATGAAGAAGAATATTATATTTGTTCCAGAGCTTGAATCGGATGAGAGAATTGTAAAGACAGAGCTAGTTTATGGGAAATATGATAAAGATGTGTTGGTTGACAATGATCTCTCGGACTCTTTCTAGTTTCTGGCCCTGAAACGTGAAGTCTACAATGAATCAATAAAATAGGAGGATGGAAACATATCAATCAACGTCAAAACTGATTTCACAGGAATCCAACGGCCTACATTGCTTAATTTGAGATGTCTACCTGTGTTTGGGACGATAATGGCCGCATTGCAATGCACAAAGCTACTGATAATCAAAATTGATGGAGGATCACTCTGGCTTGATAAAGAATATCCAATTCATCTAGTAGACATTCAAAGGCTCATAGGTTTATCACTGGTTGGAAACGCAGTATTAACTGCATTCTAGACAACCTGCAAGATAGTGAAGAAGACAAGAAATGATAATTATTACCATAATTATGATACAGGTAAAGGAGTAAAGGGGGCACACATAGAGCCGATCAACACCTCAAATATCAAGTTTTCATGCTACATTATTATGGGGAAGCTAATGCAAAATTTTTCCAAGAATGAGTGCACACTCGATATAATTACGGTTACTAAGCACTATGTAGAAGGCACCCCACTAAATTGGTGTGCCTTCCTTATCCATGAATTGTTCGAAGTCTCAGAAGATATTACAAGCATGTGACTCACTTGATTTATTGGTACCTTAATGTTGCTCTGGTGATTTGGAAATGGTGCCCACTAGAGGGTTGGGAGTTGGCTCCCATCATGGAAGACCAACCTCTTTCCCTAAGGTACACTCCCTGGTGAACCTCGGGGGACCTAAGAAACAATGAAATAAATAAGGCTTCCTTCATTGGCTGGTACAAGAAAATGATGGAAGTCGTCAAGGTTGTGGAAAGGGTTCTGGAATCACTGCTTGATGAGTACTCATCAAAAATTTGGTTTGGTATTAGTCATGGTAGCACTTGGATAAGGCTGCACTATGTTCACCCCCACACCTTCCATATGAGACCCCAAAAGTTTATGATGACTACCAAATCATTCCATACAAAGATCGGTTCGTGTCTAGACATTGCAGGGGAGATTCGAGGAGGCAAGCACATCTATTTCTTCGAAGGGTAGTACCCCAACCACTATCACAAGAAATAATTGCGGATTCAAGAAAGTGCTTGGACGAGGAGGAGCTACAATTGGTCATAAAACAACTAATCTTCCTAAAGGAAACCATCATCAACATCGGAGTCTCAATAGGTTCGTTTCCCACCTTTGTTGAATTTCAATATTCAAGACAATAGGATCCACTAATTACTACTCCTCTAGTTGCTACATTGTTGATAGTAGGAACCCACTTCCAGTCCAATACTACCATCCCAAAATCCCATGGTTCAAAAGTTACAAAACCTCCAATTGGGGCCAGAAAGCAAGAATTGAACCCTGTTAGTCACATTGTAAATCTCACACTTAAAGAACACCAATCCCATACTGCGTCGCCCATTGTTGAAGAAATTCCACACTCCACCTCATTTGCATCACCTAGTTCGCGCAACCCATAATCATATAAAACATCCACATATGCCACCATTTCTAATACTATACCCTCTGGAACATTGTTGGGAATGGAGATGGACATGGAGGTTGACTTTGTTGTCTAGTCCATCACAATAGTCTCCAACACAAAAGTCGTCACCACTTCCATGTTGTCTTTATTATTGGAGTCAGATCCACTAATGGGCGCTGGACCAATCATTACTCATCCACTTAACACCACTATTCATCCAGTATCATTACCACTACATCTGTTTCCCTCGATTCCATCCCTCCTATTTCCATCCACACCACTCCACGATCGGTTGAACCTTCACAGGAGTCTACCTCTCCCCACAGACACTCAGAAAAGTCTGTTTCTAGTGGGAAGCACTTGTAGAGTTAGTTTCCAGAACCCTCTACCATGAACCAGGATGATATCTAGGGATATTCCTCAACCCAGTTATTTAATTTTATTCAACTAGATGTGTACCAAGTAGAGGCACTGCAAAATGATTTTACTATCGAGCATGAACAACAACAAAATCAATTTGTCACACTCACAATAGAATGTGATCAGCTATGCTAGGAAAAGAAACAACTTTAGGGGCAACTATAGCAGATCACCGAAAAATTCTAGGTATTGTGGCCTTCATTTTCTAATGTTATGGCTAATTCCTTGGAAGAATTTTTGTCTTTCACATTGATTGAATGTTGCGGCCATATCCAGGCAGCATGCCATATTTTAATTCCTGCTAATTGTGAGCTCAAGCAGACCCTCGCAGTAGTAATAAGTGCATTGTTAGACCCTACCACGGCATATGTAAAAAAAATAGAATAGAGTATGGCCGATGAAGCCACCCTAAAATAATCCATTGTCAATGTTGTGGAAGATGCTCACACTCTCCTACAACAAGGTCATGACTAGTTGGGCTGCCTTGCGGAGAAGAACCAACTGGTATAGCCCGTCCACAGTAGGGTCAATCAACTACTCAATGATGGTAGGAACACCAAAGAAAAAGAACAGTGGAAGATGTAGGGGCAGAGATATACACTCTGGAGGCCCACATTCATCAAATACAAGATGAGTCGGCAAAGGAAAAGAAGATACTCTGGGACCTCTGGCTCAAACAAACCTATAGACACTACAACAAATTAGTGATGACATCGATGCACAATGGACTCTTTTTTGATGGAATGACCAACCCAATCGATGTGCGACACTAAATCTGAGTTCCTCAACCAAGCAACACTTAATGAGTACATTGAATTCCACCAAGTGGCCATCACTTATGTCCCTAAATTGGGGCCTTCATTTAAAGAAACCAGCCAAGAGGAAGCACTAGCCGAAGCATTAGAAACAGCACCACCATACCAACCATCATCAGTAGCAACAATAGTAGAAGTGTCAATAGCACCGATGGCGCTGAACGAAGATTGACGCGGGACAAGTTAATAGACTGTGGTTGGGGTTTGATAGGGTCTTCATTTTTGGATGAATTATGAAGTTTTTGTGATGAGTCAAAAGGTTGGAAAAAAGTGGCAGAAGTGGCTGTTGGACAACTGTGAGAATAAAACGAGGAAAAACAAAGGAACTTGCAGAAGATTGGCAATTGCGAAGGGATGGCCAGAAGGAGAAGACACAACTGAGCAAGAAAAGAGCAAGGAAAACTAAGGAATGGAAATAACCGAGCAAGGGAGAAGGAAGAGAGCTTGAGAAGGAACTAGGAGTCTAGGTTGGCATGCAGAGAGAAGGAAGAACAAGTCAAAAGGTAGAAATGAGAACACTGAATGGTTGTTGTTGTAGAGCTAGGAGAGCCACTCTGTATCTGTTGTTTCATATGCTTATGTACTGTTCTATCTAGAGTTTTTGTATGTTGGAAAAGAGGCCTTGAGCCTGATGTAATGTATTCACTACTTAGATTAATGATGAAGACTGCTATTGGGACCATCATGTGTTAGTTGCATGTTAATCTGGTTCTTTAAAATTTTTATGTATGCATATATTTAAGTAATATCTCTTTAACAACATGTATGACCTGTTACGATCATACTTCCTTGTGGAACTATTTAGTGTTATTTGCTTCTATATTCTTTGATATGATTCTTCTCGATACTAGATTCTAAATCTCATCTAACTAAGGTCGTGGCACGCCTCAGGTGAGACTCGTTACCCATTCTCGATAAGGTGAAAATGTCGTCATTGTGCTAGACTACAACAGAGCCTTGTTGGCCCTTGTGCCCGAACTTGAGGTCTCAAACATGTTGTTATTTCTGCGCCAACAAGAGGAAGTGTTGAAAATTTAGCAAGAAAATCCGAGTTTGGCTTTTCCTTGGTCAAACTAGAGAAAATTCAAATTTGTATTTCAACAAAAAACTTGGAGGTAATTAAGTGAGGTGACATGGCACTTGTTGTTAATTTTTTTAAATTCTATTAAATTGCACCTTGGAAAGCTCAAATTATCGAGATAATTATTTCATTGGATTCCTCTTTTCGAGAGGACCAAAATCGAACTAAATATCACCAAATTTTGTCAAGAGGAAGTTGAGTTATGAATTATTTTATTCATAATTGTATTATGGAATGGGTCAACCCTAACCACAAGAGTAACTACTTGGGTTAGTATTAACTCCCAGTGAACCCTAAGGAAATATTATAAATAGAAGAGACCACAATATCATTTGGACACATATTCTCTTCTCTTTTGAGTGGTTCAGCCTTCCCCTAGTGGTTTTCTATATACAGGGTGAGTGGTTCAGCCTTCCCCTGTGATACCCCTTGGCGACATGTAGGTAGGATGACTGATTCATCCTTATCCTATTGAGACATCCTACCCGTGCAGTCTGGGACTCATGGGAAGTACCTGTTTAGGGACAATTTCCCCTTGGGTTAATACCCTAGTAGAGCAAGGGTTATCTATAAAGAAAAACAAGCATTCCACACAGCCATGATGCTAATATAAACAAACTACGCGAAGAGAAGTGCACCTGGGGGTCCTTCGTTTGGGAAGATCCAGCCAGGGTCCAATCTCTCTTGGAGTTCCTTTTGCTTCTTCAACCTGCAGAACAATCAATTCAAGAAAGCACAACAGTATATGGACTAAACATCATAGAGAAATCAACTTCATAGCATATTGAAAGTTAGTTATGCAATTGAAATAATCATTCATTTATAAATCATAACATTGATATCATGAACATGAAGAAGATTCATATCAAGAACAAGACAAGTGTTTCTTTTATTATAGATAACTAAAATACAAAAGGAATAATTTCACCTGAGTCTTCCTTTCGCAGGCTCTAAGCGGAACCGTCCTCTGGATTCGTCCAATCTCAAGCCTTCAATAAGCTCCTTCCATAACTCACTCAAGGATATCTCAACTAATGGAAAGACATCATAGCTAAAGGAAACAAGGGTTTCCTGTAATGTGGGAAGTGCTGGAAGCACAGGGATATTCAAACCTGATCTGGGATAATCTCAACAGAGTGATTTTTCTCTCTCTTCTCTCCTCCTTTAGGCCTTCCCATTGAAGCCTTTTTATACTTCTCCAGGGAGTAGTTTTTTAGTTTGGAATTCATTGGGAATAGTTGGGCCACGGGCACTAATAGGTAATCAATAGGTAAAACCTGTGATCTCCACCTGAAATTAAGGAGATTTAAATTTTTAAAGAATTTACTATGCATACCACTGCCAGATTCATATTTGAGAACATCATATCTAGATTTTGGTGCCCTAAGAGTCTCACTAGTGATCAGGGTACCCACTTCATAAATGAAATAGTTTCCTCCTTACTTTAAAACTTCATGATACAACACCATAGGAGCAACCCATATCACCCTCAGGAAAATGGTACAGTGGAGGCCTTCAACAAGATATTGGAGAAGGGTTTGACCAAGATATGCTCAACCAACTAGGATGATTGGGATGAGAGAGTGCTAGCGACTCTATGGGCATACCACACAACTATTAAGAATTTACACAAGCATACACCTTTCCATCTTGTGTATGGATGGGAGGTTGTGGTACCAGCCGAATTTTCTATTCCCAGCCTTTTCATAGCTCAGGCCACTCATATGACAGAGGAGGAATCAATTCATAAAAGTCTAGATGAACTTTCAAAGCTGGATGAGGCTAGGTTTATGGCAGATTTTCCATCAAACGATCGAAAAGAAAAGGCAGAAGGCATGGAATGACATGAACATTAAGAGAAAATAATTCACAGTAGGAGGACATGTTCTGCTATACGATAGAAAATTATTGAAGTTTCCAAGGAAGCTACAAATGCATTGGTTAGGGTTGTTTGTTGTTGCAGAAGTAAAATAGTTAGGAGTTGTTAAGCTAGCACAACTAGATAGTGTATTGCTACCAGGATGGGTGAATGGTGCATGCCTGAAACCCTTCCACAGATCAAACAATGTTACTCAAAATTGATTGGATCTCTGAAAGGAGACCATAGGTAGGAGTAGGTAGGAGTCATTTAGTTGGTTAGTCACTAGTTGCATCAGTTTCTTTGGTTAGTTAGTTCTTTACATTTCAATTAGTTCAAAATAAATATTTCGCCAGGTCTCTTCTAGTTGCGGATGTTCTACCACCCCACTGCAATTGATTGTGGTCAGGGGGAGTCACACGTGTTAGGTGTCATTTCTGTAATAATTAGACAATAATTTCTAGTTTCAATCCATATTTCTATTAAATCTTTCCCATTATATCCATAATCAATTCCTAAGCATCTTCCATCATGATAACATAATTACCCATCAACTCCACCTTTCCTTTTTCAGTTTTGCATCATCCGAGTCAAGTCCAGCTCAACCGACGACATAATTAACATGATTGAGTATGCATAAGGAAAGTTTCCATAGTAATTAGTTAGGAGGTCTCGTCAGAAATGTCATGTCGAGATTTTCTACTTAATCTGCATGGCAATGCCGAATTATTCAAAGTCTGAAGCCAAGGTGGTAGAGTTACTTAGTTTGCAGTTTGTTTCTAAGTTTTGTCATTCCAAGATCAGATCCCAGCCCCCTGTATTTTGTGTCTATCAGCACCGCTCCAAGATGACGAAGAATATTATATTTGTTCCAGAGCTTGAATTGGATGAGAGAATTGTAAAGACAGAGCTAGTTTATGGGAAATATGATAAAGTTGTGTTGGTTGACAATGATCTCTCAGACTCTTTCTAGTTTCTGGCCCTGAAACGTGAAGTCTACAATGAATCAGTAACGAAGGAGGATGGAAGCATATCAATCAAAGTCAAAACTGATTTCAGAGGAATCCAACGGTCCACATTGCTTAATTTGAGAAGTCTACCTGTGTTTGGGATGACAATGGCCGCAATGCAATGCACAAAGCTACTGATCATCAAAATTGATGGAGGATCACTCTGGCTTGATAAAGAATATCCAATTCATGTAGTGGACATTCAAAGGCTCATAGGTTTATCACTGGTTGGAAACGCAGTATTAACTGCATTCTAGACAACCTCCAAGCGAGTGAAGAAGACAAGAAATGATAATTATTACCATAAGTATGATACAGATAAAGGAGTAAAGGGGGCACACATAGAGCCGATCAACACCTCAAATATCAAGTTTTCATGCTACATTATTATGGGGAAGCTAATGCAAAATTTTTCCAAGAATGAGTGCACACTCGATATAATTACGGTTACTAAGCACTATGTAGAAGGCACCCCACTGAATTGGTGTGCCTTCCTTATCCATGAATTGTTCGAAGTCTCAGAAGATATTACAAGCATGTGACTCACTTGATTTATTGGTACCTTAATGTTGCTCTGGTGATTTGGAAATGGTGCCCACTAGAGGGTTGGGAGTTGGCTCCCATCATGGAAGACCAACCTCTTTCCCTCAGGTACACGCCCTGGTGAACCTCGGGGGACCCAAGAAACAAGGAAATAAATGAGGCTTCCTTCATTGGCTGGTACAAGAAAATGCTGGAAGTCGTCAAGGTTGTGGAAAGGGTTCTGAAATCACTGCTTGATGAGTACTCATCAGAAATTTGGTTTGGTATTAGTCATGGAAGCACTTGGATAAGGTTGCACTATGTTCACCCCCACACCTTCCATATGAGACCCAAAAAGTTTATGATGACTACCAAATCATTCCATACAAAGATCGGTTCGTGGCTAGGCATTGCAGGGGAGATTCGAGGAGGCAAGCACATCTATTTCTTCGAAGGGTCGTACCCCAACCACTATCACAAGAAATAATTGCGGATTCAAGAAAGTGCTTGGACGAGGAGGAGCTACAATTGGTCATAAAACAACTAATCTTCCTAAAGGAAACCATCATCAACATCGGAGTCTCAATAGGTTCGTTTCCCACCTTTGTTGAATTTCAATATTCAA
The DNA here is from genome assembly GCA_031772625.1 of Pinus tabuliformis. Taxonomy (NCBI): domain Eukaryota; kingdom Viridiplantae; phylum Streptophyta; class Pinopsida; order Pinales; family Pinaceae; genus Pinus; species Pinus tabuliformis. The sequence continues at coordinate 924,086,906 of CM062809.1, read as the reverse complement.
GACAATAGGATCCACTAATTACTACTCCTCTAGTTGCTACATTGTTGATAGTAGGAACCCACTTCCAGTCCAATACTACCATCCCAAAATCCCATGGTTCAAAAGCTACAAAACCTCCAATTGGGGCCAAAAAGCAACAATTGACCCCTGTTAGTCACATTGTAGATCTCACACTTGAAGAACCCCAATCCCATACTGCATCGCCCATTGTTGAAGAAATTCCACCCTCCACCTCAGTTGCATCACCTAGTTCGCGCAACCCATAATCATATAAAACATCCACATCTGCCACCATTTCAGATACTATACCCTCTGGAACATTGTTGGGAATGGAGATGGACATGGAGGTTGACTTTGTTGTCTAGTCCATCACAATAGTCTCCAACACAAAAGTCGTCACCACTTCCATGTTGTCTTTATTATTGGAGTCAGGTCCACTAATGGGCACTGGACCAATCATTACTCAGCCACTCACCACCACTATCCATCCAGTATCATTACCACTTCATCTGTTTCCCTCAATTCCAACCCTCCTATTTCCATCCACACCACTCCACCATCGGTTGAACCTTCACAGCAGGCTACCTCTCCCCACAGACACTCAGAAAAGTCTGTCGCTAGTGGGAAGCCCTTGTAGAGTTAGTTTCCAGAACCCTCTACCATGAACCAGGATGATCTCTAGGGATATTCCTCAACCCAATTATTTAATTTTATTCAACTAGATGTGTACCAAGTAGAGGCACTGCAAAATGATTTTACTATCGAGCATGAACAACAACAAAATCAATTTGTCACACTCACAATAGAATGTGATCAGCTATGCTAGGAAAAGAAACAACTTTAGGGGCAACTATAGCAGATCACCGAAAAATTCTAGGTATTGTGGCCTTCATTTTCTAATGTTATGGCTAATTCCTTGGAAGAATTTTTGTCTTTCACATTGATTGAATGTTGCGGCCATATCCAGGCAGCATGCCATATTTTAATTCCTGCTAATTGTGAGCTCAAGCAGACCCTCGCAGTAGTAATAAGTGCATTGTTAGACCCTACCACGGCATATGTAAAAAAAGTAGAATAGAGTATGGCCGATGAAGCCACCCTAAAATAATCCATTGTCAATGTTGTGGATGATGCTCACACTCTCCTACAACAAGGTCATGACTAGTTGGGCTGCCTTGCAGAGAAGAACCAACTGGTATAGCCCGTCCATAGTAGGGTCAATCAACTACTCAATGATGGTAGGAACACCAAAGAAAAAGAACAGTGGAAGATGTAGGGGCAGAGATATACACTCTGGAGGCCCACATTCATCAAATACAAGATGAGTCGGCAAAGGAAAAGAAGATACTATGGGACCTCTGGCTCAAACAAACCTATAGACACTACAACAAATTAGTGATGACATCGATGCACAATGGACTCTTTTTTGATGGAATGACCAACCCAATCGATGTGCGACACTAAATCTGAGTTCCTCAACCAAGCAACACTTAATGAGTACATTGAATTCCACCAAGTGGCCATCACTTATGTCCCTAAATTGGGGCCTTCATTTAAAGAAACCAGCCAAGAGGAAGCACTAGCCGAAGCATTAGAAACAGCACCACCATACCAACCATCATCAGTAGCAACAATAGTAGAAGTGTCAATAGCACCGATGGCGCTGAACGAAGATTGACGCGGGACAAGTTAATAGACTGTGGTTGGGGTTTGATAGGGTCTTCATTTTTGGATGAATTATGAAGTTTTTGTGATGAGTCAAAAGGTTGGCAAAAAGTGGCAGAAGTGGCTGTTGGACAACTGTGAGAATAAAACGAGGAAAAACAAAGGAACTTGCAGAAGATTGGCAGTTGCGAAAGGATGGCAGGAAGGAGAAGACACAACTGAGCAGGAAAAGAGCAAGGACAACCAAGGAATGGAAATAACCGAGCAAGGGAGAAGGAAGAGAGCTTGAGAAGGAACTAGCAGTCTAGGTTGGCATGCAGAGAGAAGGAAGAACAAGTCAAAAGGCAGAAAGGAGAACACTGAATGATTGTTGTTGTAGAGCTAGGAAAGCTACTCTGCATGTGTTGTTTCATATGCTTATGTACTGTTCTATCTAGAGTTTTTGTATGTTGGAAAAGAGGCCTTGAGCCTGATGTAATGTATACACTACTTAGATTAATGATGAAGACTGCTATTGGGACCATCATGTGTTAGTTGCATGTTAATCTGGTTCTTTAAAATTTTTATGTATGCATATATTTAAGTAATATCTCTTTAACAACATGTATGACCTGTTACGATCATACTTCCTTGTGGAACTATTTAGTGTTATTTGCTTCTATATTCTTTGATATGATTCTTCTCGATACTAGATTCTAAATCTCATCTAACTAAGGTCGTGGCACGCCTCAGGTGAGACTCGTTACCCATTCTCGATAAGGTGAAAATGTCGTCATTGTGCTAGACTACAACAGAGCCTTGTTGGCCCTTGTGCCTGAACTCGAGGTCTCAAACATGTTGTTATTTCTGCGCCAACAAGAGGAAGTGTTGAAAATTTAGCAAGAAAATCCGAGTTTGGCTTTTCCTTGGTCAAACTAGAGAAAATTCAAATGTGTATTTCAACAAAAAACTTGGAGGTAATTAAGTGAGGTGACATGGCACTTGTTGTTAATTTTTTTAAATTCTATTAAATTGCACCTTGGAAAGCTCAAATTATCGAGATAATTATTTCATTGGATTCCTCTTTTCGAGAGGACCAAAATCGAACTAAATATCACCAAATTTTGTCAAGAGGAAGTTGAGTTATGAATTATTTTATTCATAATTGTATTATGGAATGGGTCAACCCTAACCACAAGAGTAACTACTTGGGTTAGTATTAACTCCCAATGAACCCTAAGGAAATATTATAAATAGAAGAGACCACAATATCATTTGGACACATATTCTCTTCTCTTTTGTCTTCGTTCACACAGGTTCAATAGAAGGAGTTTTCTCAAGGGTCGAAACTCACAGGTGGAAGGTTCGCTCTGGGTTAGGGTCTTCTAGATCTCAGTCACTGGCACAGAACAGGGAAGTATGGTCCCTTGACACTGGCACATACACCTATGAGAGTGAAAATAGACCCTAGGACATTAGAATAGAGGATTATTAGAGAAACTATGGCTTCAGAGGCAGATCGAAAGGTTCAAGTCCCCGATTGCTCGCACAGGGTAGTCCTGAGAGCGACCAAGACATCTCAGTTGCTCACACAACAATTGTAAGGAGTGACTCTAGGATTCAGGTGTATTTCGCCATAGTCACATGCATAAATACTTCCTAAGAGTGACTGAGCTGTCACAGTCTCCCTCACACAGTATTCGAAAGAGAAACCAAGGAGTTTCAATAGCACAAAGATAGTTATGATGAAAGCAACCAGAGTTCAGATCTAGAGTTTTACATCTTGGCTTCATTTGACTTCAGTGATATGGTAGATATGAGTTTCTCTCTACTGTTATACAGATATGTAGATCTATAGATCTGTTTTGTTAGTTTCTGCTGCAAACATATGTATTGGGCTCATTGATAGTGACAACAATGCTCAACAAAGTTCGACTTAGTAACAACAGTATACAACAGTTGACATTAGTTTATGAGAACACATTACAACAATCAGTATGACATTTTTGATTCCTAGCATGATTATATCTATTTCATAGATATAATTATTGTTTTTCTGCATAGATAAATTTATGGATCATTGTATTCTCTTTTTCTGCATCATTTGATGACGATATAAGAAGAAGAATATTTACAAGGGTTTTCCCCATATTGGGTTTTTCCCTGGTCTTGGACCAATCTTGGTGTCTTTATGTGTGTGCATGCTTTCTTCTACTGTTCCTTTTATATTCTACTGCATTTATGATGATGGTGATGTTGTTTCTTTCTATGTAATTGCATATGCTGATGTATAATGGTGTAGATATGAATAATGTAATGATGATATGGGGTGAACTTTATGGATTAATTATTAAATGAAATTATCAAAGCAAAGAAAAATGTCTCCCTATGAAAAATTAACATGGTATCAAAGATGGGCTGAAGAAAATTCATGGAGATCACCCTGGTTATGCACCTTTGATGGAAGCAAGAAGAGGATGGTGGAGACCTAAAATAATTCTAGAGTTTGAAGATAACCCTAGGCATCTTGATGATTAGGGTTTGATGGATTATATGAGGTTAGGCAAAGGATTGAGATTAGATATATGAAACTCTAGCATGATCTATGTAAATATTCTCATACACTTTACGAAGGTTCGATTAAGCCCTAGATGGGATATTCCCTAGTAGATCTGGTTGGACACTTGAAAGCAACATTTGTAAATGGACCATGGAAATTGATGGATCTTGAAGATTGTTTCAAGAGGGATAAGATCACCTCTCATTGAAGGTAAGTATTTCTTGAATTATGATGTTTCTTATTTGTTATATTTGATGGTTATGTTTATTGCTTGTACTTCCTGCATATGTATTTGAGTATATGGATGTTTCTAACCTCCTTGATGAGATGTGTTGAGTAGATCCTTCTTGAGGATATTTTGAGATGCAGATCTGAAGATAGAGAAAGAGGTTCTTGATGAAAAGATGACAAAGTGCTTCAAGCGACCTATGTCTAATGAAAAGGTGCACAAATAATACCACAAGGTATGCATGGTATGTTTCAACTATTGGCACAGTAAGCCCTAAGGCATGATGAGAATGCCTCTTTCTTTAATGGCTCATACATGCATATGAAAGTGACTTGTATATATGTTTCCTATGATGAAATTATGCACTTGGTGTTGAAATTTTTTTACCTTCTTGAATTCCATGAGGCTATCCAATGTTGATACATTGGTACACTTGACGTCTGGCTAACAACTATGATCTATCTGTTGGATAACTTTATCCTATAAAGAAGGCTAGAACCTTGGCTATAGAAAATGATACTCTTGATACTTGTCATGATGGATTTCATATAGAAGAATAGTTCATTGACTCCTATACATGAGTTTGTTGGTAATGCTTGCGATAAGCATGATGTAAGCTTATCGAAAGAGTGGTTGATACTCTTGTTGTTTTCATAAATCTTTATTGAATAACCTAACTTGATCTTATTGGTATTGAGGAGCTTAGTAACCTTGATATGAAATTCATAAGTGTAATATTGATAATTAGATATATTACTAACCATGGTCATGTCTTGACAGCATATGGTTAAATTGAATGTCATAACTTGATAAAAATTGCTAATATAAACCTTTGATGAAAGATTGATGTCATGATGTTGATAGCCATATGTTTATGATCTAACAGATCTACTGTTGAATGACTCTAGTAGAGACAAGTGCCTTACATGAATGAAGATGAATGATGCAGATCCCCAGTTAGAGGGAGAATCCCTTCTCAAGATTCCTAGCCTTATTACTATTTGTATTCTATGTTGCTGAAATATGATTTATGTGCATTTGACAGTATTGATCTACAGTAGAGTCTTAGATCTAAAGCTCAAATAGAAACAAGGGTTTTTGCTTCAGACGCAGTGACGGATCTAGGAGATCTTGTCCCTAGATGCATGCATGCTAAGGCTTAGACATCCTGTAGGAAGCTAAAGTCACTCTCATACTAACCTGAAGGAAGTGACCAGAGGTTTGATTGTTGTTGACCATCATCTGAAGCTTTTTGAAGTTGTTTTAATTCTGAATCAAAGTGTCTCTGACATATTCTTCCATTGTTCACTGATTTCTGAAATTGTTAGGTTAAATTGCTTATCACATAATGAAGTATTGTCACCTCGAAGATATATGTGTTGCAGATAGCAAGATCTGCAAGTAGGAAAAGCTTGAATGTTTTCCATAACATAAAAATTCAGATTGAACTTGTGTTTGTAGGTGACGAGGACATACATATAGATATGTCACTATGTTTGTGCTACATGAGGTTGGCATGATTTGGTTTACTAATATATATGAACAGTGTTTTGTCATGATGCTTGAAAATAACTTTGAATTCGTGACTGAGATAATAACAATTTGGATTTGACTTGATGTCTAGTGATATGATTTGATGATTGTTGATTTTCCTTATATCATTACTATGTGGGCATGATTACCTATATGCAGATTTTCCTCCTTATTCTTAGAAAAATGGTTGAGGTAATGATATTTGTCCATGATGTATGCAATTTCACCTAGTGATAGAAAGAACTTATGATTATGAGAACGACTTGATAAAGTTCACATTGATTGTATAAATTTTGAATAATAAACACATATTCAACAGAGATTATCCTAATCATGTACTATTGCAGAATACATACACAATACATAATCTCCTCTACGTTGATCATCAATTTAGTAGCATCAATAATAATAAAACATCAATAGCATGCACACATTAACACAGTATGTAACCCGGGGAAAGCTTACAGCTGAAAACCCCACACTATCTATATATTAATGATTGAGAACATGTAACATTACATAGTCAATACTCCTCACAAGTATCCAGCACTATCTCCACCTGTTACACACAAACCAGCTCAGACCCAAACAAGTCACAAGTTCAAATCTGCTCCACTGCTTTGCCTGCCTCTATTGCATAAACCTGCTGAGAATCACTCACACTGGAAATCACGTGAGCAGAGGCTATTCTACTGGGAAAATCAACAAAATACTCATTGGCATACTCAATACATTGCTTGTGCAAATCCTCATGCACAACTATAGTCACAACTGATAGCAATCTCAACCTCTAACACCTGTCCCTGTTGAACTGTACATGCACTGACATGCAACTGAGTTAACTAATGTATTCTTTAGTTGCTTTATGAGTTAATAATTAGTTTAACAACTCATCATTAGTCTATTTGCAGTTAGACTATTTAAAACTAGTTTAACCAAGTCAAACTGAACACAACTCCATCAACTCCACCAAACTCAACTGCTTGAGTTCTAACTGAAGTCCTGCATGCAACAACTCAACTGACCAACAAAGAAAGTGTATTTCCTTCTGAAAGCTGCATGTGCCACATCTGTAGCTCAAACTGAAGTACTCCAAGAGGATAAGATAAAGTTTATAGTCCAAATATTATTATGAGACAATAATATTTGACTTTTCTATTTTTCTGACTAGTAGTATAAAAATAGACTGTGATCACTCCTGCTGTGATCCAAAAATAGACTTTGCGCCATAATTTTCCTACGGGCCCACTTAGTGAAGGCGACTCCTTTCCACTAAGCTCCATCATCTTGTTGCATTCTCAACACTCCCTCTCAACAAGATATGGATTATCAACAACCCCTATCCTACCTCGGTGGTATTCGAATTTGCTCCTGGTGAGCGCCTTCGTCAAGATATTAGCATCCTGATCCTTCGTTGGAATGTATGAAAGTAACATGATTCTCCGCTGCACACAATCTCTGATATGATGGTACATGATGTCAATATGCTTAGATCTATCATGAAATACAGGATTAGCCGAGAGTTTAATGCAACTCTGGTTATCACAGTAAATCACAGTAGGATCCAAGTGAGAACCAAAAAAACCAACCAGAATCTTCCTCATCCATATAGCCTCGCATGCAGCCAAACTTGCTGCCATATACTCAGCCTCTGCTGAACTGAGTGCCACGGATCTCTGCTTCCTGCTGTACCAAGAAACTGCTATCGACCTGATACTGAAGACCCCTCCTGATGTGCTCTTTATGTCCGTTGGGCTCCCTGCCCAATCTGCATCCATGAAGCCACATAGCTTCACCTCATCCTCTTGTCTGTACCACAATCCATATCCCGATGTGCCTCTCAAATAATGAAATACATGCTTGCCTGCCTTCCAGAAGAGCTTGGTAGGCTTAACCATAGCTTGTGAAAGCTGGTTAACTGCATATCATATATCAGGTCGTGTATTGACCAGATACATAAGCGACCCCACTAGCTGTCGATAAACAGTGGCATCCACTTCTTCTACCGAAGTGGCATCCTCTTTCCTCCAACCTCCATGAAGAGGAGTATCAACAGGCTTGCAGCCTTGCATGTTGAACTTCTCTAGTATCTCCCGAGCATACTTACCCTGAAAAACAAATAGTCCACCACTGAAAGAGATTCCAGATAAAAACTTGATGGATAGAGGGTGGTAGCTTGAGCTCCCCTCTGGTATCAAATTCCATTTCTTCTAGATCCGAGAATGTTCAACATATGAGAAGGAATAATAAAGAGATAAGTAGGAATACACAAAGGATAGTTTGATATGAACAATTATGATTTGTGATATACATGGCACTATGACTACATGACAGATATGATTCGTGATGATATTGTTCGATGGATAGATATTGGCAAGTGGAAGTCTCCCTAGTTGAGAGGGAGTGTTAATTTTTTCAACTACGTTAAAATTCCACCTTGGACAGTCCAAATGACCAAGATAATAATTGCATTGGATTCCTCTTTTGGAGAGGACCAAAATTGACCTAATGATCACCTTATTTGGTCAAGTGAAAATTAAGTTATGAGTTATTTAGTCATACATGTATTATGGAATGGGTCAGCCCTAACCACATGAATAACTACTTCGGTCAGTCTTAACCCAAAGTGAACCGTCAAGAAAGCCTATAAATAGAAGATACCTCAAGATCATTTGGATGCATCTTCTCTTGTCTTTTGTCTTGGTTCGCACAGGTTCAACGAAGGGATTTCGCTCAAGGGTTTGAAATCATAGGTGAAAGGTTTGCTCTGGGTTAGGGTCTTATGGATCTCGGTCATTGGCACATAACATGGCATTATGGTCCATTGAATCTAGCACATAAGACTATGAGAGTGACTATAACCCCTTGGACGCTAGAAAAGAGGCTTATGAGAGTGACTATGGATTTAGAGGAAGATCGGAAGGTTCAGGTCCCCGGTCACTCGCACAGGGTAGTCCTGAGGGCGACTAGGACATCTTAGTTGCTTGCGAAATAACTGTAAGGGAGCGACTATGGGATTTAGGTGTATTGTGCCATAGTCACATGCATAAATAATTCCTAAGAGCGACAGAGCTATCATAGTCCCCCTCACACAATATTTGAAAGAGCGACAAGGGAGTTTCAGTTGCACACAAATAATTCTTACGAAATTGACCAGAGTTCAGATCTAGAGTTTGTCATCTTGGCTTCAGTTGACTTCATTGATCTTGTAGATCTGAGTTTCTCTCTACTGTTATATAGATCTATAGATATGTAGATCTAATTTGTTAGCTTCTGCTGCAAACATATGTATTGGGCTCATTGACAGTGAAAATAGTGCTCAGCAAAGTTCGACACAGTAGCAACAGTATACAAAAGTTGACATCAGTTTGTGACACCACATTACAACCATTAGTATGAGGGTTTTGATTCCTTGCATGATTAGATCTGTTTCATAGATATCATTATTGTTTTTTTGCATAGATAAAGTTATGGATCATTATATTCTCTTTTGTTGCATCATTTGATGACGATCTAAGAAGAAGGAGATTTGCAAGGGTTTTCCCCATAGTGGGGTTTTCCCTAGTCTTGGACCAATCCTGATGTCTCTATGTGTGTGCATGCTTTCTTCTATTGTTCCTTTTATATTCCACTGCGTTGATGATGATGGTGATGTTGTTTCTTTCTATGTAATTGCATATGCCGATGTATAATGGTGTAGATATGAATAATGCAATGATGATATGGGGTGAAATTTATGGATTAATGATTCAATGCAATTATCAAAGCAAAGAACAATGTCGCCTTATGAAAATTAACACTTGTCACTCTATTAACTCAGTGAATTCAAGTTGGGGAAGCTTGAGTTTAGTTTAGTATGTTTGATTGTTAATTTGTAGTAATCTATTTAAGTTAATTTGATTTATTATCAGCTAAACTAGTTCTAACTATCAGAAGAAGTAGTGGAGGTCAAGTTGTGGAAGTGGACCTTCGACCACACTCAGTGATCAACCAGTTAACTAATCAATTAGGCTAAAATAATTGTTGCATGCAGAGAGTTCAAGTTACCTAGTTGAGATGGAGATTCCAAGGCAATGTACTATCAGTTGTAGCATATTCCAATGCGCACAGGTGGTGCATGCAATCAGAGGAAGGACCTAAGGAATTCCTTAATTCAATAGAGGAAAATTCCTAAAAATAGGGGCCAATTTCCTCGATGAAAAGTGCAAGGAAACAAGAACTTGGAGGGCTTGAAAATTAGCTAACTATTGAATAGAGTCAGCCAGTCAGATAGAGGGATAGACTATACATTTGCAGGGTGTGCTCAAGCTTGAGAAAACATATGTATTTCATCTCTATTCTTTGATTAATGCTAGTAAGGGGTTTTGAGAAGTTTCTTTCCCCAAGAGAAATATCTGTGCATGTGTGATGTTTCCTTTTTCATGTCTATGATTTGTGTTCTAGATGATGAATTAAATTCTACAAATCAATACAGTAGCTTCAAGTCTTGTGATTTAGTAAATTTCATGAGTAGTTTTGAACCTACACATTAATTTCTACAGAAAGGATCTCTTTAAACCATAAGGCTTCTTGACTTGCATTAACCACTACTCTATACTCTACTTCACCTAAAGAAAGAGAAATATCTTGTTGCTCTTTACAAGCCCAAGTGATAGGTCTAGAACCAAGATTGAAAACATAACCTGCAATAGACTTGTAATAATCAAGGTCACTAGGCCAATTTGAATTAGTGAAACCAACCAACAAAGGAGTCCACCTTCAACTATAATGTGTCTCAAACTAAAATATATGCCAAATATATCAAAGTATCGTTTTTCTTCCCTTCTAATGAATTTCATTCGATGTATTCATATATCAGGAAACCAAACCAACAACAAAGGAAATATTAGATCAATGTCATATTCGTTCATAGTTCTAGTGAGCCTCCTCTATTTTTCGCTCAATTTTCAGAGACTCATGATTCAAAAAAAATTGTAGAAGCTTTAGGCCATCCAGATTAGGAAATAAAAATCAATTAATAATATCATCCCTTGATGGAAAGACCTCTTTCAAAAGGAAGAAAACATGCCAAATATAAACAAGTATACATAACTAGGTATGCATTTAATGGAAGAGTTGAAATACATAATTCTGAATTTATAAAGGATTCTCTCAAGTTGAAGGAATTAAGTACAATTAAATGTTTTCCCCTGTCCCCAGAATGAATTCCTTTTGCCTTATTATAGCCCTTAGTGCCTCACATGCATGGGAGGTCCATCAGATAGATGTTAAATCTACCTTCTTGCATGCAAATCTACAAGAAGAAATATACATGGACAATGCCCTGGTATAATAAAAGTGACTCCAACATTGTTTTCCACCTTAATAAATATCTCTATGTTCTTAAACAAGGTCCTTGAGGTTGGTATGCAAAAATTGATAGATTTTTTCTTGACATCGAATTCTCTAGATGTCATTCTGACCCTAATGTCTACACCAAAAAAGTAGGAAGCCATATCATAATCACTTTTTTTTTTAATGTTCATGACCTTATTCATTTGGTTGTGTGATTAGTTATTGAATGTTTTTGTCCTAAATGGGATACCCTTTTTACTTGAACATGGTATAAGATCAAAAATAACAATGCTAGTAGTTTTACATGATTAAAACCTTCTACAAGGTAAATAATCCATGAACCCAACTAACGTCTCTACTTGATGAAATTTTATTTATGAAAAAGAAAAATTACTTAACAATTTCTCCCAATTTATTATCATCCATGATCCTCCATAATTTTTAAATAAAAATCATGGACCAATCAAGTGTTAATCCACAGTGCAATAACCATTAGTATCAAGGAGAATATGAGTTGTGAGATCATACTATGTCGAGAACATATCATTATCGTCATATTACAGTGAAACTAATGTATACTAAATAAACATACTAAGAAACATGCTTTTACCAAATAGACACATTAAACCAAGTTGAAATTAACTATCTGCTAAGACTTGTCTTAATGTCATAACAAACCCAATATTCTTTATCATGCATTTATTTTGTGCCAATGAATATTGAGGTCCTATTACCCTATATTATCTCCTCATGATCCCTTATAACACACCTAATTTTCTAGAGCCCATGATAATCTATCAAAATTCTATTATAGTCAAAGCTCCAAATCATTTTCAAATTCTTTTTAATGCACTTTGTCCAATTTATTTTCTTCATATTTAGAACTCGAGAGACTGATTGTTGATTTTTGTTATCGACACTACAATGTTTGTGCACTCACTAAATAGAAAAATATTTCTGAATTATTAAAGAGAAACCATACAATAAAAATGAAATTTCACCTAGAAGAGAGGTAAGAACATAAGGATAACCATTGGAACTAAATCTTTAAACATCTAGGTAAACACAAGCCTCCATATATTGGAAAGGGTCAGAGGAGGAAGTTGATCCATGAACCAATTTCTCTACTTAACATTCCAACCTTGAGATACCTAATATTGATTTGTTCCAGACACTATACTATCCATGAACCCATCCAACATAAAGGAACTCAATTCAAAGAGAAATCAAATAAAAAAAGGAAATTCTAGCTGGGGGAGAGACAAGGACACGATTAAAGCTCTTGCAGTTAAATTTTGTCATTAAAATTACCGAGTTGTTGTCACTAAAACACGTACCCTCCAAAATTTTTCCCACACTTGAATTTTGGAGCCTAGCGATGATCTTTTGATCTGTTGTTCCATGGTCACTTCATGGTCGGTTGATTCTATGTTAAGTATTTAAGACTTCTTATCAGATTGTAAGTGTCAAAGTAACTTGCTCACACATGTTCATCCTTTGATCAATTCACAAGATCATGTATCTTTTGCAAGCTTAAGATAGGTATCGTGTAGTACTTGAGAGTAAGGCTTGCATAATATCTAGAAATAGGGCTTGCACAATGCTCAGTTACAGTGCTTACACAGTCACTTTTTATAGTGACTGCATAGTCCATAAGGATAGTGCAATGAATAATCTATGCTGACAGTAAGTGCACCATATCTCTATCATTTTGGTTGCAATTGTACTATTATTTCAGTGAGTTTTCCCAATTGTTGCTTTTGCTCACCTTTGCTTTCATAAGTGTCACTTTCACGTTTGTTGATGTCATTTTCACTTGATTTCACTTTAAAAATTGTCTTTTTCACTTTATCTTCACTCTAGCATGTGTCTCTTTAACATTCATTAGTTTTTTCAAGAGTTGTTTTCACTTTTTCTTACTGTCACAAGTGTCACTTCTAACTATTTCCACTCTGTATGTGTCACACCTTTGCACATCACTAGAGGAAGCTCTAGTGCACTCTTCCATATTTGATGGTCCTACATATCATAGTAATATGTGCTAGACACATTCCTATAGCTTAACACACTTGCTGGTCGCAGTTGACTCTTGTGTCACAACTTGTATTCTAAGTGTCACACTATGACGTTTCTACTGTCGCACTTAGAAATAAGTGTCACTTTTCTTTCATTTCAAGTTATGACTATTATTCACGAGTCATGTGTATTCCAATGGATTTTAATAATGACATTCATGTGTGTGATGTGGGTTTGTGTCTTGTTCAAATGCTTTTGTCTCTCTTACTCTATTGATCCCACAGATAGCCATTTTGGAGCTCTTCTTGTCCCTCCTACCCAACACAAGTTATGAAAGAATCAATTTATCACCAGGTGATAAGTACCACCTATTCATGAGTCTCATTTATGTGATATTTCCCTCCTATAATTTTTCACTAAGGCTTCCTCAAGATTAGCTCCTATGGTTGCACATTGAGAGCCCTTAAATCATGGTCACCTAACCCTTGTTGCTTGTACAGACTCACTACATTGAGTTTTGATCACCTCTTCCATGCGTAGAACATAAATCACTTCTAGCTAATAGAAAGGACCTCTTCCATCCCCTTGCAAAAGAAAATTGTGTAATACAAAGGCCCTCCACCCTTCATAATGCAGTGAGAACCCTCCTAACAAAGTGACTTGTTTTTTCGTTGCTTTCCTTAGCTAACTATGAATCTCCTCTTCCAGTGAGCCTTCTTAAGGGCAGGTAACATTTCTATTTAATGTTCAAACACTACAAAATAAAATTTCATTAGCGAAGGAGCTTTCCCCTCAAGCACTATGAATGTCACAGTTACAATTCTATGCTGATTGGAACCCTTCATTAAGCCATGCCTTGTTCTGCTTTCCCTCCTGTCGCATATCTCAGTTGTAATGGATAATGAAACCTCTTCTAGATCACTATTGAAGGAAACTACGCTCTTTCTAAAGTATACCTCTTAGTCATAACACACAACACAATTTTAGTCAGCAATGTAGAAATTAAGTTGTAGATTTGCAACTACTCATGAAGTGTTAATAAAAATCACAAGACAAAAAATTATGACATGTAAGAAGAAATAACATACATGCAACAAGTATTTTCCCTTTGGGAAAGAAACCTGTTAAATACCCAAATGCCTCTTGCATTAATCAAATGAATAAAAATGTATTACAATTGCTTCGCTCAACTGAGCTCACCCTACAAGTGCACAACCTATCTCTCTGCTCATTGAAGGCATTTGACCCAAAATTAGTCAATTTCTTCCTTGTCTATAGCTCCTATTTCATTTCATTGTTCCTTGAGGAATTAGGCCCCTATTATTTAGGAAATTCCTCAAATTGAATTGTGCAATTCCTTAGGCGAATCATCTGACTGCATGCAACACTTGTACACTCAATACTAGTCTACAACTGATGTTACGTTGAATTGGAATATCGACCAAGCCTAGGGAACTCAAATTCTCTACATGCACTAGATATTTTTGGTGGATTGATCTCTTAATTGGATGATCACTAAGTTTGATTGAAGTCCCACTACACAACCTGACCCTCCACCAGCTCTTCCAACAACCATAACTAGTATAACTGAAAATAACCTTAGATAACTGACCTTGATTGCTACAAATTAGAAATCACACATGCTTAACTGAACTATATCTCCTCCAACTCAAATTTACTGAGTAAACTGGGTGACACAAGCCATGTAACACAAGTAAACATCATCCAAGTTGTCTGTTGATGTGGAAATTCATTTTTTCTTAATTTAATCAAGGCAAAAATCAAATCGATAATTTCTTGTTGCATTTTTCGACACTCCATCTTAGCAAGAAAGGGATTATCAACAACCCCTATCCTACACCTGTGGAACCCAAAATTCCCTCTTGACAAGGGCTTTGTCAAAATGTGAGCATCGTGTTCCTCTGTTGGAATGTACTACAACAACATTATCCACCTTTGCACAGAATTCTATAAATGGTGATACCATATATCTATATGATTGCATTGATCGTGAAAAAGAGGATTTTAGCGAACTTGATGAAACTCTAATTATCACAGTAGATCACAATTGGATACCTCATCTGACCAAACAAACCAACAAGTATATTTCTCATTCAGATCACCTCACATGTTGCTTGACTAAAATCCATGTATTCTTCTTCTACCTAGCTAAGCACAATATATATTTTCTTCCTACTATACCAAGAAACCGTTATGGACCCAACATTGAAAATTTCACCTGATGTACTCTTTCAGTCTAATGGACTCCCCATCCAATTTGCACTTGTGAAGCCACACGACTTCACTCCCTTTGTCTGTATATACCATAGTCCAAATTGGGTAGTTCCTCTATGGTACCATAGAACATGCTTAACTTCCCTCCAAAGTAATTTAGTTGGCCTAACCATAGCTTTGCTCATCTGGTTGAATACATAGCACATATTTTGTCATGTGTTCACAATATACATCAGTGAACCCACCAACTGCCGGTAAATAGTAGCATCCACTTCCTCACCTGAAGTGGCATCCTCTTTCCTCCAATTTATCATTAAAGGTGTTTCCATGGGTTGAAACTCTCCATGTAGAACCTCTTAAGTATCTCATCGGCATACTTTCCCTAGGAGACAAACAATTCGCCATCAACTTGCCATACTTCCTATCTAAGCAAGTAGTGCATGAGACAGATGTCCTTAATTTCAAATTCTCTGGCAAGGGCGTCCTTGCAAGATATGATCAGCTTCGCATCACCAGTTAAAATCAAATCATCAACATATAAGACAATAATCAATAATTCACCTTCTACCAAAATATGATAGAGGTTTGCATTCGCTTCACTTTTGGTGTAGCCCAAACCAGCGAGATAGCTATAAATCCTAGTATACCAAGAACGAGGTGCTTGAGTGAGACCTTACAATGCTTGATTGAGTCTGCACACATGATAATCTCAATAAAAAGTCTTAAATCCTTCTAGTTTCTCGACATATACATCCTCCTCAATAAATCCATTAAGGAATGTTGTTTCACATCCATTTAGTGGATCTTCCACCCCATATACATAGCCAGAGAATTTATCTGATGGATGAGTAACTTGAGTACCCTTGTACTTCTCTATGCTTCTGTTTGCTGCATAATTTACCTTAAAGATCCATCTCGAACCCAAAATTTATTTATCTTATGGTCTTGGCACCACTTCCCAAACACTCATATTTACAATGGATTAGTAATCCTCCACCATTGCATAAATCCATACATATTCTTCTACTGCTCCTCAAAAGAGGATGGCTTAATCTCTACAAGATCAATTATTAGAGACATGTATCTAGTGTACCGATCTGGTGACCTTCTCTGCCTATGCTGATTGGAAGGAGCACCCACATTCTTTGTCACATATTTCACAAGTCTCTTAGCTTCCTTGGTCCTTTTCATGCCTTCTCTGGATGATTATGCTTGAGTGGATGTCCCACTCTCTGCTCCTCAATTTATGGTTGTTCCTCCTTTGGAGCTAAGATATCCTCTTTTGGTGGGATTATAAGCTCCCTCTAAAGAGAGAACTACATCACTTTATCTTCATCAAACTTTACATCCCTTCCCACAACTATCATTTTGAGGGATGGAAAGTACACATGGTAGTTGTGGGGAGTTTCTCTGTAACCCAAAAATACCCCCAATTATATTATTAAGTCTAGCTTCTTCCTTGATTCTTTGGAGACATGGTAGTAGAAAAAGGCTCCGAAAATCCTAAAGTGTGACACATCCGACTTTCTCCCCAAGAAATCCTCCTCTGATGTAATCATGCCCAGAATCCAATGAGGACTCTAGTTTTTCAAATAGATTGTTTTGTTTCATGCCTTATCCCACAAGTGCAGAGATAGGCCTTGGTCATGCAACATCGCCCTCATGTCTCCAATAATGTTATCGTTCTTTCCCTCAGCCACGCCATTCTGTTGTGGATTCTAGGTGTTGTCAACTCTCATTGAACACCTTCTTTTGTACATAATTTTTTAAACTCATTTGACATGTACTCACCTCCATTATTGCTCCTGAGAGCCTTCACCTTCTTGACTGTTTATTTCTCAACTAGTGCCTTTAGTTATACGAAATTGGAGAATGTCTCATCTTTCTTCTGCATGAAGAAGATCCAACACTTCCATGAGAAGTCATCAATAAAAATGAAAAAATATTTTTTCCTGGAAGTGGAGGTTGTCGAGAAAGGTCCACAAACATTAGAGTGGATCCGTTCCAAGATTGCATGTGCTTTGTTGTCCCAATCATGGAATGTGGATTTTGTGTACTTCCCCAAAGGACATCCTTTGTATACATCCTATTTCTCAAGTGATCCTTTGGGGAGGCCTATGGTTATCTACTGGATGATCTTCAAAGAGAGATGATCAAAATGGTCGTCTTCTATGCCAAAGTTCACCGACATAAAATCTATGCACCTTCTTTGCCTTTATGCTTAATGCAACACAGTCTTCCACATCTACCTTATACAACATATTAACCCAAATCCTAATTTGTTTCACCTGTCCCATGGCTATGTGTCTTAGGAATGCCTTTCCTTTAATGAAGATCACAACATAACCATGGTCTTCCAAAAATGAAACAAAGATGAGATTTTTCTTTAGGCTTGAAATGAACATGACATCCTTGAGCCTGAGGGGGAGCTTGACTCCCTCTAAAAGGTGACTTTACCAATCCTGGTCGCGGTGTACCTTCCATCATCCCCCATCTCAATGTGCATCTATAAGTATTTTTCCTCCAGGTCATTGGAAAAATATTTATTCCTTGTCATGTGGAATGATGTACCTAAGTCCAAGTACCACACACTCCCCATCATTATGCTAGCCATGCATGCAATGAGGGTAAATTCAAGATCGAACTATGAAGCCAAGGCTTCACCTACTTCTCCTCCTGAGGTCTTCTTGCTTGTCTTCTTGTGTGGACACTTTATGGCATAGTGCCCGAATTCATGACAATGGAAGCATTTAATTTTTGACAAATCTTTCTTCTTACCCCCTCGACAGGATTCTGGTTTGGGTTGGGATTTTTTCCCTTTTCCCTTCTTTGTCTTTCTAGCTAATGTAAATTTTTCTTCATCCTCACCCTTGGATGAAGTCCTGTCTCTGATATTTTTTCTTATTTCTTCCTGTACCAAATCATACCATAAACACTCCCAATTCGGTAGTTTCTCCCTCCCATTCACCGAATCTTGATAGTTGTGCCAACTCTTGGGAAGGCCCAAAAGGGCTAGGCTTACCAATTGTTCTTTAGGGAAATTAACACCGACCCCGCCAAGTTCATCACGACACTGTGTAAACTTGCTCATATAGTGTGGAATTGTGTCATTCTTCCACATCTTGATACTTCAAAGTTTATCCCTAAGCTACAACTTCATTTGGTCACTATTATTCTTGAACAATTCTGTCTGTGATTTCCACATCACGAACGAATTTTATTTTCCTTGGATATTTGAGACATTGTGACCTCGTACTCCCTCCAATATGATTCTCCTCATTTTGGATACATATTTCTTCTACTAAGCACTATTCTGGGCATCAGATTCTGATGGTTGTGCAACATCTATCTTGTTGTATTCTAGCAGTCCATTGTCATCCAATATTGCCTCCATGTGATCCTTCCATGAAACAAAATTTGAGGTGCCTTCCAAGGCATACTCTATCCTTAGTCTGTTGAAGTCCATATTCTCATCTATAAAGAAATCCTACTACATTGATCTTCAAAATCGAACCTTTGAGAACCAACTTTGAATTTCCTATTCTAATGTGAAACCAAATTTGATACCATGTAGAAATTAGGTTTTATATTTGAAACTTCTCATAAAGTTTTAATCAAAATCACAACACACAAACCTACTCTATTATTCTACAGACATTAATTCACAGTTTAGAACCAAAATTTATGACATGCAAGAATAAATCACACACATGCAACAAGTATTTTCCTTTGGGGAAAGAAATCTTCTAAAAATCCCAATTCCTCTTGCATTAATCAAATGAATAGAAATGTATTACAATTGCTTTGCTCAATTGATCTCACCCTGCAAGTGCACAACCTATCTTTCTACTCACTAGAGGCCTCTGACCTAGATTTAGTCAATTTATGCTTTGGCTTGAGCTCCTATTTCCTTGCGTTGTTCCTTGAGGAATTAGTCCCCTATTATTTAGGAAATTCATCAAATTAAATTTCACAATTCCTTAGGCTAATCATCTGAGTACATGCAACACTTGTACACTTAAGACTAGTCTACAACTAATGTTACATTGCCTCGAAATCTTCACCAAGCCGGGGAAATTGAATTCTCTACATGAATTAGATATTTTGGGTTGATTGATTAGTTAATTGAATGATCACTGAGTTTGACATAAGTCCCACTGCACAACTTGACCCTCCACTAGTTCTTCCAACAATTGTAACTAGTTCAATTGAAAATAACCTTAGATAAATAAACTTGATTGCTACAAATTAGCAATCACACATGCTTAACTGAACTCTAACTCATCCAACTCAAATTTTCTAAGTAAAATGGGTGACATAAGCCACATCACACAAGTTGACATCATCCAAGTTGTTTACTAATGTGGAAATTCGAATTTTCTCAATTTAATCAAGGAAAAAATCAAATTGAGAATTTATTGTTGCATTTTTCAACAAGCAAGCCATCAACCCCTATCCAGTAGACTCCCTCACTTTGAAGTCATTGAGTCCTACCCTGCCTCTATAGCTCATGTTGTAGTTCTATTCCATAGTCAAGGCCTCCCTCAGTCACTGTGAAGCTCAACTGAACTATCATTGTTTCCTTCTCCCTTAAGCCCTACACACTACATAGTTTCAGTCAACAAGCTCATCACACTGTCTCTTACACTTTCCCACTATGCTAGACCCTGAAGAACCCCTCTTTATAGTGCATGTCATAGTTCTAGTGAGTAATGATTCCTTTCTCAGCCACTGTTGAGCTCAATTGCATAATCTTCAACAAGCCCTTCCTCACCAGTCCTTTCATAAGTCCATTATAATAAACTTCTTCCATGAGCTAGGTAGAGATAGGATAGATGATTTGAAGACTGACTTTTCCTTGTCAGGAGTGATATTCATTGGAAGCTGTACCATATTAGCATGACAAAGTGATTCTCATGAAATATGTTAAGGATAAGAAGGAAAGAGCCACTTACAGAGAAGAAACACAAGGAAGAACCATCATGGAGACATGGAGAGATCATGGACCAAGATAGAATGAAGATATTTCATGATGGCGCAAAAGATTCCAATACTGATTTGTGACCCTTTGGAGGGTGAAGATAAAGTATGAATCAAATGCATCATCCAAGACATAGTAGCAAAGAGAAGATCTTGGAATTGCCACATCATCATGAAGTTCCATGTCATCAATGCCAAGTTATGGCTTGTACAAGTGTCATCACAATGTCATATTGTTATAGACATTTTTGTGCCTTACAGCTCTAAGCATGAAATGTCCATAAACCAAGGGATCCTAAGTCCCTAAAAGTGTTGTTCCGACCCCTAAAGGAACAAGGTCAACAAATTACAGCTTCTCCCAGAAGTTCTCCACCAGAAAATGCTCAGAATCAATCAAATCAGGATCATTTCAGCTGCTCCACTGGCTAGCTGCATTGCATAGCACCCAAATACACTAGCTAGGTGCGTTGCAACGCACCTAAATGCACTATCAGGGTGCGTTGAGCGGGAAATGACAAATGGCAGTGCCATTCCGCGAGGTGGAAAGACAATGGAAGCTTCCAGAATCTTCTCAAATGACACTTGCCTCACTGAGTTCGACCAAGGATGAGTAAGAGGCTCCCAGTCTCCAAGTGGAAGCAAGAACTAACAGAGAGAATCCACTAGTCAAATCATAAGCTGACTCATCTTCCTTGCATACATCTATATATGGATCCCTCATCCTAGAGATCCAATTTACCGCAGGAAGGAAGTTCGTCCGAGCCGTATCCGGCCGTCTATTCAGTCCCACCTCCAAGCAACCTAGTTGTTTCCTTCGACTGGAATCAACTAGGCAGACCCCGTTTACCAGCAAGTGTACCATTCCGAATTATCGTTCAAATATATAGAATGGTTATGGTTGGTACCATCATAGATGAGGGGGCTTCTGTGAGTATCCTTTCCTCGACTGCTTGGAAAGCGCTTGGTTCGCCATCGCTTTTGCCTGAAATGAGAAATCTGACAGGCTTTGATAAAGGAACCAGTCGACCTTTAGGGATCCTTCCCGATGTGCCCATAACATTGAGAAGGAAGACAGTTCACATGAACGTAATGGTAGTTCAAGGACCCTTGGATTATAACCTACTCCTTGGACGAGACTATATTTATTGCATGGGAGCCATTGTCTCCTCACTCTTTAGAGTAATGTGTTTTCCGCACGAAGGAAGAGTGGTCAAGCTCGTGGACCAGCTTTCATTTCCCGGATCATGCATAGCAAATAGTCATATACCATCCCTAAATGGTCTTTTCACGCAAGAAATGTCTCAATCCCCAGTCCGTCCTCCCGATGAGCGCGAGTAATTCGGAGGGATATGACTGAAACCCAGGGGACATGCGTCCTGGTCTGCTTCGGCAGGAAAAATTCGGGTATAGAGTAGGTTTCCGTGGGAGAATATGACTAGTATGTACCCCGTCCGTGACTGGAAGAGGGGTTATTCTAGAATAAGATTCTCTTGTCAAAGTTATGTCAGGGATGGTCTCACTATATCATCCGTTCACCTTTGTTTATCTCGGTAGACATCGCCAAAGAAGTGTTTTGTTTACATCGTAAATAGAACAATCTTTGGGTAACCTGTAAGAGGTAGTACCCTTCCTGATAAAACGAATGTTTTGTCAGCTCGAATAAAGGGTGACCCTTCCTGATTAAACGAATGTTTTATCAGCTCGAATAGAGGGAGACCTCGAAGCTCTGTTTTATACCTGGGGGCATGCAAACCTTTTGGAGTGCAAGCAAGGGGCGGCTATTTATTTTTTAAATTTTTAGGACCTCTAACCCTTTAAACTCGTAGGATTAGTCATCACCTAACTTGCATAAAGAAAGGATGTGGGGCAAAACTCTAAAAGTTGCCATTTTTATATGAGACATTCTTATCATATGACTGGATTAATCGAGCAGTTTTAGCAGATAGTTCAAGCTCATTAAAAAATAAACATAAGACATGAGCAAATGTTTCCAGCCGCGTTTAAGCTCGTTAAAAAATGAACTATTCCCTGGTAAATAACCACCGTGAATGTAGCATTTCAGCCATTAAAGCCTTGGTCGTGTTTGCACCGTCACCTCCACTTTTCGATTGGCCGATCATTCACCTCCATTTGATTGTTTACCCATTTTGAGGAACAGCTGCGAAGAGTGATTTCACTAGCCATCCTTGTGACACTGCCGTGATTGGAAAATTCCAACCCTTACCTAGAATTAGCTGCTACCCATTTTATCACTCGTTCCTCAAAAGACGAGTCTTCTTTAAGCTCTTTTCAACTGACTTGTAAAATATGAAAAGATTGCCGAGTTTTGGCCTTCTAGCTCGTTAAAGCGACCGGAAGTGCTATCCCTCCTCTAGATTTTAATCTTTTTGGACCTGAGGGATTATTGCACAAAAATAACGAGCGCTTGTTTTGTTCGGCTCGTTAAAACTATCGAAAATTCATCCCTTCTGTATTGTTTTATACTTTTTCGGACTTAAGGGATTAGATGACGAAAAAGGAAATTTGGAGTTACCTTTACGTACCTTTTCAAACTCTCTAAAAATGAAAAGGACCGAGTTATCTTTGTCGTTAAACTCGTTAAAAACATTAATAGCGACAAACTTGTCTTTAGACGAGAACGAGTTTCACTATCGCTAGGCTCATTAAAACATAGCGATGGGTTTGCCCGAAGGGCAAATTATAGAACAAGCATATGTTATCCTCCTCAAGCTTGACAAAAATAAAGAGGTACTGGTCAGCAATGACTAGGGAAAAATTGGGAAGAAAACTCAAAGAATATTTATTGGTAGCAAGTCGCTCTTGAACATGACACTTCCGCTTCGTGTCCGAGTCGGGTTGGGTTGTTTCATTCATCGGTCACATCACCATGGTCACGCAATACCATCCACATTTGGGGTTAATGCTACCAGTCCATCACATAAGTGTCGCCGACATGTTCAAGAGAAGTCATCCAGAGAAGTTACCCGTGTCCCATCCACTACCATACATTATACTTCATTCTTTCATGACCGCCATCCTGAACCGTATATCATCAGATTGTTTTCACCTCCATCAAAATCATTTGCTCCGTTCTGTGTCATTGATGTGGGATTCATTAAGGCCCTCCTTTGACGGATCGCTTCTTGTCGACATCAGCTCATTATCCAAGAAGTTGATCTAGGAACACCCCATTCAGTACTTTGAAGCTTGCATGCCTCAATGGCAAGTTTCTCACTTCCGGCGACAGGTATACATCAATGACCTTCGACCGAAAGATTTTGCGTGGTGTTCAACGCCAAATCCTTTATTCACACCACGTGAATTGTACTGCAGTACCTTGAGGGTCATCATCATTATTGGTGATTCCTCTCGCGCTTGTTAACAGTTTACATCATTGACTGGTAATCAAGCGATATCTTTCCATGTTCGACTTCAAAACATTTCTCACATGGATCGACTTGTACTTCGAGTGAAGATCGGACGAGATTGAAGACCCCGGATCTAGTTTCATCCATCCGGGCTGCGATATATATTCAGGAAAATAAAGACATTGAAATGTGCAGCATTGCAGCACAGATAATCATCCTACCAAAAGGATGATGGCTCTATCAGAATCATCAGTCTACCATCAGACGATTGTCTGTCCTATGTACATGAAAATGAATTTATAAAGCTGAGCATGGGAATGCCCGCCTCAGCTAGATCATGAAAACAGTATGAAGATAATGTATTGTATTGTATCTTATTACAGGTCTCCTCCCAGCATTGAAAGAACTTCGGATCCTCCTAATAAAGCATTTCACCGGATAAACGACCTCATACTTAAGGGGCAACTGTTATAGACATTTTTGTGCCTTATAGCTCTAAGCATGAAATGTCCATAAACCAAGGGATCCTAAGTCCCTAAAAGTGTTGTTCTGACCCCTAAAGGAACAAGGTCAACAAATTACAGCTTCTCCCAGAAGTTCTCCACCACAAAATGCTCAGAATTAGTCAAATCAGGATCATTTCAGCTGCTCCACTGGCTAGCTGCGTTGCATAGCACCCAAATACACTAGCTAGGTGTGTTGCAACGCACCTAAATGCACTATCAGGGTGCGTTGAGTGGGAAATGACAAATGGCAGTGCCATTCCGCGAGGTGGAAAGACAATGGAAGCTTCCAGAATCTTCTCCAATGACACTTGCCTCACTGAGTTCGACCAAGGATGAGTAAGAGGCTCCTAGTCTCCAAGTGGAAGCAAGAACTGACAGAGAGAAGCCACTAGTCAAATCATAAGCTGACTCATCTTCCTTGCATACATCTATATATGGATCCCTCATCCCAGAGATCCAGAGGCTGGAATTTTGTACATTGCAAAGAATTGTTGTTGGTTTTGAGATAGATATCAGAGTATTGGGTGATTTATGCTTTGTTGGAGGTGAAGAGGGGCTTCTTTGCTGGGAGGTTGATGCTGGATCAGGAATCATCGGTTGTAACTCCTCCTGGATCTTCTTGTTATATCAATAAATCTATTTGAGTTTCTCCTACATGCTTGTGTATCATTGATGTTTGTTACATTTGTATGTTTAGCTTAAATTTGATCCTAAGCTTTTTATGAATATAAACCCATGTCTTTGCATAGTTTCCTTCTTCTGTGATCTTGCAGGTATTTGGTGAAGCTGGGCAAGTAAGGGAGCAGGTAGCTGTCAAAGAGGAGAGAGATTGGATCAAAGGACTAGCGCAAGGCACAGGTTGGTTCATCATATTCCTCTTTGTTTATAGTTCATAAAGAAGAGTACAAAAGTAGTTTTCTCTGTTTGTTTCTAAGGTAACTTTCACACCTTAGTGGGATAGGGTCGTTCTGAATAGACACTTTTCCTGTTAACACATATGTTTCAATGTGTCTTGCCACTTGATGTGGAATGTAATTATGTATTATCAAAAGGATTATGATAAAATGTAAATATCTGGAAGTCCAAGAGTCACATGTGGAATATGAAAAGTCACATGTGGACCATAGAGTTAATAAAAGTTCAAAGGTCATTTAGGATTCCAAGAGTCATGAGGGTAGCTCAAGAGTCATAGAGGATATGAAAGGTCATTCCTCTGGTTATAAAAGAGACCTTACACCTCAGGCAAGGGATTTTGGAGTCATATAAATTGGAGAGCTAGCTTTGGCTTCTATAGCTTGGAATAGGAGAGAATATCATTCCTTGGAGAAGAAAGAAGTGACTTAATGTTCCACTAATGGAGCTAGTGGCTCACAATTGTAACTATGTACTTGGATCTTTCACTTATAATTGGGATCTCACTGAGCCAACACATTTTCATGCATTTACTAAGAATATTGTAAGAATATTATTTGGATGTTTGTGGTATATGTTATGTTCATATGTACTAAATAAATAGAACTACTTCATTGGATTTGGTGCTTATCTTGTTGAATGTGTGTTGTATTTGCTTTAATGATTATTGTGTCTATGTGAATTATTTCGCTAGATAACTAATGAATATTTCCCTTCCCTCTTGTTCCTCAGAATATTACTATTACTTT
Organism: Pinus tabuliformis; assembly: GCA_031772625.1. Classification (NCBI taxonomy): domain Eukaryota; kingdom Viridiplantae; phylum Streptophyta; class Pinopsida; order Pinales; family Pinaceae; genus Pinus; species Pinus tabuliformis. The sequence goes on along the minus strand of CM062809.1, from coordinate 924,060,840 downwards.
CCTTCTAGAGATGCACTCTTGTCTCCTCTCCCTTGAAAGTCTCCTTTTTCACATTGCAATTGGTGTTTCACAGTGTCAACTTACTTGTATATTTTAAAGGATATGTGTGTACTCTCTTATGTTATTCATTGTAGCCAATGCAAACCTTGAGTTGTGGTGGCCAGGTCGATACTCTAGATGGGTCTCCTACTGCAAATGGTGCGAGGTCTAATTAGGGATTCACATAGAATATATCCCCTGTATGTTGGTAGTATCCAACAATGTCAACATTTCGGTGCTAGAAGGAGGGCCAAATGGAAAGTTGTGTCCATTGAGTCTATTTTGAATCTCTTATCTTAAATGGCTCATTCCCAAATCGTACTCTTGGGGTGTTTTTCCTATAGATTCAATGGTAAGCTTTAATCCCCGATGAACCTATTTATAACTTGTCTCAATTGAAGGTTGATGGTGAGGGTGATACATCCATAGTCATGTTTACATCACATTTTCTTAAGTTTTTTGTGAATCTTATGAAATCGATTGTGAATATGTTTCTCTTTTCTTATTCGCCCTCATGCTTTAAAGTCGAGTTAACCATTGGTGTCATACCTTACCACCTACTTCCATTCATTCATTTGAACAATTTATCAGGGAGCTTCATCAAGCCTTTAACAGGTATGATTATTGAGATGTTCTTAAAAGGATTAATCAAATAAGAATGAACCATAATGATTCAAATGAGGATTTTTCTAATAGATTCCTTCACCTATGTTATGAGTTTATTGGAGAAAATATGGAATGGGATTCCTTTATAAGAAAATTTGAACATTGGGTTCAACTCTCTTTGAAGCATTGTAAATTTGAACCCTTGGATGTTTTTGCTCCCCCAAATTTTGCAAACCATGAGACACCTCTAATTTCATAGGAGGAACCTACTTTTCCATTTGTACCTTGTTCTCCTCCCTTCTTAGTCCCAATCTGCATGCCCCTTGGTAATGATGTTAAAGTTAGGAACTCCGGAGATCAAATTCCTGATCCATCTCTCCAACATTCATCCACTTTCCATGATCTCAATCCCATGGAGGAAAGCTTGGAATGGTTAATAGAGCCCAGGGTGAATACTAACCCCTTCCATTCCTCAAGATGATATTAACACTCATAACTTTAGTCTTGAATTTGATTTGGATACCTGTCATCCTCTATCATATCTTTCTCACGATCCCTTGCCCTTGATTAGTCTCTTCTAAATCCAAGTAGTGATAAGGAACAAGGAAATCACATTTCATAGGTAGAGGACAAGAAAGGTGAATATTACTTCAATATTTCCTCTCTTTTTCAAATTCATCTGTGTCAAGATAATTTTATTTCATTCTTGGCTAATTTAGAACCTACTAATCTCAATGATCAGTCAAAAGAAGTCAATTTTCCTAATCCATCTAAATTCTTGGGAAACCATCATTATGATGATGATGACTCTATTGATGTATATGGCAATGAATTCCCAAGTGAACCAATTTATTTTTTAGTTTCTCAAGAAGATTTTTATTTGAAATATTTAGATCTAGAATTTGATTCGGTTGAATAAGATCTTCTTATGGAAACTTCCTTTCCAATTCACTATCCCTTGTGCCCTATTGTTTGCAAGGCATTAACTCATGATAAAAATATTCCATGCTCTTCAATTTCATCATCTAATGAGTAGGATTTTGGATTGGCATAAGGAAGTGAAGTTATCCATGATGAAAAGGAAAACAAGCAACTCATCAAGTATCCATTCCATTCCTTATCATTGTTGGAAAATTGGTGTTGCCTGGATGGCTAGTGGTAACAAGTGCGTTGGCATTAATGTCAATAGTAATGCTAGGAGATGCGTTGGATAGTTGGCATGGATTGATGGCTAGTGGCAGCATATGTGTTGGAATTGATGTCAACCAGATGAGAAATAAGGCTAGTGGTAGTAGGTGGTAGCATTGATGTGTTTGATGTGTCAAGCTAAGAGGGAGTCTCATGGTTGGTATATTCTCTTGTAAAATATTATCATAGTATCAGGCTTATTGGAGAAGCCATAAAGTGATGACTATTTCATTGGGAGTCCCATGATTTGGAGGTGATTCTGCCTCAAGAGATCAACTCAAATACTCTTGGATATCACATAGTTGGATAGAGCTCGGAAAAATATTCCAAGTGGTATGTGGAAGTATGAAAATGGCCTCTTGGTTTGAGAGATAGAGCCAGTCAAATTTAATGTGCCCCAAAGTCAAATGTGGCCTTGGGTCAAAGTTGTGACCAAGTTTGGTAGTGGCCAGAGTTGGTTGAATCGCTAAGGGAAGCATCAAGTAGATGTGGGCAGACAACAGAGCAACAAAAACCTTTTTTATTGGATGAGATGGAACCCACCCTGTGGAGTTACCCTAATGAATTTAACCTAACAGTTAATAAAGGGTGCACAAGTTAAAGCGTCAGGATGAAATTGAGTGGGTTAATGAGGAGCACTAGCAGAGGAGCGAAAGCCTTTTTGATTGGCTTAGGTATAGCTCACCAAATCAAGTTACCTTGATTGGTGTACCTCGACAGTTTGTAAGGGTGCACAAGGTTAATTGCTAGGATATAAGATGTTAGGCCATGGAGGAAAGCACAAACCAATAAGGATTAGAGTGGGAGGTCCCCACTACAACAACTCAGCCTACTTAGAACAAGCTTGAAATATTTTTTGGGGAGCACAAGGATAAGTGCCGGGAGATAGGCATCGGGGCACATGACAACATTCTAACATCCCTATAGATGGAAGTTTGGTTAGGCTTGGAGGCGTCGGAGGTGGTTTCCTAAACCGTCGATCATGTAGATTAATGATGGAGGATTAACTTGGGACCACTCCCCCTAATACCATAAACCACAATGGAGTGATGTTGAGGCTAATTTCTTGAACCCAAAGGTATAACAAAGAGACATACGATGGGGCGCTGACCCAACGGAAAAATAAAATAAATAGCTAGGAGCTTGTTAAAGATTTAACAAAGGAAATCACTGCAAAACCAAGGGACACATGACCCTTTTTCTCTCCTCTCTGATATGGACAGGTGGAAGTATTTGATTGGTTCTCAGGAGATGATGGTGGCAGATGACATAAATTTACAAGGGACACATGGTAGGCAGATTCAACATCTTTGGGTTGTCTAATGGGCCGAATTAGGGTGAAACATGTAACCACTCAAGAGTTTCCACATGGGATTGATGATATAAGCATGAAATAATCCCAGAAGGGCTACTCTGGAAGGATTAGAAAGGTGCACATAAAGGATGCATTGGACAAGAGCCATCGGGCAAGCATGGTTTCTAACTTAAAGCGATTGCAATTTAATTTTGCGCAAGTGTAATAATGGTCCCATTGGGACACATCATCCCGAAGGTATGAATCCTGAAAGTTTAATAAGGAAGAATAAAGGGAATGCAAGGCATTAAGCGTCAAGACACGTTAGTTAGACAACTCATCTTGGTGGGGCCTTTGATTGGCTAGTGAAAGTGTAGGGTGGACCCCATAGGACAACTAAGTCTGCTAAGAGGAGCCCAAAAGTTTACAAAGGAGGAATGAGCGATACTACGGGATTAGGGAGCTACAAGCTAATCGATGGCATAGGGTTATGTACAAAAAATAAGGCCAAGGGTGAAAATAAGTTAACAAAGCAAATAAGCCCTCAGGGCTATAGCTGAAAAAGGCACCTCGGTCTCAGTTTTGCAATAGTTTTGTGTATTATTTTGACCATAGGCCTTCAGGCCAAATACAAAAATGGGCTCTAGGAGTAGGCAAGAGGACAAGCACTAGCATGATAGGGGCTATAATAAATAAGGGTCGCAGAGTTATATTCGACAACGTTTTGGCACCTTGGGCCAAGCTTGGAACTTGTGCCATATTTGGAGGACCTCTACAGAATGGTTAACGAGCATTGAATGGGTCGGTAGATGTGACTTGAGAATTCGATTCAATGCAATTGTCAATAGCTTTAGTTAAAGGAATCAAGAAACATGATGTATAGCAGAAAATTAATGGAGCCTAATAAGAAAAAAAATTAGCCATCCCTGAGTGTCCCTCACACAAGGAAGAATGAAATGAGAATCGTAATTGGAATGGAGAACCATGATGTGTGTGCAGGCAGAGTTTAATGGAATAACTCCTTGAGTATACAGTTTGAATGATATTTAAATCTCAATATGGAAGAACACTCAAGTGACCATTCCTTGAATTAACTCAACTGTTGTGTCTGAGAATATAAGTGATTGTAGTATGGGAAGCCATGCATTGAGTACACTTGGGCAATATGGAGGAAAACAACGACAACATCAACTAGTGTGAAATAGAGGAACAAGACACAGAATTTAAATTGAGCAATGTGGGGAATGCAACATAGTTGAGAGAGATATGTGGAGAGCTTTGTGTGAGCGTTGTTGAGAAGAGCCCAAGTGTGCATGTGCTACTGTGAGAGAGGCTGAGAGTGCCTGAGTAGAATTAGAGGGTTCAAAATAGAGAGCTTAGAGTGAGAGGGTATGTTTTTGTAGAGTGGACAGAGTGAAGTGAGTTATGTGTATTAGTGAATGTTGTTGAGCAAAAAAATGGGCTACTACAGAGTGAGTAGAACAAAATGAATGTTGCATGGGACAAAGGCAGAGGTGAACAAGGAGATGAAATCAGGCAGAGTGGCTACCAAGGACAGAGAACATTAGCTCCTTATTGAGTGTGGGTTGGAGCTTGTTAGGCCCTTATACTACTAGTGTAACCCCTTATTATTATTAGTACAACACCCTTATTATATTGTTGTACCCATGTAGTCCCCATATTGTTACTATTGTGCCCCATAGAATCCCACTATTATTATTATTGTGCCCTTACATTATTATTGTTATGTCGGCTTTGATTATATTATGGCCCCTTAGACTCCTATATATAGAAAGGAGGTCTTGTCATTTGTATCATCTAAGAATTGTTCATTTATGTAATTTAAAGGAGGTTGCCCCCTTGAAGAGGCTTATTTCTAAGGTGTTCATCTATCTTTTCTATCTTTTTGTGAGCTGGTTTCATAACATTTGGTATCATAGCTTTGGATTCTAGGGTTTCGCTACTCCAAACAGGTCATCGTGGTATTTTCGCTATAACATTTTTCTGCGACGTTTTAGAAGCTAACAAAAAAACCCATTTGAGAAGAAATCTTTTTGAACCACGCGTTTGAATTTCAGATCTTGTCTCACTATATTTTCGGATATATGATCTGAGGAATTTAGGGTTTTTGCAGACTCCCGAATTACATCCTAAACAGGTGACCTTGGGAAAATCGTCATAAATTTCTCTTTGAGAAACAAATTGAAATTTCATAAGAAGTTACAGAAAGAGGACAGAATGTAGTTTTTTGTGCATATTTTTCAGATCTGAAGGTCGAAATAGTGACACATGGCACGTCGTACAAGTTTTCTCTACTGAAACATTATATAATTAGGTCATCTTAGGAGATTGGGCATAACTCTTTCTTGGAGAATCAAATTTTGATCAGACTTGTGGGGTTAGAAAAAGGACTCAAAGGGCTACTATAGGAGACAATTTCAGAATTGTGAGATCTAGAAGTACAAAGTTACAGTCATTTCAAGATCAAGCTCCTGAAATCAAGAAAAAGCGATATGAGGAAGTTTGATGGAAATGATCCAGTAAATTGGATACTATAGATGGAGCAATATTTTGATCTACATGGTGTACCACTATTAAAAAAGGTATGTATTGCATCTTCATAGTTAGAATTGGATCAATTTTTATGGTATAAAGAGCTTTATTCTCGTAAACAACTTGTTATGTGGTCAATTTTCACGGAGGAAATTATAGCACATTATGAGGATACAAAGAGAAATACCTTCTTTAGGCAATTGATAAATCTCAAACAAAAGTGTTCAATGGCAGAGCACATTGAGGACTTTCAAAAATTGAATATGAGGGAAAATGATATTCCAAAGAAGCAGAGGATTGATGTCTCCATAGGGACTTTAAAGGATAGCATTCAACATGAGGTTTGTCTTTGGGAACCTGATTCATTGGAGAAGGCATTCAAGTTCACAAGAAAAGTGGAATGAAAAATTATGGAAACAAGGAATTCTACCCCTCACAACTATAAACATGGAAGTGTTGTTTCTCCTAGCCTTCCACAACCTACAATGGTGACACCACAACAATTGGATGAAAAAAGATATAAGGTTTTTGTTACAGTTGTGATAGTAAATGCACTAAAGGTCATAAGTGTGCTGAGAAGAAATTATTTTACATAGATTATGAAGAGAAGGAAGAAAAGGATCAAGGAACATCAAAAGAAGAGGATATACACCAGGAACCAATCCTAGAGAAAGAAGAAATGAATCCAACCATATCTTGTAATGCATTGGCTGGAATGATCACTCCTCAAACTATCAAGATAAAAGGACATATCAAGAAGAAAAATGTTCAAGAAGTGAAATATCACATCGAGCATCAAGAAATGAATCTGACCATATCTTGTAAAGCATTGGAAGAAATTACCACTACTCAAACTCTAAAGATAGAAGGACATATCAAGAAGAAAAAGGTTCAAGCAGTGAAATATCACATCGAGCATCAACAACAAGTTCTCCAACTTTTAGAGGATAACGCCACTTTGGTGCAAAATTGAATGAAACAATAGGTAGATCAACATCGCAACGAAAAATGTTTTGATGTAGGTGATTGGGTATTTTTACGGCTACATCTCAAGCAAGCTATTTATGAGAAGGAAATGTTGGCAATACTACACGCACTTAAGAAATGGTGAACTTACCCAATGGGAAGACACTTCAAGGTGAAAATGGATCATCATAGTCTTAAATACTTTGTAGAACAAATATTATCTTTAGAAGAAAAAAAAAATGGGTCACAAATATGTTGGGTTATGACTTTGAAATCATCTATAGAAAAGGAAAGAAAAATTTTGTTGCAGATGCACTCTTAAGAAAGGATGAGGATGTGGAAGCATTGTTTTGTGCTATTTCTATTATCCAACCAGATTGGATAAACAAAGCAAGGGATGAATGGAAGAAGGACAAAGAAGTGTGGCCATTCATTCAAAAGTTGCAGAAGATACCAATTCAAACAATATTGCTAGAACTTGAAGAGGAAGGAAAAATCATATTGGAACTTGGAACAATCATAGAAACAAGAACCCGACAGCTATGAAATCGATCAATTTTAGAGTATCTCATCAAGTGGAAGAACTTACTTGCTGAAGATTCCACATGGGAGGACAAGAATTGTATACAGAAGCATCAAGAACTACTCAAGCATTGAGGACAACACTTTTTGAAGGAGAGGAGCATGTTAGGTCCCTATACTACAAGTGTAACCCCTTATTATTATTAGTACAACCCCCTTATTATATTGTTGTACCCATGTAGTCCCCATATTGTTACTATTGTGCCACATAAAAGCCCACTATTGTTATTATTGTGCCCTTACATTATTATTGTTATGTCAGCTCTGATTATATTATGACCCCGTAGACTCCTATATATAGAAAGGAGGTCTTGTCATTTGTATCATCTAAGAATTGTTCATTTGTGTAATGTAAAGGAGGTTTCCCCCTTGAAGAGGCTTATTTCTAAGGCGTTCATCTATCTTCTCTATCTTTTTGTGAGCTGGTTTCATAACAGAGCCTACATACAAGAAGTCGGTGCCTCCATCTCTAGTGGGTTTTTGAGGAATGCTTGCGGGTTGGTGCATCCTGCAAGTTGGTGCTTGCAAAAAATACATGAATTTGGTGCTTCACATGGTGCTTCTGGTAAGATGACAAGGTGTCTACAAAAGGAGGGAGTTGGTGCTTCTTGCTAGTGGGTGATAGCAAATAATCAAATGGATTTTGTGCTTCCTATGAGTGGTGGCTCACAAACAAGTTGATGTAATAGAATAGGTATTATTATTACATCAAATGACAAACAATATTTGGTGGTTTTTCTACCAGAAGGGTTTCCATGTTAAAACTCAGTGTTCATGTGTATGTTTCTCATGGTGTATGTGTTTATGTATTGATTTTATGTTGCTGCCACATGATATGTTGTTGATGTTAGTATGGATGGTTTCCAAGAGTGAATGTTAAATATAAATTGGCAGAAAAGTTTAAATTAGCCTTAATATTGATTCACCCCCCCCCCCCCCCTCTTCTCAGTATTAGCATTGTTTCCAACAATTGGTATCAAACTCAAGTTCCTTTAGGAACAACTTAACCACTCGAAGGTGGATCAAAGGGAAATAATGGCTAATCAAGTTTGGCGAACAACAAAAGGTGTTCCAATTTGAAATGGATCAAACTATGAGCTCTAGAAGATTAGAATGGAAGCCTATTTAATGGCTTTAGATGCCGATGTATGGTGGTCCATAGTGAATGGAGAAAATAATGAGCTTAATGAAGATGCCAAAAGGATCACCATGAAAGGGATATCGAAGCCAAATGTTGATAGAGTAGGGCATTGTGAGACAACAAAGGAAATGCTAGACAAATTGCAATGCCTACATGGAGGAGAAAGCCAAACAACAACATAGGAAGTTAATGAACCTTGTTGCTCAAGAAGTGAGCCTGAATCTATGAAGGCTACAGGTAATGGGAAGAAGAGAAGGAAGAAGTCAAAGAAAGCATTCCTGAAAAGAGATGCCAATAATATTGAAGAATTTCTTTCTAACTTGCAAGTTGTTGCTCATCACTCTCGAGATGATGATGGAGTATCAGGAGGTAAGCTACTACTCAGTGATAAATGCATTAAGATAGGTCATTTATCTTCTATATTTTAATATGAATTTTTAAGAGAAATATATACATGTTCATATATTTTAGTAAGGAAGATAAACCTACTTAGTAGTAGTAGGATATGAGGGATTTTCTCAAGAAGAATAGAGTATATCCATAGAAGAGAATAAGAGCATCCTTGGGAGTGAGGAAGATGAGATACTTCTTAAACCCATGGAAGATCCCATGGTCACAGAGATGATTCTAGATCTTAGTGTGGCTCAACTAGCACCTATGATAGTGAAGAGAAGGATTTGGATGAGAGGATATACTTTAGGAAGAAGTTGATCTTTGATCTAAAAGAGATCAAGGATCCACTATAGGCTAATCTGAGCTTGAACTTGAGAACGATAATCTGAGCTATTGTTTTTCTTGCAATAATTTTGGACATAAAACCATGGAGTGTAGATGATATGCAAGAGAATAGAGTGTGTGGAGAAATAGCAGAAGAAAGCATGTTGGTAGTAGAAGAGGCTTTGATAGGAGTGCTACTGAGAATAGAAATACTTTTTTCCCACTCCTATATCAAGTCCTTTGATATAATTGTGGAAATCTTGGACACAAGATAGAAAGATGTAGATATGAGAAGAAAGAGAATGCCTCTCACCATATGCATGCAAGTGTAGAAAATTGAGATTTGAAGAAAAAAGAAACAACAAAGAATAATAATATGAGTTTGTCTTCAGTTTTCTGTGCCAAAAGAGCAAGCTAAAAGTAGGAGGAAGAAATCAAAAGAAAACTAGGAAGAATGATCATCTTACCATTGTAGTGGACCCCTCTGTAAGGAAGAAAGGAAACAATAAGATTTGAGTGAATAAAGATAAATGAAAGGAATAGTGTCCTCTAGCGCTATGAAACGAAGAGAAAACTGAAACAATGGAAAAGAAAAAGATGGAAGGTAATGCTCCTATTAGGGCTCAACCAAAGAAGGTTTGGATGAAGAAGGAGGATGATCTGCTCAAAGGGAGTAGATACTCTATTTATCTTCACTAAAGGAAGAGAATGGTCTCATGGGAGGCCAAATAAGTCATATGTAGGCATAATAAAGTTTATACAAAGTAATGCATCTAAACATTGGAGGTATGACCGAGTCCTTGTGTTGATTATAAGAATAAATTGGTTTATTTTGAATGTATCAATATTTAAAGAAAGAGGAGGTTGCAGTTAACTTGGTTTCAGGGGGGGTAAACAACAAAACTTTTATGTTGTGGGAAGAAGAGGCATCATAGTAGAAGTGTGGAATGAAAAAAGGCCCACAGTTAAGATAGGTCCACAGGATCAGTCCCCACGCACTACAAGATGGAAGATGCAAAGAGATCAGAAATGCAAGAGACAATTGGCCTAGGGGGAGTTACTTCGTTAAGTAGTAGCAGGAAACAATTTTCAACCTCAGGAAGAAAGATTGTGTAGGAAATGAAAGGTTTTCATCTTGGGTGAAATACCCTCATTTCGTTTAAGTTGTGAATTTTATTTTTCCTAGCAATCTTGTGTTCAGGAAACATAATGGATACAATATTTGAATGTTCCTTATCCTTCAATTGGTATCACTATAGAAATTGGTGGTATGGGTTTGTATGGAGCAACCTTTTGTGCAAATGGGAATTTATTTTGTAGAAGAAGCTATTAGATTTTTCCTAGTACTTTTCCCAATTTGTATCAACCTTTTGGTGCAATTGGTGTTAGTTAAGCAACAGTCCCTCTTTGAAGTAGCATGATTTAAGGGGGATCAGAGTTGGTTATTGAAGATTCTCAGGAGAAGTGAGCACAATCCTAGGAGCAAGAGTAATGGTGGAAGGCAAGCTTAAATGCATCATTTAATGGTTGGTTCTTTCATGTAATGCCAATACCATGAGTAGTTTTAATTGGTATCAGTTTCCTTTTACTCATAAAAAAGGTGTATTGGTAGAAATAGTACTCAGCCAGCAGCAATAAGGTGAATTGAACTAGAGGATTATCAAGGAGGAGGAAGTACATGTTCAGGGGGAACACATCACATACATCTAGTTCCTAGAGCAATAGCAGAAATGTCAAGGAGATACAAAGAACATATCAGCCTTGAAGGAGAGGTATGCATAGAAGAAGCACTCCAACATATTGACCCTCATTTGTTAATTGAGAGAGGGATAAGAAGAAACTTGTACCCCTTTTCCATTGGTGTCAAAGGGGGAGAGAAACTCATTGGAGAGTAAGTTGTGATGGCCTATGCAGAGGAGAGAATGTCATTGGTGGATAGGACAAGGAGAAGTGTGGAAGCAACATGAGGATTGACCATCAATATAGAAGAGGTGATGAGGTGTTTCCATCAATGCCAAAGGGAAATATTGTTGGTCAGTTGGCATTGCTTGGATGGCTAGTGGCAACAAGTGTGCTGGAATTAATGTAAAAAATCATGTTAGGAAATATGTTGGATAGTTGGCATGCTATGATGTCTAATGGAAAAATTTGTGTTGGAATTTATGTTAACCAGATGAGCAGTAAGGATAGTGGTAGAGGATGGTAGAATTAATGTGTTTGATGTGTCAAGCTCAGGGGGAGTCTCATGGTTGTTGCAGTCTATTATAGAGAATCATCATAGTAGCGGGATTATTGGAGAATCCATAAAATGATGACTATGATAGTTGGGAGTCCCATGCTTTGAAGGTGATTATGCCTCAAGAGTTCAAATCAGATACTCTTGGAGATGGTGGATAGAGCTCAGAAAAATATTTCCAGTGGTATGTGAAAGTTTGAAAATGGCCTCTTGTTTTAAGAGATAAATCCAGTCAAAGTTGAGGTGCCCCAAAGTTAAATGTGGCCTTGGGTCAAATTGGTGACCAATTTTGGTAGTGGTCAGAGTTGGAAAAATTGCTAATGGAACTGCTAAATGAAGTATCAAGCAGATGAGGGCAAAAAATAGAGTAGCAAAATCCTTTTTTATTGGCTCAGAATGAGCCCACCTGACGAAGTTACCCTGATGGATGCATTCGATAGTTTGTAAAGGGAACAAAGGTTAAATCACCAGGATGAAATTGAGTGGGTTGACGAGGAGTGCCAACAGAGTAGAAAAAGCCTTTTTATTGGCTTAGGTGGAGCCCATTTGGTGGAGTTACTCCAGTAGATGTACCCCGCCACTTTGTAAAGGGCAAACATGATTAAGCATTGGGATATAAGTTGCAGTTCCACAAAGGAAATCATGAACCAATAAGGATTTCAACAGGAGGCCCCCTCTCCAATAACATAGCTTGCTGAGGGCAAGCCCAGAAAAATGTTTGGGGAGCACAAGGTTAAGTGTGAGTAGCTAGATGTTGGTCCACACAACAACGTTCAAAAATCCCTATAGATGGAAGTCTTTTTAGGCCTCGAGGCATCGGGAGGTGGTTTCCCAAACCATCGATCACGCAAATCAATAGTGGAGGATCAACCCAAGACCACTCTCCTTAATACTATAAAAACCAATGTAGTGGTGTCGAGGTCGGTTTCTTGGACCTAGAGGTATAACAAAGTGGCATAAAATGGGGTGTAATCATGGTGGAAAAATAAAAGAAATAGACAAGTGCTAATTAAAGTTTTAACAAAGGAAATTGGTGCAAAACCAAGGGATGAAAGATATTTTCTCTCTCCTCTCTAATATGGACAGGTGGTAGTATTTGATTGGCTTTCAAGAGATGATGGTGGTAGATGGCGTCAACACGACGTAGATATACAAGGGACATGTGGTAGAAAGATTCAACATTTTTGGGTGGTATAATGGGCCAAATCCGGGTGACAAGTGTCACCACTCAAGAGCCACCTTGTGGTATTGATGACATAAGAATGAAATCATCCTAGAAGAGCTACCCTAGAAGGATTAGGAAGATGCACATATAGGTTGTGTTATGTAAGAGGCATCGGGAAAATGTGGCAGCTGACTCATCCTGACTGTGTTTTAATTGGTGGGCAAGTGCAATTGTGGTCCCATCGAGACATGTCATCCTAAAGGTATGGATCCCATAAGTTTAATAAGGAAGCATAAAAGGAATGTGCTAGGAAGTAAGCGTTGGGACGTGTCAATTAGACAACTCATCATGGCAAGGCCTTTGATTGGCTAGTGAAAGCGTAGGGAGGACCCCACAGGACAATTAAGATTGGTAAGAGGAGCCCAGAAGTTTACAAAGGAGGCATGAATGATACTGTCAGTTTAGAGATCTACAGGCTAAGTGCTAGAATAGGGTTACATGCAGAAAATGGGACCACGGGTGTGAATAAGGTGATGAAGCAAATAAGTCCTCAAGGTTATACCTCAAAAAGGTGCCTAGGTCTTAGTTTTGTAATGATTTCATGTGTTATTGCAAGCATGGGCCTTTAAGCCAAATACAAAAGGGGCACCAGGAGGATTAGGCAAGAGGCTAAGTGCCAACATGACTGGGGCTATAATTAATAAGGGTTTCATATTTATATTCGACAACATTTTGGCACATTGGGCCAATCTTGGCACTTGTGCCATATTTGGAGTACTTCTATAGAATGGTTAACATGAATTGAATGGGTCAATAGTTGTGACTTGAGAATTCAAGTCAATGCAATTGCCGAGAGCTTTGGTTCAAGAAAACTAGGACCACAACATGCAGGAGTAAATTAATGGAGCCTAATGAGAAACAAAATTAGTCATACTTGAGTGCCCCTCACACGAGGAAGAATCAAATGAGAAACAGAATTGGAATGGAGAATGTTGTGTGTGCAGACAAAGTTTAATGGAATAAATCCTTGAGCTTGTAGTTTGACTAAGAACATTTATGTTCCCATTTCTTGAATTAATTGAGTTGTCGTGTATGAGAACATAAGTGAATGCAGTATGGGAAACCATGCATTGAGTACACTTGGGTAGTATGGAGGAAAACATAGACAAAATCAACTAGTGTGCAATAGAGGAACAATACTCATGATTGCAATTGAGAAATAGAGAGAATGCAACATAATTGAGAGAGATATGTGGAGAGCTCTGTGTGAGAATTTTTTAGAAGAGGCCAAGTGTTCTTGTGTTGCAGTGAGAGAGGATGATAGTTCGTGAGAAAAAGTAGAGGGACAAGAGAAGAGAGCTCAGTGTGAGAGAGTCTTCTCAGTGTGAGAGTCTGTTACTACAGAGTGGATAGAGTGAAGTGAGGGTTGTGAATTAGTGAACATTGTTGAGCAGAATAGTGGGCTACTACAAAGTGATTAGAGGACAAGGAATGGTGTGTGGGACAAAGGTAGAGGTGAAAAAGGAGTTAAAATCAGGCAGAGTGGCTTCAAAATGCATAGAACATTAGTTCATTATTGAGTGTGGGTTGGAGCCTACATACAAGAAGTTTGTTCCTCCATATCTAGTGGGCGTATGAGGAAGGCTTGGGGGTTGGTTCCTTATATAAGTTGGTGCTTGCATAAATCCAAGGAGATGCAAGTTGGTGCTTGCAACAAATCCATGAATTTTTTGCTTCACATGGTGCTTCTGATAAGCTGATCAAGTGTCTACAAAAGGAGGGAGTTGGTGCTTCTTTCTAGTGGATGCTAGAAAAAAATCAAAGGGATTTGGTGCTTCCTCTAAGTGGTGGCTCACAAAAAAATTGATGTAATAGAGTAGGTGTTATTATTACATCTAATAATAAACAAGATTTGGTGTATTTTCTACCAGAATGGTTTCCACATTAAACCTCTGTGTTCATGTGTATGTTTCTCATGGTGTATGTGTTTATCTATTGATTTTATGTTGCAACCACATGATATGTTGTTGAATTTAGTATGGATGGTTGCCAAGGGTTTATGTTAAATATAAATTGGTAGAAAAGTTTAACTTAGACTTAATACTGATTCACACACCCACCCCCCACATTATTAACATTATTTCCAACAATCATTTCCAGACATGCATGAGGAAAATTCTCTAGTTTAGGTTACTCATGAAATTTTTCCATCCTATCCATCCTTACATGTGCATTTAGAAGAACTTTATGACTTGGGTAATCTGTTTGTTGAGGTTTTAAAATACGATCAAATAAGTGATGTGATTGGGTATCGTCATGATAGTAATGATCTTGTTGGAATTGTCAGTAGTAGTTGTCCACGCACCACGCATGATCTAATTCAATCTTCAAAATGTAATTCTACAATCCTTGAAAGTTCCAAGACTTGTAAGGAAGTTTAGGCACTTCAACTCTCATTCATGGTTATGTCATGGTCTCACAAAATTGGTGAGATCCTCAAACTAAGTCAAATATGTATTTTCTCACAAAATTTTTTTCTTTGCATGGTTTCACTAAATGAAAATTCATTCTTGGAATATTTTCAATATTTTGGAGATATACCTTTTAACTTTCAAGATTCAGTTTCTGATCGAATTGAGGATTCTATTTTAGTTGGTTCATCTCCATGAAAATATCTTGTATCAAACTCAAGTTTGGAGTGTATGCCTTTCATGGATTTACAAATATATGAGGTTGATCATTTCAAAGATTATCATTGGCCGAAGGATTCATACCTATTAGATACAATTGAAAATAGTCAGCTCCTAGTTTTCCTTGTGAATGCTATAATGATAATCATTTGCTTCATGGTATCAGATACCCTCTTGAGTTTTAGTGAATGATTGAGTCATTTGGTTAATCAATCTTCCCCTTTTAACCCATTACATCCTGAATGGTTTAATTTTTTTGCCATACTAGTAATCATTTTCAATGCTTTCGATGATTGTGATGTTGTTTTAGTTTATAACTAGTTACCAGCACAAGGGCTTCACTGTGGGAGTAATACCATTCTGTGTGGGTTCATATTGAAGGATATATATTGAGGAAAAAATGGCATAATATATTAGGGGATATATAGGTGGTAAGCGGTTTTTATATTGGTGGGTATAAAAGATTGAGCTCAAAGTTAATGAAAAATATAAAGGGGTATAAAAAATGTTAATGAAAAAATGGATACCTACAATATCTTGTGGAAGTAAGGGTTATCTAAATTTGAAAGGTGTATTTGGTTTGTATTGGTATTGGGTTAAATATTTTTACACGTATTTCCAATATGTAGTCAAACTAGGGGTATTGTTTAATATACCATGAATGCATGTGATAGGTTAGAGGTTCATTGAGTAAATCTCCCATGGTTACAAGGAAATGGGTGGTCACTTTTAACATGTGAGGAATATTATTCTATTGTTCAAAGTATTTTCAAATCTATTCAAACTTATCTATCTCTATTATCCACTAACCAAGAATCTTATGCCTCAATCTCTCCATTTGATCATAATTTCAGTCCTAACAACTATCATTTCGCTATTCATTTTCCCACTAGTGTATCTAATGATGGTTGTTTTACATTAATTGATATTTAAGGTTTATCATCTCACTATTTAGATACTTGTCAAGCATTTGAGGCACTTTAGCCTTTTTCTAATGGTTATTTGAGGTTCTTACAGTCTTGACAAGTCTTATGAATATGATCAAATTCAATATCCCACACACGATTCTCACTTCGACTCCATGCTGTTAATTGAAAAATTATCTTCTCAAGCATTTCAGATTTTTCAAGAGGATGGTTTTGAATTCTATGATCCAATCTATGGTTGCATGGAATCATCTTAGCAACCCATTTTCTAATAATAAGTACCGATTTTTCTTAATGTCTACTAAGGAGGACAACACAAATGTAAGTGCATTCACAAGAAGTTTTCGAGGTTTGTTTGATTGTTGTTTTAATCGAAAAGGTAAGTTGGAAATTTGGTTAAATTTAGCTACATGATACATCTTTCTACCTATCGGCAAGACCTTCAATCTTTTGTGCAAGTTATTCAAGTTCTTATCTTTTCTTTTGAACATGGTTTTATATCAGTTGTAATTTCCCATATCTTTGTGATTGTATGTTGGGAATAAATTTGATGGCTACATTGGAAATTTAATTAAGCTTAGCCCTCACCTTCTAGTTGGTTAGGTTAGGAGTAGGTATAGTTTCATTCTAGTTTCCCTTTCACACTCATCCTACATTTTCTCTTCTCTAGTCTTTCTTTTGTTTTCTTACTTTTATCTCGTATGTTTCTTTCTGGTTCAGTCTCCATTAGGTTTTTTCTTTTAATATTGTTTCATTGTTTTATCATGTATTTTTTAATAATACTCTACATGAAATATGTTCTTGTTTTGCTCAAAAGAAAATGTGGTGAAGCTTAAAAGGGATTTATGATGATGAACAATGCTTGGCTAATTTGTTACCCTCTTATCTATTTTAGTTTACATGAATTTTGAATTCAATGATGTCTAAATAGAAAATATGATCCATTCGAGAAAAAATCCTTTGGTCAAACTAAAAATATCGTATATGTTCTAGGATCCACATTCCTCAACTCGAGATTGTAATCGAATAGTGTTTTTCATGTTGATCCAATCAAAAAGAGAAGGGAAAGGGGAAAATAAATAGTTAACAAATCAATATTAGAGGTACAACATCATGTAACAACCTCTCCTACTCTCAATAAGTCAGAATCCCTCTTCCGCCCTCATAAAATAATAAGTGCCTTGAAACATTTAACTAGTAAATATATAATATGAAAGGCTTCATGTGTAGAGAAGTGAAGTATGTAACTTTGTTAGGGTACTTAACAGGCTCACTAGCAGCAAAGCGATGCTTATGTTCCTATAGTGACTTCACCAGGGTACTGAATAGGCCTGCTAGCACCGAAGCAACATCAAATATGAAAACTAAAACTCTGATCATCTTAAACTCACAAATATCTATTATCCTTCTCCTAGATCAAAACAATTGTGACACAAAAGTTTTTGTGAATGTGTTTAACTGAGGAAAGGAATATAGGAGACTAT
The DNA here is from genome assembly GCA_031772625.1 of Pinus tabuliformis. Lineage (NCBI taxonomy): Eukaryota > Viridiplantae > Streptophyta > Pinopsida > Pinales > Pinaceae > Pinus > Pinus tabuliformis. Next base: position 924,043,253 of record CM062809.1, on the reverse strand, counting down.
ATCTATAACTGAGTTAAATGGGGAAGCCAAGTTAATCCACACAATGAATCAATACTTCTTGAAAGAATGAGACCTTGAACTTAAAGGGTAACATGTAAGAAAAGAAGTTGGAGTTCTACCAATGAGTCACCAAGTGTTGTTGTTGCGACAAGAACCCTCCAAAATTTTGCCGACACTTGAATTTTGGAGCCTACTGAGGATCTTACGATTTGTCATTCCATGGTCACTTCAGGGTTGGTTGATGCTATTTTAAGTGTTTAAGCATTCTTCTCATATTGTAATTTTCAAATTCACTTGCTCACGCATGGTCACCCTTTAATGAATTCACAAGTGCACCTATCTTTTGCAAGCTTAAGATAGGTATTGTGCAGTTCTTAAGAGTAAGGCTTGTGCAGTCTCTAGAAATAGAGCTTGCACAATGCTCAGTTATAGTGTTTGTGTAGTGACTATTGATAGTGACTGTGCAGTCCATAATGATAGTGCATTGTGAAACCTATGCTGATAGCTGGTGCACCATATCTCTCGACCGTCTCTCTCTCACTTCAGTTGCAATTTTATTGTTATTTCAATGAGTTTTCTCAGTTGTCGCTTTTGTGCAACTTTTCTTTCATAAGTGTCTCTTTCACATTTGTGGCTCTGTTTTTTGCTTTCTTTCACTTTAACAAGTTACATTTTCACTTTATATTTTCTCAAGCATGTGTTTCTTTCACTTTCTTTACCTTTTGTAAGTGTCATTTTCACTAAATTTTCATACTATCGTAAGTGTTGCTTCTAATAATTTCCATTCTTGTATGTGTCACACCATTACACATCACAAGAGGAAAATCTAGTGTACTCTTCCACATTTTATGGTCCTACTTATCATAAGAATATGTGATAGATATTTCCTACATCTTAGCACACTTTTTGGTCGCATTCAACCCATGTGTCACAACTTATATTCTAAGTGTCACAATGTGATGTTTCAATTGTCACACTTGGAAATAAGTGTCACTTTGTTTTTGTTTCAAGGTGTGACTATTGTTCACGAGTCTTTTGTATTCCCCTAACTTGTACTAATGGAATTCATGTGTGTGATGTAGGTTTGAGTCTCATTCATATGCTTTTATCTCTCTCACTCTAATGACCCCACACATAGTCATGTTGAAGCTCTTCTTGGCCCTCCTACCAAGTGCAAGTTATGAAAGAATTAATTTCTCACTAGATGATGAGAATTGCCTACTCATGAGCTTCATTGATGAGATATTTCCCTCCCAAACGTGTGCATTGAGTCTTCCCCAAGGGTAGCTCCTATTATTGCACATTGAGAGGCCTTAAAGCATGGTCACCTAACCCTTGTTCCTTGTATAGACTCACTACACTGAATTTTGATCACCTATGCCTTACATAGAACATAGATCACTTCTAGCTAACAACAAGGACCTATTCCGTACCATTTTAAACAAATATTGTGTAATACAAAGGCCCAATTCCCTTAATAATGTAGTGAGAACCCTCCTTACAAAGTAACTTTATCTTTTGTCACTTTCCTTCACCAAATGAGGAATATCCTCTTCTAGTGAGAATTACTAATCATAGGTCGCATTTCTAGTTGATATTCAACCAACTATAGAAGTGAGCTATACCAGTATAGGATCTTGCCCCTCAAGCACTGCACATATTGTAGTTACAATGCCTAGTCTTGCCTTCTTTGATGACTGGAACCCATAATTACACCATGCCTTGTTGTGCTTTCCTTCCTATTGCATATCAAAGTTCTAATGGATAGTACAACCTCTCCTAAATCACTGATGAAGAAAAGTGTTCTCTTCCTAAAGTCTACATCTCAGTCATAGCGCATGTTGCAATTTTAGTCAATAGGCCATCAATGCCTATCCATTAGAATCCCTCATTCTGTAGTAACTACATCCTGGCCTACCTCCCTTATGCATTTCACCATTCTAGTCCATAGTTAGGGCCTCCCTCAGTCACTGTGAAGCTCAACTATACTATAATTGTCTCCTTCTCCCTTGAGCCTCACACACTGTGCAGTTTTAGTTAACAAGCTCTTCACACTGTCTCTTGCACTTTCCCACTATGATGGATGCTAAAGAGCCCCTACTTATAGCACATGTAATAGTTCTAGTGAATATTGGCTCCTTTCATAGCCACTACTGATCTCAATTAAGCAATTCTCAACAAGCCCTTCCTCCTTAGTTCTTGCATAAGCCCATCATAATCAACTTCTTCTATGAGCAAGGTAGACATAGGATATATGATTTCAAGACTGGTTTTTTCCTTGTCATGAGTGATATTCATTGGTAGGCATAACATACCATCATGACAAGGTGATGCTCAAGAAATATGCTAAGGAGATGAAACAAATATTCACTTGTAGAGAAGAAGCACAAAGAGGAACCATCATGGAGACATGGAGAGATCCTAGACCAAGACATAATGAAGACATTTCATGATGGCTCAGAATACTCCAATACTGATCCATGACCCTTTGGAGGGTGAATATGAAGTACATATTAGATCCATCATGCAAGACATAGCAAAAAAGAGAAGAACTTGGCATGGCCACATCATCATTAAATTCTGTGTCATCAATGCCAAGTTATGGCTTGGACAAGTCTCATCACAATGTCATATGCACCAATGTGTCTCACCACATGATGTGGGATGTAATTATGTATTATCAAAAGAAAATGAAAAAATTTAAAAATGTGGAATTCCAAGAGTCACTTGTGGAATATGAAAAGTCATACATGGACCAAAGAGTCAATAGAAGCTCAAAGGTCATTTAGGAGTCCAAGAATCATGAGGGTAGCTCAAGAGTCATAGATGATATGAATAGTAATTCCTCTTCTAATTAAAGAAACCTCATAACTCAATGAAAGGGCTTTTGGAGTCACAGACATTGGAGAGTTAGCTTTGGCTTCTATAGCTTGGCAGAGGAGAGAAGATCATTCATTGGAGAAGTAATAAGTGACCTAATGTTCCACTACTAGAGCTAGTTTCTCACCATTGAAAATGTGTACTTATATCTTTCACTTAAAAATGAGAAGCTCACTGATCCAACATACTTTCATGCATGTATCATGAATATTGTATGACAATTCTTTGGATGTTAGTAGTATATGTTATGTTCATATGTACTTAAAAAATTGAACTACTTCATTGGCTTTGGTGCTTATCTTATTGAATGTGTGTTGTATTTCCTTTAATGATCATTGTGTCTATGTGAAATTTTTCTCTAGATAACTAAAAAATATTTCCCTTCTCTCATGTGCCTCTCTTAGGATAGTACTATTACTTTCCTTCTAGAGACTCATTCTTGTCTTCCCTCTCATGAAAGTATCCTCTTACACTTCAATTTATGTTTCACAGTGTCAAATTACTTGCATATTTAAAGGATATGTGTGTAATGTCTTATGTTATTCATTGTGTCTCAGTCATACCTTGAGTTACGGTGGTTGGGATGATACTCTAAATGGGGTTTCTGCTTCAAATAGTGTGAGGTCTAATTGGGACTTCACACCGGGGAGACCCCCTATATGTTGGTGGTATCTATAACAATCAATGAAACTCAAATTAACTAAGAGATATAAATTTACTAGAAACAAAAAAAACATATAAACAAAATTTTTATCCTTGAAAAAAACCCCAATATGGGGCAAAAACTAGCTAATAAAATATTCTACTAATGCTTCTTGGCCAAACCCATAAAGGTTGGCCAAGTGTGGCTTCACCACTGAAATCCCTAGAACCCTTATAATGGAGTGCTTCCAATCCCTTTAAAGGTTTAATTAAATGTAATCAATGTGCAAGAAACCATGGGAAACCAAAACCATGTGCTAGAAAACCTCCCTTATTGATGGAGCAACTTTAACTCTGTAACTAAGTCAAATTTACCTAATAATCCCTACTTAAAACTTGATTTCGATTTCCCTTAACCAAATCTAGTAAAATCGGTCAAGTGAGTCAACAATACTCGCTTCTAGGCCCTAGCCCCCTCAAATGTGATTACTAGGGTATCTGGAAATTTGACATGCCCCCTTATCACCTAGGTCTAACTCAATAATTTATTGGTAGTTTATCTGGTTTACACATGCCTTGCTGCGTGTTATAGCCATATGCCCACTTACATATAAAAAAAATTCAAATCCATTATAATATTTATTATTACTATTATTTTTCTTATTTGCAATAAAGAACCAACATGTCTCTCTCCTACATGTCACACAGTTCACAATTGAAAATATACAATATGAAGCAAACAAACCATGATAAATCATCTCATTGAGTAATTTTGTCAAACACTTTGTGTCCTCCCTTACATAAATATAGTCTTAGTAGTAGGCTTGGCATAGGTTTTCTTATACTTATCCTTACACATATACATGGATCTTGTTGTTATATTCAAGACCCTATTCAACTTGCATAGTCCATAGATTGTAACATGAATCTTTTCTTTCTCCCCTTCACTTGTCTTTCCTGAAATGCCACCAATTTCATTCATGGTGCCACACATAAAAATCAAAGTTAATTCATGGTAGTTCGCCTCAACCCTAGAACCTTCTTCCCCCATTTTTCCCACTCAAACCATAAACCCTAGGCTTCTTATGAGTTTTATTATTGAATAAACCTTCACCTTCGATACCATGTTAAATTATCGAGAAAAATTAACCAAGGGAGCTAAATTTTCTAGGAACAAAAAAAGCACATAAACAAAATGTTTATCCTAGAAAAATCCCCAATCTAGCAGGAAAACCAACTAACGTAATATTTTATTAGTGTCCCATGGCTAAACCTAGCTAAGCCAACTAAGGGCACCTTCATTCGTCACATCTGTGGCACAATTGTAATGGAATGTTTCCAAGCCTTTTAAATGTTTCATTACATGCAATTCATTGGCACAAAAAAAATGAGAAACCAAAATCATGTGACTGAAACCACCAATTTTGATCAAGTAACTCTTTCTCCAAGTCAAGTTTATGTAACACTTGTAACAATCTAGGAAAATGCAAATCTCCTTGTCCTAAAAATGGGAAGTGGAGGGGGCTCACCTATACACCAAATTAAGACTAAAAACATTCACACAACCCCAAGTTGTTGCACAAAATTTGAAACCCAAGTTCTCCACCTTCAACTTGTAGACCATAATGCCATAATCCCACCTTGATGAGTGAGATTTCCAATCAAAAGTTCAAATGTATGCAAAGTAGAGATCATGTCTTAGGTCTCTTCTCATTATTCACCCCACCATACAATTGTTTTTTCCATCTTGTGTGACATGTGATAATACTTAATGTCAATGAATTTGATTTCTTCTTGTTTTGATGCTAATAAATATCAATTGGATGATGTTCAACACCATTTTTCTTATAACAACTGATCCAATTTTTTTGTGAATATATTCTTAAACAAAAATCTTTAATACATGACCTTTAAATAACACTAAAATTTGCATGTGAACATGAGCAAGAACTTACGTTAAATAATTCTTCATCAAAACATTAACACATTCAAAGAGGACAATAATCAACAAATAATCATGACAAAAGGCTTGATAATGGGGTTCACCCTAGGGGAAGGGGCTACATCTTTGGATTTATTTGGAACTAGGAATCCCTTTATTAATTCTGAGGTAATCTCCTTCTTAGAAAAATGGCTGAAAACATCTCACCATATGTGGATCATGCTCCATAAAGAGTTTCCTTCTCCTACACAAAAGGGCTTAAGGCACTCACATAAAATACATTTCATAGCACTAGAAGGCTACATTTTCCCTCAATACAAGCTCCCACAAGGGCTTGCCTCAATGAACCTCTAACATAGCACGTGTGTTCATGGCATACTAAACAATACCCTTAAATTGACTACATATTGGAAAATACCACTAAAAATCACATTATGTATCCCTCTACCAATATGAACCCTGAATACACCTTCCATTTTTGAAAAACCCTACTTTATGTAAATATTGCAGGTATCCATTTTTTCATTAACATTTTTTACACCCCTTTATATTTTTCCATTAACTTTGAGATCCATTTTTTATAATTTCCAATATAAAAACCCTTTACCCCCTATTATATGCTCAATATATTATGTCATTTTTTCCTCAACATATATCTTGTAGTGTGAATGCACTTGGTATGGTATTGCTCCCCTAGTGAAGGCCCCATGCAAGCTCCAAGCTTCAAGCTCTTAAAAATATCCTCCAAAAGTTTCCTCAAAAGCTCACACAAGAGATTTAAATATTTTTTATTTGTAAACTGTCGTGGATATTCCACATGGATAATTCGTCACAACAAATCTAATAATAATATATTAAAATACTCAATTTTTACACTATTATAGTTTTATTTAATTTCTAGATCTGTAGATTTTACTGTAATTAGTGCATGCATGCAAATGGAAATTATGTAGAAAGTAGAGAATGACAAGATAATATCACACACACATAAGGCAAAATATATTCTCTTTGGGAAACCCTTTTGTGAGAAAACCTAACTGGAAGGTGAGGCCACTTCACTCTCTTTCTCTGTCTGGAAGTATGACTGCAAGTACAAAGAAGTAATGCTTGTGGCCTGTGGGATGCTATAGTGAAAATATCCTCTTTGTGTGATCTACCTCCTATCTCTCTTGGTTATATTTGCTCAACGACAATGTTTTACCCACAAAAAACATCGTTTGATGCCTAAAAACGCTCCTGGAAGGTTTCAGACCCTGTTTCACCAAACTGTGTCCCATCGGTAAAAATAATCTCGTGAGTTGATTCCTACACTTTTTCCACTCCAAATGCATCAATATGGATGGAAAAAAATATAATGATCCAATTCGGATCGCACCTCCCCATTTTGGGAGGATTTTTGTCCCCAAAATATTTCACTGAATGAGGTGAGGAAAGTTTTCCTCCACCTTCTCTCAGGTGTACCATTTAGCTTTGCCTCAAATTTTTCCCTTCAGCCCAATTTTCCAAAGCTCATGCTGCCCCTGTCTTGTATTTCTTGACCTCTTCTACAAAATTGTATCTTCTGTCAACTCCACCTGAGCGTCTAGTGCTAAATCCTCCACAAAAGGTAGGACTTGTTCCTATTCCTGATCTCGCATGGAAGGCTCATAGAGTTTCAAATTCTCTACATTCACAATTGAGTAAATGCACATATATAGTGGTAAACTAAGTCGATAGTAATTATCACCCACCTTTTCCAATATTTCAAAGGGACAATACCTTAGAGCCTTGATTTTCTTACCAGGGCTCTGCAGCCTCTCCTTGTTTAACTATAGCCATACTCTGTCTCCCACCTTAAATGATTTCTCTATTCTATGTTGATCATGCTTGGCCTTATACTTCTCCTGTGACTTTTGTAGTGTTTCTTGTACCTGTAGATGGATCTGCCTGATCTTCTCTATAAAAATTTTAGCCCTTAAAGCATCTCTTGTAAGATCTTCCCTCACTCCTCCTTGCTACCCATATGCAATATCCAAAGGTGAAGGTGGAAAATATCTAAAACAAGTCTCAAATGGGGACTTTCCTGTAGAAGTGTGGACTTCTATATTATAAGAATGTTGTATATATACCATATTTTCATCCCAGGTCTTTAGATTCTTCTAGTTGTATCCCCTCAGAAGTTGCACCAAAGTCCTGTTGACTACTTATGTCTACCCATTTGTTTGTGGATGGAATGTTGTAGATATCTTCAACTTTGTGTCCATATTCTCCCATAATGTAGTCTAGAATGCATTGAGAAATCTTATGTCCCTTTCTGAAATGATGCTTCTTGGTATCCCAAAGTGCACCTAGACCTGTCCAAAGAACTAGTTTGTTGCTTCTTGTCCATTGATGATCATTTTACATGGCATCAGAACACAGATCTTGCTGAACCTTTCAACTACCACTAATAGGTAGTCACATCCCTTTCTGGTTTTCAGTAAACCTCCCACAAAGTCCATGGAAATGATTTCCCAAGGATGAGTAGGTATAGGTAAGGGATGATACATACCCTGTTTCTTGTTGCTAGGCTTGGTGGTACAACAAAGCATGCATCCTCTTATGAACCTAGCTACCTTCTCTTACAGCTTGGGCCAATACACACACCTCTGCAAGTTAGCCACGATATTCTGTACACCAAAGTTCCTTGCAACCTTGGAGGTGTAAGCCTCTCTAATCAGCTGCAAACTCTCACCTTTATGAACACATAGCTTATCTAGCCTATAGAGTAACCCATCATGGAGATGGTAGTTAACGGTGTTGTCTTCATTGTGCACATGCCTCTAACTCTGCAATTGACGATACACCTCCTTGAAGTCCTCATCTTCTGAATATGCCTCTTTGTATGCATCATGGGTGAATGTCTCCATTTGCATAAGAGTCCCAAAGATGTAATCTTTAATGTGGGTGGCCTTGAAATCAAATCGTCCAACTTGTTTTTGCTACCCTTCTTATACTTGGTCACCAAATGAAACTATTGTAGAAAAACCCATATACTTGTAATGCTTGGTCTATTGTAGCTTACTTTGGGTTTGCAAATACTCTAACAGTTGGTGATCTATGTGGATGATTGTCTCCTTTCCCATTAGATAGTGCTTCCACTTCTTCACATATTGCACCATGGCATAGAGCTCCTTATCATAGGTAGGGTAATTAATAACTTCCCCATGAAATACTTCTTAATGGTAGCAAATGGGCCTTCCTCCTTGCATCAAGATAAATCCCATAACATACCCACTCCCATCTATCTCCACTTCAAAGGGTCGTTGCAAGTTTGGTAATGCCAAAACTGGTGCTTGAATGATCTTCTTCTTTAGCTCCTTGAAAGCTTTCTGTTGACCTTTTCCCCACTGGAAAATATTGTCACTTTTTGTTATGAAGTGGAGTGGTGCTACTACCGCTAAAAATGATTCTATGAATTTCCATAGGTACTGTTCTACCATAATGAAACTCCTCACCTCAGGAAACATTAGTAGGCACTGGCCATTTCATGATGGCCTCCATAATGGAAGTATCAATCTTCAACTCTCCTCCATCGATCACATACCCCATATACACTAAATATTGCTGCGCAAACTCACACTTCTTGAGATTTTAGTAGTTGTTGCTTCTTCAATATTTCTAGCACCTACGTAAAATGTGAAATATGCTCCTCCCAAGTAGCACTATATACTAGTATATCATCTAGATAGACAATAACAAATGAATCTATAAAAGGGCCTAATATATCATTAATTAGTCTCATAGATGTAGCTAGTGCATTACATAGGCCAAGTCGCATAACTAACCACTCATACAAAACTTGCATGTTTTTGAAGGCATTCTTCCATGTACCTTCTTCATTGACTCGAACTTGGTGATATCCAAACTTCAAGACTAGCTTGATGAAATACTTTTCTTGCTGCAATTGATTTAGCAGATCATCTATCCTTGGTAAGGGGTATCTATTCTTAAGCATCATTTTATTCAACGCCCTATAATCTGTAGACATCCACCAAGTCCCATCCTTATTTGACACAATGATGATGGGTTACCCACATGATGTACTCGATCAAATGACACCCTGTTTCAGTAGCTCCTACAACTGTTTCTTCACCTCACTTGCTTCTATAATAGACTATCCATATAACCCAATATTTGACAACGAGGAGTCTGGAAATAGCTGGATCTCATGCTCCACTTCTCTCTTAGGTGGTAACCCTTTAGGTTCTCAAAACACATCCTTGTATGCCTCTAAAAAATCCTCCAATTGTTTTTTCTATTTCTTAGTACACCCTTTCAGGGATTCCTTGCCTCTTATTGACTCCTATTCAGACTGGCTTTCTCTTAAAGACAATAAAACATATTTCTTGCTAGAACTGATCAATTTCTTAGCTTGGTTGACACTTACTAGTGAAATTCTCAACTTTCCTTTATTCGCATTGATGATGCATGATTTTCCATCCTTGATGATCCAGTACTGGTTAGCTCTTCTCATAAATATTCCATCACACATGTACATGTATGGAATCCCAAACATGACTCCACATACATCAAGGGGAACCAAATCCATATCTACTTTATCAATAAAATCAACACTGATAAAAAATCTAGTTTTGCGTTGTTTCGCTACCTTCAACTCTACATCCTTATTTACCCATCCCATTGGATACAAGTTTGGATGATCACGAACTTCTAGCCCCAACTTCTTGACCATCTCTGCTGCAATGAGATTCACCTACGATCCTTATTCAAATAGAGCATTAGTCTTTGTCTTCTTGACTTGTATCTTTATAGGAAGAGTTTGGTCATTTATTTATCTTCCTGTTGCTGAAGGCTACTTGGATTCACCTCCTTCTGCACGGATGTACATACAATCTTCTCATCCATGTTTGAGTTTCTTTCAACTTGGTTGCTCAAATCAATGGCCATGAGATTCCTCTTCTTATTATATTTCTTCTTATTCTTAGGGTTAAGCTCTGGATGCAACTTCCAACACTTCTCCTCTATATGGCCATCAATGTTGCAGTGGTTGTAGTGGTTGCTAGGATCTTTTCAATGGTGTGTTGTGGCTATCATCTTTTAATATTTTCCCCATTTTTTCTTCTTCTTCCCCTCCTTAGAATCTTATTGTTTCTCCTTTTGCTTCGATCCACTTGATTGCTCTCTTTTCAAACCTATGTTCTCCAGGTACTGTGCTTGTACACAAGCCTCGTCCACTGATTTGGGCTTGAACAACATCACTTTCTCACACATATGGTGGTGCAGACCTCCCAAATACTTGAGGAGTACATCTAGGTTCTTTGGAGAGATACCCATAATTATAGCCATGTTACTGAATTCTATGGTGTACTCCTCCATGCTTTGGCCTGAAATTTTCCTTAAGTAATGCCACCAGATCCACTGGTCCTCCACATACCCAATGGGATAAAATTGTGACTTAATGAGGGTTTTGAAATCCTCCCACTTATTCATTGGAGATTATCCCTCCAACCTCGGGGTTTTCATGTGGATCTCCCAAAGTCAGTGCATGGCCCTCTAATTTCAGCTGGGGGAATGATATATTTTTCCCTTCCTCGATCTTATGGACACTAAAATAAAGTTCTAGTTGTTGCAACTAGTGGTTCAACTTCATAGCATCGATCTCACCATGGTACAACTTGATATCAAATTTTACTTCCATTTTGAACAAGGATTGATTGACGATACTTGAAGGAGGTTGATGTTTTTAGGGTCCTTTCTTCGAATGGTTCTCCATGTCTTCCCAATATCCCATTCCCCATTCTGATTTGTCCTATGCATTCGAACCCCCATCTTCTCCAAATATCCCCAACTTATTTCTTAGGGCCGCCACGAGGATGTTTACATTGCAATTTATATTCATGACTTGTTGTTCAAGCCATGAAAACATCACCTCTACAAGATCACAAGGTTCATTTACAGATTCATCGGTCATGATTAGGGATTTACGAATTCCGGCCCTGCCTATCTAGATCCCTGCAATCTCCACAAAATACCAAAAGAAACCCGCTCTAATACCAAATGATCTGTAAACTAACATGGATATTCTAGTGGACAGTTCGCCACAACAGATCTGATAATAATATATTAATATACTCAATTTTTACATTGTTATAGATTTATTTAATTTCTAGATTTGTAGATTTCACTGTAATTAAGCATGCATGAAAATGGAAATTATGAAAAAAATAGAGAATGGAAAAGTAATCTCACACACACATAAGACACAATATATGCTCCCTAGGAAGCCTTTTCGGGAGAAAACCTAGCTGGAAGGTGAGGTTGCTTTGCTCTCTTTTTCTGTCTGGAAATATGGCTGTAGGTACAAATAAGTAATGCTTGTGGCTCATGGGTTGGTACAATGCATAGATCCTCTCTTTGTGCTCTACCTCCTATCTCTCCTTGCTATATTTTCTTAGCTATGGAACACAATTCTATCAAAATAATGGATGGCCTCTTCCTTCTAGTGGCCTAGTTATAACACAACACGATAGCCTACTGGCGGTTAATTTTGACTACATCAACTCTTAAATAGACTTAAAAAATAGACTCTTCTAGATTATTTTACATCACAAACACGTGTCTATCCCTTTTTCCATGAATAATGGGGGCTGATGTGGCATCCTCTCAGTATATAGGTGTGAAAATAGGAAGGTCAACTTCTGAGTGGCATAACTTTTGCATACTGACTCCAATTGACATGCTTCTTGCACCATTGGAAAGGTTTATGTGTGTCGAATAACATGAAAAGGTGTTGAACAAAAATGGAAAATTTTTATCCCCCAAAAACGTCATTTGATGCCTCAAAACACTCCCAGAAGGTTTTAAACCCCATTTTACTAAACTGGGTCCTGCTGGTAAAAACAACCCTGTGAGCTGATTCCTCCACTTTTTCCACTCCAAATGCATCTACATGGATGACAAACAATATAATGATCCAATTTGGATTAAATTTTCATGATTGTGTAATCAAGGAGACTAGATCCATAAAAAGAGGATCTACAAGATTTTGGGAAGAGACAAGATCCACCAAATTAGGATCTACAACCACTCAAGGGATAAAAATGAAAGACAATCCCAACCATGTCCATGAGATTCTCAACTTCTCCTTGAGACTAGGAAACTAATTGTGAGGTGGATTCTCACACATAATTAATTTCCTTTTTACAAAAATTAATGAGAAATACATGAGCACTTTAAGCTCACATAAAGTATTAATCATTTACATTTAAATCATTTCCATACTTTTCCAAAGTTTTATGTGAGATTTTGTTGGTGTGCAAAGATAATAGCTTCTCAAGTGTAGATCCTCCTCGATTAACAATATTTCAATCTCCCATCATTTTTAATGATTTTATGCAATAAGCCATGGATATCTTTAAGGACTAGATGTAAAAAAGGTTTCAAATGTTCCTTTCAATCTCATGATATCCTCTCCAAAATTTTCCATGATAATTGATATAAATCCATTCAATTACTATCTCTAACATAACACCCAAGTGGATCCATTTTTCAATTGTTCTTTTTAGGCTCATGATAACCTTGCCCACATAGTTTCCATCCTAATTGACACATCAACTAAATTGATAACGCTAACACCAAGTCCAAGTGGATCCATATTTTAAATATAAGATACATGAGTGTAACTCAATTGTAGGTTTGGAATATTTTATAAATATAATGGACATGGGTGAAGTTAAACAATTGACTTTGCTCATATCTATCAGATTTTTGGAATATTCTAGAATCTACAATGGAGTTAAGGATGGCCATACAAGTTGGAGATTTTTTTGTTATTCATTAATTTTATCATTTTTAAGGCTGTAAAAATTGAATTCTTTATTATATTAAAAAATAATTAACTATTATATAGGTAATATATATTTTTTGTAAGTTAAAGCTGTTTGTACTATCAAAATATATCAAAGATATGTCATTGTTATAACCAATAAACTAAGGAAACCTATGTCAACTCCTCGGGATATAGGAGGATCCACCATCCATACTTCTCTACTAATCCCATAGTACAAAAATCCATCCAACTAAATTACTAATCCTAGAGTAAGAAAAGGCCAAACAAGTTAGATAATTAAAAGAAATCATAAGAGAATTCCAAATATGCTAGCAAACATAAGAAACATTAATATTTAGAGGAAGAGATGGAAGCAAGCCCCCTAGCACAAGATCTAAGAGGAGAAACAATGTCTGAATTGCAATGAAGGTTCCGTTCTACATTGGCCAACCTTGAGTTGAGATTGTCCAAGGTGAAACGTTGGGTCCTTAAAATCCTCTTGATTTCCTCTAAAGAAGAAAATAGATTATACCTTTCTGGTTGTTTGTCTTTCAAAACCATACAAAGAAGAGCCTTCATATGCCAGTGTAGAGCAACAAAATTGAGATATTCTTTTTTACGTCCCTTGGTATGACCAGGGTCCATAACCCATCATGACACCTCACCCATAATATCAAAGTCAAAATAGGACAACCTTTTCGCTCTCACCTGAGTTTCTAATTCCTTGTTTTTGTTTTGTGTCTTAAGAGGTATAGTGTTATAATAGGTCACCACTAAATCCTATGTAAAGAGTGAGTCCTCTATTGACCTTGTAGGTTGCTATCATCCCCACTCCTCTTGCATTTCATGTGTTTCTTTGGAGGCATGGCGGTCATGAGGGGATCACACTTTTGGTAATAATTATGTTGGTCAATTCTTGGAAAATGAAAAGAGTAAAATACAGACAAAACACTACTAGGAAACAGACCCGATGGGACACCAGAGCTGTCATGATATAACATGAACCAGAATAAACCACTCGAGGGAACCCCGTACTTTGACACCCTGGGGCTAGATCTACTGACTATGGAGCCCACAACTACTTGAAAATTTAAGCTAACAAAATTCCACATACCAATTAGGATGTGAGACATATGATAATTATGCCATAGTAAAAAGAAATAGGAGGGTGAAATAAAATTTAGCAACATAAACAAACTCCTGTTGAGAAACCCCTCCCACATAACAAGACTTCTCACAAACCTCTCACCCCAAGCTAGAGCAAACTCGAGACCCAATTTGCATAGAAACACCCCAACAATTAAACAAATAGGGACAGAGCTATTATAACTAGGAGAGATATTAAGAAATATAAGGTAAGCTAGAGGATTCAAAACCTTCCTTCCCAAGCCTTCATTGACAATTGGAATCCCGTGTCAGCTTCCACAACCAGTCACGAGAGCCAACAACTAGTTCTTCTCTTATCATTTGAACTTCTTTGCCCACCTCCACTTCTTTAGTGCCAACTAAAAATTACATTCCACAACTCTATTAACAATCATCCTAACCCTCAACACTCTCTCCACACGAGATCACAATCTACTTGGCCCCTGTTCCAATAGAAATTCTCCTTTTTCCAATATAAACTGCCCTCCCATCTCCACTTCTTCAGTTCCAAGTAGAAAGCACACCCCTTAATACTAAATCCATTTTTAAAGACAAATGATGATAACTTGACATAATATCCAAGAAAAGGGTCCAATAACAAGGAGTTCGGCTCCTTCACCTCTCACTTGCCCCAACCTCCAACAATTACCACCAAGACTAATGCATATTTCATCAAGCCTCCTCTTCTATTTATTGTCATTTGTGTGATTGCATGTTGTTGCATGTTAGGGATGAGCCTCACCAATGTGATTTATTTCTCTTCAGGTGGGAAAGGTGGTAGGCACACCCCCCCATGCTCAACCTCGGTACCCATGCACACCCATATCAGGGAATTAATAATTTGAAATTAAAAATAACGTGTTTTATTTATTTATTGTTTTATTGGCCCCATAATGGATGAAAAATCAAAATGAAAATTGGGATAATAGATGTTAGGTAAACTTGACTCATGAATAGAGTCAAAATTGACCAAGTCTAACAGTGGTGGTTTTGGGCACGAGTTATTGTGTACCCATGGTGTTTTTCCCATGCTATTTGATGTAATGTAGCCTTTAAAAGGCTGAGAGGACTTCATTTTAATACAAGCCAAGGAGGTGAGCAGTGAAGGATCACTTGACCAAGTTGGTCAGGGTTTTGGCCAAGTCTAATGAAATTTCATTGGGTTAGGTTATTCGCCCAAGTTGGAGTTTTATCTAGGCAAATATTTTGTGCATTATGTGTTTAACATTTTATTGTTGCTCATTATTTTTTATTATTCTCTCAATAAATATGTTTTTTCTCTCTCGCTAATTTTCTTCATGTGGTATTAGAGCCAAATGTTGGCTTTAGAGGGACGCCTCCACTTCCAATGGTTTATATGACCTAGCGGATATAGAGATCTGAGTGCATATCAAAGATAGATTCCAAAGTTGTTTTTTGTTGAGCATTGAATCTGAGTCCTCTAAAAATCAAAGGCATGGGATCGTGGAAATAGACAAAAAGAAGCATTGGGCTTGCGAAGGGTGTGTCAAATTAGAGTTATGTGGAGGAGTGTGAGATCCATGAATAATGTGAAGTCATCATTTTTTTTCGTGAGTGGATGTGTCAATAGAGGGACATATATATAAGGTGGCCACTAATTGAAATGGTAGTAATGGGAATGGCAACCTAGGTCCCATCACAATGGTGTGAAAGACATGGAGCCTTCCCTCACTTTGAGGTCTAGATCTGTGAGTGATTTTGGCCAGAAATATTTCCAACAAGATGGAGAGTTTTGCAAGGAAACAAGGTATGGAGAGCATGATTGCTGAGGGATTTGCGAAGTGAAAAAGGTGGATCTAGATTTACACATAAGTGTTGATCGTGGTCATAGCTATGGTGGTCATGCAAGCCAGTGAGATCAATGGAACTGGGGAACACCAACTAGAGTGGCTTGGAACTGGAGCACTTTACAAGGTCATTATTGGTCTTAGGTTAGCCACAATATTCAATGCAATAAGTGGACTTTCTATCAAAACTCTCATTTTAGGAAAGCACAACATAGAGTCCAAGTAGTACAATGAAGAAAAAAGGAATACCAATGGGGGCGACCTCACTAGGCTATTGAGGTGGACATGCATAAGGAACAAGATCTCAAAGTGACCATGGAAATAATGTTCGAGATTTATGATAGTTCCAGTGAGAATATGAACACAACGAAATTTTTTTATTGTTGATGGTGACTTCATAGAAGCATTCACGGGAGTTGTGGTGCTAGTAGACGAGATGGTGACCATGGAGGCCATAGTGGTAGTTTGTAGATAATAGGTATTCTTGACCATAATAGTATAGCGACAATGAGTTAGTCAAACTAGGCTCAATGTATCTACAGGAGGTTAGGAAAATGATTATCGATTGGGATACTATGGGCATAAAATTAAATTTCTAGTAAGCGACACGAAGCAGGTGAGTGGAAATTATGATAGTATCAATGAGCTTGGGAAATATGTATCGTATTTAAGTAGAGTGGACATTAAAATATCCAGGTTTATGTCGCTACTGGTGGTCAATACAACAATTTCAAAACATAAATTTAGTGGTTTTGAAGATTGACATGATGGGCGAGAGGTACGGAGAAAAAAATTTCATGGTAAAACAAGAAAGTAGAGGTCATGGAGAGGAAAGTATGGAGGTAATAACAAAAATATAAAATTCATACATATATATATTATTATGGAGTCAATTTTTTGCATGTAAATGGGCATACTGTTGTAAGACCTAGTAAGCCACGCATACCCCTGGGTAATCATTGATAAAGTTTGGGTCAGACCTATGTGACAGGAAAATTCCAAGTTAACTGATACTTGGGTAAAAAATTTGTGGGGGCTAAGGGCCAAAGTGAGTCGGGATGACTCACTTGGAAAGGTTGGCTGGATATAGTCAAGGAACCACAAGTCAAGTTTAAGTGAGGGAATGTTAGGTAAACTTGACTCGGGAATAGAGCCAAAATTGACCAAGTCTAACAATGGTGTTTTTTAGCATGAGGTATTGTGTACCCATGGTGTTTTTCCCATGGTATTTCATGTAATGTAACCTTTAAAAGGCTGGAAGGATTTCATTGTAATACAATCTAAGGAGGTGAGCAATGAAGGATCACTTGGCTAGGTTGGCCAGTGTTTTGGCCAAGGCTAATAAAATTTCATTAGGTTGGGTTTTCCCCTGAGTTGGGGTTTTCCTTGGGAAAATATTTTGTGCATTATGTGTTTAATTTTTTATTTTTGTTGGTTATTTTTTATTATTCTCTTGGTAAATATGTTTTGTCTCTCTGGCTAATTTTCTTCAATAAAAGGATTAAATAGCTAAGGTGAGTGGGGATCAAGAGATCCACCGATATGGCATCCAATTGATGTAGTATATCATGCAAAAAGGAAGTTTTGGATTAATGGCTTTGGGATTGTTTGGAGGATTAAGGTTAGTTAACTTCACTACAATTAATCATAATGCATGCCAAATATTGGGAACCTAAGAATTGATGACAAGGATAGGAATGTCTGATTGGTTTTTTGATACACGTGGGAGATATGGGGAAGAGATCACACAAATACTTAGCATGATTGGATTTATTGAATATAGTTTAACTGGATATTCGACTCCATGTTTTTTTTAAGGTTTGGGATTTTTTTTTATTCTATGTTTGATGGTGATAACTCAGTTAGAGAAAGGAAATTTTTTAAGGTGACACTCATAGAGGTTCTGTCACCTTCAATCTAATCTATGAGAGTTGGGATCCTCCATGGGTCTATTGAAAAGGGTGTTCACTAGCATGGTTGAACTATGTTAAGGTTTTGTATATAGTATGTTATCTCATTCTCATTCTAAGAAGATGGTATTCAAGTCTTTATAATTTTTATCTTAGTTTTCTTCCCCTATTGGCATTCTAGGTTTATATTTTGAATGTTCTAGAGTCTAAGAAAATTCACTAGTTTTCATTTTTTTGTGGGTATCTTTTTTAGAATGGTAGTGTAGTTAACTACTATTATCCTTACTTATCGTGGTCCAACATTATGGGGGTTCACTGTGTTTTGTCATTTCCTTCTTTCTTATGTATGGGTAGCCTCTTCTTGGGATAATCTAGGTTGTATAAGGAATGAAATGAAATGCAAGAAAGTAAATGGAACACATATATAGAAATATAGCAGAGAGCATAATAATATAGTTAAAACCTAACTTCTATTAATAAATGAAATAGTGAAATGTTATAGAACACATTCTGGCTAGAATTGTGGTAGTTATGTACGAAGAAAGCGAGATCATGGCAGCATAGATTCATAAATGCAGCTAGTGGAATGGCCTTTTAACACAAAGTAATAGCCCTAGAGGTCCAAAACCTTAACCCTATAAGATAAAACGACAAAATGTTTGTGGGCCTCGAGGTCGTTCGTTGGTACATCAACATTTTGTGGGTGCAAATTATATATACAATATCTATTTGCCATGCATGATAGCTTGTTGGAAAAGGCTATCCAAGGAATATACATTTTAACCACAACCATGGATACGATGACAACACCTAGGCTCCCGAATTACGAAAAGAATAGTTTATGGCCTCAAAACGAACCCAAAAGTTTAGGACACAAAGATTATATAAAAATTGCCAAGAAGATAAAGAATTGTTGAGATAGTAGAAGAGGTGGGTGACAATCGATTTCCACCGTGATCATGGAGGATTTACATATCCTACTCTTCTTATTCCCCTTATACCCTTTTTTTCAAAGGGGTTTGTTGATGAGCCTCATCATTGAGTAATTATATGGGCCTTAATTGACCTTAATTCACCTCCTAGCTTAGTCAAACCAACTATTCTCACAACTTATCACATACTTTTGATTATATTTTGTTTATGAAATGAGTAGAGTTGGATATTTTTCTTTGTGGTCTAATGTGCATGTAATGCAGGAATAAAATATAAAAGCAAGGAAAATGCAGGGATAAAAGATAAAAGCAAGGAACTATGGTAAAGACCTTGGTAAAAAATCGAATGGGACAAGGGAGAGGAATTATAGGAGGTAAATCCTCCTCATTTACTGCCCCTCCATTCGAATATCCCTCCATCAGCTGAAAGTACAAACAACCCCCCTTCTAGAAGGCAACCAAGCAAGTGAAGGTGCAAACAACCAAATCAGGAGTACTAGAAGGCAACCAAGCAAGTGAGAGTGCAAACAGCCAAATCAGATGTACTAGAAGCCAACCAAGCAAGTGAAAGTACGAGTTTATCTTCAGTTGGGAGCCAAGCCTCCCTATTAGAAGGCAGTCGAGCTATTGAAAGGGAAAGCATGAGTTTATCATTGAATTGCGAGTTGTGCCTTCGTGATTTTGAAGGAAGTCATTGGAGACTTCATATGTATAAGTAGAGAGGCTTAGGACCTCAATTTTATTAGACATAGTTAGTTACCAGCTAGCTACCAAGAGTTAGCAAGAATTCCACTTTGTTTTCAAGCTGCAAGTCTTGTAACAGTTTTTGATTTATAATGAAGATGAGTTTTGTTTTGAGCCAGCACTAAGTTGACTCAGAGGGCTGAAGCTCTTGGGTTAGGGCCCGACTCTAGCAGCCAAAGCTCCTCTTTATTATATTGTATGCTAGCATATATTCCTGTATTCTATTCATTTTCTTAATTAGATGCATTTTCATTACAACTATAGTACAAATTCTTGGTTTTCTGTTCATGTTCTTAATTAGATGCATTTTCATTACAACAGTAGTACAGATTCATGGTTTCCTATTCATTTGCTTAAGTAGTTGCATTTGCATCACCACAATATAGAGTATATGATCCATGGTTTAACTGGTTATTCATTTAAGTAGTTGCATTTCCATTATAGAGGTTTATTGCTTAACTATTCATTTGTTTAAGTAGTTGCAGTCTCATTACAATAGTGTAGACTAGATTAGTTGTGTTTTAGTTTGTTTCATTTATGCTTTCATTCAATTAGTAGGTTAGCAAAGAAAAGACCCAAAAGGTTTTCCACAGGTGTCTCGGCCTCACCTTCTCCCTCTGGGACCATGATGTGAGGAAGAAAACTTGCAGCAACCCCAAAAACGCAAGGTTTTGGTTTTCACAGAGAGTTTGTTGTTTAACGCAGTCACTGGGTTCATTACATTGTTACTCCATTCCTTTCATGATCATATGCTCCTTCACTCTCTTCCCGTCGTTTGATCTCCCTCATATCCCTTTCATTCTCCTTCAGCATGAAACGCCTGAGCGGAAGCTGCTAATTCACGTTTAAACAATTTTTACTAGTAGATTACCTTGCACAGCAAAACCTGACCGATCACCACCCAATTAATTTTCAACACTGAATTTATGTACTTTAAATCCCCACCATCGATCTGCCTTGTTTGATCCGACAACTTTTGTGCGCCCACTTGCCAACTAGCTTGGTCAAATCTCCACAGTGGATCTGCCTCACTAGATCTGACGGTTATCGCGTGATATTGTGTGGATTTCTGTTCAATCGTTATCCACCTGAGGGAATGTGATATGGGTGGTTTCCCCATGCTACGTGTCGACCGGGGAGGCTAATCGTGCAAAATTTTAGAAAACTACTTACAGCTTTGAGGGCGTGCGATAAAGAGCTTATCGCCCTCTAAACCCACTCCATCATTTCCGCACATTTTCTTCTCTTGCTTTAATCTCCACTGTCGATCTATCTCTTGATCCGATGGTTGTTGCTTCACCCAATCCCCAACTAGATTGGCCCATATCCACCATTGATCTGCCTAGCCAGATCTGACAACTATCGCGCCATATCGCATAGATTTCCATCTGACCGTTATCCGCCCGAGGGCACACGATAAGAGTGGTTTCCCCGTGCTACGTCTCACTTGGGGAGGATAATCATGTGAAATCTCAAAATATAGCTTATGGTTTTGAGGGCACACGAAATCATCTTACCACCTTTGCAAACCCGCTACCATTTCTGCACGTTTATTTTTCCCACGATCTAATCTCCGTTGTCCATCTGTCAATTAATCGTGTCCATCCATCTCTTGACTTAGCCTCCATGATATAATCCCAATGGTACATCTCTGGTTAACCCTATTCGTTCATCTATTCACTCAACCACCGTGACATAATCTCCATCGTTCATCTTGTTAGCTAACCCTATTCACTCATCTACCTACGTACCCTCCTGTGATCTGATCTTAGCCGTTCATTTACCTTTCACTTGCCTGATCCAATGATTCTTATGAACTATTTCTCCCTTACATCCTCTTTTTACCAATTTTGATCTCTGATTGTTCTTCCACTTAAACACGGACTTAGCTTAGTTTCCTTTGCTTACCCCTTAGTCTAGTTTTGATGTTTTTTTACTTATGTAACTTGGAGAATTAGCATTAGATTAGCATAGTTGTTTAATTGGTTAGCTAGGGTCTGGTGTGAGTTTAGCATTACATGATTGTTTTCTTCATTACTACAGTATAGTATCTCCCCCTTAGAATAGATTTTCTCTTCTTCCATCAAAATCAAGCTTCTTCTGACCCTATAGAAGTCTGGCTTGGAACCCCTGGGGTCTCTTCCAACTGAGCAATGACAACAGGCAATACCTTCACTTCTACTTGTGCATATAACACAGTCACCTCCAAGTTTGTACGAACCTCGGGTTGATAAGTAAAGTTGGTAGCCCTAGGAGTTGCAGCATTCTTGTTGCAATACCTAGGCTCATCACTTTTTGGCGCCGTTGCCGTGGAGGTGTTAGAGTAGGATGTGAATAACTGCTCCTTATACTATTTCTAATCTTTAACTTTCTTTTCTTCTACTTCTAGTCTTCAATTTTCTTCCATTTGTTTATTTCTGCAAAAGTAATCTAGTTTCTTTCTTTCATTTGTCATTTATTTGCTTTCCTTTCCATTCTGCAATCAACAATTTTAATTCAGCAAGTAGTTTCCTTTTTGTTAGTATTTTTTTCATTTAATCAGCAATTTCCTTTCTGTAGAATACTTTCCAACTTTAAAGAAAATCTTACAAAAACCAACCCAAAAACATTTCCTTTCATGCCTCATAGGAATAGAGATAGTTCAGAAAAATTCTTTCCAAATACCCCCACTACATCCAATAGTCAACCTTCTCTCTTGCTCGGTAACTGTGAATTGGAAGAACCTTTAGGGGAGGAACCTGACATATTTGAAGAACCTATAGGGGAAGAAGAAGAAGAAGAACCCATTCCTACTGAACCAATAGTTGGAAACCAAGATGACAGAGGAGATAGGGAGAGAATTGAGGGTGCCTTCCCCATTAGGGAAACTAATGGGAACACTAAAATGAAGAATATAACCCCCTCTGCTCTACCTCATTTCCATGGCTTGACCGCAGAGGACCCTGACACTTTCCTATTTGAGTTTGTTGTTATATACTGAACCTATGACTATAAAGAGGATGAGAAAAAGTTAAAACTATTTTCATCTACCCTTAAGGATGCATCATTGCACTTTTTCATGGGTTTACTTGGAGATAGCATCATAACTTGGGCTCAGATGAAGCAGGGACTTAACAACAAATATAGGGACTACTATAGGTGAAAGGAAACTAAAGAAGAGATTTTTAGGATGACCATAGGTCAGGATGAATCCTTAGAAGACTATGAAGAAAGATTCCAGCTCAGTTACAAAAGGGTTAGGTGCACACTGGACCCTGAGTCACTGAAGTTGGTCCTGCTTAGAGGAGTAAGGGAGGATATCCTAGATACCTTGCATTTGTTAGCAAGAGGAGATATATACCAACTACCATATGAAGATATCAAGACTATCTTTAGAAACCATTCTAGGGAAACCAAGAAAAAGGGTAGGAGTAGTCAAACTATGGCCAGTACATCATCTTCCAGCTCATCCATTAAGGGTGAAATTGGAAATATGCTGGAGGACTTCAAAATTTAGATGTTGCAAATCCTTGCCTTGCAATTGGATACCATGAATATCAAAAGGAAGCAGAGAGAGCCTTGGCCATCTTTTGTCCTAGAAGCTCCAGGAGACATCCTAAGAATGAATGCCCATTGAACTGTATTGAGATTTGCTCAGTATATGAAGAAAACCACTCCACAAACAAGTTCCCTTCCTTACCTGGACTTAAAGCTATATATAAAGGAACTGAAGTGGTCACTGAGCAGCTTTGCTACATCAACCAAAGGAGACCTCCTGGGCCTAGACCATACCAGCAGGGTATGCAAGGATCATCCCATGCATATTACAAACCCAACCAAACCACATCTATACCTTCTTGGGGACCCCCTGCTCATCCTTCCTGGTCTACACCTACTCCTTGATCCTATGCACCACAGTATCATTCCTAGCCAGCCAACCAATCATTTCAATCTTACATTCAACCACAACATCGGTGGAATACCCCACCCCAGGGGTGGAGGCCCCAATTCAACAATGTTCCAGCCCTATTGCCTCCACCACCAACCCAGCCACAACTCCTGCACTCTGCTCCACCTAAGAAATCCCAGATGCCTACCCAACCAAATCCAAACCCAAACAATAGGCATGATAAACAAAGATACATTGGAGAGACATCATACCTAGCTTATGTTGTAGAAATCCAGGAGATCAACGTAATATCTGGGAGAATTCTCCTAGATAACCAACCTACCTCCCCACATTGGGAGGTTGAGGAAGAAAGAGAGGAAAGCAACCTTAAAGAAAATCCACCCTTTCCTGAAATATTAGCCCAACCACTCCAGCCTACCCCAGAAGAAACTGAACTTCTGGGAGAATTGAAGAATCTATGTGTAAAGATCCCCCTTCTCCAGGCAATCAAAGATGTTCCTATCTACAATAAGTTGATTAAGGAGAAGTGCTTCAAGCATCCAGGAAGAAGAAAAGGGATGCCCCTACCATTAATGTCATTGGGCAGTTATCTGACTTAATGTTGGGGCAGGTAATATGTCCAAAATACTTAGACCCTGGAAGCCCTGTAGTAGATGTGCACATCAATGGCACCATTGTCCCACACACTCTGATTGATCTTGGGGCTGCCATTAATGTGATGACCAAGGACACTGTTATCACTCAGGTTTTTCCTTAGAAGTTATTAAAGAAGGAAGGGCCTGAGGTAACCACAAACCAATCTTTTAAGTATAGGTTCTAGCCAACCTACACTCAGAGAGGGCTCTCTCTTTATGATTTAACTTTGTTTGAAAATGATTTTAGGATAGTTCTTAACGTTCAAGGTTGTTTGTTTGATTGGATGGTGGAATTAAGAAGACAGATGGGCAGAGTAAATACTTAGGCCATTGGGCTATGGAGTCAATCAAGAATGGCTTAACTGGATTTGATCTATCACTGAGGTAAGAGTCCACAAGGCAGGCTAACACAACAAGAACAAATTTGTAGGTTTCAATGGATGGAAGATCCTAACCAGGGCTAAGGGAAATGAAGAATCCTTAATAGGGATTAAGATGAGGGAGGGAAGGATGGCCAGTAGCACAAGGCAATGAAGAATCTCCAGACCAAGGCAGTTTAGAAGAAAACATAAATGAAGCAAATAGTTAACATAGAGAGCACTTAAGCTAATTCTAATGATATCGTTCCTTGTTTGATTTAATATTGTATAAGAAACACATATGAATAATTCATAACATAAAGAGAATACAATATATAAACATGAGAAATTGATACTTATTTGTTCCAGTTGTGCATGGGAATCAAGTGAAATGTCCTCAGATTTATTTCATAATCCAATAAACTAGTCCAGTCTTGAGTACAATAGCTCCTTAGCTTTTAACAAATGTCTACAAAAATGCTTTTCAATCCACACAAAATACTTCAAATGAACAAGTATTTATACTAATTCTAAACTGAAATATCTTGAAGAAATATCAAGATTGGTTTTACAAATATCTCAAACTGTTTTACATTAATAGAACTTAAATAAAGGACACTCAAAACCAATGAATCTATTTGGAACTATGTTTATGGATTTATGGTGACAAAGAAGAGAAATTCAAATTTTATAGCAACACTTAAGTAATGATGAGGCATCCTAGTCACTACTGCATCCTTTCTTTGTGCATTCTGCTCCAGCAATTCTACAAACTTAGGGTCCAATGATATGGTTGTATATATCAATCTGTGATCGATATGTAAAAGGTGAAAGAGGTTATTGTAGATAATTATTGTTTTGAAAAAACCTCTCTCAGTTTCCCAAAATTCAACTCCAGTTGTTCACAATATTCTCTGCAAAAAGATGTCAAAAACAGGACTTTGCACAGTCCAAAAAATAAGCTGTGAAGACATGCACTTATCTCCCTTTTGGTAATACCTGTGTAAAAAGTGAGATAGGTTTTTGTATATTAGAATTTTAAGAACACAAACGTCCTCAATTATCACAAAATAAATCTTGCATTAGTCACAATAGTTTTTGCAAAACTATGACTTAAACAGGAAATTTCTGAAGAATGTACCATTTATGCTTTGATTTCATCTTTTAACCTTAAATTTCTTTTAACTATTTTTCACTTTTACCTTGGATAAACTTCATTGTTGCTGATGAAAGTATTTTCATCTCTATTTAACCCTTACTGCCTCCATGCTTACTTTTACTGTTTACTATTTACTGTTGACTTTTACCACTCTATTTTTTCATCTATCTTCACTTTGACATGAATCTGTATGCTTTGTAACTATCTTCCTTGCTGTTTATCTTCATGCTAGCTGATTTACTTGACTTGGTCTTTAATCTGATACTCTTTAACCCTAATACATTTTGACTATTCTTTACTATGTCCTTTTACCTTCACTGTATATTTTAGGTTTTCACTGTCTATTTTAGCAGTAAATCCTCTTACTTTTTTGTATATCAGCATTAGGTAGTGGATATAGGTTAAGTACATGCATATTTTGTTCACTTGTTTTGTAACTGTATTCTTTGACTGGTTTCTCTATTTTCACTGTCAATGCTCTGTGTAGTTGTCTTCTTCTTTGTTTCCTTGTATAATTATGTTCATCCTCTGAGCACAAGTTCTGAATGAGGTTTTCTGTTGATTCTTGGAATAAACCAGTTCTGTGACTAGTATCAGAACTATTTATCCAAGATCTGATCTTAGTTTGATAACCTGAAAAAAATTCAATATTATTTAAGAGAACACAAGTCTTCATGAAGGGTGCTTGATGGCTCTCTAGCACAGGGATGACTGGGAAAGGGGTCACAATAGAGTTTTGGATGGAAAACAGATGGTGAAATCATGTTGCAGAGGTTCAGGGAGGCGCTGGAGGGTTTCATAGGTTTACACAGTCAAACGGGCGAAAACCATGAAAACATAGGTTTTCACATTATAAGGTTTAACGGGCAGAATTTTGAAATATGGCGCGAAAGTCAATTAAATGAACAAACAGGCAGTTTATCGAAATGGCGAGGAAGCGGTATTGAAAGGCCATCGCACTGCTTATGAGGCATGGGTAGTTTTGGGGGAAGGCCGCCCGATGCCATTCATTAGGCGACATGTAGCGGCAGGGTGAATAGTGAAACCGCTCAAATCGGGCGGGTAAGGGTTGGCCTTCGGAGGCCGCACGATATGAGTGTCAGTCATTGGATCTGAAAGGGTCAGATCGTACGGTGATCAGGGGTGTGATTTGATCGGGGAGTTAGTGGAGGGGCCCAATGGGATATTAACTGTGGGTTACGGCGGCTTAATGGTGTCGGGAGAGATATGACTGGAGGAACAGGTTATTAATTAATCATTGTTGGATTAATTAACCCCTTTTTGTTTGGCGGAAGGTTATGGCTCTTAATTAGTCGCAGATCGACTAATTAATATGTTTAATTAATTTACTACTAAGGTTTATATTTCAAACCATCTAGGCAGGATATTAACATATGGGATTTTAATAGAACATATGGGAAAGGGGTATTTTTTGGGATTTAATAAATAAAAAATAAAGTTAATATAAAGTGAAAGCGGGAAAGAAAATGTGCTAAGTATAATGTATTGATATTTATTTTTATATCAACATCTACACATCATAACTTAGGCTAAATGCTTTTTGTGGGTTTCTTGTGGAAAAAAGGGGTTTTGTGTAGGATTAATTAATTCCCTTGGGTAAATGGTAATTTCACCTTAGGAAAAGGGATTTTTAGATGAAATGAATGTATTATGGATGGAGTGAAAGTTGTTAAGGGGGGTTTTAGTACTTAGACCCTATAAGTTATTGGGTCGAGGGTCCGGTCCCTCCAGAAGTCAGAGAAATGCTCTGAGCCCCTTTAACTTAAGGTTTTAGGTACTTTTGACTTTCTTATGGGTAATTAATGAAATTAGAGGTAAAATGAATGGGGAAATTAATCACTTGCCTTTGTAAATGTTTTCATTATCATTCATACTCTTAGAAAATTGATGATGAAAGTAAATGATATGACTTTATCCAATCAATCACCATAATTCTGCAACCATCCAACTACTTACCCATTTACTCATACCACCATTTTTTCTACTCTTTATTAGGGTGCACTTAAGCTAGAAAACCCTTATAAAAACATTTTTCTTTTCTTTTACAATAGTAATCTAACTAAGTCTAACATTATTACATCTAAAGGATCAGATTAAACAGTTGAGCTCCTTTTTATTTACTCTACCTAATCTACTTATCTACCAAGATTACACTGTTTGGTCATATTTTATTTCTCTTTCTATAAACATGAAATTGAAACATGAAATAGCCAAGTTTAAACAATTTGACTCTCATGGATTGTGGCATAGGTTACAAACTGCACACAATCTTTTATTTTACATCAAAAGTAAATGGTAGTGGCATTTGGACTTGCACACTTTCATGGTCTTTTTGTTTTTGGGGTTCATTATTCTTTCATTTTTTTGACCTTCTCTTATTCTTTTTTGTCCTTTGATTTTTCTTTTAGGACATACCCTCTTTACATTTTTTAATTTTTATAATATGGAAAACATTTGCAGAAAGCAAAGGTATGTACATACTATAGTTTTAATCTCATTCATTCAAAAATTATGACTCCTATTGGTATAGGAACCTAACAGACACCATGCTCAAGCTTAACCTCCAGGGTCATTAAGGAAGACCACAATAGTTCTGAAACTTGCAGACTGTTCCACAATCACCCCTAAGGGAATTGTGGAGGATGTGATGGTCTCCATTGACTCCTGGGAGTATCCTGTAGATTTCCTAGTTCTATATCCTAAGGCTAAGCTTACTAGTTACCCTTTCATCCTTGGAAGGCCATGGTTGGCCACAGCTGATACCTACATTAGCTGTAGAGTTGGGAATATGACCATCAAGAATGGGCATATGTTTAGTCTTATACCCTCCTGCTCAAACCTCCCTAGAACATGATTTACCTTTATGGTTGGAGGAGGAGGAAGATGAGCTTTATTCTACCCAACTTTATGCTTTGGAAGCAATCATAGGAGGAGGACAACAAGAGGAGGATGACTTAATTGAACACCTGCTCCAAAGTCCAACTCCTAGTTCATTACCATTAGAAGAAGAAGTAAAGGAAACACTGAACAATCATCAAATTGACTTATGCTTGGCCAATTCCAACCCACTCCAAGTCAAAACCATAGAATTTGGCCCAGAGAAAACTTTGAAAATCAACCCATCTCTGTCTACTCTTGAAGAGGAAAAGCTATGCAATCTATTGAAATAAAATCTAGAAGCCTTCTCTTGGAGCTACAAGGAAATGAAGAGAGTACACTCCCAAGTGTGTACTCAGCACATATACATCAAGGAAGGTTGAAAGCCAGTCAGGCAACCATAAAGGAGAATGAATCCAGCCCTTAAAGACATAGTCAAAGAAGAACTGTAAAAACTGTTAGATGCAGGGTTCATTTACCCTACCTCTAACAGTGAGTGGGTCTCTCCTTTAGTGTTAGTTCCTAAGAAGAATGGTAAGTGGAGGATTTGTGTTGATTATAGGGAGTTGAACAAAGCCACAAAGAAGGATCATTTTCCCCTACCCTTCATTAACCAAGTGCCAGATGGCCTGGCAGGGAAGAAGTTCTTTTCTTTCCTAGATGGATTCAGTGGGTACAACCAAATCCAAATCTACCCAAAAGACCAGGATAAAACCACATTCACTTGTCTGTGGGGTAATTTCTCCTATAGGGTCTTTCCTTTTGGCTTATGCAATGCTCCTACCACTTTCCAAAGAGTAGTCTTGAGTATTTTTTTCTAAATTAGTACATGATGCTGTAGAGATCTATATGGATGATTTTACACCTTATGGCTGTGATTTTCAAGAAGCCCTAACTAACCTAGGCAAATTATTACGCAAATGCATTGAAATGAACCTGTCTCTCAGTCTAGAAAAATGTGAATTCTTAATGATTGAAGGGACTATGCTAGGTCATTCCATATCTCAGCAAGGATTGCAGGTTGACCCAAACAAAATAGCCATCATCCAAAGGGTCCACCTCCACAAAAGCAGAGAGATGTCAGGAGTTTCTTAGGGTTAGATGGATACTACAAAAGGTTCATAAATGACTTCAGCAAGTTGGCCTCTCCTTTGTTTGGGTTGTTTGCCAAAGATTCTAAATTTATATGGTCAAAGAGCTGTCAAGAGGCCTTAGACATTCTAAAGGGGAAGTTAACCACTGCACCAATTCTCAAAGGCCCAAACTGGGCCCTCCCTTTTCATATTCATGTTGATACCTCACATAAAGCCATATGAGCAGCCTTAGGTTATGTAGAGGAGAAATTTCCCTACGCCATCTATTTTACCAATAAAAACCTGTCAAAGGCTGAGTTAAATTATACTGTGACCAAAAAAGAACTCCTGGCTATTGTGCATTCATTGAACAAGTTTAGGCATTACGTTACAGGCTATCAGACATTTGTGCATATTAATCATGCCGCAATTATATATTTAATGAACAAACTAGATGTAAATGCTAGAATCATAAGATGATTACTTTTATTACAGCAGTTTGATCTAACTATTGTTGATAAGCCTAGTAAGGAGAATGTTGTTGTTGACTTTCTATCTAGGATGAATCTACCTGCAGGTGAAGAAGGAATGGTGGATGATTAGTTACTAGACGAGAATTTGTTTTCTATTTCAGTGCTCTCCCCATGGTTTGCTGATATAGCAAACTATTTGGTATCAGCACAGTTCCCACCAAACCTGCCCTCAAGAGGAAAGAGCAGGATAGTCAGGAAAAGTGCCCCCTTCACCTGGATTGGGGGCAATCTGTTCAAACTTGGGCCAAATCAGATCTTGAGAATGTGTGTCAGGAAAGAGGAAGTTTTTGACATCCTTCTAACATGTCATGATGGGCCTTGTGGAGGTCACTCTGCAGCAAAGAGGACAACATTCAAAGTGCTACAAGTAGGCTATTATTGGCCTACTCTTCCTCAGGATGTGAAAAAATACATTAGTCAATGTGATCAGTGCCAGAGGATGGGAAAGCCTACTAGAAGAGATGAAATGCCCCTACAACCTCAAGTGACTTTCGAGCCATTTGACAAGTGGGGCATGCACTTCATTAGGCCTATCAATCCTCCTTCAAAGAAAAATGAACACATTATTGTGTGCACTGATTACTTGACTGAGTGGGCTGAAACCAAGGAAATTAAGGCAACAACAGAAGAGAAGGTGGCTGAGTTCTTAAGGTAGAATATATTCTACAAATTTGGGTACCCTAGAGAGCTAGTCACAGACCAAGGCAGCCAGTTTACCTCCAGCATGATTGAAGAACTGCTCAAGCATCACAAAATAAAGCATAGGACCTCCACTCTTTATCATCCCCAAGCTAATGGGTAAGTGGAGGTGACCAACAGAGCACTAGAAAACATCCTAACCAAGGTAGTGAACAACAACAGAAAGGATTGGGCAGAAAGATTAGTTGAGGCCACTTGGGCCTATAATATGACATGGAAGACCACCACTGGATTTACACGCTATGAGATGGTCTATGGGAAAAAGGCTTTGCTATCCATTGAATTTGAATATAATAAATTGAGGATGGTAGCCCAACTATATCTGGATGTTAGTCATGCATGGAAAGAAAGATTGTTCCATTTGAATGGCTTGGGTGAATTCAGAATGTAGGCCTCCTCCATACAGAGATAGTTCAGCTTCAGAGGAAAATCTGGCATGAAAAGAATATTAAGGAGAAGCAATTTCAAGAAGGAGATTGGGCATTTTATATGACTCCAGGTATAAATACTTCAAGGGCAAGCTAAGGACAAGATGGCTCAGACCTTATGTGGTGGAAAGATGCCATGACAATGGTTCAGTGCAGATCAGAACTATAGATGAAGAAGCCATTCCATTACTAGTTAATGGACACAGATTGAAAATGTACAAGAGGCCTTTATCTAAACAAGAGTTTGTTGATAGTATCAATAAAGTAGTGAAGATGGTGGAGCAATTTTAAGCTCCTCCCTCATCAGATCACTGAAAAATAAAGAAAATAGAATAAGGATTCAGGTGAAAACATCCATGAGGCAGCCTAAGTGTTATATATATAGATATATATATATATATATATATATATATATATATATATATATATATATATATATATATATATATATATATATATATATATATATATATATATATATATATATATATATATATATATATATATAAGAGAAAAAAAGCATAATTGTTATTTGCAGGAGGATGAGAAAGACAATCAGGGAGCAAAGAGAAGATCTAAAGGGAGCCCTACCTCACATATGTTCATCTCCTCCACTCCTTACCATGCATCCCTCCATAAATTCCATTGTTTTTCACTTCATTGCTCCAATTCAGGTGAAAATTTTGTTTTCTACAGGATCCCCTGACTGGTAGATTGGTTAGATCCCCAAAATTCATTCTAGACATGATCTAACCCCTCACCTCATCCATTACCATCATCCCTGCATCCACACACACTCCTACTCCCTCTATCCATTCAACAACATCAAATCTACAGTCACAGACACCATCAGCAGACAACAGAGGAGGAAGAAAGATGACCATACAGTAGCAGCAGCAGCATCAGATCTGTAGTCAAGAAACCATCAGCAGACAGCAGAGGAGGAAGAAGAATGACCATCAACAACACCTCTGATCTTTGACAACTACAGCGTGGCATTAAGGCCACAGGTAAGTATCCTACTCACTCACTCATATGCATCATTTGATCAAAAGTTTTAAAGGTTAAGAGGTAGTTGGTTTGTAAGTAAAAAGGCGGCCAGTTTCCTTTAGAAAGCTAGTGGATTACATACATAGGAAACTCTTTTTTTTTTCTCTCAAAGAATTTTCTTATTTCCTCCTCAAGCCTCACAAGCAAGATTCTCATCAAGTATATCTCATGTGAGGGTAGATATAGTGTTGTTTATGGCTACCATTTTAGAGAGCTTGAAGAACTAATATTTGGGGTAGAAACACCAACTCACCAAAGACTGAGCATACCCTATTTTCTAATGAAACCACTCATGGACTCCAATAGCAAAGAAAAGACAGGAAATTCCCAATAGTTAGTTCACCATGGGTTGACCAAAATCCTCATTGAGGATGCCCTCCAAAACCTCAAGATCCCTATAACATGGTATGTCTGCATAAACTTACCAGCAGAGGATAACATCAAAACCCTCATCTATGATGTTAGTCCTTCTGTCAGTAAGGAGGAGGAAAAACAAGAAGAAGAAGATACAGAGCTAGATGGGGATGAGATGGATGAAGAAGGAACTAATACAGAGGATGATGTTGAAACAGAAGAGAAAGAAGGCATTGAAATAGAAGGGGAAGAACAAAAGGAGGAGTCACCTAGGGTGTCTCCAGAGGTCCCTGAGTAGAAGGCAGCAACTGCCATCACTGCTCTCAGCACACCAGTCAAGAAAAAAAGGAAAAGGAGGCAAACCCCTCTACATTTCAAAACAAGAAAGAGCAACAAGAAACAAAAGAGCTAAGTGGCTTCAGGGACAAAGAAGCAACTAAACAATCAAATCCCATGGCCCTAATTAACACCCATAATCTAATTGTAAATAATCCTCAGCTGGCACCTCGATATCTTGCTACTCAAGGGCAAGAAATTTCACATTTTGAGGACATGTTTAGGCTGCCAAGAAATGATAATATACATGCCTGCATAAGGAGATGGAAAACACTACCACATAGCTTGAAGATCAGAGAATATCAGTGGGAAGAAGTAGAAAGGAAAGTAGGCTTCTATAAACAAGAAGTAGAGACCACAGCAGAAGCATGAGATGTCAAATAGGCTACCAATGCTCAGAGGATGAGCATCACTTTCAATAAGGTTGTGATGATGAGCCTCATCATTGACTAATTATATGGGCCTTAATTGACGTTAATTCAACTCCTAGCTTAGTAAAACCAACTATTCTCACAACTTATTGCATACTTTTGATTATATTTTGTTTATGAAATGAGTAGAGTTGGATATTTTTCTTTGTGGGTGCATGTAATTCAAGAATAAAAGATAAAAGCAAGGAACTATGGTAAAAACCTTGGTAAAAACTTGAATGGGAAAAGGGAGAGGAATTACAGGAGGTAAATCCTCCTCATTTACTGCCCCTCCATTCGAATATCCCTCCATCAACTGAAAGTACAAAAAACCCCCCTTCTAGAAGGCAGCCAAGCAAGTGAAGGTGCAAATAGCCAAATCAGGAGTACTAGAAGGCAGCCAAGCAAGTGAGAGTGCAAAAAGCCAAATCATGTGTACTAGAAGGCAGCCAAGCAAGTGAAAATATGAGTTTATCTTGAGTTGGGAGCCAAGCCTCCCTACTAGAAGGCAGTCGAGCTAGTGAAAGGGAAAGCACGAGTTTATCATTGAATTGGGAGTTGTGCCTCCATAATTTTGAAGTTAGTCATTGAAGACTTCAGATGTATAAGTAAAGAGGCTTAGGACCTCAACTTTTTTAAACACAGTTAGTTACCAGTTAGCTACCAAGAGTTAGCAATAATTCCACTTTTCTTTCAGGCTGTAAGTCTTGTAACAATTTTTGATTTATAATGAAGATGGGTTTTGTTTTGAGCCAACACTGAGTTAACTTAGAGGGTTGAAGCTCTTGGGTTAGGGCCCGACCCTAGCAGCCAAATCTCCTCTTTATTGTATTGTATGCTAGCATAGATTCCTGTTTTCTATTCATTTGCTTAATTAGATGTATTTTCATTACAACAATAGTACAGATTTATGGTTTTCTGTTCATTTGCTAAATTAGATGCATTTTCATTACATCAGTAGTACAGATTCATGGTTTCTTGTTCATTTGCTTAAGTAGTTGTATTTGCATCACCATAGTATAGAGTAGATGATCCATGGCTTAACTGGTTATTCATTTAAGTAGCTGCATTTCCATTACAGAGGTTTATTGCTTAACTATTCTTTTGTTTAAGTAGTTGCAGTCTCATTACAGTAGTGTAGAGTAGATTAGTTGTGTTTCAGTTTGCTTCAGTTATGCTTTCATTCAATTAGTAGGTTAGCAAAGAAAAGATCCACAAGGTTGCCCATAGGTGTCTCGACCTCACCTCCTCCCTCTAGGACCATGACATGAGGAAGAAACCCTGCAACAACCCCAAAAACACAGGGTTTTGGTTTTCACAGAGAGTTTGTCATTTAATGCAGTCACTAGGTTCATTACATTGCTAGTCCGTTCCTTTCATGATCATATGCTCCTTCACTCTCTTCCCGTCATTTGATCTCCCTCATATCCCTTTCATTCTCCTTCAACATGAAATGGCTGAGCGGAAGTTTCTAATTCACATTTAAATGGTTTTTACCCATAGATTACCTTACACAACAAAACCTGACCAATCAACACCCAATTCATTTTCAACGTTCACTTTATGCACTTTAAATCCCCACCGTCGATCTCCTTGTCTGATCTGACAGCTATTACACACCCACTCGCCAACTAGCTTGGTCAAATCTCCACCGTGGATCTGCCTTGTCAGATCTGATGGCTATCGCATGATATTGTGTGGATTTCTGTCCAATCGTTATCCACCTGAGGGAACATGATATGGGTGGTTTCCCCGTGCTACGTGTCATCTGGGGAGGCTAATCGTGCAAAATTTTAGAAAACTGCTTACAACTTTGAGGGCGCACAATAAACAACTTATCGTCCTCTAAACCTGCTCCATCATTTCCGCACATCTTCTTCTCCCGCTTTAATCTCCATCGTCGATCTGTCTCTTGATCCAACAGTTGTCGCTTCACCTGATTGCCAACTAGCTTGGCCCATATCCACAGTTGATCTGCCTAGTCAGATCCAACAACTATCATGCCATATCACACGGATTTATGTCCTACCATTATTTGCTGGGGGGGCACATGATAAGAGTGGTTTCCCCATGCTACGGGTCGCCCAGGGAGGCTAATCGCGTGAAATCTCAAAATACAGCTTATGGTTTTGAGGGCACACAAAATACAGCTTACCACTTCCACCAACTTTCTACCATTTCACATGTTTATTTTGCCTGTGATCTAATCTCCATCGTCCATCTGTCGATTAATCTTGTCTGTCCATCTCTTGACTTAGCCTCTATGATATAATCTTAGTCATCCATCTCTGGTTAACCCTATTCATTCATCTATTCACTCAACCACTGTGACATAATCTCCACCATTCATCCTGTTAGCTAACCCTGTTCACCCGTCTACCTACGTACCCTCCTACGATCCGACCTCAACCATTCATTTACCTTTCACCTGCCTGATCCAACGATTCTTATGCATTGTTGCTCCCTTACGTCCTCTTTTTGACCAATTTTGATCTCCAACTGCTCTTCCACTTAAACATAGACTTAGCTTAGTTTCCTTTGCTTACCCCTTAGTCTAGTTTTGATGTTTTTTTTTTTACTTCCGTAACTTGGAGAATTAGCATTAGATTAGTGATTGACCTAGTAATTCTACTTAACATAGTTGTTTAATTGGTTAGCTAGGGTCTGGTGTGAGTTTAGCATTACATGATTGTTTTATTCATTACTGCAGTAGAGTAACTCTCCCTTAGAATAGATTTTCTCTTCTTTCATCAAAATCAAGCTTCTTCTGGCCCTATAGAAGTCTGGCTGGAACCCCTGGGGTCTCTTGCCAAATGAGTGTTGGAAATAATACTGAGAGGGGGGGGGTGAATCAGTATTATCAAATTCTTTTCTATCTATCTTCCTTATTTATACTTTGAATAATTCTTCAAATATTGATCATTACTTTGTATGTCAGTATCATAAAATAATGAGCAGGAACAAGAAAAGCAAATAGTCACACAAAAGAACACTAGATATAAGGTGGAAACCCAATGTGGGTGAAAACCACCTGCTGCAATATGTCTCTCTCTTCTTTCAATTAGAAACTCCTTTTACAATGATTTTGTACTGGTGCAGTCCTTTACCAATACGCAGGCTACAACCTGCAGAGAGCTACAACCCTCTCTCATTCTCCAGCTTCTCCTGGAAGGGAGCTACAACCCCCTTAGCTCTTGTACTAGCCAAGATACTAGTACGTAGGTGCTGGCCTACTGAAGGCTACAACCTTCTCTTTCTTCCAGGGACCACGTTTCATAAATTTTAAGACTGGATCCATGAACATCAATCAATCATCAAGTATATCTGCATCAAACAATCTCCTTTTCCCAATTAGCACTGAATCAAGTAAACACTTCTCTGACAGCTGTACCCTGAACACAGTAACAGTAACCACACACCAAATTCTGAACCCAGAATACTACAGCAATAGACAGAGGCATCTAGATCATAATTTAAAGATATACGCTACTTCAACAACCTGAAACCTGCGTGCAAATCTATAAAGGATAATTCCTTCTTTCAAATATTCACACACTAATTAACCCAGATTGTCAGATTTATAGATCAAGCATGCACCTCATATAACAGATCAAAATCATGCAAAGATACTATTATTCAAGCATAAAGATTATGACCCATCAATAGAACTTATCCTTCTTTATGCGCTAAGGTTCCTCCTTCATTCAGATCCAGATCTGCACCATAACCCAATCACAAATATTTCAGATCTAGCACTTATTAGATATTCAATTTATTCAATGATACTTTGCCAAATGATCTCCTTCCTCTTTTATAGTCTTAGGCCTTCCACAATACCACGGTCCAAAACCATAGGATCAAAAAAATGTTGGACTAATACCATGAACCAACCATGAAAGTGCGTGAGATCAACACTTTTGGATGCAATACCACGAGCCAAAACCATAGGATCAAAAACTATAGGACTAATACCATGAACCAATCATGAAAGCACGTGAGATCAACACTTTTGGATGCAATACCACGGACCAAAACCATAGGATCAAAAACTGTCGGACTAATACCATGAGCCAACCATGAAAGTGCGTGAACTTTTCTCTTCATGAAAGGGACTTTTCTCTGCATGAAAGTGTGTGAACTTTTCTCTACATGAAATAAACTTTTCTCTGCATAAAAGTGCGTGAACTTTTCTCTACATGAAATAAAATTTTCTCTGCATAAAAGTGCGTGAACTTTTCTCTACATGAAATAAACTTTTCTCTGCATATAAGTGCGTGAACTTTTCTCTTCATGAAAGGGACTTTTCTCTGCATGAAAGTGCATGAACTTTTCTCTACATGAAATAAACTTTTCTCTGCATAAAAGTGCGTGAACTTTTCTCTACACTATAATTTATCATCTGAGATGAGTGGGTTGCCATCAAGTACAACATATGTATCATAATGCCAACAATCTCCCCCTTTGGACTTGATGGCAACAACAACCAATCACTCTCTCCCTTTGACATCAAGGGTAAAGGGTTATGCTCCCCCTAAGAACATGCTCCCCCTGACTATAAACCAGATCTGCAAATAAGAACCATAATCCATCAAACACCATAAATGACCATGAAAGAGATAG
The DNA here is from genome assembly GCA_031772625.1 of Pinus tabuliformis. NCBI lineage: Eukaryota > Viridiplantae > Streptophyta > Pinopsida > Pinales > Pinaceae > Pinus > Pinus tabuliformis. The sequence goes on along the minus strand of CM062809.1, from coordinate 924,004,996 downwards.
AGACGTATTGCAACAATATTCAGACCAACATCCATGATCTCCTTCTGTACTTCCTCCATAATGCCAACAATGCATGATATGCTCCCCCTGAACCTGTGCCATTCGATCTTTGACCAATCCGCAACCCAGCACATGTATGCATATACTTCAGATGAACCTTGTGTACAACCAACAATCAGAAGAGATTCAACAACAAGATGATGCATCAACAACCCCCAGCTTTTTCCTGAGGTATTCAAAGGTCTCCCTAGGCAATGGTTTGGTGAGTATATCAACAACCTGTTCCTTAGAAGGAACATACTCCAACTTGACCTTTTGTTCAAGCACTTGTTCCTGGAGAAAGTGATACTTGATTGGTATGTGCTTGGTTTTTGAATGCATGACTGGGTTCTTTGAAATGCTGATTGCACTTGTATTATCACATAAGATGGAGATGGGCAGTGTACAAGTGATTTGAAAATCCTGCAAGGTCTGCATCATCCAAAGGAGTTGAGTGCAGCAAGATGCATCAGCAACATATTCTGCTTCAGCTGTAGACAAGGCAATCGAACTCTGTTTCTTGCTGAACCAAGATACTAATCTGGAACCCATAAAGAATGCACCACCACTTGTGCTCTTCCTGTCATCCACGCTTCCGGCCCAATCTGCATCAGTATAAGCATGAAGTGTGAGATCTGTATCTCTAGGATACCATAAGCCATAATTTTGAGTCCCTTGAAGATATTTGAAGATTCTCTTTACTGCCTGAAGATGAGTTTCCTTTGGATTTGCCTGAAATCTTCCAACTATTCCCACTGCATGCATGATGTCTGGTCGGGTACCTGTCAAATAAAGTAGACTTCCAATCATAGATCTGTAGGTTGGTTGATGTACTGTTGTTGATTCATCATTTGCACTGAGGCTACATCCTGTGACCATGGGTGTACATACTGGTTTTGCATCTTCCATGCCATATTTATTCAAAATCTGCTTGAGATACTTGGTTTGAGACAAGAAGATCCCTCCTTCCTTTTGTTGGATTTGCAGGCCAAGAAAATATGTCAATTCTCCAAGCAAGGACATTTTGAATTCTTTCTGCATCACCAAGGCAAAGCTTTGACTCATATATTCTTCATTGCTGCCAAAGATAATGTCATCTACATACACAACAAGTATTAGCAATTTGTCATTTTCAATTTTTATATAAAGATTGTTATCTGTTGATCCTTTTGAAAAACCTTGTTGATGAAGATATTTGTCCAAATGATAGTACCAAGCCCTTGGAGCTTGTTTAAGACCATAGAGAGCCTTTTTCAGTCTGCATACAAGATTTGAATCATTTCCAAGAATGAAACCATCTGGCTGCTCAATGTATACTTCTTCTTCTAAGTCTCCATTCAGAAAGGCTGATTTCATGTCCATTTGAAATACTTTGAACTTTTGAAAGCTTGAGAGAGCAAGGAACATTCGGATGGCCTCAAGTCTTGCAACAGGAGCAAAAGTTTCCTCAAAATCTATTCCTTCTTGCTGTGCATACCCTTTACAAACAAGTCTTGCCTTGTTTCTAATTACTTCCCCATTTTCATTCAACTTATTTTTGAAGACCCATTTTGTCCCTATAACATTCTTATCCTTTGGTCTAGGAACCAACTCCCAAGTGTTGTTCTTTTAGATCTGCTCAAGTTCTTCATCCATTGCTTTGACCCAACATTCATCTTTGCATGCCTCTTTTACATTTTGTGGTTCAGTGGAGGAGAGTAATGCCAAATAGCTTGAAGCTTCTGCAATTGTTCTTCTTGTTTGTACAGCTGCTTCTTTCTGCCCCAAAATCTGAGATTCTGGATGATTCTTCTGAACATACCGAGATGGAGTCTTCTCTTATATCCTTATCTGTTCCTTTGGTGCTTCTTGAGGTTCTTCTTCTTCATCATTCTGTCTTTGAGGGTAGTCTTCATCTTCTTCGATATTTTCATGATTTACTTGCCTAGGAATGTATCCCTTTTCATCAACCACTACATCAATGCTGTCAACAATTCTTCCAAGTCTTTTATTGTAGCACTTATATGCTTTGCTGTGTGGAGAATAACCAAGAAGAATGCCTTCATCTGCTCTAGGTTCAAGTTTGCCAAGTTGCTCATCAGTATTCTTAATATAGCATTTGCTCCCAAAGATTTTGAAGTGCTTTACCGAAGGAGTCTCACCATACCAGAGCTCATGAGGAGTTTGAGTGCTGTTCACTCGGACATTTCTTTTGTTGAGAATAACAACCGCAGCATATGCGGCTTCACCCCAGAAAGTTGTGTGAGTTCCAGACTCATCCACCATAGCACGAGCCATTTGTTGGACTGTTATGTTCATCCTTTCCACCACTCCATTTTGCTGAGGAGTTCTAGATGTAGAGAATTCTCTTCTTATCCCATGTTCTTCACAGAAATTGAAAAATTCATTTGAGGTAAACTCCCCACCTCTGTCAGACCTGAGGCACTTAATTTTGTAACCTGATTCATTTTCAACCAAGGCTTTGAAGGATTTGAATTTCTCGAATGCTTCGTCTTTGTGCTTCATAAGTCCTAACCAAACAAACCTGGAGAAATCGTCAATGAATAATATGAAGTATTCTTCTCCTCGAGGTGTCCTTTTCCTAAATGGACCACATACATCTGTATGGACTAGCTCAAGAGGCATGCTAGCTGATCCTTCCTTCTCTGGAAAGTTAGTTCTGGTTTTCTTTCCAAACTGACATGATTTGCATATGGTGTTGTCTGGAATTTTGATATCTGGAAGACCACGAACTGCCTGATATTTGCATGCTTTCCTTATTTGTGAAAAACTTAGATGCCCCAACCTCCGGTGCCATAACCAGTGTTCATCATCCTTGCTCAAATAACATTGTTGTTGTCCTTCTTCAAATATGTATAGATTATTTGGAGTTCTTCTACCTTTGATCACTGTTTCACCTGTATCAAGATCACGAACACGACATCCGTTTGATCTAAATATCACCTCGGTTCCTTGATCACACATCTGGCTGACACTTAGAAGATTATGCTTCAATCCATCAACATACAAAACATTTCTAGCTTTGACCTTTTCTTTTAACTGAGCAGTGCCTTTTCCTTTTATAGCTGCAGGAGTATCATTTCCAAAAGAGACTTTCTTTCCCTTTTCTAAAGCAGAATATGATTCAAGTTTTTCTTTATCACCTGTCATATGTTTCGAACATCCACTGTCAATGTACCATAGATTTTCTTGTCCTTCTGCATAAAATGCTATCCCACATCTTTCTGTTTGTGGTTCCTTTATTCTCCATGTTCTGGTGCTTGAGGCTTGTTCTTTTGTCTGCTGAAACCTGCTCCTGCATTCAGAATCTTCATGACCAAAGTTATTGCAAATAGAACATTCAACTTCATTTTCAAGAGCCGAAAAGTTGTTATAGGTCCTTTTTGTAATCCCGATCATACTTCTTTGTTTTTGAGCTTCTCTAGTCATGATTGTTTTATATGCAACACATTGAGCTGCTTTGTGACCAAAGTTATGGCAAGAGAAACATTGCCCATTGAAGAAACTTCTGCGATTATCAAATCTACCGGCCAAATGATTGTAATTTCTATTGTCATGCATTCTTGAAGCAAATTGAGAAGATTTTACCTGTGGCTGGTTGTAGCTTTTGTTCATCCTTAAGATAGATTGCCCCTGGTTTACCTGATAGTCTTTGTTCGTTCTTGATGTAATTCGTCCCTGCTTTACGTGGTGATCTCCATTGTGCTTTTGCTCATTCCTTCTTGCTGCATCAAGATAACTCTTTGAGGTGGATGCTTGAGATGTTTCTCCATTATACCCCAGACCTGTCTTGTTTAGCGGAGAACGCTGTACATTGATGATCTCATCCAGAGTTTCAGATCCTTTGACAAACTTAAGATTAATAGCCTTTGTTTTCTCAATTTCTTTTCTAAGGCCAACAATTTCACCTTCTAACTTTTCAAGATATTTTTCTTTTTCATCAATTTGAAATTGTAGAGTATCAATGATCATATTCTTTTCTTCTATACATGTCTTAAGTCTAGAAATCTCTTCATAAAAAATATCCACATCTATAGCATCCATGTAATCATCATCTTCAAATGCCATTAAAAGTTTATAGTCATTACCTCGTTCATCTTCATCACTATTTGATAGACCATCACTGTCTTCATGAGTGTAGTAGCTTTTCTTATTTGCATTCTGTTTCTTGTTCCATCTGGCAGGTTCCTTTCCTTTGTCAATCTTATCCTTATGAGGACATTTGGCAGCATAATGACCTACTCTTCCACAAGCAAAGCATTTAAAAGGTAGCTTACCTCTGAACCTTCCAGTGCCCCGTTGAAGATTTCTGACAAAATTTGATTCTTCTTCTTCTTCTGGCACGTGACTTGATTCATAGTAGTCTCCTTTGCCTGAAGCCTTAAAAGTAGCTTCTCTCCTGTCTAATGGACCTCCTTTTCTCATTTCATAAGCAGTTAGAATTCCGTGTAGCTGAGACATAGTAAGAGTTCGTAGATTTTCCTTTTCTTCTATTGCAGACACTTTAGATTCAAACTTGGGGGACAATGATCTTAGGACTTTTTCAACCACAACAGCCTCTTTTATTTCTTCACCCAAGTTTTTCATACAATTAACAATCTCATCTACCCGAAGGAAATAGTTAGCCACACTTTCATCATTATACATTCTGAGATTCTCATACTGAATCCTGAGGGTTTGAAGTTTTGCACGTTTTACCTGTTCATCTCCTTCGTAGCTCAAAACAATCTTGTCCCATATTTCTTTTGCGGATTTATATTGCATAACCTTCACGAATTCAGATTGAGATAGACATCCTAGAAGAGTATTAACCGCCTTTGCATTTGCTTCATATTTCTTCTTCTCAGCTGAATCTGTAGGAGTAGCTGATGGAAAAGTATACCCTGTTTCTATAATGTCCCATACTTCTGTACCCAAAGATTGAAGATAGGCAGTAACTCTTACCTTCCAATATACGAAGTTTGTTCCATCAAAAATCGGTGGCCTGATTGATGCTTCCCTCTCGTAGTTGCTCATGATGTTAGATCTTCCTTCAAGCGATCAAGCTTCTTCAGAAGGACCTGCTCTGATACCAATTGTTGGAAATAATACTGAGAGGGGGGGGTGAATCAGTATTATCAAATTCTTTTCAATCTATCTTCCCTATTTATACTTTGAATAATTCTTCAAATATTGATTATTACTTTGTATGTCAATATCATAAAATAATGAGCAGGAACAAGAAAAGCAAATAGTCACACAAAAGAACACCAGATATAAGGTGGAAACCCAATGTGGGTGAAAACCACCTGCTGCAATATGTCTCTCTCTTCTTTCAATTAGAAACTCCTTTTACAATGATTTTGTACTGGTGCAGTCCTTTACCAATACGCAGGCTACAACCTGTAGAGAGCTACAACCCTCTCTCGTTCTCTAGCTTCTCCTGGAAGGGAGCTACAACCCCCTTAGCTCTTGTACTAGCCAAGATACTAGTACGTAGGTGCTGGCCTACTGAAGGCTACAACCTTCTCTTTCTTCCAGGGACCACGTTTCATAAATTTTTAGACTGGATCCATGAACATCAATCAATCATCAATTATATCTGCATCAAACAATCTCCTTTTCCCAATTAGCACTAAATCAAGTAAACACTTATTTGACAGCTATACCCTGAACACAGTAACAGTAACTACACACCAAATTCTGAACCCAGAATATTGCAGCAATAGACAGAGGCAGCTAGATCATAATTTAAAGATATACGCTACTTCAACAACCTAAAACCCGCATGCAGATCTATAAAGGATAATTCCTTCTTTCAAATATTCACACACTAATTAACCCATATTGTCAGATTTATACATCAAGCATGCGCCTCATATAACAGATCAAAATCATGCAAAGATACTATTATTCAAGCATAAAGATTATGACCCATCAATAGAACTTATCCTTCTTTATGCGCTAAGGTTCCTCCTTCATTCAGATCCAGATCTGCACCATAACCCAATCACAAATATTTCAGATCTAGCACTTATTAGATATTCAATTTATTCGATGATACTTTGCCAAATGATCTCCTTCCTCTTTTATAGTCTTAGGCCTTCCACAATACCACGGTCCAAAACCATAGGATCAAAAAAATGTTGGACTAATACCATGAACCAACCATGAAAGTGCGTGAGATCAACACTTTTGGATGCAATACCACGAGCCAAAACCATAGGATCAAAAACTATAGGACTAATACCATGAACCAATCATGAAAGTGCGTGAGATCAACACTTTTGGATGCAATACCACGGACCAAAACCATAGGATCAAAAACTGTCGGACTAATACCATGAGCCAACCATGAAAGTGCGTGAACTTTTCTCTTCATGAAAGGGACTTTTCTCTGCATGAAAGTGCGTGAACTTTTCTCTGCATAAAAGTGTGTGAACTTTTCTCTACATGAAATAAACTTTTCTCTGCATAAAAGTGCGTGAACTTTTCTCTACATGAAATAAACTTTTCTCTGCATATAAGTGCGTGAACTTTTCTCTTCATGAAAGGGACTTTTCTCTGCATAAAAGTGCGTGAACTTTTCTCTACACTATAATTTATCATCTGAGATGAGTGGGTTGCCATCAAGTACAACATATGTATCATAATGCCAACTATGAGTAGTGACAACAGATAGTACCTTCACTTCTACTTGTGCATATAGCACTGTCACCTCCAAGTTTGTACGAACCCCGGGTTGATAAGTAAAGATTGTAGCCTTGGGAGTTGCAACATTCCTGCTATAATACCTAGGCTCATCATTTGTTACCCTTGGGAATTCCCATCTTCTCTCTCTCTTTTTCTTCCTTCTTAGGTCAACTGTAACATCACGTTTCATGCTTCAGGGTATAATAGTAGAAGTGGGAGAAGAATCTCTACACCCCTCTCAATCTCCATAGTCCAAAAAGGGGTGGAGCACTCTCCAAAAATGTATGTTCACTTTTCCCCTTGAGAGGATAGAAGAGAAATGTGTGATGTTAAAAGGGAAGCATTTATTAAAAGAATATTTGTATCCGATGTAGAGGTAAAAGAGGAGTTTGATGGTTTGATTCTATACATTGGAAACATAAAGACCAAGAAAAATAAATACATATTGATCCAAACTTAAATATGAATGCAACAACTTACATATGTAATCATAAACACATAGATGCAGTAGAAATACACTTCATTTCATTAATAGAAAAATACTGAACTATGCTTACAAACATAATGGAAATAAGATAGCTTAGGCGATGGTAGCTCATCTCTGAGAAGATATGTGGTGGCTACATGCCTATGAACTTTGTTACAATGAGGCTCAAGTGCCTATTTATCATTGGAAAACATATGAAAACCCTAAACAACCAAAACCCTAACCCTAAGAGATGTAACACCAAGAGTTTGTAGGCCCCGTTGGGGTTGGGAAGCCAACTTCTCGAGGTCGTAACTTGGTCTCTATGTTTGGCGGGTATGATACCTTGTTGGAAAGGTATCTCTAAGTACTACACGTTTCACCATAGGCTTGTACCTATGGCTATGCACCTGTTGCGGACCCCAAAAAAATGTCGTTTAGGGGGTCAAAACTGTTCCAGAGTTCAAGACCCAAAAAATTGCTAAAAATAGTAAATGTTGAAATGAAAAAAGAAACATATGAAAATGACTGGGGTTGTAGGTGGAATAGGTAGGTGGCCAACAAATCTACCTAGATCATTCCTCCCCCCTTAGGAAGCAATGGTCCCCATTGCGTGCAGAGCCTCCATGAGGTGAAGAAATTTTCGTTGAACCTGGTACCTGGTGAAACAATTACCTTGGTGAAGGATTTGGCATTTCTTTGACAACTTGATATAGCTATATACTCTGTTGGCAAGTGTTAATGATCTGTGTGTCCATGATCTAATTAGTTATGGCCTGTTCCATGTAGTCTGGGTTGAATTCTGTTGGTGTAAGTTGTTCTACAATGTCAAATGTGTCCAAAAATGGTGGAAAGTATGGCTAAAGGCGATCTACATTGAACACTGGGTGTAGACCAAGGAACGGTGGGATGCTGATCTCAAAGGCATTGTCACCAATGGCCTTGGTGATGGTGTATGGCCCATATTAGAGTGGGCGAAGCTTGCAATGGGGTCCAACAAGGCACTCCTTCTGCAAATGTATCCAAACTTTTTCACCCATCTAGAACTTGTGTGACACTTGATGTTGATCATGGAATTGCTTGTACTTACCATTGGCTCTCTCCAATATATCATGGACCTACTGGTGGATGTGTTAAATTCACTCAATGAAGTTGTTAGCCCTTTCATCTTTGGACTGAACGTGAGCCGAATCTACCTGAGTGGCTACAAACGGTATGGCCACATCAATGGAGCATAATGGCTGAAATCCTAGCCCTACCTAAAAGGGGATATGGCCAGTTGAGCTGTGGAGAGATCTGTTGTAGCTTCGTTGGACATAGGGGAGACTTTCATCCCACGTGCATGGATTCTTCAAGTTATACATCCACAAAATCTGTACGATGATCCTATTGACAACCTGTGTTTGGTCATCAGTTTGGGGATGGAAAGCCATGGACTTAGTACATTTTGTATATAGCATTGACTAGAGACTTGACCAAAATGCACTCAGGAATCAGCTGTCTTGATCTGAGACAATGGAATGTGGATCCCAAAGTGTACCCATACTCACTCAAAGAAGAGATTAACATTGGCCTCTTCTATGATACACTTCTTGGAGCCGCCATGATGTCCATCTTAGAGAATCTGTCGATGACCATGAAAATGCAATCATTTCCGTGCTTAGTAGAATGAAGGTCCAGCATGTAATCCATGGAGACATATTCCCAAGACCAACTAGGAGTAGGTAGAGGAGTATACAAACCTTGCTTCTTGATGGCTGGTTTGGCAATGGCGCAGGCAATGCAGGATCTAACGTACTTCCCAACATTCAAACGAAGTTTCGGCCAATAAAAATACTTCTGCAATACATCCATTGTTTTCTCTACTCTGAAATGTTGAGCAACCTGACTATAGTGTGCCTCCAAAGTCATCTTGGCACACTCACTTGAAGGAACAGAGATGTGTCCCAAGTGGCATAACAGTGCATCCTGAAGGTGAAAATTTGCAACTTTCTTCCCTTCTAGGAGTGTCTAGTATATTCTGCGAATTTTGGATCCCTCTTGTAAAGATGTGGCCACCCCAATGTATCGTGCCCACATGAGTCGAGCACAATGATCAATGCCATGACTAGTGCTTGGTTGAGGCAATCAACAATATTATTGGTGCTACCCTTCTTATACTTAATGTTCAAATAGAACTGTTGAAAACAGGTGGACCATTTCTAATGGTGATCGTTTTGCAACTTCCCTTGTATTTGTATGAACTGTAAAGGTTGATGGTTTGTGTGGATGACCATTTCCTTCCCCAAAATGGAATTCTTCCATTGATGGCATGCTTGCACAATGGAATACATTTCCTTTTCATAAGTTAGGTACTTTCAGACTCTTTCTGAAAGTGTCTCATTGTGGTAAGCCACTGGATGCCCATGTTAGGTAAGAACCACACCAATAGTATAGTTGGAGGAATCTATCTCAATCTCAAATGGTTGTTGCAGGTTTTCTAATGTGAGCACCAGTGTAGAAAAAAGGTGACTCTTCAACTCAAAGAATGCTTATTGTTGGGTTTCTGACCAAAAAAAATTTTCTTTCACTCCACCCTTGGTGACTTGACTTGAAGGCCAAGTGATATGAAAGAACCCCAACACAAACCTACGGTAGAAATTGGAAAGACCCACAATGTTTCGAAGCTCTTTAGAGTGGTTGGGACTAGACAATACCAAATGACTTGTATCTTGGATGGGTCCACATCTAGACCCTGGTCATCAATGATGTACCCCAAATATTGAACCCGGGTGAGGCCAAAGGTGCATTTCTCCAATTTAGCGCACAACTTGTGTTGGCACAAGGTTTGAAAGACTTGTTGAATATGGTGGAGGTGCTCTTCCCAACTTTTGTTGAATATCAAGATGTCATCTAAATACACCACCACGAATGCATTGGTGAACGGTCGCAAGATGTCGTCCATTAGTCTCATGAAAGTTGTAGGGGTGTTTGTCAATCCGAATGGCATGGCCAACCATTTGAAAAGGCCCTCCTTGGATTTGAAGGCAATCTTCCACATATCACAGGGTTCAATAAACACCTGTTGATAACTTGACATCAAGTCAATCTTGCTGAAATATTTGCCCCCTTTGAGCTAGTCTCGAAGGTCATCAATCCATGGGATTGGGTACCTATTCCTAAGAGTGATTTTGTTCAACGTCTGATAGTTAATACAGAGCATCCAAGTCCCATCCTTCTTCTATACTAATACAATTAGGCTCCTACAAGGTGATGAGATTGGCTTGATGTGCCCTTGCTGCAATAGTTCCTGAATCTGCTTCTTGATCTCATCGTTCTCCATAACAGGGCATCGATAGTTCGATCCATTGGGCAGCGACGTACCTGGGGTCAAATTGATGGAGTTCTTAACCTGACAGTGTAGAGGTAGCCCTATGGGTGAGGCGAAAATATCCTTGTACTCCTCCATGATCTTGTCCATCTACTGCTGCTATGTAGAGGAGCCCTGCTTGGAACTCATGGCCATAACCTTCTTCTTGTGTTAGGGGAAAATCATAAGGAAAACAAATTTCCTAGTTTATCTTATTGCATTGCTTTGCAGTGATCAAAGAGATGGCAGTAGGTGGGGCTACCTTTGGTATCCTATACAAATTATTAGCCAAAGTAATAATCACATACTGAGGTCTAGACTAATACATCATGTCGCTTCCACAAGTATGGTTGTCCTAACAATAAATCACAAAATTCAAGAGGAGAAATGTCACACAGTACCTCATCTATGAAGGGCTTGATGCTATAGGGAAGGAGGCACTGCAGGCTGACATGAAGATCTCGTCCTTGGTGAAGCCACCTGATGTTGTACGATTGTGGATGTGTTATAGTCTTTAGGTGCAGTCGCTTCACGACCTCTTCTGAAATGAGGTTATTTTGGCTCCCGCTATTGACAATGAACTACAACGGAGAACCTTTCACCCAAATTTGTGAGTGAAAGAGGCATCCCCCCTCCTCTGGATCATAGGGCTCAATCTTTTGGATCTTGGTGGTGGCTACGGTGGCACTAGGCTCCACATCAATGATTTGCTTCCTTTTTTCAGTTCCCTTATTGATTTCTGATTTGGAGTCGAACCTGTGTCTGATTTGGAAGCCCTCAGCTCGGCCACCAGTGACTGCTTGTCTCGACACTCACTTGTATTGTGAGTGGATCTCTTATGGAACTCACACCATTTTCCCATGTCCTTCTTAATCTTTGGGGCATTGTTCTTTATTTGTGGCTTCGGCAGGCTATCCCGGGTAGTATCTCCTTGGCTTGGTTCTTTGTTTTGTGGTTTGGGGGCACCTTTTCCTTGCTTCGAATTTGCAGATCCAAAGTCTCGCTTCTTCTATTTAAACCTCTACTCAATATTGACAGTGTACCGATACGCCATGTCGAGCGAGGAAATGCCTAGGAACTCCATCTCATCCTAGATTTACTTGTGTAGACAATCATGTTACTTGAGTACCAAATGCCGCTCATTTTCCTTGATACCCAACTTCATGCAAAGGGTATGGAAATTATTTGTGAACTCTGGCACATCTTAGTCCCTTCACTGTTGTAGCATGGTCCACTTTATGTATTTGTCTTCATAGCTCCTGATAGGGTAATATTGTTCATTGATGGTGTCTCAGAAAAAATTGCAAGTGGGTGTGGTTGAAAATAGTGAGGGTTCATTCTCATCCATTTATTTGCAGTAGGTTTCTCATCAATCCTTGGCGAGTGGGGCAACTTTAAGAAGTGCAAAAGTAATATTTTCCCAATTGGAAAAGTCATGAACTGAAAAATATCCTTCCAATAGATTTAACCATTTATTTATGACATCTGCATCTATTAGGCCTTTGAATATGGGAATATTGAAGTTAACTTGTACCTTAAAAGGAATGGAACCTCCAAAGTGGTTTCTGGATGAAGATGCATCGTTTGTGGGTAGTTGTCGAAGGATCTAGGAAAAGTTATCCATCATCACGTCCCTCTATTGCTTGAGGGCTTCCTCGAGAAACATTTTGAAAGGATCTCCTACCTTCTCGTCCTTCTTTTCTTCCGCCATCAGAGGTCATCAGGTTTTGTGAGGTTGATCTTGTAATGGTTCAACTAGATCAAGTCCGAACTCCTTATACCCTGACCTTGTTGGGGACATGCAAAGAAAAACAAAGAAAGAACAGACCACTATGAAACCATTGATCCGAACTTAAACATGAACACAACAACTTATAGATATAATCATAAACACAGAGATGCAGCAGAAAAACACTTCATTTAATTAATAGAAAAATATTGAACTATGCTTACAAACATAATGGAAATAAGATAGCTCGAGTGATGGTAGCTTATCTCTAAGAAGAGATGTGGTGGCTACATGCCTCTAAAATGTGTTACAATGAGGCTCAAGGGCCTATTTATTATTGGAAAACATGAGAAAACCCTAAAAAACCAAAACCCTAACCCCAGGAGATGTAACACCAAGAGTTTGTGGGCCTCGTTGGGGTTAGTTGGGCAGGCAACTTCCTGGAGTCGTAAATTAGTCATATTATCTCCATTTGGTGGGCACGATACCTTGTTGGAAAGGTCTCTATGAGTACTAAAGGTTTCGCCATAGGCCCCTTCCAAAGGCCAAGGGGCTGCCACAGACCCCAAAAAAATGGCGTTTAGGGGGTCAAAACTGCTCCAGAAGTTCAGAACCCAAAAAACTTCTAAAAATAGTAAATGCTGAAATGAACAAGGAAGCAGATGAAATTGACTAGGGGGTCTTGTTGGAATAGGTGAGTAGCCACCAATATCCACCTGGACCATTCCTCCCCCCTTAGGAAGCAATGGTCCCCATTGCATGCAAAGCCTCCATGAGGTGAGAAAATTTCTGTTGAACCTGGTCCCTGGTGAAACACTTGCCCTCGTGAAAGAGTTGACCTGCTTTGACAACTCAATATAGATGTATCCTCTATTGGCGAGTGTTATCGATATGTGAGTCCATGGTCTGATTGGTTGTGGCATGTTCCATGTAGTCCAGGTTGAGCTCTATTGGTGCGAGTTGTTCTGAAATGTCAGATGTGTCCAACAATGGTGCAATGTATGGCTGAATGTGATTTACATTGAACACTAGGTGCAGACCAAGTAATGGTGGGATGATAAGATCAAAGGCATTGTCACCAGTGGCCTTGTTGATGGTGTATGGCCCATATCAGAGTGGGCGAAGCTTGTGGTGGGGTCCAACAACACGCTCCTTCTGAAAATGTAGCCAAACTTTATTGCCCACCTGGAACTTGTGTGACACTCAATGCTGATCATGGAGCTTCTTGTACTTAGCATTGCCTCTGTTCAATGTATCCTGGACCTGCTGGCAAATGTGTTGAATGTGCTCAATGAAGTTGTTAGCCCTTTTAGGTTCAGACTTGTGAGCCAAGTCTACCTAAGTGGCTGCAAATGGTATGCCCACATCAATGGGGCATAATGGCTGAAATCCCAACCCTACCTGAAAGGGGATGTGGCCCGTTGAGATATGGAGAGATATATTGTAGCTATTTTTGACATAGGGGAGTTATCTAGGAGGATCTCGTCAGATCAGTTACACAGTTTCAGTGTCATCGTCAGTGTTCAGTCCGGTGTCGTAAGCTTCGACAATGTTGTTTATGGTTCAGGTTGTTCAGGTGATGTCAATGGTTTTCATGGTGATATGGTTTGGAATTTGGTCATTGAAATGGGTTCATCATCCGCCTTCATAGGATTTGGTGTCGACATGTGATTTTCATCTGCCTTCACAGGATTTGGGTGTCGACAAAGGTTTTTCGTCGCAAATGTAGCTTTGTGCCAACGATATGTATGTGGGATTGAATGTCACCTTATGACAAGTTGATGTAAAAGGTTATGTTAAAACAAAAAACCATTTAATGACAAAACCCTAATACATTAATCCTAAACCCTAACCATGTATTACTATGTCAAACCTAAGTCCTAGACCTTACCCTAAGTTCTAAACCTATCGAAACATATTACATTACAAACCTATGAAATAAAATAACATAAAACACATACACCCTAAGCCTAAACCACTCTTGGCATTTGTATTACATATCAAAACATTACAAAATATATTATAATAGTCCTAGACCATGGGCCTTAACTGCGCAAGGAGTCAACCATGACAGCAGACATGTGAACAGGAAACAGAGTTAACCGTAGCGGAATAAGCCATTGGGCTTAGAAACCGCATCAGAAACTGTGGTAATGTGATCAGTGTGTAAGTCATCAAGGTTAGCACTTAGAGTTAAACGCATCGGGGCCTAAACCACGGTTGGCATGTGAACAGAGTGGAGGGTAATCGTAGCATCTCACTAACAGTCAACAAACTAGAACCACCACCTAGATAATCGTGTCAGAGATAAGCCGCGTTCACATGGTCGATCGGAACCGTTGGGATAAGCCCACAAGGTGGCGGATTGTGGCAATACCGCAGCCAAACCACCTTGTTCACATGCGGGTGTTCAACCTCCTCTGCCCGATCAGCAAGCCACCACAGTTTCGGTTTATTATATGGTTTATATTTGGGTTTTAATTGGAGATTCGATCAAAATTAATTCAACCACCACACATGTTAACCCTAAGGTGTTCAAACATGGTTTGACCGAGACTATGGTGTTGCATTCATGCCAAAGTTGCCTAAGAGGACCTCAAATGTACCTAAAAACCTATAAATACACCTTTTTGTTCATGAAGAGGAATAGAGTGGTTTTTGGGTTTTATATGTAGGTTCTAGAGGTTATAGTCGTTTTTGTTTTCAGTGTAACAAGAGCATCCAAAGTTGGATTTGGGAACCGTGATAGGCATTGGAAAGCTAGTTTAGAGAGCTTTCTCATGACAGTGACCAGAAGTGCGTGCGTGCACATTCAGTTCGGTCAAATTGCTTTGTAATAGACCTCTTTGGTTTCAATCCTAATAAAGCGATTTCCCATCTTGAAAGAAAACCCGAAGAGGTAGTCCATCAACTGACTCCGTAATCAATCTTGTTGTCTGGTATCGCTGTGTTTTTGTTGTTTTTACTTCTATTTTGCATCTTGCTTATGTTTTCTCATCTGTCGTAGAGTATTATTCTCAAGTAGTTCTCATGTTTTCAACACTTTAAGTTAACATTTATTTCACTGTTGGCATAATTAATTCTACTTTAGTTTTAACATATGATCATTTCAGATCATATAATTTGGTATTAGAGTAGGCTGCGTTTGTAGAATTTTCCATTGAATGTTAACCAACTCAAAGTTGCAACGTGGAGAATGAATCCTTGAGCAGATTGATTCGAGATTGGAAAGCGAAGAGTCATTCATAAGTCGACCATACAGGATCTAATGCAGGTGAAACACTAGAAACTAAGATGAGTGATGAACAGTTTCAGCAAGCATTCTTGACTATGCAACAGATGTTGGGAGAACTCTACTAAGACAAGAAAGCAAGAGATGAAGCTTCTTCTCCAAAGACATCGAAGAAGGAAAAAGGTAAAGGCAAGGCTGATAAACCACCTTCACCTCCATCATCTCCATCGTCATCATCTTCTTCTTATTCTTCTAATGCAAAATCTGAAACATTAAAGAAACCTAAGAAAACATCTCTTTTGAAACTTGATGTGAAATTTGAGTTACCTATTTATGATGGCGAAATGAATCTTGAAAAGCTAGATAACTAGATTAAGCAGTTAGAAGTGTATTTTCATATTTAGAACATTTCTATCAATAAAACAAAAATTTAGCTAGCTACACTTAGAATGGGGGGAACAACTTTAATCTGGTGGGAAAGTAAAAATCAACTAGATGTAAAGTGAAAAGGAAAAGTCATCTCTTCATGGTCTATGATTTTGAAAGCTCTTAGGAAACAATTATATCCTTTAGGATACATGCAGCAAAATGTTATTGATTTCCAACATTTGGGGCAAGATAAAGGGCAGAGTGTTCAAGAGTTTACTCAGGAGTTCAGAAAGAAAGCATTGGCGCTTGTTATTTCATTGGATACACGTGAAACTTTATGAAAGTACATCGACAATTTACATTCATATTTCCAGCATACATTATTGATGTTTAATCCAAATTATTTTGATGAAGTGTGTGTTCAGGCCATACATATTGAATCAGGTGGCAGACCATTCAAGTTTTCATCGCAATCATCCAAAGAGTTGGAAATCAAAGATTCCAATGACAGTAAGGGGAAGAACAATTCGAAGAGAAAGAAATCAGTGATAGCTCAGAAGGAAATACCTACTTGTTCTCATTGCCACAGGATCGGTCATGATGAATCTAAGTGTTGGAAACTTCATCTAGAAATTAAACCCAAAAAGTTCCTTAAGGAGAAGGATGAAAAGAAGGACATTGCAGCAGTCCAGCAAGATCTAGGTTCAGATCCAGGTGATGAAATGAGGATAATTGCTATGGTTATGACAGGTAAAACTCCTGACACTGGTTCAAGTTTGAATACTATTGCATCTTCATCAAACATAAATCCTTCAAATGAGGATAAAAGAGTTGAATTATTCAACATAAGGATAACTTCTAAGCATACAAAGATAGATACAATGTTTGATAGTGGATCACAAGAAAATTTAATATGTTAATATTTAGTTAAAAATTTGGGTTTGGAGACATGGAATCATCCAATACCTTACCCATTAGGATGGCTAAATAAATAAACTCAGATAAAATTCACAAAAAATTGTCGATTAAGATTTGCCATTATAGCTAATTACATTGATGAAGTGGAATTAGATGTGGTTCCCATAGAAATATGTGGAGTTGTCTTAGGAAGTCCTTATCTTTATGATCGTGATTCAGTATTTTACAGGAGAGAGCATAAATATCACCTTAAGAAAGATGGGGTCGAATTTATTGTCAGGGCACATCAAAGTAAAAATCACTTGAATTTAGTTGTTTCTAATCATATGAAGGGATTAATAAGTTCAAATAAAAGATTTGTATTCATGTGTGTAAAGGAAAAACATAAGAAACAACATGATGCTTGTTCAAGTTATGAGACTCAGCTTAAAGATAATTTGATCAAAGAGGTAGAAACTTTTCCAATTCTATTTAAAGAAACCAAACATCTTACTCATAAGAAGGGAATACAACATGAATTACAGTTGATTCCCAAAGCTCCTCTTCCTAATGTCATAATTAATCAATTCAGTCCAAGTTTGGAAAATATTAGTTACAGGGATGCAAGTCAGTATTGGGGAAATTCAGTGTTAAATTTTTCTTGTATTGTGTCACCAATTCATGTTTCAAATAGTTTGGAAGCCTCTTTTCAAGTGGAGAGGAAGCTTATTTGTTTTCATATCAAAGCCTTTACTAAAGCAGTGTCAAAACATCTAAGGGAAACTTATGCATCAGGGGAAAGTGATAATAAATGGAAACATCATGTAATAAATGAAGAAACAATGATTCAAACAAATCAACAGCTAATTCAATATTTTCAAAGACAAACTAAGTTGCAGCAATTTTCAAATTACAGTTTAGTGGGTTTATTGTAGAAAGTTCACTTATTAATCAGGAATTAAAAAAGTATCACAAGTCAAGTAGCTGGTTTGATGTCAAAAATGTCTTTGAATGTCTCTATAATTCTGCAAAATGGATTGTTAATACATGTCAATGGTATTGAACAATATCCTATAGAGATTGTTTTCAAAGATGATTATGAATCACTATCTCATGGTAATTCGTGGGAAGAAGACAAATTACATATTCATAATAGGTTGTTTAACCATCGTTGCAAGTTGTTCATACTATAGATGGATGGAATAGGTCACCGATTCAAAATGTGCCATGGTCAGCATCATCAGGGTCATCACTTGCAAGTGATTGATCGAATGTATTGGTACATCATCAGGGCGAGGTGGAGAGTGAGGGAGCTCTACCCTCATTTCCTATTTGTCTAGTCAAACTTTTATGGTCCAAAAGATTTCAAGTGGACAAGACTGATCTAGGAGGATCTCGTCAAATCAGTTACACAGTTTCAGTGTCGTCATCAGTGTTCAGTTTGGTGTTGTCAACTTCGACAATGTTGTTTATGGTTCAGGTTGTTTAGGTGATGTCAATGGTTTTCATGGTGATATGGTTTGGAATTTAGTCATCGACATAGGATTTTCATTTGATTTCACACGATTTGGGTGTCGACAAAGGTTTGTAATCGCAAATGTAGCTTTGTGTCGGTGATATGTATGTGGGTTTGAATGTCACCTTGTGACAAATTGATGTAAAAGGTTATGTTAAAACAAAAAACCATGTAATGAAAAATCCCTAATACATTAATCCTAAACCCTAACCATGCATTAATATGTCAAACCTAAGTCCTAGACCTTACCCTAAGTTCTAAACCTATCGAAACATATTACATTACAAACCTATGAAATAAAACAACATAAAATACATAAACCCTAAGCCTAAACCACTCTCGACCTTTGTATTACATATCAAAACATTACAAAATATATTATAATAGTCCTAGACTATGGGCCTTAACCGCACGGGGAGTCAACCATGACAGTGGACATGTGAACATGCAATAGAGTTAACTGTAGCGGAATAAGCCGTCGGGCTTGGAGACCGCATTAGAAACTGTGGTAATGTGATCAGTGTGTAATCCATCAGGGTTAGTGCTTAGAGTTAACCGCATCGAGGTCTAAACCATGGTTGGCATGTGAATAGAGCGAAGGGTAACCATAGCATCTCACCGATAGTCAGCAGATCGGAACCACCACTTGGATAACCGTGTCAAAGGTAAGCCGCGTTCACATGGCCGACCACAACCATCGGGATAAGCCTGCAAGGTGGCAGCTTGTGACAAGACTACAGCCAAACCACCTTGTTCACATGTGGACAGTCAACCTCCTCCGCCTAGTCAACAAGCCACCACAGTTTCGGTTTATTATGTAGTTTATAATTGGGTTTTTATTGGAGATTCGACCAAAATTAATTCAACCACCATACATGTTAACCCTAAGGTGTTCAAACATGGTTCGACTGAGACTATGGTGTTGCATTCATGCCAATCTTGGCTAAGAGGACCTCAAATGTACCTAAAAACCTATAAATACACCTTTTTGTTCATGAAGAGGAATAGAGTGGTTTTTGGCTTTTGTATGCAAGTTCTGGAGGTTATACACCTTTTTGTTCTCAGTG
Source organism: Pinus tabuliformis (assembly GCA_031772625.1). NCBI lineage: Eukaryota > Viridiplantae > Streptophyta > Pinopsida > Pinales > Pinaceae > Pinus > Pinus tabuliformis. Next base: position 923,985,660 of record CM062809.1, on the reverse strand, counting down.
TAATAGGATTTGGAAAGATGGTTCAGAGAGCTTTCTCATGACAGTGACCAGAAGTGCCTACATGCACATTCAGTTTGGTCAAATTGCTGTGTAATAAACCTCTTTGGTTTCAATCCTAATAAAGCGGTCACCCATCTTGAAAGCAGACCTGGAGACATATTCCATCAGTGTTGTGGGGAAAAATGCCTATGCAGGACGATCCTATCCACCTAAGGTGTGACAGTGCCTTAGCAACAAACGAGTACAGCTATTCTGGTTTCTTCCTTTATGAAATGTGAAAGAAGAGAGATCAATAGACTTACCGGTGTCTTCCGTTTGTCCCTCGATCCGGTCTCTCTTCTCTTTGGGAGTTCACAGCTACTTGCCTTCTTTCTTATCCAGCTTCAACTTCCTGCAAGATCACAAGAGAACAGCTACTTGCGACAAGAGAAGAACACTACACAAAGACAGATATTCACATTCATAACTAGTTTAGGATTAGAAATAAACTAAACATACTAATGCATTCATACATCAAAATACATCAGCATATAGGAGAAACCAAGATAGATTTATTGATGAATAAAAAGGTTCAGGAAGAGATACAACCCAGAGGGCTCCAATCCAGCATCTCCTTCCCAGCAAATGGAATTCCTATCTTCACCCCCTTCAAAGCATTAAGCACCCAATGATTCCAGTCTCAAACCAACAACAATTCTTTGCAATAACAAAATTCCAGCCTCCCGATCTCATGGAGGAGAGATCCATATATAGATGTTTGGAGAGAGGATGAGACAGCTTGAGATCTGACTAGTGTCCTCTCCCTCTGTCAGTTCTTGAGTCCACTTGGAGGTTCTTGCTTCCACTTGGAGATTTGGAACCTCTTACTCATCACCAGTCGAATTCCCTGAGGCAAGTGTCATTTTGGAAGCTTCCTGGGTTTTGACACCTTGAGAAATGAGCCTGCCACTTGTCCACTCTTGTTCAGCGCAGGTAGCCTTTGTTCCAGTTGACATTCAACGCAGGTAGCCAGTGTTGGCTTTGACATTCAGCGCAAACAGCTAGTGTAGCCACTGAAATGATCCTGAATTGACTTGTTTTTGAGCAGTTTCAGGTGGAGAACTTCTGTGAATTGCTGTGGTTTGTTAGCCTTGTTCCTCTAGGGGTAGGAACAACATGTTTAGGGACTTTGGATCCCTTAGATTATGGACATTTCATGCTCAATGCTGTAAGGCACAAAAATGTCTATAACAGTTGCCCCCTAAAGTATGAGGTTGTTTATCGGGCGAAATGCTTTATCAGGGGGATCCGAAGTTCATCCAATGCTGGGAGGAGACTTGTAATAAGATACAATACAATACATTATTTTTCATACTGCTTTCATGATCTAGCTGAGGCGGGCATTCCCATGCTCAGATTTATAAATTCATTTTTCCGTACATAGAACAGACAATCGTCTGATGGTAGACTGATAATTTTGATGAAATTATCATCCTTTGAGTAGGATGATTATCTGCTGCAATGATGTACATGTCAATGTCTTTATCTTTCCTGAATATATATCGCAGCCCAGATGGATGAAACTAGATCCGGGGTCTTCAAACTCATTCGATCTTCACTCTAAGTACAAGTCAATCCATGTGAGAAATGTTCTAAAGTCGAACATGGAAAGACATCGCTTGATTACCGGTCAATGATGTAAACCGTTAACAAGCGCGAGAGGAATCACCGATAATGATAATGACCCTCAAGGTACTACAGTACAATTCACGTGGTGTGAATAAAGGACTTGGCATCGAACACCACGCAAAATCTTTCGGTCGAAGGTCATTGATGTATACCTGTCGTCGGAAGTGAGAAACTTGCCATTGTGGCATGCAAGCTTCAAAGTACTGAAGGGGTTGTTCCTAGATCAACTTCTTGGATAATGAGCTGATGTCAACAAGAAGCGATCCGTCACAGGAGGGCCTTAATGAATCCCACATCAGTGACACAGAACGGAGTTAATGATTTTAATGGAGGTGAAAACGATCTGTGACATATGATTCAGGGTGGCGGTCATGAAAGGATGAAGGATAATGTATGGTAGTGGATGGGACACGGTTGACTTTTCTGAACGACTTCTCTTGAACATATGGCGACACTGATACGATGGATTGGTAGCATTACCCCAAATATGGATGGTATGGCGAGACCATGGATGTGACCGGTGAATGAAACAACCCAACCCGATTGTGGTACGGAGGAAAAGTGTCATGTTCAAGAGCGACTTGCTACCATCAAAGTTTTCTTTAGTTTCTCCCAATTTTTCCCCAGTGATTGCTGACCAGTACCTCTTTATTTTTGTCAAGCTTGAGGAGGATAACATATGCTTGTTCTATAACCTGCCCTTCGGGCAAGCCCATCGCTATGTTTTAACGAGCCTAGCGATAGTGAAACTCGTTCTCGTCTAAAGACAAGTTTGTCGCTATTTAATGATTTTAGCGAGTCTAACGACAAGGATAACTCGGTCCTTTTCATTTTTAGAGAGTCTGAAAAGGTACATAAAGTTAACTCCAAAAGTCCTTTTTCGTCATCTAATCCCTTAAGTCCGAAAAAGTATAAAACAATACAGAAGGGATGAGTTTTCGATAGTTTTAACGAGCCGAATAAAACAAGCGCTCGATCTTTTTGTGCAATAATCCCTCAGGTCCAAAAAGATTAAAATCTAGAGGGATAGCTCTTCCTGTCCCTTTAACGAGCTGGAAGGCCAAGGACTCGGCAACCTTTTCATATTTTACGAGTCAGTTGAAAAGAGCTTAAAGAAGACTCGTCTTTTAAGGAACGAGTGATAAACAGGGTTAGCAGCTAATTCCAGGTACAGGTTGGAATTTTCCAATCATGGCAGTGTCACAAGGATGGCTAGGTGAAATCACTCCTGTTCCTAAAAATGGGTAAACAATCATATGGGGGTGAACGATCAGCCAATGGAAAAGTGGAGGTGACGGTGCAAACACGACCAAGGCTTTAATGGCTGATAATATTACATTCACAGTGGTTATTTACCGGGATAGTTCATTTTTTAACGAGCTTAAACGCGGGTGGAAACATTTGCTCGATTTTAACGTTTATTTTTTAACGAGCATGAATTACGTGCTAAAACTGCTCGGATCTTGCGTTTATTTTTTAATGAGCATGAACTGTGTGCTAAAACTGCTCGATATTATATGGTCAAATTTTTTATTTTTACCATGACTAGCTTTGCCCTTTTCAAAGATAGTACTGTATCCTCAATTGTTGCATCAAACTAGTTAGAAATGAATAACATTTGCATGGAAATGAGAATAGAACCCTAATATTTCACTTTGAACTACGTAAAAAGCAATTAAAAGGTGTTTTTACCTCTCATTTTACCATTTCATTTGAACTTGGTTTGTTGGAGCTTTGGAGGTGCCTCTTCCTCCTTGATTTTCACCAGCTGATTCCGGGAGATTCTGCGGACAATTTTCGGCACCGTCTGGACCAGGTAGGAGCTAAACTCTAGCTCTTTCTTTTCATGGTTTCCTTTTTCCATCCTGTGCCTGTTTTCTTGTTCCCATGAGCCCCTGGGGTTTTGGTAGGGCGCTCTGCCATCAGCGCAGGTAGTCCATTCGAAACCTGCGTTGAATGTCAAGCTGCCTTAAGGCAGTTTGACCTTCAACGTAGGTAGGACACTAGCCAATTGCGTTGATCATAGAAAAGCAGTTCTATTGCACATTTTTTGATGAAATTTTGCCAGTTTTTCATCAAATCCAGGATCTTACTCTTTCTCTTGTTTGTTTTGCAGGGACTTTTGAGCAAAATGACCCTCACATGGCGAGAACGAGAACATGAAGAGGAGGACATGATTGCCCTCCATGACCCTGTCAAGGTGAACGCGCTGTGGAACTGTGGCCTGCTGAAGTTCTTCCGTATCTCTAGTATGAGAGCACAGATCTCTTTACTGCAGTATATGCTTGATGCTTGGGATCCTATTAACCAAGTATTTCAGATCAGGAGCAAATCCATCCCTTTGACCATGGTAGACATTTACTTCTTGACTGGTTCGGCCCGAGGGAATGATTCCGTGAGAGATTATGTCCGCCAGTATTGCAGGGAGGGATCCCAGCCGAGCAGAGACGGCAAGGTTGTTATCCGTGAGATTACTGACAGGTCTCTCAGGTCCATTCTGTATACTATTGGTAGGATGGCCGGTAGCGCATCTCTACATGTTGCCAACAGATCTTATGTGCAGCACGCCTTGGAGTGTCTCCAACCGAAAGTATTCAACTGGTGTGATGCAGTACTTCTTCAGATGAAAAGTCAGTTGAACAAGGTAAAGGACGGGAAGCTGAAGAACTTTGGATTTGGTTCTATTCTGACTGCCTTTGCCTTGGAGAAAATACCACTGATGCAGCCTCAGTATATTGCACTCGACTTGCCTTCTCCTACCGAGCCACGCATGCAGAGATGGGTTGATCACATGTCTAGGCATGCTGGTCAATCTCAGATTTCTTTCACTGATACCTTCTTCAGGTGGTTCGAGCGTCAGGAGATGGTCTATTCCGAGTATCCATATGTTGGTATGGATTTCCGAGGTGATTCGGACTTGGTACTGCCGGATGGCGAACAGTGGGGCGCTATTGGTAAAATCTTTGACCATATTACTGTTTACTGTTCTTATTTATAATGTCCTTGTGCTTTATTCTATCAAGACTTTAATCAAACTCATGTGTGCATGCAGATGTTGGTCCTGTTCGTCCAGCAGTTCGCCCGAGAGCGCCAGTTGCTACCCCAGCAGGGGAGACTGCTGGGAGAGTTATTCTCCGTGACCTTGATGTAGCCGAGACCCTTACAGCTGTGCAGGAGCAGGTTGAGAGCCTTACTCTCGGCATTCCCGATGTGAGGATTGATGAGTTACCTTTACAGTTGCAGCGGCATACTACTGGCGTGCCTAGACGATGGACTCGTCTCTTGCGCATGATTGCACAGGCCGTGACATGCTATCATGAGCATCACTAGGCTAGGGTGCCCCCTAGCATTTTTGAGTTTTTGGGTCATATGACCGATTTTTGTCTTGGTTACAGAACATTATGTATGAACGATAAACAACTTACATATATATTTTGATTTTCGAGGTTTATTTTGGTTGAGTTATATGATCCATATGTACAACATTGATGATGTGTCTCTTTTTATAAATGTCGCAAATGTCTATCTAACACATAGTTTGCTAATGAGTCGGTTAATGTGTTTAAGTTTCTAGAAATATGCTGGTATTGAATTGAATCAAATTGTCTTTCCAAAATCTTAACTCTTAGGAACATGCGATAAATAGCTGGATTACGAACGGAATATATACCATTGAGTTGTAGTATCACGAGCTGTGAGTCTAGCCTGACGATTAGGTGGCGTATACCACGGGTGATGGCATCAGAGAGTAGTTCTATCAACGCGCTATACTCAGTGATGTTATTCGTTGATTTCCCAATACACACACCTCTGAAACTTACTAACTCGCCGCTTGGATAAAAAATGGCCCAGGCTGCGGAGGATAGGTTCCGCAAACTACGAATCGCTCCGTCGGCATATCCAACACATGTCTCCAGAAGGTTTGACATCTGCAATAAATGTAAAAAGGTGGATCACTCGACCAAAACAAACACTTTAGCGAAAACAAAATACAACAAAAGCATACAGGTTACTATTTAAGCATAGTAACGCTTGAGGTACAACCCATTACGGGGTTGCGCCAGTGGAATTCCGTCATAATCCATTAACTCGTAGGCTCCTTTTGCTAACACTCGTTTAACAATATAGGGGCCCATCCATAAAGAATTAAATTTACCTGCTCCTAATTTATCGGATTCTTGGTCATAAAGCAAGAACAAGTCACCTTCTGAGAAGACACGGGGTTTGACATTTTTGTCGAACTGCGCCTTGACTCGTTTCTTATGGGCTTCATTAGCCAAAGCGGCATCACGACGGGTTTCATCCAATTGGATTAATTCCAAGAAACGAGCCTCTTCTTCCAAAGTTCCGGGGAGGAGATCAATTGCGAGTTTAAGAGACGAAATTTCACACTGGATTGGCAAGACTGCTTCCAGGCCATACACCAGTTGGAAAGGTGTGAACCCGGTCGCGTTCTTTACCGATGTTCGGTAAGCCCACAAGGTTGAGTACAGGATTAGGTGCCACCTTCTTTTGTGAACCCCAATCATCCTTTGCAACATACGCTTCAGGACCTTGTTGATTGCTTCAACTTGTCCGTTGGCTTGCGGATAATACGGGGTAGAGCTGTCATGAGATAGCCCTAGCTTGGCAGCTAATTCAACCATCATGTGATTGCGAAAATGTGACCCATGATCTATAACTATGGCCTGTGGTATGCCGAACCTGGCGACTACATGATTGAAAAAGAAAAGGGCAGCTGTTTCACCAGTGTTATCTAATGTAGGCATCACCTCGGCCCATTTGGTAAAATAGTCAACAGCGACTATAATATACCCATGCCCCCCGGTCGAGGTGGGGTTACATTGCATGAAATCGATGCCCGATTTGGCGAAAGGCCCAATAGCAACTATTGGCTGTAAAGGTGCGGGTGGTCTTCTGGTTTTGCTATCAAAAATTTGACAAGCATGGCAACTTCTGACTGCGGTTATGCAATCTTTGAACATGGTTGGCCAGAAGTATCCTGCTCGTAAGATTTTCTGTGCTATAGCATATCCAGATTGATGCCCCCCACACGCGCCTGAATGACATTCATTCAGGGCTTTTTCGGCCTCTTCATGGGTGAGACACCTCCTCAGAACTGTATCGATACCACGATGGTAAAGCGTATCACCGACGATCATGTAGTCTTTCGCTTGGTATCGTATACGTTTCTGTTCTGAGTGAGAGGTGTCAGGCCTGAATTTTTGGGTTTGGAGATAAATTATTATATCTCCATACCACTCATTGCTTGCAGATATCAGAAACAAACTTTCGTCCACGATTGACTCTTCTGATGTTTCATCGTTGGACGATGATGGGAGATCGCATAATAATTCTGCGAAAACTAAAGCTTTCTTTGATTTGGATTTTACAAATTCCAGATCAAACTCTTGAAGGATCGCTATCCATTTTGAATACTTGCCCCCCAGCAACTGTCGCGACAATATATAAGTCATGGGGTTGCAATCTGATAGAATGGTAGTTTTCCGAAAGAGGACATAATGTCGAAATCTTTGTATTGCTTGAACAGCAGCGAGTGCTAGCTTTTCAACATAAGAATATTTGCTTTCTGTATCATTCAATTTTTTACTTAAATAATATATAGGATGTTCAATTCCATCGACTTCTTGAACTAAAACCATCGCAATGGTCGTATCTGCTGCAGCCAGATACAGGTTAAAATCTTTTTGATAGTCTGGGGCATACATTAATGATGCTTTTACTAGAGAATCTTTCAGAGCATCAAAGGAAGCTTGCGCCACCTGATCCCAGACAAAAGGTACATCCTTTTTCAAAAGACGAGTATAACCTTTAGCAAGTTCTGCGTAATTTGGAATGAACCTCCTCAGAAAGTTTGCTTTCCCTTGGAGTTTCTGAATTTGAAGCAAATTTGGAGGTGGAGGCAAATTAATGATTGCCTGAACCTTGCAAGGGTCAAGCCAAATCCCATCCTTAGAGACTACAAAGCCAAGTAAACGACCAGAACCGACACAAAACACACATTTGTGTGGATTGAGTCTTATCTTGTAGTGTTGGCAATGTAGAAATATCGCTCTTAAATGCTGCGGATGATCAGTCCGCTTTCGCGAATGAGCCGGAAGGTCGCCGAGATAAGGTTGAACGATGTTCTTGATGTCATGGAAGGCATAATTCATTGCCCTCTGAAACGTCGCCCCTGCGTTCTTTAAACCAAAGGGTAATTTCTGATAAGCGAATGTGCCCCACGGACAGATGAATGCAGTCTTTGACTGGTCCTGTGGGCGGATATTTATTTGATTATACCCGGAAAATCCATCCATAAATGAAAAGATTTCACATCAGGCGCATTCATCAATTATCTGGTCGATGAAGGGTGTAGGGTAGTTGTCCTTCGGACAAGCTTGGTTTACATCCCTATAATCGACACACACTCTGATTGTCCCTTGTTTCTTCATAACAGGGACAATATTCGATACCCAATCGGTTAGAGGAACCGGGTAGATGAATCCAGCATGGAGAAGTTTTTCAACTTCTGCCTTAATGGCAGCGGCTTTCTTGGGGTGCACCTGCCGAAGCCGTTGTCTTACTGGTTTGACATCAGGATACATTTTAATTTCATGTTCAACGATACTCGAGTCAATGCCTGGCATTTCATCATATGACCAAGCAAAGACATCTCTGAATTCGCGAAAAAGAGCGTTATATATTTCCAGTTCTGAAGGAGAACATCCTTTGCTGACATAAATATTCTCTACAACATTTGTCTTAGTCGAGATATTTATGGCTATAGTCTCTTCAATATTGGATAAGTTTCGCTCGGAATCCACCGTATTTACAGTATTTGATAGGAATTCAAAAACTGAAGGGTGGTAAAGGTCACGCTGAGTATCTTCTTCATATTCCGGAAGAAGGGAACGATGGTGGCAATCATTCCATGGTGCCCCCTCAATCAACATTGATTGTAGGATTCCTTCGTCAGTCCCATGTACTTTCGACCAAGGATCTAACGGGGTACCATATTCTCTAGACCTATCTACCCAAACGCTTGATGAGCGTTGATTTGGGTTCGCCTCCCATGCTCGAAACATTGATTGCTACAATATTTCAATGGGGCTTGGGGGCAAAACCATTGCATGATCCATTTCGACATCGTCTTCTGAGATCTTTGTGGAAGATATCATGTTGCAGGCTCTTACGAATGCTACTTCTCCTATATAGAATGGAGGCGGAAGTGCGAAAGTTCCCATTAATGTGGGGTCTTTCAGTAGGCCTACTCCGATGTCTTGAAGCGAGTGGTTGCTTCCATGGATCATGGGAATGCTTCCTGTAACTTGTGAACCATTAGGGAGGAAGTCTTGCTGGTTGACGATCGTAATCCCCCCTTGAAAAGGGAATGCGATCTTCCTAAAATAAGTCGACACAACAGCTGCCATGGCATATATCCACGGTCTTCCCAGTAGGATGTTGTAGTCCAGATTCCCATCGATGACTTCAACATCTATTTCTACTGTTTTTCCTCCCAGTTCAACTTTCAAGTTATTAAGGATACCGCACGGGGTATATGTCCTTCCGTCGAATGCTTTTAATGTCGTCGAAGATCGCGACAAGGTTGGAGATCCTAAAGTTTTCCAGCAACTCATCGACATAATACATGTAGATGCCCCCTCATCAATAATTGTTCAGTGAATAGTTTTGTTGAGGGCTTTCACTTGAATAAGGAAATCTAGTTGAGCTGGTAACTGAGGATCGTACCCTTTGTGATCAAAGGATACAAGATTGGAATCCTTAGGATCAACCCCACCAATAGCCGATAACAAAGCCTGCCTTTGGGATGGGCAATTTTGTAGTACTTCAAGAGTCTACATAGCGGATGGCGATTGGGCCAAATCTTCCACTATGTTATAATGCTGCGCCACTCTGGCGCGAGGATTAAATGTCGACTTGTGTACTACTCCCTTTGGCGGTTTTATTGTTAATTCAGGAATGATGGGCGGTACAACTTCTGTCGAAGTTGTTGTCGAACTACTTGGTTGATCTTTACCTTTGTCGTTTGACAGCTGCGGATTCCCGTAATCTTTGTTCCTTGTCGAAATCAAAGCATCATTCTACTGTTTTGAAACTGACAACATAAGCACTTGCGACGGGGAAGCATTTCCACTATCAACCAGATTTTGACCTGGATTGGGAAACGGATCAGTTAACACAGCCGAGGTTTGCGAACTCTTAAAGAATCTTTTAAGCTTAGCTTTGTATGGACAATCTTTTGTCGAGTGATCCTCATCGCATATCTGACATGGATATTTCCTATTTCCAGGAGGGTTTGAAGAAGTTTTTCCAGGAGATGACTCACCCTTTTTCTTCTTCTTCCCTTTATTTTGCTTCTTCTTGCTTCCTGGTTGATTGGTTTCTTTGCCTTTATCTGCTGATACGGCATTTACTTCCGAAGCAAGAATTTCATCTTTTTCATTTTGATCCGAATTCTTACGGGCTTTCTTAGACGAAGCCTTTGTCGATTTCGCGTTTGCCGTGCCAATCACGCCATCGCCGGCATGAGAGTCACTATTTGATTTAGGAGGAGGAGGAATTGAGAATTCCAGTCTAGGGGCGTCAGGTATTTTGTCGTAGAGCGTGCCAGACTGAGTATAAACTAAGTCTAGATATTGTGCACGAGCAATAACTTGCTCCTCTGTTACGACTCCCCCCTTTGCCACATATTCTGTTATAGCAGGAAGTAACGACTTTATAAACCATTCAGCTAACAGCTGATCGGGAACGTATGTTTTCACCATCCTATGATGACGATGCCACTCATGTATATGATCTGATATATGAGTGGCAGTTGTCTGTTTGAAGTTGGTTAATATTTCTGTTCCCATTTCATACCTTATCGGTAATTGAAAATGGGTTAAGAAAGTCGTGGCTAGGGAGCTAAAATTGTCGAACGAGGCTCTAGGTAATTCAATATACCATTTTGCCGCTGGACCCGTTAACGTCCTCTGGAAAAGGCGAAGCCTTATCGAATCATCATTCAGGGTGTTTGATGAACACCACAGATGAAAAGTCATCACATGATTCGATGGGTCTTCACCTGGATTCCCATTGAATTTAGGAATGTCAGATGGAAGTTTGTGAGGAATCGCTGGCCACCAAGGGGCGTAAGCAATCAGATCGTTGGTTAACCGGTGTAGATCGGGTAACTCTAAAGTTGCCACGAATGGTGACTGTTGATTCAGGTTAGGTGAAGCATACCCAGGGTACGATGGAATCGCTTGAGCAGTGGGTCTTTGCATACCAGCATAATGTAATTGATGTTGGTATGACTGATACGGTTGGTGGAATTGACCACTGTAAAGCGGTTGGTTTTGACCGTTTTGAATATACGGTTGTCCACTGTTCGCAAAGATCTGCTGCTCAGAACCTTGGTACACTTGTTGGAATTGTGGTTGTTGGTATTGCACCAGCCAAAGTTGCGAAGCCATGTTCTGTTGCGCTATACTAACTGTTGGACCAAGGTGTGGGGTAATTGTACCCGTTTGGACCTGTGTCGCCCCACCAGTTGGCGATTGTGGTTGTGTCCCAGGGTCAAGGGGCTGTTGCATTACAACCTAAGAAATCTGAGGCTGACATACAACAGGCATCGCTTGAACTTGTGACACTGTTACAATAGCCGGTGTGGTCGGGATGTTCGACATAGGTACACACTGTTGCATAGAATATACAACCCTTGGTTGTTGAGGTAGCATAGGTACCCAACCACTTGATGTAATTCCACTATAACCTGAATACTGTTGTGAACTCCCGTATGGATACCCTCCCGGAGGGCGTAATGAAAGGGCATACTGCCCCCCATACGGTAGCAACCCGGAACTCAAGGGGATTGTTTGTCCTTGTGGACTGGATTTCCCAAATTGACCTCCAAATAGATCAATCTAGCGAGTCTCAACATAAGAGTTGCCGGATATTATTCCGGATGAACAAACTGGAGCAGACCACACTGTCGAAATAGTCCCTTGGTGGACTCCTTCTAGCGGTTGTGAGCTAGTCGGGACAGATGGTATGCCGGCAAACATTGTCGGAGTGACAGCAGGGGCTTCTGCTGTCGCTGTGTCATTCGACACAGTCCTAGATGTTGACGGTTGTTCAGACATTTTGAGTCTATCCAATAGATTGCCTAGCGATTCTATAGGAACTTCCACTTGTGGTAGACTAACTTGTGATGAAGGAAATAGAGTGACCCCGACTCCAAAATGGGTTGGAGTACTTGCTTGCGGATCCTCTACAATTTCCTCTATCGCAATCAAACCAAGTGGAAGAGGAAGACCGTCAGGTCCGTAAAATATTTCTGGTGCCGAAGAAGGGGTTGAATCGACAACGACAGTTGTTTGAGGAGCAAGACTCTCTGAACCGGTTACAGATGGAACTGGTTCAGTAACGCAAGTATTTGCCCCCAGACTAGGATCAGTGTTACTGTCCCTCTGTGGCTGTTGAACTTCTTCTATAGAGGCAGGGTTTCCAGAAATGTTTGGAGTAACCGGAATCTCAGATGTCGTTGGAACACTTGTTCTAACTTTGATAGGAGATTTCGAACCGGTTAAACGAGTTCGCTTTGTCCGTACTATTTTCGATTCCGGAGACAAAGACGGTTGACTCGTAAGCCTCCGCGAACGACGGGGTTTCAATTGAATTTCTTCCACGATTGTGGATTACTCGATCAACCAAAATACCAAAAGGGGAAAGTGTGTTTCCGAATTAAATGAATTTTTTAGACGCTTTTAGACACAACTTGCTTTTTCACTTTTAAAGAGTCGAGAAAAAGCTAAAGATGACTCTAGTCTCCTTCGATGTTTTAACGAGCCCGAAGTGACAAATGCTCGGATGGACTTTTTCCGTTATAGAGTCTGAAAAAGGCCAAAAGGAACTGCTCTGGAGTTCTAGGCAGAGGGTGTGCCAAACTTTTCGCAAAACCGCAGAATACTTTTTAGGGTACGGGCGATCGATCTTCCTGAATGTTGTGTTCAGTGCATTGCGATCAATAGGGCGGCCGACACGGCTTCCTACGGATAAAGGTTTTATGCCTATAGGGGTCTCCCAATATATATGCGACGGTACGTGGGAGCACAATCCGTACTGGCGCTATCGTCCCTCAGGAGGAATCACCCACCATCCACGAGATCGACAGTCACCAGGCTTAATGACGCCGGAACACGTCTCTAGCCTAGACCTCTATGTTGTGCGTTATGTTGCAAAGCCTTGTTAAGTTCATTCAATTTATTTTAGGTTGATCTTTTTAAAGTTTTCCTTTCAAGGTTCACCATGAGATGTATGATACAAATTCCTAAATGCAGTCTAAAGATGATAAGCAAGCTTTATATCTTTTCAACTTTGAAAATCCTAGCTACTAAGGGAAAAGAAAGACACCATCTTTTCTCAAAGAGCAATCAGCACACTCTAATGCACTTTTCCTAAATCCAACATGCAAACTATCAAAATGCAAATGCACAATGCAGGTGTTTGTTTTCCGCTTTCTTAGTATTGATGCCTACAAAGAAAGCTTTTTGTACAACTTTGAATTTGCTTTTAAATGATCAATACAAACAAGTTTACTTTTTCGAAATCAGAGAGGGTAGAAAAGATTACAACACTTAACGATTTTCGAAATGAATACTTGTTTCGACACTTAAAAGAGACAAATTCAAACCAATAAGCAAAAGCAAATGTATAATCAATCTGCAAACAGCTAATGAACTCTCTTCTAAGATCACGATCAACAGATCTGAATCAAGGGCTACAGGATGACTATATCACTCATGCAAAGGAAAACTGTAAATGATGCCACAAACACATAAAAACACTCACAGTTTTTTTTGTACAAAAGGAGGCAGAATCTAAGTAGAGAAAAGGAGTTATCAGACTGGTACCTATGCTAGTTACAGGCTGCAAAAATCAGAGATCAAAACAGGGCAAAACAGAGCAGAGAACCCCAGCTGCACTAGGACAAACTGGTTCAGCGCAACCTCAACATAGGGGTTTTGACATTCAACGCAGGTATCCTTCACGGGAACTATGTTGAAATGCAGAATCCCTTCACTGGGTCTGCACTGAAGGAGAAACTCTCGTTTCCCACAGGTTCTGGGTCACAGTTTGCTCTTTAATTCACTGTTTTAGGCCAAATAAAAACAACAAGCAAGGTGTAATCAAAGGGATGCTTTGAGAGGCTACTAAGATCTATCACAAGGATCATCAAATCATTTGTGAATCCATTGTTCAGATCATAGACAAGTCCAGTAATTGGATCAAAGCAGCAACTTTCTACTTTGCATCCGGGAAAGATGCAGTTCGATTATTGCTGTCAAGTCTAGGAAACAAACAATGATAGAAACACAAATAAAATGACTAAACAAATGTCCCCAGCGGAGTCGCCAATTTGTTGTGGGGAAAAATGCCTATGCAAGACGATCCTATCCACCTAAGGTGTGACAGTGCCTTAGCAACAAACGAGTACAGCTATTCTGGTTTCTTCCTTTATGAAATGTGAAAGAAGATATATCAATAGACTTACCGGTGTCTTCCGTTTGTCCCTCGATCCGCTCTCTCTTCTCTTTGGGAGTTCACAGCTACTTGCCTTCTTGCTTATCCAGCTTCAACTTCCTGCAAGATCACAAGAGAACAGCTACTTGCGACAAGAGAAGAACACTACACAAAGATAGATATTCACATTCATAACTAGTTTAGGATTAGAAATAAACTAAACATACTAATGCATTCATACATCAAAATACATCAGCATATAGGAGAAACCAAGATAGCTTTATTGATGAATAACAAGGTTCAGGAAGAGATACAACCCAGAGGGCTCCAATCCAGCATCTCCTTCCCAGCAAATGGAATTCCTATCTTCACCCCCTTCAAAGCATTAAGCACCCAATGATTCCAGTCTCAAACCAACAACAATTCTTTGCAATAACAAAATTCCAGCCTCCCGATCTCATGGAGGAGAGATCCATATATAGATGTTTGGAGAGAGGATGAGTCAGCTTGAGATCTGACTAGTGTCCTCTCCCTCTGTCAGTTCTTGAGTCCACTTGGAGGTTCTTACTTCCACTTGGAGATTTGGAACCTCTTACTCATCACCAGTCGAATTCCCTGAGGCAAGTGTCATTTTGGAAGCTTCCTGGGTTTTGACACCTTGAGAAATGAGCCTGCCACTTGTCCACTCTCGTTCAGCGCAGGTAGCCTTTGTTCCAGTTGACATTCAACGCAGGTAGCCAGTGTTGGCTTTGACATTCAGCGCAAACAGCTAGTGTAGCCACTGAAATGATCCTGAATTGACTTGTTTTTGAGCAGTTTCAGGTGGAGAACTTCTGTGAATTGTTGTGGTTTGTTAGCCTTGTTCCTCTAGGGGTAGGAACAACATGTTTAGGGACTTTGGATCCCTTAGATTATGGACATTTCATGCTCAATGCTGTAAGGCACAAAAATGTCTATAACAATCAGGCACGAACTCTGTAATCAATCTTGCTATTTGGTATCACTGTGTTTTTGTTTTTTTCACTTTTGTTTTGCGTCTCGCTTATGTTTTCTCATCTGTCATAATGTCTTCTTCTCAAGCAGTTCTCACGTTTTCAATACTTTAAGTTAACATTCATTTCACTGTTGGCATAATTAATTCTACTTCAGTTTTAACATATGATCATTTCATGTCAGGGAGACTTTCATCCCACGTGTGTGGATGCTTTGAGTTGTACATGTGCATGATGTGTAAGATCATCCTGTTGACAACCTCCATTTGGCCATCAATTAAGGATGGAAAATTGTGGACTTAGTAAGTTTTGTATCCAACATCGACCAAAGACTTAACAAAAATGCACTAAGGAATCTGTTGTTCCTATATGAGAAAATGGATTTTGGGATGCCAAAGTGTACCCATACTCACTCAAATGAGAGCTTAACAGTGGCCTTTGTTGTGATACTCTTCTTGTAGGTCATAATGATAGCCATCTTAGAGAATCTGTCGCAAACATGAAAATGGAATCATTGTCATGCTTAGAAGAAGGAAGGCCTGACATGTAATCCATGGAGACAGATTCCCAAGGTCGAATAAGAGTAGGTAGATGAGTATATATGTCTTGCTTCTTAATGGTTGGTTTGGCAATGGCATAGACGGTGTAGGATCTAATATACTTTCAAACATCCTGACGAAGTTTTGACCAATAAAAATACTTCTAGAATACTACCATTGTTTTTTCTACTCCAAAATGTCCTGCGACCCGACTGTAGTGTGCCTCCCAAATCATATTTTCACGCTCACTTTAAGGAACACAGATGTGTGCTAGGTGGTATAATAATGCATCTTGAAGGTGAAAAATTGGAACTTGCTTCCCTTCCAGGAGCGTCTGGTATATGTTGCCAAATTCTGGATCGCTCTTGTAAAGATGTGGCCACTCCAATGTCTCATGCCTATAGGAGTAAAGCACAGTGATCAACGCCATGACCGGTGGTCGGCTGAGAAAGTAAAAAACATTATTAGTGCTGCCCTTATTATACTTAATGTTCAAATGGAACTGTTGCAAATAGGTGGACCACTTGTGATGGTGATCATTCTGCAACTTCCCTTGTGTCTATATGAACTGTAGAGGTTCGTGGTTTGTGTGGATGACTATTTCCTTCCCTAGAATGTAATGCTTCCATTGACGGTAGGCCTGCAAAATGGAATAAATTTCTTTATGATAAGTGGGATAATTTTGGACTGTGTCTGAAAGTGTATCACTGTGGTAAGCCACTGGATGCCCATGATGAGTAAGAACTGCACCAATAGGATAGCCAAAGGCATTTGTCTCAATCTCAAATGGTTGTTAAGGGTCTAGTAATGTGAGCACTGGTGTAGAACATAGGCAATTCTTCAACTCGAAGAATGCTTGTTATTGGGTTTCCAAACAAAAAAACTTTGCTTTTGCTTTGCCCTTGATGACTTGACTTAAAGGCCAAGTGATATGAGAGAACCCCAACACGAACCTTCTGTAGAAATTGGCAAGACCCAAAAATATGTGGAGCTCTCTTAGAGTGGTTGGGGATGGCCAATCTTGAATGACTTGTATCTTAGATGGTTCCACATGTACACCCTGCTCATCATTGATGTACCCTAGATATTGAACCCGAGTCAGGCCAAAGGTGCATTTCTCCAAGTTAGCACACAACTTGTGTTGGTGCAGGGTTTGAGGGACCTGTCTAATATGGTGGAGGTTCTCTTCCCAACTCTAGATGAAGATCAGGATGTCATCTAAATACACCACCACGAATGAATTGGTGAAGGGTCGCAAGATGTCATCCATCAGTCTCATGAAAGTTGCAGGGGCGCTCGTCAATCCGAATGACATGAACAACCATTCGAAAAGGCCCTCCTTGGATTTGAAGGTTGTCTTCCACACATTAGACAGTTCATTAGGCACCTGGTGATAACCTAACTTCAAGTCAATCTTGCTGAAATATTCCCCCCCTTCAACTAGTCCCAAAGGTCATCAATCCACGGGATTGGGTGCCTATTCCAGACAGTGATGTTGTTCAATGCTCGATAGTCAATACAGAGCCTTCAAGTCCCATCCTTCTTCTGTACCAATACAATCAGGCTCCCACAAGGTGACGAGCTTGGATTGATGTGCCTTTTCTGCAATCTTTCCTGAATCTGCCTCTTGATCTCATCGTTATCTAGAACAGAGTGTCGATATACCAGTCCATTAGCCAGCGGCACGCCCAGGGTCAGGCTGATGGAGCGCTTGACCTGAAAATGTAGAGCTACCCTTGTGGGTGAGGTGAAAATATCTTTGTACTCCTCCACGACCTTGTCCGTCTACTGCTACTATGCAGAGGAGCTCTTCCTAGAAGCCATGGCCACAACCTTCTTCTTTCCTTGGGGGAAAATCATAAGGAAAATAAATTTCTTGGTTTGGGAAATGATCTTACTGCATTACTTTGCAATGATCAAAGAGATGTCGATAGGTGGGGCTACCTCTAGTATCCTATACAACTTGTTAGCCAAAGTAATAATCATAGACCGAGGTCTAGACTCATATAAAACATGTCACTTCCACAAGTATGGTTGTCCTAACAATACATCACAAACTTCAAGAGGAGCAACGTCACATAATATCTCATCCGTGAAGGGATTGATGTTGTAGGGAAGGTGACACTACTGGCTGACACAAATATCTCATCCTTGGTGAATCCACCTGATGGTGTACAACTGTGGATGTGTTATAGCCTTTAGGCCAAGCTTCTCCATGACCTTTGCTGAAATGATGTTCTTTTGGCTCCCACTATCGACAATGAACTGCAACGGAGAACCCTTCACCCACATCTATGAGTGGAATAGGTGTTCCCCCTCCCATGGATCTTAGGGCTCAATCTTCTAGATCTTGGTGGTGGCCATAGTGGCACTAGGCTCCACATCAATGATCTTCTTCTCTTTTGCAGTTCCCTTATCGGGTTCTAATTCAAAGTCGGAACCTACGTCTGATTTGAAAGCCTTAAGCTCGACCACTAGTTACTTCTTAGCTCGACACTCACTTGTATTGTGAATGGAGCTATTATGGAACTCACACCATTTTCCTATGTCCTTATTCATCTTCGTGGTGTTCTTTTCTTGCAGCTTCAGCGGGCTGTCCTGGGTAGTGTCGCCTTGGCTTGGTCCTTTGTTCTATGGTTTGGGGACGCCTTTTCCTTGATTTTTATTCGCAAATCCAAAGTCCCACTTCTTTTGTTTAAATTTTTTCTCAATCTTAACAGTGTATTGATATGTCGTGCTGAGCGAGGAAATGTCCAGGAACTCCATCTCATCCTAGATGTACTTGTGTAGACAGTTGCGGTACTTGAGCAGCAAATGCCATTCATTTTCCTTGATACCCAACTTCGTGCAAAGGGTATGGAAATTATTTGTGAACTCTGGCACATCTTAGTCCCTTCCATGTGGTAGCATGGTCCACTTTATGTATTTCTCTTCATAGCTCCCAACTGGGTAATATTGTTCCTTGAAGGCATCTCAGAAAGAATTCCAAATGGATGCGGCTGAAAATAGTGAGGGGTTCACTCTCATCCTTTTGTTCATAATAGGTTTCCAACAAATCCTTTACATGTGGGGTGGCTTTAAGAAGTGAAAAATTAATCTTTTACCAATAGTTAAAAGTCATGAACTGAAAAATATCCTTCCAATAGATTTAACCATTTATTTACGGCGTCTCCATCTATCAGGACTTGGAATATGGGAATATCAAAGTTAACTTGTACCTTAAAAGGCGTGGCACCTCTAGAGTGGCTGCTGGATGAAGATGTGTCGCCTATGGGTAGTCGTTGAAGGATATGGGCAAATTTATCGATGATCGCGTACCTCTGTCGCTTGAGGGCTTCCTCGAGCAACATTTTGAAAGGATCTCTTGCCCCTCATCTTTCTTTTCTTCCACCATGGGAGGTCGTCGGGTTTTGCGAGGCTAATTTTACAATGGTTGAACCAGATCAAGCCCTAACTCCTTATACCCTAACCTGGTTGGGTACATGCAAAGAAAAAACATAGAAAGAGCATACCGCTTTGATACCACTAATCCGAACTTAAACAAGAATGTAACAACTTACATATATAATCATAAACACAAAGATGCAACAGAGAAACACTTCATTTCATTAATAGAAAAATATTGAACTATGATTACAAACAAAATGGAAATAAGATAGCTTGGGTGATGGTATCTTATCTCTAAGAAGAGATGTGGCGACTACATGCCCCTGAAATGTGTTACAATGAGGGATGATTCATGATTTTTTTGAGTAAAAAAGTAAAAAGATTAAAAAATAATAAAATAATAAAACAACTTTTTCAACTCGTATTTTGAACTTATCTCCCTAAGGTCTTACTCATATTTCAAGCGAGAGTACTCGTTGGATGAAAAATGTAATTTCTCATCCAATGAGTACCCATGTTGCATGCTTTCGATGGACCTTGCTACACAAAAAATGAGAAATATATGAGAAAACATGATTGCAATAATGTTTTTCATGTATTTCTCTTTTTCTGTGTAGCAGGGTCCATCGAAAGTATGCAACATGGGTACTCATTTTATGAGGAATCAAATTATGCATCCAACAAGTGTTCTCTCTTGAAATTTGAGTAAACCCATAGGGAGATAAGTTGAAAATATGAGTTGAAAAAATAAATTTTTTTCTTTTTTCCCTCTAAAATTTGATGATGTAATCCAACTTTATTTTATTATTTCCACTATTATTTTATAATTTCCTTAGGAGGCCCATCGTAGACCTCAAAATTCCCCTAATTCCACCAATATCCACCTGGATCACATACAGACAATACATATATCTTCGCAGTTGAATACCATCATGGGGAAGGTACTAATTGATACTTGAGCATCGATGAAATTCTATTGCATTTGAAAAGGATGGATGAAAAGGCCAATGTGCTTGCTAAATAGCTAAAAAGTTTGGATTTTGTTGACTCCATTAAAGATACATGAGCTCTTGAGACCATCTAGGTTAACTAACCCTCCAAGTAAATGGTATTTCTATTCTATTTTGTTTTGACTAGTTATAACAAATTCACTACTATCAAATGAAGAAAGGTCATCAATATCTTTATAACTTATCAAACATTTTAAAATTATGTTATGTCACTAGTTTTATGACATTGTATAAACAATTTATGATAGTTAAAGCTCTACTTTTGTGTTACGAGTGTGGTTCCCTAGTGACAAACATGTCAACAAAGAAATAATGGTGGAATTTTTAATATAACATAATTTGAAATACCAACTCATATATATATATATATATATATATATATATATATATATATATATATATATATATATATATATATATATATATATATATATATATATTGTTTCTATTTCGTGCCTATTTATATATTGTTTCTATTTCGTGCCTATTTTGGAATAGGGCTTCCACAATTTTAATTTAATTATCATTAATTATTAAGTGGATTGTAGATATTTAACCTCCATTGAATATTCTAGAATATTCATAGTAGTATACACAAATCAAAGACTGATGCAACTCCCCAAAGTAGTTTCCCTTTTTTTGGTTTTAATTAAATGATTAATTTAAGAAACTGCCATATGAACAAGTGTCATATGAAGTGAGTTATGGTTTTTTTCGACATGTTGTATTGATAAGCAATGGTATTGGTCCATGGTATTGTAACAAATCCTATTTATAGAGTAAGAATGTCCATGGTAAAGTGGGGGTAAATCACCATGGTTAACAGTCTTGTTCCATGTTTTATTTTGTGATTAACCTAAGCCTAGGTTGGGGCTAGCCCTTTTTTTGGATGGAAGAAGACTAATCCACTCACAATGAGATGTTTTTCACCAGAATTGTGTGAGGCTCAGCTGAGTCTGGACACCACCTAGGAATTTTTATTCCCCTAAATTAACTTCCATCCTTAACCTCTCTCCATGAGATCTAAACATATGACCAGGGGATTAGATTCCATGCGTTTTATTCCCCTAAAGTCGCTTCCATCCTCAACCTCTCTCCATGAGATTTTAACATATGGCCAAGGGACTAGACTCCATGCAAACCAACTGGTTTACACCTCATGGGTATATATATTAATTCCTTTTTAGTATTATACCACCTAGGAAGTTTTATTCCCCTAAAGTAGCTTCCATCCTCAACCTCTCTCCATGAGATTTGAACATATGACTAGGGGACTAGACTTCATGCATTTTATTCCCCTAAAGTAGCTTCCATCCTCAGCCTCTCTCCATGAGATTTGAACATATGACCAGGGGACTAGACTCCATGCAAACCATCCTCAACCTCTCTCCATGAGATTTGAACATATGACCAGGGGACTAGACTCCATGCGTTTTATTCCCCTAAAGTAGCTTCCATCCTCAGTCTCTCTCCATGAGATTTGAACATATGACCAGGGGACTAGACTCCATGTAAACCAACTGGTCTAGACCTCATGGGTATATATATTAATTCCTTTTTGTTATTATTATTATTAATTGCGACGAGAGGCGCTCTACAACCCAGTATATGAGGGAGATGTTGTCACCTAATTTAACGTTACATTAAAACAAAAATATGAGCGAGATGTTATCATGTAACCATAATGTGATGTTGTCATGTAATGTCACATTAAAAAAAATATTAATATATATGTGTGTGTGTGTGTGTGTGTGGGCTAATATATATTGTATATGCTGAAGATATGTGTAACGTTACTATATATGTGTCGGCTAATATTAACAAACTCAATTTTGAAAACAAAATATATACAATTTAAAAAGAGATCGATTAGCTTATTCATTAACAAACTCAATTTTGAAAATGATATATATACAATTTAAAAAGAGATCGATTAGCTTATTCATTGAATAATAATGAGGTAAATTTCCTAGCATTTAGGTTTTCCATTGTGTGATTTCTGTAATAATAATAACCCAGTAAATTTATATTTCGTGGCATTCAACTTTTCGGTTGTAGGAAGGTAAACTCAAGATAATGGAAGCTGCTTAATAAAATTAGTAGGAGTGAGGGGAAATAGGGGAGATATTGAGTAGAATGTAATAGGTTTTCGGTTGTAGGAAGGTAAACTCAATATAATGGAAGTTACTCAACAAAATTAGTAGGAGTGAGGGGAAATAGGGGAAATATTGAGTAGAATGTAATATTTAGGGTGGGGTCTAACCTGAAATATTAGGTAAAATTTAATAATATTACATTTTAATTAGTATTTCTCCCCACCCCTGGCCACTATTTATGAGGTGGGGGTGGTTATAAATATTGGGTAACATATAATATTGTAATATTATATTTTATGTAATCAATATATTTGTAACACTTAATATAGATGTGTTCCGTCTATAAATTCAATTAATAAGCAGATAAAAACTTAATATTTAAAATATGACAAGATTTTTAATCATGAATATTTACCATGGATATTATTAACTTCTAAGTAGTTTTCTTTACAATACCGTGGGCCAATACCCACAAGAGAAAGATAGAGAGGGAGAGGAGGGAAGAAAATTATAATACCATGGGCTACTACCATGGTTGATCAATACCAATACCATGGGCCATCTAGACTTTTGATTATTATGTTATGGATCTAGGCTTTTAATTGTTACAATACCATGGGCTAATACCATGGCTTATCAATACTACATGCCCAAAAACAATAACTCATCTCAAAATAAAATATTTTACAAATATTTTATTTTAATTTAAGTTTATAACAATTTTTAATTAAATCTAAGAGCAAAAATGTTATAATTACTTCTGAGGCATATCTAAACCCTCCATCTTCACTATTACTAACAATGTTTTCATAGAGATTAAATGGAGGTTTTAATAAATTAAAATATGAGAATACTTTTATATATACATATGTGAAATTTATATAATATAAATAATATTATAAAGAACTAGGATAGATGCATCTTAACCAAGGATCCAAGCGAACTGATAAAGCAAAGTGATTAACAATGATAGAGGAAAGATAGTGGGTGATTCTTTTAATCTTTTTATTATTGTATTCTCTTTAACATGATTGATCCATAATGCAGGTTTAATATTTTACAACCAATTATGTTTTTTTATTAATTTAAATACTTTCTTAAATACAATACAATGGGATCATATTTAAGAAAGAGAGTGAGATGGAAGGGGGAATAGAGTGTGGGAGAGAGATATAGAGATGAGAGACAGAAAGGAAGAGAGAGAGGAGGGGGAGAGAGGGAGGGAGAGAGATGGATTTGGAGGGGGAAAGAGAGGGAGTGACAAGGGAGAGATGAAGATGGAATGAGGGAGAGAGGAGACAAGGGAAGAGAGAGAAAATGAGAGGATAAATATAGGGAAAGAAGGGGAAGAGAGAGACAGGGAAATATATATATGGAGGGGTGAAAGAGGGGGAGAGAGATAAAGAAAGAGGGAGGGAGATAGTGACAGAGTTGGAGGGTGGAGAGAGAGTGTGTGTATGATGGGGGGAGAGACAGAGGGAGGTGGGAGAGAAGGGGAGAGAGAGGAAGGAAAAAGAGAGAGGACTTGAGAGAGAGGAGAGAGAGAGAGGGGGAGAAAGAGATGGAGTTGGAAGGGGAAGAAAGACATGGAGAGAGAAAGGTGGAGAGGGAGTGGAAATGGAGAGATGGAGAGTCAATGAGAGAGAGAGAGAGAGGGGGTGGGAGGGAGAGAGAGAGAGAGGGAAAGGAAGAGGGAGAGATAGATAGATATGAGGAGAGAAAGAGAGCGTGGCATATGTATAGGGGGTTGAGATAGAGAGACAAATAAGGAGAGATGCAAGGAGGTATAAATATAGATGGCAGGGGGAGAAAGGAAAGAAGAGAAATATAGAGAAAGTTAGGGAGAGGAAGATAGAGTGAGACGGGGGAGAGAGGGAGGGGAAGAGAGAGAAGGAGAGGAGGAGGGAGATAGACACAGAATGGAAGGTGGAGAGAGAGGGAAGAAGAAAGAGTCTCACAAAGACAAATACAAACATAGAAGTTAGATCTAGAAAGTCATGAATATTTTAGATTTTCACTAAAATAGATATATTGATTTTATTGTAGTTGTTGATTTCTAATCCTATTTGATCACATGCACTATATGCATTGATTTCAGTGTAGATGTCAATTTATAATTCTATTTAATACCTTACACTAGATGCATTGATTTCAGTGTCGATGTTGATTTCTACTCCTATTTGATTGCTTGCACAAGATGCATTGGTTTTAGTGTAGATATTGATTTCTAATCCTATTTGATCACTTGCACTAGATGCATTGATTTCAGTGTAGATGTCAATTTCTAATCATATTTAATACATTACACTAGATTCATTGATTTCAGCGTAGATGTTGATTTCTACTCATATTTGATTGCTTGCATTAGATGCATTGGTTTTAGTGTAGATATTGATTTATAATCCTATTTGATTGCTTGCACTAGATGCATTGATTTCAGTGTAGATGTCGATTTCTAATCATATTTAATACCTTACACTAGATGCATTGATTTTAGTGTAGATGTTGATTTCTGATTTGATGCAACAAGATGTATGATGTACATTAATTTCAAAGTAATTAGATTAATAGTGTGCATTGATTTCAGTGTAAGCACATCTCTACCTCCTCCATATATATCTCTATCTCCCATTGTCTCTCCTTCTCTATCTCTCTATCTCAACCCCTAAACATACACACTCTCTCTCTCCCTCCCTCCCTTTCCCCTCCCTCTCTCTCTCTTCCCCTTCTCTCTCTCTCTAACATTTCTCTCTCCATATCCATATCTCTTCCTCCCTCCCTGTCTTTGCCTCTCTCTTCTTACCTCTCCCCCCCATATATATCTCTATCTCCCCTTGTCTCTCCTTCTCACCCCCAAAACATACACACTCTCTCTCAGTGTAAGCACATAAAAATTATTCAACCATAAATACAATACTTGAATTTTCATCCTAAAAAAAATGTTTGCTTACTTGAATTTATAATTGGGTACATTCTTATTATTCCCATTTTCCATCATTCAACATTGTTAATTACTTTGTATTCAAACGCAGTAATAGAAAATAACTACCATTGAAAATTATTTGGGATTTAACACTTCATAATTCACAATGATTGACGTTGGAGAAAAATACTATTAATATAGAGCAACAGAGACAAGGTATGTTGTTTACTATAGTAGCTCAAGTTAAATATTTGAATGGTCTATGATTCCAACTACTCTTTTCATATGATCGATATGAGAAAATGGAAAAAAATAGTTTCATATTGATTGCTATGAAGATTGTTTGTAATTGACTTTATTCTTAGTATTCACATTTTCTATCTATCAAAATTGTTACAGACACACTTTGCACTCAAAATTTGTATTTCATCATTTTTCATGATTCAAGTTACTAACAGCCTCTCTCATCTCAACAAGCTAAGGTAACTAAGAAAATTTTAAATTAAATTGACCAAATTAACCTTAGACATATTTAGCATATTTAAAATTATCAAAATAATTAGATGTTCAACAAATTTGTTAGGTCCCTATAATACTAGTGATTACCCCATTACTATTGTAGTTGTATCCCTTATTAATATTGTTGTGCCCCTATTGTCCCCATATTGTTATTACTGTGCCCCATAGAATCCCTCTATTGTTATTTTTGTGCCTTTATATTATTATTGTTAGGTCGGCTGGGTTACATTGTGACTCCTTAGACTCCTATATATAGAAAGGAGGTTTTGTCATTTGAATAATCAAAGAATCATTCGTTTGTGTAATGTAAAATAGGTTTCCCCCTCGAAGAGGCTGAATTCTAAGGCGTTGATCTATCTTTTCTATCCTTTTATGAGCTGGTTTCATAACATTTGGTATCAGAGCTTTGGATTCTAGGGTTTCGCTGCTCCAAATAGGTCATCGTGGCATTTTCGCTATAACTCTTTTTCTGCGATGTTTCAGAAGTGAAAAAAAAAAAAAAACAAACAAACAAAACAAAACAAAACAAAAAACAAAAAACAAAAAACAAAAAAAAAACAAAAAACAAAAAAAAAAACCCATTGGATACGAAATTGCACTAAACCTCGGGTCCTAATTTTAGAGCTTTTCACACTATATTTGCAAAGATATGATCTGAGGAAGTTGATCTTTTTGCAGACTCCTGAATTACATTCCAAATAGGTGACCTGGGGAAAATCGTCATAACTTTCTCTCTGAGCATCAGATTGAAATTTCGTAAGAAGGTACAAAAGGAGGACAGACTGTAGTTTCTTGTATATATTTTTCAGAGCCAAAGGTCAAAACAGGGACACGTGGCACGTCGTACAAGTTCGCTCTACTAAACTAGTCTATCATCAGGTCACTCTGGGAGATTTGGCATAACCCTTTCTTGGAGAATCCAATTTGGATCAGATTGGTGGCATTGGAAAGAGGACATAGAGGCTACTATAGGTCACAATTTTAGAACTAGATGATCCGAAATTATAGAGATACACCAGAGGCAATATCGAGCTCCTACAAAGTGAAAAAAGGTTTGTAGATTTTTTTAAATTTTTGCTTAAGCTTGGTTTGAAAAATTATTTTGAAGGAATTCAAAGGGCATAGTAGAGAAATATTATCGTTAACTGATGCTCCGAGGAAATAAAATGCAAACACCTAGTAAGCAACCTGAAATCTCTAGCATGACTTATGAAGAAGAGGAAGAAATGCAACATGATATATCAAAATTACGAGACCAAGTGCAACAAATGTCACTCACACAAAAAGTAACAGAACCTAAGATGGATGGTTTAAAGAAAGATGTAGAAGCTAAGATGAATGACATGGAAGCTAAGATGGACAATTTGAAGATAGATTTGAAGACAGGCATGGCAGATTTGAAGACAGGTTTGACAAATTTTCTACAAGAAATACTTACTAATGGTGAAAGGGTAGTAAAGGAAACCCATGATGCGAACAAAAGAAATGTTAATCATGATTTCATAGACTCTAATGTTGGATCAAAGACCCACCATATTCCAAAAATCGATATGAGGAAGTTTGATGGCAAGGATCCCGCAACATGGATATTACAGATGGAGCAATTTTTCAATCTCAATAATGTGCAAAACACACAAAAGTTACGTATTGCAACTTCATATTTGGAACCAAATTAGTTTGTATGGTATCAATGGCTTTGCTCTCGTAAAGAAATTATCACTTGGGAAATTTTTACGGAAGAATTGACAGCACATTATGAGGATACAAAAAGCAACACTTTTTTTAGCCAATTGATAAGTCTCAAACAAAACGGTTCAATAATGGAGCACATTGAGGAGCTCCAAAAATTGAACATAAGGGTAAAAAATATTCCAGAGGAGCATAGGATTGATGTGTTCATAGGGACTTTAAAGGATAATATCCAACATGATGTTCACCTTTCGGAACCTGATTCATTAGAGAAGGCATTCAGGTTAGCAAGAAAAATGGAAAGCAGAAGCATACCACTCACAACTATAAAGATGGAAGTGTTGTTGCCCCTAGTCTTCCACAACCTATAAGGTTGACACCACAACAATTGGAAGAAAAAAGAGAAAAAGGGCTTTGTTACAGTTGTGATAGCAAATACACTAAAGGTCATAAGTGTGCTGAGAAGAAATTATTCTACATAGATTGTGAAGAGGAAGAAGAAAAGGAGCAAGAAAGGTCAAAAGAAGAGGATATACTCCAGGAACAAAGCCTAGATAAAGAAGAAATTAATCCGACCATATCTTGTAATGCATTGGCTGGAATTACCACTCCTCAAACCATCAAGATAGAAGGACAAATCAAGAAGAAAAAGGTAATAGTGTTGATTGATTCAGGAAGTACCAACAATTTTATTCATTGTAAGATAGCAAAAGAATTTAATTGCTTCCTATATCCAGCACCAGAGTGTCAAGTGATGGTTGCAAATGGAAGAACAATAAATTGCTCTGGAAAGTGCCATAATATCAAGCTATCCATGGGAGAATATGTATTGACTAGCCCAATGCTTTCCATTCCAATGGGAGGTTCTGATGTTGTACTAGGAGTCCAATGGCTACAATCCTTGGGTACAATAGCTTTTAATTTTCAAGAAATTTTCATGAAATTTTCTGCGGAAGGAAAGGAAGTTGAATTAAGGGGTATTGCAGGGAAACCGGGAAAGATAATCAACTCTAACAGTATGACAAAGCTTCTAAAAAAGGAACAAAGGGGTGTAATTGCACAATTATGTTTGCTAGATGTTTCCACATCGAAATCATATATTTCTCCAGATCTCCAAAAAGTCTTGGACAATCATTCCAAGGTATTTGAGACTTCCAAAGGTCTCCCACCTATTCGTGATCATGATCATGCTATTCATCTGATTCCAGGAAGTGTTCCTCCAAACATCAGGCCGTACAGATATCCCTATGCCCAAAAGAGTGAAATTGAACATATGGTTGTAGAAATGCTAGAGGCTGGTATAATTCAACCTAGTCAAAGTTCTTTCTCTGCTCCAGTAGTATTGGTGCACAAGAAGGATGGATCATGGCACATGTGTCTAGATTATAGGGAGCTCAACAAGCTCACTATTAAAGATAAGTTTCCCATTCCTGTCATTGATGAATTACTAGATGAATTGCATGGATCAATTTACTTCACCAAGTTGGATCTTTGTTCAAGATATCATCAAATCAGAATGAAGATTGAAGACATTCCGAAAACAACATTTAGAACTCATGAGGGTCATTATGAATTTTTGGTCATGCCTTTTGGCCTTACCAATGCACCTTCTACATTTCAAGGTTTGATGAATTCCATTTTCAAACCCTTCCTTAGAAAAATTGTGTTAGTATTTTTTGATGATATACTAATCTACAGCAAGTCTTGGAAGGATCATGTTGAACATGTTGACAGGGTGCTACAACTATTGGAGGAGAAACAATTATATGCAAAAAGATCCAAATGTTTCTTTGGAGTAAAAGAGGTGGAATATCTGGGTCATATTGTATCTCATGAAGGAGTTAAGGTAGACCCTAGCAAAATTAAAGCCATTAAGGAATGGAAAATCCCCACATCCATAAAGCATCTGTGAGGATTTCTCGGGTTGACAGGGTATTATCGCAAGTTTGTTAAGAATATGGGAGAATAGCAGCACCTCTAACAACATTATTGAAGAAAGATGCATTTTCATGGACTCCAGAAGCAACAAAGGCCTTCGAACATCTTAAAGAGGCAATGTGCCAAGCATCGGTCTTAGCTACATCGAACTTCACAAAAACCTTTATTGTGGAATGTGATGCTTCAAGAAATGGAATTGGTGTTGTTTTAATGCAAGATGAAAGACCCATTTCTTTTGAAAGTCGTCCAATCAAGGGAAAGTTTTTACACAAAGCTATTTATGAGAAGGAAATGTTGGAAATACTACATGCACTTAAGAAATGGCAACACTACCTAATGGGAAGACACTTCAAGGTAAAAACGGATCATGATAGCCTTAAATACTTTTTAGAACAAAGATTATCCTCTGAAGAGCAACAAAGTGGGTCACAAAGATATTGGGTTATGACTTTGAAATCATCTACAAAAGAGGGAAGCAAAATGTGGTGGCAGATGCACTCTCAAGAAAGGATGAGGATGTGGAAGCATTGTTGTGCACCATTTCTATTATCTAACCAGATTGGATAAACGAAGCAAGGGAGGAATGGAAGAATGATGAAGAAGTGTGGGCACTTATTTGAAAGTTACACCAAGATTCCAGTACATTTGATACATTTAGCTGGCAAAATGATTCGTTATAGTACAAAGATCGCTTATACCTCTGTAAAAATTCCCAACTCAAACAAAAGATTCTTATGGAATTGCACACTTCTCCTTTAGGAGGGCACTCGGGATTTTTAAAAACTTACCACAGGGTTAAGAAGGAATTTTTTTGGGATGGCCTTAAATCGGATATTCAAAAGTTTGTGGCGAAATGTTTGGTTTGCCAACAAAATAGAGTTGAAACAATTAAGACCTCGGGTCTATTACAACCTTTATCCATTCCAAGCCAATGTTGGGAGGAGGTTTCAATGGATTTTATCATAGGTTTACCCAATTCTGAGGGAAAGAGTGTCATCATGGTGGTAGCTAACAAACTTACCAAGTATGCAAACTTTTGTGCATTATCACATCCATTTAAAGCTAGTACAATTTCTACTGCATTTATGGAAACAATTTAAAAGCTACATGGAAACCCAAAGATTATTGTAAGTGACAGAGATCCCATTTTCATTGGAAATTTTTGGACAGAATTATTTTCTTGTCTCAGTACTTAGTTAGCTCATAGCTCATCTTATCATCCTCAATTTGATGGGCAAACTGAGATAGTAAACAAATGTTTGGAAGGATATCTTCGTTGCTTTGTATCTGATAAACAGACACAATGGGTCAAATGGTTGCCTCTAGCTAAATGGTGGTATAACACTTCCTTCCATACAGCAACAAAAATGACCCCATTTATGGCACTTCATGGATATCAGCCACCATCCATCACATCATATTTAAGAGAAAATTCTAAGGTTCAAGTAATGGAACATCACATCGAGCATCAACAAAAAGTCCTCCAACTCTTAAAGGATAACCTCGTGTTGGCGCATAATAGAATGAAACAACAGGTAGATCAACATCGCAGCGAAAGAAGTTTTGATGTAGGTGATTGGGTATTCCTACAGCTACAACCATATAAACAAATTTCCCTCAAGCAAGCTAAGAAGGATAATAAATTATCACCAAAGTATTATGGTTCATATAAGGTGTTGCAAAAGACTGGTACTATGACATACAAATTGGAGCTTCCTGCAGCTTCTTGAGTGCACCCAGTTTTCCATGTTTCATGTTTAAAGAAGGTTATAGGCGACACGCTCCCAGTTCAAACAATATTGCCATAACCTGACGAGGAAGGAAAAATTATATTGGAATCGGAAGCAGTCACAAAAACAAGAACTCGACAGCTACGAAATCAATCAATTTTGAAGTATCTCATCAAGTGGAAGAACTTATCCGCTGAATATTCCACATGGGAGAATGAGAATTTTATACAGAAGCGTCCAGAACTACTCAAGCGTTGAGGACAACAATTTTTTGAAGGAGAGGGGCATGTTAGGTCCCTATAATACTAGTGATTACCCCATTACTATTGTAGTTGTATCCCTTATTAATATTGTTGTGCCCCTATTGTGCCCATATTGTTATTACTGTGCCCCATAGAATCTCTCTATTGTTATTTTTGTGCCTTTATATTATTATTGTTAGTTTGACTGGGTTATATTGTGACTCCTTAGACTCCTATATATAGAAAGGAGGTTTTGTCATTTGAATAATCAAAGAATCATTCATTTGTGTAATGTAAAGGAGGGTGCCCCCTCGAAGACGCTGAATATTAAAGCGTTGATCTATCTTTTCTATCTTTTTGTGAGCTGGTTTCATGATTCGAGTTATTAACAGTCTCTCTCATCTCAACAAACTAAGGTAACTAAGAAAATTTTAAATTAAATTGACCAAATTAACCCTAGACATATTTAGCATATTTAAAAGTATCAAAATAATTAGATGTTCAACAAATTTTGTGTGACTGCACACAACTGAAACCAGCCTAGATCCATCTTAACACCGGATCTATCAAGCACTGAGAGGGATCAAATCTCTCGAGGTGCAAACCTTTCCTCAAGTTTTGCACTCAAAAAATAGGTTTGCACCTCGAGAGATTTGATCCCTCTCAGTGCTTGATAGATCCGATATTAAGATGGATCTAGACTGGTTTAAAATAAAGTTATACTTTAGAGGATTTATGGTTTTTTAAAATTTTAACAACTTAAAATGTATCATGTAAGAAGTGTTATGATACTTATTATAGACTCATGCGTATCAATATTTACTAGCCATTTAATTTATATAACTATATTTAATTTATATAGTTATAATAATATAAAGTTAAATTATAGTAAAATATTTAATTTACATTAAATTAAATTAAATTAAAATAAAATAAAATAAAATTGAGTATTTTTATATATTATTTAAAAATAGAAATGTTTCGAAAACAATTTTGATTTAATAATAAAATTGAAATAAAAAATACTAAAATACAAGTTAAAAGGTTTAGCTTTTTTTCTATAATTGTAATTAAAATAAAAATAAAATTTATAAATATTAAAAAATTAAAATAACAAATTATTATTATTTTAAAAAATAATATTGAATGATATATATATATATATATGAGATTTAATAATTTGATAAAATATTTATATTATTTCATAATTTCATTAAATACTTCTATTGATATATAATTCTTTATTTAATTTATAATATGTTAAATTTTCTTATTCCTGAAATTAAACTAAGTATGACGAATCATATAAGCTTGTGAACAAATAAATAGGTAAGAATCATTCAAGGCTAGATAGGTTAGTCTTTAAAATGATTTTCCATAATATCTAACCATTTCCCACCCACCGTCGCAGGTCGAACCTCCTTTTTGTTATTTTAAGATTCCTTTTTGTTATTTTAATGGAATCTTACGTAATATTATTACGCCGTAAGGCGTTTCCTTTTGAAATGGATTGCCTCAGCCGCCACCGTGTCCTATTGTTGACCGTCGATTTCAGGGTGTTAGACGATTGAATGATTTGTGATCGTTGATCGAACACTCATCCAGAACTGAACCCTCTAGCCATAGGTAGGAGCGGGAGCGGCCGAGGCCTTGAAATGCGAAGTTAGAAGTCTTGAATTCCTGCAACCATGGCAGAACAGGTACTCCAGCTCTATTCCTTGAAGGCTTTTTTATGGTTTGTTTTATGTATTTTGGATTTTTTAGGGTTTCCGCGGAAGAACAAGCGAGTGTCTGGAGTGAAGAAGATTTTGGTTTATTGAGCTCTTTCAAATTCAACTGTTGTTTTTCTTACATTTGTTTGGCCCATAATATCCAGTTTTTATTAAGAAAACCCTTCTTTTTCACTCTGTTCTGCTTAATGCGTTTTACACGATTCGTGTTAAATGCAAAACGAAGCTCTCTATTTTTGATCCGAATGGAAAATGGCATCAACCCATGGTACTCATCGACCCATGGAATTTACCCATGGTATTGTAAATGGCATCCGCCCGTGGTATTGTAAAATCCACCCATGGTATTCATTCACCCATGGAATTTACCCATGGTATTGTAAATGACATTTGCATGTGGTATTGTAAAATCCACCCATGGTATTCATTCACCCATGGAATTGACCCGTGGTATTGTAACTGAAAAATACTATAAGTAACAAGTCACATTTTGTAAAAGGACAGGTTGTCCGCCACAATGTAGCCTTTACAGTTATTATCGGTTTTAATAAAAAAGTTTCTTTGTGGTTTTGTTTATTGGGCATTCTCCTATTTTTCTTCTGGCAATGCAAGTTTTCAGATCTTGGGGGTCTCTCCTCCCAAGATCCATTTCAATCTTCTAGATCTTGGGGCCTTTCCCCAAAGATCCATTTCAAGTTTTCAGATCTTGGGGTCCTTTCCCCCCAAGATGCCTCTGAAGTTTTCAGATCTTGGGAGTCTCTCCTCCCAAGATCCATTTCAATCTTTTAGATCTTGGGGGCCTCCTCCCAAGATCCGGATCAATGGTATCAGAGCAGGTTATGATTCCATGGGAACGAGGGTTTGATGCATGTTTCAGTTTCAAATTTTGCAGCAATATTCAACAAACTTCAGGCATGTGCTACAACCTCCACAGAGCACTTTCTTGGGTCAAGCAGGAAGAATTTTTCTTTTCTCATTTTTTTGCAAGATTTGTTTTTGGGCGGCGACTTTGCAGATCAGATCTGAAACATTTGGTACAAAATTTACAAAATCAAATACCAGATCTGGATTCCTCTCGAAAAATCACCCAATTTCAAAAAAAAAATGGGTCAAATCGGAGTCCGGATGTGGGAGATATCGCTGATTTAAAATCAGCTATTTTATCAGAATTTTTGTGACGGCGGAACTGTTGCAGCACAAATCTGAGATCTCAGAGTGCCCAGACAAGGATTTCCATCACATGGGAAGATGTAAAATGGTCCTTCTGCTTCCAAAAACAGGTTATAGTAAATATTCTGAGTTATATTGGCCGAGTTATGTCCATTTTAATTCTGGAGCAGCATTCGGAGTGGGTTTCCATTGGAGACGTGCCCTCCCACCCCACTTTAGTAGGCACCTGCTTCACATTCATCAGTTTCAACATAGCAGCAATCGGCTTGGGTTATTTGGAGATGTGCCCTCCCACCCCAGGCTATGTAGGCACCTGCTACTTCATCAGCAACCAACATCACGGTTGTGGGTCATCCACAAACCCACACTTCATCGAAGTCCATTTGCTAGGCCGTACACTATTAGTATCACAGTTGGTCACAAGCATTACAGGGTATCTCTATCCTCGGATCTTCGTTCTTCATTGTTATGGGTCATCCACAAACCCACAGTTCATCGAAGTCCATTTGCTAGGCCACACACTGTCAGAATCACAGTTGGTCACAAGCATTACAGGGTATCTCTATCCTCGGATTTTCACTTATCAGGGTTTTGGGTTAACCACGTAAAACCCTTATCTTCAGTGGATCTTCATATTCAACAAAGGCTTTGCAGGAAGGAACTTTACGCAATGGGGACCATTGCTTCTTAAGGAGGGAGGAATGATCCGAATGGAAAATGGCATCAACCCATGGTACTCATCCACGCATATTATTCATCGACCCACATCCGATGTTTAGATCTACAATGGTATTTGATTTTGTAAATTTTGTACCAAATGTTTCAGATCTGATCTGCAAAGTCGCCGCCCAAAAACAAATCTTGCAAAAAAATGAGAAAAGAAAAATTCTTCCTGCTTGACCCAAGAAAGTGCTCTGTGGAGGTTGTAGCACATGCCTGAAGTTTGTTGAATATTGCTGCAAAATTTGAAACTGAAACATGCATCAAACCCTCGTTCCCATGGAATCATAACCTGCTCTGATACCATTGATCCGGATCTTGGGAGGAGGCCCCCAAGATCTAAAAGATTGAATTGGATCTTGGGGGGAAAGGACCCCAAGATCTGAAAACTTGAAATGGATCTTGGGGGAAAGGCCCCAAGATCTAGAAGATTGAAATGGATCTTGGGAGGAGAGACCCCCAAGATCTGAAAACTTGCATTGCCAGAAGAAAAATAGGAGAATGCCCAATAAACAAAACCACAAAGAAACTTTTTTATTAAAACCGATAATAACTGTAAAGGCTACATTGTGGCGGACAACCTGTCCTTTTACAAAATGTGACTTGTTACTTATAGTATTTTTCAGTTACAATACCACGGGTCAATTCCATGGGTGAATGAATACCATGGGTGGATTTTACAATACCACATGCAAATGTCATTTACAATACCATGGGTAAATTCCATGGGTGAATGAATACCATGGGTGGATTTTACAATACCACGGGCGGATGCCATTTACAATACCATGGGTAAATTCCATGGGTCGATGAGTACCATGGGTTGATGCCATTTTCCATTCGGATCAATTTTAAATATCATTTTGCATTTTGTACAAATTTGTGCCAGCAGCTTCACTTGGATTTGCGTTTTACACGATTCGTGTTAAATGCAGAACGAAGCTCTCTATTTTAAATATCATTTTGCATTTTGTACAAATTTGTGCCAGCAGCTTCACTTGGATTTGTTTGTGCCAGGACCATTCCAGCGCTTCGATTTCACATGTTTCACCCTTCAAGGTGAGAACGGGGGCAACGATGATTCACATGTTTCACCCTTCAAGGTGAGAAAGAGGGCAACGATGAATGAAAGGTGAGAAGCGCAGCTGCCCTGTCTCTTTGATAAAAGAGGGTAGCCACAAAAGAAATTTTTAATGCGTTAAATCTGTACTAGGCAGCGGCGTTTTTTAATTAAATGTTGTTATTGTAGCAAGAAATGTTAATTTTTTTATACTTTTCCTAAATTACAGGTAGCCGATCTCATTCTCTTCGTGACAAAATCAGTGTAGGGCAAATCTTCCCCTTCATAAATCTCACATCTCTGTTTCTTCGAAAGAAAAGAGTAACTTCTCCCCTTATTTTCTCAGTTTTGAGCGTTAAGAGCAATAAATTACTGTTAAATAAATTGTTTCATTGACATCTTTAGTGTTGGAATTAAATGACGAATTGGGTGGACGGAATAAAGACCTCAGCGCAGTCCCATCTAAACCCTGATTTGATATGAGATTATTGGGTGCACTGATTATGGACCTTAACGCAAACCCATCTAAACCTCGCTTGGATATAAGTTACTGGATAAATTTAATATAGACGTTGGCACACACCCATCTAAACACTGATCTGATCAGAGGTTGCGAAACTAAATGATGCATACCTCAATTTCACATAAATGGCCGATGCAACTGTTCCAAAAGTTAACCCAAGGTCTGCCCCAAAAGGTACTTCTTCTACTTCTGGTTCAAGATTTGTTCAATAGGCTTCAAGATTTCTCCAAAAAACTCTCCAAGATGCTGATTCAAGGCTTATTCAAAAAGCTTCAAATTCTGTTCAAGAGGTTGATACATAATGTCTTTAGAAGCTGCTCCAAAGCTCTTTATTTCAGCACAAGGGATCTCAGAAATTACAGCTTTTATTCTACACTTAAATCTACTCCTAAGACTGTAAAATTCATTAGATAATACCTGTAACATCTGACCAGTGATTCTGTCTCATAAATATTCAATCCTTAACAATCTAATAACCCTTAAGTCAGATTCATAATAAATCCTTAAAACCTTCAATATTCATTATATATTTCAGGACTTAGCGGAGTTAGGGAGGTCACCCTTGTGTTCGCACTACACCATCCTCAAGTGAGGGAAGATGTTGCTCACGTAACAATGATGACTCTTCCATGTTCCACTTGGATTTCTTTTAATGAGAACTTTACACATAAGGGATGGTTTCAGTTATGGGCCCTTCAGCTACATCTCCCCTGCCTTACTGAGATTCCTATTTTACTGATTGGGCATATTGCTACTTGCAGTGGAGGAAAGTACAAGAAACATTGATCTTTCTCTTTGGGTTGTCTGGCAGATATCCCACAAAGTACAACCTTATATTCTAGCTATACTCTCAATTACAGAGTATAAGTAGGGTAAAATGTTTTTAAATATGAAGGTCTTACAACAAGGTGGCTGGAAGTTCTTGTAACGAGATCCAATCTTGTTAACTTTGGAAGTAATTTGACTCATAAAATGTATTTATATATTTTACTTCTGAAATCACTATTTAAGTTTGCAAAGTTATACATATTCTATTTTTAGTGTGCAAAGTCATGCATATTCTATCTGTAAATTTGAATTGATAACTTTTGAATGATGCAACATATTTTTTTAACCATCAAATTATATTAAAAAATGATATTAAACTACTTGTTCTCGGATCATCTTGCATGTAGTTTAATCTCTGTTTTGTTATTGAATTTCTCCCTACCTTTATCTGACAATATCCATTTTTTACTATATGTGAAGCAGTTGCAAACTAATTTGTAGTTGCTGTTCAACTTTCAGCGTTGAAGGACATTTCTGGACGTTCTCTGTATTGCTTCAACTCCGGTAACAACCTTAATCTCCTTTCCGAGTTTTTGCTTCATTTCTATTTCATCCATGGACCATGATAGAAAATCCTCTTCCATCAATTGTACATTAGCCACTCAGCAACTATAATATTTTACCCTATTTACAAGAACAACATTCCTTAGTTTTTTTTTCACTTTCTTGTTTTTTTACAATACGTATTTCTGTGTGGCCCTAAATAAAGAAACAATACGTTACAAATTTCTTAGAAGAGATGGTATTATTTCCTTTTTTGGTCCACACAACGGGTTCCTTCAAGACTTTTACAAAGTCTTCTTCTTTGCTGACCCTAATGACCTTATTATGACACTCTGCCCTAACCAACATGGCAACTTATATTTGGCAAAATCTGATACAAAAGAACTCTATATGCAATGATTACCATACAGAGAGTGGTGCCTTTAAGTTTTGCTTACTTATCTCCATAGGATGAAGAGCTTGTGGAGTTATAGTTTGCAATAGGGATCATCTAAATGATATTGCTGACGCTGTTATCCATCACACTCCAGCTCTATCCAAAACAGTCTAGAAAAACTACATTTGTTGCATCTTAATCTAAACTGAAATTTCTGAGAACAAAATCTTCATTTTTCAGTCATAAGAAAACTTTTACAACTGAGATTTATATATGCCCAGAAATTCTCTTTATTTCAGCACAAGGGATCTTAGAAATTACAACTTTTATTCTACACTTAAATCTACTCCTAAGACTGTAAAATTCATTAGACCAGTGATTCTGTCTCATAAATATTCAATCCTTAACAATCTAATAACCCTTAAGTCAGATTCATAATAAGTCCTTAAAACCTTCAATATTCATTATATATTTCAGGACTTAGCGGAGTTAGGGAGGTCACCCTTGTGTTCGCACTACACCATCCTCAAGTGAGGGAAGATGTTGCTCACGTAACAATGATGACTCTTCCATGTTCCACTTGGATTTCTCTTAATGAAGACTTTACACATAAGGGATGGTTTCAGTTATGGGCCCTTCAGCTACATCTCCCCTGCCTTACTGAGATTCCTATTTTACTGATTGGGCATATTGCTACTTGCAGTGGAGGAAAGTACAAGAAACATTGATCTTTCTCTTTGGGTTGTCTGGCAGATATCCCACAAAGTCATCCAATCCAATAGCCACAGAGACCTGGATTTCCAACAAAACTGAGGCAAAAATCGTTCCCATCAGATAAAATGTACAGACAGAGTTATTTTCAGAATAATTGTGAGGGTATTAATAAATTGTAATTTGGGGACAATAAAGAATGTAGTAAATGATATTTATAGACAATATCCACACTAAAGAATAGTTAGACAGAAAATGAGATGCTAATATATATGTCACATAAAATGTGTAACAAAAATGAAGGTGGCATTGTTTATTTGGGAAATGCTAATGTATTTACAAGCGTTCCAGGTATTTTTGTTCCAAGCAACCTTTTAGGAAAATCAAAGAGAAAGATGTAAAGATGGGATTATACAATGTGATACAAACCAAGCCATTTGTAGATAAATTGTAGAAGAGAAGATCAATGGTTTATATGTTAAGCTAAATGTGCAACTCTGAGTAGAAGCTATGGGTTCATACTATCACCTCAATGTACTGTTATGGGTATTATTCTTCTCTTGAAATTGATGTAATTATTTAATCTCTATTTAATAATCCTCGTTGTTGTTCAGCTATGGAAATCTCTTTTGAAAAAGGGTTCAATAAGATGATAGTGTTGTTCATGGGGCAACTCAGACTGTCAGAACTTAGACCTATGACAACATGCAGAGGAAGAAATACTCAGAGAAAATGCAGGGTTAGATAGCCTAAAAAAATCTCTTCCTATACAGAATCCAGATTGCTGTGGAGACTTGAGGAAGGGATGGAATAACATCAAGAGAAAACTGTCAAGATTCAAGAGAAAACTGTCAAGATAGACGAAGAAGGACAATAGTTTTGGTGCTGTATCTCAGGGTACAGCAACCAGAATTACAGGAATTAACAGCAGATGTGTCTGAGCAAGTTGAATTCTGCTATGTGATGAACTAGGATTTGGTGCCTATTATGGTATTATTTCCTTTTTTGGTCCACACAATGGTGTTGCCTTCTGAAGTCCACTTTGGCATCTGTGGGTTCTGTACTCTAACGGCTGCTGCAGCACCCGTGAAAGGGCGCGCATGAATATATTTGTGAAGACGCCGGTGACATTGTAACCCAAAAGCAATAGCTGCCATTGTAGAATCCAACGATAGAGATTGCTGATATTACTGTTAGCAGAGTCAGCCATGTTCAGCACTGCCGAGAGTCGAATGTTTGTAATATCATAATATATTTCTGCCAACATTCCACAGTTCAACTTAGCCGGAATCAGGGAAATAAAAGAATTTGCAATTTGAATAGTTCAGATCGCAAAACCCTTTAAATTACACTCTTGAATGGACTTCTCAATTACAGTTCTAAAAATGGATCAGACTGTAATTTCCTGTAATGAAAGTGTTTATTTAGATCCTGGAGGGGAAACCTCACTACTGTTATCTCTCAATTTAATTGATAGTCATCAAATAAGCATAATGATTCCTTATAAGTGTTTGTTTTCATAATCATAAAATAATAGTGTCTTGGTATCCTTGGATAATGACAAGGATCATGGCCAGTATGGTTGGCGAATAGAATTTTATATGGGTTTTTATGATGTTATTCTGAAGGATTTACTTCCAATGGTAGAAGACTATAGGAATTTATTTTGGATTTATAGTTTTTATTTTTATTTTTTTATATGGTTATGACTGATGTTTTCAAAATGTATAGCCTCCTTTATATTTGCTTATACAAAGTCATTGCCAACGTAATTTTTTAAAGGTTGAAATCCATTAAATCCATTTTATCAACCACCATTCACAAGAACAAATTGTTTTTGAGAAGGCAGGTTGATGCAGTTTTATGTAATGGAGTTACCGCAACGAAATTGCCTTTTTTGTGTTATTAACTTATTTAAAGTTAATGATGAATTACTTTTCTAATGACCAAGTAAAAAGAAGTTTTTAGACTAATTACTTTAGCTTAAAAGACATATCGCAAGTGATAATCTCATCTACCTCAAATGCTTGTAGAGCTTCTCATTAGATTCATTAGGGATGAGATCCATTAGGGATACATGTAATGGAAACAGCATGAACAACCAAACCGAGAACGATTTTCCATGAAGATCAACCATGCTATAAAAGGAGGAACGTCTTGGTTGAGGAGGACCTTAAAACTCGTGTTTTTTTCGTGGCTTTGATACCATTATGGAGTGTAGCAGAAGTATATGATAAGCATTTAACACATTTAATCAATAGTATATAAATATCAAAACAATATCTTATGACTCTTGGTTTCATTTTCTAAAGGGTCTCTTGGACTCTTA
Source organism: Pinus tabuliformis (assembly GCA_031772625.1). Taxonomy (NCBI): domain Eukaryota; kingdom Viridiplantae; phylum Streptophyta; class Pinopsida; order Pinales; family Pinaceae; genus Pinus; species Pinus tabuliformis. The sequence continues at coordinate 923,944,448 of CM062809.1, read as the reverse complement.
AAGATAATTCAAGTTTACTTGTGATTTTCAATCTTCGTTTCAAGTGAATAAAAGAAATTTACCAAAATCCATAAGGATTAGGTTTCCATCAAAAATAAAATGTTAAATTATCCAATTTCATAACGTAATTACTTTTTATCACCTCCTAACTTATGAAATTCATAAAAACCTTATTATTTCTATTTTTGTTATATTCAAATTTAGGACTAATATCTTATAAAATATTTATATTTAAAATTTTTAAATAATTATCGTTATTACATTGATAAGCATCTCTACATTGGAAATAGAGTGCCATATTTTCAATAACTACTACCATTCATTATTCTAAGAATTCTTCGTTATCTTCATTAAATTGATGATTGACGTTAATTATTTATCTGCCTTGTTAATAACTATTAAATTGACGACTCATATTTAATCATTTAACATGTGTTATTCACTTCCATCAAAAATTGGTATGGATAGTTTTTACTACATTTCTTGCCCGTCGATTGTTGGTGGGAAAAAATGCATGAAAAAACTTATTCCATAAAATACAGGGATGTGGTTCTGTCCAAAATGTAACGCTGAAGTAAGCGACTGTGATTACAGATACTTATTGAAAATCGACATACAAGATCACACTGGTGAATTGGCTTCAACTGTTGCTTTCGAAGACGCGGGCTCTACAATTCTTGGAAATAATGCCAAAGACTTCTATCTATTATCTTCAGATCCATAACTAATCAAGGAAATTGTCTCTAGAGCTCTATGGACAGATCATATCTTCACACTATCGGTGAAGACAAAAACTTTTAAAGAAGTCCCACGATTGAAATGCGTTATCATAAAAGAAGAAAAACTGCATTTCACGACAGAATGCAACAACATCCTTCGAGAAATTCAGAGCATCTCGACATTGTAGATAAATATTGCAGAATGTGTTCCTTGCTTTTTGGAAATTCCTATTGTCCAAATTTTATAAATACAACTTTACACGATATATTGTTGCATGTCTTCTTATGAAATTTTCTTATATACCATTGAAATAAATATTCGTTCTCCATTGTATCTAGCATTATGTTAGTGGACAAAATCACATTTTTTTTTTCCTTTTATCAGCTTTACACATGAAACTACCTACATGTATGCAGAAAAAATACTAATACGTTCTTTCAAAAGCTTTTCTCAAATAAAAAAATTCACATGGCACTGTTCAGAACTTAGATTTTTTTCCCCTTCTTTCACTTTCGCTTGCATTTTTTACCCTTCTTTCGCTTCCATACAATAACATGGTTGTTGTCTCCAGATAACATTCTTCTTTTCCCCTCCCTTGCTTATAGGTACCATAAATTTTGCGAATGGCTTCTTCTTCTAATAATGAACGTGCTCGAAGATACTATGCAACAAATAAAGAACAAATAAATGCACGACGCCGTGAGCTTTACCAAGCAAAAAAAAACATCATAGAATGTCAAAAACACAAAAAACAAAAGGGTGACCAACCTTCCTCGTCTGGAATGGCCCACCCTGAAAACAATCCTCCCTTGCAATTATCACTCTTTATCTTCTCAGCAAACCTCTCAAACAAATACATCCATGCCTCATTGCCCTAACCCCTCCTTCGCACATGCTTTCAGCGACGTTTATACTGATCAAGCACATCGAGATTTCCGTTCAAAGCTTGATAAACTTCCACCTAAATGCCCATGCTCCATTTGTCTTGAATCATATCCTGGAATACATATCCGCAATTCCAACCACATGTATTGCTGCTCCAGATGCGTCTCTGAAACAAAGGGTCATCGCTTCTCATTATCAAACAACATGGACCCTGGCCCTCAACCAGCTACCCTTACGTCTCTTTCACAAATAGAAGAAATGCTCATTGCTAGGGTTAACCCTATACTGCAGGTAACACATGCACGTGGTGGCCAGTATAAATACAGTGGCCACACAATTTGTTTTCCTCAAGACATTACAAAAATCGCAAACATGTTGCCACGACGTGTTGAGCACTTGGACATCCTAATTGTCACGCGTCATAGTAATGACCATAAGGCTTATGATTTCATTGTCAGTAGACATCGCGTTCTCGCTGCATTGGAATACAAATTGGCTAATGACCCATACTATAAGAATGTTCGTATTGATTCCAATGCACTGGCATCCTTACTAGCAATCCCCACCGATGTCTCCTCCTCCCTTCACCATTCCAATACTACATAAACCACTGTTCGCCTTCCACTTGAACCACCCCATGAGCTCACCGAAGATTTCACAGACCCATCCGCTGGCCAAACATCATCGTTCGTACCCATCATACCCAATACAAATACAGAAATCCAAGAGATCCGCCATTATTTGCATGCTTACAACCACCAATCTGATACTACAATTGAGTGGCCAACAATTGGTTTATCGCCAATCAATGAATACAACACAAAAGGTCTACTCTCTATGGCTTTCCCCGGCCTTTTCCCGACAGGCGCTGCAATGCCAAATCAGCCAAGAATGAAAGCAGTGCAGTTACATGAATATGCACTTCATCTCATACGTTACTACGATAACAGATTTGGAAGCCACCCACGCTTTCGTTATTACATATATAATCTCATGATGCGGCATCGCAGTCAAGCAACAACGTCGATTTTTGTGAAAAAAAACATCACAGATAACTTTCCAATATCTATTCAAGATCTGAACATTCGATTAGAACAATTTCCAGATGAGCAATTGGCAGAGAAAGTCATGTGATTTTGTAGCTCTTTACGTGGAACAAGGTCATTTTGGCACAAAGCTAAAAATGAACTAATGGACATGATATCTCAACTCGGTTGCCCGACGTTCTTCTTCACATTAAGTGCAGCTGATACAAAATGGCCTGATCTTCATGTAGTCATGCTCGGATGTCTTCCTACTGATATTGGAAAACAACAAAAGTGGAGAAATGGTAACATTATCTCTAACCCACATTTAACATCACTATATATGACCATAGATTCACAGCATTTCGTGAGATTATCTTAGAGAAACACTTGAATACAAAAGATTACTGGTACAGGTACGCATTCTACCGCATTTTTTTTCCTCCAATAACTCTAAACAACATTCCTCACCTATTGCAAAATTATCTTACAAAAACGCATACTTGTTAGGTATGAATAGCAACATAGGGGATCTGCGCACATCCATGGTTTCCTTTGGATAGAAAATGCACCTGATATGGAGAATCTCAACTGGGAAGACACAGAAGCAGTCGATATTGCAAGGCAGTTCTTCGACAAATATATTTCCGCTTGGAACCCTCGTGCTCCTTCGACTACAAACCAACCAAATGCTTGGACAAATCCCGAAGACCCTTGCCTGTTGTCCACACCGCAAATCTTCAGAACCAATCCTTTCAATGACTATGAACAGCTCGTCAATTGTGTTGAACGTCACACAAAATGCTCAGAAAGCACGTGCCTAAGAAAAAATGGATCCTCACTCCAATGTCGTTATAAAGCACTGTGGGAATTACATCCAAAATCGGCCTTATTCATTGATTCCATTGGCCAAAAAACATACACCCCTGCTCGGAACGACGATCGACTCAATAGCCATAACCCTACCATCCTATCTATTTGGCGTGCAAATGTTCACTGCCAACCAGTACTCTCCATACACGCTGTACAAAAATATATCGCCAAATATGCATCCAAAGCAGAAAAAAAATCTGAAAGCTTCCACGACATGCTACATAGAATTGTCCTGGCTTCACCCATTTCTGACCCAGCAACATCTGCATTTCGAAAATTTCTTGCAGAAACCCTTGTTGATCGTGACATTGGAGCACAAGAAACCTGCCATATGCTGCAAAAATTACCATTAACATTATGTAGTCGGCCATTCATTTCTTTAAATGTAAACCAAAAAATTCTTATGCGCCTTCCACAAACGGACACCACCTCCACTACATCCCCGCACTTCATAGATACATATATCCAGCGCCCTTCTACCCTAGAGTCCACATCACTAATAGAGTTGGCAAGATCCTGGTCATATGATCCTCATCGCAAAACAAACAAATGGAAACAAATGCCTACAAAAGCAATTGTTCGGGTCATACCACGTTACTCCTCCATACCATCCACAACAGAACCTTGCTACGCTGACTTTTGCAGGGTTGAACTTATGCTATACAAACCTTTTCGCTGTATCGTACAAGATATAGGAGATTCTGCTGCAGAATTCATCGCAAATTGGCAAACATTTCGCCCATTCTACAATCCTTGGCATCAACACCGCACACTATTTGATATTGAATCTGTCGCAAATGATACCTCAACTATGAATGAAGCCAATCCAACAGACACCATGGAAATAAATGAATGGGAATTACTTTCCCAATTACACCCTACAAATGAGCTTCTCATAAACGACCTTGACATGCTTGGTCTTCGTGGCTTTGATGACACCCATAACTGGAATCATACCACTATCCCATTGGATCTACAAAATAATGCAATACAATTCATTGAGAATAGCCGCTCCATCCACCGCATTCTTCAAACACATCAACATACCCTGCCGACCCTTACTACATTATCTCCAATGCAAAGAAAAGCTCTAAATATTATTTTTAATCATTTTGCTAGGAAGGATTATTTACCCGCTCTCAGAATGATAATACAAGGCACTGCTGGTACGGGAAAATCCCTCCTTATTAATTGCATCAAAGATATGCTCATAGGCCTTGCAAGCCTGGAACCTTCACCGATCATGCTCCTCGCCCTACAGGGGTTGTCGCCTTCAACATACAAGCATCGACAATCCATTCTGCTTTGCACCTTCCTATAAGGGATCTTATGCTGTTAGAAGGTAGTGCTCTTGCAAAATTCCAAGAAGAACTAAGGCATATAAGATACATACTAATCGATGAAATGAGCTTCATTGGGCCAAAGCTTCTCAACCATATTGATGAACGTCTTTGCGAGGCATTTCCCCACTAAAGAAACACTCCTTTCGGTGGTTGTTCCATAATATTGGTTGGTGATCTCGGTCAACTACCACCTGTCAAAGACATACCTCTATATGCAGGGACGAGCCACGGAAGCGCACTGTGGAACACCTTCAACACAGTCATCACATTAGACACAATATTTCGTCAACAAGGCGACGACATCGCACAAGTTACTTTCAGGAACATTCTCCAGAACATTAAAGATGCAAATCCAACAATCGACGACTACAACGTACTCATGTCGCGCACAGATTCCTTTTTATCGGAAGAAGAAATATGTTCATTCCATGATTCCATGCATCTATTTCCAACAAATGCTCAAACAATGGTCCATAATAAGCAAATGATGAAATCTCTAAACACTCCTATCGCACGATCCATCGCTGAAGATGACAACACATATTCCAGTCTTTCCTCTGAAGATGAGCAACTTGAGCGAATTGTATTGCTATGCAATGGCAAAAAAGTTATGTTGACTTCCAACCTTTGGGTTTCATCCGGTCTTGTTAATGGTTCCCTTGGAAAAATTGTAACCATATTTTACAAAGAATCAACTGCACCGCCACAAATTCCAACACTTGTTGTCGTAGATTTCCCCAAGTACATTGGGCCTCCTTGGGATGAAAGAAACCCCACTCACTTGCCTATTCCAGCAGTAAAAAGAAATGGTCGTGCACAAATTCCACTGAAGATGGCTTGGGCTTTAACCATACATAAATCTCAAGGTATGACACTTCCAAAAGCAACAATTGACATTGGAAAAACAGAACGTCAGGGTCTCACATTCACAGCTATTTCAAGAGTGCCTTCTCTACAAGATCTCCGGATTAACCCCGCATTCAGTTTCGATCGTTACAGTAAAATGAAGGACAACAAAAACATTGCTCGCAGAAAAAACGCAGAAGAAATTCTCCGTTCAATGCCGCCTCCAGATAATCTGCTCCAACCCGTACTTTGACATCACCAAAAGGTTTCCTCCATTTATTTACCTCATTCTATTTCATAACATACTTTTCATATCTTTCAACAACAACATACTTTAATCAATATTAGTAAATAAGCAAATATTAGAATGTCTTTATATTATCTGTACATCTCATTCTAACCTTTTCTTTCTTTTGCAGCAGGCCACATGGGCTCAGAAATAACATACCTGCACAACTACATGTAGATTGACAAGCAAAAAAACTGCATCTCCAGCTGTGCATTAACCTCCAATGGTGTTCAATATGCCGTTATTCACCATGCATCTTCCACTGACAATATATGGATCCCCATAGCAAAGGTAACTTCATTACCATTCATTCCAAATTCATTTTAACACAACTCACCTGCAAAGTATTGCTAATAAATTTTTGCAGCTGATTTACATATTACTAATTCTAACAAAATATAAATTTTGCAGGTCCATTGCTGCTTCTTCAGGCCTTCGCTACCTCCACCATGTTTTCATACAACTTCAAATATGGAATGACAAGCACAATGTTCTTTAGACTATTATATTCCTTCTCGAACCTCATTTGTTACAATTCACTGTTTGTATTTTCCATTTCAAACTTGAAAAAGGATGTTTCAAGATGAAATACCGTTTTCATGGTTTGTTTCCTCACATCTATTTGTGTTTTCCATCTCAAGCTTTAAAAAGGATGTTACAACACACTATTTGTATTTTCCATTTCAAACTTTAAAAATGATGTTACAATACACTATTTGTATTTTCCATTTCACACTTAAAAAAGGATGTTTCAACATCAAATACCATTTTGATAGTTTATGTCCTCACAACTATTTGTGTTTCCCATTTCAAACTTAAAAAGGGATGTTTCAAGATCAATGCCATTTTGATAGTTTATGTCCTCACAACCATTTCATTGTCAATGGGTTTTAACATATTTTGTTTACAAAATCAATTGACTTTAATGATTATAATACATGTTTTCAATATATCTTCATATTAATTTAATTTTCCATTTGAGTAATGGTTTCTTAAATAGCCCTTTCCAAATCAATATGGTTGCCCGGTTGTTGTTCGCATATTAATTTAATTTCCCATTTGAATAATGATTTCTTAAATAGCCCTTTTCAAATCAATATGGTTGCCCGGTTGTTGTTCGCATGGATTCATTCATTTATCTTCACCTTTAACTCCACAATTTTTACCAACTACAAACAAAGGTCTCTAAACAGGTTCAATGCATATTTATGGCTGCTTGCATGCCATTTCAACGGTTTTAGGCATCCCTCCCTCAAATTAAAACTCGAATTCATCGACCCTTGCTTCCAAAAAAGCCCGCAAAAGCCTATTGACATTTCAATATTCTTCCACACACTATGCCTTACGGCGTTTCTTTTGCAACACTAGGTACAAATGCTAGTTATTATTATTATCATAATCATGGCATCTAACCGTATAAAAAACTTAGCATGAGTCATTCAATATTAATTTATGTGTTCTCAATGATGATTTTTTGACAACCTAGCATGAGTCATTTAATATTAGAAACTTAGAATAAGTCGTTCAATATTAAATTTATTTCTCCTCAATAATGATTTTTACAACCTAACACCCCTTTAGTTAATCTTGACGATTTGATTTTTGCAATCCCAATATTTTAGTCAACCCTCAAGTTTTTATTTTTAATTTTAATAAACTCTATCTGATTTTGTTATTTTTAATAGGGATTTGCTACTTTTCATGAAAGTGTTCTTTTCCATTGTAAAAGTTCTTATAGAAATTAGTTATTTTTAATGGAAATGTTTTTTAGACATTGAATGTGATTTTTATTCATATGAGTGGTATATATTTAAAGTATTATAAACTTAAATCTAAATTATTTTCTAACCATTATTTTAAATCCAATAATCATATCTTTTAAATTTATCTAAAAATTTTCATATTTCTAATTTCATTATATTAATTTATTATTAATTAAATTTAATATAAAAAAAATTACAATAATGAATTTTTTTAACTTTATTACTTAAAATCTAACCTTCATCATTTTTTATTATTAAAATGGAATAAAATATCACAATGATCTTTAGCCACTAGCTTTTAGCACTATTAATACAAATACCTATGTCAAACTTTAATTTTTGAAGTTTGAAATTTGGGAAGCTTTCCAAAAAAATCTGAGGTTTGACCTCTACATACCTCATGGTCATTGATCAAATCCACAACCCCCAGCTCATAATATTATGCCATTATTCAAGTTTGTAATCTATCTTTGAATTTTCTTCTATCTTTGAAATTTCCATTCCGGAATTTCAAACCTCCTTAAAAAAATTGAATTTGAATCAATCTTAATCATTGTCAAACACAAACATATTTAAGCACTTTTTTAAATTACACTTCTTTAAAAAAAAATTATCGCATCTTTCTCTCATAATTTATAATTATTTGTGAAAATTTCAATGTTGGTTATAAAGTATGTATTATTAATTAATTTTTTTTCTCATATAAATTCAAAGTTTCTTAATCACTGTAATCCTTGAACTCTAACCTCTAGCCCCACAATATATATAATGTACATTAATGTCTAACTATTAATTCATTGATGCCTAAATTTCATGATCCTACTAGATTCTAGTCAATTAATCCTAAATTATAACCACTAACTCCAAACACGGGGATTCACTCAGCAAACCTTAGACATATCACGTGAGTTTGTGGCATATTAAAAAATACCCTTAATTTGACTACATATTGGAAAATCCCTCTAAAAATCACATTATTTAACCCCCTACCAATATGAACCCAATACAACTTCCCAATTTAAAAAACCCTAATTTCACTAGATATTGTAGGTATCCATTTTTTCATTAACATTTTTTATACCCCTTTATATTTTTTCATTACATTTAAGCTCCATTTTTTATATTTTACAATATAAAAACCCTTCACCCTATATATATCCCCCCGATATATTATGTCATTTTTTCCTCAATATATATCCCCCAATATGAACCCATGTGGTATGATATTGCTCCCCCAGTGAAACCCTCGTGACTCCAAACCACTAACCTATAACTCCTTACCTATTATCCATTATCCTTCAATCCTCTAAACCATAATCTAATATTTCTTATGACATTCCTTAACCTTATAGTTAACTAAAATCTATATACCCCTAATTATTATAACTATTGTTACTTTTACCTGTGTTGCTTCACTAGGGCTAAGTCATGCTTTACAATTTCCATGTATTTTAGTAGTCAATGCACCAATTCTTCATCCTTAAACACATAATAGTTGGAACTAGTTTACTGCACTTGTTTTGAAAACCCAGATTGATATCCTTTACTCAAATTTATGACCATGTTGCTAGGCATGTTGCATTTCTTCCCAAGAACAACTATCTAATGCTTATGTTGAACAAAAGTGTCTATGATTGTTGCTACTAATTAGTAACCCTATTCAGGTAAAAAAGGTATTCCATACAAGACAAACACATTTAATAAATACTCACACAACCAAATCAAAGATGATGACACCAATATTTTTATGTGGCTAAAACCCTCTAAGAGGGAAACATTCCATTACCCCAACCAACATGGCCAATTGATGCAATTTTATTAATGCAAAATATATTTTTACATAAGTGATCTGAAATGTTGGGAAAACTTGTTAATGCTATGCAAGCTCCCTCATTGGTATTAAAAATGTGTGTTTAGGATCATCTCAAATTAACCAAAATATGAAGGATTATGTGTCAAGTATTAAGTGTCTTTTATGAGAAATTCATGAGGTTAATTAGTTGTTTAAAAACATATATACAACAACTAAATTGCAGAGAAATAAAACACAACAAACTCATAACAAAAAGCTGATAAAGGAGTTGACCCCTCCTGGGCTACATCTCCTTAGACCTGCTTCAATGGCTAGGCCCTCTTTGGATTAATGGTCAATTATTTGATTACATGAATCTGCAGTGCTCCAATGGCTTTTCAACCTGCTCCATTTGATTCAAAAGACCCAAAAGCCCCAAAAATGACTATCCAACCTCTGCAATTGGACTACAGCTAATCTAGGCGTGACCTCCTCTCCTGGTGGCCCTAGGCTTCCTTAAAATTCAATGTAGAAAATTCATGTACATAAGTGCCTTTATGCCTTTGCAAACTATTCCATTGTGTTCACAACATCCAAATAATCTAGGAATGACTCTTTTTGAGCCAAAATTGATCGAAATATGCCAAAGTTATGGCCTCTTCAGTTTTCCCTAGGAAAACTCCATCAAAACTGGAGAAACTCCACTTAACTCCGCCAAATTTGGAGTTAGCGCCGAATTTATCAGACCCGCCAAAAGATCCGCCAACCTAATCTACACTTAATTAGTAATAATCATGGCTTAATTATTGTTAAAATCACTTAGCGCGTTAATGGCATGGTTAGTGCTAACAGTTGGCTCCGGGTTATGGTTTTGGTCACATGCGGAAGTTTGATGTTAGCGGTTGCCTCCCCCAAACCGTCACAATTTAAACTTCAAATACGCATTGCGCCACCCATATGTTAAGACACATGGTTATGGTATAGCGGTGGAGTGTTGGTCTTGTGCGGGCAAGGTCGCAGGTTCGACTCTGTCGCCCTACCAAAAAAAATTTTAAGTGACCTTTGAGAGGGCATGTGGTGGACTCCGAGCTTGCCACATGTCAGCGTCTCATTGGTCCACCCAAATGTGCTATGACCAATTACATATAGACACTTGTCATGACCCCATTGATCCACCTGTGGGAATATTCTAGGAATATTCCAAGGAATATTTGTTTTGCTGACTGGGCTGTACGGATGCCTAGTCAGCATCCCAATGAGCCTATACCCAAAATTTGCATGTTTGATAAAACGATCAGAATGCGATATCTTTCTCATACGAAATCCATTTTGAGTGAAACGAGTTATGTTGGGATTGTATCCCTGAGATGGACACATTTGTTTAGATTTTGATCGATTCCAAGAACTTTGATTTTTGAGAAAAAAATTTCCCCTTTTCGAGATTCCAATCAATAAGAGAGTTCTCATAAGCAATCATCAGGCATGACGTCCATGCTCTTTAAATAGATATCTTGGATAAATCGAGTATTAATCCACAAATCAATAGTTGTTAGTATGGAGGATAATATGAGTTGTTGGATCATCTTATGTCTAGAACATATCATCCCTATCATAATACAATGTAACAAATTTATACTAAGGAAACACACTTTTACCTAATAGACACATTAGATCAATTTGAACTTAACTAGTTCCTAAGTGTCTAAATATCCTTACACCCCCCTTTAAGAAAACATGGGACGGTATTGAAGGATTTACAAAGGTGAAACAATAAGAGAAGGAAGAAGGAACTAGAGCCTATTCCCTCTTAATGATGACTTCTTGAACACTTAACATAGATCGATGTTTAGAACGTTTCATGCCTATAAGAGACTTTGTGAAAATGACTAAAACTTGATTATTTGTAGGGAAACATAACACTTCAATAACTCGATCATGAATGAGAATTCTCATGAATTGCATTTGTATCTCAATGTATTTTCTAAGATGATGTCGATTTGGATCTTTGGTGATCTTGATGGAGCTCTTATTGTCATAGCAGAGGGTGATTAGATGCTACCACTGAAATCAAAGGTTTGAAAGGATATGTCAAAACCACAAGAGTTCTTGACTTACATTAACCACTACTCGATACTCAACTTCAGCTAAAGAAAGAGAAATAGTTTGGTTTTTTTAACAAGCCCGAGTGATTGGTACAAAACCAATATTGAAAACATAACTTGCAATAAACTTCTAATCATCAGGGTCACCAACCTAATCCGAATTATTGAAACCAACCAAAAAGGGAATCCCACTTGAACTATAATGTATCCCAAACTAAATTGTACCCCAAATATATTGAGGTATCCTTTTTGTTTCCTTCCAATGAATTTATGTGGTGTTTTCATATATTAGGCAATGATACTAACAATAGAGGAAATATCGGATCAACATCATACTTGTTCACATTTCTAGTGAGCCCCCTCTCTCTTGGCTTTATTTTCAAATATTTATGACAAAAAAAATTATATAACCTTCAAACCATCTATATTAGGAAACAAAAATGAGTGAAGAATATCATCCCTTGATTGAAAATTATACTTGGGACCTTTTAACCTCTTCCAAATAGAATAAAACGTGTTAGATGTAAATGGGTATGCAAAAATAAGTATGCATTTAATGGAAGTCTTGAATGACATAAGGACTAGTTAGTTGCTAAAGATCTCAAGTTGAATGAATCAAATACAATAAAATCTTTTCCCCTATCCCCAAAATGAATTTAATTTTCCTTATTATACCCCCTACTCCCTCACATGGATGAGAATTCAATTACATAGATGTTAAATATTCCTTCTTGCATGGATATATATAGGAATAAATATACATGGAACGACCTCTTAGCTATATTCAAAGTGACAAGCCAACTAAGTATCCCTTCACCGCTCACATCCTTAACACCTTAACAATGGAGTGTTCTCAAGCTTTTTAAAGGCTTTATTAAATGAAATCCATTTGCAAAAAACCATGGGAAACCAAAACCATGTGACCAAAAACTACCACTATTGATAGAGAAAATCTAACTCTTTCACTGAGTTAAATTTACCTAACAATCATACCTTAAAATGTAACTTGCGTTGCCTTGACCAAATATAGGAACATTGGTCAGGTGAGTCAACACCACTCACTTCTAGGCCCTAAGCCCCTCAAATTTTATAACTAGGGTATCTAGTAATTTGACATGCCCCCTTATCACCTAGGTCTAACTATTGAATTTACCAATAGTTTCTTAGGGGTACACATGCCTTACCAGGTGTTATAGAGGTATGCCCATTTTCTAAGTGAACTATTCAAAAATCATGAGAAATTAGTCAATTACGACTACCTCTCATGGAAATGGTCATATATGAATGACTTACTTAACGCAGTTGAATCCCAAAAATGATATCTAATATAACGCACTGCGAAAACCCCTTAATACTTAAATCCAATATAATATTTATTTTATTGTTTAAAATACATAACTAGCTTACCTCTCTTCCACAAGTCACCCTCTGAAGCAAAAAAACCATGATAAATCATCTCATTAAAACATTCCATCAAACACTTTGTGTGCATCCTTAACATAAATATATCCTCAACAAGAGGATTGGAATGGCCTTCCTTTTACTCCTCCTTACACATATGACATGGATCTTTTTATTGTATTCAACACCCTTGATGAAACTACCATGATTATTCTCATATTGACCTGCACAATCCATAGATTGTAACATGAATATTTTGTTTCTCCCCTTCATTTGTCTTCCCTCATATTCCACCAATTTCCTTCATGGTGCCACTTATAAAACTCAAAACTTAATTCATGGTATTTCTCCTCATCCCTAAAATCTTATTTTTTCATTACTCCCACACAAACTAGAAACCATCCCTTCTTGTGAGTTTTATCAACCAAATAAATATTCGGTTCAAATACCATGCTAAAATTATCAAGAGAAATCAACTTAGAGAGATAAATTTACCAAAAGGAAAAACATACACATAAGAGAAATGTTTATCCTAGAAAATTTATCAATCCAAAGGAAAGAAAACCAACTAACATAATATTCTATTAATGTCTCATGGCCAAACCTAGCTAAGCTAGCTATTTGCGCCTTCACTACTCACATCTATGGTACAACTATAGTGGAGTTTTTCCAAGCCTTTTAAAATCTTCATTACATGCAATCCACTGGCACAAAACCATAAGAAACCAAAACCATGTTCCCAAAAATCACCATTATTGGTCGAGTAACTTTAACTATTTCACTAAGTCAAGTTTATGTATTGCAAAAGTATACGAAAATTCAAGCTTCCTTGTGCTAAAAATGGGAAGAGGAGGGGGCTCACCTATAAATCCCATCGAGATGAATATAACTTTCCAAGTTGTCACAAAGACTTGAAACCCAAGTTCTCCACCTTCAACTTGTAGACCATACTACCATAATTCTACCTTGACGAGAGAGTTTTCTAATCACAAGTTCAAATGCATGAAAAGTAGATAGCCTAGGCATGTGAAGGATTGTCTTAGGTCTCTTCTCATTATTCACCCTACTATACAATTGTTTTTCCATCTTGTGTGACATGTGATAATACTTAATGTCAATGGATTTGATCACTTCCTTTTTTGATGGTGATAAATATCAATTACGATGATGCTCAATACCATTTTGCTTATGAAAACCTTTGAATCTCCCATCATTGTTAATAATTTGATGCAATAATTCATGGCTATATTTAGGCCTTGCAATAATATATAGATTTTTTCTTTATTATTACATGAAACACTAGGACTACATGTAAGTGGGGTTTCAATTATTCCTTCAGGCTCATGATAACCCCTTCCATATTTTCATCCTAGTTTATTTTCATTGAATTACTAGCCCTAACCCAAAACCCAAGTGGAGCCATATTTTAATTGTTACTTTCATGCTCATGGTAGCCCTTAGACCCACATTTGTCATCCTCATTGACATATTAACTAAATCATTATCTCTAACACTAAGGAAAAGCAGAGCCATATTTTAAATATAGGTTAAATGAGCATAACTCAATTGAAAATTTGGAATATTTTAGAAATCTCATGGACATGGGTGAAGTTAAACAATTGACTTTGCTCATATCTATCAAATTTTCTAAATATTCCATAATCCTCAATGGATTTAAGGATGGTCATATAAGTTGGTGATTTATTTTTTATTCATTAATGTATCATAATTTATGGTTATGAAAAGTTTTTTTTTTTTATAAAATTAAAACAAAATTAATCAAATAAACATTATATAACTAATAATTTGAAATTGAAATAACATGTTTTATTTATTTTTTTGTTTATAGGCCCCCATCATGGATGAAAAATCACAATGAAAATTGGGATAATAAAGGGATTCAATAGACAAGGGGGGTGGGGATCAAGACATCCACCCATATGGTATCCAACCCATGTAGGATATCATGTAAATAATACTTTTTAGTTAATGGATTTGGAACTATTTGGAGGATTAATGTAAGTTAGCTTCTCCATTACTATTAATAAGAATGCATGCCAAAGATTGAAAATTTAAGCATTCATGGAAATAATAAGAATGTTTGGTTGGTTTTCTGGTACATGCAGGAGATATGGGGAAGAAATCACACAAATATTAAGCAGTATGACTTTTGTTGGCATTGGTTTGACTTGATTTGCAGCTCTGTGTTGTTTTTAAAGGTTTGGGATTTTCTTTTTTGTATGTTTGATTGTGATACCTGTATTAGAAAAATGAAAAAATTTCAGGGGCGATACTCATAGATGTTCTGTCACCTTCAATTTGATGTATGAGAGTTGGGATCCTCATGGTATACTCACAAGGGTGTTCACTAGCAGGGTTGACTTATGTTAAGGTTTGGTCTATGTCTTGTTATATAATTCTCACTATAAGAAAATGGTATTCAAGTATTTTTAATTTTGATCTTATTTTTCTACCCTATTGGTATTCTTAGTTTATCATCTGAATGTTTCTAAGTCTAAGAAAATTCAATAGTTTTCATTTCTTGTGTTTGTGGGTATCCTTAGTAGACTAGATCATCCTCATGGTGTAATTAGATCACCAATGAGATACTATTGTCCTTACTTCTATCATTCCAATATTGTGGGGGGTCACTGTGTTTTATCATTTCCTTCTATCAATCAAATATTTGTGGGGGTCACTCTGACAACCATTGTCAGTTTTCCATTTCTGAAATGCACAGTAATATTTTATGTAAATATTTGATAAATTGGGGCTGAGTTGAAGGACACAGATTCCAAGGGATTAAGGGAGGTCAATTTCTTGGGAAATTCAGCTTACTTAATGAAGGAATAAACTAGACTATTGGGACAACCATTGAACGCTAGATTTCGAGTTTTAAATGAATTGATGTGGTGTTTTTAAAGGGAACAGTGTTGTAAATCTATGAGATGCAAACAAAGGAAATAACCCATACTTGTTTGGGAACTGCACAAGACAAAAAAGGACAAAAAATTAATGCACACATCAATAATCGATAGGTCATGGATGTTGGGTTGCTGAATAATTATAGGCTGAATAATTTATGTCATCCTACCCATATATTCCATATCCCATATGTCTGGATACACATATGCGAGACCAAAGCCAAAGAATTATCATTTCTCCCTCCGGAAGAGAAGTGATTTTGTCTCTATGTACACAAAGAATGTCTCAAGTGAGTTTTATGAGAGTATTCATGGAAAATGTAAGGGTTGAAGGGTAGACATAGAGTGTGTAAGAGAGTAGAACATATACACACCATAAAGAGGAGAGAGCACTTTGGAATAAAGGGAAAAAATCAAACTCCTAAAAAGAGGAGAATACAACATGGGAAAAATATGAATACATAGGGAGCTAACACATGAGATTTTTGTGAACGTTTTCTTTAGTAGCATAGAGAATACACATGCAATGATTATTGAAGAGTTTATGCAAGGGACCCTCGACATCGGCTCAAAAAATTACATATCAAGTTCTGTGTATATCAGCGTGTGGATTTCGGGATTTTGCACATAGGAGAACACTAGTGAGGCTCGCTAGTGAGGATTTGACATGCTTACAATGGAATACAAGAGTTTTATGATCTACAACGGTGTTGGGAAGTAACTAATACACTACAAGGAAGGAAAAAGGATTGTGCCTAGGCTTAATAAGCAGACAGTGACACCTAGAACAATGTGGAGGACATTAGTTTCTTTCATCACTTTCACAAGAAGATCACACTTTTGGTTGATCAATAGGAGCACAAACAGGTTTCATTTAGGTGAGGCTAATTCTCCTTATAACCTAGGGGCCTAGAGGGTGGAGATGGATTTATATAGATTCCCTTGATAGTCTGGGGTAGAGATTTAGACCTTTAATTCCTAGATGGGGAAGATTTGGAGTCTTTTTTTGCTTGTTTTTAATTTGATTTGATAATGAGTTCTAGACTCCCTTAATTGGGTGGAACCATTGTGTTACATGTTGCTAGGGTGGGGGTAAAGCCTATGTATTCCCTGGTGTGTGTGTGTGGTTATTGGATAACTAAAGGGAGGAGGCAGAATATCTTAGGATTCCCTATACATTGTTTGAATAATGTAGTGGCCAGTGGGTGGATGTAGGAGGACCTTTGGAGTCCCTAGTTTAGCTGTAAATTGGATTTTTTTCCCTTGAGCAATACCACCTCAGTCCATGGAATCTAGATCGAGGGTGATAGCTACAAATTTTCTATAGTTGGGTGGAGAGTGGTAGTCCTAAAATTAGCTATCCATATTCATCAAAAATCCAAGATATTTTTTTCTTATGTATAACTTTATAGGAGTTCCAAGCTAATTTGTGAATGAATGATCTTTTGAATGGTTGTGTGACAAGTTTGGCTTACCTATGTTCATATGCTAAACTGTTGGTGACAACCCATATGAGGATGTAAATCATGTGAATGATATGAATAAAATATCTCATGAGATTTATGTTTCTACACTAATATCCTATTGCAGGGATTTGTTTAGTTATGGTAGCACTGAAGTTGCACTAGTTGAGTGATTGTAAGTAGAATCAATGATCATTGTGTGATTCTTTGCAATCTTTTTTGTTTGTATGTTGCATTGTTGAACAAGCTATTATGGTGGTAGTATTATTATTGGTCCTTCGGGATTGAAGGGAAGGAGGCTTGTTGCCATCCCTTGTGACTACACTCTTTAGTTGAATTGATATATGCATGAGATGTTGAAACCTTGATAATTTATTTGCTGAGCTATTAGGGTTAACCGCGCTAAGGAGAGTGTATTTCTTGTTTGTTAATGAGCTATTCTAGCTCTCTATGTTTTTAGAAAATATTTTCACATGGAAGTGATATTGTTTTGAAATCATTCTATTGAGCAATTATTCACTAAGTTATGCATAAAATACCCTGAAATCCATTGTCAAATGAGTTCTAGAATCCGTGCTTGAAAAGTATGAGAAATCCTAGAAAAATTGTGAAAAATATCCAGTTCTAAAAATTTCTCAAAACACTGTAAAATGAGTTAAAATTTATTTTTTTTGGACCCAAAGGTCGTAGGTTGAGAGATCGAATGAGAGGGCCAAAGTTCTGGCAATCATTTCCCTGACCTATTGTAGGCTGACCTAGCATTGTGCGATCACAGGTCGTAGGTCAGGAAAGGTTGATAGGTTGGTTGAGTTGGCGTTCAGGCTAACATTGACCCAATGTGTTAACGTGAGAGGGGAAACTGAGCTGACCCCAACCTAGGTCGGAGGTCGAGGGTTAGGCCCAACATTGAAAATGAAAATGTGTTGTCGGTGGAAATTGAACCAACCTGCAACCTCTAATTGGTTTAGTTAGTCCACCTACCATGTGGACCTATCCATAGTGGAAATTATGCCACATAATTGTCCATGTGGGCCACTATGTGGCTGCCATGTGGGGTCAAGATGATGTGAAAAGGTGGAAAAGGGTTGATCTTTAAGAGGCCATAACTTTCATTCAATATGTCGGATCGAGGAAAACTTTATATCGCTGGATTTGTCTTGATGAGATGGATGCAACGATGTAATCTATTTGCAATTTTAACAAAGTTGGAAAAAGTTGAAATTTTTAGGTCCCATTCCCATAATTGTACCTTGTGAGTTGGATCTGCATAGTGAATGCCTCTAGTTAACTCTAGTAAGGTTCTATGGTTAGGAAGGGGTTTTATAGGTGGTATTAGAACATCTAGGTTCAACACTTGGATTGGATGGGCTCTATCATGGACAAGTGACAACATGAGTTCCCACAAAGTGGTTTCATAATGATTTTTAGAAAATTAACTAAACTAATGTTTAGGAAAGAAAAATTAGTCTATAATTTTTTTTTGCTTGCATATTAGAAATGCCTACTTGGTGAATTAAATATGTAGCATGGTAATAATGCATGAATCCCTAGTTTAGGGATGGAGATCAACTCTGAACGTAATGTCTGAGTGTGAGTATGATGAAATCCTACTCATAGTGTTGTTTGGATTGCATAGTAACTGCAATTATGTTCAACATGTTATTGAAAATGCATGTGTTTTCTAGTTGATGGACTGCTAGTGGTTGTGACCTTGGAGATTTGTGATTTTCCTTAAGTTTCCAAACTGTCTGCAGGGAGGTGAGTATGGTTAATTGTAGCATACCATTACCATTGGTTGGGTGATGTGAAATTGCATACTTGGAACAATTATGCATGAGAATGTTCATGTGATTTGAGGGATTTGGGAAAGAATCCATATGTGATGTGTATTCTTCATAACACTACTTGGTCCAGTGGGTGATAAACATAGGTATTATATGTTGGTTAGGATTTGGAGTTCCTATGGTTTGTATGTTGTTGAGGTTACAAAGCTCAGTGAGGTTGTTTTTTTTTACACATTGATGTTATGTTTTATCTTATGAAGGTTTTCATTCTTTAAATAAATAAATAGATAATTTGAATATTGGTTTTAATAGGTAACAATAGGGGTCTTGGTGAAGAGGTTGATAATAATCAATGCTGGCATTTTTGGGTAAAAATATGAAGTTTAATCCTGTAAAGACATGATTATGCATGAAATGATGTTGATTTGTTAAAAGGTTCCAAATTAATCTCCTTAGGATTACAAATGCCATGGCTATTAGCCTTGGTACAAAGGTTAAATTTAAATCGTTGTTTTGGTCTTGGTATAGAAAATGAGTTAAATTAATGATGTTGATTTTGGGAAACCTTTTCTAATCTTAGTTGAACTTGACAAAGAAACTAGAATATTCTCAAAGCATGGTTATAAATAAGTTGATATGTGCACTTGCACGGGAAATTATGTATTTTGAAAAAAAAACATGTTGAGATATTATGTCCTCTAATATGTAAATTAAGATGTGTGTGGAGTTGTAGGGAAACATGCTTGTTATAGTAGGGCAAGGAAACTAGTATAATTTGTAACAGCCCTAGTTTTTTTTTCTAAGCAACACTACCTACTTTTGTATTAATATGTACAGCTAAAACTTACATTCGAGAGAACTGGCTGCCCATTTCCAACTGTGGCTCCATGGGCAGCTGTAACAGATTCCAAAAACACTTGCACCTGGTGATCTTTCCAGTATTGACCAGTGCATCAACTAACAAAAAGATCCTAAACATTTATGAAGAACCCACGCAGGGGCAGAATTCGAAGGCTATATGACTCAGACTTCTACAGGGAATGCGCTTATGTCCCAAAACAGAGAAACTGCTATCCATATCATAGAAGTAAACAAGAAACAACATAAGACAAGAGTCCAACGACATTGAACAGGAGACCAGCAATGTAAGACACAAGACTACAGGAAAGATCACTAAACCGTCCACGATCCCAAACGCTTCCTGGAAGAACGTGAGAGTGCCACATGGGCCTATTCCTCGGTCGCAGCTTCCTCAGGCTCAGCTTCCTCTGGCTCAACCTCCCGAATCCACGCCCATCCTTGTCCCTCGGGTAGTCCATCCATGAAGGCTGGCAATTCAGGTTCACGCGCACGGCTTGATGTATGGTGGGGCTCCAGCAGTGAGTTGCCCCCCGAGCTTGAAGCCTCACCCAGTGGATGCTTTCCTTTGTCAACCACCCGAATTTCTTCCGCCAGAGACTGTTGCCGCCTTCCTCCATGCTCCGACAGAATTTCCCCTGCAAGGGATTGTTGAATTCCTCCCTCATTTTCCATGGGATTTTCCACTGCAAGGGGCCTCGGCAGACCCTCCACATTTTCCTCAGGGACCCTGGTGAATAGAACGAATATGTGGGCGTTGATACCCGCATTATCCCTAGAATTGCCCAACGTGAAAATAACCGAGCCAAATGCAGGTAGCCTTGGCTCGCCATTGTTGGACCCTCCACCCTCCACAAAATGGCTTGCCTGAACAGGGGAAGCTCCCACACGTCGATGACAGTAACAACAGCAGCAGTGGTGGTGAGTGTCTGCTGCAGGCGAGCGAGAGGAGCTGCCACGCCCTGAGCCCCTTCCTCTTCTGCACGGCATCCTCTCTCGCACCATACTTCCAGCAGCTTCCTTCTTAGGCAGAATTCTCCTCCAATTCGGCTCCAGGCAACACACAAATGCGCGTAGGCAAGAACCAGGGAGGACCAGCAGCTTGCCAGCCTCCCCCAAATCGACAATAACACCGCTCTGCTCCGAATTCTGGGCATATACACCATCGCACTGAGCAGCGTCTGCCCCCATTCTGCAATTCTTATTGCCTTCCACATTCCGTCGGAATTCTCCCGCATTGAATGCGGCCATCTAACCCTTCAATGTTCCCTGCACCTTCATTAAGGCTGATGAACTGCAATGCCCGGCCTGTGGAGTTGGCGGCGAGGGGCCATAAAGATCTCCGTCCGTCGCGTGACCTCCCCTCCGTGGCAAGTGGCTCTTCCATGTGATGCGACGTAGCACCCGCATCCGGGATTATAACAGCCCTAGTTAAAAATACATGTAAAATTAATAAAGGTAAAATAAGACCTTGGTCATGGGACACGTATTCCAAGCTGAATGTTGGGAAAAAAACATAGTCATGAGCATAATTTGTGATTAATTAATGGCTAAGGAAATTGGAAAAGGCAATGGAAAAGGCTTTGGAAAAGGCTTTGGAAAGGCATGAGGAATTTATTGGTATCTTATTTATGAAAATAATGGAAATTAGGAGAAAAGAGAGGTGAAATGTCACAGGTTGCATGTGAGGAGGAAAATGAAGGAAAATAATGGAAAATGAAGAAAATAGAGGCTTCATTAATAAAAAGGCTTCTGAGGATCAGTTCACAAACTTTTGTCAGCTCATTTTTGGAGCTCTCTCTCTATTCTCTCTCTCTCATACTCTTGCACACTTCGAGTTTTCTTGGCGCACTCTTGGAGGAGTGTGGCATACTTAGAGTTTTGGAGCAAGAAGGAAAAGGAAGAGTAGGAAATCACAAGAGGACATTGAGATCAACAACTACATCAGATTTTTCTTGCAGGTACCGAGTTGCATGTATGTTTTCCTAACTAGTTTTGGCATGCATGGCATATGCATGTGAATTCTTGGTTACGATGTATCATTAGCATGGAGGATTTCCTAGATTGGCAGTGGATTTTCCTAGCCTTTCCATTTCCTAGATAGCCATGGTGTTGTGGGTTTTACTTTTTTTTCCTGGTCGGTTTTTTTGTGCCTTTGGCTGCGGTTTGAGTTACTAGATATTGGAAGTCTTGGTTGGACAAATGCCCTGGAATCCATGTAACAACTTGGGTTGAGTTACTAGTCCTGAAAGCCTTGGTTGGAGAAATCCTATAGAATCCCTTGGTGGGTTGTGTTACTAGTCCTGGAATTCTTGGTTGGACAAATGCTTTGGAAGCTCAACAATAGTTGTGGGTTGAGTTACTAGTCCTGGAAGCCCTAGTTGGAACAAACACTCTGAAGCCCTAGAAAACTTGAATAGAGACCAATCTGGTGATGGTTAGTGATGTTTGACTGTGAGGTGGAATCAATGGTTGAGGGTTGAGGTTGTTTGGCCTATGGAAGCGCTGGATGGTTTTGATTAATTTGTTTCATGAGATTCCACATTCATGCTTGGAATATGGCACGGGGGTTCAACCTAGTATATAGTCGGGTGGTTCGTGGAAGTCTCATACTTGATCGGCATATGAAATCATCAATAAAGCTCTATTTCTCCCTGATATTTTATGGGTAAATATACTTGTTTATATGTGGTTTATATGGATGTTATACCCTTGATATTTCTGTTGGTTATATGTTGGTTATGGATGGCTCTCATCATGTTTTGGCTCATCATCGAATGCACAATGAATATATGGCTTAATAAATGGTAATGCATTTATTGTGATGAGGCATACATTCTTGTTAGTGATTCTTACATAAGTATGAGACCCCTATGCTCATATATGTTTATTAAACCTATAGAATGCATATTTGTGACATGTTTGACGAATACCTGTCATGGCTATTAGGGGTCCAGTCAAATCCTTGTTCAAGTAATTACATTTGTATCATTATCCCGCTATTATATTTCATTTTTGGAAGCATCATGGAGTTCTAGGAAGTGACCTGAGCCCTGGGCTTGAAAAATTGGCACAAAATTTGGAGTCCCAGGCACATAAGTGCTTGGGAAAGTCCCCACTCACAAGCATACCCATGCTATGGGAGAGACTGGAGGGTCCTAGTTGCATTCATGCCCATGTCATAGGATTGACTAGGGGATTAATGTAGTAAAACGTTAGTTTGTCTCAGGGGCTAATCACCTGGAAGGTTTGGATGGCTTCTGAGGGTTCTACAATAGGTATGGAAGGTCTGTATTGTTTTGTTCCGTTGATTCCACTTCCTTAATGACACATAGGGAGTTGAATCATATCATAGTAACTCTTCGTCACATGTTTATCCCGATTGGCCGATTACTCGGGTAGATGTGGGAGGATGGTGTTACAGAGTACTATTAGAGCATGGTTCATCCCTTAGACTGGATGGGCGGTGTGTTGGTCATGCATTCATGTTGGTTGCATATATGTTACTCATAAGTGTGGTTTATGTGCTTGTTGCATATGCATGGTGTTGAACATGGTGGTAGTTATGTCACCATGTGAAGGTTGATGGCATTGTCTTGGAATGTGTCGTCATAAGTTTATGGTTGGTTATGTGTTGTTTATGCAAGTTAGTGCTTACATGTTGTCAAGTGTACATTGATATGGTTGTTGTTGCCATCCATGGGGTCATGATGTGTAGTTGATATGGTCATACATTGATGAATGGACTATGGTTAGAATGATGTTTATATGTTGTGATATATATATATATATATATATATATATATATATATATATATATATATATATATATATATATATATATGTTGTTATGATTATGTTTAGACATGTATCACATTAAATCGGTTGATCTTGCAAATGAGATATCCTCCCTGAATTATGCTAAGGTATGTTTTTTTTACGATATGGTTTAGCTGAAATAAGATGTATTGCAGGAAAGATATCAAGATGACTAGCAATATGGTAAAATACAGTTCACGGGATTCTCCTTATGGATCAAATCAGTAGTGTGGTGTTGGGAATTCTTTTGGCTTAGCAGACACATTGAAAAGTTTGAAGGAAGAAATAAGGATTTGCAAAGTAGATAATGACATAATCATATAGGCACCACAAAAAAAAGTAGAGGTTAATGTAGTAATCCTTTAGAGTTTGCCGAATTGCATCCACAAGGGCCACTATGGATCTACCATGAATAGGAGGACATAAATAATGAAGCATATGGAAGTATGTCTCCTGGTGGGTATAGGTTAGATAGAGATGACACGATCAAAGATGACAGGTTCTTGGACACTCCAAATAGGAGAGGTGATAGACACAGGTACTATTCTAGTTCTCGTTCTGACAGGCACTATGATCGTCATCTCTATCATCCTTACAGGAGGAGTGACAAGGGAGATGAGTCTAAGAAATCAAAGCCACATACATTTGATGGAGAGATGAAGAATTCATAGGATGCAAAATCATGGTTGCCTGGAATGAATAAGTTCTTCAAATTGTATGATTACTCAGAGAACATGAAGGCCAAAATAACTACATTCAATGCTAAAGGTAAAGTAGATATCTAGTGGGAAGATGTAAAGAAATTCATAGATATTTATGAGGAAGATTTTACTTGGAGTGAGTTCGAGAGGCTATTCTGGAAGAAGTATATATCAGAGAGATACTATGATGACAAAGGAAAAGGAATATTATGAGTTCAAGATGGGATCTATGACTGATGAGGAGTACACTAAAATATTTTTGGAGTTGTTGAGCTATATGCCTTACCTAAAAAAGGAGAAGGCCAAGATTCAGATATTCATTAGCGGGTTTCTAATAGAATTCAAAGACAAGATTGAGTTTTATGAGCCTAGATCATTGGAGGAGGCCATCTGGAAGCTAAAGCATTATTACAAGAAATCAAAGCACAGATCCGAGACTAAGAAAAATTGGAAAGGTAATGCAAAGAACAAAGGAAAATGGGACAAGAAGCAAGAAAGAGCTCAGGGTACAGGTAATAAAGAGAATGAAACACCATCTAAGTTAAATTCATCTGACAAAGGATAGGGACTTCTATTTGGGAGTAGAATAAGGATAAGGGCTGGAAGCCTTTACAATGTTAGACTTGTGGAAGAGAGCATTGCATGAGAGATTGTCCTCAACATCAGGGTGGTAGACAGGGATCTACAATGCACAGGAGGCACAGACAGTGGGAGATGTTGGATAGAGTATTCCTAGGATCTATGCAGCATTGGATAATAAGAAAGAAGATCACCAGGTGTCTATTATCGAGATGGATAGTAATCTTTGTGATCAAGTTGTTTCTATTTTGATTGATCCTGGATCTAATTATAGTTATATTAATCATGACTTTGTGAATAAGTGTGGTTCGAATAAAGAAGTACATGGAGAGTCTTGGTTAGTGCAGTTGAATACAGGTACAAAGAAGCGAGTTCATCATTGGGTAGGAGCTTGTTCATTTGATTTAAATGGTATGCCTACCTCATCAGATGTGAATGTGTTACCGTTGGGATCATACAGTATGTTGTTGGGTATGGACTGATTGTATCTTGATAGGACCAAGGTGGGTTTTTATGAAAAGGCTATTGAGTGCCTAGATGACCACGGGGAACAAAGAGTCTTGCAGGGTAAAAAGAAAGAAGCATTAGTGATAATGATGACAACTATGTCATAGTAGCAAGAAAGGGTGTGTGTTGTTTGTAGTGCATATTTCTAGTGACAAAGGTAAGGAAGTTGAGGATGCAAATGTTTTGAGTAGGTACCTAGTTCCAAAGAAGTTTTAGGATGTATTTCCCGTAGAGATTTCTGAGTTCCCACCTTACAAGGAAGTAGACTTTTCTATTGAGTTGGCACCAGGGGTAGCACCAACATCTAAGGAACCTCACAGGATGAGCACACTAGAGTTGGTAGAGTTGAAGCTGTAGTTTAAGGAATTGTTGGACAAAGGATACATTAGGCCAAGTGTATCACCATGGGGCACACTAGTACTATTTATGATGAAGGAGGATGGTACTCCCAGGTTGTGCATTGATTATAGGTAGTTGAACAAAGTGATCATCAAGCAAAAGTATATGTTGTCAAAGATTGATAACTTGTTCAATTAGTTGAAGGGAGAAACAATGTTCTCAAATATTGATATGAGATTTGGATATCATCAGGTACGCATTAAAGAGGAGTACATTTACAATACTGCTTTCCAGACTAGGTATGGGAATTATGAGTTTTTTGTAGTCCCATTTGGTTTGACTAATGCTCCAGCTACTTTTATGTGGTTGATGAATAGTTTGTTACGTCCCTATTTGGACAAGTTTTTTATTGTGTTCATTGATGATATATTGGCATATTCTAAAAATGAAGAAGAGAACATCGAACACTTAGTAGCGGTATTGAAATTGCTGAGAGAGAATCAGCTGTATGATAAGCTCAACAAGTGTAGGTTCTTTCAGACTGAGATACATTACCTGGGACATGCAGTTTCCAAGGAAGGCATAACAGTCGACCCAGAAACGGTAAGAGCTATCATGGAGTGGGCAGCTCCTAGGAATGTGGATGAGGTGGGATCCTTCATGGGGTTAGTAGGGTATTACAAGAGGTTCATCGGGAACTTCTCACATATTACTTATCCTATCACATCATTGCAAAGAAAAGGAAATAGGTTTGAATGGACAGAGGAATGTGCAACCAGTTTTGAGCAGTTAAAGCAGTTGTTGACACATGCTCTAGTGTTAAAGATTGCAGATCTGGGCAAAGAGTTTGTGGTATGTACAAATTCTTGCAAGAGAGGGCTTGGTGGAGTTCTTATGCAGGAAGGATAGGTGGTATGTTATGAGTCACAAAAACTAAATGAGCATGAGCAGAAATATCCAACACATGATCTTGAGTTGGAAGCAATCATTTTGTGCAGATGATTTGTATTGATGATTGATCACATTGGATTGAGGTATCTATTTGACCAACCAAATCTGAATACCAGAAAATATAGATGGTTGTCCATGATCAGTAAGTTCGACTTTGAGGTCAGGTATGTTAAAGGTAAAAAGAACAGGGTTGCAGATGCTCTTAGCAGGCAGATTCAAGTGATCCATATATCATATATGAGCTCTTATGGGACATATTTATAGGCTTAGATATTACAATAAGGTCAACAGGATAACAGGTACATGGATCTCAAGCACATGTTACAACAAAGTATAGGCACATGTTACAACAGAGTATAGGTACAGGTATAGGTTTAGGTGCGGGAACAGGAGCACAAGATCTGGACTATTGTCTCACAGAAGATATCTTAGTTAAGCTTAGAGACAAGATATATGTACCAGAAAGAAGTGAACTCAAGAAGGTGATTGAGGTAGTTTCAACCGAAACCATATTCAGGTCAAGAAGGCTATCATAATACACTGATAACAGTGAAGAAGTTTTACTTTTGGCCGAATTTGAAGAGAGACGTAATAGAGTTTGTGGCTAGGTGCTTGGATTGTCAATAGGGAAAAGTAGCATGTAAGAATCCAGTTGGACTACTATAGCCAATTCTAGCTCCTGAGTGGAAATGGGAGGTCATTTCCTTGGAATTTATCATAGGTTTGTCGAGGACATCTAGGCAACATGATTCCATCATGGTTGTGGTGGACAGATTGATGAAGGTAGTGCACTTCATTCCAGTGAAGTATACATACTCAGTGAATGATGTAGCACAGGTCTTCATCAAAGATGTAGTAAGATTGCATGGTGTTCCATAGAATATTGTGTTGGACAAGGATGCAAAGTTCATTTCCAAGTTTTGGAAGGAGTTGTTTGCAGGTTTAGGTACAGATTTGGCCTTCATCGCAACTTATCATCCGCAAAAAGATGGACAGATTGAGAGGGCCAACAAGATATTAAAGGACATGTTGAGGATGTATGTGATGCACCAACATCAAAAGTGGTAAGAGTATCTTCCACTGATATGTAGGTTTTAACCCCGTATAGAAATTACCTGCATACGAATTCTAAAACACAGAAAATAAACAATAGCAAGAGCATAACACATAAAACACATATACACAACGATTTTCCCCTAGATCCCAAAATCGGGACCACCAGCTTGATTTTTAATTATGTCCCTTTCAATGTTACAATACATATTTATACATGCCGATGCATCCAATACCATGGACCAAAAACCATCGCTTCCAAAACCATGTGCGAAAATCATGCACAAAACCATAGGTAGGTCCTCCCAATGTAAAATAGGGTCCAAAAACAAAATTTTATGGGGCACTACCCTGGACCCCATAGAGTGGGGTTACTTACACCCCTCAAACCCCCTGTGACTCCCCCCACTATGCAATCAGCGCAACGAAGGGGGGGCTCCGCCCCCCTTCTAACCCCCTGGTTAACTACATGGGCTAGTCGTAGAAAGAATATAACACAACCCAAAGTTCTCCCACTTGTTTTATTTCCACAGGGGGCCACAAGAGAGCTTAGTCATTTATCCATCCCTACAATGCCCATTGTTTCTCCACAACAAGAGAACTTCTCAGAGCTCACAGAATTTGTCAATGCATCTGCAGTATATTATTCTAAGTGTCCACCTTTACGAGCAACACATTTTTGTATTCTATCATATCCCTCACAAAGTGATACTAAACATCAATGTGCTTTGTTTTTGAAGGATATGTAGGGTTCTTTGCCAACAAAATTGCAATTTGGCTATCACAGTCTATCCTTATAGCTCCCTGTACTAACCCCGTACTTGAACACAGTCTTTGCAACCAAACTAATTCCTTGCTTGCATGAGTGGCTGCCATGTATTCTGCCTTTGTAGTTGATAGTGGCACTACATATTGTTTCTTACTCATCCAACTGACTGCAACTTCAAATAGGTTAAACACATATCCACTTGTAGATCTTCTCTGATCTAGATCTCCAGCCCAGTCTGCATCAACAAAGCCATGAATATCCAACACTCTGTCCAATCTTGGTAGCACAAACCATAATCACTAGTGCCACACAAATACCTGAAAACCTACTTTACTTTTGTCCAATGCTCCTTCCTTGGTTTTGACATAAACCTGCTCAATACTCCCACTGCATGTGCAATGTCTGGTCTAGTACAGACCATCACATACATTAGGCTACTGACTGCACTTGCATATGGAACGTGGGACATATCCTCTTCCTCTTCTTGTGTCTTGGGACACTGTTCAGCAGATAACTTTACACCTATAGGAATAGGAACCTTCACAAGTTTACTATTTGGAATATTAAACCTCTGCAATATTGTCTCAACATACTTCCTCTGGCTTAACCAAATCTTCCTCTTTGCCCGATCTCTTTTAATTTACATGTCCAAAATATAGTTTGCAGCACCAAGATCTTTCATGTCGAATTTTGAGGAAAATTGGGTCTTCAAATCCTAGATAATTTCTTTGTCATTTCCAACCAGCAACATATCATCCACATACAAGACCAGATAAATAACACGGTCACCAATTAATTTTAAATACACACAATGATCTACTTTTCTTCTGGTGAAGCCAAGTCCCTGTATAAATGTATCAAATTTCTGATACCACATCCTTGGTGGCTATTTTAACCCATACAAAGACTTCTTTAACTTGCATATCAGTTCTTTCTTACCCTCCACCACAAAGCCTTCAGGTTGCTTCATGTAGATCTCCTCTTCCAGATCCCTGTGAAGAAATGTTGTCTTCACATCCATCTGTTCCACCTCAAAATAAAAAGCAGCAACAACAGATAAAAATAATCTAATATAAGCTACCTTGGCAACAGGAGAAAAAATATCACCAAAATAAATTCCCGGCACCTGGGAATAACCTTTTGCTACCAACCAAGCTTTGTATTTCTCCACCTTTCCTTCTGCATTTGTCTTCTTCTTGAACACCCATTTGCCACCAATGGGTTTCCTTCCAGCCGACAATTCCACCAAATCCCAAGCTTCATTTTTGTGCAAAGATGCCATTTCATCAACCATGGCCTCTTTCCAGAGTTTTCCATCCTCTGAATCTATGACTTCCTTCATAGTTCTGGGATCATCATCAATAACATATAAAGCAAAATTTGAACAGAAAGCAGATGGACTATACCTTTCTGGCTGCCTTCTTTCTCGAACTGATCTTCTCACATTCGGAGTTTGTGGCTCTTCATCTTTTGATTTGTCCTCTTCTGTAGAGTTTGATTCTTCCTCCTTGAGCTCAAACTCTATCTTCTCAGGTTCCTTTGGTTGGACTTCATGTTTAATAACATATTTCACCTCTCTGAACACCACATCTCAACTGTACACAACCTTCCTTGTTACTAGGTGCCAAATCTTATAACCCTTTAAACCATCCTTATACCCAATAAAGATGCACTTTTTAGATTTACTATCCAACTTGGTTCTTTTCTCCTTTGGAACATGTACATATGCATCACATCCAAAAACCCTCATATGTAAAAGAAAGGGTTTCTTACCAGTCCATAAATTTTTTGGAGTCTTATCCTCCAACACTGATGAAGGTGATCTGTTGACTAGGTAACATGCTATCTCCACTGCCTCTACCCAGAATTCCTGTCCTAAACTGACACCACTGAGCATGCTTCTTGCCCTTTCCATCAGCGTCTTGTTCATTCTTTCTGCAAATCCATTTTTATCAGGTGTGTATGGAGTAGTCTTCTATCATGCTATACCACACTTCTTACAGAATTCTGCAAATTCCTTGTTGCAAAACTCTCCACCGTTATTTGAACTCAACACCTTTATCTTCTTCTCTGTCTGGTTTTCCACCAGAGCGTTAAATTCTTTAAACCTGTCAAAGACTTCAGATTTCTTCTTAAGGAAATATATCCATGTATTCCTTGAGAAGTCATATATAAATGATACATAGTACATAGACTTACCTAGTGATGGAACCTTCACAGGTCCAAACACATCACTGTGCACAAGCTCTAATATCTGTTTCGCCCTCTTACCACTAGAGGGGAAACTCACCCAATTCTGCTTCCCATATACACAATTTTCATGGAAATCAAAATCCAGAGAGCTATTACTCATACCTTCTACCAAACCTTTACCATGAAGTATTTGAAGGCCCTTCTCTCCAATATGTCCAAGCCTTTGATGCCACAACATGGTCTTCTCTCCAGAGACCACTAGATTTTCTGCTCCACTTTTAGGAACCACAGAACTGTTGCACCCATCAATAATAGTGCTACCTTGCAGCTTGTACAGAGTTCCAATCCAAACTCCCTGCATCAATGCCAGTGCTCCCCAAACCATTTTGTGGGTATCCTTCTTGAACATTGTTTTTACACCTGCATCATCGAGCTTCCTTATGGAAATCAGATTTCTGGCAAATGTAGGAATATGCAGAACACCCAGAAGTGTTCTAACCCTTCCACCTTGCAACTTCAACTTTACTTTTCCACGACCAATAATTCTAGCCTTCTTGTCATCCCCCAAGAAGACATCACCACCATCATATTTCTCATACTCACAGAACCACTCTCTATGGGGAGTGAAGTGAAAGGATGTACCTGAGTCAATCAACCATGCCTCATGATCTACATGTGTACTTGAAGAAGCCAAGTACACATCCCCACCTTCATCTGAGGTGGTTTTCTCCTCTGCAAAAGGAGCATCATCAGATCCCTTTCCTTTGTCAGGAGCTTTAGATTTACAGTCCCTTTTGTAGTGCCCTTCCTTTTTGCATTTCTAGCAAACCACCTTTACAGGTTTTCCTGGAGATTTAGATCTCCCTCTATATTTAGATCTCCCACTCGATGACTTATTTCTTTCTGTGCTGGGACCGTCCTTAGACAGACAAGGCATCACCATTCTGGCTCTCCATATTTTTCCATCTCATCTCCTACGTTAGCAAGGATAAGACTATTTCATCAAACTGCGAGGTAGTTGCATTGCTACCTATTGCAATAACCAAACTATCCCACGCATCTAGTAGAGAACACATCAAACTGATGCACTTATCTTCATCTAAAATTATAATATCAAGAGATAATAACTGACTTACCACAGTATTAAATGCATTCAGATGCTCTGTCACCAAGTCTCCATCTTTCATCCTTAAGTTATACAACTTTTTCCGTAGGAACATTTTATTCACCAGAGACTTAGATTGGTACAAAGTCCCTAACTTGTCCCACAAAGCCTTCGCTGTAGCTTCCCCTAATACTTTCAACAATACTGAATCTAAGACACACAATCATATTGTGCTCTTTGCCTTCTGATCCAACTTCTTCCATTCTTCATCAGACACTCTCGTTAGTTTAGTACCTGGATCTACTACGATCCACTAATCTTTATCCACCAACGGATCCTCCATCTTGAGTTTCCATAACTCAAAACTCTGACCATTCAATTTCTCGATCTTTATCTTTCCACTGCTCACCATCTTCTTTCACCACCAGAATCAATCTTGCAGATTTCCCACTGAACAGGGTCTACCATAGGCCCGAGCGAAACCCCTCAGCAACAAAGGAGTCCCCTTGAAGCCAAAATTGCTCTAATACCAAATGTAGGTTTTAACCTTGTACAGAAATTACCTACATAAGAATTCTAAAACACATAAAATAAACAATAGCGATATCATAACACATAAAACACATATACACAAATATTTTCCCCTAGATCTCAAAACCAGGACTACCAGCTTGATTTTTCATTATGTTCATTTCAATGTTACAATAAATATTTATACATGCCGAAGCATCCAATAGCATGGACCGAAAACCATTGCATCCAAAACCATGGACTGAAAACCATCGCATCCAAAACCATGTGTGGAAATCATGCACAAAACCATAGGTAGGTTCACCAAACTAATATAGGGTCCTAAAACAAAATTTTCCAAGGCGTTGCCCCGGATCCCATAGAGTGGGGTTACTTGCACCCCTCAAACCCCCTGTGACTCCCCCTACTATGCAATCGGTGCAACAAAGGGGGGGCTCCGCCCCCCTTCTAGCCCCCTGGTTAACTACATGGGCTAGTCGTGGAAAGAATATAACACAACTCGACATGATAGAGTTTTCTTACAAATATGGGTATCAGGAATCTTTGAGGATGATTCTGTTTGAGGCATTGTATGGGTGGAGTTGTAACACTCCCATCAATTGGAGTGATATAAATAACAAGGTGTTGATTGGATCAGAAATGTTGGTGGAAATGGAACATGAAATGCATGTAATGATGAAGAATCTAAAAGTATCACAAGATAGGCAAAAGAGCTATGCATATCAGAACAAGTTGTTTAATGAGTTTTGGGTTGGGGAGTAGGTGTACTTGTGCATCAAGACAAATAAGAGTTCCTTGCATATTAGATCATGTGCCAAGTTGGCACCACATTTTTGTAGACCTTTCAAGATTCTTGAGAGGATTAGGCCAGTAGCCTATCGACTTGCACTACCTCTGATAGTGAAAGTCCATGATGTTTTCCATGTGTCATTTCTTAAGAAGTATGTTAAATATGTTGATCATGTGATTAACTGGTCTATATTGTAGGTGGAGCCAAAAGGTGAATTCCAGCCAGAACCTCAATGAATTTTGCAGAGAAAGATGCTCATTCTCCATAAACAAGCAATCAAGTAGGTTAAAGTGCAATGGAAGCACTTTGGGCCCGATGAAGCTACATGGGAGATGGAGGATCATATGTGTGCAATGCATCCTTCTCTATTCGCTAGTTTAGCGAATGTTTTGGTATATGTTTCGATATATGTTTCAATATGATGTTTTGGTATATGTATATATGTATATGGATGTGAATACCGCCACGAGCTATGTTATAAAGCTCCAATAAGTATTATGGGTGTGGTATCATTATGGTTGTCATGTTGTTATGTTGTCATGTTGGTTTTGTTCTTAGCAAGTTGATCATTGTAAATACTACAACGAGCTAAGTTATAAATCTCCATGGGCAGTATCTTTTTCTTACAACAGTATTGTGGTTTTAGTTGTCGTTGAACACTGAGGACAGTGTTTCCCCAAGGGGAAGGGTTTTGTAACAACCGTAGTTAAAAATCCATGTAAAATTAGTAAAGGTAAAATAAGACCTTGTTCATGGGACACATACTCCAAGATGAATTCTAGGCAAAAACATAACGATGGGGATCACTTGTGATTAATTCATGGCTAAGGAAATTGGCAAAGGCAATTGAAGAGGCTTTGGAAAGGCATGAGGCATTTATTAGAATTTTATTTATGAAAATAATGGAAATTAGGAGAAAAGGGAGGTGAAAGGTCACAGGTTGCATGTGAGGAGGAAAATTAAGAAAATAGAGGCCTCATTAATACAAATGCTTCTGAGGATCAGTTCACGGACTTTTTTTAGTTCAATTTTGGAGCTCTCTCTCTACTCTCTCTCTCTCATACTCTTGGATACTTAGAGTTTTCTTGGAACACTCTTGGAGGAGTGTGGCATACTTGGAGTTTTGGAGCAAGAAGGCAAAGGAAGAGTAGGAAAGTGCAAGAGGACATCGAAATCAATAGCTACAACATGCTTTTTCTTGTAGGTACCGATTTGCATGTAATTTTTCCTCACTACTTTTGGCATGCATGACATATGCATGTGGTTTCTTGGTTATGATCTGTCATTGGCATGGAGGATTTCCTAGATTGACAGTGGATTTTCCTAGCCTTTCCATTTCCTAGATAATTATGCTGTTGTGGGCTTGAATTTTTTTTTTTTTTTTTTCTGGTTGGTTTTCTTGTGCCTTTGGCTGTGGGTTGAGTTACTAGTTCTTGGAAGCCTTGGTTGGATAAATGTTATGGAAGCCTTAGCTGGAAAATCACCCTGGAAGCCCTTGGTGGGTGAAGTTACTGGTCCTGGAAGCCTTGGTTGGAAAAATACCCTAGAAGCCTGGTAATAATTTTGGTTTGAGTTACTAGTCCTGGGAGCCCTAGTTGGAACAAACGCTCTAGAGCCATCGACAACTTGGGTAGAGACCCATCTAGTGAAGGTTAGTGTTGTCTGACCATGAGGTGGAATCATTGGTTGAGGGTTGAGGTGGTTTGGCCTCTGGAAGCCCTAGATGGTTTTGATTGATTTTTTTTATGAGATCCCACATTCATCCTTAGAATATGCAAGAGGGTGAGCAGCTGAAAGAAAGATTTGGTTTATCCTAGTCTATGGTCGGGTGGTTCGTGGAAGTCCCAGACCTAGTCGACCTATGCAATCATCAAAAGAGCTCTCTTTCTCCTTGGTATTTTATGGGTAGATATACTTTTTTATATATGGTTTATATGTGGCAATGTAGTTATTGTGATGAGGCGTCAACACTTCTTAGTGATTCTTAGATAAGTATAATACCCCTATGCTCAAATCTGTTGTTTACACTTGTAGAATGCATATTTGTGACATGTTTGATGAAATGCCTGTCATGGCTAGTAGGGGTCCGGTCAATTCCTTATTTAAGTAATTACATTTGTATCATTATTCTATTGTTATATTTAATTTATGAAAGTTTCATGGAGTTCTGGGCAGTGACCTAAGCCCTGTTCCTGAAAAAGTGGCACAAAATTCAGAGTCGTAGGCACAAAACTGCTTGGGAAAGTTCCCAGTCACAGGCATACCCATGATGTGGGAGAAAATGGAGGGTCCCATTCAAACTCATGCCTATGTCATGGGAGAAAATGGGGGATTAATGCAGTAAAAGGTTAGTTTGTCTCAGGGGATACTCACCTGGAAGGTTTGGATGGCTCCTGGGGGTTCTACAGTAGGTTTGGAGGGTCTGTGTTGTTGTGTTCTATCGGTTCCACTTCCTTAATTGACACATAGGGAGTTGAATCATATCATAGTAACATTTCATCACATGTTTACCTCAGTTGGACAGTTACTTGGGTAGATGTGGGAGGAGGGTCTTACATAATCATTTAGATTTATTAATGCACTAACAACTAAGTGTATGTGGAAACACATAGAAAGACTTAATGGCAATGAAGGGAAACAGGTATCATGGCATGGTGCAGTAACATATGGACAAATTCCATCGGTAACAAGAAAGTGGTAGATCTCTCTAAAGGAAAAGAACCTTCATAGATTCAAAGGATGAGCTGAAGGACTTGGAATATGACCTAAATATTTGCAAGGTAGAACTTATAAACTTTTCCCAAGAAACATCAAGAATTGGGCCAGTAGAATATTAAATTGTAAATATAGTTGTGAGAGATGAAATATCAAATTGGCTACTCAAAAAGGAAAAATTACATTGGTAGGAAGAGGCCTCGTGAGCCTGAAAAGGAGAAAAGGACATTCTCCTGTGGGTGCTATGGAGAAGAGCATCTAAAAAAGGACTATCCCTGCTGGCAAAAAAAAAAAAAAACAGCCCTTACGAGCCACAAGGACATGAATCAATGATCCAGGATGTTGAGAACGAGGAGGGGACATTCCCTCGGGTTATTTGACATATTTATGTGTGTGTGTGTGTGTGTGTGTGTGTTGGAAATATCCCCTATGAACCTTGGGCAATGTAATATTTCAAGTTTACTGTGAGCCTTGTAAAGAAGTCTTGAACCGATTTTGGCATAGGAATATGCTTAAGGACATGTATATATATGCACACTTGTATAATGGCTAGAAGTGACATGAACGTTGGACTCATGGGGAAACAAATTGATTTTGGGGATTTTTTTATTTTAATGCCTATGGGTTCTAAATTTAATTTATCCCTTTCATGAATTGACTTCATTTCACTTTTACAATGCCCATGGAAATTCTATTTTGTGGAAAATTTCATTTCTTTTTGCTAATTGATTTCCATTTTTAAATCAATTGATCTCACCTCCCTTTTTAATGGCCTTTGAATTTCATGCTTGGGGTTGAGAAATCTTGTTGGGTATGGAAGCAAAGCCACTAACCCCTAGTGAAAGAGCCTAGTGGTATAAAACTAGAATACAAGGGAAGAAAGGCCTTAGACATAAATCAAGCACATGGATGAGAATAAGAGAAGCTGGAACATTTCTTGTGAAAAAGTGCAATTGAAAGCAACATAACAATGAAGAAGGCAACAAAAGGAATTTTGTAAAAGGAATTCCTTTGGATGATGCATGTCTTGGTTAAAAAAAGGGATTTATCTCAAATTTGACCTTCTTAGATGAATATCAATATGTATGTTGTGTCCATGATTTAGTGAAGAATGCTATGAAGACCAAGTGGCTAGTTAATCCATGGGAATTAATGGACAATGACATGGTAGGCATGAGAATGTCAACGGAAGTTTATAACCTTAACTCAATGCACTTATATAAATCTGTGATATGTTCCTGGTTAAGCCAATATTGATATACATATATGCAAATGGCATAGGGTGAATGCATGGAGATCGGTTACACTTTTGGGCCAAATGAGGTGATGAAATTTCAAATTTTACTCTTTTATCGAATTGAAGCCCTCAAAATTCAAATTAGAATTGTGAATTTTGATTTGGAGTAAATTGGAAATCTATGGAGAATTACATTGTTGTCCTAATGATATTTTTTGCAATTTTGTTTAGTGCCATATAATATGTCAATTTTCTGTTAAATGAAATGCTTGTCCTTGCAAATTTTCGCACATCTTAAGATGTATGTATGTGTTCATGTAACATAACTTAGTCTAAAATGTGTAATTTTTAAAAGATATATATATGAGCATGATCAACATGGAGAGAACTGAGTTTTTCATATTAATTTTTTTTAATGCAAAATAAATTTTTATTTTTATTTTTCAAAGTTGGAAAATTAATATTTTGCAGGCACATGTGTTCACATAAGATTTTTTTCTACTATTTAAATAAATTAAAAAACCAAGAGTATGCTTCTGAAGAGGACTGGTAAATGAAAGATATTTTCATTTTTTAATTTTTTTTCATATTTTATGTTATTGTTTTTTATTCAACCCCTTTGAAACTATCCAAAAACTTTTCAAGCATTATGTTTAAAAGAAATTAGATAAAAAAATATCATATGAATTCAAAAATGTCAAACTCATATGCCATTAGATAGAGGATTCCTTCCCTAATCCAACATGGTCAACTCCACCACTTAAGGAAAAAATTTCCCTGGAGTCCGCTAGGGAAAAATGGTGTTACAGAGAAATCTACTAAAGATGAGCTAAAACTCTATTTTTTAGGCTCTGAGCAGCTCGATTGAGCGCTTAAAATGCTCGATCGAGTGTTTGAAATAAAATTTCAAATAGCTCTATCTAGGGTATAAGAAACCCTCGATGAAGTTCTTAAACAGAGGTTCGATCGAGCTATCATAATTATCTAAAAAAAATGAAGCCTCTTAGTACTTGTCTTTAAGCGAATTATACAATTTGTTTATTCCACAAAATTATTTTTTTATAAATATTCAAATATATTCCAAACTCTAATTTTCCTTAATTATAAATCAAAATTTTATTTTATTTTACCAAGAAAATAATTATAATAATATATAGATAACTTTCTATAAAAGATTTTAACTTTGATTTTTCAATTTTGAAATTCTTAAAAGTGATAATTTGTTTGTTTTTTTGACTTTAAATATAACATATTTTTATACTCATTCATTTTATAATTTTTTTAATGTAGAAAATTTCAATAAAAATAAATCAAATTATAATTAGAGAAGAAAAAACAACAAACTAAACCAAACTATTTCTCACTAACATTTATGAAATTGGCACCATCGAGTCAACTTGAAATATGTTCACAGTATAATACAAGAGTAAATATTTTTTCAAATCATTACTTAAATTTCTGTAAATTTTATAATATTTTTTTTTTTGTAAGCTTGGAAGGACTACATCTTCATCATGTCCAATATATCACCCCAATTGGGGCAGGGAATTGAATCGATGACTTCACATCAAGGAGTGCCTTAATAAAGCACCCGATCACCGTCTATCAAAGACCTCGTGGACTATAATATTATTATGTTAAAATTAATTTCCTATAAACATTTAAATCGAGATTACTCAAATTCAGATTAGTCATATAATGTTTTAAAATTTATGGCTTCCTAATGTTTTTATTATTTTAAAAATATATATTGGAAACCTAAGTGAGGAGTAATTTTTTTTATATATACTTTGCACTTGTGCACACCGAGGATAGAATTGAATGCAGACACATTTTATAAGTTGAGAGAGATTTTTAACCATAGATACTATTGCATCCATTACAACAATATTTATTATAACTTACAACTATTACAACTACATTAATTATTACTACGCTCATTTCTTTCCCTGAACAAGTATATATATATATATATATATATATATATATTTGATTTTAATAGATGTGATTATGACTGATGGAATCATGACTTCTTGTTTAATAACTCTTCAATGAATTTTATAAAATATACATTTCTAGCAGTCAAATTCACATTTTTGAGTTACACTTATTCATATAAAAATTTATAATATTTATTAAAATCAAATTGATAAATTTTCTTATGTTTAATCAATTTATTATTTAAATTATATTTATAATAATATTATTATTATTTAATTGTAATGTTGAAAATTTAAATCATATTGAAAACTTATTTTTAAGTATGCAAATTATAAATATAATAATATTACAATTTCAATTGCAAGTGGGATAGAATCATTTTTCAAATATATACACCAAAATGCTATAAATGTGATGAGAAATTAATCTACACCATTGTTAATTACCTATTTAAATGTAATTAGTAATTAAATTTGTTTTTTTTAATTTTTATCTTTTTTAACTATCAAATACTTACAATTTTAAAGTCTGCATATCATTATTGATATTCACATAAATTTTAAAATTTTCAGCTTTAAGGCTCGATCAAGCTCCTAATTTGGGGTTACATAGGAGCTCAATCAAGCTGATTTTTTAGTGCTTGTGGACTTTGATTGAGCACTTAAAATGATAGATCGAGCCCTCTTTTTTTCACCTAAATGCACCCAACCTTGCCTAAAAGTGTAACCCAACTCCATGCTTTGACCCCATAATGACTAAGAGGTCTTGTTAAGAGTAAAATTAATCATTATTTATGTTCATTTTATGTAAATATGGATGACATGCAAATTTATCGGTTAAAGAGGAATCAAGTGGGAAAACGTAACCCTGACTCATCTATGATATTAATAGCATGTGAATATGATTCATAAATTATACCCATGTTATGTTATGAACAAGGAATGGTGAAGAATATATCAACAAAATGAAAGCAGTATAATTTATGACATGTAGGGAAAGACACTAGAGGCAGTATTCACCGATGTTTGTGGATAGAGACAAAGTTGTCTCTGGATTTTCAACATTGTTATATGCATATCGTATTGTGGTATGTGTGTTCTGTATGTGTTGTGTCATACATATATATTCATTTTGTGTAAGTGTATGTAATGTGGTACACTGTGTATACGTGCATGTGTTGCGTAATGTTTTGGGGAAGGAAGGTATGGGATTTTCTGGGCCCTAGCTTTGCGCAATGTGTATGGATTAGGTAGGTTTGGGACTACCTATCCCTACAAAGGTGTGGAATACACCTATATTCCCATCGACAAAATACTACCTGGTTGATAATAACTACTTGGTTTAGTAGTACCCATATTCACAGGGTAGTGGTTGGGCTTATTTATATTTATTTGTTACTATGTTCTTGGCTTGGGGTCAATGAGCCAACTACTAAATTTGAAATCGAAGAGAAGAGAAGAGAAGAGAAGGAACTAGGTGCTTGTCAGGTTGACAACTAATCTAGTGTGTGTACATGGTCAAAGAGAAGAAAAGCCACTAGGTGCTTATTGGGCTGGCAATTGATCCAATGTGTGTATGGAAAAGGAAGGGCTACTTGATGCTTGTTGGGATGGGAAACCAATCCAATGTGTCTAGAGAAAGAAAAAAAGTGCAAATCAAGATAAGTATCAATATTTCAATGATTTTTGAACTTTTAAATTATGAATTTAAATTCAATATTATGATTTTTGATGCTTTGTGTTATGAGCTAACCTGGTTTTTTTGTGATAGGAATTAAAGTATAATTCCACATTCACCTCATGAATAAACTACTAATGAGGTATGATTTAAAATTATGACACTTTCCTCATGAAGAGTCTCATGAAATCTATGTTCCTATGATGCAAAAATGGATATGGGATTGCCTAGTTTGAATGAATGAGGTTGGTCGTAAGGTGGAATGGAAACAATATGCTAAATTCAAATATTTCAGGAACAAAATTGGTCTGGGAGACTAGCACCCAACTGTGCCTATTGATCACCATGAACCATGTGATGAATAGTATGATACTCTTGGAGGAAGGGGTAATCCTTGGGTTTGAGACCCTCCCAATGCGAGGAAACCTTGCCAAGGAATGTATCGGCTAAGGGACTAAAACATAGAGAAGGGGATGCTTGAACTTGGAAGGTGTGTGACTGCATGGGAGACGGTGATTGAATTTCTAAAGGGACTAGAAAGCAGAGAAGGGAAGGTCATCAAATAAGTTGTTGTTTGGTCCTGAGCATAGCTTATTGGAATAAGAAGCACATTGGGGGCGTGCCCATAAAGAATGAGTCGAGAAATGTTCTCTAAGGTAACAAAGAGCTCAATATAGTAGCACTATACATTGGAGGCAAGTAACACTTCAAGGAAAAGAAGAATCCAAGTTGGTCTAGACGTGTCTAAAGAATCTAAAGACTACAAAGAGGACCATTGAAAAATG
Source organism: Pinus tabuliformis (assembly GCA_031772625.1). NCBI lineage: Eukaryota > Viridiplantae > Streptophyta > Pinopsida > Pinales > Pinaceae > Pinus > Pinus tabuliformis. The sequence goes on along the minus strand of CM062809.1, from coordinate 923,902,688 downwards.
GATGAGTTATAACTTAATTTTTATCATACCTTTTATTTGACCATTGAAGAAAATGCATATAATATTGTAAATACTATAAAGAGATGAACATGTAAAGCTCCATGAAATAGTATTATTGTTGTCAAATGTGTTTTTGTTATATATTTGTTATTGAACATCGAGGGCGGTCAATTTCTTGGGAAATTCAGCTTACTTGTTGAAGGGATAAATTGGTTTGCTGGGACAACCATTGAAGGCTAGATGTTGAGCCTTAAATGAACTTGATTGATGTTTTTAAAGGGACTGGTGTTGTATATTTATGAGTTATAAAAAAGGGACACAACCTCTACTTATTTTGGAATTGCACAGGACAAAAGATGACAAAAATTTAATGCACAATAGTAGTGTACACATGGAGAGAGAGAGAGAGAGAGAGAGATAGAGAAATACTTCATGAAAAATGTAGGGGTTGAAGGGCAGACACAAAGTGTGGAAAATAGAAGAAAATGTGCACACATGAAAGAGGAGAGATCACTTTGGAAAAAAGAAAAAAAAATGAACTCGTGAAAAGAAGAGAGTGCAAGATGAAAATAATATGAATTCACAAGGAGGAAACATGCGAGAGTTTTGTGAACATTTCCTTCAATAGTGAAAGGAAGACATGCATGACGATTCTTGAAGATTTTACGCAAGGGATCCTCAACATCATGCTCAAGAAGTTACATATCAAAGTTTGTGTATATGAACTCATGGGTTCAAGACTTGTGTGCACAAGATAACACTAGCGAGGCTCATTGGTGAGGATTTGTCATGCTTACAGTAACATACAAGAGTTTTATGAGCTACAACGGTGTTGAGAAGTAACTATTACATTGTAAGGAAGGAGAAAGGATTGTTTCTGGGATTAATAAGAAGACAATGACACCTACAGTAGTGTAGAGGACATTAGATTCTTTCATCACATTCACAAGAAGCTCACACTTTTGATTGAGCATTAGGTGATCCAGGAGGATCCTAAAAGGCCAAATTTTCTAAGTCCTCAAAATGCAGCGAAACTAGTATCAAATTGAAGAGCTCATCATTTTGAATTGAATGTTGTGAATGACACCTCAATCCAAAATCATATGAATAAGTTATGGCCTACTGAAGCTTTTTGGAAACAACTAAAATTTTTATAGGCAGTACCCATAGGCGAAACTTGGCAAGCTGATGTCAACAGTATGGACGATGACATCTGCAGTATGGATGATGACATCATGATGATGATGTGGCTATATAGATGGAGAAGTGCCAATTAGGTGATGACACATGGCAGGTGACGTCAACCGTATAGAACAATCAAAGCACGCAACATGGCACCCAATAAAAATTGCCAGTGTTTCTTAAGGAGGTGACAATTTGGACCTTTTTAGTAGTTGACGACATTGAATTTATCTCCTGGTTAAATTGACCAGTGACCCCTAAAAAATTGGTGGGAGAACAGTTCAGTTGGTCTATTATATATTAAATTCAAAAAATACCTACCAGCGACTAACGGGTGGTCAAAACACATCGACTGACCTAGCCAACAACAAAATAACAATGTACATATATATAATATTACCGATAGTGGGTGTCGAACCCGCTCCGTGGGCCTGCCTGCACCACTCCCAACATATATAACACTCTAAAAACCAAAAAACCAGCGCCAAATATAACACAACGAGTGGGTCGATCAGGGGGTTGACCCCGTGACTTCCGCTGGGCCAACCAATGCCAAAAATAACTACCACCAATGTCCCAAGTGGTGCTTCATTGTTATTAATGTCGATGCCCATTAGTTAAGCCTCATTTGACCGAGCGGCGGGATAGAGGAGGATGCATGGGGAGAAGGCCAAGTTTCAGTAACCTATGGGAACTAGAGATGAATTGGCACCCCACTTAGGCACGCTTTTCGAGACATATTCCTTTATAATCTTGGGGAATATTCCCACAGGGAATATTTTAGTAAATATAAAAGATTCCCTGGAGCCCCAGAGGTCACTAGCACTAAACAAAGCCGACTTTGTAGTCATTTTTCACGATTTTTCACCACGAATCCAACCGTGCAGTTTGTTTCTTCAACATAAGTCTACATTTTTAGGCCATTCCCAAAAGTGGAGGTATAAGGAGCCATTTTTTAATTTCATGTAATCTAATTTTGCTGCTAATTAATAAAAGAGGCCTCCCCACATTGAGCAGGGCCTGAAGACGTAGCCCACACTAGGTGAACTCCATTATCAACTTGTGTTTGTGCATTTGATCACATGGTTGATTTTGATTTATGCTTCTTTTATGTGTATGTTTCACTTGGTTACATTCTCTTTTAAATGCAATTCTGTATGCATCCTTGAAGTAAAATATATAGATCAAGTTTGGTATTAGAGCAGGTCTTCTTGATGCGAGTTGCATGAGTAAATGCTAGCTAGGGACAAGCTACAAAGAGGTGACAAAAAACTCAAATCCTTTGATCCCAAAGTGGGCCATTAAACACGGAGATGGAAAATGGTATGTGAGGAAGCTCAGATGGAAGAAGAGTGAAATTATTGCAAGATCTTCTACACCATGGTAGATAAAGTGGACGAATTGTTTGCAGAATATGAGAAGACAATGAAGCCTAAGAAGAAAGAGCCAGATGATTATGCCTTGGTAAATTGAGGAGAAGGAGAGCCTCCTAAACCTCCCTCTCCATCTTCTAGTGAAAGTTATTCATCTTCCTCTTCTCATCATTCTAACAGGCATCATAGGAATGCATCTAAAAAGCCATTTTTTAAGCTAGATGTAAAGTTTGATTTTCCCACATATAATGGAGAATGTAATGCAGAGAAGTTAAACAATTGGATTATACAGATTGAGGTTTATTGCTGGATTCAACAGATCGAATAAGATGGGACCAAGATCCAATTAACTTCTCTTCAGCTGAGTGGCACTGCTCTCATATGGTGGGAGATCAAGTTGCGAAAAGGTAGCAAAAACTTGGGTAATCTCTATTTTTATTGGCCTGATTTTGTTTCTACATTAAAGTATCAATTCTATCCTTTGGGTTATCGACAAAAGGATTTAATGGAATGGAAATGTATGAGATAAGGAAAGGGTCAACATGTACAAAGCTTCATAGATTAGTTTAGGAAACAAGCTTTAAATTTGGGCATTTCACTTGATTCACCAAAAACTATAACAAAGTATATTAATGCTTTACATACCTACATCAAACATTCTCTATTGTTATTTCAGCCTACTATTATTGATGTGGCCAGTGTGAAGGCCATTCACCTTGAAAGCAAGGGAAATAATGACAAAGAGGATCATCCCAAGAAATCATATTTAAAACCTCATAATGGAAAGTTCAAAGGAAAAGGCAAGGGGAAGGACAAGAAGGCAGCTACAACTAAGAAGGAATAAGTAACAAAGGCATCTTGAACACATTGCAAGAAGGAAGGCGATGATGATGAACATTTTTGGAAGTTGCATCCAGAGTTGAAGCCAAAGAGATTTGATGGAAAGGAAAAGAAAAAGACAGTGGTAACCGTACAACATGACCTTGGATTTGACTCCTGTGAGGAGACACAGATCACAACAGTGGGCATACAAGGGAACCTTTCTCTTCATGCTAATAAAAGTTCTATAATGCATGCAAGTACAAGTTCTTCAAATGAGTCTCTTGTTAATGAAAGAAAGGGGACTGAATTGTTCCACATTAGAGTTGTGATGAAACATACTAAAGTGGAAACCTTTTTTGATCCAGGCTCTCAAGTAAAATTGATTTCATAATCCTTGGTTAAGAAACTAGGGTTGGAGACCAAGCCTCATCCAAAACCCTACCCTCTTGGTTGGGTGTGTGACAAAGAAAATTTGCATGTAACCAAATAGTGTAGGGCTAGATTTGCGATTGCATCCAAACTAGTAGATGAGGTTGATCTTGATGTTGTACCTTTGGATATCTGCGGAATTGTATTGGGGAGTCCATATTTGTATGACAGGAACGAATTTTTCTTTCGCCATGAAAAAAACGTTATCTCACAAAAAATGAGGTAGAATACATTGTTAGGGCTCATCGTGCCAATATTAATACAAACCTTGTAAGTGAAAGTCAGATGAAGAGATTGATAAACTCCAACAAAGGGTGCATGCTTATGGTTGTGAAAGAAAAATATGTAGAGACATCTGAAGCTTTCCAAGGTTGTGATCCCACTCATAAAAAAATAAATTGTATGAAATTGTTTCTAACTATAATGGGGTTTTTCCACAACCAAATGGGTTACCTCCAAAGTGTGAGATCCAACATGAAATTCACTTGCAGCAGGATGATCCTTTACCAAATATTCTTATGTACAATTTGTCAGACATTGAGATGGAGGAGATAAAGAAACAAGTGTAGGAATTGTTGAACCAAGGGGTCATAAGGCCAAGTTCTTCTCCATGTAGCTCATCCATCATGTTGGTGCCAAAGAAGGATGGAACATGGAGGATGTGCATGGACTACAAGGCACTCAAAAAAATAATGGTGAAGAATTGATACCCTCTCCCTTACATTGATGATTTATTAGACCAATTGAAAAATGTTGTCTATTTCATAAAACTAGACTTGCGCAGTGGCTATCATCAGGTTAGGATTGTAGAATAGGATGTATGGAAGACTTCATTCAACACAAAACAAGGGCTGTTTGAATGGCTGGTGATGCCATTCGAGCTATGCAATCCTCCGACCACATTCATGAGTGTTATGAAACCAGCTCAAGAAAAGATAGAAAAGATAGATCAACGCCTTAGAATTCAGCCTCTTCGAGGGGGCAACCTCCTTTACATTACATAAATGAACAATTCTTGGATGATACAAATGACAAAACCTCCTTTCTATATATAGGAGTCACAATATAATCCAGCCGACCTAACAATAATAATATAAAGCCACAAAAATAACAATAGAGGGATTCTATGGGGCACAGAAATAACAATATGGGGGTAATAGGGGCACAACAATATAAATAAGGGGTATAACTACAATAGTAATGGGGTAATCACTAGTATTATAGGGACCCAACATGCCCCTCTCCTTCAAAAAAGTGTTGTCCTCAACGCTTGAGTAGTTCTGGATACTTCTGCATAAAATTCTCATCCTCCCATGTGGAATCTTCAGCGGATAAGTTCTTCCACTTGATAAGATACTCTGAAATTGATCGATTTCGTAGCTGTCGAGTTCTTGTTTCTGTGACTGCTTCCGGTTCCAATATAATTTTTCCTTCCTCGTCAAGTTCTGGCAATATTGTTTGAATTGGGAGCTTGTCACCTATAACCTTCTTTAAACATGAAACATGGAAAACTGGGTGCAATCGAGAAGCTGCAGGAAGCTCCAATTTGTATGCCATAGTACCAATCTTTTGCAACACCTTGTACGGACCATAATACTTTGGTGATAATTTATTATCCTTCTTAGCTTGCTTTAGGGACATTTGCTTATATGGTTGTAGCCGTAGGAATACCCAATCACCTACATCAAAACTTCTTTCACTGCGATGTTGATCTGCCTGTTGTTTCATTCTATTTTGTGCCAACACGAGGTTATCCTTTAAGAGTTGGAGGACTTGTTGTTGATGTTCGATGTGATGTTCCACTGCCTGAACCTTAGAATTTTCTCTTAAATATGATGTGATGGATGGTGGTTGATACCCATAAAGTGCCATAAATGGGGTCATTTTTGTTGCTGTATGGAAGGAAGTGTTATACCACCATTCAGCCAGAGGCAACCATTTGACCCATTGTGTCTGTTTATCAGATACAAAGCAACGAAGATATCCTTCCAAACATTTGTTTACTATCTCAGTTTGCCCATCAGATTGAGGATGATAAGATGAGCTATGAGCTAACTGAGTACCAAGACAAGAAAATAATTCTGTCCAAAAATTTCCAGTGAAAATGGGATCTCTGTCACTTACAATAATCTTTGGGTTTCCATGTAGCTTTTGAACTGTTTCCATAAATGCAGTAGAAACTGTACTGGCTTTAAATGGATGTGATAATGCACAAAAGTGTGCATACTTGGTAAGTCTGTCAACTACCACCATGATGACACTCTTTCCCTCAGACTTGGGTAAACCTGTGATAAAATCCATTGAAACCTCCTCCCAACGTTGGCTTGGAATGGATAAAGGTTGTAATAGACCCGGTGTCTTAATTGTTTCAACTTTATTTTGTTGGCAAACCAAACATTCCGCCACAAACTTTTGAATATCTGATTTAAGGCCATCCCAAAAAAATTCCTTCTTAACCCTGTGGTAAGTTTTTAAAAATCCTGAGTGCCCTCCTAAGGGAGAAGTGTGCAATTCCATAAGAATCTTTTGTTTTAGCTGGGAATTCTTACAGAGGTATAAGCGATCTTTGTACCATAACGAATCATTTTGCCAGCTAAATGTATCAGAAGTACTGGAATCTTGTTGTAGCTTTCGAATAAGTGCCCACACTTCTTCGTCATTCTTCCATTCCTCCCTTGCTTCGTTTATCCAATCTGGTTGGATAATAGAAATGGCACACAACAATGCTTCCACATCCTCATCCTTTCTTGAGAGTGCATCTGCCACCACATTTTGCTTCCCTTTTTTGTAGATGATTTCAAAGTCATAACCCAACATCTTTGTGACCCACTTTTGTTGCTCTTCAGAGGATAATCTTTGTTCTAAAAAGTATTTAAGGCTATCATGATCCGTTTTTACCTTGAAGTGTCTTCCCATTAGGTAGGGTCGCCATTTCTTAAGTGCATGGAGTATTGCCAACATTTCCTTCTCATAAATAGCTTTGCTTAAAAACTTTCCCTTGATTGGACGACTTTCAAAAGCAATGGGTCTTTCATCTTGCATTAGAACAGCACCAATTCCATTTCCTGAAGCATCACATTCCACAATAAAGGTTTTTGTGAAGTCCGGTGTAGCTAAGACCGGTGCTTGGCACATTGCCTCTTTAAGATGTTCAAAGGCCTTTGTTGCTTCCGGAGTCCATGAAAATGAATCTTTCTTCAATAATGTTGTTAGAGGTGCTGCTATTCTCCCATAATTCTTAACAAACTTGCGATAATACCCTGTCAACCCAAGAAATCCTCGCAGATGCTTTATGGATGTGGGGATTTTCCATTCCTTAATGGCTTTAATTTTGCTAGGGTCTACCTTAACTCCTTCATGAGATACAATATGACCCAAATATTCCACCTCCTGGACTCCAAAGAAACATTTGGATCTTTTTGCATATAATTGTTTCTCCTCCAATAGTTGTAGCACCCTGTCAACATGTTCAACATGATCCTTCCAAGACTTGCTGTAGATTAGTATATCATCAAAAAATACTAACACAAATTTTCTAAGGAATGGTTTGAAAATTGAATTCATCAAACCTTGAAATGTTGAAGGTGCATTGGTAAGGCCAAAAGGCATGACCAAAAATTCATAATGACCCTCATGAGTTCTAAATGCCGTTTTCGGAATGTCTTCAATCTTCATTCTGATTTGATGATATCCTGAACGAAGATCCAACTTGGTGAAGTAAATTGATCCATGCAATTCATCCAGTAATTCATCAATGACAGGAATGGGGAACTTATCTTTAATAGTGAGCTTGTTGAGCTCCCTATAATCCGGACACATGCGCCATGATCCATCCTTCTTGTGCACCAATACTACTGGAGCTGAGAAAGAACTTTGACTCGGTTGAATTATACCAGCCTCTAGCATTTCTGCAACCATACGTTCAATTTCACTTTTTTGGACATAGGGATATCTGTACGGCCTGATGTTTGGAGGAACACTTCCTGGAATCAGATGAATAGCATGATCATGATCACGCATAGGTGGGAGACCTTTGGGAGTCTCAAATACCTTGGAATGATTGTCCAGGACTTTTTGGAGATCTGGAGAAATAGATGATTCCAATGTGGAAACATCTAGCGAACATAATTGTGCAATTACACCTCTTTGCTCCTTTTTTAGAAGCTTTGTCATGCCATTAGAGCTGATTATCTTTCCTGGTTTCCCTGCAATACCCCTTAATTCAACTTCCTTTCCTTCCGTAGAAAATTTGATGAAAAGTTCTTGAAAATTAAAAGCTATTGTACCCAAGGATTGTAGCCATTGGACTCCTAGTACAACATCAGCACCTCCCATTGGAATGGAAAGCATTGGGCTAGTCAATACATATTCTCCCATGGATAGCTTGATATTATGGCACTTTCCAGAGCAATTTATTGTTCCTCCATTTGCAATCATCACTTGACACTCTGGTGCTGGATATAGGAAGCAATTCAATTCTTTTGCTACCCTACAATGAATAAAATTGTGGGTGCTTCCTGAATCAATCAACACTATTACCTTTTTCTTCTTGATTTGTCCTTCTATCTTGATGGTTTGAGGAGTGGTAATTCCCGCCAATGCATTACAAGATATGGTCGGATTTATTTGTTCTTCATCTAGGCTTTGTTCCTGGAGTATATCCTCTTCTTTTGACCTTTCTTGCTCCTTTTCTTCTTCCTCTTCACAATCTATGTAGAATAATTTCTTCTCAGCACACTTATGACCTTTAGTGTATTTGCTATCACAACTGTAACAAAGCCCTTTTGCTCTTTTTTCTTCCAATTGTTGTGGTGTCAACCTTATAGGTTGTGGAAGACTAGGGGCAACAACACTTCCGTCTTTATAGTTGTGAGTGGTATGCTTCCTGGTTGCCATAATTTTGCTTTCCATTTTTCTTGCTAACCTGAATGCCTTCTCTAATGAATCAGGTTCCCAAAGGCGAACATCATGTTGGATATTATCCTTTAAAGACCCTATGAACACATCAATCCTATGCTCCTCTGGAATATCTTTTACCCTTATGTTCAATTTTTGGAACTCCTCAATGTGCTCCATTATTGAACCCTTTTGTTTGAGACTTATCAATTGGCTAAAAAAAGTGTTGCTTTTTGTATCCTCATAATGTGCTATCAATTCTTCCGTAAAAATTGCCCAAGTGATAAATTGTTTACGAGAGCAAAGCCATTGATACCATACAAACTGATTTGGTTCCAAATATACAGTTGCCATACGTACCTTTTGTGTGTTTTGCACATTATTGAGATCGAAGAATTGCTCCATCTGTAATATCCATGTGGCGGGATCCTTGCCATCAAACTTCCTCATATCGATTTTTGGAATATGGTGATTCTTCGATCCAACATTAGCGTCTATGGAATCATGATTAACATTTCTTTTGTTCTCATCATGAGTTTCCTTTACTACCTTTTCACCATTAGTGACCCTTTCTTGTAGCAACTTCTTCAATTCTTCCATGTCTGTCTTCAAATCTATCTTCAAATTTGCCATCGAATCCTCCATATTAGCTTCCATGCCCTTTATCTTAGATTCCATGCCATTTATCTTAGATTCCACGCCACTTATCTTAGCTTCTGTTAGCTTTTGTGAGCGTGACATTTGTTGCACTTGTTCTTGTAATTTTGATATATCATGTAGCATTTCTTCCTCTTCTTCATGAGTCATGCTAGAGCTTTCAGGTTCCTTACTAGGTGTTTGCATTTTCTTTCCTCGGGGCATCAGTTACCGATAATAATGCTTTACTATGCCCTTTGAATTCCGTTAAACCAAGCTTACACAAAAATTTAAAAAAAAAAACTACACACCTTTTTTCACTTTATAGAAGCCTGATATTGAATCTGATGTATCTCTGTAATTTCGGATCATCCAGTTCTGAAATTGCTACCTGTAGTAGCCTTCTGTGTCCTCTTTCCAATGCCACAAGTCTGAGCCAAATTGGATTCTCCAAGGAAGAGTTATGTGAAATCTCCCACAGTGACTTGCTTTTAGACTGGTTCAGTAGAGCGAACTTGTACGACGTGCCACGAGTCACTGTTTCAACCTTTGAATCTGAAACACACATACAAGAAACTACAGTCCGTCCTCTTTCTGTACCTTTTTACGAAATTTCAATCCGATCCCTAGAGAGAAAGTTATGACGATTTTCCCCAGGTCACCTGTTTTGAATGTAATTCAGGAGTCTGCAAAAAGACCAACTTCCTCAGATCATATCTCCGCAAATATCATGCGAAAAGCTCTGAAATTCGGACCCAAGGTTCAGCGCATTTCTTCTCAAATGGGTTTTTTTTGCGACTTCTGAAACGTCACAGAAAAAAAGTTATAGCGAAAATTCCACGATGACCTGTTTGGAGCAGCGAAACCCTAGAATCCAAAGCTCTGATACCAAATGTTATGAAACCAGCTCAAGAAAAGATAGAAAAGATAGATCAACGCCTTAGAATTCAGCCTCTTCGAGGGGGAAACCTCCTTTACATTACATAAATGAACAATTCTTGGATGATACAAATGACAAAACCTCCTTTCTATATATAGGAGTCTAAGGAGTCACAATATAATCCAGCCGACCTAACAATAATAATATAAAGCCACAAAAATAACAATAGAGGGATTCTATGGGGCACAGAAATAACAATATGGGGGTAATAGGGGCACAACAATATAAATAAGGGGTATAACTACAATAGTAATGGGGTAATCACTAGTATTATAGGGACCCAACAATGAGGGTGATGAATGAAATTTTTAGACCTTTTCTTGATGTTTTTATACTTACATATCTTGATGACATTCTTGTTTTCAGTAGAACTTGGCAAGACCATGTGAGTCATGTTAATAAGATGCTTGATGTTTCAAATAAAGAAATTTTGTATGTCAAAATGTCTAAGTGTGAATTTGGTAAGACCTCTTTGGTTTACTTAGGTCACATTGTTGAAGGTGGACGATTAAAAATAGATCCTTCTAAAGTTGATGTGATTATAAAGTGGCCTAAACCCACCAAAGTTACCAAGTTTCATAGCTTTTTGGGTGATGTGCAATACTGGAAAAGAATCATTGCCAACGTCTCCATCATTGCATCCCCTTTGCATGCTTTGATGAGTGTGAAGCAAACAATTTAGTGGGGAGGAAAGCAACATAAAGCCTTTGATACATTGAAATAGAAGATCAATATTGCACCATTTTTTGCCTTATTTGACCTCCAACAACCTTTTGAGATCGAGACAGATTCTAGTGGGTACATGTTATAGACATTTTTGGGCCCTACAACCCCAAGCATGAAATGTCCATAAACCAAGAGCTCCTAAGTCCCTAAAAGTGTTGTTCTAACCCCTAAAGGAACAAGGTCAACAGATTACAGCTTCTCCCAGAAGTTCTCCATGAGAAATTGCTCAGAATTGGTCAAAACAGGATCATTGCAGCTGCTCCACTGGCTAAGTGCATTGCATCTCACCCAAATACACTATGAGAGTGCATTGCATTTCAAAATTCCCTTCTGTGGGGTACGATGGGCGAGAAATGACAAATGGCAGTGTCATTCCGCAAGGTGGAGAGGCAATGGAAGCTTCCAGAATCTTCTCCTGTGACACTTGCCTCACTGAATTCGACCAAGGATGAGTAAGAGGCCATCATTCTCCAAGTGGAAGCAAGAACTATCAGAGAGAAGACACTAATCAAATCACAAGCTGACTCATCCCCCTTACAGATATCTATATATGGATCCCTCATCCCAGAGATCCAGAGGTTGGAATTTTGCATATTGTAAGGAATTGATGTTGGGTGATCTAAGCTTTGTTTGAGGTGAAGAGGGGCTTCTTTGCTGGGAGGTTGATGCTGGGTCAGAACAACTGGTTGTAACTCCTCTTGGCTCTTTTCTTGTTTATCAATAAAAGTTATTTGAGTTTTCTTCCATGCTTTTGTGTCATTGATGCTTGTTACATTTGTATGGTCAATTTACATCTAATCCTAGATTGTTTATGATTATAGATCCATGTCTTTGTATAGTGCTATTCTTCTGTGATCTTACAGGTACTTCGTGAAGCTGGGCGTGCAAGGGAGCAGGTAGCTGAGGACTATCAAAGAAGAGAGGGATCAAATCGGGAGATTAGCGCAAGACAGAGGTTGGTCTTTCTGTTCCTCTCTATCTATAATTCATAAAGGAAAAATGAAAGTAGCTTTTCTCTGTTTGTTTCTAAGGCAACTGTCACACCTTAGTGGGATAGAGCAATTCTATATAGACACTTTTCCCTGTAACAAAATGGCGACTCCGCTGGGGACATAATTAGTTTGTTTGTTTATCATTCTTTGTTGTTTGTTTCATAAACTTATAAGTAGCATTCGAACTGCATTTGCCATAACAAATGAAAAGTAGACAACTGCTACTTCAATCCATCTACTGGATCTGTTTATGATTTAAACAACTGATTCACAAACTATATGATTGCCCTTGTGATAGCTCTTAGATCCTCCTTAGATCTACCCCTGATTGTTGCATTACTCATTGCTTTTTGCTCGGTCAAAACCCAAGAACTGAACTGCAAACTGTGACCCGGAACCGGAACAGAGTCTCATTTCTGGCCCAGCGTAGGTACTGTTCAGAGATTCTGAATTTTAGCGCACTTCCCGAGTGGACAACCTACGCTGCATTTCAGATTCTCTGTGTTGCAGGTGCGCTGATCAGACTAGCTCTGTGCAGTTGTGGCTTCTGTGGTTCATTCTTTCCAGTTCTATTCTTGAATTTTGTTGCCTGTGATCAGTATATGTCTGTTTGAAACCCCTTTTCCTTGCTAATATTCCGCCTTCTTTGTACAAAAGAACTATAGATTTTTTTGTGTGTTTGTTGAGTCATTTACAGTTCTCCTTTGCAAAAGTAGCGTAATCGTACTATCGTCCTTTGATTTGAAACTGTCACAAGTGTCGATTTCAATCGTAGGAAAGAGTTTGATTGCTGTTGATGGTTGATTATCCTGTTACTATTTCTCTTGGTCTGAATTTGTATTTTCTAGTGTAAAAAACAAGCATTCATTTCAAAATCGCAAGGTGTTGTATTCATCTCCATTTTTTATTTCGAAAAAAAAAAACTTGTTGATATTTGTCGCTTGAAAAGTAATTCAGATTTGTGCATCAACTTTCTTTTTAGCATTCATATACTAAGAAAGTCGAAAACAAATACATGCATGTGCATTTGCATATAGACAGTCTGATTGGCTTGATTTAGGAAAGTGCATTTAGAGTGTGCACTTTGCTCTTTGTGAAAAAATTCTGTCTTTCTTTTCCCTAGTAGCTAGGATTTTCATTGCACATAGAAGATAAAAATTTTGTTTATCATCTTAGATTGCATTTTAGGAATTACATCTACATCTCGTGGTGAACCTGAAAGACAAACTTCATAAACAAGATCAACTTAAAATAAATTCAATGAATCTAACAACGCTTTGGAACTTAACGCACAACATTTAGAAGTCTAGGTTAGAGATGTATTCCGGCGTCATAAAGCCTGGTAACTATTGTTCTCACTGATGGTTGGATGATTCCTCCACTTTGAAACGATAAGTGCCAGTACGGACTTGTGCTCCCACGTACCGTCGAGTATATTTTGGGAGACCCCAATAGCCTTAATCCTTTATCCATAGGAAGCCGTGTCTGCCGCCCTATTGATCGCAATGCACTGAACACAACATTCGGGAAGATTGACTGTCGTACCGTAAAAAATATTCTGCAGTTTTACGATTGGTTTGGTAATCCCTCTACCTAGATTTCCAGAGCAGTCCCTTTCGTTCCTTTTCAGACTCCTTAACGGAAAAGGTCCATCTGAGCACTTGTCCCTTCAGGCTCATTAAAAATCGAAGGAGACTAGAGTCATCTTTTGTTTTTTCTCGACTCTTAAAAACTGAAAAAACAAGTTGTGTCAAAGCGTCTAAAATTCATTTAATTCGGAAACATACTTCCCCTTTATTTTAGTTGATCGAGTAATCCGAAATTGTGGAAGAAAGTCAATTGAAACCCCATCGTTCGTGGAGGCTTACGAGTCAACCGTCTTTGTCTCCGGAATCGAAGCTAGTACGGACAAAGCGAACTCGTTTAACCGGTTCCAAATCTCCTGTTAAAGTTAGAACAAGTGTTCCAACAACATCAGAGACTCTGATTACTCCAAACATTTCTGGAATCCCTGCCTCTACAGAAGAAGTTCGACAGCCACAGAAGGACAGTGATACTGATCCTAGTCTGAGAGTAAACACTTGTGTTACCGAACCAATTCCATTTTCAACCGGTTCAGAGAGTCTTACTCTTCAAACATCTGCCACTGTCGATTCCATACCTTCTTCGGCACCAGAAATATTCTACGGACCTGACGGTCTTCCCCTTCCACCTGGTCTGATTGCCATAGAAGAGATTGTGCAAGATCCTCCAACTAGTACTCCATCACAATTTGGAGTCGGGATCACTCTATATCCTTCTTCATTAGAAGTTAGCCTACCACCAGCGGAAGCTCCTGTAGAATCGCTAGGTAATCTTTTGGATAGACTAGAAATGTCTGAACAACCGTCAACATCTAGGACTGTGTCGTCTGACACAGTGACGATAGAACTCCCTGCTATCACTCCAACAATGTTCGCCAGTATACCATCTGTCCCAACTATCTCTCAACCGCTAGAAGGAGCCCACTCAGGGGCCATTTCGACAGTATGGTCTGTTCCTGTTTGTTCATCCGGATTAATATCCGGAAACTCTTATGTTGAGTCTCAACAAATTGATCCATTTGGAGGTCGATTTGGGCAGTCCGGCCCTCAAGGGCAAATCATTCCCTTGAATTCTGGATTACCACCGTATGGGGGGCAGTATACCCTTTCATTATCCCCTCCGGGGGGACAACCATATGGGAGTTCACAACAAATTTCGGGTTATGTTGGAATTACTTCTAGCGGTTGGGTACCAATACTACCTCAACAACCAAGAGTTGTATACTTGATGCAACAATGCTTACCTACGTCAAATATACCAACTATGCTAGCTATTGTGACGGTGTCGCAAGTTCAAGCACTGCCTGTTGTATGCCAACCTCAGGTTTCTCAGGTTGTAATGCAACAACCCCTTGACCCTGCGACTCAACCACAATCGCCGACTGGTGGAATGACACAGGTTCAGACGAGTACAATTACCCCTCATCTTGGTCAAACTGTTAGTATCAAGCAACAACACATGGCTTCACAACCATGGCTAGTACAATACCAACAACCACAATTCCAACAAGTATACCAAGGTTCTGAGCAACAAATATTTGCAAATAGTGGACAGCCGTATATTCAAAACGGTCAAAATCAACCATTTTACAATGGTCATGCCCACCAACCTTACCAAAGTTACCAGCATCAAATGCATTATGCCGGTATGCAAAGACCAACTGCTCAGGCAATCCCATCTTATCCTGGGTATGCTTCACCTAACCTGAATCAACAGTTACCCTTTGTGGCAACTTTAGAGTTACCTGATTTAAATCGGTTAACAAACGATCCAATTGATTACGCCCCTTGGTGGCCAGCAATTCCGCATAAACTTCCATCAGATATTCCTGAATTTAATGGAAATCCGGGTGAAGATTCATCGAATCATGTGATGAACTTTCATCTGTGGTGTTCATCAAACACCCTAAATGATGATTCGATAAGGCTTCGCCTTTTTCAGAGGACGTTAACTGGTCCGGCGTCAAAATGGTACATCGAATTGCTTAGAGCTTCATTCGACAACTTCAGTACCTTAGCCACAACCTTTTTAACCCATTTTCAATTACCAATAAGGTACGAAATGGGAACGGAACTCCTTACCAACTTCAAACAGACGACGACCACTCACATATCTGATCATATACATGAGTGGCGACGTTGTCGTAGAATGGTAAAAACGTATGTTCCCGATCAGCTCTTAACTGAATGGTTTATCAAGTCATTACTACTTTCCATCACGGAAGATGTGGCAAAGGGGGGAGTCGTAACAGAAGAGCAAGTTATCGCTCGTGCGCAATATTGGACTTGATTTACACTCAGTCCGGCACGCTCTACGATAAAATACCTGACGCCCCTAGACCAGAATTCTCAGTTCCTCCTCCTCCTAAATCAAACAATGGCTCTCATTCCGGCGATGGCGTGATTGGCGCAACAGACAAGAAATCGAAAAAGGCTACATCCAAAAAGGCCCATAAGATTTCAGGTCAAAATGCAAAAGATGAACTTCTTGCCTCGGAAGTAAATGTCGTATCGACAGATAAAGGCAAAGAAACCAAACAACCAGGGGGCAAGAAGAAAGGCAAAGGGAAGAAGAAGAAACAGGAAGAATCATCACGTGAAAAATATTCTGCAAACCCTCTTGGAAATAGGAAACCAAAAAATCCATGCTTTATATGCGATGAGGATCATCGGACCGCAGATTGTCCACACAGAACTGAGCTTAAGAAATTCTTCAAGAATTCAAAAACCTCCGCAGTGTTAACTGATCCATTTCCAAATCCAGGAACAAATCTAGTTGAGAGTGAAGATGCTTCCCGGTGTCAAGTGCTAATGTTGTCGGTTTCAAAACAGCAAAATGATTCTTTGATATCGACAAGGAACAAAGATTATGGGAATCCATAGCTGTCAAACAACAAGGATAAAGATCAACCTAGTAGTTCGACAACAACTTCGACAGAAGTTGCGCCGCCCATCATTCCTGAACTGACAATAAAACCGCCAAAGGGAGTAGTACACAAATTGACATTTAATCCTCGTGCTAGAGCAGCACAACATTATAATATAGTGGAAGATTTGGCCCAATCGCCATCCGCTATGTCGACTCTTGAAGTACTACAAAATTGCCCATCCCAAAAGCAGGCTTTATTATCAGCCATTGGTGGGATAGACCCAAAGGATTCCAATCTTGTATCCTTCGATCATAAAGGATATGATCCTCAGTTACCAGCTCAACTAGCTTTCCTCGTTCAAGTGAAAGCCCTCAACAAAACTGTTCATCGAACAATTATTGATGAGGGGGCATCTACATGTATTATGTCGATGAGTTGCTGGAAAACTTTAGGATCTCCAACCTTGTCGCGATCTTTCACAACATTAAAAGCATTTGATAGATGGACATATACCCCATATGGTATCCTAAATAACTTGAAGGTTGAACTAGGAGGAAAAACAGTAGAAATAGATGTTGAGGTAATCGACGGAAATCTCGATTACAACATCCTACTGGGAAGACCATGGATATATGCTACGGCTGCTGTTGTGTCGACCTATTTTAGGAAGATTGCATTTCCCTTTCAAGGAGGGATTGCAATCGTCGATCAACAAAACTTCCTCCCAATTGGTTCTCAAGTTACGGGAAGCATTCCAATGATCCATGGAAGCCCCCATTCACTTCAAAATATCGGAGTAGGCCTACTAAAAGATCCTATATTAATGGGAACTTTCGCCCTTCCACCTCCAATCAATTTGGCGGAAGTAGCATTGGTAGGGACATGCAATATGATATCTTCTAAAAAGATCTCAGAAAACGATATCGACATGGATCATGCGCAGGTTTTGCCTCCAAGCCCAAAAGAAATATTGTAGCAATCAATGTTCCTAGCATGGGAGGCAAACCAAAATCAACGCTCATCAAGCATTTGGATAGATAGGTCTAAGGAATATGGTATCCCTTCAGATCCTTGGTCGCGAGTGCATGTCACCGACAAAGGAATTGTTCAATCAATGGTAATTGAAGGGGCACCATGGGATGATTACCACCATCGTTCCATTCTTCCGGATTGTGAAGAAAATACTCCTGATGACCTTTATCATCCTTCAGTTTTTGATTTTCTATCAAATACTGTAAATACGGTGGATTCTGAGGACGATTCTTATCTCGTGTCGACCTCGTTAAAAAATGAAAAAAGGAGTCATGAGGATAGTTCTTTTACTGTGTCAACCTCATTAAAAAATGAAACGACACCCATTCCAAATCGAGTCTTTGATTACGATCTCGTAAAATCAAAGTCGAGTCTTTCGAAGATCTCGAAGGTAAACCTTCATTCCAACCATCGAGTTGAATGCAATGAAGCTTGGGCGGCATGCACCTCGATTTGTGTTATTATGCTGGGGGCATGCAAACTTATCACGAGCAGTGTTACTGCAGGGTTCAAGCTCGTTAAAAAATAAACTCACCTCGAGCAGTGTTACCGCAAGGTTCAAGCTCGTTAAAAAATAAACCCGCATCGAGCAGTTTTAGCACATAGTTCAAGCTCGTTAAAAAATAAACATAAGCCATGAGCAAATGTTTCCCCCCGCGTTTAAGCTTGTTAAAAAATGAACTATTCCCGGTAAATAACCATCGTGAATGTAGTACTTCAGCCATTAAAGCCTTGGTCATGTTTGCACCGTCACCTCCACTTTTGCATTGGCCGATCATTCACCCCCATTTGATTGTTTACCCATTTTGAGGAACAGCTGCGAAGAGTGATCTCACTAGCCATCCTTGTAACACTGCCGTGATTGGAAAATTCCAAACCTTACCTGGAATCAGCTGCTACCCATTTTATCACTTGTTCCTCAAAAGACGAGTCTCCTTTAAGCTCTTTTCAACTGACTCGTAAAATATGAAAAGATTGCCGAGCCATTGGCCTCTCCAGCTCGTTAAAGGGATAGGAAGTGCTATCCCTCCTCTAGATTTTAATCTTTTTGGACCTGAGGGATTATTACACAAAAAGATCGAGCGCTTGTTTTGTTCGGCTCGTTAAAAGTATTGAAAATTCATCCCTTCTGTATTGTTTTATACTTTTTCAGACTTAAGGGATTAGATGATGAAAAATGAATTTTGGAGTTACCTTTACGTTCCTTTTTAGACTCTCTAAAATTGAAAAGGACCGAGTTATCTTTGTCGTTAAACTCGTTAAAAAGATTAATAACGACAAACTTGTCTATAGACGAGAACGAGTTTCACTATCGCTAGGCTCGTTAAAACATAGCGATGGGTTTGCCCGAAGGGAAAATTATAGAACAAGCATATGTTATCCTCCTCAAGCTTGACAAAAATAAAGAGGTACTGGTCAGCAATGACTGGGGAAAATTGGGAAGAAAACTTGAAGAAACTTTGTTGGTAGCAAGTCGCTCTTGAACATGACACTTCCACTCCGTGTCCGAGTCGGGTTGGGTTGTTTCATTCACTGGTCACATCACCATGGTCACGCCATACCATCCACATTTGGGGTTAATGCTACCAATTCATCACATCAGTGTCGCCGATATGTTCAAGAGAAGTCATTCAGAGAATTCACCTGTGTCTCACCCACTACCATACATTATACTCCATTCTTTCATGACCGCCACCCTGAACCTTATATCACCAGATCGTTTTCACCTCCATTAAAATAATTTGCTCCGTTCCATGTCATTGATGTGGGATTCATTAAGGCCCTCCTGTGACAGATCACTTCTTGTCGACATCAGCTCATTATCCAAGAAGTTGATCTAGGAACAACCCATTCAGTACTTTGAAGCTTGCATGCCTCAATGGAAAGTTTCTCACTTCCGGCGACAGGTTTACATCAATGGCCTTCGACCGAAAGATTTTGCGTGGTGTTTGACGCCAAGTCCTTTATTCACACCATGTGAATTGTACTGCAGTACCTTGAGGGTCATTATCATTATCGGTGATTCCTCTCGCGCTTGTTAACAGTTTACATCATTGACTGGTAATCAAGCGATGTCTTTCCATGTTCGACTTCAGAACATTTCTCACATGGATCGACTTGTACTCCGAGTGAAGATCAGATGAGATTGAAGACCCCGGATCTAGTTTCATCCATTCAGGCTGCAATATATATTCAAGGAAATAAAGACATTAAATGTACATCATTGCTGCACAGATAATCATCCACTCAAAAAGATGATAGCTCTATCAGAATCATCAGTCTACACTCAGACGATTGTCTGTCTTATGTACATGAAAATGAATTTATAAAGCTGAGCATGGGAATGCCCACCTCAGCTAGATCATGAAAATAGTATGAAGATAATGTATTGTATTGTATCTTATTACAGGTCTCCTCCCAGCATTGAAAGAACTTCGGATCCTAATATAAAGCATTTCACCCGACATCAAAAGATTAACGGCCTCATGCTTTAGGGGGCAACTGTTATAGACATTTTTGGGCCCTACAACCCCAAGCATGAAATGTCCATAAACCAAGGGCTCCTAAGTCCCTAAAAGTGTTGTTCTAACCCCTAAAGGAACATGGTCAACAGATTATAGCTTCTCCCAGAAGTTCTCCATGAGAAACTGCTCAGAATTGGTCAAAACAGGATCATTGCAGCTGCTTCACTGGCTAAGTGCGTTGCATCTCACCCAAATACACTATGAGGGTGCGTTGCATTTCAAAAGTCCCTTCTGTGGGGTGCGATGGGCGAGAAATGACAAATGGCAGTGTCATTCCGCGAGGTGGAGAGGCAATGGAAGCTTCCAGAATCTTCTCCTGTGACACTTGCCTCACTGAATTCGACCAAGGATGAGTAAGAGGCCATCATTCTCCAAGTGGAAGCAAGAACTATCAAAGAGAAGACACTAATCAAATCACAAGCTGACTCATCCCCCTTACAGATATCTATATATGGATCCCTCATCCCAGAGATCCAGAGGCTGGAATTTTGCATATTGTAAGGAATTGCTTTTGGTTTCTTGAGACAAACATCAAATTGTTGGGTGATCTAAGCTTTGTTTGAGGTGAAGAGGGGCTTCTTTGCTGGGAGGTTGATGATGGGTCAAAACAACTGGTTGTAACTCCTCTTGGCTCTTTTCTTGTTTATCAATAAAAGCTATTTGAGTTTTCTTCCATGCTTTTGTGTCATTGATGCTTGTTACATTTGTATGGTCAATTTACATTTGATCCTAGTTGTTTATGATTATAGATCCATGTCTTTGTATAGTGCTATGCTTCTGTGATCTTACAGGTACATCGTGAAGCTGGGCGTGCAAGGGAGCAGGTAGTTGAGGACTATCAAAGAAGAGAGGGATCAAATCGGGAGATTAGCGCAAGACAGAGGTTGGTCTTTATGTTCCTCTCTATCTATAATTCATAAAGGAAAAACGAAAGTAGCTTTTTTCTAAGGCAACTGTCACACCTTAGTGGGATAGAGCAGTTCTATATAGACACTTTTCCCTGTAATAGTACACCATGGGAGTCGTGTTGATGTAGTAGAGGAAACCGATATGTTACCATACAGAGATATTCTCCCATGATGTTGTGAACTATCCCACATATGAGAAGGAGTTGTATGCCTTGGTCCAAAGTGTGAAAAAGTGGAAGCACTATTTGATTGGAAAGGAAACCATCATTCACACTGATCACCAACACTTGTAGTACCTGCAGTTGCAAACCAAGCTTCAACAAGAACGTCATTTCATATGGATGGGGTTCCCTCAATAGTTTCATCTGGTAATAAAGTACAAGAAGGTCACTAGCAACAAAGTGCCAAATATGCTCTCTCGCTCTCCTATTTTTGCATCTATTATTTTGAAAAACGTGTCTTTATATTTTAAAAGTTATGCTGAACAATATGTTGATGATAAATATTTTAAGGATATTTATGCAAATAAGAATCATGGATCACAGGTACAAAATTACCATTTGCAGGGAAAATTGTTGTACCACCTTGGCAAACTTTGTATCCCCACCAATGAAATAATACATGCAATCTGAGAGGCACATACTTCTCTTGTGTTAGGTCATTTTGGTGTAGGGAAAAATTTGTGTCATTTGCAAAGGTTTGTTATTGGCCTCACATGAAAAAAATTGTAACAAGATATGTAAAGGGATGTGTGTTGTGTTCAGTTTGCAAGCCCACTAATAGAAAAATGGGGCTCTACACAACACTCCCTATTTCGATTCGTCCATGGGAAAGTGTGTCAATGGACTTTGTTGGTGTTTTGCCCTTGTCTAAGAGAGGTCATGACTATTTGTATGTATTTTTGGATCAATTTAGTAAAATGTGTGTCTTAATGCCTCGTAAAAAGAAGATCACTGCAGAGTAGACTACTCATCTCTTCTTCTAATTTGTATGGGTTCACTTTGGGTTGCCCACATCTATTATGTCTAATCAGGATTCTCATTTCCCTAGATATTTATGGACGAGTTTTTGGAGAATGATGGAAACCAATATGAAGAGAAGTATGACATTTCATCTGCAGACTGATGGGAAACTAGAGGTTGTCAACCACACATTGATACATTTACTCCAGGGCTATTGTGGCAAGAATCCCAAGTTGTGGGATGAGAAGATTTGTTATGTAAAACATGCATACAATAGGGATGTGCATTCAACCATTCAAAGCTTACCATTCGAGACATGCTTTGGATATTTACCAAAGGATCCCTTAGACATGGTCTTTGGGAGAGATGAAGACTCAAGTGAGAAAAATGATAGGGACAAGGCACCAAAGTTCATTCAATGGATTCAGATGATTCATCAGGAAGTGTACAAGAAATTGGACAAAAGTCAAGCTCAATACAAGGTTCGACATGGAAAGCATTGGGTTGATAAAAAAATTTAGGTTGGAGACAGGGTGTGGCTCCACATCAGCAAAGACAGAATGAAAGGGGAAGGAAAGAAGTTGAGACCAATTTTATATGGTTCTTTTACCATATTAGAGAATATTGGAGACAATGCTTTTCATCTCAATTTTCCAACATAAATGTAGATATACTCAGTGGTGAACGTTTAAAACTTGAATCTTTATGAGCCTCATATGATCATCGACACTGAAGAGGTTGGACAAGTTCCTACAGTGGCTGATTTTGTACTTGAATACTTTGAAAAGCTACTTGAACATCTCATTCTTGATAGGAGAACTAGGAGTTCATGACGGGGAGATGTGGAGTACATTCATATTGGTTTCAAGTGAATTCATCCAAGTAAGGCCCATTCAATTGAAAAGGATAAAGTGAGGGAGAAATTCCCTC
Source organism: Pinus tabuliformis (assembly GCA_031772625.1). Classification (NCBI taxonomy): domain Eukaryota; kingdom Viridiplantae; phylum Streptophyta; class Pinopsida; order Pinales; family Pinaceae; genus Pinus; species Pinus tabuliformis. The sequence goes on along the minus strand of CM062809.1, from coordinate 923,879,882 downwards.
ACTTTGTAATTGACTGATAAGGATTTTGGTGGCCCAAAAGCTCATTAGTGAGGAGGAATGATCCAGGAGGATCCTAAAAGGCCAAATTTTCAAAGTCCTTGAAACACAGCAAAACCAGTCTCAAATAAAAGAGCTCATTATTCTAAATGCAATGGTCTAAATGACATTTCAATCCGACATCATATGAATAAGTTATAGTCCACTAAAGTTTTTTGGAAATAACTAAAATTTTTGCACACAGGACGTATAGGTGACACTTGGCATGCTAACATCAGTAGTATGGACACTGACATCAGTACTATGGATGATGATTTCAGTAGGGTGGCATGGTCTTATTGATGTAGGAGCACCAATCAAGTGACGACATGTGGCAGGTGACGTCAAAAAACCAACCACTCGTAAGGACTAATTAGATCACGCCATGTGGCACCCAATCAATGTTGCCATTTTTTCTTAAGTAGGTGACGTTTTGTACCTTTTCAGCGATCGATGGTGGAAAAATTTTATACTCATTAAATTTTCTAGTGACCCCTAAAAATTCGTTGGGAAAATAGGATAGTTGGTCTATCATATATTATATTCAAAAAAATTCAATCGACAGCTGGCAGGCAGTCGAAACCCACCAATCGACCTAGCCAATGCCCAACTCATAATATACATATATATAGTATTAGAGACGATGAGTGTCGAACCCACTCGATGGGTCCATCGATGTCAGTCCCAACATATATAATGTGCAAAAAACCAAATAACCAACATCGAATATAACACAATGAGTGGGTCAGGCGGGGAATCAACCCTGCTACCTCTGTTGGGCCAATGGCCCCACAAAAAAATCGCCAACAATGCGCCAAGTGGTGCTTCATTTTAAGTAACATTGGCACCCATTACTTAAGCCTCATTCAACTAGCACCAAGATAGAGGTGGATGCGTGGAGAGGAGGCCGAGTTTCAGTAGCGTACAGGAACCAGAGCCGAATTGGCGCCCCACTTGGGCAAGTTTTGGAGACAGATTACTTTGGAATCTTGGGGAATATTCCCATAAGGATTCTTAGAGGGAATCTGAAATATTCCCTAGAGCCCCGGAGGTCACCAACACAGAACAAGGCTAACTTTATAGTCATTTTTCGCCAGGAATCAAACTGCGTAGTCTATTTCTTCAACAAAGGTCTACATTTTCATGCCATCCTCAGAAGTGGAGGTATAAGGTGTCATTTTGTAATTGAATGTAATTTTATTTCACTTCCAATTAATTAAAGAGGCCTCCCCACATTGAGTAGGGCCCAAAGATGTAGCCCACACTAGGTGAACTCCGTTATCAACTTGTTTGTGTGAATTTGATCTCATGATTACTTTTTATTTCTGCTTCTTTTATGTGTATGTTTCACTTGGTTACATGCTCTTTTAAATGCAATTTCGTATGCATCCTTGAATTAAAATATATGGATCAATAAGAGAAAAAAATAACTGATATAAATGAAATATCTCATGAGATGTATGGTTCTACAATAATATCCTATTATAGGGATTTGTTTAATTCTGATAGTGTTGAAGTTGCAAAAGTTGAGTGAACGTACAATATAATCAATCATCACTTTGTGATGATTTTCAATCTTGTTTGTTTGTATGTTTCATTGTTGAACAAGGTAGAATTGTGTTAGTATGTTTATTGGTCCATCGGGCCTGGTCCTTCGGGACTGAAGGGAAGGAGGCTGGTGTGCATCCCTTGTGACTACATTCTTTAGTTGAATTGATATGTGCATGAGATGTTGAAACCTTGATCATTTATTTTCTTAGCTAGTAGGGCTGACTTTGTAGAAATTCCTTGTATATTCAAGCTACTTATGTAATATGATAAAACAAAATACTTGAATCTACTCTACTCATTAACGGAAATAATTAAATGATCGAGAACTCGCATAATAGAAATGATACAAGATTCAGTCACAAATGATCATAGATTTATCTAAGGGGAAATAAACTGCACAAATGCCTTCCTATTTGTATTTTATTAGTCAGAAAATAGAGAAGAAATACAATGCTTTCTCAATCCCTATCAACCTCTGCACTAGTATAATCTATCTCCCTATTCCTAGACAAGCTCTAGTCAATACTTAACCAAATCCAAGCCTACTCAAGTCCCTATTTCCGTGTCTTGTTCCTCAAGGAATTAGCCCCCTATTAATTAGGGAATCCCAATTACAATTGCGCAATCCCTATAGGCCCTTCTCTGACTACATGCACCACTTGTACAGTTTGGAATTGTATATAACTGATGGTACACTTCCCTTGAACTCCAATCTCAACTGGCTAACTCGAGTTATTTTCATGAATCAATTATTCTAGCTAATTGATGAGTTAAATAAAATATCAACTGAAGTTACACCCCACTACTGGACCCTCCACTAGTTCTTAATCAGTTGGAACTAGTTAAACTCATAATAAGTAAATTTAACTAAACCTGTTGCTAGAAATTAGGAATTATTCATAACTAAACATAACTCAAGTGTCTCCTACTCGAATTAACTAAGTTAATTGAGTGACAAGGAAATGTCACCTTAGTTAACTACCTCTAAGTATTTTTATGAAATTAGAATTTGAATTTCTCCTAATTAATTTTGGGCAAAATTAAATTAGGAATTTCTTGCTGCATTTTCAACACTCCCTCTCACTATGAAAGGGTTTATTTGCTACCCCAATATTGCGTCTATGGAACTTGAATGTGAATTTTGACAATGCCTTTGTCAAAATATTTGCATCTTGTTCCTCTATAGGAATGTAATCCAACAACATGATTCTCCTTTGCACAAAACCTCGTAGATGGTGATACTGGATGTCGATATGCTTCGACTGATAATGAAAAACTAAATTCTCAGAGAGTTTGATACAACTTTGACTATCAAAATAAATCACTATAGGATCCATCATCTGACCAAATAACCCAACAAGGATATTTCTCATACAGATAGCCTCACATGCTTCTTGGCTAGCAATCATGTACTCTGGCTCTATTGAGCTAAGTGCAACACCTCACTCCTTCCTACTATTCCAAGAAACCGTTGTTGACCCAACACTGAAAATTCCTCTTTATGTGCTCTTCTTGTTTAATGGACTACCCATCTATTGTGAATATGTGAATCCTTGCATCTTCACACCCTCTATCCACCTGTACCATAGACCAAACTCAGTGGTGCCTCTGAGGTATCTTAACACATGATTTTTTTCCTTCCAATATAGTTTGGTTGGCTTAACCATGACTTGACTAAGCTATTTAACTGCATAACACATGTCCAACCATGTGTTCACCAAATACATAAGTGAACGGACAAGCTTCCTGTAGATGGTAGCCTCCACTAATTCACTTGAAGTATCATCTTCCTTCCTCCAATTCCCTGCTAGATGAGTCTCCATGGGTTTTGTACTATACATGTGGAAATTCTTCAATATCTCATTGGCATACTTGTCTTGAGAGACAAATAGTTCCCCATATCCTTTCCATACTTCCATACCGAGGAAATAATGCATGATCCCTAGGTCCTTCATCCTGAATTCTCTTGGAAAATCCTCTTTGAAAGACTTGATCGACTTCTCATCACTGGTTAAAATTAAATCGTTGACATATAAAACTATAATCAATAATTTATGTTAAAAAAAATATATGGTAAAGGTTTGTATCCGCTTCACTTTGGGTGAAGCCCAACCCGGTGATAATATTGTTGATCTTGGTGTACTAAGCACGAGGTGCTTGTTTTAATCCATACAAAACTCACTTGAGTCTGCACACATGTGAACCGCTATCAAAGGTCTCAAATCCTTTCGGTTTCTCAATGTACACCTCTTGCTCAATCAATCCATTGAGGAATGTTGTCTTCACATCCATCTAGTGGATCTTCCACCCCATCTATTGCAAGAGCTAGAATTGATTTGTTTAAAGAGTAACTTGTAGTTGGAACAAAGGTATCCTCATGGTCAATTCCCTCCATCTGAGAGAACCCATTGGCCAAAATCTGGCTATGTGTTTCTCTATGCTTCCATCTATTGCTTGATTCACCTTTTAGATCCACCTGGAACCTATCACTCACTTATCCTCTAGTCTTGGTACCACTTACCAAACATTTTTTCTGATAATGGATTCATAATCCTCTACCATGGAATTAACCCATACTAGTTTATGCATTGCTTCCTCGAATGAGGATCACTCAGTCTCTATAATCTCACTCATCAGTGCCATGTAGAAAGTGTACTAATCTGGTAAACTCCTCTTCATGTGATATGATGTGGGTGCTCCCACATTCTCTCTAGCATCATGCAATAATCTGTCAGCTTCTCTAGTGCGCTTCCTTCCATCTTTGGATGTCTCTGCTTGAGTGGAAGTCTCCACTCTCTCTACCTCTACTTGTGGTTGCTCCACAACTTCCTGAGGTTCCTCCTTTGGAGCCAAAAGCTCCTGCTCTGAATGAAACTAAAGCTCCCTCTCAAGGGAACACCTCATTTCCTTCTCCTCATCAAATTTTACATCTCTTCTGACAACTTTCATCCTAAGAGATGGAAATTACACACGATAGTTGTGAGGTGTATCAATGTACCCCACAAATATGCCCAACTCAACTGTAGGCTCTATATTTTTCCTTACATCCTTGGAAACATGATAGTAAACTAATGATCCAAAGATCCTAAAGTGTGACACATTTGGTTTCTTCCCTAAAAAATCTTCCTCTGGTGTACTCACGCCAAGAATCCTGTGAGGAATCCTATTATGAAAATAAACAGCTTTGTTGCATGCTTCAGCCCACAAGTGAAATGGTAGGATCTAATCATGCAACATGGCCCATGAAGCACCCACAATACTTATGTTCTTCCTCTCATCCACCCCATTTTTCTGTTTTTTATGAGGTGTTGTCAACTCCTATCGAATGCCTTCTTTTGCAAAAAAGTTCTTAAATTCATTCGACACATATTATCCACAGTTGTTTCTCCTTAGAGCCTTTACTTTCTTGCCAATATCTTTCTCAAAAAGTGCATTAAATTCAGCAAATTCAGAGAATGTGTGGTCTTTCTTCTGCATGAAGAATATCCAGCACTTCCATGAGAAATATTCTACAAATATCACATAATACCTGTGCTTGGTCGTGGAGGTTATCGAGAAAGGTACCCACACATCCGAATGAACTCTTTCAAGGATTACTTGCACCTTACTATTCCAATCATTAGATTTGGATTTCATGTACTTCCTTAATGTACACCCTTTGCATGTATCTTGATGCTCTAGTGCACCCTTGGCAAGTCCTGTAGAAACCTGTTGCATGATCTTCAAAGCTCCATGGTGGAAATGGCCCAATCTTCTATGCCATAATTCACCGATGTCATGACTATACAGCTTCTCTAATTTTGTACTCAATGTTTCACAATCGTCTACATCCAATTTGTATATATTCTTCACCCGAACCCTGATCTTCTTCATGTATCATGTGGTGATGTGTCTAATGAAATCCTTTCCTTTGCTAAAAATCAAGTCGTAGCCACAGTCTTCCAACATAGCAACTAACATGAGATTCTTCTTCAAACCCGAAACATACATCACATATTTTAATTTGAGAGGGGAGCTAGACTTCCTCTAAAACATAACTATACCAATACTAGTAGCAATATACCTTCTGTCATCTCCCATTTCGATGTGCATCTATAGGTCCTTATCCTTCAATTCACTAAATATTTCTCAGCTTCCCATCATATGGAATGAGGGTCCACTACCTATATACCATTACACTACCCATCATGGTGCTCACCATACAAGTGAGGAGGGTGAAATCAAGTTCGAATTGTGAAGCAATAGCTTCACCTGCTACTCCTCTTGAGGGATTCTTACCCTCCTTCATGTGTGGACACTTCATGGTATAGTATCCCAATTCATGACTGTGAAAGCACTTGATCTTCGACAAGTCTTTCTTCTTACCTCCCTAACCAGAATCCCCTTTGGATTGGGATTTATTCACTTTCCCTTTCTTTTCCTTTCAAACCAAGGCATAATTCTCCTCATCATCATGCTTGGATGACGTACCATCTCTGGTGTTTAACCTTATTTCTTCTTGCACCAAGTCAAACCATAATTGCTCATAATTTGGTAGCTTCTCCCTCCCATTTACCAAATCTTAGTAGTTTTCCAAGCTCTTGGGAAGAACTAGAAGTGTTAGGCTTACCAGATCATCCTCAACAATTGTAATACCAACACTCCCAAGTTCATCTCGAGATTGGGTGAATTTTCTTAGGTACTATGGTATTGTGTCGCCCTTCTCCATCTTGGTCTTCCGAAGCTTGTCTTTCACTGCCAAATTTCTGTGGTCACTACTGTTCTTAAATAAGTCTATGAAGGCTTTCCACATTGCATATGGGGTATTCTTCCCATGGGTATTTAAGATAATATGATCTCGAACTCCTTCTAGGATTATCCTTCTCGACTCTGCCACATATTCCTTCCACTCTGTCAGATCTTGAGCATCAATTATTGGAATCTTAGGAATATTATAGTTTATGAATTCCTTAAGCCTATTATCTTCCAACACTTCCTACATCCTGTCCTTCCAAGCAATATAATTCAAGCTACCCTCCAAGGAGTATTCAAGTCTCCATCCATAGAACATCATCTTGCTAGCTTTGAAGAATGATACTGCAAATTTGATTCACCTGCAAAGACAAACTCAAATTCTTCTCTTTATTGTGATTCTTGCTCTGATACCATGTGAAAATTCCTTGTAGATTCAAACTAGTTATGTAATATGCTAAAACAAAAGACTTGAATCTACTCTACTCCTCAACGGAAGTAATTAAATGGTCGAGAAATTACAACATAGAAATGAGACAAGATTCAATCACATATGATCAGAGATTTATCTATGGGGAAGAAACTACTCAAAACCCCTTCCTATTTGTATTGCATTAGTAAGAAAATAGAGAAGAAATACAATTCTTTCTCAAGACCGATCAACCTCTGCACTAGTATAATCTGTCTCCCTCTTCCTAGACAAGCTTTGGTTAATACTTAACCAAATCCAAGCCTACCCAAGTCCCTATTTTCTTTCACTATTTTTCAAATAATTAGCCCCTATTAATTAGGGAAATTCCCAATTAGAATTTTGCAATCCCTGTAGGCCCTTCTCTCACTACATGTAGCACCTGTACAGTTTAACTAATCGTACACTTCCCTTGAACTCAAATATCAACTGGGTAACTCGAGTTATTTTCACGCGTCAATTAATCTGGGTTGATTGATGAATTAAATGAAAGACCATCTAAAGTTACACCCCACTACTAGACCCTCCACTAGTTCTTAATAAGTTAGAACTAGTTAAACTCATAATAACTCAAATGAGCTAAACCGGCTAATTGCTATAAATTAGCAATCAATCATAAATAAACATAAATAAAGTGTATCCTACTTGAATTAGTTGAGTTAATTGAGTAACAAGGACATGTCACCTCAATTAACTACCTCCCAGTATTTTTCTGAAATTAGAATTCAAATTTCTCCCAATTAATTTTGGGAAAAATTAAATTAGGAATTTCTTACTGCATTTTCGATAGACCTATCTAAGGAGAGTGTATTTCCTATTTGTTAATGAGGTTTTCTAGCTCTTCCTGTTTTAAAAAATAATTGCATAAGGAAGTGTTGTTGTTTTCGAATCAGTCTAATGAGAAATTGTTCATCAAGTTATGCATAAAATACCTTGAAATGTATTGTCAAATGAGTGTTGGAATTAGTGCTTGAAAAGCACAAGAAATCCCAAAAAAATTGTGAAATAATTTGAGTTTTTAAAATATGTCAAAACGTTGTAAAATGAGTTAAAATTTAAAGTATTTGGACCCACAGGTCTGAGGTAGGGAGGTCAAACGGGAGGGTCGAACCTTCGATGGGTGTTTCCCCAACCTACTGTGTGCTGACCTAGCATTCTATGATTGCAAGTCGAGAGGTCAGGCAGGGTTGGCCACGGGTCAGACATACCCCGACCCAATGTGTTACAATGCTAGGGGAAGCTGAGCCGACTCCACCTTGGGTCGGAGGTCAAGGGTCAGGCCCGACATTGAAAATGAAAATGTGTTTCCAGTGGAAATGATGTTGACCTCTAATTGGTTCAGTTATTTCACTCACCACGTGGCCTATCCACTATGGCAGTGCTATCATGTCACTTGGAATATGGGTCAATGTGTGGCTACCACGTAGGGGTCAAGATGATGTGGCAAGGTGCAAAAGGGTTCATCTTCAAAATGCCATAACTTTCAATCCGTAAATCGGATTGGGGAAAACTTTATATCATTAGAATCATCTTGACGAGGAAGACACAATGATTTCATTTGTTTGAAATTTTAAGGAGTCTAAGAAAATTCAAAATTTTTAGGTCTCGTTCCCATAAGTAAACCTTAGGATTTGGATTTTCATAGTGACTGTCTCCAGCTAAATTTGGTTGGGTTTTTGGGTTAATAGGGGGTTTACATTTCTTCTATTTGGCGATTATCTTCTTGGGGTGATATGTGTTGTACAAGGAATGAAATGAAATTCGGGAAATTTAATGAATAAAACACAAAGAAATATAACAGAGAGAACAATAACATAGTGAAATATCAACTTCTATTAATAAATGAAATAACAAAATGCTATAGAACCCAAACTAGCTAGATTTGTAATAGATATCTCTTAACAAAGATATATAATCACTATGCACATTGGGAAAAAATGTTAAAAGAGGGCGGAGGAATGACCTGTTAACATAAAGAAATAACCCTATAGGTCCAAAATCTTAACCATAGAGTATTAAACGTAAACAAATTTGCGGCCTTTCAGGTTGTTAGTTGGTACATCAATGTGATATCCCTTGACTTGAAGTTTATGTGTAGGTACATTGTATACATTTTGTTTCCTTTTGGGATGTTTAATTCTGAAAGACATATGAAGAACTTATTTATCAATATTTTATTACTAATGATGAATGATTGTAAAATTTGTATTTAAGATGTTTATAACAAACATATAGATCTAGAAAATGAATGTTAGAGTACACTTCTTTGAAAAAGATGAAGCTGTAAATTGATGATGTATATTAATTACCTAATATTAAGTCCGAGGCATATAATCTGAATGGTTAGATTAATTATGAATTATGTATTTTGGCCAATTGACGAGATGTTTTATTTGGGAGTGGGAAATAAAGCTCATTTATGAGCTAGTAACTACCCGCCAATTATTGGTGAGGTGGGGGTAGTTACGAACTACTAAAATGAGTGGTAGATGGGTAAAAAGAAGAATTATATGCTTTTTGTCCTCTTGATAAGAAGCTCACTCTATCTTGGAGAGACAAATAAGTAGCAAGTGAATAGGATAAAAGATAAAATAATTTTACAGACATGTGCTCGGGGGATACGTTCTAGGAGAAGTATTAAGGTTGGGAGGACTTGATTCCTCTGGTATTAATTTTCCAGAAAAATAATTCATGTCAGTATTCTGAACCTTTCCATTGTATATACTCTAAGAGTGATCCGAAAAAAAAATAAAGGTCTGTTAATTATTGGTAGTATTTATTTTTTCACTTTGAATGTTTGAAAGGCTTGGCAGTAGCTAGAATTAATAAATCAACTTTTGTTTAATTATATTCAAGGCATATTTGTATATAAATTGGTATGTAGAAATAGATATGTAGTCAAATGCAAGAATATATTTATAAGTGGGATTTATGATAATTTTATTTGGTGCACCGAGTAGATTTAATTATTCACTGAGAGGAGGAAAGTAAGTGTATATATATATATATATAACTAAAAAGGACATACAAAATCCTGTGTAATAAAAATACATACAGGAAAAAGATATATAGATGTATAGTTTTCTTTCAAAGAGGACATATTCAAACTCTAGAAAATATAGAAGTCTACATAGTAATTCCTATATATGTATTCTCTTTAAAATATCTAAGATAAGAATAAAAATAACAAACATATATAAAGATACAAATCATATCAAGATATATTTTCACATAAAAGGCTATTATAGACATGATTGAAAGGAAAAATCGATATATATATATATATATATATATATATCCCATAATTTTAACAGAGTCTAATGACTAATATAACACTATAAGGGTCATATATGACCTCAAGGGATCTTGAATTTAAAAAACAAAATCATAAAAATGAAAATGTGGAACTAGGGTGTTCCAGATTATTATTGCATGAGAGGTCTTGAAAATTTAATGTACATTTTAACCTGTACATAAATCACCTACAAATAGATTCTTAAAACTTAAAACTATACAATGGTGAGAACATAAAATATACACAAAAGTTTTCTCCTAGAACCTAAACCAGGAGAACCAGATTGATTTTTCATTATATTCCTTTCAATGTTTCAATACATTATATACATGCCAAAGCATTCATAAACCCCAATCCATTAACCATGTATTAGAACATAATCATGATTCCCTTGAATGAATCTTAAAAATACCATGGGAAAAAATAATCATGCCCAAAACCATGTGCAAAAACCATACAAAAAACCATGGGTAGGTTTGCCCAATATCTTTGGGTCTCCGCCCCCGAAAAAATAATAACACACCTAACATTTAATTAGTCACTTCCGTTCAAAAAGAAATACATCTCAAGAAAGCATAAATAGAATCAACCATTAAAAATTTTAGAACAAAAACTCTAGGGTTTTGGATTTGTCAGTGCCAATCTTCTATGCCTGTCACTAGTGATCAAATATACTTTTACCAAGGTTGTTAGGGGTTTCAAGGTCATCATTAACATGTCACCAGGTTTTCAGAGTAAAATTTGGTCATTGGCTAGTTTTTCTAGGAATGTCTCTATTCTTTTGAAAAATCTCACATATTGATCGCCTACTTCACTTATATGAAGGAATCATAATAAACATGATGTTTTCATCATATCAGTCATCATCATTACCATTTCACTCAGTCTGATATCTTCATTAGGTCATAAGGGTTTCAAGGTCCATCCTCATTCCATTACTTAAATCCAACATTAAATGAGTTGTGAGAAGCAACTCTTTGCATAACTTTTTATGAATTTTCATAAGTTCTTCATGGTTGCAATCTCAAGGTTCCAAAAGAAGAAGTCTCATTATTAAAAAATATAAAAAGAATCTCAGGTTTCAACTCTCCAAAGTGGCCAAGTTTAAAAGGTGCAAATCATGTTTTGAAAAGGTATGTGGGGCCCATTTTTATTCAAAAGAGGATCATATTGTGCCTATAAAAGCTCAAAAAGCCCCAAACTTGTTTCATTTACATCCTAACCTCCTTTGTTCATCAATCTCTCCTCTCCATTGGTTAAAACACACACGTTTCCTAGCCAAATTTGGACAAAATCTCTTGGCGCAGCGCTTCTGGAGACCGTGTTGCGCTTCTAGAGGTGGCATTGCACTTCCATGAACTGTGTTGCGCTTCCATGAACTACACTGCGCTTGTGACAAAGTAGCCCGAAAATCATCCAAACTCACCCAAATTTCGAATTTGAGCTTGCATTCCTACTTCTTGTTATTCTAAGCTTGTTCACAAGTATCATCCTTTTTCTCACCTTTTTCCTTTGGCAAGATGAATGCAAATGTAAGTTTTCTTCACCTAGGGTTTATGTGAAATTTTCATGTTGTAAGACTAGTGTAACTGATGGGTTTGATTAGTTATGACATTGAAAACATGTAAATTTTTCACCTCATACCTCTTTACATGTTTAAATCATCCTTTCATTCACTAATTAACTTATCTACCCTCAAATTACCTCACCCTTACATAAACCCTAGCTCATACCTATCATTTTGGGAAGATTTCCTATCAGCATTGTTTCTCAATTTCTCCTAATCATTTCTTTCCCTCATTTCACTCCATTTAAACTTCATAAGTTTCTTGCAGCCCCTATTCACCTCCCAAATTCCCCTACAATCATTTCCTTTCCCTAACCCCCTCATTTCATCATTTCACTCATTACTCACTGTTTTTCCATTTTCCTAATATCTAGGGTTTCTATCATAATGGAGGGAGATTCTTCACCATCAGAAAGGAGAAAAAACCATAAAGGAGGCAAAATCCTCAGATATGAGCCTACCGACTACAATGAAATCAACTCATCAACATTCATCAAGCAGTGTTTTGAAGATGTCAATTGTATAGGGTTTTCTAAAAGGGTATGTGAAGTGGGTTTGCATGAACAGTTAACTGATTGGATTTCCACCCATCTAAAAGGGGAAAGGGCCATCATAATAGGGGTTGAGTTTACATTTTTAGTAGCTTCCATTTCTCTTGCCACAACGATACCTTATCATGGAGAGTACTGGTTTAAAAGCATGAACTTGGACCTTCAACATTACATATCTTTCTTGAAATCACCCTATAGAGAGGCCCATACACACATAATCCCATTTAGGTACCTGTTGGAGAAATATGCGCCATTGATGAAAGTTATAATGAAGTTTTTTTACCTGTGAGGGAAGATTTTCTAGATTGTATGCATATCATATCAAGCTGCTAATGCACTTCATAGCTCTAAAACCTCTCAACTTGTGTAATTATCTATGTAGAATCCTTGTTAAAATGTATGAGATGGTACAAGTGAAAGAGAAAGAACACTACCCTAGTCTTTTTCGTCACAACTTGATAAAGATTGTAGTTCTCCATCAACTAGTAGAAAAGAACATGACATGCGATTCATTCATAGAAACAAATTTGCAATGGCATGAAACTAATTTTTCAGTTCATCACCAAAACATATCAACACAACAGGTGGAGGTAGGATCATCAATCAAGTCAGTGGAGGTTCCCAAGGCATCTAGACCTAAGGTGACCAAAATGTATCAAAGAGGAAAAAGTCTTGTGTTTACTTCTCAAGTTGAGAAAAGGGTCAAGCTTTCTACATCAGCAAAACAAGGATCACATGTATAGGATGAAGACCTAATTGAGCATGATTTTGAATTGATTGACTTGGAAGTAGCAAGGGAACCTTCAAACATGCAACAGATTATCAAAGAGAAGGATTCTTAGATCAAATAACTCATGGACAATATGGCAAGAGCAAGCTTCGCCATCTCCTTCCTTGAGAAAGAAAACAGTCAACTTAAGGCTAAACAACTCATCATGGAGAAAGAGCAATCTAAGGTGTTGTAGCAAGGAGGAAAAGGCAAAGCAGTGTTGGAGCCTAGTGAACATGATGAAACTTTATAACATGTTATGAAAAAGAGGCCAAGGACCAAGGGACTCAAAAAGGCATTGAAGGAGGATAAAGGACATAATCTGCTAGATGAAGACCTAGACATGGAGGACAGAATTGCCTTAGATATCAATGAGGATAGAGAATATTGGCTAAGTAAGGTCAATGAAAACTTAGAAAAGATTCTTGACAAAGCCAACAAGGATAATCATCTATTGAGGCACATGGCACATCATTATCAAACCAGAAACATGATATGTAACATCAAGCTCAAGAAGTTGAAAAATAAGCTAAAGGAAACCCTAAAGGACACAAATGAGAGGGATAACTTGGAGATGCTTGCTGAAGCATCCATGAGGGCATGACATACCTCGTTTTTTACTTCATGACCAATTTTTAAGATTTTCTGAGCATGTTTGGTTTTTGAGAATTTTGGCGCCAAATTCAGAAATTGGTCTAGTCATAAAAGCATAGTGCCTTCACGCTGCGCTTTTTCCTCACGGCTCCAAATGACAAGTGGATTACATTTTTGGAAAGCTAGTGACCTCCTCTAAAAAAAATATTCATTAGATTTCTCAGAGAGGGCTCAAATTTTGAGAAAAAGGAGATAAAGGGGTCAAAAATCATCATTCTACCATTGTTTTTGACAGGCACTGTGCTTCTGGAGACACCTTGGGAGAATGCGTTTTTGAAGGCCTTCCCATGGGCCTGGTTAAAAAATTTAAGGTGTTCTAGAAACTAGACAAGCAAGGCTAGTTGATCATTCTTTCATATCTCAATTTGGACTTCAGGAAGGCACACAAAAGTGGAATCAAAGTTGGCGTTGTGCTTCTGTAAATTTTTGAGTTTTTATTTTAAATTTCACTGTGTAATTTCCTAGTTTTCAGTTTGACTTGGTCATAGTCAAAACTCATGATGTAATTGTAGTAGTTCAAGGTTAGATGATGTAATTATAAATAAATAGACATGATAGGTTGTTTTTGTGGTTAATTAGGCCTCATAAAGGAAGGAAAATTCAAAACAAAGTCTAAGAGAAGAGTTTGTATTTAACCTTCTCACTCTCACCTGTTGGTTGAGAGAATCTTGGAAACAGTTCCACCACCTAGAAATTCAATTCCTGAAGGCGAGGAAGTTTTTTAACTAAGTATATATGTATCATTTATCATTCAGAGAGAGAGGTTGGAATTTTTTGGAGAGTCTTGGTACCTTATGTTCTCTTACAACTAATATAGGAGTAGTTACAACTATATTTCAGGAATACTCGTTCAATGAGTCTATGGTGTTGATTTTCTTTCATATCAGCTTCTAATTGATAAAAACATCTCTCTTTTCATGCTTTATCTTCTTCCTATGGTTTTCCTTGTAGTTATATAGACATAATTCTTAGATTTAAGCTTTGTTTATATGGAAATCATGCTTTTGTTTCTTTTCTCCTAAGACTAATGAATTCATGCTTTTACATGCTCATTATGTTCTCTTAAGCTCTCAGACCTATACTACATTGACAACACTTTAATTTCACCATAACACACTGATATCTAGCTCATTTTCATATTTTTCACTGCATACGTGAAGCCTTAACCTAATTACATGCTCGAATCCCTAGCCCAAAAACCCTAAATTCAAAAATACTCAAAAAATACTTGTATATCTGGCCTAAGAAATATTTCTTTTCAGTTATTCATTGAGAAATCCTTAGAGAGATCCCTCTTTGGTTCAGTAGGGCTAGCTACTGAACTAAAAGTGGTTCGAGGTTACCTCTTTTGATCTCCTCCTCATCCTAGGAAATTGTAGCTTTCCTGGTTGGGATTCCTTCAATCCATTTTGTAAAATAGTTCGTGGCTATCAAGATCCATTTGTGTTGTGATGATGATGAAGGATGGATCTCACCAATGAATTCAAGACCCCATTGCTAGAAAGGAGCTGCGATTGAAATGGGTTGCAAGGGTAATGGAAAAAGTTTTCTTTTTCCTTGGAAAATCTAACATTCATGACAACTCATCACTGTTTTATATACATCAGAAAAAAGAGTGGGCCAATAGAAACCAACTTTCAAAATTTTGTTTTTTGTAGTATTCCAAAAGTGATGGCCACCACAACCTCCTTTGTGAAAATAGCTCATCACATCCTTAGCTTCATTTTCTACCAAATAGTTCAGCAAAACACCATCAAGAATACAATAATTTGAAGGTTTTAACTTTAAAGATCTAGTTTTACCTTTGGGTATTTCCGATGGAGGATTTAAATGCTGCAACACATAAACAACGTCAGAATACCATGGAGATGAAATGAACATATTAGACACCTGCAAGTGTAAATCTTCTTCTTCTTCCTCAGAAAGTGAAACAATCAAATTGATATATAGTGCATGAAAATTAGACTCAGCCATGAGCTTAGCCAAACCTTGTCCCTTTACGAGCTTTGTGGGATTTATCTCTAAATCATACTCTAGCATGGTTGCGATCCATTTTCCCCATCTTCCTTTAGGATCTGTTTGCACAAGAATTTATTTTACAGTTGTTGTGGGAACATAAGCAATGGTGTGAGAATGCAAAATATAAACTCGAAAATCTTTGAGAGCTTTCACCAATGCCAAAGCATGCTTCTCAATTCTATTGTATTTCAGTGCTACATATCTTATTATTCGACTAAAAAATGATATATACTGCTCATTTTTTTTTATCTTTCTTTTGCATTAGGACTGCTGCTAATGTATGCTCAAAGGCAAATGAAAAATTGATGAAATCTGAAGTATAATATGGGCTAATCAAAATAGGAGTAGTAGATAATGCAAATTTGACTGCATGGAAAGATTTCTTAGCATCTAAAGACCATTTTACCTCACTGTCCTTTTTCAGCATGTCTGTCATCTCTTTCAAATGTTCAGTGAGGTTGGGATGAATCTTCTCAAAAAATTGATTTTTCCATTAAAAGACTGAATTTATTTCTTGTTCCTTGGGAAATCTAATTATTCAATGGCTTGAACTCTAGGAGGATCAATGTGAATGCCATCCTTGGAGACAATATGTCCCAACAACTTACTTTCTTCCATGGTGAATAAACTCTTCTTTGGATTAAGTGAGATACCAAATTTTTTGCATTTTTGAAAAATAATTCTCAAATGATGTAAATGATCTTCATGAGACTTGGAAAAAACTGTGAGATCATCTAAATATATAATCAGAAATACATCATTTTCATTAGCGAAATATATGTCCATAGCTTGCTGAAAAGTCGCTCCTACATTCTTTAATCCAAATGGCATCTTGGTGTACATGAATGTACCCCATGGTGTTGTGAAGGTTGTTTTAAGCTTATCTTCTTTGTGCACCAAAATCTGATTGTACCTAGAATATCCATCTAGCAATGAAATCCTGGAAGACCCAACTACTCTCTGAAGTATATGATCCATCTTTGGCAGAGGATAATTGTCTTTCAAGTACAATTTTTTTAAGTTTCTGAAATCAATGCAAAGACGAATCTCTCTGCTCTTCTTTCTTACTGGCACTAGATTTGACATCCATTCAGAAAATCGAATAGGAACTATGATACTAGACTTATAAAGCCTATTTACCTCTTTTTCAATTGATGGTAGCAGCTTAGGATTAATCCTCCTCAGTTTCTAGCGAAATGGCTTTTGATCAGGCTTGATCAGAATAGTGTGTTGAATGATATTCTTGTCATAAACCTTCAAATCTGAATAGTCCCAAGAAAATACATCAGAACATTTTGTCATTAAAGCTATGTACTTACTTTTCATCTCAAGAGATAAGGACTTTAACAATTTTTCCATCTTAGGCTTGTTAGCTGCACTAATGTTCACATCTTCAACACCTTTCTCTATGGGGACCACGGTGGGATTTTTGGCAACATCGTCATGATCAAACAACTCTTCCAAAGGTACAAGACCTCTTCCAATGTTGTTATCCTTCAACTGCAATATTTCAATCTCAGCTGATTGAATCTCTGGATGATTCATATTGGATGCATCATCAATGCAGGAATTTTGGAATTCAACTTCCATTTGCAGAAAATTATTGATTTGTTTTTCATCCCAAAACACCTACCAAATCTCATATTATGAGGAACAGCTGGGTGGTGTTTAACATGAATAGAATATTTTTTATTGTAGTCAATGGGAATCTTCACCATACTAGCTACAGTAGCAATAGAATCAACTATAACATTCTGAGTTCTAAGAATAAGAGACAATATATTTTGAAAAAAGTTTTGAGGATGTCAAGGACAACATTGTGATAAGCTCTCATTCTTGGATGCTTTGCCTAGTATTCCCCTTTTACTTGTTTGATTACCAACTCAGAGTCACCATAAACATAAAATTTCTTTGCTCCCAACTTTTTCAAAATTTTGAGGCCAGCAATCAATGCTTCATACTCCGCCTCATTGTTTGAGAAATCAAAAGCTAACTTGTAAGAACTCATTCTTACATTGCGTGGAATTTTACATGAATTATGTAATGGACCATGAATCCAAACACCAATCCCAACTCCTTCTTTCCCTAATGCACCATCAAACTCCATGGTCCAAAGACCATTTTCTTCATCCAGAAAAAGAACTTCTGAAGGCTGTACCTATTGATCTTTTGGAGGATGACTTGTTGTCTCAAGACACTCTGTTTTCTACGCTAACTCAGAAATTTTTTCAAGAGGAATTATTGGTTGCAAACATTCTTCATACTTCTCTTTTCCTTCAGCAATCACAACTTTATGCACATTACTTATAACATCCAAAACTTCTGAAATTTCTACAAGCTGACTTTCATCATCAACTAAATTCATATCACTATACAAAATGAAAGAATCAATATCAATATGTACAACATGTATGGGGTGATTTATTGGTTTTTCCTTGCTACTAATCATGAATTTCATCTTCTTCTCCCGATAGAGTTTTTTGAGCTTCCCAAATACTAGAATAGTAGCATATGAAAAGTCAAGTTGTAAAGTGCCTTTCAGCTTTGCCCCCCATGACCATGAAACCAACATACCAAACTGAGGAGGGATATCAGTGACCACTACATCCATCAAAACATTCTTAGCCATAATTTGGTCCAGTGACACTACTAAATCTTTAATGAGACCAAGGCATTTCACTCTTCCCTAATCAAATGAGTAAAGGTCATGATAGGGTCGAGTGATACTCAGTCCTAGTTTGTCCATGATGACTTTTTGCATAAGATTATGAGAGGCACTAGAGTCCAACATGGAGTTACAGAGGATAAAGTCATAAAGTTTGAGACTAAGATAAAAAGGTGGGATCTCACTATCTTCAGGACTTCCTTTTCAGGCTGGACCAAACAAGATTGTAGGCTCATCATTGGCAACATTTACTGTGTCTGACATTTGGTCTACCTTCAACATTTTTGCAATCTAAAACTTATACTTATCATTCTTCACTAATTCAGTTAGAGGAATTGAAACTTTCAACTTAGAAATTTCATTCTCTAAACTAAATAGATTAGATTGCTTTTCTACCTCTTTTGCAGTGATGTCCTTCTTTTCAATCTACCCTTTAGCTTGAGATTCCTTCTTATGACTTTCATTTTGAACCTCCTTATCTTTTCTCACATTGTTGGTAGAGGCTTCATTGGTTTTATCTCGGCTCAGTATAACAATCTCCTTTTCTTTATTCTGATTTGTAGGAGTTTCTTCTTTGCTTTGTGTATTTTTCTGTGCATTTTTCTCTTCTCGTTTAATGTAACAGGTACATTTATATTCCTTAATTTGTACTGTTTCTGCAAATGACTAAGAGCATTTTGATATCCTCTTTGGTATTCTTTAGTTTGCACAGCCCATAGATCATCACTTGCAAGTACAAGTTGTTGATCACTTGGTACAAAAGATTCTTCAGAAAACTGATCTTCCTCCGTTAGAAAGGTGGGTAGCTCATCTTCTTCAAAGAAATTATTTGCTTCTACAATTTCCTCTTCATCTTCTTCCCGCCCTTCAATATAATTTTGCTGAAATGGAGCTCTTACTTGTCCTTGAGGATCTTGATTTTGCTGCTCTTTCTGTCTATTTCTGAACTGTTGTTGCTGCTGGCCACAAAAATTTGGATTCCTTACTGAAGGCTCCGCTTTTCGATTTGTTATGGACATTATGTCCATCATTATTTCCATGGTTTTGATCAGAGTGTCAATATTTACATCTGAAGATGATGAGGGCTCTTCTTTAAAAACAACTTTCTTCTCATACCTCTCAGGCTTTGATTTAGATTTCTTGATGAGTAGATTAGCTTCGACACTTACTGCATTTCTTGAAGAGTTGCAGGGTCCCTCTCCCTAAGCTGATATGCCATGTCTGGGTCAAAATCATTAGGATAGTGGAGAAGTGCTAAACCAGGAGGAGGTTTCATATCATCAGGGATGGAATTATACACCATATTGAACCTTGTTGTGAACTCTTGGACTGTCTCATTTTGATTCCTTTTCATAGAATTGTACTCAACCAAAATCTATAGTGGATTTGTATCTTTTTGCCAACGTGCTAAGAACAATTCTATCAGTCTCTGAGAATTATTGATAGAATTAGAAGCCAAATTACGAAACCATTTCTTCACATCTCCGGAAAAACTCTGAGCTATTATTCTCATCTTAGCATCATCTTCATCAATTTATTCCAGATCAATAAAATGTATCAATTTATCAACTTGATGTTGGGCTGTGATTTGTGAGCTTCCATCAAATAGAGGGAGTCTTTGGCCATAGTTATGAGGTAGAGAAACAAGTTGATCAGGCAACATAAGAGGTGCAAATCATGCCATGATTGCTAGAGGTGGTGGATGTACTACAAAGGTTTGTGTAGGTAATTTTGATGACACTAATGGAGGTGGTGGAAGAAGAGATGAGGTAGATGAGGTATTTGGAGATGTAGTAGATGTATTTGGAGGTGTAGTAGAGGATTATGTAGCAGTTAAGTATTCAAGATGATATTGGATATAGGCTTTTTCCGTAGCGATTTGGAGCTGGTTAGCAAGACTTTGAAGTTTGTCAAAATTCAACCACAACTCATGATCAACTTTAGCAAATAGAGATTCTAAAGAATGGGAATGAGATTCAAATTGAAGAGGTTCAAATATCACTTCAGAAATGCAAGACTCAAATTTTGACCTTGAAAGAGACAATTCTAACTGAATATCAAAAGGAAGTTGCTCAAAAGCAAATAGATTTTTAGGCAAAGAAGTTGTCCTTTTTATTTTTCGAACTGCACTTTTAGAGATAGGTAACTTGAGTTTTCTAAGTAGTTTTTATGGGTCTTCAACAATAAAAGGTGGATTTGGGTCAAGATTTGACCTAGTATGTCTTTTAGGAGCCATAATTTTTTTTTACACCTTAAACTTGATGAAATTTGTAAAATCAGCCTATCTTTAAATACTGGAAATTGTCAACTACAAAACCAGTTTTCTTGAAAGCTCTAAAATAACTCCCATGAATGATTTATCAGTCGTTTCCCCAGCAACGATGCCAAAAATGTAATCCCCTACAATTTCCTATGCCGAGGAGGAGATCGAAAGAGGTAACCTCAAACCAATTTCAGTTTAGTAGCTAGTCCTATTGAACCAGAGAGGGATCCCTTTAAGGATTTGTCAATGAATAACTGGAAAGGAATAGGTTTTAGGCCAGATATACAAGTCTTGTTTGAGTATTTGTGAATTTAGAGTTTTTGGTTTGCTAAACTAGGGATTAGAGCAGGTAATTAGGTTAAGGCTTCAAGTATGTAGTGACAAGTTTAAAAATGAGCTAGATATCAGTCTGTTATGGTGAAATTAAAGTGTTGTCAATGTAGTATAGGTCTGAGAGCTTAAGAAAACATAAAGAGCATGTAAAAGCATGAATTCATTAGCCTTAGGAGAAAATAAACAAAAGAATTATTTCCATATAAACAGAGCTTAAATCTAAGAATTTTGTCTATACAACTACAAGGAAAACCATATGAAGAAGATAAAGCATGAAAAGTGAGATGATTTTATCAATTAGAAGCTAATCTGAAAGAAAAACAACACTATAGACTCACCGAACAAGTATTCCTGAAATATAGCTGCAACTGCTCCTGTATTAGTTGTAAGAGAACATAAGGTACCAAGCCTCTCCACAAAAGTCCAACCTCTCTCTCTGAATGAGAAATGATACATATAGACTCAATTAAAAAACTTCCCCACCTTCAGGAGTCGAATTCCTAGGTGGTGGAACTATTTCCAAGATTCTCTCAACCAACAAGTGAGAGTGAGAAGGTCAAATACAAACTCTTCTCTTAGACTTTGTTTTGAAATTTGCTTCCTTTATGAGGCCTAATTAACCATAAAAAAAACCTATCATGTCTATTTATTTATGATTACATCATCTAACCTCAAACTACTACAATTACATCATGAGTTTTGACTTTGACGAAGTCAAACTAAAAACTAGGAAATTACACAGTGAAATTTAAAATAAAAACTCAGAAATTTGCAGAAGCATAGTGCCAACGTTTAGACCACTTTTAGGTGCCTTCCTGAAGTCTAAATTGAGATCGGAGAGAAAAATCAACTATCCTTGCACATCTAGTTTCCAGAACACCCTGAATTTTTGAAAATGATCCATGGTAAGGCGTTCAAAAACGCATTCTCCCAGGGTGTCTCGAGAAGCACAACGCCTATCAACAACAATGGTAGAATGATGATTTTTGACCCCTTTTCCTCCTTTTTCTCAAAATTTGAGCCCTCTCTAAGAAATATGATGAAATGTGTTTTGAGAGGAGGTCATTAGATTTCCAAAAATGTAAGCCACTTTTCATTTGGAGCCCTAAGGAAAAAGTGCAATGCCAAGGCACTACACTTCTGTGACTATCCCAATTTCTGAATTTGGCACCAAAATTCTCAAAAAATAAAAAATGCTCAGAGAACCTTCAAAATTGGTCATGAAGTACAAAATGAGGTATGTAATTCCCTCATGGATTCTTGAGCAAGCATCTCCAAGTTATCCCTGTAATTTTTGTCCTTTAGGGTTTCCTTTAGCTTATTTTTCAATTGCTTGAGCTTGATGTTACATATCATGCTTTTGGTTTGATAATGATGTGCCATGTGACTCAATAGCTAATTATCCCTATTGGCTTTGTCAAGAAACTTTTCTAAGTGGTCATTGACCTTACTTATCCAATAATCTCTATCCTCATTTATCTCCAAGGCAATTATGTCCTCCATGTTTAGGTCTTCATCCAACAGATTATGTCCTTTCTCCTCCTTCAATGCCTTTTTGAGTCCCTTGGTGCTTGGCCTATTCTTCCTAACTTGTTTTTCAATTTCCTCATGTTCACTAGGCTCCAAAACTTCTTTGCCTTTGCCTCCTTGCTGCAACACCTTAGATTTCTCCTTCTCCATGATGAGTTGTTTAGCCTTAAGCTGACTGTTTTCTTGCTCAAAGAAGGAGATGACGAACCTTGCTCTTGCCATATTGTCCATGAGTTCTTTGATCTAAGAATCCTTCTCTTTGATAATCTTTTGCATGTTTGAAGGTTTGTTTGCTACTTCCAGGTACACCAATTCAAAATCATGTTCAATTAAGTCTTCATCATGTACATGTGATCCGTATTTGTTGATGTAGAAGGCTTGGCCCTTTTCTCAACTTGAGAAGTAAACACAAGCCTTTTTCCTCTTTGATACATTCTGGTCACCTCAGGTCTAGATGCCTTGGGAACCTCCACTGACTTGCTTGACGATCCTACCTCCACCTGTTGTGCTGATATGTTTTGATGATGAACTGAAAAAGTAGTTTCATGCCATTGCAAAGTTGTTTCTATGAATGAATCCCATGTCATGTTCTTTTCTACTAGCTGATGGAGAACTACGATCTTTATCAACTTGTGATGAAAAATACTAGGTTAGCATTCTTTGTCTTTGACTTGTACTTCCTTAGACATTTTAACAAGGCTTCTACATAGATAATTACATAGGTTGAGAGGTTTTAGAGCTGTGAAGTGCATTAGAAGCATAATGTGATATGCATACAATCTGGAAAATATTCCCTCATAGGTGAAAAACTTCATTATAACCTTCATAAATAGTGCATACTTCTCCAACAGGTACCTAAATGGGATGATGTGTGTATGGGCCTCTTTGTAGGGTGATTTCAAGAAAGATCTGTAATGTTGAAGGTCCAAGCTCATGCCTTTAAACCAATACTCTCCATGATCAGGTATCCATGTGGCAAGAAAAATGGAAGCTACTAAAAATGTAAACTCAACCCCTGATATGATGGACCTTTCCCCTTTTAGATGGGTGGCAATCTAATCAGTTGGTTGTCCATGGTAACCCACTTCACATACCCTTTTACAAAACCCTAGACAATTTACATCTTCAAAACACTGCTTAATGAATGGTGATGAGTTGATTTCATTGTAGTTGGTAGGTTCATATCTAAGGATTTTTCCTCCTTTATGGTGTTTTCTCCTTTCTAATGGTGAAGAATCTCCCTCCATTATGATAGAAACCCTAGATAACAGGAAAATGGAAAAACAATGAGGAATGAGTGAAATGATGAAATGAGGGGGTTGGGGAAAGGAAATGATGGTAGGGGAATTTGGGAGGTGAATAGGGGCTGAAAGAAACTTATGAAGTTTAAATGGAGTGAAATGAGGGAAAGAAATGATTAGGAGAAATTGAGAAATAATGCTGCTAGGAAATCTACCCAAAATGATAGGTATGAGCTAGGGTTTATGTAAGGGTGAGGTAATCTGAGGGTAGATAAGTTAATTAGTGAATCAAAGGATGATTTAAACATGTACAAAGGTATGAGGTGAAAATTTTACATTTTTCCAATGTCATAACTAATCAAACCCGTCAATTAGACTAGTTTTACAGCGTGAAAATTTCACATAAACCCTAGGTGAAGAAAACTTACATTTTCATTCATCTTGCTAAAGGAAAAAGGTGAGAAAAAGGATGATACTTACTTGTGAACAAGCTTAGAATAGCAAGAAGTAGGAATGCAAGCTCAAATTCAAAATTTGGGTGAGTTTGGATGATTTTTGGGCTACTCTGTCACAAGCGCAGCACAGTTCGTGGAAGCATAGTGCCACTTCCAGAAGCACACCATAGTTTCCAGAAGTGCAGTGCCACCTCTATAAGTGTAGCATAGTCTCCAGAAGCGCAGCACCAAGAGATTTTGTCCAAATTTGGCTAGGAAACCCGTGTTTTTTCACCAATGGAGAGGAGAGCTCGATGAACAAAGGAGGTTAGGATGTAAATGAAACAATTTTGGGGCTTTTTGAGCTTTTATAGGCACAATATGATCCTCTTTTGAATAAAAATGGGCCCCACATACCTTTTCAAAACATGATTTTCACCTTTTAAACTTGGCCACTTTGGAGAGTTGAAACCTAAGCTTCTTTTTATCTTTTTGAACAGTGAGACTTCTTCTTTTGGAACCTTGATATTGCAACCATGAAGAACTTATGAAAATTCATAAAAACTTATGCAAAGAGTTGCTTATCACAACTCATCTAATGCTGGATTTATGCATGGAATGAGGATGGACCTTGAAACCCTAATGACCTAATGAAGATATCAGACTGAGTGAAATGGTAATGATGATGACTGATATGATGAAAACATCCTCTTTATTATGATTCCTTCATCTGAGTGAAGTAGGTGATCAACATGTGAGATTTTTCAAAAGAATAGAGACATTTCTAAACAAACTAGCCAGCGACCAAATTTTACTCCTAAAAGCTGGTGACATGATAAAATTTGACCTTGAGACCACTTGTTAGAGTAATTCTTTGCAACCTTCCACTGGTGATCAAACATGCTCTTACAAAGTGGTCTTAGGGTTTCAAAATCAAATTTTTTCATTTCAATGAGTCTTCAAGTAAAATTTGATCACTAGGTATTAGGTCTAGGGTTGTTTTCATTTCTTCCAAAGTTTTCCAAGTACTGGTCCATGTCACCATTTCGCTGAGTGTACCATCATTCAAAGAGTTTTCATCATTATTTCAATTTCCAATGGGTCATTTTACACCTTGTTTGTGCTTCAGTTGTGCTTAGGTAAATCTCATTTCCCTCTCCTAGGGTTTTGAAGGTAATTTTCCTTTGATGGTCAAATCATCAACAAAACTTGTATCCAGATGCTCATACACCTACCCCTAGCCTTAAAATACCTTCTTAAACACTTTCCATCACTGATATCCCTTAAATTCATCATTTTCCCACAAACCCTAGCCTATTGCTACAATTTGACACTTTTCTAGGTTAGGCCTGTGTTTTGCCGTTTTTGACCCCATCCCCTCACTCAATCTTTGAAATTCCACTTTCCCCTGCTTCCTAACATTCCTCCCTACTTCCCAAAATTTTCTCAAGAAATTAGAAGCCCCTCATCCCCTTCATTTCCCTTCATTTCTACAAATCCCCTATTCCACACATTGGGATAGGTTTTGTTCAAATGATGTTTCTGAGCACGAAAAGATGAGTTTGACAAAAGTGAGAGAATTTTTTGTCCATCATAGACACAAGAAGGAAAAACTCCTTCTATTTTTACATAGGTCTCATGGTTTGGGATAAATGTCCAAAACATCATTTTCCTCAGGAGAGTCGCTGCACTTCTGGAGTGACTTTGGGAAAATCAATATTTCTCCTAGCTGCAGTGACCAAATGACTTATTTGATGAGTCAAATGACAACTAGACACAAAGAGATTTCCAATGAGCTATCATGAGCTCAATTTGGAGTTATGAAAGACCTCAAAAAGTTGACTGCAACATCACTCTGCATTTTGGCAGCCTCATTTTGCACATTTTGACCAGTCCTGGGAGATTGAGCTTTTGACAGGGAAAATGAGCTCCAAATTGAAAAATTAAAGATGTACTAGAAAGTAGAATCAACAAAATTTACAACGAGATATCCCACACCTAGTTTTGACACCAGGAAGGCACTCAAACTTTTATTTGAATTTGGCACTACGTGTTTCCTTAAGGCGCTGCACGTTTGTCCAAGAGAGCTAAGCGCTACGCGTTTCCTTAAGGCGCTGCGAGTTTGTCCAAGAGAGCTAAAATTTCCTCCTCAGCTCTACTAAAGTGCTTTAAACCTCAAGACAAGTAAGTAGCAGCTAAGGGATGTGCCTTTTCCTCCTCAAGTCAATTGCTAAGTGTTTGAAAGGTTTTATTGAAGAGTTGGTTTAATTTCACATCTAAACCCTAGATTCCCCCAACACTATCCTTGTATTCACAATCCCTTTCATACACTCCCCTATACCTTCCTTCCCTCTCCCTAAGCCTTTACATCCCAACACTCTCTAAACCTTTGTCCCAAAACCCTAAACCCTAGGTGCTACAATTACCTAGGTTCCCAAACCCCAACCCTCATATCCATCATCATCTCATCCACCATCCTCCATCCCTTCATCTCAACCCATGCCTTATTCATTCTCCTTTGATGAGTCAGTCATACCATCACCTCCATTATCACCACTCCATGAACTTGTTCTTTCATCTGAAAAAAACGGGATAGTGGCAAAGGACAAAGTGTTTAGCGTCAAAGTAACAAGCCAGGAAGGGCTAATTTAGGTACTTGGTGCACATTTATTAGAGATGAAATAGGCAGGTTTTTTCCCCACAGATTGTGGGAGGGGCCTTTCTGTCTTCATTAGCAAAGCAGGTACACAAAGGAAAGGAAAAAATGGCTGAAACAGAAATGCAAAAGCAGGAAGAACACCTCCATGAAACTGAGCAATATTTTAACATAGTGGACTTAGATGAGGAGGGTAAACAGACAAACACTAGAATTCTCATCAAAGAACAACAGACACTGACAGGTGAGTTACAGGTGAACCTACAAAGAGCCAAATACATCCTCTCTTATTACAAGCAGGAAAACAGGCAATTGGAGAGTAAGCATGAGCTTATGACAGTTCAGCTCATCAAGGCCAAAAGGGAAGCAGAAAAGGCTAAGGTGCAGCTTGAGGAAGCTTATGGTGAATATAGTGAGACCATGGAGGAAGATATGCCCATGAGAAGGCCTAGGACTAGAGGCCTAAAGAGAGCTTTGGAGCTTGAGAATGAAAAAGAAGCCCAACTTGAAAATCAGCTTACCTTGAATGAACAAATGGGCCAAATGGTGAATGAGAACAGGGAGTATTGGCTTGAGAGGGTTAACACTCACCTTGAGGGCTTGTTGGCCAAAGCCACTAGAGATGTGGAGGTGCAAAGTATAATGGCCAAACATTATGCCATGAGGGACAAGATTGCTAGAGCCAAGCTCAAAAGAGCTCAAGAAAGAATTGAAACCTTAGCTCATCAAGAAGAGAAGGACAAGATTAACCTACTGGCGGAGGCTTCACTATAGGCCTAGTCACCTTCAACATTAGCCATCACAACCATTTTTGAGGAACCTTGGCTCAGTTTTTGATTTCCTAGCTATTCTGTGATTTTCAAGCATTTAATTTATCAGTCCACTGCTTAAAAGTGTAGCGCCTAGGGCACTGTGCACTTTTTTGTGGCACTTTTTGGAGAAATGGCCACCACCATTGGATTCAAAAGGCCATGTACATGAAGGAAAACCATGTTTCCAGGTGTGAAAGTTAGATTTTCTAGGTGAAAAGGCCAAAAAAACGCCAAAATTTCATATTTTTGCCTATGTATTGAGCCTGGCACTAGGCGTTTGAGCAGTCTTGGGAGAATGCAATTTTGGAGGGTCAAATCAAGCTCAAATTGGAAACCAAAGGCATTTTTGGAAACTAGACAGGACAAGCTTTCCAATGAGCTATCATGAGCCAGATTTAGAGGTCAGGAAGGCAGTCAAAAATTAGTTGGAAGTTGGCACTACGCACCCCCTTCAGGTGATGCGCATTTGACACTGGCGCTGCGCACTTGATAGATTGCCTATTTTTTCATTGTTTCTTCTAGAATTTACTTTTAACCTATGGGATTTTGATTTTTTCACTGATGAAATGTAAAAGCATGATGTAATTAATGTATATTTTGGTTACCTAGGGTAGATACATCAAATAAATGGCTTAGGTGGCATGTAATGAATCAGTTTGCATCATCTTAGGGATTAGTCAGTTTGACCTCCCTAGTCTTTAGCTTTCAGTTCAGCTTGTTGTGCAACTGCTCCTCCTCTCATGGATTCGACCCCTGAGGCTAGGATGGATTGTTTTGATGCTTATATTATGTATTTTCTTAGACATTTGTTGAGGTTGGACTCAGCTGGATGCTCAGCACTTGATTGTATTTCTCTTGTAAGCAGTTTTGGCAGGCCATTAATAAGAATTGCAGCTATTTTTATGGGATCCCTATGGTATGGAGTTCTAGCATAGTTTTTCCTTATGTGATCATTTGTTTACTTGTTTTATGTATGCTCTCAATCATCTGAATGCTTCTAGTTGAATGTTTTCAAGTAAGATAGGTAGAATCCATTGTATTTAATGCTCTGCCTTGGGAAAACACTCAATATTTCATGTTTTTTCTACTGTTTAAGAAGGATCCATGATCTCCACATGCCCTCCTTAGCTTCTCACTAGTCAAACACTTCATTTCATCAAGCTTAAGAATGCTATAACCTATGCCTACCTTGCCCCATAGAACACACTGCAATTCTGACCTAATTCCCTAGACCTAAACTGCCCAGCTCCTCCTGATCCAACAAAACATCAACAAAACCTAATCAAAACTCCCATGCTACTATACCTAGCCTAAAATTCTTGCCTGATCCAGTCATCTCGGCTGAGATTCTAAAGGAGAGAGCCCTCTCCCAGCCTTGTAGGGCTAACTACAAGGCTAAGCTTGGTTTGTGGTTACCTTGGAAGTTGCCTCCCTTCAGCCTAAGGTCAATCTAGGTGATAACACCACTAACAGACTTGGTAAAAGCATATTTGATCATTGGTGACAGGCAAACAAGACTGACACTAACAGGCTTCAAACACAACATTCATGTCCAAGAAGAGAAAGAAACAAGGGGTTCAGATCATCTGACGTGGTGAAATCAGTAAGCAGTAACTCCTGTGAGTGAAAAGAAATCTTTAATGTTGCTATGGTGAGCTAAAACTCCAAAAAAATTTATATACCGAGCAATACTTGAGAATAATAGTCGAAAGATCAAATGAAGTTACATGACAATTAGCCCATACATGGAAAAATAGTGAGAAAAATTATATTAATTAAGGATAAACCTAAATAAATTCTAATGTATTGTACCTGAATATAACCGAAGTCACAAAATATATAGTTATATATTTTAAAGGAAAATGAAACAAATTAGTAAGAGGATAATAGAGAAATTCCAATCCTTTGTACAATAAAAGATTGGTCTTCGAAGGAAAGTAAAGGTTGTGTGAAAAAAGGCTCAAACTCATTCCAAGGCTTAATATAATGGAATAATACATAAATATTACAAAAATTTCCCCCTAGGGTTAAAATCCTAAACAAAAAGTCCCATAAAAAATTTTCTTTCATGCAGATGAGCGAAATAAAAAATATAAAATAAATTAAAAAATTAAAATAAATTCAAAAATTAAAAATAAAATAAATAAAAATAATCTTGTACAATTCTGTGCTCTTCGAAGAAGACAAATACTTGAATATACCGTAAGGATTAGGGCTTATAAATTAAATATTTTAAAGTTAAATGATAACAAAAGAAATGATTCATTGTTCAAATATCATGGAAGGCCTAGGGTTATAAGAAAAACCCTAGCCATATAAATACAAAAGAAAAAGAATTAATTACAGTCATTATACATGTAGCATTGAAGTCATATTAGCTGAGTTGCAAAAAGACTCTTGGGATTAATCCTCGGTATAATAAAACCCAAAAAACAACTTAAAAAAGCCAGTCGTAAAATAAATAAGTAAAAAGGGACCAAAAAGTGTGCATTCTGAAAATGAAATGAGACCAAGAATAATAACCTAGGAACAAAGATGTTATGAACTTGAATATTTAAAAAATTAAAAACAAACAAAATGTTAGGGTTTTCAAATATTGGAATTTCTCCAGTTAAGAGTACATCATGTCAAAGAACTTGAAGTATAAATCCTAAACAAAAACCATGTGAATGAGGTTATAATTGGCAGAAATGACAGGAAACGATCTTCAAACCCTACAGAGATATGTTCAACTAGAATATCGATCAGAGTTAATGAATCCAGTTGTCAAAGAACCCCTAAAAATTAAACACACCCATGCATTAAATCATTTTAGTGAGAGAAAAGGAGTATTCGAAAAAACAAACTACAAAATGAAATGGCGACAAAATAGATGGAAATAATTGCAAGTAAAAATCTGATTTGTAGTTATAAGGTTAGGGTAATTGTTACAAACTCGATAAGGGAATTTAACTATGACTTCCAACTCGAAACAATTATGAGTGTATTATTAAACACCATGTAATAGCCCCGTGTTAAAAGTTCATGTAATCAAGTTGATAAAGACAAAGTAAAACCAAGGTAATGTGACACTTATTCCAAGATGAATGTTGGGAAAAACATCGTAGTGTGCATCAGTTCTTGTGTATTATGGCTAAGGGGAAATTGGAAAAGTAAATGGCAAAGGATTTGAAAAGTCAAAAATGCATTATTGGTATTTTATTTATGAAAATAAAGGAAAATAGGAGAAAGAGGAGGTGAAAGGTCACAGGTTGCATGTGAGGAGGAAATTGAAGGAAAATTAAGTAAAATGAAGAATTAGAGGCATTAATAATTAAAAGAGATAAGAGTATCAGTTTGGGGCCTTTTGTCATTTTTGTTTTTAAATTAGTCTCAGAGAGGAGAAGAGCACCAAGAGGAGAAGGAAAGCAAGAAAGTAAAGGAAGGACAAGGAAAGAAAGGAAAGCAAGGATGGAGCAAGAAAAGAAAGGATGAAGCAAGGAAAGGTTGGATTAAGTAACTTCAACAAGAATACTTGCACGTAACATGTTGCATGTATGATTTTCTAGCTAGTTTTGGTATACATGGTATCTGGATGTGTGTATTTGGTTCATTTGTTGTCATTGGCATGGGTTTTTCTAAGTTTCGACAGTGGTTTTTAGCCTTGCCTTTCCATTTTCGGATAACCATGGTGTGATGAGATTCTTTCTTAGTTGAGCTTTGGATTATCGGAAGTTTTTGGATCCAAGAAAATCCCAAGGGCCTCGAGGTGGAGATTTTTTTCTTCAAGAAACCCTCAACAAGTGGGTGAAGACAGGAAAATTCCTCAAGGGATGGTGAAGGAATTCTGAGGCATCCAAGCTTGGTTTGGTTTTGTGATCCCGTGGTCGGTTTAGGTGAGATCACGGTATGGTGATAGTGGAGGTGGTTTAACCTATGTATTCCCTTGGTTGTTTATGGATTGGTTTATCCCATGAGATCCAACATTCATGCTTAGAATATGGCACGAGAATGATTGGATGAAAGAAAGATTTGGTTCAACCAATTTATGGCTGGGTGGTACATGGAAGTCCTTGACATGGTTGCATTTTTAATATGGTTAATAAGAGCTAAGTTACTCTTGTTTTTTACAAGTAATTATACTTTTTATTATGTGGCTTTAATGGTTGTTCTATCATTAATTTATTATCTATCTAGTTATATGTTGGTTATAAGCATGATTTTATTGCAGATTTAAGTATGGATCTTATCATAGTTTAATTAATGAATGTATGATTAATGAATGCATGAAATAAATGGAATTATGGAAGCTATTGTGAGAAGGCATTGGTCCTTCTTGTTAAACCTTAGATAAGTTTCAAATCCCTATGTTTATATATGCATTCATGACCTATAAGTTGCATGTTTACCATGTGTTTTACAAATTTTTTGTCATAGTTAGGAGGGGTTAGGTCAAGTCCTTGTTCAAGTTTTTGGTTTATATGCTTTATTTCTATGTTAGTTATCATTTCTGGAAGTCTCACTGTGTTCTGGGCAAAGGCCTGAGTCCTAGCCCTGAAAAAGTGGCTTAGAATTCGGGGTCGCTGGCATAGAACTGACTAGAAAAGTCTACAGTCACTAGGAAGCAGGCCAATGGGAGCAACTAAAGGCTTACAGTCACTGGGAAGCAGGCCTTTGGGAGAAACTAGAGGCTTACAGTCACCTGTAGGCCTTATCAAGGGAGCGAATGAGGCTCTAGGTCAGTGAAAAAGAGAATTAGCTCAAGGGTTGGACATCTAGAGGGGTTGGGTAGCTCTTGGAGGTCCTATACCACCTTAAGGAATTCAATAAGTTCTTAAGTTTTCGATTCCGTTTCCGTAAGGTCATAGAGGAGGTTGAGTATTATCATAGTGATCCTCAGCTGATGTTTACCCCAGGAAAATCGGTGAAAGTGAGTAAATGTGAGAGGAGGCGGTTACACACCATAAACGATTGCATTGGAGCTATGTCCAAAAGCCAATGAACAAATGAACTTGCGAGTTAGGGGATGAGGTGGCCTATGAAACAAGTAACAACCCCTAATTAAATTCCCATCGTCAAATTTCCAAGATTCAATAGGCATCATTTATCTTAGGGTTGAATTGTACCCTCAATTTCCTCGCCAAAATAATTCATGGAACTTTATTTGTACGCTAATCAACTTAACAATATTGAAACGTTGTATATTATACCACATGTAATTCACAATAAACAAAGTATATTATGTAATAACCATGTGGATGGTCGAATGCACTGTGATTATTGCAAGTTTTTCATAAGGAAAAATATGAACTTTGGAGTTACCCATGCTCGATAATAGTTATATGATTACAAAGTGACAAGTAACAACAACTTAATTAGTCACTAGGTTTAAAACTGTAGAGCCTTAATATAGTTAAC
Organism: Pinus tabuliformis; assembly: GCA_031772625.1. Lineage (NCBI taxonomy): Eukaryota > Viridiplantae > Streptophyta > Pinopsida > Pinales > Pinaceae > Pinus > Pinus tabuliformis. Next base: position 923,846,909 of record CM062809.1, on the reverse strand, counting down.
ATTTTTCATAAAGAGTAACGTAATATAAGATAATGGAGATGGATGGGTCTATATATAGATATATATATATATATATATATATATATATATATATATATATATATATATATATATATATATATATATATATATATATATATATATATATATATATATATCTATATATATATATATATAGATATATATATTGTGGCTAGTTATGTATGTGAAAAGGATATCAAAAATACTACTAGAGTTAATATGGTGTTTAATTACAAAATTAATTTTACCATTGATAAGACCAAGGAATCATAACTTATTATTGGGTGCCTTATTAATGTGATAGGAAGAACCTTGTAGGAAGTTGGAATTAATACTTACATACATACATACATATATTCATTAAACGTTATTATAACTTTCCTGCCTAGTGATGTATGTGAAAGGGATATAAAAAGTACTACTAGAGTTAGTATGGGGTTTAATTGCATAATTAATTTTACTAGTGATAAGACCAACCATAACTTATTATTGGATGCCTTATTAATGTGATAGGAAGAACCTTTTAGGGAATATTATCTAGCCTTGTGATGCTTTTATATTAGTCATTGAAAAAAAGGGTTAGTGTTGAAGAAATCAAAATCGAGTTAGAGTTAATCCTCAATAATCAAAATAAGAGTATAGAAAAGTTCAGGTGCTTAACATAAGTTGTCATTATGGTTGGATGTTAATTGCAAAATTACATCCCAAATTAATTAATTGATTTATTTTTGTTTATATATATATATATATCTAGAAAAAAATTAAAAAATGTGTACTTAAAGTATGAGGAGGTTTGTTACAAGTGATATCAAAGCTATAAGTTACAACATTAGGCATTTTATGAGTCCTAAATTGAAATAGTTATTTTTTTATGTGTCACCAAGTATAGTTGACGAATATAACGGGAATACTTCCATAGGATCGCCTAGAGGTGGTGAAGAACCTACAAATAAAGTTGGAATGATGGATGGAGGAAATGATAATACAAAAAATCAAGAATCTAAAATATTGCAAGTAATGCATAACTTCAAGAAAGATTTAGATAATATAAAGGCCAATCAAGAAAGACAGTCTAAATTTAAAGAAGAAAAAGAGGATATAATTAATGACTATATGTTGAGAAATATAGATGAAGATAGAGCCAATAATAAAACAATAGAAACTTATAAGAAGAGAAATAGGAGTGTATCAACTGATCCAACTGATTCCATAACTTCTAGTGAAAGTAAGACCCATGATTTTGATCAGGGAGAAGAAAAAAAATATGAAAGTAGTATTTATGTTTCCAAAAAGAAGAGGGCTACATCTCAATTGCAATAAGAATTCAAAAATATTAGGCCTTCAAATTTTGTTGAAGAATCCAAAGAAGGAGCATAACTATGGCTTTTTAGTATGTCAATGTATTTCATGGTCTACAATTATCCAAGAAATTTGAAGGCCAAATTGGAAACATACCAATTAACTGGTAAAACAACCTTATGGTGGGAGGAAAATAAATCTATAAAGAGAATTAGAAGTAAAAATAAGACATGGAAACTCTTTAAAAAAGAATTTAAAAATAAATATCTAACCAAAACGTATTTGGATGAAAATTCTAGAGATTTCCATGACTTAAGATTGAGACAATCCACCATGAATGAGTTTGTAAATGAGTTTATGAGTTTGTTGACATATGTACCATACTTGAAAGAGGAAAAAGCCAAAATACAAAGGTTCATTCGTTGTTTACCTTTTTCATATAGAGAAAGGATTATGTTTGACAATTCGAAGACCATAGATGAGACTATAAGGAAGGTAAAATTTCTAAGAAAAATATTTAAATATTAATGGATACTAGATCTAATTTAAGTTACATTTCTCCTAATACAATTGAAATGTGTGAACTTAAAAAAGAAAAAAAATAGTAAACCCTAGTTAGTACAACTACCCACAGGAGAAAAAAGAAAAGTTATAAAAATAAACAAATAATGTTTATTGAACATGAATGGAATGAACACTCATTTAAGTCTAAATGTTTTTCATTTGGGGTCATATGATGTTCTTTCTAGGATGGATTTTTTAGAATCTCACAAAGTAATTATGAACTCACTAGAAAAACATCTTGTGTCATTAATGAGGGAGAGGAATGTACAGTTAAAGAAGTACCAAGAGCTATTTCTGTGAGGAAATTTTCTTCCTTACAATTAAATAAATGTGCTTGTAAAGGCTTCCAAATGTTTGTAGTTCAAGTTGAAGACTTATCTAATGACGAGAAAAAGTTATCTCCAGAAAACTACCCTATTTTGAAGCAATATAAAAATGTATTGCTTGAAGAGATATTATGACTTCATCTACGAAGAGATATAGATTTCACTATTGATCACATTCTTGGAATAGTTCTGGTATCAAATCTCCATATAGAATGAGTATTCCTCAGCTAATGGAGTTGAAAATTTAGTTACAAGAGTTTCTAGATAATAAGTACATAAGGCCTAGTAGTGTGTCTCCTTGGGGTACACCAATTTTATTCATTAAGAAGAAAGATGGAACTCTTAGGCTTTGTATCGACTATATAAAACTAAAAAAAATGACCATTAAAAATAAATATCCTTTACCTCAGATAGATGACTTTTTTTACGAAGTCCAAGGACCTTCAATATTTTCAAAAGTTGACCTAAGGTCTGGATATCATTAGATTAGGATCAAGGGTGAGAATATACATAAAAAAACATTCAAAACAAGATACAGACACTATGATTTTGTGATGTTTCCATTTGGACTCACTAATGCACCAAAAACCTTCATGTGCCTGATGAATAGTGTGTTAAGTCCTTTTCTTGACAAATTTTTCCCTGTATTCATAGATGATATTCAAAGATGAAAGAAGAACATGATAAACACTTGCATATTGTTCCTCAAACACTTAGACATACTAATATTTATGCTAAATTTAGCAAATGCTCATTTTACCAGGAATATATTCAATATTTGGGACATGTAGTCCTTTTCTTTACTCTTAATTCAAAGAGTAAAGAAGAACATGATAAACACTTGTAGATTGTTCTTCAAACACTTAGAGAGAATGGGATTTATGCTAAATTTAGAAAATTATCATTTTACGATGAATATATTCAATATTTGGGACATGTAGTGTCTAAGGAATGGATTGTTGTGGATTCAAGAAATATTCAATTTATTATTGAATGGTCAATACCTAACGATGTAGATGATATTAGGTCATTTATGGGAATTATAGGTTATTGTAGAAGGTTCATAGAAGGTTTATCTAAGTTGACATACCTTATTACATCCTTACAAAAGAAGGGGATAAAGTTTCAATGGAGTTAGAGTTATAAGGATAGTTTTGAGAAACTAAAGTAGCCATTAACCACTGCTCCAACCCTGAAACTAGTTGATCCTAATAATATTAAATTGTTCTATGCATAGATGCTTGTAATGAAGGATTAGGAGGTGTATTAATGCAAGAAAGCCATGTAATAAGTTATGAGTATTGTAAACTAAAGGATCATGAAAGAATTATGCCACATGTTGTAGCATCCATTGTCATTTTAATTTTATTTTCAGTTTTATCATGAAAATGAAAAAAAATAATCAAATATTATGTTATAATGGAAATAAAAGGAAATGCGGAAATTTGAAAGAAATGACTTATTTTATATTATTAATGTCTTTTTAATGTGAGAAACCCATGAGAAGATCTGAGTCGTCCGCTTGGAAGGCAACAGATCCAACGGTAATCGTGCAGTTAACAAGGGCGAGGTTTACTCCAAAATCAGATGCAAGAAGTTATAAAATCAGGTTAAAACCATAGTTGATCAGGGCTGTCTGCTTGAAGAATGCAAATCTGACGGTAATCGCATGGTTAACAAGGACGATGTTTAATTTGGAAAATAGACGTGATGGTTTATAGAATATGGTTTAATCTATTGAAGTCTGGGTCAATCACAGCCGCTCATCAAGAAGGGATGATATTTGACAGATATCACAATGAAAAGTGCTCGGGTTTTATTATAAATTTCGGACCCGAGAAGTCTTTTAACTGCAGTTTTGTTTACTATCAGGTCCATGGGGAAGGCACAGGTCTGTGGAAAAGGTGGGTGTGTTAAGATTATGAATTGGAGCCTAAATTATTTTCAGTTCCGTGGTAAGCCATATTCCGCGTAAATCAACCAATTTCATTGTTTTAACATAATAATTAGAATTAGAGGTGAATGACCAAAACTCCAAAGGAAAAGTTATTGGTTGGGTTTCTTTGTGTTTCCGCCAATCAGAGAACTTCCGATATATATGTGGGCCATAAGGATTTCTTTTTGTTTCCGCCAATCAGAACATTTATGATACATATGTGGGCCCATTACCCACAGCCACGCACGAAATCTTGTAAAGATGCAATTTCGATGTGTTAAAACAGTCTAGCTATTATCAAAACATTTACAGAGAAACTTCATCAACAATCATGCCACGGATCTAAACAGCGAGTAACCATGATCAGTTATATTCTAATTTCTGTACTTCCTATTATTTTTTTTCTTGAGAATGAGGTGTCTTTTACCCCCCAATGTAATTTTCTGTAATGACTTTTACTTTAGATAGTTAGGAGATAGTTAAGCAGTTTGACAGTTTTTGTGATTATCAATTGTCACATGATGTATAAAAAGAGGAAAAAATATAGAAAAAGTGTTTGAATTTTGAAGAACCTGGAGACTTGGCTATTGTATTTTTGATAAACTGTTGATTAATGAAAGAATCAGAAGTTTTCCACACATTGTTGGGTATGATTTTGTAACTTCTTTGTTATGTGTTATCATATGTATTATTTTCTTTAAGTATAGTAATGAAGTTGTAGTCTTTGTTTACTTATGTGAATGAAGTTAAAATTCCTTAAAAGAGCGCTCCTATACTTAAAACCCCTACTTCTACATTTCTTCTAAGTTACAAATAATAGTTTTTGTGAAAAACAACATATTGTCTCTAACTTCTCAAAGTGTTACAGATAATAGTTTCTATGAAAAACATCATATTGTCTCTAACCTTTCAAAGCATTCTTCACTCAGCATTTATATCCAACATCATATGGCATTCTGAGATTTTCATATCAGCTAAGTATTAAGGGTTTAAAACCAGGTCTTTCGGGTCCTTCATTTGAGGATACATCATACAAAAAGTGACAGTAATAATAAACATTAATGTCTTAAGCACAATTTCTACACAGCCAAGAAATTGGTTTCTTAAGGTACAACACCACACATGACCTAATATTAGCAGTTATCATCCATGCTTTAAAAATGTTGAGATATTATCTGATAGGAAGGAAATTTTAGCTAAAACACACAATTTTAGTCTCAAATACATTTTTGACTAGCCAAATATGAATGTTTGGCAAGCTAGATGGTTGGTGATCCTTAGTGAGTACGATTATAAAATTGTACACATTAAAGAGAAAGAAAACAAATTTTTTGATGCTTTGAGTAGAAAGTTAAATCAGATTTGCACAATTTCAGCAACCAGTTGAGATACACATTTAATAGAAAAGATAAGAAAACAATAATAGATTTTGATGAGGAATACATGCAAATTAAAATAAAAAGGAAGAAAACTGAATTATCAGGGGAAGAATAAACTAATTTTTCAGTAAATAATCAAGATCTATTGTTTTTCAAAAACAAATTTTACTTGCCTAATGATCCAGAACCTAAAACATTTATTTTAAATGAATTGCACGAGAAACCAATAGTTGGTCATCATAGGTATAAAAAAATAATAATTGTGTTGAGGAAATATTTTATTGGCCTAACATGGAAACAAAGACATCAGTGTATGTGACTAAATATAGAGAGCGTCAACATGTGAAGGCTTCCCATCAAAATCTAGCAAGATTGTTGCAACCCTTTCCCATTCCATAATGGAAATGGGAAACCATATCCATGGATTTCGTTATTGGTTTTCCAAGGATGATTTTGTTATTATAGTACTCTAATATTTTATTATTTTCTTATTTATGTACTAGAATGGCACTGAAGTATTTTATTACTTGTTTAATTATTATTAAAGAATTATGTTCAAATGGATAATGAAAGTTGAATTTCTTTAGTTAATATCAAGATATTATTTTAGGATTGATGAGTTATTATTCCATTTTATTATTTATTTGAAGCACATTGTAATATTTCATTGTATGAAGGTTTATAAAATTATTATTTATAATATTTTTGAGTGTGGTATTTGGTTTAATAAAAAATTTAAGTGTAAATTGATAATTTATAAAGAATTTATTTGAATATTAAAAAAACAAAAAAAAAGGAGAAGATGAAATAAAAGAAGAAAAGATGCAAGGATTGAGATCATATTTGATTACTTACACTGCAAGAGAAGTGAATAAACATAAACCTAGTAATAAGGATTTGGATTATTTGGTTAAGTAAGATGGAGTGGTTGAAATTTTGGATTCATGGTGAATATTTGTAGTTTATTGGTTGAATTTTCTCTAAGGATGTAGCCTCTTGAAGAAGGGAAGAATGGTAATGAAATACTAACTATGGACATTAGGAAGAGGCCATCTAATATGAAATAACATTTGAGACTAATAATAGGCTAAATTGGCCAAGGTACATGTGTCAAACTAGGTGTGGAAAATCATATTTGAGTGAATTAAGGTGGATTATGCACAAGTTAATTGTTTTTGGAATTAATGTAAGTCATGTGTATCTTGAAGAGGTTGTATAAAGAATAGCTATAGGAATTGTGTTATCACTGAGATATTTATGTTTGTAGTTCTTAAGAGGCACACCTTTTAGAGTGTTTCATTGTGGAAAATTAACGAAATATTGGAAGGTTGAAATGTTTTAAGCTTTTTTATATCCCAATGAGATAAGGACCAATTAACAACAAAATTTTCTAACTTATTTATGATGTGACTATGGGGTGATGATTACTATGAAGACCTACTAAGAATGATGTTATTTAGAAGTGAGAATTTAATGATATAAAGGAAAAGAGGTAATGTTTATCAATTATCATGTTTTCTTATCAAAGGGAAAATATTATTACAATATACAATCCATAAAGAGTTGGGAGTTTGATGTAGAATATATTGAAAGTGCCTATAAAATAAGTCAAGATGTTATGACTTTGTTTCAAGGATATCTCCTCTTAAAGAGGTGAAGGAAAATTATACAACATTAAAATATTAATGCTAACAACTACCATTTTGGAAAAATAAGTATAAATAGACAAGGATATTAAAAAATTACTAAATGTGAAAAAAAATGTCCTAAGATTGATCCTTAATGTTAGTGGTATATGTTTGATGAAGTTATCTAAGAAGGAATGACACAAAATGAACTTATTTATTTATTTATTATTAATGATAATGAATGGTAGTCATGGCACTAACCATGACCAAATTGGAAAAAAAGATAAATATAAAAGAGTACTAGATAGATACTTAAGGGAATGAGTTGAAGTTTCACAAACAAGCATAAGAAATCAACAAGAACTAATAAACTGTCCTAGAATGTGATGGAAGATTTTACAACAGCCATTGATAGTGATTAATGAAGTTTAATGATCGTGATAATTATGGATTTCATTAAAGGAGTTGTAGGAATTATGGTAACCTTTAATTACATAATCCATGAATGTTTGAAGGATGGGAATGAAGAAGCTAAAAATAGAAATTGTGAATATTTTGCAAGCAAAAACTGGGAAAATGTCTAAGCATTAAGGTATTATTTTCATGGTAAGTCGAACATTACTGATAGTTGAGAATGGTGCTAATATGAATAAAAACAATATGATTTTAAGATTGGAGTATCTAATTAAAGTTCATACAGTTCTTAAGGTGCATAACATTAAAATATGAAGGGAACTATGAAAATGTAATAATGTCTAGGGATAAATTATGGGGTCTATCTCAAGTGGAAATTTATATTAAGGATATTGATGAGTGGATTGAAAAACATGATTGGTAAGGGTCATAATGATGACCTACATAATTTAAAAGTGTCAAGATTGGAATTTGTGAATCCTTATAATTGGTGAAAAATGACAAGTGTTAAACTAGGAAAATGTTTGAAGGATAACGATTGTTTAACTTATGGAAACGGAAATAATTTATGTATACTAATGAGAAAACATTGAACATGAAGTATAAGAACATATGTTGTTAGAAATTATATAATGAGACTTCAAGAATAATTATGCACAAATTTCCAAAAGAAGTGAGGTCAAGTGGTATTGAGATGAGAACTTGATGAGATAAGTAGGTGTTTTGAGGATGTACAATGATAATTACACAATGACGGATAAATCACTAGGGATCAATAAACCCTCATGCAAGTTGATTAAGCATGATAACAAAATTAAACAAGGATGACCTAGTGTATGCGTGTCATTAAATAGAATGGTACTATAATGGATAAGCAAAATATGTATAGTGATCATGGAATTTTAATTTGATATGGATGATTATAATTTGTATGTCTATTAATATCTTAAAGATATATTTCACTAAATTTCCTTGGGGAAGGAAGAATACATAACTAGTGATTAATTTCTAAGATGATGACGTTTATTTGAAGGTTAAACATGTATTTAAATGATTATACCTACTATGAAAATTGTCAACTTCCTAGTTGAAAGAAGTGGAAATGATTATTGAAAATTAATTGGTATCTCAATGAAAACATGACACTAATGGTATTGATGAGATAACCTCGTTGAATAATCTTATTACATCATTGACATTCGTTTTTTTATATACGAGCAAATGAAATTGATTCTTTTGATGAATCGTGATAAGAATGTTTATGGTGTATTATTGTTCTATATTTGATAAGTGTTGAGATCATTCTCATATTGATGATGTTTAATGATGTGATTATATGAGGTTAATGATGCACATGTGGTTCTTATCCATTCATTTTGATATAATAATGATGGTGTATGTTCATGATGGATATGATATGAATAAGGATTATAATGTTGGAGTATGATGCATATTGACATGTGGTTCATTTATTATGTGATGTCATAATATATCTTTGATGAAAATATGTTGATGATGGTATTTCCTAAGGAGAAGCATGTGGTAATTGCATGCAGATTTTATGACATGCATGAGCATGAAGTTTTCTATGTTGTAATGATGACATGCAAGACTTGGCATGTGAATTATTTTCTATGATATTATGATTATATCTAATGCATTGGTTGCATGTTGATATGTAGTGACTGATAGGAACTCCACAAATGGGTAGAGAGGGTCGAGTTATTTGATGATCTCATGGGAGCCCATACCTGCAAAGGAGAATATGTAACACCATATGGGCTGGGGAAAAACTCAATCAACACTACATATGCCAGTGGTTTCTTTGTCTTGTATAGCTCTTGATGGATAGCCCTTGACGGGCTATGGGACCATCTTGAGGAGGCCAAGTGCTTAATATTCTAGGTCAAGTGCTTAATATTCTAGGTCAAGTGCTTGATATTGGATTGGGATTCCAAAGTCTAGTGGGGGTGTAAGGACTACGATGCATGGGGTTGTGCACCTTAGTGAGTGTGGAGGGAGTGGGTCGGCCTTGCGATATGCTCGAAGTCATTGAATACTCAGACAAGATGCCTGCCCTAGGGCAGATGAGGTCTAAGCCCATGCGCGATCCTTGGGCCTAGCCATAGGCTGATGAGGGTTATGCCTTATTTTGAAAGTTGAGAAAAAAGAAAAAGATTCATGGGATTTCCTGGGTGTTGTAGAAACTTTCAATGCCTGATGGTTATACTAGTTCAACAGAGGATATAGAGAAAACGTGAAGTAATAAATCAATAAATAAATTAAAATGTTAAATGATTCAACTTAACTTGAGGATAAAGTTCCTTAAAGAGGAGGGAGTATGTAATACCCTCTAATAATAATAATAAAATATAAGTAAATAAATAATAAAAAATAAAGAGAAGATAATAATAATAAATAAATAAATAAAAAAGAAAATAATCAACTAGAGTTCTAAATACATATATATAAAAGCAAACTATAAAAATAATAAGAAAAAAGTAAAGTTAACAAAAAGTAAAAAAAGAATAAAATAAGAAAGAGTTAAATTAAGAGAAATATTAAATTAAGTAAAACTTAAAATAAAGAAATAAAAGTTGGCATGTTAACACATGAATTATGTGCATGCGGATCTTTTTCCATTTTTTGGTCTATTTAATGGACGGTGAGGAAGATGAGATTCATCCATTCTCTTGAGAGAAAAATGTTGTGAGACAAAGGATTCTCTGGCAATAGTATATTGATTGAGGGCTCGGGGGTGGCCAGTTGTAGAAAGACTATGTGTAGCTAAGCCTACGGTTGCATCGAGAGTCATCCCCAAAACTTTATTGTGGTTAGCGACATTCAAATAGTGTTCAACTTGAAATCACAAGTAAGGAATATCATCACTACAAGTAAGTTGTCTTTGCTCATGTTTTAAAAAATTCTATGTTAATTAGTTGAATGGTTGTGTGTTGATTTTAAATCACATAATTGATCTACATAGTTGTATATTTAAATTGTGGATTGTTACAAGGACTAGGAAACAACATGACTCTATCATGGTAGTGGTGTATAAACTCAGTGAAGATGCACATTTTATCCATGTTAAATCTACCTTTAAGGCTATTAATATAGAAAAAATCTTCATGAAGGAGATATTTTGACTCCACGGTATGTTCAAAAATGCGATTTCAGACCGTGATTCCAAGTTCACGTCAAAATTTTAGAAGGGGTTATTTGAAGATATGGGGATAAAGTTAGCATAACCTCTCATTCTCAAACCGGTGGTCCAATAGAAAGAGATAATCATATCTTAGAATATATGTTAAAAATGTATGACATAAGATGCAAAGTACCTCTAAGGTAGAACCATCGTGAAGATCAGTTAGTATTGGGACTTAATTTGTTAAAGGAGATAGAAGAAGCTGTTAAAACGACCGATCAAAATTTAAAAACAACCCATGATCAATAGAAGAATTATGCATATTTGAGAAGAATTTAGAAGGAATTCATTGTGGGGGATCATGTTTACTTAAAAGTGAACCAAATAAAAGCACACATAGACTTGGGAATTGTGCCAAATTATCACCTAAATATTGTGGACCTTTCGAAGTTGTAACAATAATTGGACTAGTTGCTTATCAGCTTACTATTCCAACAAACATAAAAGTTCACAATGTATTTCATGTATATTTGTTAAATATATTTTTACATGACCCAAATCATATAATTGATTGGAATTTTGTATAGGTGGAACCAGAGGAAGAGTTCTTGGCAGAACCGCTACATATTCTAGACCGGAGGGTAGTCACGCTCGGTAATAGAGACATAGCTAAAGTAAAAGTTCAATGGAAATATTTTAGTCCACAAGAGGTGACTTGCGAGTTGGAGGATGATTTTAAAGAATCATATCCCTCTCTATCTTAAAAAACTAGAATGAGTTCCAAAGATATGATTAGACATTAGGATGGTGTCAAATTCAAGAGGGGGAGAATGTGATATCCCTTGACTTGAAGTTTATGTGTAGATAAATTGTATATATGTGTTTCCTTTTTTTTATGTTTAATTCTAAAAGACGTATGAAGAACTTAATTACTATTATTTTATTACTGATAATGAATGATTGTAAAATTTGTATTTAAGATGTTTATAATAAATAAAAAGGTGTGGAAAATTAATGTTTTAGTACACTTGGCTGATGAGGCTACAAATTGATGATATCTATTAATTACCCAGTATTAAGTCCTAGGTATCTAATATGAATGATTAGATTAATTATGAATTATGGAATTGACCAATTTATTACTTCCCTCAAAGACACGATGTTTTCTTTGGGAGTGGGAAGTGAAGCTCACTTATGAGCTAGTAACTAGCTACCACCTGCTAGTTTGGTGACGGTAGTTACCAACTGCTAAAATAAGTGGTAAATGGGTAAAACTAAGAATTATGTTCTTTTTGTCTTCTATCTAAGAATCTCATGCTGTCTTGAAGAGATGGTTGAGTACGAAGTGAATAGGACAAAAGAGAAAATAATTTTGCAGACTTGTGCTCAAGGGGATATGTTTTGGGAAAAGTATTAAGGTTTGGAGAAGCTAAGTCCTCTCATATTAATTTTCCAGAAAATTAATTCAAGTGGGCATTTTAAACCTTTCCATTATATATAATCTTAAAGTGATTTGAAGAAAAAATGAAGTTATGTTAGTTACTTATAGTATTTAAGTATTTATCTTTGCACTTTGAATGTTTGAAAGGCTTTGTGGTAGCTAAAATGAAGAAATCATCTTTTGTTTATTTATATTAAAGGCATATTTGTACAGAAATTGGTACGTGGAAGCATATTATGTGTAGTCGAATGTAAAAATATAATATATATCGATGTACGATTTTCTTTTAAAGAGAACATATTCAAACTCTGGCAAATATAGAAGTATACAAAGTAATTCATCACTGTAAGATGCATATATAAACTCAAGACTTCTTGCATTAAAAAAAATCATGAAAATGAAATCGCAAAACTATGGTGTTCCAGATTCTTATTACATGAGGAGTATTGAAACTTTAATAATTTATTTCCATTCAGAAAGGAATACATCAAAATAAAGCATAAAGAAAAGTAGCCATCAAGAATTTTAGAACCAAAAAATCTGAGGTTTTAACTTCAAAGACAGCATTCACCATCAGGTATAGGAAGAAACCAAGGCATTCTGGTCATCCGACGTAGTAAAAATGGTAAACAATAACTCTTACAAGCGAAAGGAAAATCTGTACTGTAGCTATGATGAACTAAAGCTCCAAAAAAAAATTATAGGCCAAGAAGTTCCTAACAATAATAGCCAAAAGTTCGAATGGAAAAATGGGGAAAAGTTATACTATTTAAGGAAAAATTTTAAGAAAATTTAATATAGCGTACCAAAAAAACCCAAGTCATGAAATATCTAGTTATATATTTTAAACGCAAAGGAAAGAAACGAATTAATAAGAGGATAAAGAAAGAAATTCCTAATTTTTGTATAGTAAAATATGGGTCTGTGAAGGAAATTGAAAATTTTGTGATTAAAAAAAAAAACACAAAATCATTCCAGCGATTAATATAACTACCAAAAAAATATAAAAAATATATAAAAAATTCCCTTTCAGGTTAAAACCTTAAATTACAAGTGCAATAAATTTATTTATTTCATGAGAGAAATGCAAAAAAAACCCTGTACAAGTCCATGTTCTTCAAAGAAGACAAATACTGGAGTATACCCTGAAGATTAGGGGTTATAAATTAAAGGTTTTAAATTCAAACTATAATGGAAGAAATGATTCATTGATCAAGCCTAGGGTTATAAGAAAAATCATGTACAAGTGCATGATTCATTGTTCAGACCTAGGGTTATAAGAAAAAATCATGTACAAGTCCATCTTAATCAAATAAGACAAATACTTGAGTATACTCTAAGGATTAGGGTTTATAAATTAAAGGTTTTAAATTTAAACTATAATGGAAGAAATGATTCATTGCTCAAATATTATGGAAGGCCCACGGTTATAAGAAAAATCATAGCTTTATAAATACAAAAGAAAAAAACTAATTACGATAATTATACTTGTAGTGTTGAAGAAATATTAACTTAGCCATGGAACAACACTTGGGATTAAACCAGAGTATAATAAAACCCAAAATGCAACTGCAAAAAGTTTCGATACTTAAATGAAATGAGCCCAAGAATAATAACCCAGGAACATAGATGGTATGAATTCGAATATTGAAAAAAGCAACTACAAGAAGTTATGGTTTTGGAATATTGGAATTTTATAAGAGTAAGCCATTTCAAAAAGTTGGAAGTATAAACCCAAAACAAAAACCATGTGAATGAGGTTTAGGGATCAACTTATATAACTAGCAGCAACGTCGAAAAACAAGCTTAAAACGCTGCAAAGATATGTTTAGCCATAATATCAATCAGAGTTTAGGAATCTAGTTGCCAAAGAACCCCTGAAATTAAACACACCCATGCATTAAATCATTTGAATGAGAGAAAAGGAGTACCGAAAAAACAAATTACCAAAAGAAATGGTGACAAAATAGATGTAAATACCTTCAAGTAAAAATCTAATTTGCAGTCATAAGGTGTAGTGTAATTGTTACAGACTAGATAAGTGAAGTTAACCATGACTTCCAACAGGAAACAATTATGAGCGTAACTGTAAACACCAGACCCGATTGCACCGAAGCTATGTCCAAATGCCAGTGAACAAATGAACTTGCAAGTCAACTGATGCGGTAGTCTATGAAATGGGTAACAATCCCTAATTAAATGCCCACTGTATATTTTCCAAGATTCAATAAGCACCATTGATCTTAGGGTTGAAATGACCCTCCATTTCCTCGCCAAGTTAATACGTGGAACTTTATTTGTATGCAAAATCAACTGAACAATATCGAAACGTTATACATTATGGACACGTAATTTATTTGTGAGGTTTTCGTAAGGAGAAATATGACTTGTGGAGTTAACCTTTTTCATAGAGTAATGTAACATAAGATTATTGAGTGGGATGGGTGTTTAAAACCTTTTAAAGATAACATGTAGGAATTTTATATATATATATATATATATACTTACTTTTTTACATGTGAAAAAGATATAAAAAACATTATTAGAGATAGTATGGGTTTTAAATTGCAAAATAATTATACCAACTAAGGAATCATAACTTATTGATATGACACGAAGAACTTTTATGTGAAAAGGATATAAAAAACATTATTAGAGATAGTATGGGTTTTAAATTGCAAAATTAATTATACCAACCAAGGAATCGTAACTTATTGATATGACACAAAGAACTTTGAAATGAAAATTATTTATCTATGTGACTTTTTTATATTAATTATAACAAAAGGGTTAGAGTTGAAATCAAAATCAAGTTAGAGTTAACGCTCAATAATTAAAAGAAAAATGTAGAAAAGTTCAAGTACTTAACATAAGTTTTCATTGTGGTTGGATTTTAATTGTAAAATGACATCCCAAATTAATTAACTGATATATCTAAATGAATGGGGGAGATCGGGGGCTGAAACCGTCCAGGTGAAGATGAAGCACGACTAGGGTTTCAACCTGCAAAACCCTGACAACTCTTCAAAAACCCTCGACAGATAAAACCACTACAATCGCATCAAACTGATCATGCCTCTGATCGGAGTCATGAGTCATCTGATAGGGGGGGAGAGATCCCCTCCTACTGAAATGTAGCAGCAAGTGAATTGAGTTTCCATGGAGTGACAGCAAGTAACCACAGCAGTCGTGGTAAAGGACCCTCGGTCCTGAGAGCTCAATGGCAGGTAGGTTTGAGAGGACAATGCTTACCACGGGCCGCTAAGAAACCAAGATTCATCATCCCCAATAACAAGCTAGAGGAATACAGGAAGTACATGAAGGACCACACCCTCATCTGCAAATTTATTGGAGCTTGGCTAACAGAGAAGGACTTGATCAAATGGATCCAACTCAGATGGCAGCCGAAGGGCCACATCAACCTCAAACTGGGAGCGAAAGGCTTCTTTACAATGATATTCTCCAACCTGGAGGACAAGGAAAGAGTTTTTGAGGACGGGCCATATTTTTTCAACAATGCAGAACTTTTTATGAGACACTGAGAGGAATGTTACAACCCAGATACGGAAAAAACTACTTGCCACTCCAATGTGGGTTCGACTATTTGCCTTACCAATGGATTTCTGGGACCCACACATCTTGGAGGGGATTGGTAACTCTATTGGAACCTTTGTCAAGGTTGCAGAGTCCACAAGACGAGGAAGGTATACTTCCTACGCCAGGATCTACGTTTACATGAATATCACAGAGCCACTACCTGACTTCATAGAGTTTGAATACCATGACAAGGTATGACAACAGTCCCTAGATTACGAGCATATACCTTCAAATGTCGGCATTGCCATGAATATGGGCACCTGTTCCGAGCCTCTCCGCTAAACTAGAATGAAGCCCATGAAGCATCTAAAGTAACAAGGAAATGAAGGCAAAAGAAGATGGCGAGGGTTTCCAGGAAGTCCAAAGACGAAAGAGAAACCAGAGGAATCTAAGGAACCACAGCCTAGTACAAAGTGGAAAAGGGCAACGCAACCACAACCGATATGAAATCCTACAAGAGGAGGAGGAAGGAGAGGCAATCCCAGACAATACAATGGAATCAAAAAATGCCCAAAAATCTCCCTCAGAGGGGAACAAGCCCAAGCAAAAGGCGGAAGCGGAACCTCAGGGGAAAGAAACCCCCATGCAAGTGGTAGAACAAGTCCATATGGAGATTGATAGTCAGAAGGAAGATCTCAGTGTGGAAGAACAAGTGATGAAACGTCTACTGCAGGAATGGAGGCACTTAGATGAATGATTCATCCTAGAAGACCAAAAGCAATTGTACAAAGAAACTTTTCAACAATATAAAGCCAAGCAAGGTACAACCATCATAGATCAACCAAAGCATTTGGGCTCCCAAGCTAGCCAAGCCCAAGACCTTGGACCCCAAGGGAAAGGAGGAAAGAAGTAAGGAAGAAGAACTCTGAACGAGTCCATCCAGATGGTTGGAGAGCTGTTGGTAAACTCTGGAAGGGTAGTGTCATTGTCAGAGGTATTCCACCAACTCAACAAACTATTGAAATGACCATTACATCCTAGAATGTACGGGGCCTCAACAGAAGAGAAAAACAAATGTATCAAAAGGATAGATTCAAAAGAGACACGACAAGTATTATGATAATACAAGAGACAAAGATCAGTGAAAGCAAACTGAAGGAAATTCAAAAAAATTTCAAACCCTAGTATGAAGTAATCGCTCAGGATGCCAATGGAAGTGCGGGAGGTCTTGCTATCCTTTGGAATCCTGGAGAGATAATTTTTGAAGAATGGATTAGTTTACCGAGAATACTTTCTGGAAAATTTACCGAGAATATTGGATCTAGAGAGTGGGTTCTCCTAACAGGGGTCTATGGGCCTCACATTCCAGGGGAAAAAGGGGTATTTCTCCAAAATTTGACAAAGTTGAGGAATTTGTACCCAGATGATCTATGGGTAGTAGGAGGGGATTTTAACATGATAACCTCTCTAGCAGAAAAGAAGGGGGGTATGTGGCAAACATAAGTAGATATGGAAGCTTTCGGGGACCTTATAGCGGAGCTTCACCTAGTGGACCTGCAAACGATTAATGGAGTTTATACTTGGAACAATAGATGGGGAGGAAGCCACCAGATCGCCTCATGCCTAGATAGATATCTGATCTCAGAGAAAACCATAAGCAGGGATATATTCATGGAAGCCTCGATCCTCCCTTGCATGGGCTCTGACCATTGGCCGATAAGACTGGAGGTTGACTTGAAGTTAAGGCCCAAGAACCACCCATTCCGATTTGAGGCCTTCTGGTTAAGGGATCTAGAACTACTAAAAAAAATTGAAGACTGGTGGAGGAACAATGAAGAGCAAGGGAGGAATTGTATGCACACCTTTCAACTAAAGCTGAAGGAACTTAAACAAAAGATAAGGAAATGGAATAAGGAAGAATTTGAGCATATTATGAAAGACCAAAACCAGTTGACTAATAAAATCGAGGAGCTGCAACAACAGATCGTTCAAGAGGGAAGATGAGATAATGGATCCCATTATTGGATCCCTTCCTTTTAAATATCTAGGAATGCCTTTATCGGTGAATTCTTTGAATACTTCTTGTTGGCAATCTATGCTTCAAAAAATCAGTGGAAAAATCAGTAGCTAGTCCTATAGCTTCCTCAACCTAGCGGGGAGGAGAGTCCTTCTCAAAGCAGTACTTCAATCAATTCTAATTTATCAACTTTCAAGAATGGCAGCCCCAAAAATGGCTTGCTCCAAAATGGTAAACATCTTTAAAAAAATTCTATGGGAAGGTGCACAGCAAGTCAAGAAGTGGGCTCTGGTGTCATAGCCTACTCTCATAAAAAAAGATGGAATGAAATTATGGTGGAGGTGGATATGAAGAGGGATGGACCTCTGGAAACAAATATGGACACAATAATATCACATGCCAGTGAGAACAAAAGATATTCTCAAATATCGGGACCTGCCCAAAGGATCGGCGATCTAGAACTTGGAAGCCCAAAATAAGAACCTCATTCAATAGCATGCTTTCTGGGAAATACATAATGGAAAAACGACATTGTTCTGGCAAGACTCATGGAAAAAAAGAGAGCGACTGTGGAAGGCAAGACTTGAGGGACATATTTACATACACCAGTGACAGGAACCTCCACATGGTTGATCAATTTTGGAAAGAGGGACAAGCAGAGGAAGGATGGCAGAGATGGGAAGCAATTAGACTGGCCACATGCACCTTGTAGAAATTTTGAATAATATGACACATATTCACAGAGATTATCCTAATTATACACTTATAAGCGGAACATGCATAATACATAACCTCCTCTACGTTGATCATCAATTTACAGAAGCAGAAACATTCACAGGTGCACATAGAAGCATCAATCACACATATCAACACAGTATTTTCTCGGGGAAAGCATCTCGCTAAAAAACCCCACACTATCTGTATATTATATTGATTGAATCATGTAACATTACAAAGTACAATGCTTATCACAAGCAATCCAGTACCAGCTCCACCTGTTACACACAATACAGCTCAGATTTGATCTCCAAATCTATTCCACTGCTTGCCTGCCTCTCCAGCTCAATACCTGCTCAAGAACTGATGAGAATGGCTTACCAAACTCGTAAATGACCTGCAAATAATCACTCACACTCTGTTGGACGTGAGCACAAGCTACAATTCTTGATATTGGCCAATTCATTGGCATACTCAATCCCTCTGATTATGCAAATCATCATGCACAACTATAGTCACAACTGATAGCAATTTGATCCTCTAACACCTGTCCCTGCTGAACTGAACATGCACTGACATGCAACTGAGTTAACTGATGTATTCTATAGTTGCATTATGAGTTAATAACTTGTGAATTAATTAATAACTAATTCACCCAACTCATCTCTAGTCTATTGATCAGTTAGACTAAATACAACCAGTTTAACAAAGCTAAACTGAACACAACTCCATCAACTGTACCTCCAGCCCACTAAACTCAACTCACTTGAGTTCTAACTGAAGTCCTGCATGCAAATATTAGTCATCCCATAGGTAACCACGTATTTCCCTCTGGGATCTGCATGTACCACATCCGTAGCTCATCCTGAAGTGCTCCAAGAGAATAAGATCAAGTTTATAGTCCAAATATTATTATAAGACAATAATATTTGACTTTTCTATTTTTGACAGCCAGTCTAAAATTAGACTTTGATCACTCACACTGTGGTCACCCACACTGTGATCACTCATACTGTGATCACCCACACTGTGATCATCCACACTGTGATCATCCACACTTTGATCATCCACACTGTGATCAAAAATATAACTTGCGCCATAGTTTGCCTGCAGGCCTACTTAGTGAAGGCGACTCTTTTCACTAAGCTCCATCATCTTGTTGCATTCTCAACAAGAATTTCTTGTTGCACACTTTTCAACACTCCCTCTCAACAAGAAAGGCTTCCTCTCAAACCTGATCCTGAAACTCTGGAATGTTCTCCATGCAACACATCTGGCTGGTCCACTTGCTCTGTCATCAAAGTCTTTGACTGCTATTGCCTCTGTCGACTGAAGACTCTGCATCTCTGTGCTCTTTAGTATCTGACTGCTCTAGCCTCTGTCACTTTGATCTCTGACTGCATCCGTGCTGCTGCTGGTTCTATCTCCCAGCATTGCATCCGCACTGCACCTCCCAACTGACCTCCCTGTTGGGCTAGAAACACCCTCTGATGCTGAATCTCTACCTGCTGCTGACAAGTGCTCCCTCTCTGACATCTGCGCTACTGCAACATCTCCATGCATCTCGCACCATTGCACACCTCTCTATGCCACCTAGCACTGTGCAAAACACTTGTGCCTCTCGCATTGTTGCAGCCTGCTAGCTATGCGCTGTCCTGGGATTCCCTGCACTGTCGCTCTCTCTGCCGCTCCATCCGCATCTGTCTCTACCCGATCAGTCAATTCCTGCTACTACACATCAGGGGCTCTCGTAGCAAGGTCTCATCCAAGAGGTTGGGTACCTCAAGGATCTTGCCCCTACTCCATGGGACGATCAATCCACATCACCCCACCTCCTACCTGGAGGTATGGCTGCATGCGATCCCTCAGCCCACCTGGCTCGAAGTTTACCCCTACTGGATGTCTCTGGATGAGTAGATGTCTCTACTAGATCTCCTCTCAGCTTCCCTTGTTGTGGCTGCTCCACAACCTCCTGAAGCTGCTACACCAATCGTGGCTCCTCCACAATCGTCTGAGACTTCTTCTGGCTCTGCATGTTGAGAGGTAATATACGCTCCCTCTCAACCACCAAGTCTCCATCAGTTGCCTCGCTGCTCAAGGCTTTCCATGCATCTTGAACCTCAAGAGCATACAGGTTCCTGACCCGTGAACCAATCTCATGACAATGAAAGCATCTCACCTTCGACTTGTCAACCTTCTTCCCATCACTAGAACTATTGGATTCAGAAAGAGAAACCTTCCCCTTCCCCTTCTTCGCCTTACTCACTAAGGCACAGTTCTCCTCATCCTGCATGGATGAAGAACTGTCTTTGGTGCTCCGTCTAATCTCCTCCTGCACAAGATCCGACCAAAGTCTCTCCCATCCTGGCAGTTTCTCCATTCCATTCACCGAGTCCTGGTAGCTATGCCAACTCTTAGAAAGGTCAAGGAGTGCTAGACTCACCATCCTCATCCGACAGTCACCCCCACACTTCCCAACTCATCCCGACATTGGGTGAACTTCGTGAGATACTGGGGCATACTGTCTCCATTCTCACACTTAATGTTTCTGAGTTTCACTCTTGCTTTGGAATTAAATTCGAATTCCACCAGCTCAAAAACTCAACCGCTTCTGATCTAGAATTCGGGAGAACAAAGTATTTCTTGTACAGAGATCGACTGTATGGGCATTCACCGGATATCTCACCTTCCAAAAGAAGGATGAATCCAGAGGCTACCTGGCCCGATTACAGACTCTGCCTAAAGAAATAAAATGTAAACACTTTCTGAATAATAGATCCGATGATCAATCCTCGCTTGATATCCTGTAAAACTCTCTTCTACAAATCAAGCTGCTCCGATACCATGTAGAAACTTTTTCTACAAATCATCTAGCTCCGATACCATGTAGAAATTTTGAATAATATGACACATATTCACAGAGATTATCCTAATTATACACTTATAAGCGGAACATGCATAATACATAACCTCCTCTACGTTTATCATCAATTTACAGAAGCAGAAACATTCATAGGTGCACATAGAAGCATCAATCACACATATCAACACAGTATTTTCCCGAGGAAAGCATCTCGCTAAAAAACCCCACACTATCTGTATATTATATTGATTGAATCATGTAACATTACAAAGTACAATGCTTATCATAAGCAATCCAGTACCAGCTCCACCTGTTACACACAATACAGCTCAGATTTGATCTCCAAATCTATTCCACTGCTTGCCTGCCTCTCCAGCGCAATACCTGCTCAAGAACTGATGAGAATGGCTTACCAAACTCGTATTTGACCTGCAAATAATCATTCACACTCTGTATGACGTGAGCACAGGCTACAATTCTTGATATTGGCCAATTCATTGGCATACTCAATCCCTCTGATTATGCAAATCATCATGCACAACTATAGTCACAACTGATAGCAATCTGATCCTCTAACACCTGTCCCTACTGAACTGAACATGCACTGACATGCAACTGAGTTAACTGATGTATTCTATAGTTGCATTATGAGTTAATAACTTGTGAATTAATTAATAACTAATTCACCCAACTCATCTCTAGTCTATTGATCAGTTAGACTAAATACAACCAGTTTAACAAAGCTAAATTGAACACAACTCCATCAACTGTACCTCCAGCCCACTAAAATCAACTCACTTGAGTTCTAACTGAAGTCCTACATGCAAATATTAGTCATCCCATAGGTAGCCACGTATTTCCCTCTGGGATCTGCATGTACCACATCCGTAGCTCATCCTGAAGTGCTCCAAGAGAATAAGATCAAGTTTATAGTCCAAATATTATTATAAGACAATAATATTTGACTTTTCTATTTTTGACAGCCAGTCTAAAATTAGACTTTGATCACTCACACTGTGGTCACCCACACTGTGGTCACCCACACTGTGATCACCCATACTGTGATCACCCACACTGTGATCATCCACACTGTTATCATCCACACTGTGATCAAAAATAGAACTTGCGCCATAGTTTGCCTACGGGCCTACTTAGTGAAGGCGACTCTTTTCACTAAGCTCCATCATCTTGTTGCACACTTTTCAACACACCTGCGTCAAAACAGTGGAACCGGTTGGACAAAGAACTTGAATCCAGAAAGTTAACCACCCTCAATGGCCTAGATATACTTAGATGGGGACATACCACTAAAGGCACCTTTACTATAAAAGAGGCATATGATTTACAGATGGGGAGTGATCTGGAAGGGAAAAACTTGATATGGAAAAAGATATGGAAGGGAGGGTGGTGGCCGAAGGTGACACACTTCTTATGGCTGGTAAGTAGAGGTCACATTTTAACATGGGACCAGCTCCAAAGAAGGGGGTTCCATGGTCCTTCGTTCTGCTTGTTGTGCAAACAACACAACAAAGACCTTGAACATATGCTCAACTCCTGTCCTTTTGCAGAACAAAAATGGAGACAATTGCAAGAAGTATTTGGAAGAATGGACCGGGATAACCACAACATTCGCGAAACAATACTCCTATGGAGAGCCAACATATTCTCCATCCCTGTGGTAAATAGAGCTTGGGGGTTGGCTTTGGGACTAACTCTATGGGCCACATGAACGGAATGAAATTGCCGAATTTTTAAGAACCAACCTTTGCCCCAAGAGAATGTCATGTCCCTTCTCAAACACATTTGTAACAGGGTGCTGCTACACAATTTTGCACAATTTTGGCTAAGGAAGAGAACCCATCATGTTCGACTTAGGGACTTAGGAGGCAATTCGACTTAATTTGGTTGCTAGTGGAATGTGGGGGCCACCCACATGGTAATTCGAATTGGCCCATTTGAATAGCTTGGAGGGAAACTCGAATAGGTGGATGGAGGGGCCCACATCAGGCAAGGGAGGCCAAGGAGTTATAAGGAGGGAGAAACTCCCATTTTGGGATTCATTCATACATCTTGCAAACAAAATCACTTGACTGTTCACTTTGTTGTTTAGCTGAGTCAACTGGATGTTTAGCCACAAATCTCTCAAGTGGGAGATTCAAACTCTACTTCGAGGAACCATCCGTGCCAGCCCTAAAGAGGCAGTTCAATAAGGATTTCAAGAGTTACGGGGTAGTGACATAGCACCCCCAACCAGTGCAAAGAAAGGAGTGCATATTCCTGGGCATCCAGGAAACATGCAGAGGGAGATTAAGGCAAGAATGGATCTTATTGCTTGTCCAAGAGATGAAGAGATGAGGTAGTAGCATTAGACTAGCGTTCTTGTTGGGTTTTACAGCCAGCTAAGCCAACATTCCCGCAATTCAAACTGCTGGGCTGGGGGCAACGCAGAGGCCACACAACAGATTTTCGTGGTACTTGGGAGCGCCGAAGTTTGGCGAAGAGATCATCCAGGGAGTTAGGGATTGGATAGCACGGGTGAACTCAACATTTTGGAGAAGTTTTCAGGTGGATTTACAGGCAGTTTCCAGCAAGTCTAAATTGGTAGCTAGAGCTGAGGTGAGGCTCCAAAGGGGTCGAAAATCAGAAGCCGAAACCAGCCAAAATCCTTTCTGGATTTTTCTAGGTTTTTGACAAAGATCCCAAATATAAAGTTTCATAATTTTCTGAGCACCATATGTGGGGTTTTAAGCTGTATCTTTGCAGCAAACTGTGTAGAATTGCTAGGGATTGAATAGTTCCTTTGGGGATCGATTTTGGGAATTCCAAATAGGGCCAAACCATTTCTAGGTTTCTGTGGGTTTTGGCCAAGGAGTCTGGGATTAAAAGAATATAAATTTTAGGGTAGTTTCAGTGCACCTTCCAGCCATTCAAACTTCAGCAAAGCAATAGTTTTTGGGCATCACAGTGTAGATTGGTGCAGCAACTGGGTAGCCTTCAGCTCAGCCATTTTCCTACCTGGGTTTGGTCCTGCTTGTCCTTTTAGACAAGCCCAGGTGCACCATTCCATCATCTATTATATTTGACTTGCATAAATATAATAAAATGGCTCAGAATTTCTCCATTTGCAACTTTTATATGGGTGTTTGCTGAATATTTCATTTTTGTAATTTGTTGCATGTATTATTTGCTTGTTATCACTTGTATTCCTATTAAGGATCATTATAGTGGTATCAGAGCATGATCTTGGCCTAGCTGTGGGAAATTAGCTAGAAGATCATGGAAGCTTTGGGTATGAGTGCACAATGACGGGTGAAATCGGAGACAAACCCATGGCTCAAGGGAAATCCAGTATGCAGAAATTTTGGGGTAGAATTCATTGGGACGATGAGAGGTTGGCCCAGTTGAGGAGGGTGATAGACCAAACCCATCCTCACCCTTACAACAAAGACATTAGAGGTGAGCAGGTTGTGGGGGTGCAGCCATCTACATCGTGTGGGGAAATTCGATCAGATCAAGGCACCAGATCTCCTGAAAAGGAGTAGACATGACAAAGACGGTTAGAAGGTGAGACCGGGGGGTACTTTTGCTAGTGGAGACCTGGCTTTAGATATCAGGAGCTTGAGGAGGAGGTTGAGCATG
This sequence comes from Pinus tabuliformis, assembly GCA_031772625.1. Lineage (NCBI taxonomy): Eukaryota > Viridiplantae > Streptophyta > Pinopsida > Pinales > Pinaceae > Pinus > Pinus tabuliformis. The sequence goes on along the minus strand of CM062809.1, from coordinate 923,821,983 downwards.
ATGTTGAGAACCCACAAGATGGTGAGGAGAACATCGATATACCTGGTGTGGCGCAGGAGTCACCTTTCTCAGAGACCTCTTTGATAGCCCCAGTTGACACCCTGGTGGAGAGGATAGAGCCTACTCACATAGAACCATTTGTTGAGGGGGTGCCATCCCTAGATGAGATACCAAGAGTTGCTAAAGTATCTAGAGAAGTGACTGAGTTTACACGTGATAGATGCCCACGATAGTTCCATCAGTTTCAGGGTGACCTTCTAGCATTAAAAAGGAAGCTCGTGTTAGTGCGAGAGATGATTCTGCAGTAGAACGAGGAGCTGGAGGGCATGAGAGCAGTTTGTGCTGAGTCCATGATCAAATTGACTCACGTTGGGGAGCAGTTGGATTCCCTACTCATGTAGCTAGAGTTCACATTGGAGTGTGAGAGCAGCCCTCTTCGGACATACATAGATGGGGCTGGCAACACTACTAGGTTACCAAGGCCCATTAGACAAAGAAAGACGGAGCTACCTAGTCAGATTGTGTGTATTGACCAGGATAGTGAGATGAGACAACTTGAGTTGCATAGGGTGTATCACCCTCATGGTGGGGTTGTTCTATGTGCGGGAATTCATGCATGCGATCCCTCTCTTAGGGTTGGGTGGTGAGAGATTCTGAGTTGGTACCCCGAGGAGTGGACTATGAAGATGTTAGTGGACCCAAGTGGAGCTTAGTAGGAGTTTCCAGGCACTGGGGATGCTGGAAGCCCTGACTAGCATTGGGATCCGGGAGGGACTACCTATCATTTCCCATGTATGTCGGTTGACTACAACCAGGATGGTGCAGTTGACCTAGAATTTGAGCATGCACTTTTGCTAGGGAAGTCTCAGTCAACACCAGTGGCCAACCAGTTTATGGATAGACTCTTTTGGTTTTCTTGGTATGGCATTTGTACACGGGATCATTGGGTGATCAACATACTCTGGCATGAGTTTGTCGGAGGAGGTGGCATTGGCAGGCCACCAGACGGTGCCTTGCATGGAGCTAAAGGCTCTTCACTTTTGTGTGGTGCACAAAGGATGCAGAGGAGTGGAGCAGTGGTGGCATCACTGCTGACACATAAGGAGAGTCACTTCTCGGATCCCTCAAGGGTAATTTGGAGGGAATATCCATTCATCGGCCGGGATAATGATGCAATGGTGCAGGTGATGATATTGATCGCGTGTGGCTTGACACGTATAAACATAACTCTAGGCCATCATATCCAGGGATATGCGGGAGCATATAAGGTTGAGCAATGGTCTACAGGTGGGCATGGAGATGCATGGTGGTGTTCTGAAGTGTGTTGCACTGCGTTGGGGAGTGGGAGTGCCTCACGTCGCAGTAAGTACATGCGAGGAGCGATAGGTGCAGTGACACAGGTAGGAAGCAAGACAGTACTGGATGGCATAGCTACAGCCGAGGGTATCCTACAGTGTACAGGGGTTGGCCGTAGTGTGCAGTGGAATGTCCAGGAGTATTGGGATGATCGGTGGTATGCAGAGTCATATGGTGTTGCACAACGAGGTCTTGGAGTGTTGCCTCCAGAGACACCCATGGACGAAGATACCAGGCATACCTTTGGGTGTATTTCACCCAGGATCGATGGGGACACAAATGAGCGATACTTGATGGTATCTGCAGGGACTCACACTCCTGACCCTCTTCTACGTCACTTATAGGAACGAGCGATCTGGTTGTTGTCCTTTGACACTCTGGGCATGAGCAACAGGGGACGGGGAGCTCACCCAAGATATTTGGATGACACTTGGTGCGATAGAGGGGAGACTTCTCAGCGGGGGCATCAAGTCGCTGCGTGAGTTGACAACCACAGGTTAACAGATGAGGTGACAACCGACTGGGATGGCATATCATTCATCACTTATTCTATGCTTGGGGAGTTGGTCACGAGGGATACATGTTTCACTCCTTCCACAAGGAATGTCTGGACCATGGATGAGCCGAGGATACCGTGTGCAACTGAGATAGTTGTCCAGTATGTATCCAAGTTCCTGACATTGTATTGACACATTCTCCAGGGGGTGGGTATCCGAATGAGTAGCGATGGTTGGAAAGAGCAGGATGGATCCACATACACTAAGTCAATTGCGCACATCAGATACCCATATATTGGTTGCATTTAGGGGGTAGCTATTTGGCACACGTGGTTTCCAGTGGTCATCTGTACTACACAGTGGCAGACACCAGATAGTTTAACATGCCTCATATTAGTTCATGAGGTATGGAGCCTATATATGGGTGGCATGTAGGGACTAGAGATGAGGGCCAAAGGGATTCCATCGGTTGTCAGGGCTATGCCGCAACAGGTCTGCCTATGGGATGCAAGGATTTAGTTGATCAATAGATCCCTCGTGATGAGCGGAGTCGTGGCAGAGAGTGATATAGTTTTCTCTTGGGATGACACATGGGGGTTCACAGAGGGTTTCATCATATGGGGATGCAGACATTCTCTATTACTGCACAAGTTCATAGCTATATTTGGATGGGTAGGCCTTGGTGCCATGGAGATTCCTAGGAAGGATATGTCTTGCCTCTTTCAATATTCCACCATCGAGTTCCAGGAGAGCAAGATACTGTCTACGCATGATGGGGAGTATGACATAGTCAGAGTAGCACAGCATCTGCATGGTGGCACCACTCTAGGACTAGCAGGGAATTGGGGTGTCACAACTCTTCACAACTCAATAACCTTTAGGGATGCATCGGCTACTATAGGGGAATATCATATAGATCTTCCATTGGGCTTTAGTGAGTCGCTCATGGAGTAAGGGACTTCTGGTACTTCCACCAGGCAGGATAGTGAGTGGAGCGAGGGGAGCTTCATGTTGGACAAGATGGCCTGGGATCCTGGTATTGAAGGTTTCTTTCATATCAGGACAGTGCTGAGGTCAGGGATGATTCAGTGGCACATCTAGGAACCTCGCACATGTTATAGTGATAGTGGGGAGAAACAGTTAGAGAGGATGCTTGTTTAGGCATTGCTTGAGGACAAGCGATTTTTGGAGCGTTGGAAGAACTTGTTGAATGAGGATGCCACCTAGGAGGGTGAGCACATATTGGAGCACCCAGCTTTGAGGTTGATTGAGGGAAAGCAACATTCGGGAGGGGAGGAATTTCATGTCTCTTCTCAAACACATTTGTAACAGGGTGCTGCTACACAATTTTGCACAATTTTGGCTAATAAAGAGAAACCATCATTTTCGACTTAGGGACTTAGGAGGCAATTCGACTTAATTTGGTTGCTAGTGGAATGTGGGGGCCACCCACATGGGAATTCGAATTGGCCCATTCGAATAGCTTGGAGGGAAAGTTGAATAGGTGGATGGAGGGGACCACATGAGGCAAGGGAGGCCCAAGGAGTTATAAGGAGGGAGCAACTCTCATTTTGGGATTCATTCATACATCTTGCAAATAAAATCACTTGACTGTTCACTCTGCTATTTAGCTAAGTCAACTGGCTGTCTAGCCACGAATATCTCAAGCGGGAGATTCAACCTCTACTTCAGGGGACCATCCGTGCCCGCCTTAGAGAGGCAGTACTACAAGGATTTCAGTGTTTCGGGGTAGTGGCATAGCACGACCAACCAACGGAGAGCAAGGAGTGCGTATTTCTAGGTAGCCAGGAAACACGCAGAGGAAGATTGATGCAAGGAGAGATCTGATTGCTTGTCCGAGAGATGGGGAGATGAGGTAGCGGCATTAGACCATGTTCTTATTGGGTTTTACAGCCAGTTGAGCCAACCTTCCAGCAGTTCAAATTGCTAGGCTAGGGAACAACGTAGAGGCCACACAACAGTTTTTTGTGGTACCTGGGAGCAACTAAGTTGGGCCAAGAGATCATCCGGGGAGTTAGGGATTAGATAGCACAGGTGAGCTCAGCATTTTGGAGAAGTTTTCAGGTGGATTTACACGCAATTTCCAGCAAGTCGAAATTGGCAGCTAGAGTTGAGGTGAGGCTCCAAGGGGGTTGAAAATCAGAAGTCTAAAACAGCCAAAATCCTTTCTAGGTTTTTACAGGTTTTTGACAAGGATCCCAAAAATAAAGTTTCATAATTTCTTGAGCACTGTAGGTGGGGTTTTATGTCGTATCTTTGCAGTAGATAGTGTAGAATTGTTGGGGATTGAATAGTGCCTTTGGGGGTTGATTTTGGGAAGTCCAAATTGGGTCAAACCATTTTTTGGTTTTTTTGGGTTTTGGCCAAGGAGCCCAAGGTTAAAAGAATATAAATTTTTGGGCAGTTTCAGTGCACCTTCCAGCCATTCGAACTTCAGAAAAGCAATAGTTTTTGGGTAACGCAGTGCAGATTGATGCAACAGCTGGGTAGCCTTCAGCTAAGCCATTTTCCTACCTGGGTTTGGTCCTTCTTGTCCTTTTAGAAAAGCCCAGGTGAACCATTCCATCATGTATTTTATTTTACTTGCATAAATATAATCATGGCTCAGAAGTTCTCCATTTGTAGCTTTTATATGGGTGTTTGCTAAATATTTTGTTTTTGTAGTTTGCTGCATGTATTACTTTCTTGTTATCACTTGTATTCCTATTAAGGATCATTATAGAGAAAGTTTGGGAAGGAGTCATCCAGAACATCCGGGAAATAATCCTAGTGGAATAATAACATCAGGAGGACTGGCAAGTACCTCCTCAAGAAGCTTGAATCTTGCAGAGGTTGAATCTATCACCGACGATGATAGCCCCCTCATCTTGGAAAAAAATCAAGTTGGGAATGACATCTCTGGACCACTTCACAGCTCCAGTGGAGGGGTTCATAAAGTTGAGTTTCAATGGCACCTCAAAGGGCAACCCAGGGTTGGCTGGACTGGGTGGTCTCTTCAGGGATCCTCAGACCAATACCCGACTAATTTATGTCGACTATTGTGGGTTTGCTAGTAATAATGAAGCTGAATTTGTTGCTGTCAAACAAGGCCTGCAAATAGCTATTTGAATGGGATATAGAAATATCGTGGTGGAGGGGGATTCCAGCCTAGTCATTAACACGATGAAAAAATTGAACCATGGTACCAAATGGGATAAGCTCAACCGCAGTTGGCAAACTGCCATACTAATTGGTGGGCTCCAGTATTGTAGCAATAATGCTACAACTCCTGGAGCTTCCTATCTCTAATTTTATCAACCCGGTAGTTCATACAAACTTGGAAGCGACGGTGCTGTATGCACAAGTACTAGCTCTTGTCGCAGCTGTCACTTGGTCAGCTGGCACAAGTCCGCTAGGGCTCAAGCCAACTTCTATATGCTCTCAGAAGAAGCTTGCTAAATGATGGATGAAGGCTATCTTAAAGGAAATTAATCTATTTTGAAAAAATGAACTGAAAGCCAACCAAAACATGGAAACCCTAGTAAACCCTAATCTGACTAGCTTAACCTCTAGGATGCAATGGGTGGAGTGCAAGTGTCTGGAAATGATGCCATTACTTCTAATGATGTAAAATGCATGAACTTAAACTACTTTTATTGAAAAGAACATGTTTTTTTATTTTTGCTTAAATGGTTGGAGTGATGATGATTTTGTTTCTTATTAGGGTTTGGTTGTGCAGAGGTGGTGCGAAAGGAAGGAAAGCTTGGGAAAGGTCAGGGGGGCTAGGAGAGGTCCCAGGGGATCCTTAGCATCAGTCTACAGAAGTCTACAATGTTTGGAGGCTCGGCAACCAAGTTTGCAGGCTCCTACAGGATGTCTGCAGGGGATCCTACAGGAAACTCAGGGATTCTACAGGAAGTCTGCTAACTTCTACAGGATGTGCTGTAAGTGGAAGTTTTGGGTGATGGTGAAGGGATGGAATGGTTTGGGTGGATAGGTGAGGTGGAGATGGAACTTGTGATGACTCAGGGGCAGAGAAATAGGACAGAGAATGAGTGCACGAAGTTGGTTGGTGGATAGAAGGATGGCAGCAACGAAAGGTCAAAAAGATGAAGCTACGTGGCAATGGATGAGTTGGAGGGTAAACGAGCTGGACAGAGGCCGAGTAGGTGGCTTGAGGAGAGGTCAAGAAGAAGAAGAAGGAAGTGGAATGATATGGAGCAGTGTAAATGAAACAAATTACTTATGTCTTGCACCAAAAACGAGAGTTCATTAACCTATGATACCTGTGCCATTAAACCTATGAACAGCAATGTAAAACCGAGAAAAAAAGCTGTGCATTGAATGAAAAATGTAGAAGTATGGTTCAATATCAAAAGTGCATGGATGGATCTTCAATGGAAATGACTATGTTGCAGCTTGCATGGAAGTAAAAGACTGTGTTTCTTTTTGGTGGTTGATATGGACTGCACCCCAATCCCTAAACAGAGATGGCAGTGATCTCTAACAACCTTTTTCTTGGAGCTCCTGTGTATTACAAACCTCCTATCGAATCTAAGCAGCTGAAAGCAAAGTAACCATAAGCTAATCCTACTCAATCACACGAAAACTAAATCAGCAGACTGTAAATTTGAATTGCATGTCAAAGTAAAGAAACAAAGTGCTGGAACGAAAGGCAAATAACACTACAAAACAGAGGAGGTCTATTGCTCTCAGGTTGGGCCCTAACCTGAGAGCTATAGCTCCCTTAAAAACTCAGAATTAGATCCAAATCTGCTTGCCTTTATTCATAATCAAAAGTCTAATGTCATGCCAAAACTGGCTTACAAAATAACAAAAACCGAGCTGTAACTTGTGCTCAGAGATTACAATAGTAATTCCAAAAGTTCAAAAAGCTTCTAACAAAGGCTACGGCCTCCATATTTATACAAAAATGAGGATCAGGCTGGCTGCCTTCATTCGTGGAGCTTGGTTGTCTAACTGAAAGTCAAACAGCTGTAAAACTGCTGATCCTGTAGAATGTGTTGGCTGCCTTTGAGCTCGGTGGGGAGAGCTGTTAGAGCTCGGAGTTAAGGTGAAAAGCACGAGGGAAGTCATTTAAAGCTGTAGACAACCTCCCTATAAACATGCAATGCCACCTTTGTTGTCTCCTTGTCTCCTTTTGCGTGGTATTTTGCTCTCTTTAATGCCAAGAACCTGAAATCATCATGTATTAGTCACATAGATATAATGCCTGCCCTTCTTCCTACAAACAACACGAATATACTAAGAAATGAATGCATAAGTGGTAAAAGATGAATGGTTGAACAAGGTAAGTAGGCCAATATGAGCCCAAATTGTACCAAAAATTGGGGCTCATCATCACCCCCCAGCTAAACTATTTGCTCATCCTTGAGCAACTTTGCTCTGGCTCCTCGTCTTTAGCCGAGAACTAGAGCCCGGAGCATGCTCTTCCTTTCCTATTTTTGGTGGCCCTGCCTTTTCTGCCCCTGGTGGTGATGAGGGTGGCGCTTCTTCCCCCTTTTCCATTTCCTTGAGCCGGGCTTCGGAAGGCGATTGGCCTATTTTTCGTGTCCAGGAAGTTATTTTTGGGCTTCCCCCCTCAGGGGTGGCTGATGTTTTAGAGGGGGTTCTTGCACTGGGCGAAGTAGGGACATCCCCTAAAATGGTTTGGCTGCTGGGTGGAGGCTGCGGCTTGCCCGTGTTTATCCTCTTACTTCTCCTGGCTTCAGATGGTAGAGGGGTCTCCCTCTCTCTCTTCTCCTTCGGCTTTGGAGGTGTACTGAGGGTGGCCAGCGCAGCTGCTGCCTCCTTTTCGAGAATACCAGCCTTCTCTTCCTTGCGTTTTGCTTTCTCAGAGCTCCTTGTAGAGGGCCCCTTCTTTTCAGATTTCGGGCTTCCTGTAGAAGACCCTGCTTTGCCCACTTCCGGGCCTTCTGTAGAAGATCCTTTCTTTACCAATTTTGGGCTTCCTGTAGAAGACCCGGTTTTAGCCACTCTCGGGCTTCCTGTAGAAGCCCCTGCTTTGGTAATTTTCGGGCTTCCTGTAGAAGACCCTTTCTCTGTCTTCAGGCTTCCTGTAGAAGCCTGTTTCTCAATGATTTTCGGGCTTCCTGTAGAAGCCCCTTTTCCCAATTTCGGGCTTCCTGTAGAAGCCTTTGTCTCTGTTTTCGGGCTTCCTGTAGAAGCCTGTTTCTGCTTTCCTGTAGACACAGGTGTCTCCACCTTTGCTTGCTTAGCTGCCTGAGTTTTGCTTTTTGCTTTGGTTGCAGGTGCTGATGAGGTACTTGGGCTGACGTGGACCACCTCAGCTTTGTCCATTCTGCTCTTCAGCCTCTTTTCTCTTGCTGACAAGATAGGTGTGCCACCTTTTTCTTTGTCATCCTTTTCCTCATGCTTCTTCTTTTGTTCTTTCTTCTGCACTGTGGTCGGGGTCTTCTGGCCTTTTTCTCTCTTTCCCTCGGCCACTGCTTCTTGTTCCTCACTGCTGGAAGAACCCGTTTCTTCGATCAACATTTTAATGTCTCCATCTCTTGTCAAATTCCGGAAGGATTCCCATGAGAGGGGAACCTTATATGAATGCAGCGCATCCTCCACAAGAAGCTTTATCAGCCCATGGTGGGCTATCTGATCTGGTATGCCCTCTTTTAGCTTTGTGGCACACTCCATTAGAGACTGCAATAGGAAATAAGGGATGCTCAGTTTTTGTTCTACAGGAAGATCAATCCGGTGCCTTAATTCAGTGAGCAACCGAAAGTGATATGCATACACGATGCTAAAATGGCCTTCACAAGTTATATATTTCATGATTTGCAAACTAACTTCATTCCATGGTGGCAACAGACTCGTTCTTCGCACCCCATTTTTGTCCTCCGAGAATTCCTCCTCAGGTGGAAAGAATTCTTTCTTGGCCTGCTGGCTCAACTTCCGTTCTTCCTTATCCCACGGCAGACCCATTGGAAGTTCAGTGATTCGACTGATATATTGCGGGGTGAGCTTGAGGCTTAGGCCCCTGAAATTCACTGTGGCCAGTGTCTTGGATTTCGGCCTCAGAGCCTGCAAGAATTCTTCGGCCACTTCATCATCGTAACCCTGCAGCTTATCACAAAAAGACATCCATTGTGCTCGTGTGAAGAGCTCTACCACTTCCTGGTTTTCCCTTAATTTGGCTGAATCAGTGGGTTCTTGCCTAATAAACCCACCCGGCATGATAACACAGTTTTGTTAACCAGAGGTGGTGATTGTGGAAGAGGTTTTGGTTTACTGAGACAGAGCGTAGGATATCATGCACATAACCCACAAACTTATCCCTGAGGAACTTTAACACAATTTAATTACTCGACATCCTGTAGAATGACAGTATAGGCACAGCAGACAACAATTTCACCGTTTTTTCTATGACCGGACTGTGGATGACAATCTTGCCACCTTTAATAACCAGTTGCATGAAGAGTTCAGGGTTACCTCTTTAATTGGCCACCTTTTTACGTGAGGCACCCGCTTCCCTGTAGAAGACTGCGTTCCTGTAGGATGACAGTGTTCCTGTAGAATGCAGCGTTCCTGTAGAATGACAGTGTTCCCGTAGAATGCAGCGCGCGGTTTTCGGGAGAGATTGCAGTCGGTCTGCGCCTTGGGCATGCTTCTCAATCGGTCTGATAGCCAAAGGCTCGGCGTATCACACTGCAGAAGGATCAGGATAGCCGCTCGAGTTCAAACTGGTGGGTGATAAATGCATGAATGCGATCTGGCCGATTAGATTTTGAATTCGGCGGAATTCGTGGCGCGGGGGTGAGCTGTTCCCGCCGGACCGTTGGGTGACATCACCCCATCATTCAACTGTGCGTTCACTTGCTGCCGCATCAATTCCCGCGGATCTGCCGCTGCCTCTCCTGTTGAACTCGTTTCCTCGACGGGATCGTTCTCGCGTGCATGCTGCCCATTCTCTTTGTCATGGCCGCCACCCACACATCCAACTAGACCATCAACTGGCCTACGTGGCCAGCCAAATGGCCACACAGTCGCTCAACCAATTCACCTTTACACCTAAGCAATCAATCAAAGTAACATTCATGCAGTCTGATGGAAGGAAGGGTCGAGACACTTACCTGCGTGGCTGTACACGATGTCTCGGCTCTTTGGACGCTGATGGGTCGATTTACCTGCTGCTAGCGGACTTACACAGGCCCGGAGGTCCATGTTCATGAGCTGCCGTCGATGGATGGGATGCTTCAGTTGCATGCGCCCACGTTTCCCTTCAGATGGCCTGCGCGGTGAATGGTATCCACTCTAGCAGGTTTAACTGTTACAGGACTCCCGCGGGATGTCTTGGAACAGTTCTTCCTCCTTGGGTGCATGCTGCACGACGATGGATGGCCTCACGATCATGCTCTCGGGGCCTCGGGCTGACTGTGATGAATATGGTGTGAGATCTCTAGCGCTTTTTCCATTTACAGGTTGTTTTTTTCCTCGAGACTCATCGATCTGCTTTGCTGGTGCAGGTACTTGGTTGCATGTCGACAAGGACGGTGGAGCAAGATAACAGCAATGTGCATGGTTGAAAACCGTGGCATGCATGCGTCCAAACCGACCCTTAGCCGTTAGATCGCCTCATGGAATGAATTCTGGCCCGTTCTGAGCTTCTACAGGAAGCTTCCTGTAGAAATAAAGCGTTTCCTGTAGAAAGGATGCGTTCCTGTAGAGAGTCTGCACCTTCCTGTAGAAGATCTGCATCTTCCTGTAGAAAATCTGCATTTTCCTGTAGAAAATATGCGTCTTCCTGTAGAAGACTCAAGCTGGAATAAAATTGCACATACCTTGGAGAAAATGAGGATTCTTGGAGGAGGTGCTGGTGAGGTGTCCTTGCTGCATGATGAGGACCCTTGGCTTTGAGTTGAGAGGCTTCCTCTCCTCCATAGAACACTTGCATGCAATTTTACATGATGAATCTGCTGACCTTGTTTTTCTTTTGTTTTTTTTTCTTTTTTCTTTTTTTTTTGAAAGATAACAGGGGCGCCTCATTGAGGTTTTCACCCTTGCCATCTGCCTTGAGCGCCTCAAAGAGGTTTTCACTCAAGGATCTTTTTCCAACCTTTTTCCTTTTTTTTTTTTTTTGAAAAGACAATAGGGGCGCCTCAGTGAGGTTTTCACCCCTACCACCTGCCTTGGGCGCCTCAGAAAGGTTTTCACCCAAGGATCTTTATTATTATTTTTCTCTTTTTTTTTTTTTTTTTTTTTTTTTTTTAAGATTCTTCAGGGTATGCCCAAAGCAGAGGCAGAACCCTTCTCTATGACCAACACTGCCTTCTCCATAGTTTTGATGAACTCTTGTCTTGAGGGAGGCTTCCTGTAGATCTTCAATCGATGCCCATTGACAAGCATGGGGATGGCTTCCTCATCAATGGTCCTAATAAGCACAGATCCATTGTCATGACATTTTTCCACTGAATATGGCCCTAGCCATCTGGTTCTCAGCTTCCCTTTGAAATCTTTGTATCTAGAGTCATACAACAAAGCCCAATCTCCCGGCTGAAATTGCTTGTCATGGAGACGTTGGTCATGCCACACCTTTCTCTGAAGTTGAACCACTTCTGAGTGAAGGAGGGCCTGCATTCGGTGCTCATCTAGGCCATTCAGCTGCAATAGCCTTTCTTGTTGTGCATGGCTGAGATCTAGGTCCAGCTGAGCTGCCATCCTCAAAGTGTTGTATTCAAACTCGATGGACAGCAAAGCTTTCTTCCCATAGACCAGCTCATAAGGTGTGAAGCCGGTGGTGGTCTTCCAAGTGGTGTTGTAAGCCCATGTGGCTTCAACCAGGCGATCTGCCCAGTCCTTTCTGCTACTGCTCACCACCTTAGTCAAGATCCCTTCTAATGCTCTATTGGTGACTTCCACCTACCCATTTGCTTGAGGGTGATAAGGGGTGGAAGTCCTATGCTTGATCTTGTGATGAGCTAGTAGATCTTCAACCAGGTTGGAGGTGAACTGGCTCCCTTGATCGGTGACCAGCTCTCTTGGATAGCCAAACTTATAGAAGATGTTTTCTCTTAGGAACTCGGCCACATCTTGATGAAGTGTAGGCCAATAGTAGCCTGCCTGCAGGATCTTGAAGGCAGTTCTCTTTGCTGCAAAATGTCCTCCACAAGGCCCATCATGACAAGCGAGGAGGATATCAAAGACTTCCTCCTCCCTTACACAGCGCCTTAAGATCTGATCGGGGCCAAGCTTGAACAGATTGCCCCTGATCCAAGTAAATGAGGCACTTTTTCTGATGATTCTGCTCTTCTCTCTGGAAGATAGGTGCGGAGGGAACTGTGCTGAAACAAGGTAGTTTTCTATATCAGCAAACCATGGAGAGAGTACTGAAATAGCAAACAGATTTTCATCGGGCATCTGGTCATCCACTGTTCCATCCTCATCTGCAGACAAATCTAATCTAGATAAAAAGTCAGCAACAACATTTTCTCTACCTGGTTTGTCAACAATGGTCAAATCAAACTGCTGCAATAAAAGTAACCATCTAATAATACGAGCATTCACATCTGGTTTATTCATTAAATATCTAATTGCAGCATGGTCTGTATGTACAAAGGTCTGGTAACTAGTAATATAATGTCGGAACTTGTTCAGTGCATGGACCACAGCCAAGAATTCTTTTTCGGTTACAGTGTAATTCAGCTCAGCTTTGGACAAGTTTTTGCTAACAAAGTAAATGGCATATGGAAGTTTTTGCTCAACCTGTCCTAAAGCTGCACCTATGGCTTTGTTCGAGGCATCAGTGTGGATGTGGAAAGGTAGGGCCCAATTTGGACCTCTCAGGATTGGGGCTGACACCAACTTGTCCTTCAATTCATTTAAAGCCCTCTGACAATCGTCAGTCCATTTAAACTCCACATCTTTTGCCAACAGGCCAAACAATGGCGAGGCTAGCTTGCTGAAATCTTTAATGAATCTCCGGTAATATCCTGCTAATCCCAAGAAACTCCAGACATCCCTTACCTTTTGAGGAGGTGGAACCTTCTTGATGAGAGAAATTTTGTTAGGATCCACTTGTAACCCTTGGCAAGAAATGGTATGGCCTAGCACGGTCCCTTCAGTCATTAGGAATTCACATTTTTCAGGACTAAGGGACAAGTTCATCTCGATGCATTTGGTTAGGACTTTTCCCAGATTGGACAATGCTTCCTGGAAGTTGGCCCCATAAGGAGTAAATTCATCCATATAGATTTCCACTGCATCATGGACCAGCTCCGAGAAGATGCTCAAGACAGCTCTCTGGAAGGTAGCAGGAGCATTGCATAGCCCAAAGGGAAGAACTCGGTAGGCAAAGGTACCCCAAGGACAAGTGAAGGTGGTCTTATCTTGGTCTTCTAGGCTGATTTGGATTTGGTTGTACCCGCTAAACCCATCCAGGAAAGAGAAGAACTTCTTTCCTGCCAGTCCATCCAACACTTGATCTATGAAAGGTAGAGGGAAATGGTCTTTCTTAGTAGCTTTGTTCAGTTCTCGGTAGTCCACACAGATTCTCCATTTCCCATTTTTCTTGGGAACCAACACCAGAGGGGACACCCATTCACTATCTGAGATGGGGTAGATGAATCCTGCATCCAACAGTTTTTGCAATTCTTCTTTGACAATGTCCTTAAGAGCTGGATTCATTCTCCTCTGGGGTTGCCTAACCAGTTTACAATCCTCTTTGATGTATATATGATGGGTACAGACCGAAGGATGGACTCCTTTCATTTCCTTATAGCTCCAAGCAAAAGCATCTAGGTGGTTGGCCAACAGACTACACAGCTCCTTTTCCTGGGAAGGAGATAGGGAGGAGCTGATCTTCAATGCTTTCTCAGGGCCGAACTCCACATTCTTGACTCTGGGAGTAACAGGGTTGGTTGTACAAAGATCCACTAAGGTGCTAGCTTGGGCATCCTCCACCAATTGTTCTAAGGGTAGTGCACTGGAAGGTGGATTCTGGATCAAGGTCTCGATCAAGTCATCCTCAGTTGGGGGGTCTCTTCTAGTGGTATCTAAGGTGCACAGAGGTGCTGAGTACACCTCGTCTTCCTCTCCTTCTTCCAACCAGAGTGGTAAGTCATGCTCTAAGGAGGGTTGGGCAGGAGGGTATAGGACTAGCTGCTTGGACATGGGACCATTTTTGATGGTCATGTTTCCTGCACGACAACTTATGTAAGCATCTGCAGTAGCTAACCAAGGCCTTCCCAAAATGAGAGGATATCCAGTAAGCTTGGCCTTTGGTTGCAGAACCAGGAAGTCTGCAGGGTATTCCCAAGAGTCAATAGAGACCAAGACATCCTCCACAATCCCTTCGGGAGTCACGGTGGAGTGATCTGCTAATTGCAGTACTGTCGAGGTCTTCCTCAAGGAACCCTGAAGATTGAGTTTGAGCATGGTATCCCTGGTCATCACATTAATGGCAGCCCCCAGATCAATCAAGGTATGAGGTATGATGGTGCCATTGATGTGGACATCTACTACAGGACTTCCAGGATCTAGGTACTTTGGGCAGATGACTTGTCCTAGCATCAGGTCAGACAGTTGTCCTATGACATTAATGGTTGAAGCATCCTTCTTCCGCCTGCCTGGGTGTTTGAAGCACTTTTCCTTAACCAGTTTGTTGTATATTGACACATCCTTGATGGCTTGGAGAAGTGGTATTTTTACACACAACTACTTGAGCTCACCCAGAAGCTCATCCTCCTCTGGGTTGGGTTGTGTGGTGGCTGTTAGTCTCTCAGGAAAGGGTGGAATAGCCTTTGGTTCACTTTCCTGTTTATCTTCCTCATCCTCTGGGGGAGGAGGTTGGCGATCTGGTAGAGTCTTTCCAGATCGAAGATTGATCTCCTGGATCTCCACAGCATAGGTAGGGCATGAGGTTTCCCCAGTGTATACCTGTTGGGCCTGTCTATTGTTGGGGTTCGGGTTCGGTTGAGCAGGCATTTAAGGTTGCCTTGGAGGAGCAGGAGGTAATGGCTGAGGTTGAACTAGTGGTGGAGGCAAGATGGCAGGAGGAGTGTTGTATTGGGGCCTCCACCCCGACTGAGGTGCATTCCATTGAGGCTGTGGCTGGGCATGTGAATGATATGAATGAGAAGTAGGTTGAGTGGGGTACTGAGGTGGATAAGACCATGGAGGAGGTATGGACCATGAAGGATGAGCAGGGGGACCCCAGGAAGGCATAGGAGTCGATTGGTTGGGGCTGTAATAAGCTTGAGGTGCCCCTTGCATCCCCTGCTGATAAGGTCTAGATCCTTGTGGCCTCCTTTGGTTGAGGTAATAGAGAGGTTCAGTGGGAGCTTCTGTCCCTTGGTATATGGCTTTAAACCCAGGTAAGGTTGGACACTGATTTGTGGGATGGTCCTCCTCACAAACGAAACATACTTCAACCGAATGCAATGGGCATTCGTTCTTAGGGTGTCTCCTTGTGCACCTAGGGCAGAAGACATCCAAGGCTCTCTCAGCTTCTTCTTTCTTCTGCTGGATTCTGAATGTGTCCAGCTACATGGCAATGGTCTGTCTCACCTCACTCTTGAGATCTTCTAACTGATTTGCAAGCTCATGTTTGGAGAAAGGGACACTAGTTGAGAGGAGGTTTCCCCTACCTCGTTTCCTAGCTGCCCTGGAGTGGTTTCTAAACACAGTCTTGATGTCCTCATAAGGCAGTTGGTAAATGTCCCCCCCAGCTAACATGTGAAGGGTATCTAAGAGGTCTTCAGGGACTCCTCGGAGCAGGACCAACTTGAGGGATTCAGGGTCAAGTGTGCACCTGGCCCGCTTATAGCTTAGTTGGAACCTCTCCTCATAATCCTCTAAGGACTCATCATTTTCCATGGTCATCCTAAAGATTTCTCCCTTGGTTTCCTTAGACCTACAGTAATCCCTGTACTTGGTATCGAAAGCTTGCTGCATCTGAGCCCAAGTGGTGATACTATTCCCAGGTAAGCCCATGAACCAACGTAATGCTGCATCCTTAAGAGTTGAAGGGAAGAGTTTCAGCTTTTGCTCATCTTCAGTATAGTCATAGGTTCTACAAAGAACAGCAAACTCAAACAGGAAGGTATCAGGATCTTTAGTAGTTAGTCCATGGAAGTGAGGTAAGGCGGAGGGGCTAATGTTCTTCATTTTCATTTCTCCATTGGTCTCTCGGATGGGGAAGGCACCTTCTATTCTCTCATCTTCTCTTCTATTGTCAGCCATAGCTTCAGATGGAGTGGTCTCTAACTCTTCTTCTACTATAGGATCTTTGTATATCTCTGGATGTTCACCTATAGGTTCTTCTGGGTCACTGTCACCAAAGAAGAGAGAAGGGTGACTCAGTGATGTGGTGGGGGTGTTTGGTAGGAATTTGCCTGATCTATCTCGGTTCCTACGAGGCATGAAAGGGAAAAGACTTTCTTTTTTATTGTTTTTGCTTTTTCTTTTGTACCTGCAAAACTGAAACAGATTGATCTACAACTAACTATAAAAGATGCAGAATTAAACTGAAAGCAGGAAAGAACTAATCTACTTTGCTCAAATGAAATTGCAAGAATGGAAATGCTAGTCTACGCTTGCAGAAAGGAAATGCTAATCTACGCTTGCAGAAATGAAATTGCAGAAAGGAAATGCTAATCTATGAAAGCAGGAAATGCTAATCTATGAAAGCAGGAAATGTCTATGCTACTTTTGCAGAATGGAAATGAAATAAACTACTTAGCAGAAGATTGTAGTGGAAAATAGAAGAAAAGCAACAATTACTAATACTTTGACGCTTCCCGGCAACGGCGCCAAAAAGATGGTGGGCTCCAGTATTGTAGCAATAATGCTACAACTCCTGGAGCTTCCTATCTCTAATTTTATCAACCCGGTAGTTCGTACAAACTTGGAAGCGACGGTGCTGTATGCACAAGTACTAGCTCTTGTCGCAGCTGTCACTTGGTCAGCTGGCACAAGTCCACTAGGGCTCAAGCCAACTTCTATATGCTCTCAGAAGAAGCTTGCTAAATGATGGACGAAGGCTATCTTAAAGGAAATTAATCTATTTTGCAAAAATGAACTGAAAGCCAACCAAAACATGGAAACCCTAGTAAACCCTAATCTGACTAGCTTAACCTCTAGGATGCAATGGGTGGAGTGCAAGTGTCTGGAAATGATGCCATTACTTCTAATGATGTAAAATGCATGAACTTAAACTACTTTTATTGAAAAGAACATGTTTTTGTATTTTTGCTTAAATGGTTGGAGTGATGATGATTTTGTTTCTTATTAGGGTTTGGTTGTGCAGAGGTGGTGCAAAAGGAAGGAAAGCTTGGGAAAGGTCAGGGGGGCTAGGAGAGGTCCCAGGGGATCCTTAGCATTAGTCTACAGAAGTCTACAACGTTTGGAGGCTCGGCAACCAAGTTTGCAGGCTCCTACAGGATGTCTGCAGGGGATCCTACAGGAAACTCAGGGATTCTACAGGAAGTCTGCTAACTTCTACAGGATGTGCTGTAAGTGGAAGTTTTGGGTGATGGTGAAGGGATGGAATGGTTTGGGTGGATAGGTGAGGTGGAGATGGAACTTGTGATGACTCAGGGGCAGAGAAATAGGACAGAGAATGAGTGCACGAAGTTGGTTGGTGGATAGAAGGATGGCAGCAACGAAAGGTCAAAAAGATGAAGCTACGTGGCAATGGATGAGTTGGAGGGTAAACGAGCTGGACAGAGGCCGAGTAGGTGGCTTTAGGAGAGGTCAAGAAGAAGAAGAAGGAAGTGGAATGATATGGAGCAGTGTAAATGAAACAAATTACTTATGTCTTGCACCAAAAACGAGAGTTCATTAACCTATGATACCTGTGCCATTAAACCTATGAACAGCAATGTAAAACCGAGAAAAGAAGCCGTGCATTGAATGAAAAATGTAGAAGTATGGTTCAATATCAAAAGTGCATGGATGGATCTTCAATGGAAATGACTATGTTGCAGCTTGCATGGAAGTAAAAGACTGCGTTTCTTTTTGGTGGTTGATATGGACTGCACCCCAATCCCTAAACAGAGATGGCAGTGATCTCTAACAACCTTTTTCTTGGAGCTCCTGTGTATTACAAACCTCCTATCGAATCTAAGCAGCTGAAAGCAAAGTAACCATAAGCTAATCCTACTCAATCACACGAAAACTAAATCAGCAGACTGTAAATTTGAATTGCATGTCAAAGTAAAGAAACAAAGTGCTGGAACGAAAGGCAAATAACACTACAAAACAGAGGAGGTCTATTGCTCTCAGGTTGGGCCCTAACCTAAGAGCTATAGCTCCCTTAAAAACTCAGAATTAGATCCAAATCTGCTTGCCTTTATTCATAATCAAAAGTCTAATGTCATGCCAAAACTGGCTTACAAAATAACAAAAACCGAGTTGTAACTCGTGCTCAGAGATTACAATAGTAATTCCAAAAGTTCAAAAAGCTTCTAACAAAGGCTACGGCCTCCATATTTATACAAAAATGAGGATCGGGCTGGCTGCCTTCATTCGTGGAGCTTGGCTGTCTAACTGAAAGTCAAACTGCTGATCCTGTAGAATGTGTTGGCTGCCTTTGAGCTCGGTGGGGAGAGCTGTTAGAGCTCGGAGTTAAGGTGAAAAGCACGAGGGAAGTCATTTAAAGCTGTAGACAACCTCCCTATAAACATGCAATGCCACCTTTGTTGTCTCCTTGTCTCCTTTTGTGTGGTCTTTTGCTCTCTTTAATGCCAAGAACCTGAAATCATCATGTATTAGTCACATAGATATAATGCCTGCCCTTCTTCCTACAAACAACACGAATATACTAAGAAATGAATGCATAAGTGGTAAAAGATGAATGGTTGAACAAGGTAAGTAGGCCAATATGAGCCCAAATTGTACCAAAAATTGGGGCTCATCACTAATCCAAGAAATAAGAGAGGTGATTCATAAGTTTGACTACATAATGATCAACCATGTCAGATGAGAGGGAAACAAAGCAATGGATTTCCTAGCCAATTGGGGATGCAGTCACCAAAATGACCCTATCGAGAAAATATCGCCAATTCAACCATGGGAGGAATGTTAATGGGCTCTAGAAGAAATCCTGGAGTAGGATCAAAGACAAAGCTTGCAGCATGGCCAACCAGTAGGCCAAATCCCTCATCAAGGTGCGAGCCGGCGGATCACCTCATTAAGGCGATGTTAATGGAAGGTAATGCGAGGTACAGAACCACCGCCCCCCCCATGCTCGAGGCGATGGGTTCGATGGCCCTTTGCATGATGATGGAAAGTGTATTAAGGAGTGGTGGAAGTGAGGGAAGGGGAAGAGTTTTAGTTTGTAATCTCCCTAGAGAGAAGTGTAGTGAGCACCAAAATGATTGAGTGCAAGGAGATTGGAGCATAGGGCTGGTACAGTGGCTCCACGAACAACAGAGAACCCACACCTACAAGTGAAGGAAACCAGATATGTCCTTTTCAACCTCTCTCATCTCATTTTGTTGCCATGTTTATGGTTTCATCTGAGGGAGATGGAAAAACTATTGGGGAAGGAGTGTAATGATGTTAGGGGTTGGGGACATAGGTTGGCGCAATAGTCTATTTCTTCCTTTGTAATCCATCGAGCATCCTTAGCATCTTGCCCTATTTTGAGATACTCCTATCCGTATGGGAATTATGTTGGTTCTAGTTAGGTAACACAGTGTAGGAGCACGTAGTTGCGTCGCTGGTAACGCTAGGGGGTTGGGATATGGGGATATTATCAGTTTGTACACCCACATTCTTGGAGGAAACCCCTATCTTGTGACCATGCATAATCGGAGGGGGGATCGCAGGGACATGGGAATTATGGAGAAGGAGGAGAAACATTGTGGGCATGAAACCTGGCAGGGAATTGAGACTAGCTATGGAAGAATGGGAAGGAGGGTAGGCGATGACTATGTTACGGGGCTCGGGGATGACTAGTCGCCTGTGTTGGGCTCCCATTTTTCTTCTCGAGTTGGTAGCAAAGGGAAATTGAATCAGTTTGGGCCGATGGCCAAAAGGCAATTGGGTCTCTACAACTAGGACTCGAGGGATATTTCATGCATGAGAGATGCGAAGGGGCGGCTTCAATTAGGACTTGGAACCACTTGTGCAGGGTATGGGTAGGGCCTCTCTGCGGTTTTCGCCTACGACCATGAGAGGCATGCAACTACAAGCGCTAGGGGGGGTGTGAAGTTGGGGGGATGGAGTGACACAGTCTTACCACCCGTATACATTGGTTAATTAAATGTTTTGTATGCAAATCAGTTCTCCCGCATGGTAGACCCACCTCGACACAAGGAAATTCTAGGACCAACTAGGTTACACTTCGTAAACCAGATTATCTACCTCACATTACAAAGGACTAGGTTGGTGAGATTATGGCTTGACCAACAAAGACCCGAGGCTGAGGTAAGAGGCCTCGAGAGGCCAAGCATGACACATAACCTAGCACTTTGGGTGGCCGACGAAGTCGAAAGTCTATTGATCATTTAATTAGTGAAGTGACAACCGCCTACCGAGAGGGAACCAATGAAGAAATTAGAAAATTGTTAGAAGCATGGGAGGCATAAGTGAAGCAGGAGAGTGAGACAATACAAAGCTAGAGGACTGGAGAGTCCTCCTCCTGGATCCTAGGAACACAAGAGGGAGAATCACCCAGTTAAGAAAGACCCTTTACTCGTACTAGTTGATGAAAATCCTGTTGGGAAAGGAGATGGAGCAAATCTCTATAGGCATGGAAGTCATAGTTCACGGAATGCCAAACTACAAGCAAGAATTTTAAGGGGTGTAGTTTCAACTTCACAAGCAGGACATTTGTCTTGGTCGAATTAAGCAGCACCTGTCATTCATTCTGGTTCAAACAGTGCTGCTCGGAATGAATGCCAAAGATCCAACACTAGTGTAATCAGTGTCAGCTGAACAACATGATTAACATGCCTACTTTATGATAATTTTGTTTATATATGCAGCTAGCTTTTAAATTTGTCTATGCTTTTACATATGTATGTAGAACTCTAGAGTATGGAAGTGGACAGGAAACTGAAACTTATATTGCTTGGATAGAGAGACTTAAGATTTTTTGCTACTGGATGGCATATAATGCGGATAGGTGGCCAACAGACTTGGTTTCCCACTAGGCAAGTTGAGGCCACCTAGCCAGTTCTATGTGGTGTTAATTTGCTTTATATTAATGAAAAAGGTGTTGGTTGTGGAGCATGATTATTTAGAGGTCTTTTTTTTAGCTGGATGTATACCCT
This sequence comes from Pinus tabuliformis, assembly GCA_031772625.1. NCBI lineage: Eukaryota > Viridiplantae > Streptophyta > Pinopsida > Pinales > Pinaceae > Pinus > Pinus tabuliformis. Next base: position 923,800,880 of record CM062809.1, on the reverse strand, counting down.
AGGAAGTTTGTACACCCTCCATGCAGCGGGGTGAGAGGGGGACTTGTCCCCCCCGCGGGGGTTTGGGGGGACCCATTCCCCCCGGTTGGAGGGTCCAGGGGCCAGCAGTCCCCTAGCGGGGGTTTCGGGGGCAGCGCCCCCGAAGCTAAAAACAGATGTAAAATTTCCTTGTAAAAGTATAGTAATTTCTAGTCAATCTAGGCCATTCATTAGGCGGATGATCTAATGGTAGAACTTATGTTTAGTTTAGGGTTTTTTGCCCTAGAAGGCAAACCCCTCACTTTGTATGAGGGCATTGTATTGAGGCTGTGTAATAGATGTGTATTCTCCGAGCGAGAAACAGAGAGGTGAGACTATGAGAGAAAACAAAAGATATTACAATGGATCTGCTGTAGGTTGTGTCTCTTCATTTTTTTGGATAATAGAAAGGAAGGACTGGCTATTCGGGGTGGATGTAGCCCAAACTGGGTGAACCACGTATATCTATGTCTCTCTAGTTTTATGCATTTTCTGTGTTTATATTTCTGCCATATTCTATGTGTTCTATTGCTCTGTAATTTATAATTTTCTAACAACTAGTATCAAAGTCGAAGGTCTATTTGGCTGATAAACTCACAGGAAAGAAGGGTTCCTCGTTCGAGTGGGAGCAATGGCGAAAGATGGTAAGTTTAGGGTCGAGAAATTTAACGGCCAAAACTTCTCGCTGTTGAAGATTCAGATGGAAGATTATCTGTATTAGAAAGATCTGTACCTACCATTGGGCAGAAAAACAAAGATGCCGACAGGTATGACAGATGAAGAATGGAACCTTCTCGATAGAAAGGCACTTGAAATAGTACGATTGTGCCTCGTAGCGTTGGTGGCCTTCAAAATTTCGAAGGAAACAATGACAGAGGGTTTGATTAAGGCGTTGGCAAAATTATATGAAAAACCCTCGGCCTCAAACAAGGTGTTTCTTATGAAACGGTTATTTAATATGAAGATGTTGGAAGGTCGATCTGTTGCAGACCATATAAATGATTTTAATACTGTTACAAGTCAATTAAGTTCTGTAGGGGTAAACTTTGATGATGAAGTTAGAGCTCTGTTATTCTTGTGCTCATTGCCAGAAAGTTGGAATGGTTTAGTAATGGCCATTAGTAACTCTGTTTCTGGATCTAGTACTTTAAAGTTTGATGATGTTGTCGGTGCTATCCTTAGCGAGGAAATGTGACGGAAAAGCTCCAGTGAGACATCAGGTAATGCTTTGAGTGTAGAGTCTAGGGGAAGAAAAATGGAAAGAGGAAAGAGCTCAGGATATCATAGTAAATCAAGGAAAGGCAGATCCAAGTCCAGATCGGGGATAGTGTGTTGGAAATGCGGAAAGAAAGGACACCTAAAGAAAGATTGTAGATCTCGGAAGGGAAAAGAAGGAGATGCACAACAAGAAAAAAATCATGAAGCAAATGTGATAGGTGAGGTGTTACAAGATGCTTTCATTCTTTCTTTTGAAAATATTACTGGTTCCTGGGTGGTAGATTCAGGGGCCTCATTCCATGCCACACTTGATAAGAAATATTTTCATGACTATGTTCAAGGAGACTTTGGACAAGTCCGTTTGGGTGATGATAAACCCTGTAAAATTGTTGGAATGGTTAAGGTTCTTGTAAAACAGCAGAATGGAAACCAATGGCTACTAAAGGAGGTAAGGCATGTTCCAGATCTGAAGAAAAATCTGATTTCAACAGGGCAGTTAGGCGATGAAGGTTGTGTGATAACTTTCACAGATAAAGCTTGGAAGGTCACCAAAGGAGCCCTGGTAATAGCAAAAGGCGAAAAGGTTGGTACATTGTATTTATGCAATGGTATTTATAACTCTGTAATGCTTTAACTTCTAAAGGAGTAGATGCAACATTATGGCATCATAGGCTCGGACACATGAGTGAGAAGAGGATGAAGATTCTTCACTCAAGGAATTTGTTGTCGGGTTTGAAGAATGTTGATTTGGACTTCTGTGAGAATTGCATTTATGGAAAACAGAAGAGAGTCAGATTTCTTAGAGTTGGGAAAGAAAAGAAGAGCGAAAAATTAGAGCTTGTGCATACAGATGTATGGGGACCTGCTCAGGTATCATCTCTCGATGGCTCTCGTTATTATGTTACTTTTATTAATGATGCAACTAGAAAAACTTGGATCTATTGTAGTAAGAATAAATCTGATGTATTCAATACTTTCAAGAAATGGAAAGTTGTGATTGAGATTGAGACAGGAAAGAAATTGAAGTGTCTCAGATCAAAAAATGGAGGTGAACATTGTAGCAAAGAGTTTGATAGGTACTGTTTAGAGCATGGAATTTGCAGAGAGAAGACAGTTCCAAGAACACCAAAAGAAAATGGTGTGTCAAAAAGGATGAACAGAGCAATCATGGAGTGTGCAAGGTGCATGAGATTGCATGTAGGATTGCCTTTACAATTTTGGACAGATGTTGTAGATACTATTGTTTATCTAATAAACAGAGGGCCTTCAAGTTCCTTGGATGGTGGTGTTCCAGAGGAAGCATGGACAGGTAAAAAGGTAAACTACTCTTTTTTAAAGCCTTTTGGTTGTGAGGCCTTTGTCCATATTAATAAAGAAAATAGAACAAAGCTTGAGGCAAAATCAAAGAAATGTACCTTTATTGGATATGGTGTTAATGATTTTGGTTATCACTTATATGATTATGGAAATCACAAAATCATTAGGAGCAGAGATGTAATATTCAATGAAAAGGTCTTGTATAAGAATCAGTTGCAGGAAAAGAAACAGGAAAAAGAAAACAAGGAATACACAGTTCTTGATGAGATCATTGAAAAAGTAAAGGTGTCTGAAAATAATAATAATCAACAACCACAACAACAACAGGCACCCCAAACACCTAAAAGTGGTGTTAGAAGATCTACCAGGATAAGTATACCCCCTGAACGATACTCTCCTTCATTATATTATATATTGTTGACTGATTCTGGTGAACCCGAACGTTATGAAGAAGCAATGCAGGTTGAAAGCAGGAAGAAGTGGGAGCTAGCCATGGAAGAGGAAATGGACTCCTTAAGGCATAACCAAACTTGGGACTTAGTCAAGTTGCCTGCAGGAAAAACTACATTGAAGAATAAATGGGTTTACAAGCTGAAGGAAGAAGATGGAGGAAAACAAAGGTACAAAGCTAGACTTGTGGTGAAGGGGTTTGCACAGAAGAAAGGTATTGATTTTGATGAAATATTTTCTCATGTTGTTAAGATGACTTCAATCGGAACTATTTTAAGTCTAGTAGTAGTTGAAGATTTTCATCTTGAGCAGTTAGATGTAAAGACAACCTTTCTCCATGGGGATTTGGAGGAAGAGATATATATGTAGCAGCTACAAGGATATGAGGTAAAAGGGAAGGAGAAACTAGTGTGCAGGTTGAAGAAAAGCTTGTATGGATTAAAATAGTCTCCAAGGCAGTGGTATCTAAAATTTGACAAGTTTATGTCTAAACAAGGTTATACTAGATGTCACTGTGATCATTGTGTTAATCTGAAAAAGAAAAATGATGGCAGCTATATTATATTGTTATTGTATGTGGATGACATGCTTGTTGCAGGGTCTAACATGCAGGAAATAAATGTGCTCAAAAGAAAATTGGCAAATTCATTTGCAATGAAGCATTTGGGAGCTGCAAAACAAATCCTTGGTATGAGAATAACTAGAGACGGGAAAAATCGCAAATTAACATTGTCTCAGAATGAGTACATACAAAAGGTGTTGAAAAGATTTAATATTCACAATGCAAAATCAGTTAGTACACCTTTTGCTAGCAATTTCAAACTTAGTAAGGAAATGTGCCCAAAGACCCAAGAAGACATGGATTATATGTCTAAAGTTCCATATGCATCAGTAGTTGGAAGCTTAATGTATGCAATGGTCTGCACAAGGCCTGATATTGCACATGCAGTGGGAGTTGTAAGCAGGTACATGAACAATCCAGGAAAGGAACATTGGATGGCAGTGAAATGGATTCTCAGATATTTGAAAGGTACCTCAAATCAAGCATTATGCTTTGGTGGTTCAAAAATTTCTCTACAGGGATATGTTAATGCAGATATGGCAGGTGATAGAGATAAAAAGAGGAGCACTACAGGATATGTATTTATTATAGGTGGAACAACTATCAGTTGGGTTTCAAAATCCAAAGTGTTGTTGCACTTTCAACAACAGAAGCAGATTATGTTTCTGCTACAGAGGTTAGTAAAGAAATGATTTGGTTACAAAGGTTTATGGGTGAATTTGGTAAGAAGCATGATATAGGCACGTTATACAGTGATAGCCAAAGTGCCATTCATCTTGCAAAGAACTCAACATTTCATTCCAGGACTAAACACATACAGCTCAAGTACCATTTCATACGATCAGTGTTGGAAGATGGAGAGTTGAAGCTGGAAAAGATACACACTAGCCAGAATCCTGCAAATATGCGAACAAAAGTTGTAACCAAGGAGAAACTGAGAATATGCTCAGTTTCAATTGGTCTTCAAGGATGACGATAAGATGAGAAACAACCAGGTCCAAAGAGGAGTCATTGTCCAGCAAATGAAGCAATAGTGGAGTTTCTATAATCATTATCCAAGTGGGAGATTGTTGGGTGTGGAGCATGATTATTTAGAGGTCTTTGTTTCAGCCAGATGTATACCCAGGAAGTTTGTACACCCCTCCACACGGGGGGTGCAAGGGGGGCTTGTCCCCCCCGCAAGGGTTAGGGGGGGCCCATCCCCCCCAGCTGGAGGGTCTAGGGGCCAACGATCCCCCGACGGGGGTTTCGGGGGCAACGCCTCAAGCTAAAAACAGATGTAAAATTGCCTTGTAAAAGTATAGTAATTTCTAGTCAATCTAGGTCATTTATTAGGCGAATGATTTGATGATAGAACTTATGTTAAGTTTAGAGTTTTTTGCCCTAAAAGGCAACCCCCTCTCTTTGCATGAGGGCATTGTATTGAGGTTGTGTAATAGATGTGTATTCTCCGAGCGAGAAACCGAGAGGCGAGACTGTGAGAGAAAATAGAGGATATTACAACAGATATACTATAGGTTGTGTCTCTTCATTTTGCTAGATAACAGAAAGGAAGGACTGGTTGTTCGAGGTGGACGTAGCCCAAACTGGGTGAACCACGTACATCTGTGTCTCTCTGGTTTTATGCGTTTTCTGTGTTTATATTTCTGTTATATTCTATGTGTTCTATTGCTCTATAATTTATATTTTTCTAACAAAAGGAGGATCTACAAAGCTTCAAAAAAAAAAATTACTGATATATCTATGTATATATGTATAAATTTATATTTAAAAACTAGTGTAATTAAAGTATAAGGAGGTTTTTTACAATTAACTTTCTAAGGGAATAAATTTGCATACAATATCTATTTGAGTTACACAATAGCTTGTTGGAAAGAACTATCCAAGGACTATAGATTTTGACCAAGGCCATAGATGCAATGGCATTCCCTAGCCCATCAAATTACTAGAAAACACAGTTTACAACCTCAAAATGACCCGAGAAGTTTGGGATATAAAATCACAGAAACGTTGCCAAGAAGATAGAGAATTATTGAGACAGTGAAAGAGGCATGTGGTTGTTGATATCCACATAGATCATGGAGGCTTTCCATGTCCTGCTCTTCTTAACCCCCTAGTACTCTTTTTGTCAAAGTAGTTTATCACCCCTCAGAATTCCTATCTGTGCTCTCTCTTTTTCATCCTTCTTGGGTCAACTGTAACAACATGACTCTTGCTTCTAAGTCTAATAGTAGAATAAGGATAAGAATCTCTAGCCCTCCCTCAATCTCCAAAGCCTAATATGGGTAGAACGTTCAAATACAATGTATGTCCATTTCACCCCTTCAGAGGTTAGAAGAGAATTTCATGATGTTGAAAGGGAGGCTTGTATTGAAACAAGATCTATCATTGATGCAGTGGTAAAAGAGTTAGATGGTTCAATTCTAGAAAATGGAAACACAAATACCAAGAAAATTAGATAGATGAAAAAAATAGGTATATCCTGGAGCTAAAGACCATCATGGAGATGGTATCGATTGAGAATTCTTAGGCTCAACAAGAAATTCCATTGAGTATAAATCAATTTCTTTTCCATCTGAAAAGGATGGATGAAAAGGTCATTATGCTTGCTAAATAGCTAAGAAATATGGAGATTACTAAGTCCTCTAAAGATGCATGCCCTCTTGAAACCATCTAGGTCAAATTGCCCTCCAAGCAAATCATATTTATATTCTATTTTGTTTTGTTTAGTTATAATAAATTGGTTGCGCCCTCCAAGTAAATCGTATTTCTATTCTATTATGTTTTGTTTAGTTACAATAAATCGACTCCTATCACAAGGAAGAATGGTCATCAATATGTTTATAGCTTATCAAACATTTTCAAATTATGTTATCTTTTTAATTTTGTGACATTCCATAAATAATTTATGATAATTAAAGCTCTACTTCCATGGGTGTGGTCTTTTCTAGTGAGAAACTACTCAACACAGAAGTATTCATGTACTTTTTTAATATGAGATAATTAGAAATATTTTTCAACTTATTAAAAAAATATAACTTCTTGTTTTATTTATTAGGCTAATAGGACTTCCACAATTTTAATTTGATTACCATTAATTATAAAGTGGATGATAGATATTTAACCTCCACAAAATATTTTAGAATATTCATAGTAGTATATAGAAATCAAAGGATGAAATTTATATCCAAAATATTCATGTCATTTTTACCGTTTTAATTATATTGATTAATTAAAAAGATGTCACATGAACAAGTGTCATATGAAACTAGTTATAGTTTTTTGGGCATGTGGTATTGATAATTGGCCCATGGTATTGAAACAAAACCTATTTATAGATTAAGAACATCCATAGTAAAGTTGGGGTAAATTATCATGGTTAAAAATATTTTTCTTTTTTATAAATTTGTGATATGGATTTGTTGGAATTACAGGTTTGAATTGTGAACTCTCCAAAAACTTCAAAATTTATAATGTTTAGATAGTGCCTATGTTCAACTTATATATTAATTCTTTTTATTATTTAATAATAATAATAATAATAAGAGACCCACAGGGGTAGGCGAGTTGGTAATCACATTGTGGTGAAGCGGGCTCAGGACTGAAGGTCACGAGTTCAAATCCCCCGGACTAACCTGAAGTTGTGGAGAGGGGCGGGCGCAGTCTCCCAGGGGTTATAATGGTAGCGGATCCCAGGGATTATAATGGTAGAGGCCAGAATCGACCCCATGTTACGTGAATTACGAGGCGATTCCCTGTCAATCACTCAAAAAATGGTCAATTAAACAGGAATAAAGGGGAACAGACGGAGTGACAAACTTACACATCCCCTCATACTGGGTTGTAGAAAAATACAAATCTAACATGAGACATGAGCTGATAGGGATCCAATTTCTTAACTTGCAATTTTTTTTATGAGTAGACATTATTTATATTTTATTTCGGGCCAAATGAGCAAAAATTCATCTTTGATGATGGACGAAGAGGCTTACACATCATACTAGGTTGTAGAATGAACCTCTCGGCTAAACCAACATAGATCTATCTTAAGTACAAATCTAACACGAGCCCACAAGAATCAAATCTCTTCACGTTTCACGTGCAAACTTCTTTAGAGTGCAAAATACAAAGTGTTATTTTTCCATGTTTAAATTGTATTTTGAATGCTAAATAAAGTATATATATGACAAAATAAAAGCTTTAACCATAAAAATTTAATATTTTCATGATATATACATAATTGTTTTTAAATGATACATAATATATATTTAATTTACGTTAAAATATTTTACATCACATGTACATTGGGACACTTTATCACACAAATTAAAATGGTTTTTTATTATTAATATATTTTTAAGTATATGTCAATATTAATTCTGATTAAAATATTTAAAATATTTTATTAATAACCCACATTGAATATTTTTTATATATAACATAAAAATAATTTATTTTAACAATTGAATTTCTATATATAGATATATATGAAGTGATGTCTACATAAATTAGTTAACATAGATCTTCAAATAGTTTATTTAAATCTCTCGTCCAAATATTTTTGAAAATTATAATATTTAAAAATCTTATTCATACATTTTTTTATTTCTATTAATTTTCTTAACTATAGCCTACATTATTTTTCTATTTAGAACATAATTTTTATTTTTAAATGGGACAAACTTACACTTGCCCTCATATGGAGTTTTATAATGAGCCTCTCACCTCAATATATATATATTTTTAAAGGGGAACGGACAGACGAACAAACTTACACATGCCATCATATGGGGTTGTCGAATGAGCCTCTCAGCTCAACAAGTTAAAAAGCTTAGCTATTTTACCTATGCATGAAATTTAAAAAAAAAGTAACATTTTAAAATAAAAATAAAATTTGTAAGTTTATAATAAAATTGAGTGGTAAAAGATATATATTAAAAATTAAAATAATTCTTTTAGACACACACAAAAACTATAATTTTTATTAATGAAATAAAAATTACATTTTCTAGACACACTTAGCGTGTATGCAAATAGAGGTCAAAACATACATATGATGAAACCAAAGATAACATGAAACAACATAAAGGTTATTTTAAAGGGTAAGAACCACATGGTATAAGTCAAGAAACAATTATAAAAGAGCAAATAAAAATAACGGTGACTACCAGTGCTAATTTTTCATTTTTTCTTTTTCCTTTTCTGTGCCTTTTGCCAACCATTGGGATTTGGTTCAGTTATAACCAAAGCCAATTCTTGTTCAACCTTCTTAGAGACCTGAGCTATTTTTGTGCCCCCTATTGCATCTAATGTCAGAGAGTCTTCAAGATATATATTTTTCTAATGAATGGTGAGAGTTCCTAGTTGAATCATAATGTCCCCGTTTAGAATTCTCCTTTTTTATCCATGTCATTGATTTCCAATTTTTCAAGTTGAATTTACTTACTATCTTCTTATTCATCCACATGAATTATGTAAATGTCCTATTTGAAAACATGCATCGAAATGTCATGTTATCATAATCTATAACTTGTGACCAATAGAAGTTCTTGTGTTTCAAATGTATATTATGTGAATATACCATTTTTTGTTCTTTCCAAATCAATTTTTTTTTAATTTTCCCAAAGTGTTGCCTCTATATTCAAGGAATTTGTGATGCCAGAAAGGGAGGAAGAGGTTCATAAGCCTCAACTAAACTTACATGGTAGAGACCACCATAGTGTTGGCATCAAAACCAAGGAACCATGGAGTGACAAGTAGCCCAACTCTACTCTAGAACCAGGGCCTTGCATTAAGAGCACAATCCAAATCCTTGTGTGTTTCAAATTGGACAATGAAAAAGCCTTTTGAGCATAGAAATGTGTCTCAAGATACATGTAGATAAAATCCATTAAACATAAAACTTTAAGATTAAGTAAAAGCTATTAAATATGCATATAACTACTTTAAATTGTAGAACATAAATAGAAGTATCTCAAAAAGATTTACTTCCATAGTTAGAGCATTTTCCATTTGTTCTAAGATATAAGAACCGGAAGTATTTTGGATTTGACAGGCTAAAGCCGAAACCTTCCCTTGGACAACGTCCTTAAAAGAGACGAGAATCCCATTAGCTATTTTCGCACAACATGAGTCCTTTTATTCATAATGATGGTTGAATCTTTAGATATTGTAGTCTTTGATTTGGGTGGAATGAAGTACAAATTTCCCTTCAAATTGCAGCCATTGAAAACAAAAACTAATACTCCATTTATCATTGATAGCTTTCTTTAAAGAGAAATAAAGGTGGAAATTTTGACCAAATAATATTGGATTTCCCACTCATATTCCTAATGAAGATTTGAAAAATGTATCTAGGGTGGAGGAATGCCACATGAAACCTGTAACACATTCATTGTAAAAATAAAGCCTAGGAACCAAAAACAAAGTTAGAGTAAGAAGAAAAATTAATACCAGAAATGGTTGTCTTCCATTCCAATGCCAACAGGGTAGTACTTCCACTGGAGTCAACTATTATTCCCCCCGTAGATTCTTCTACTAACATGACCAAACATGGATTAGTTTAATGACATAATTAGTTTTTAAAATACTTTTCTATAAAATCTAAACATTTCCCACCCATCTTACCCCATTAAACTTACTTTTTATTATTTTCAATAAAATTTATCTTAATTTTATTATTTTTAATTTTATTTTCATTAAAATAACTAATTCGTAAGAACTTTTCCAATAAAAAGAACATCCTCATAAAAATAGCAAATCCCCATTAAAATTATATAAAAAGTACATTAAAAATAAAAATAAAAGTAAAAGCTAAATCAAAATATCAAGATTGACTAAAAGATTGGCATGTTGTGAAATTCAAATAAATAAATCTAATATTGAAAGACTCATATTAAGGTTGTTTATGTTGTGAAATTGAAATAAATAAATCTAATATTGAAAGACTCGTATTAAGATACTCATATTAAGGTTGTTTTAGGTTAAATATGATTTGTGATGACCATGTTTATGATAAAAATAATCGTAATATTATCTCATTTTCATGATAAAAATTATAGTAATATTATCTCATTTTTAAGATAAACATATTTATGATTTATATTAAAGTTTTTCGTAAAAGTAAAATCGGTTCATTTAGTTAATGGTTGTTTATATTATAGTTAAGATAAATTTAGGTTCATTTAATTTCTATAAATAAAGTGTAAAGTTAAAAGGATATAATTTTTATATTTAAATATATAATATGGAAAAAATTATTATAGTAATTTTTAAAAGATTATTCACCAAAATACAAAATAATAGTTACAAATTTTATTTTTTCACTTAATGGTACCAAAGGATACATTTATTTAACTAGAGCATTTTCTCCTTTACATAAGTTATATTCCACATGAATACTATGAGTCAATAGCATGGTTCTCATCTAGAGCAAGTCAAGTTTACCTTAACTACCCAACAAAAATAATAATAAATATACTAATAACATACAATTTTTTATTATTATTTTAATTTGAAGTTATTTCTATTTTAATGTAGGGTTAATTTATTATTTTATTATTATTATTTTTATTTACATAACATCACATTACATCTCTTCCATATTGGACTAGAGAGCACCTTTCAACACAAACGTCTCTCTTATGCTGATCTCTGCCATGCACAAGTGGATTCGTTGCACTAGTTGCCATATAATTTGCCATGAATTTACATTCATTCCTATGGTGATCTTCTGTCCATACCTCCTCCTACTTCTCTTTACCCTTAGTCAAATCTTGAAGTTGCAAGGTCAGTGTAGCCAACTGTGACTGCACCTAAGCCATACCACTACTTTCTCCACCTCATGCTAGAAAAGCCTCCAACTTTAATGCAAGCTCTATGGATTCTAATTGTATACCTATATGATTTTGTGTCAATTGTATCCAAATATGGGGTAATAGTCTAGAAACAAACCACTCTTTACGTTGCACATTTCGAATCTTGAACGTTAGCATGCCCTTCATAATCCTAAATCGTTAATCAAAGTCCTACACCAAATCGCTTGAACCTTGCTTAATATCCTTCAGTTATGTAATGTACTATGACTCTTATTTTGGCTTTTGGAATTCCCTTATTAAAGCCTATTTGGTCTCATTCAAAGTCTTATTTTTTCTAGCTAGAGTTGCACTCTTGAAATTCATGTACCATGTTAATGCATAGTCCCTGAAAGTTAGTTCCTGCTACATAATATTTGTAGCCTCGTCCTGCACCTGCTCACTTGTCCAAATCACCTTACACACAAATAAATGTTGTTTTGGGTCATCATTCCTAGCACCCTGAAACAATAACATTCTTAGGTCTACATCTGCCATTGTGATTTTTGTGGTACTCCCAGATGAATTATTCCCACATGCACCTATTGAACTAGTAGAAAATTCTGCGCTCATCTATGCACCTAGCGAAGCTTGAGAACCCTGTTATGATTCTCGTACAATTGGACCAATCCCACTACTAGTAGTATTCCCATCTCCTTAACTTACCGTTTACGCTAGTCATGTTAGTGTGATGAGTGCCTACCTCTTGGTTTGTAGAAGCGCACGGACTTGTGGGTTCCACACCAGGAACAATATGATTCTATTGTCCAGGATCCAAAGATTCCATGCTACATGGACTCACTTTCTCTCCTTCCTCCTCTTCTCTCCATGGAGTACCAAATTGTTTTCCTTCATAACTCTGGTCACTTACACTACTCCTCATCCTTTGGTGGCCTCTCCTATCCCCTCTCCATGGGCTTCTCCTCTCGACAAACATTGACGCTAACCTATCTCCTCCCATGTCACTCCACCAAAACCTCCTTCCAATCCTCAAAGTGCCACCCTCAAAACTTTGTCTCTCCATATTGCTTCTTCACCTTTCCTCGCATAGTATTGTACTCGCTATTAGCTTCCACTACAATCTCACTACCTTTCTCCTTTCCCTCTTCTCAGACCATCTCCTCGTTCTCCCCCACTCCCCTTGGTGCGTGAACAATCTAGTTGCTCATGTTTTCTGATTATAGAGGTAGAACTCCATGGTCATATAGCAACATCTTAATGATTAATGGTAATGACCATATAAATATTCCTCGTGATCCCTTCAAAAATCTCTCTACGCCAATGTATATGATGTTATTGCTTATATTTCAAACTCAATAATATACCCCTCCAACACACTTTCAAACCAAAGTTCCACATCGTGTAAAGTTTTATTATCTATTGCTTGTAGTTAGCATACCTCCTATGATTTCAACCTCCTTTGTCCATCGTGAAAATACATTGGGTTGTTTTCCTTCAACTGTTGCGCCCACTTCATCAAGAGTTTTGGTAATTCTCAAAAGAAATCTTTGTGGAAGTCAGTGAACACGTGCTTCTTCAGCCATTTATTTGTGGTTTGCATGGCTTCCACATTCCTACAAGCAATCCCATCACACAATTATCTTAGTCCTAACAACATAACCCTTTTTTGGTTCACAAGATTATGACAGACCCAATATTTGCTACACAATGTCCAAAAAAAACTTTCTTAGCATCAACCCTTTCAGCAACACCCATGGAGTAGGTGAAGTCTCACCTGAAATGATAATGGGTCACTATCAGAACCAGGTTTCTGTAGTTTGACAAGATTGTCAATGACTTTAGGCACTAGATTCCTACATATAACATAAGATTTAGACACCCACTAGACAAACACTTAACCATAATCTTTGGACTATGCACTGTGCAGGACCTCCAGACTCTTTTATTCACTAGTTAGCACACAAGTCATAGGAGGCAGTGCATTGGAGGTTGTACTAAATTATGCCTCCCGACATGTGGGATGACATTAACAACAACATACGTTATTCTTTATAGACACATGATAAAGCATTAATACCTTACCAGTCTTTCACTAATGTAATCATTCAAACATTCATATGTACTTATAGTTGTAGTGAGACATTAGATACATGTTAAAGAAACATACCATAACCAAAGACGTACATCATTCATAAAAAAATATATTAACGACAACCCAACCATCCATTTTATTATAAAGAAATGAAGGATCTAAGCACTACCATGTAAATGATATATGATCTTACACACTTGTCATTAGTCTCTCCACAAATCTTAAAAAGTAATACACACAGGATACAGAATCATCTAGCCTTTGATATATATGATGGAATTTACATCAAAGGCTATAAAGCATCTATAGACTCAGACATCAATACTTAGGGCTACAAACACATAACTAAAAAGAGAAATGCAAGCATAGCAACACTCATGTCTTTAGCAGCTAGAGTCTGAGCATTAAATGGTCAATCATCCATTTGTCTCCTCTATTCATCAACCTTCTAACCCCAAACCCATCCCAAGAATCATATTTTATTTATCCTTGGTAACTCCTTGAACATTCTAAACTTGCTTCTCCATCTTTACAACTATCCTCTTGGTTTGCGGGCCATAGGATATTTTATGGTATCTTCCCTAGCTATCCCATTCCTGCTAAAAATATCTCACAACTATTTCCTCCACTTCACTAACCTTCTCTGCTTACAAAATATCTCTAAATCCCCCTGCCACAACATCCCTCTCCACCTTCACCATTGACATAGGCGATCAAATTAGTGCTTAGAATTCAAAGTGTGCAACAAAGCTCGAAACCTAAACAACTATATAGATCTCGACAATTTAAATCCAATGCAATTCATTTCACTCAAAACCGATATCGTATGCTCTCGATATCGTGTTCTAATCAAATTGCTAAATTGGTAAATTTTGGCAAAAATGACATGTGACTGGACAATTTGGGCTAGTGGCAGGCTGCCACATGGCATTGCGAGATTGGTCAAAAAAATCAAATTTCTAATATTCAGAATTTTTTCTAATTTCTCATATTGCTCAAATTTTTAATCATTGTTGTGATCACTATGTAAAGTTTGGGTCAATAGTGGAGGGCCATGTGGGCCAACCACGGGTCGCCACATGGCCTCCGAAGGTTGGTTCAAAAATTTTGTATGAGGCCGAACTTTCTCCATAGGATTCAAAACTTTGACCTGCAACACAACACAATGAGACCACAACCCTATGCCATTATAATGGTTCTTACCCATAAGGACTGAAACCATTATTTAAAGTTTAATGGGAGCATCATTGGGGGAGGGGGTCAAGCTAATCCCTAGCCCCTAGCCACTCCAGTACCCACAGGACCGCAAACAGAGGGGCCAAGGGGCTAGGCCTTAGCACGGCCCATGACCACAACACCCCACATATAACCCGTCAGAGCCAAGCTCACGATCAGAGGTGGAAGGTTGGAGGGGGTCATCCCTGAGGTCACATGGCACCCCATAGCACCAAGCACGATAAAATGAATAGGGGCCAACCCCAAGGCCACATGCCGGACCATAGAATGAAGAGCACACATGAAGTAAGGTGGGTAGCCCCAGGTCACTGGGACCCAATATGAACAAGGGCATGGTAAACCAAAGGGGCGTGAAGTTAGGCCCTAGAATCTCGACCCCCAATGTGGTCGCATGCTCCAACGTGACCGAAATTTAAGGAACTGGGGGCTTAGTGGGTAGATTAACGATCCTATAATTTTTTATTATAGGCCAATTTTGCGTGCTGGTTCCGGGTTTAGGGCGCTCAAGCCGTATTTGGGTCAAATTCTAGGATGACTAGCCATAGAGTTTGGGAAAAACTTGTAACAGGCATAACTTACTCAATTTTGGAACAAATGAGGAGTAGAAAGAACCGGGATGGGCATTTTTTACAGTTTTGAATCCATTGGAGACATCAATTTCACTATTTGAGCAATGTAAAAGTATGTTAACACACTTTTAAGCACTTAATGAAAGAGGCCTTGCATTAGAAGATGGAATAGGAGATGTAGCCCAAGAGAGGGGTGAACTAATTTATTGTGTTTTGTGTTATGTGTTTTAGATATGCTTATTTTTTCTCTATTTGGCTATAAATTGTGGTTAAATTCACTTGTTTTATGTGTTTAGTAAATTAATCCTTTACCCAAAAAAAATACAATTTTCACTTGCAAATTGTTAAAAATCTTCAAATTTACATATTCATATCATTTTGGTATGAGAACACAGGTTATTGTGAAGGTTTGATTTGTTTGCAAGTGTTTTTCTGATGTTTACAAGGCTGAAGCTTAAAAGAGGAGAAGGATAACTTGTGGAGCCAAAATCTCAAATTGTTTCAAGGAGCAAAAACACATCTCAAGCTTCAATAGTCATGGCACATGAAGAAGATCCTAAAGGGATGTTTGAAGATAAAATAACTTTCAGAAAAGGATTCTTTGAGATGTCTGAAATGGTAAAGGTTATTTATGAAGAGAGAAAGGTAAGGTTGTATGGAGAGTGCTCAAAGCCTCCAAAAGGTGATGGAGGAAAAGGAGACAAACCTCCAAAAGGGAATGGTGACAAACCACCACCTTTATCTCCATCATCCTCATCCTCATCCTCATCTTCATCCTCATCTTCATCCTCATCTTCTTCTACTTCTTCTACCCTTTCACAAAAACAAACACCTCCAAATTCTCCAAAAGGACATGGTAAAACTCCTTTGCTAAAACTTGATATTAAGTTTGAATTGCCTATGTACAATGGAGAGGTAGATGCTGAGAAATTAGATAATTGGATTCGTCATATTGAAGTGTATTGCAGGATACAAAGAATCAAAGATGATGAGACCAAAATTCAGCTTGCTTCTCTTAGATTGGAAGGTGCAACACTTATTTGGTGGGAAGCCAAAACTCAAGAAGACATGAAGAAACATGGTAAGGTTTTATCCTCTTGGAATGATTTTGTTGTTTCAATAAGAAGGTAGTTTTATCCATTAGCATACATGAAAAAAGATATTATGGATTGGAAAAACTTTAGACAAGCTAAAGGGAAAAATGTGCAATCTTATACTCAAGAATTTAGGAAAAGAGCTTTGATTTTGGGTATAAATTTCTCTTCTCTAGGATTACATAGTTACTTGAGACATACAATTCTCATGTTTAACCCTATAAAATTATATGAAGTTTGTGTACAGGTAACTCATTTAGAAGAAAGAGGGAAAAATTCTTCTGAAGAAACTAGTGAGAAGTCATTCAAGTTTGGAGAAAAAGGAAAAGGGAAATTTAAAGACAAGGATAAGAAAAATGATGTAGTCAAGAAAGAAGGAGAAAATATCACATGTAAATTTTTTTCTAAAGAAGGCCATGATGAATACCATTGTTGGAAACTTCATCCTAAAATGAGACCCAAAAATTTTAATAATAAGGAGAAAGACAAGATTGTTGCAACTACACAACAAGATTTAGGTTCTGATTCCAGGGATGAAACAAAGTTCACAGCCATGGGTTTGAAAGGTAAGGACATTGCAAGTACTAGTTCTTCAAATTGTCTCAATGATACTCAATATGAAAAAACAAGAATAGAGTTTTTCCACATTAGAGTCATTTCAAAACATACCAATATAGATACACTGTTTGATAGTGGTTCACAAGCAAATATTATCTCATAAGACATTGTCAAGAAGTTGAATTTAGAAACCATTCCTCATCATAAACCTTATAGTTTAAGTTGGGTATGTGAGAATGAAAAATTTCAGGTGACAAGGAAATACATACTTAGATTTGAAATCACTGCAAACTTTCTTGATGAGGTTGAACTTGATGTAGTTATGCTTGATATATGTGGTATTGTTTTGGGAAGTCCATATCTTTATGATAAGAGAGCTATTTTTCATCACCATGAGAACAAATATCATTTGTTCAAGAATGGGATTGAGTACATTGTTAGAGTGCATAACAAGAAATTGAGTTTATCTCTTGTGAATGCTGGACAAATGAAGAGGATTGTTAATGTTTAAGCACAAAGATGTTGAGGAACCTAAAGCATTTAAAGGATATGAATCAAGTTTTAAATCTTATTTCATTGAGGTTTCTAATTCATGTGATAAGATGTTTCAAGATTCTATCAAGTTGCCTCATAAAAGAGGTAAAAAAAATGAAGTGTAATTGTAGCAGGATGCTTCATTGTTAAACATTGGTGTGAACAAGATGTCAGTGTTAAAGCATGCAGAGGTAAAAAATAAAATGAAAAGGCTCTTTGACAAAGATGACATTGATCCCAAAACATATTCTTGTGGGTTTCATAAATTTTTTGCTTTGAAGAAGGATGGTGCATGGCGACAACGATCACATTTGGTAAAGATTCAAGCCAAGTGCAAGGCTAGACATGCTAAGCATCGTTATGGCAACAATGTTCAAGGTGGAGTGAATTTGAAATTGAATAAATTTCCTTTGATTGAAGGTCAAGGAGAGAATGTTTAGATTTCTTTAGCATAATTTTTCTCATCTAAACATCTTGAAGAATTGCAGCAAGGTCCTATCTTTGACATAAGGAAAAAGACTTCAAAAGTGAAGTACATTCATGAAGAGTTAAAAACAACAAAAACAAACAAAACCAAATGGGTTGAGGTTGGAAGGGTGAGGGAACTGTACCCTCATCTATTTGTTGACTGAAAAAGATATTTTGGAGGTCCAAAAGCTGCCAATGGGAGGAGTAATCCAAGGGATCAAATTAGTGCTCAAAATTCAAAGTGTGTGGCATAGCTCAAAACCTGAAAAATTGGAGAGATCACGACGATATGAATCCAACATAATTCATTTCACTCAAAACCGATATCGTATACTCTCAATATCATGTTTTGATAGAATTGCTAAACAGGTAAATTTTGGAAAAAAGGATAGGTGACTGGACAATTTGGGCCAGTGGAAAGCTGCCACATGGCCTCGCCAGATTGGTCAAAAAAAAAAAAATTCCAATATTCAAATTTTTTTCTAATTTCTACTATGGCTCGAGTTTTTAATTATTGTTTTGTTGACTATGTAAAGTTTGGGCCAATAGTGGAGGGCCACATGGGCTAACCAAGGTTTTCCACGTGTGTAGGTTTTAACCCCGTACAGAAATTACCTGCATACGAATTCTAAAACACAGAAAATAAATAATGCGAGAGCATAACACATAAAACACATATACACAGAGATTTTCCCCTGGATCCCAAAACCGAAACTACCAGCTTGATTTTTCATTATGTTCCTTTCAATGTAATAATACATATTTATACATGCCGAAGCATCCAATACCATGGACCGAAAAACCATCGCGTCCAATACCATGGACTGAAAACCATCGCGTCCAAAAAACATGTGCGAAAATCATGCACAAAACCATAGGTGGGTCCGCTCAACCTAACATAGGGTTCAAAACCAAAATTTTCCAGGGCACTACCCTAGACCCCATAAAGTGGGGTTACAAGTACACCTCAAACCCCTTGTGACCCCCCCCCCCCCCACTACACAGTCGGCGCAATGAAGGGGTTGCTCCGCCCACCCTCTAACCCCCCGGTTAACTACGTGGGCTATTCATGGAAAGAATATAACACAACCAAACATTCTCCCACTTGTTGTTTTCTTTCCACAGGGGGCCACAAGAGAGCTTAGTCATTTTTCCAGCCCTGAAATGCCCATTGTTTCTCTACACCAAGAGAACTTCTCAGAGCTCACAGATTTTGTCAATGCATCTGCAGTATTCTTCAAAGTTTCCACCTTTACCAGCAACACCTTTTTGTCTTCTATCATATCCCTCACAAAGTGATACTGAACATCAATGTGCTTTGTCTTTGAATGATATGCAGGGTTCCCTACCAAGAAAATTGCACTTTGGCTGTCACAGTCTATCCTCATAGCTTCCTGTACTAACCCCATACTTGAACACAATCTCTGCAACTAAACTGCTTCCTTGCTTGCATGAGTGGCTTCCATGTATTCTGCCTCTGTAGTTGATAGTGCCACTACAGATTGTTTCTTACTCATCCAACTGACTGCACCTCCAAATAGGTTAAACACATACCCACTTGTAGATCTTCTCTGATCCAAATCTCCAGCCCAGTCTACGTCAACAAAGCCACGGATATCCAAAACATTATCCAATCCTGGTCTTCCTTGGTAGCACAAACCATAATCACTAGTGCCACGCAAATACCTAAAAACCCGCTTCACTGTTGTCCAGTGCTCCTTCCCTGGTTTTGACATAAACCTACTCAATACTCCCATTGCATGTGCAATGTCTGGTCTAGTACAGACCATTGCATACATCAGGCTATCGGCTGCACTTGCATATGGAACATGGGACATGTCCTCTTCCTCTTCTTGTGTCTTGGGACACTGTTCAGCAGATAACCTCACACCTACAGGAATAGGAACCTTCACCAGTTTACTATCCTACATATTAAACCTCTGCAGTATTGTCTCAACATACTTCCTCTGGTTTAGCCAAAGCTTCCTCTTTGCCCAATCTCTTTTAATTTCCATGCCCAAAATATAGTTTGCAGCACCAAGATCTTTCATGTCAAATTTGGAGAACAATTGGGTCTTCAAATCCTGGACAATTTCTTTGTCATTTCCAACTAGCAACATATCATCCACATACAAGACCAGATAAATAACACGATCACCAATTAATTTAAAATACACACAGTGATCTACTTTTCTTCTGGTGAAGCCAAGTCCCCATATAAATGTATCAAATTTCTGATACCACATCCTTGGTGATTGTTTTAACCAATACAAAGACTTCTTTAACTTGCATACTAGTTCTTTCTTACCCTTCACCGCAAAGCCTTCAGGTTGCTTCATGTAGATCTCTTCTTCCAGATCCCCATGAAGAAATGTTGTCTTCACATCCATCTATTCTACCTCAAAATCAAAAGTAGCAGCAACAGATAAAAGTAAACTAATAGAAGTTACCTTGGAAACAAGAGAAAAAATATCACCAAAATCAATTCCAGACACCTAGGAATAACCTTTTGCTACCAACCGAGCTTTGTATTTCTCCACTTTTCCTTTTTCATTTTTGTTCTTCTTGAACACCCATTTGCTGCCAATGGTTTTCCTTCTAGTCGGCAACTCTGCCAGATCCCAAGCCTCATTTTTGTGCAAAGATGCCATTTCATCAACCATGGCCTCTTTCCAGATTTTTCCATCCTTTTGAATCCACTGCTTCTTTCACAGTTCTAGGATCATCATCAGTAACAGACAAAGAAAAATTTGAACAAAAAGCAGATGGACTATACCTTTCTGGCTGCCTTCTTTCTCGAACTGATCTTCTCATAGCTGGAGTTTGTGGATCTTCATCTTCTGATTCCTCCTCTGCTGTAGAGTCTGATTCTTCCTCCTTTAGCTGAAACTCTATCTTCTCAGGTTCCTTTGGTTGGACTTCATGTTTAATAACATCTTTCACCTCTTTGAACATGACATCTCCATTGTACACAACCTTCCATGTTACTGGGTTCCAAAGCTTATAACCCTTTAAACCATCCTTATACCCAATAAAGATGCACTTTTCAGATTTACTATCCAACTTGGTTCATTTCTCCTTTGGAACATGTACATATGCATCACATCTAAATACCCTCAGATGTGAAAGAGAGGGTTTCTTACCAGTCCATACCTCTTGTGGAGTTTTATCCTCCAACATTGATGAAGGTGACCTGTTAACTAGGTAACATGCAATATCCACCGCCTCTGCCCAGAATTCCTGTCCTAACCCGGCACCACTGAGCATGCTTCTTGCCCTTTCCATCAACGTCTTATTCATTCTTTCTGCAACTCCATTTTGTTGAGGTGTATATGGAGTAGTCTTTTGTTGTGCTATACCACACTTCTTACAGTATTCTTCAAATTCCTTACTACAAAACTCTCCACCGTTATCTATCCTCAACACCTTTATCTTCTTCTCTGTCTAGTTTTCCACCAGAGCCTTAAATTCTTTAAACCTGTCAAAGACCTCAGATTTTTTCTTAAGGAAATATATCCATCTATTCTTTGAGAAGTCATCTATAAATGATACATAATACACAGACTTACCCAGTGATGGAACCTTCAGAGGTCCAAACACGTCACTATGCACAAGCTCTAATATATGTTTCGCCCTCTTACTACCAGAGGGGAAACTCACCGGATTCTGCTTCCCATACACACAATTTTCACATAAATCAAAATCCAGAGAGCTATTACTCATACCTTCTACCATACCTTTACCATGAAGTATTTGAAGGCCCTTCTCTCTGTTATCGGGAAATCTAGTGTCCACTCGGAGCTGCTAGTCCCACTAAGACTGGTAACTATCTTAGAAACAAACAAACTAAAACTAATTTCTTTTTCCTTTATGAGAAGTAGATAAGAGTGGAATGAAGGACACCAACCTCAGTCTTGCACTTGGTTCCTTGCTCGGTTCCTCTCCCTTCTGACATATCCTTGTCGCTTCTCCTTCGTCTACCCGGCTTCAAAGAGCACCTATGGAATCAAAGCAGCATAATACTATCAGAGAACAGAGATCTACAATCATAAACAATATAGGACCAGATGTATATTGACCACACAAATGCATATATCATCAAACATACAAGAATGTGGAGGAAAACTTGAATAGCTTTATTAATATCAAGAATAGCAAAGAGGATTACAACCAATTGTTCTGACCCAACGTCATCCTCCAGCATCAAAGCCCTTCTTTCACCTCATGAAAAGCTTAGATCACCCAACACTATGATATTTCAACAAGAAACCAACAACACTTCCTTACAAGATTCAAAATTCCAACCTCCCTTCTCTAACCTCTGGATCTCTGTGATGAGGGATCCATATATAGATGTTTGCAGGGGGGTGAGTCAGCTCTGGGTTTATGATTAGTGTCATTCCATTGATAGTTCTTGGCTCAACATGGAGATTTCATTGATCTATTACTCATCCTTGGGCGAATTCTGAGAGGCAAGTGTCATATGAGAAGTTTCTAGAAGATTCCTTGATCATCCACTTAGCAAACTGTCTCCGCCACTTGTCTATTCTCATCCATCGCACCCTATAGAAGGAATTTTCAGTATGCATCACACCTCCCATGTGTACAAGGTGAGATGCATCACACCCTGGCCATGGAGAAAGTGAGATCTAGTTTTGACCAGTTCTGAGTAGTTTTTCATGGATAACTTCTGGGAGATGATGTAATCAGCTGACCTTGTTCCTTTAGGGTGTGAACAACACTTTTAGGGACTTAGGAGACCTTGGCTTATGGACATGTTTGATTGGGGTTGCAGTGCCCAAAAATGTCTATAACAGTTGCCGCCTAAAGCATGAGGTTGTTAATCTTTTGATGTCAGGTGAAATGCTTTATCATGAAGATCCGAAGTTTTTTCGAGCTGGAAGGTGACCTGTAATAAGATACAATACAATACATTATCTTCATAATATTTTTCATGATCTAGCTGAGGCAGGCATTCCCATGCTCAGCTTTACAAATTCATTTTCATGTACATAAGACAGACAACCCTCTGTGTGGGAGACTGATGATTCTAATAGAGTCATCATCCTTTGATTTGGGTGATCATCTATGCAGCAACAATGTACATTTGATGTCTTTATTTTCCTGAATATATCGTAGCCCGGATGGATGAAACTTGATCTGGGGTCTTCAAACTCGTTCAATCTTCACTCGGAGTACAAGTCGATCCATGTGAAATATGTTCTCGAGTCGAACATGGAAAGACATCGCCTGATTACTAGCCAATGATGTAAGTTGTTAACAGGCACGAGAGGAATCACCGATAATGATGATGACCCTCAAGGTACCACAGTATAATTCACATGGTGTAAATAAGGGACTTGGCATTGAACAATCTTTCGGTCGAAGGCCATTGATGTAAACCTGTCGCCGGAAGTGAGAAACTTGCCATTGAGGCATGCAAGCTTCAAAATACTGAAAGGGTTGTTCCTAAGTCGACTTCTTGGATAATGAGCTGATGTCGACAAGAAGCAACCCGCCATAGGAGGGCCTTAATGAATCCCACATCTACAACACGGAACAGAGTAAATTATTTTGGTGGTGAAAACGATCTGATGATACAGGGTTCAGGGTGGCGGTCATGAGAGAATGGAGCATGAATGTATTGCAGCGGATGAGACACAGGTGAATTCTCTGAGCGACTTCTCTTGAACATACCGGTGACACTGACATGGATTGGTAGTGTTAACCCTAAATATGGATGGTGTGATGGACCAATGGTGATATGACCAGTGAACGAAACAATCCAACCCGACTCGGATGCGGAGTAAAAGTGTCATGTTCAAGAGCGACTTGCTACCAATAAAGTTTCTTCAAGTTTTCTTCCCAATTTTTCCCCAGTCATTGTTGACCAGTACATCTTTATTTTTGTCAAGCTTGAGGAGGATAACATATGCTTGTTCTATAATTTTCCCTTCGGGCAAACCCGTCGCTATATTTTAACGAGCCTAGTGACAGTGAAACTCATTCTTGTCTGTATGGACAAGTTTGTCGCTATTCGGTTTTAACGAGTTTAACGACAAAGATAACTTGGTCCTTTTCAATTTTAGAGAGTCTGAAAGGGACGTAAAGGAAACTCCAATAATTCTTTTTCGTCATGTAATCCCTTAAGTCCGAAAAAGTATAAAATAATACAAAAGGGATGAATTTTCGGTAATTTTAATGAGCCGAACGAAACAAGCACTCAATCTTTTTGTGTAATAATCCCTCAGGTCCAAAAAGATTAAAATCTAGAGGAGGGATAGCACTTCCGGTTGTTTTAACGAGCTGGAGAGGCCAATCGCTCGGCAATCTTTTCATATTTTACGAGTCAGGTGAAAAGAGCTTAAAGGACACTCGTTTTTTTGAGGAACGAGTGATAATTTCGGGTAACAGCTAATTCCAGGTAAGGTTTGGAATTTTCCAATCACGGCAGTGTCCCAAGGATGGCTAACAGGATCACTCTTTGCAGTTGTTCCTCAAAAAGGGTAAACAATCAAATGGAGGTGAATGATCGGCTAAAACAGAGTGGAGGTGATGATGAGAACATGACTAGGGCTCAAAAGCTGATGATAATGTATTCACAATGGTTATTTACCGTAAATAGGTTCATTTTTTAATGAGCTTAAACTCTGGGGGAAACATTTGCTCATTGCTTATGTTTAATTTTTAACGAGCTTGAACTCCACATAAAAACTGCTCGTGATAAGTTTGCATGCCCCCAACATAATAACGCAAATCGAGGTGCATGCCCCCTAAGCTTCATTGCATTCAACTCGGTGGTTGGAATGAAGGTTTAAATTCGAGATCTTTGAAAGACTCTATTTGGAAAGGGAGTTGTTTCATTTTTTAATGAGGTTGACATAGTAAAAGTACTATCCTCATAATCCACTGTATTTACATTATTTGATAGAAAATCAAAAAATGAAGCATGATTAAGGTTGCTGGAATAATCTTCGTGGTAATCTGGAAGATGGGAACTATGGTGGTAATCTTCCTATGGTACCTCTCCTATCATCATTGATTGAATGATTCCTTCGTCTGTATATTGTACATGCGACCAAGGATCTGAAGAGGTGCCATATTCCATAGACCTATTTATCCAAACACTCGATGAGTGTTGACTTGAGTTTGCCCCCCAAGCCAAGAAATTTGATTGCTACAATATTTCTATTAGGGCGATGATCCATGATGACAAAATGTTCAGGAATCTTTTGAATCTAGAAGATATCATATTGCAGGTTCCCACCATGGCCACTTCTACCAGATTGTTTGGAGGTGGTAGGGCAAAAGTACCCATCAATGTAGGGTCTTTTAGTAGGCCTACTCTGATATTTTGAAGCGACTGAGAGCTTCCGTGGATCATCGGAATGCTTCCTGTAACTTGTGAACTGTTGGAGAGAAAGGTTTGTTGGTCGACGATTGTAATCCTTCCTTGAAAAGGAAATGCAATATTTTTGAAGTATGTCGACACAATAGCAGCCATAGCATATATCCAAGTCATTCCTAGTAGGATGTTGTAATCGAGGTTTCCGTCAATTACTTCAACATCTATTTCTACTGTTTTTCCCCCAGTTCGACTTGCAAGTTACTTAAAATCCCATATGGGGTGTATGTTCGTCCATCAAATGCTTTTAATGTTGTCGAAGATCGCGATAAGGGTGGAGATCCTAAATTTTTCCAGCAACTCATCGACATAATACATGTAGATGCCCCCTCATCAATAATTGTTCGATGAACAGTTTTGTTGAGGGCTTTCACTTGAATGAGGAAAGCTAGTTGAGCTGGCAACTAAGGGTCATATCCTTTGTGATTAAAGGACACAAGATTGGAATCCGTTGGGTCAATCCCACCTATCGTTGATAATAAAGCCTGCTTTTGAGAGGGGCAATTTTGTAGTACATCAAGTGTCGACATAGCGGATGGCGATTGGGCTAGATCCTCCACTATATTATAACGTTGTGCTGCTCTGGCACGAGGATTAAATGTCGATTTGTGTACTACTCCCTTTGGCAGCTTTATTGTTAGTTCAGGAATGATGGGTGGCACAACTTCGGTCGAAGTTGTTGTTGAACTACTGGGTTGATCATTGGCCTTGTTGTCCGACAGCTGTGGATTCCCGTAATCTTTATTCCTTGTCAATATCAAAGCATCGTTTTGCTGCTTTGAAACCGACAACATTAGCACTTGGGATGGGGAAGCATTGTCACTAGCAACCAGATTTGTTCCTGGATTTGGAAACGGATCAGTCAATACTGCCGAGGTTTTTGAATTCTTGAAGAATTTTCTAAGCTCAGCTTTATACGGACACTCTCTTGTCCAATGATCCTCATCACATATAAGGCATGGACGATTTGGTTTCCTATCTCCAGAAGGGTTTGCAGAAGATTTTTCAGGGGACGACTCCTCCTGTTTTTTCTTCTTCCCTTTCTTTTTCTTCTTGCCTCCTGGTTGCTTGGTTTCTTTGCCTTTGTCAGTCGATACGGCATTTACTTCCGAGGCGAGAATTTATTCATTTTCATTTTGACCTGAAACCATACGGGCCTTCTTCAACTTAGCCTTTACGGTTTTCGTGCTGGTCGTTCCTATCACGCCGTCCCCGGCATGAGAGTCTTTGTTTGATTTAGGAGAGGGAGGAACGAAAAATTCTGGTCTAGGAGCATCAGGGATTTTATCGTAGAGCGTGCCAGACTGAGTATAGATCAAGTCTAAATATTGCGCACAAGCAATTACTTGCTCTTCAGTGACGACTCCTCCCTTTGCCACATCTTCCATAATAAAAGGTAACAACGACTTAATAAACCATTCAGCCAACAGTTGATCAGGAACATATGTTTTTACCATTCTACGACGACGTCGCCACTCATGAATATGATTGGATATATGAGTGGTCGTCGTTTGCTTGAAATTGGTAAGAAGCTCTATTCCTGTTTCGTACCTTATGGGTAACTGAAAATGGGTTAAAAAGGTTGTGGCTAGGGTGATGAAGTTATCAAACGAAGCTCTAGGCAATTCGATATACCATTTTGCTGCTGGACCAGTTAATGTTCGTTGAAAAAGGCGAAGCCTGATCGAATCATCATTTAGAGTGTTAGATGAACACCATAGGTGAAAGTTCATCACATGATTCGACGGGTCTTCCCCTGGATTTCCATTAAATTTAGGAATATCTAACGGAATTTTACGAGGAATCGCTGGCCACCAAGGGGCGTAAGCGATTGGATCATTTGTTAGCTGATTTAGATCTGGTAACTCTAAAGTTTCCATGAAGGGCAACTGTTGATTCAGGTTCGGCAAAGCATACCTAGGATAAGATGGGATTGCCTGAGCAGTGGGTCTTTGCATACCAGCATAGTGCATTTGATGTTGATAACTTTGATAAGGTTGATGGGCATAACCATTATGAAATGGTTGATGTTGACCGTTTTGAACATACAGCTGCCCATTACTTGCAAAGACTTGGTGCTCAGATCCTTGGTAAACTTGTTGGAATTGTGGTTGTTGATATTGCACCAGCCATGGTTGTGAGACCATGTGCTATTGTCCAATACTGGCTATTTGACCAAGATGAGGGGTAATGGTACCCGTTTGAGCCTGGGTCACTCCAGTTAAGGAGCCACTAATCGATGATTGTGGTGGCGTCGCAGGGACAAGGGGCTGTTGGATTGCGACCTGAGAGACTTGAAGTTTGCATACAACAGGTAACGCTTGTACTTATGACATCGTCACAATAGCCGGTTTAGTTGGGATATTTGACATAGGCATACTTTGTTGCATTGAGTATATAACTCTTGGTTGTTGAGGCAATATTGGTATCCAACCACTGGATGTAATTCCAGCATAACCTGAATTCTGCTGCGAACTCTCGTATGTTTGACCTCCCGGAGGCGACAATGAAAGGGCATATTTCCCTCCATACGACGGTAATCCGGTGCTTAAGGGCATTATTTTCCTTTGAGGACCGGACTGCCCAAATTGACATTGTGAAGGATCCATTTGCTGAGACTCAACATAAGAGATTCCAGATATTATTCTAGATGAACAAACGAGAACAAAACATACCGTTGAAACAGCCCCTGGATGGATTCCATCCAGTGATTGAGAGCTAGTTGTGACAGATGGTACGCCGATGAACATTGTCGGAGTAGCAGCAGGAAGTTCTGCCACTGCTGTGTTAGATGACACAGTCCTAGATGTCAACGGTTATTCAGACATATCTAGTCTATCCAAAATGTTTCCTAGCGATTCCGATAACGTAGACTAATTTTTGATGAAGAAGGATATAGAGTGACCCCTACTCCAAATTGTGATGGAGTAGTAGATGGTGGATCCTCCACAATATCTTCTATGGCAACCAAACCGGGTGGAAGAGGTAGACCGTCAGGGCCGTAAAATATTTCCGGTGCCGAAGAAGGTATAGGTTTTATGCTGACTGATGTTTGGGGAACAACACCTTCCGAATCAGCTATAGCTTGAGCCGGTTCATGTATACTAGGATCAGTTCTACTGTCCTCTAGTGGCTGCGGAACTTCTTCTGTAAAGGCAGGGGTACCTGAAAAGTTTGGAGTAACTAGAGTCTCTGAGGGTGTCAGAACACTTGTTCCAACCCGACCAGGGGACTTTGAGCCAGTTAAACGAGTTCGCTTTGTCTGGAATAGTTTTGATTCTAGGGACAAAGACGGTTGACTCGTAAGTCTCCACGAACGGTGGGGTTTCAATTGACTTTCTTCCACGATTGCAGATTACAGATCAACTAAAAATAAAGGGGAAAATGTTTTTGAATTAAATGAATTTTAGACGCTTTAACACAACTTGTTTTTTCATTTTTTAAGAGTCGAGAAAAAACAAAAGATGACTCTAGTCACCTTCAATTTTTAATGAGCCTGAAGTGACAAGTGCTCAGATGGACCTTTTCCTTTAAGGAGTCTGAAAAGGAACGAAAGAGACTACTCTGGAAATCTAGACATAGGGATTACCAAACCAATTGCAAAACTACAGAATACTTTTTATGGTACGGCAGTCAATCTTCCCAAATGTTGTGTTCAATGCATTGCGATCGATAGGGCGGTAGACACGGCTTCCTATGGATAAAGGATATAGCCTATTGTGGTCTCCCAATATATACTCGACGGTACATGGGAGCACAAGTCCATACTGGCACTTGTCGTCTCAAAGAGGAGGAATCACCCAACCAACAGTGAAAGCGACAGTTACCAGGCTTTACGACCCCGGAATACATCTCTAGCCTAGACTTCTAGATGTTGTGCGTTAGGTTCCAAAGCATTTCTAGGTTCATTAAATTTATTTTACAGTTGATCTTTCTTAAGAAATTTGCCTTTCAGGTTCACTGCATGATGTAGATGTACAATTCCTAAAATACAATCTAAAATGATAAACAATCATTTAATCTTCTTTTTGCAATGAAAATCCTAGCTACTAACGAAAGAGAGATAATATTCTTTCAACATAGATCAGAGAGCACACACTAGATGCACTGTCCTAAATCAAACCAACAAGAAGTATAAATGCAAATTCACATGCATGTATTTGTTTTCAGCTTTCTTAATGTGTGAATGACAAGAAGAATGCTAAGTACAAATCTGAATTATCTTTTCAAAGCGACAGTACTAACAAATTTCTCTTCAAAAACGAAAGGAAGATAATGACGACACTTTACTATTTTGAATTGAAAACTGCTTTCAACACTTGAAAAACTACAAATTCAAATCAAATACAATAGTAACTGTATAATCGACCATCAAGAACAATAGAATTCTTTTCTTTGATTGAAAATGACACTTGCGACACTTTCAAATCAAAAGACGACAGTTCGACTATGCTACTACTTTGTAAAAGAGATCTGAAAATGGTGGAAAATACATAAAAACATTCATAGTTCTTTGCACAATGGAGGCGGAATGATCAAAAGGAAGGCGGTTTCCACAGTGGTATACTGATCACAGATAGCAACTCTCCTGAATAGAGCTGAAGAGAGTGAACACAGAAACCAAAATTTGAGGGCAGAAGAGGTCTTGTCTGATCAACACACCTGCAACACAGGGAAAGTGTGATGCAGCGCACCTACTGCACACCGAAAGTGCGATGCATCTAGATTCCCAAGAGTAAAAGGTGTGATGGTCCAGGGACGAGACTTCAACTGGGTTCCGGGTCACAATTTGCAACTCAGTTTGGGAATTCAGGCCGGGCAAGTGATGTACAGTAAATAGAAATCACAGGGGTTGATCTAATGAGGTTACTAGAGCCACCACTAGGGCAATTAGAAAGTTTGCAAATCAATTGTTTAGTTTATAAACAAAACCCGGAGATAGACTGAAGCAGCATTGATCTACTTTGCACTTGCATAGCAAATGTAGTTCGAAGGCTAGCTGGCTTGACTTCAGGCTCCGTCTGTAGGTTTATAAAACAAACAAATATAGACAAACAAACAATTTATTCGCTCCCCAGTGGAGTCGCCATTTTGTTATCGGGAAATCTAGTGTCCACTCGGAGCTGCTAGTCCCACTAAGACTGGTAGCTATCTTAGAAACAAACAAACTAAAACTACTTTCGTTTTCCTTTATGAGAAGTAGATAAGAGTGGAATGAAGGACACCAACCTCAGTCTTGCGCTTGGTTCCTTGCTCGGTTCCTCTCCCTTCTAACAGATCCTTGTCGCTTCTCCTTCGTCTACCCGGCTTCAAAGAGCACCTGTGGAATCAAAGCAGCATAATACTATTGGAGAACAGATATCTACAATCATAAACAATATAGGACCAGATGTATATTGACCACACAAATGCATATATCATCAAACATACAAGAATGTGGAGGAAAACTTGAATAGCTTTATTAATATCAAGAATAGCAAAGAGGATTACAACCAATTGTTCTGACCCAGCGTCATCCTCCAGCATGAAAGCCCTTCTTTCACCTCATGAAAAGCTTAGATCACCCAACACTATGATATTTCAACAAGAAACCAACAACACTTCCTTACAAGATACAAAATTCCAACCTCCCTTCTCTAACCTCCGGATCTCTGTGATGAGGGATCCATATATAGATGTTTGCAGGGGGGTGAGTCAGCTCTGGGTTTTTGATTAGTGTCATTCCACTGATAGTTCTTGGCTCCACTTGGAGATTTCATTGATCTCTTACTCATCCTTGGGCGAATTCTGAGAGGCAAGTGTCATATGAGAAGTTTCTAGAAGATTCCTTGATCATCCACTTAGCAAACTATCTATGCCACTTGTCTATTCTCTTCCATCGCACCCAATAGAAGGAATTTTCAGTATGCATCGCACCTCCCATGTGTACAAGGTGAGATGCATTGCACCCTGGCCATGGAGCAAATGAGATGATCCAGTTTTGACCAGTTCTGAGTAGTTTTTCATGGAGAACTTCTGGGAGATGATGTAATCAGCTGACCTTGTTCCTTTAGGGTGTGAAACAACACTTCTAGGGACATAGGAGCCCTTGGTTTATGGACATGTTTGATTGGGGTTGCAGTGCCCAAAAATACCTATAACACTCTCCAATATGTCCAAGCCTTTGATGCCACAACATGGTCTTTTCTCCAAAGACCATTAGATTTTCTGCTCCACTTTCTGCTCCATCTGCCACGCGTCACGAATATGTTGGATTGCGCCCCCGCATACGGAAACCTCCTGCCTCCTATAGGCGGTGCGAGGAAACTGCCCGCCGCGCAAAACTGTTCTCCCGCCCGTTAACCATACCACAGCTTTCACGCCCATCCACCGTCCGATTGTCCATCTTGCGATCTGACGGTTCTCGTTCATCCGATCCCATTGACCTCCGATATCTCGTGTAATCTGATCTCCGTCGTCCAAATTGCCAGATCTAACGGCTAGAATTATTTCTCACCTCCTAGTTCATTATCCATGCATTTTTCAGTTTTTAGGCCTGTCCAGTGCGCGCAAAGGAGAAAGCAAGCGATCAGCCACACTGTACCTGCACAGTTAATATCTCAGCAACCGCATTTAACAGAAAGAATGGCCGAAGGACAAAAAGGACACCCTCGAGCAGTTTGAGCATTTATCAGGCATGGAATTTCATCCTTTGTTCATTCCACCTGCTTAGGAAGGACAGTAGAGTACCAGAGAAAGGCCGATTTGTTCATTAAAACAGTCAGATCGTAGCAGAGGCCCATTTTTGAGAATTAATGTGTTAGGTGGTCCATTATGACCCCTTCTCGTGTAACACAGTAGATCAATTTTTTAATCAACCTTTATATATATCCAAAAGACAAAATGTAATAGGTTGATGAATGTTATTTTGTTGTAAGCTTCAACTTCTGGAGACTGTAACTACTATGATACCTGCAGTGTCTGGTCTTCATTTTCATCTAATGCAAGTTTCTTTTGCTGTCAATTGCTCACTTTCCACTTCTTCTTCTTTGTTCCAAGTTGTGCCTATTATGCATTTATTCATGTGTTGTAGATGTTTAGCATTAGAGGGGTTTTCATCCCACCTCTGTGTTAGAATCTAGCTTTTATCATTGAATTTGTATGCAGGTTTCTGTTGTTTTAATGCCAGAGAGCTATCATCCTGTTTGTGCATTAGGAAATAGATTTACGGACCTTTTAACTGGTTGCAGCCAGCCATCACAGGGTCCTATGCATCTTCTGGTGTGGTCAGTCTTCTCGATCATCACATTTTCCTTAAACTGTGAGTAATTGATGGTCTAAAGCCTTGTAGTCTGGGGGTGTTCACCCATGTCTGGGGTCAAGCATAGTAGAAGTGGTTATCTGGCTTGAATATGAAACATTTCTTTCATTCATCCACCAATTTTCCAACATCTTGTTGAGTTTGTAATGTTCCCGAGCATCTCTGATATACAACCTAGGAGAGTTTCTTGGGATGATAACATTAATTGGCGCCGTTGCCGAGGAGAGGAGAATCGAAGCTCAGCTTCCCTGGGAGAATGACACAGTTCCAGATCTTGATGATAGACAAGGTCTGGGCACATATTTTGGTTGTAATCATTTATCTGGCGACTCCACTGGAGGAATTCCATCCTTTGGTGACTCCACATTACAGTTCTGGCGCATTTGGTGAGGCATGCTCGGAGAAATCCTTAGAAACCATTAGCTGAACCAATGCCTGATCCTGAGAAGATCGTTAAGCAGAAGAAAATATTGCAGTAAGGAGCACTAGTATCAGGTAAGCCTTAAAAGTTCCATGTATCTCTGTTAGTGAATGTCACCTTCAGAGATTCATTTAGCTCCTTAGTCATTCATTTCCCCTTCGAACCTCAGTAGAAAAAAGCATCCATGTTGTCCATCATATTCCTCTGTTTCTGTCATTCTTTTCATTGATTCGTTCCACTCAATCCACTAGTATCCCTTTCGTATACCTCAGTCATGGCAGGCCAACAAGCCCTCACAAAGATAGAAAGAATAGTTGCTGCTAGGTATGGGCCCTTAGTTTTGCCTACCCCTTTGAATGTCATGTCTGTAGGAGATTATCAAGAATTTATGCCAAAGTTTACTGGTGTAGAAGGAGTAACAGCTGAAGAGCATTTAGAGTCCTTTTACAGCTATGCTGATAACCTGGATATCAATGAAGAGGATGTCTGGATGAGGGTTTTTGTTCAAAGCCTAGATGGGGAAGCTAGAAAATGGTTTAGAAATTTACCCCTTAGGTCTATTACAGACATTGAGGCTCTAGATGATGTGTTTTTAAAGCATTGGGGAAATAATAAAGATTTGCTCTTTTATCATACTGAATTTGGAAACTTGCAGAGAGAAGATGGTGAGCTGCTGTCTGATTTCAACATCAGATTCAATCATATGTACAACAGAATGCCAGCTGAAGTAAGACCCACCCCTGCTTCTGCCATGCTTACTTATGCTAATGCCTTCGATTCTCAGTTCTGCCTACTGTTAAGAGAAAGAATATGCACTTCTTTGGCTGATATGCAAACTGCAGCCTTTGAAGTAGAGGCAAACATTATTGCTGCAGAAAGACTTGAAGGTGATGATGAAAGGAGAAGACAGGGAGGTGAATCCTCATCATCCAATGATTCCGAAATAGATGAATTGGCTAGGATGATTGAATTTTTGGCCTCTGAAGTTTCCAAATTAAAAGCTGAGCAGTACTCTGAAGAAGCTGGAGCTCATTGTTCTTTTTCTTTTCCAACTCCATATCCATATAAAGAAGCAAATGAGCATTTGCAGATTCTGCAAAGAAATAAGATTACAAATGAAGACAAAGGGGTGAGGCCCCTTTTACACAATATAGTCATGGAAGAGGTGCAACATGAGGAGGAGGTCCATGGTTTGGAAAGTGCTCCTTTCCTAACCAGAGCTGCCTATGAAGAAGCATTATCCAAAAGCACTGCTCGTGAGCTTGTTGTAGCTGCAGAACAACAAGCTTATCAGCAGCAGCAATCAGCAGAAGGCACCTTCATCCTCCAAGAATTTGTGCTCGATGCTAGCTCACCTTCACATGGCTATGCAGATCTGCAAATTAGCCAGCCTGCTATCATTCCCAGCGCAATGATCAATAAGGGAGAAGAAAGCTCCCCATCATCTTTTGTTTCTCTGTCTGCTCAAAAGAGAATCCCTCACAGTTGCCCCTTGAACACTGAGGCAGAACAAAATTCAATGCTCAAGGCTAAAGCTGATCATCTCAGTCTTGATATTCTGAAACCTACTCAGGTGGCCTCCACTCAGATTGAAGGGGAAACTTTTCAGATGACAGAGGAAGAGGGTGCACAGTATTGGAATCCCTCCTTTGATGAGGTTTGTTCTAAGAAAGATTCAGGAGTAAATAATGTTTCTGTGTCCCCTACACATGAGCATATTGGTACACCATTTATATTTATTATGCAGGCCACAGGTGAAAAAGATAAGTACACAACATTCATGGTTATCCAGCAGGTGTACAAAGGCTCCAATGAAGAACATCCAAGGAGGAGAGCACACAGAAGGGGAATGAAATTTGATCCCTATCTACCCATCAAGGTCAAATCTCCTAAACTCTTTGAGGTAGAGGATCAAATAAATCTTGTTTTGTAGCTCTATGATGAAGGGGCCAAGAGTAGGAGAAACAATTTTGAGGGCCTATCAGTTGGCCAATTTTTGAGTAATTGTGTTTATTGTAAGCATTTTCTTTTACAGGTTTTAGTGTAGACCTAGTTTGACTCCATGCCCAATGGATACTAGGCAACTGTTTTTAAGCTGGTTTTGCATGAAGGCATTGGTCTACAGGTTCTTGAGACCTCACAGGGAGGATCTCATCCCCAGAAGGAGCCAGTGTTAGCTCTGCTACAATTTTGAACAGTTGAGGGTCAATGACAGCTTGGGCAGTATTGTTGGTGCTTAAAGAAAGCTTGCTGCGGTCTTTTCTTCCCTCCTCCTTCATTTTCCTTTTACTCTCTTCACTCCCACTGTCCTTATTTTATATCCAAAATCCTTTGTTAACCCATATTCCATTTTACTCCGTTGTCTCTGTTTTATTCCAAAAAACCCGCATAAACTCGTTTTCTTTAGCCCGGGTGCTTAACACACGAGCCCGTGCCCATATAGCCCTCCACCTTAATCCCTTTGCGATTGCACGTCTACGCGCTTCCTCAGCCCTTCGCCATTCTTAAATCGCGGTCATTGATCGTCCCGATCCAACGGTCCCCGTCGCCCCAGCCCGCACGTTAAACTTCGTGCTCGTTCCCTGTCATCCAACCGTCTGTCACATGATCCAACGATGGATGCTTCCCCCGATCGCATGACTTGCACGCGTGTTAACCCGCGGGGGCAGTGGTTTTCTTCCCCCACGCGTCACAAATCTGTTGGATCGTGCTCCCGCATACGAAAACTGCCCGCCTCCGATAGGCGGTGCGGGGAAACCGCCCACCGCGCAAAACCGTTCTCCAGCCCGTTAACCATCCCGCAGCTTCCACGCCCGTCCATCGTCCGATCGTCCATCTTGTGATCCGATGGTTCTAGTTCGTCCGATCCCGTTGACCTCCGATAACCCGCATAATCCAATCTTTATCGTCCAAATTGCCAGATCTAACTGCTAACATTCTTTCTCACCTCCTAGTTCATTATCCATGCATTTTTCAGTGTTTTTGGCCGATCCCGTGTGCATGAAGGAGAAAGCAAGCGATCAACCACTCTGTAACTGCACAGTTAATATCTCAGCAACCACATTTAACACACAGAATGGCCGAAGGACAAAAAGGACACCCTCGAGCAGTTTGAGCATTTATCAGGGATGGAATTTCATCCTTTGTTCATTCCACCTGCTCAGGAAGGACAACAGAGTACCAGAGAAAGGCCGATTTGTTCATTAAAAAAGTCAGACCGTAGCAGAGGCCCATTTCTGAGAATTAATGTGTTAGGTGGTCCATTATGACCCCTTCTTGTGTAACACAACAGAGCAATTTTGTAATCAACCTCTATATATATCCAAAAGACGAATGTAATAGGTTGATGAATGTTATTTTGTTGTAAGCTTCAAATTCTGGAGACCGTAACTACTGTGATACCTGCAGCATCTGGTCTTCATTTTCAGCTAATGCAAGCTTATTTTGTTGTTAATTTCTCACTTTCCACTTCTTCTTCTTTGTTCCAGGTTGTGCCTATTATGCATTTATTCATGTGCTGTAGATGTTTAGCATTAGAGGGGCTATCATCCCACCTCTGCTAGAATCTAGCTTGTATCATTGAATTTGTATGCAGGTTTCTGTTGTTTTAATGCCAGAGAGCTGTCATCCTATCTGTGCATTAGGAAATAGATTTACAAACCTTTTAACTGGTTGCAGCCGGCCATCACAGGGTCCTGTGCATCTGCTGGTGTGGTCAGTCTTCTCCATCATCACATTTTCCTTAAACTGTGAGTAATTGGTGGTCTAAAGCCTTGTAGTCTGGGGGTGTTCACCCATGTCTGGGGTCAAGCATAGTAGAAGTGGTTATTTGGCTTGAATATGCAGCATTTCTTTCATTCATCCACCAACTTTCCAACATTTTTTTGAGTTTGTAATGTTCCTGAGCATCTATGATATACAACCTAGGAGAGTTTCTTGGTGTGATAACAACGTCTAAAAAACATGTGCGAAAATCATGCACAAAACCATAGGTGGGTCCGTCCAACCTAACATAGGGTTCAAAACCATAATTTTCTGGGGCGCTGCCCTGGACCCCATAAAGTGAGGTTACGGGTACACCTCAAACCCCTTGTGACCTCCCCGCCCACGCTACACAATCGGCGCAACGAAGGGGGTGCTTCGCCCCCCCTCTAACCTCCTGGTTAACTATGTGGGCTAGTCATGGGAAGAATATAACACAACCCTACAATGTGGCCTCCGAAGGTTGGGTCAAAAATTTGTGTATGAGGCCGAACTACCTCCACAAGATTCAAAACCATGACCTACAACACAACACAATAGCCCCGCACCACTGTGCCATTATGATGGTTCTTACACACAAAACCACTATTTAAAGTTTAATGGGATCGCCATTGGCGAAGGGGGTTGGGCTAAGCCATAGCCCCTAGCCACCTTAGTTCCCACAGGACTGTAAGCGAAGGGTCCAAGGGGCTAGGTCTTAGCCCAACCCATGGCCACAAAACCCCGCAGACAACCCATTAGAGCCAAGCTCATGATCAGAGGAAGAAGGTTGGAGGCAGCTAGCCCCGGGGTAACATGGCACCCCATATCACTAGGCGCATGGAAATGAGGAGGGGCCAACCCAAGGGGGTAAGCCCCAAGGCCACATGGCAGACCATAGAACCATGAGCATGCGTAGAGTAAGGGGGCCAGCCCAAGGTCACCGGGACCCAATATGACCAAGGGCACAACAAACCAAAGGGGTGCAGAGTTAGGCCCTGGAATCTCGGCCCCCAATGTAGTCGCATGCGCCAACGTGACTGAAATTTTCAGAACTAGGGGCTTAATGGGTGGATTAACAGTCCTACAATTTTTCCCATCAGGCAAGACTATAGGCCCGTTTTGCACTCGATTCCTGGTTTGGGGCGCTCAAGCCAGATTTGGGTCGAATTGTAGGATGACTAGCCATATAATTTGGGAAAAACTTGTAACATGCATAACTTACTCAATTTTTGGCCAAATGAGGTGCAAAAAGAACCCAGATGGGGGTTTTTGATAGTGCTAAATCCATTGGAGACATTAGTTTTGTTGTTTGAGAAATGTAAAAGCATGTAAACACACTTTTTAGCACTTAATGAAAGAGGCCCTGCATTGGAAGTTGGACTAGGAGATGTATCCCAAGAGAGGGGTGAACTTCTTTATCATGTTTTGTGTTATGTGTTTCATATATTATTATTTTGTCTCTGTTTGGTTGTAAATTGTGGTTAAATTCACTTGTTTTATGTGTTTAGTAAATTGATCATTTACCCAAAACACATATAATTTTCACTTGCAAATTGTTAAAAATCTTCAAGTTTACATATTCATATCAACCACAACTGCAAAATCCTAAATACCTAACCTTCCTTACATGCGTCTCCGTCTCTAGACACCAACATCTCCTTCATGCGTGGTACCTTCTTGTGTCATGCCTCTTCCTCTTATGCCATCTCCCTCTGTTGTGCACTATTTTTTCCTTTCATGCTTCTCTATCCTCCTATGTAATCCTACACTTGGAAAAATTTAAACAAAATATTTATGGGCTCCAACATTAATCTTGACCTTAAATTTTTAATTAGTTTTCATATATGCATTTAGAGTCTAGATAACCCTTACAATATCTAATGCCCAACAAAATACACATTGACATAAAAAAAAATTACTTGGTATATGTATGGTTTTAAAAGCTATAGTTAGTCAAACCTAGGAACTTTTAGGTACCGATGGAGGAAAAAAGGATGGACGTAAACAATCCTCATAGCGATTTTTTTTTTTAAATCTACAAGTTCGTCAAAATTCTAATGAACCTTCCAATAAAAAAACTTTGGAATTCTGATGAACCTTTTGACAAAAAATCGTAAAAGTTCTGAGAAAAATTCATTGGAATTCCAACAACCTTCCAACAAATATTCGTTGGAGTTTCAACAAACCTTTCAAAAAACACTCATTGGAATTCTGATGAATCTTCCCAAAAACATTTGTTGGAATTCCAATGAACCTTTTGACAAACATTTGTTGGAATTTTGATGAACCTTTTAATAAATATTTGTTAGAATTCCAACGAACGTTTCAACAAAAAATTGTTGGAATTCTAAAAAGAGTCATCGAAGGCTTTCAATAAATACATATGACTTGAAATGGATTTGATGATGATTTGCATCAGAATTCCAATGAAAACTTTGGATGTGTAAAATTAAGTTGTACACCATGAGACATCTAGTAGAATCTCTATTTGTCATTAGAGTGACAATAGGTGGTCAAAAGAATGATCAAATTTCATCCGAAAATTGAGTGAATTTGTAGCAATTTCAAGGTTTTATATTAGCATAAATATTGTTCCAATCAATTAATGTCTCCACATCTTCAAGGAATGAACAATTACTGCCAATTCCAAGTGATGAGTGACATAGTTATTTTCATGCTCATTTAGTTTCATTGATTCATAACAAATTACATGTTCTTCTTGCATTAGGACTATGCCTATTCCTTCCTTATAGGCATCTATGTAGAGTAGGAATTCATTTTTTGGGTCTTCTATCCTCAAAATATGTGCACATATGAGAAATTTATTGAGTTGTTTGAAACTAGTTTCACCATATGATGTCCATTGAAATTTGACTCCTTTCTTTTGCAAGATTGTGATTGGATGCCTAATATTGGAAAAATATTGAATGAACCTCTAGTAATATCTAGCCAATCCCATAAAGTATTTGACCTTTGTAACATTACAGGGAGTGGTCCACTCCAGTATTGCCTTCTCTTCAAATGACAAGTCCCAAATATTAAAATTGTGATTGGAAGATGTCACATTTGTTGAGTTTGGAATTTATCTTGTGTTCCCTCAACCACGACAATATTTCCTTCAAATTTTCTTCATGTTCCTCCCTATTTTTTGAGTAAACCAGGATTTCATCCACAAAAAACATTACAAACCTATCCTTAATAAGATGTGTCATAGACAGCAAAAGAATTGTGATAAAATGATTTAAAATGGGTTTTTAGTGTTACAAACTCGGATTATATTGAGAGGGGGGGAGTAAGTCATTATTACATAAAATTTTAAGAACTATTTATCTAGTCAAACAAATTCAACAATACATTAGTGCACCAATCACATAAATCTTGAACACATGATATTTTTGTGGAAACCCATACGAAAGAAATGTAGAAATTCTCACTGTAGATTAATCTAATTATGCAACGTACTAAAGAAAAATACTTAATCTACTTCTACTATCAAACTTGCGGAAGCTTAATCGATTTTGAGCAAGATCAAAAAGAACACATATAACAGAGAAATAGAATCAATACACATGAAACATAGAAGAATACTCTGGGGAAAGCCTCAGCTAAAAACCCCACTATTTGTATTATCATACAAGTGGAAATATCTCAGGATTACACAAAGCTTTAGCTCTCAAGCTATCCAGCTCTCAGCACAGTCCCTCACTGCTGCTCATAGACAGAATAGACAACACATATGCCTTCCTTCAGTCCTCCAAGCCTCCTATTTCCTTGCGCAGTTTCTCTTGGGTCCTCTAGCTACCACCTGTGTGATTCTGACCTCACACACTGCTCTGACCTCTGTAGTAACTGCGCAATCCTCCAGGAATGAATTCCTTCTGCATGTAAGAGATATTCTCATAAGAATATTCTAGCAACTGATAGTACATTGTCCTTGCCTTTAATCTCAACTGGGTCTTTGTCTGAACTAAGATGCATAAGTTATTTATGAGAGAATATTCAGTTATATGGATAACACTAGTTGCATGCATGCAAACATTAATTGACTGAACTCACAATTAGTTCCACAAACTGTTTGGAACTAATTTAACTGGACTTAACTCAGTTAACTTAGATAACTAATTACAACTCAAATACAACTCATCCTTATCTCATTAATTAAGCGATATCTTCCTCAATCAAAGGGATAACTGTTGCATGTCTTCACAAAGACTTCATGTTTGAATTTCTCCAACTAATTAACTCAAGATGAATTAATTAATTATTTTTCAAACAGCTGGTGAGACTAAATTCAAATTTTAATTCTCAATTTTAATTCAAGGAAAAATTAAAATTGGAATATATCCTAAAATGCTATCTATATCAATGCTATTTTTAGCATTTCTTGTTGTTATTTTCAACACTCCCTCTCAACAAGAAAGGGATTATCTGCCACCCTGATCCTATCTCTGTGGAACTCGAATTTACACTTTGACAATGCCTTAGTCAAAATGTCAGCATCTTGCTCCTCGGTCAAAATATACTGCAACAACATGATCCTCCTCGCCACACAATCTCTGAGATGATGATATCGAATGTCGATATGCTTGGACCTATCATGAAATACTAGATTCTCGGAGAGTTTGATACAACTTTAATTGTCACAATATATCACAATTGGATCCATCCTCTGATCAAACAAACCAACTAGAATTTTCCACATCCAAATGGCCTCGCATGATGCCTGACTTGCAACCATGTATTCAGCCTCTACTGAGCTAAGTGCAACTGACCTCTGCTTCCTGCTGTACCAAGAAACTGCAGCTGAACCAAGGTTGAAAATTTCTCCTGATGTGCTCTTCTGATATGATGGACTCCCTACCCAATATGCATCTGTGAAGCCCTGTAGCTTCACTCCCTCTAATCATCTATACCATAATCCATACTGAGATGTGCCTCTGAGGTATCTCAAAACATGCTTATCCGCCTTCCAAAACAGCTTGGTGGGCTGAACCATAGCTTGACTCAGCTGGTTCACCACATAGCACAAATCTGGTCGTGTGTTCACTAAGTGCATCAGTGAACCCACAAGCTGTTGATATACAGTAGCTTCTACTACTTCTCCTGAAGTAGCATCCTTCTTCCTCTAGTTACCTGCTAGAGGAGTCTACATGGGCTTGCACTTCTCCACGTGGAATCTCTTGAGTATCTCATTGGCATACTTGCCTTGAGACACAAACACTTCCCTATCCTTCTACCACACTTCCATGCCTAGAAAGTAGTGCATGAGACCCATGTCTTTCATCTCGAACTTTCTTGTAAGGTCCTCCTTGCAAGACATGATCAATTGATCATCACCTGTCAATATCAGAGCATCAACATAAAGAAAAATGATCAACTACTTACCTTCCACCATGATGTGGTACAAGTTCACATCCACTTCATGCTTTGTGAAGCCCAACCCAGTGAAGTAGTTGTTGATCCTGGTGTACCAAGCACGAGGTGCTTGCTTCAGCCCGTACAATGCTTTCTTGAGTTGGCACACATGCGACTCACGATTGAAGGTCTCAAAACCTTTCAACTACTCTATGTATAACTCTTCCTCAATCTTTCCATTGAGGAATACAGTCTTCACATCCATCTGATGGATCTTCCAACCCATCTGTGCTAATAGTGCCAACATCGATTTGATAGATGAGTACCTTGCTATAGGAGCAAAAGTCTCATCATATTCGATCCCCTCGACCTGTGAGAAACCATGGGCAACAAACCTTGCCTTATGTTTCTCCACACTACCATCAGTAGCATGCTTTACCTTGTAAAGCCAACTGGAAATCACAACTGACTTGTTCTTCGGTCTTGGAACAACATCCCAAACATTGTTCCAAACTATGGAGTCATACTCCTCCACCATAGCATCTGTTATGAAATCAGCTCACAAAAAGATAGAAAAGATAGATCAACACCTTAGAATTTAGCCTCTTCGAGGGGGAAACCTCCTTTACATTACACAAATGAACAATTCTTGGATGATACAAATGACAAGAGCTCCTTTCTATATATAGGAGTCTAAGGGGTCATAATATAATCAGAGCCGACATAACAATGATAATGTAAGGGCACAAAAATAACAATAGTGGCCTCATATGGGGCACAATAATAACAATATGGGGACTACATGGGCACAACAATGTAATAAGAGGGTTGTACTAATAACAATAACGGGTTACACTAGTAGTATAGGGACCTAACATGCCCCTCTCCTTCAAAAAGTGTTTTCCTCAATGCTTGAGTAGTTCTTGATGCTTTTGTATAAAATTCTTGTCCTCCCATGTGGAATATTCATCAAGTAAGTTCTTCCACTTGATGAGATACTCTGAAATTGATTGATTTCGTAGCTATTGGGTTCTTGTTTTTGTGACTATTCAAGGCTTCAATATGATTTTTCCTTCCTCGTTAAGTTCTAGCAATATTGTTTGAACTGGGATCTTCTGCAACTTTTGAATGAGTGGCCATACTTCTTCGTCCTTCTTCCATTCATCCCTTGCTTCATTTATCCAATCTGGTTGGATAATAGAAATATCACAAAACAATGCTTCCACATCCTCATCCTTTCTTGAGAGTGCTTCTGCAACAAATTTTTTCTTCCCTTTTTGTAGATGATTTCAAAGTCATAACCCAACATATTTGTGACCCTTTTTTTCTGTTCTTCTAAAGATAATATTTGTTCTAAAAGGTATTTAAGACTATCATGATTCATTTTTACCTTGAAGTGTCTTCCCATTAGGTAAGGTCACCATTTCTTAAGTGCACGTAGTATTGCCAACATTTCCTTCTCATAAATAACTTGCTTGGGATGTAGCCGTAAAAATACCCAATCGCCTACATCAAAATTTCTTTCATTGTGATGTTGATCTACCTGTTGTTTCATTCGATTCTGCACCAAAGTGGTGTTATCCTTTAAAAGTTGGAGAACTTG
Organism: Pinus tabuliformis; assembly: GCA_031772625.1. Lineage (NCBI taxonomy): Eukaryota > Viridiplantae > Streptophyta > Pinopsida > Pinales > Pinaceae > Pinus > Pinus tabuliformis. The sequence goes on along the minus strand of CM062809.1, from coordinate 923,757,122 downwards.
TTGTTGATGCTCGATGTGGTCTTTCACTGCTTGAACCTTTTTCTTCTTGATATGTCCTTCTATCTTGAGAGTTTGATGAGTCGTAATTTCTTCCAATGCATTACAAGATATGGCTGGATTCATTTCTTGATGCTCGATGTGATCTTTCACTTCTTGAACATTTTTCTTCTTGATATGTCATTCTATCTTGATAGTTTGAGGAGTGGTAATTCTGGCCAATGCATTACAATATATGGTTGGATTCATTTCTTCTTTCTCGATGTGATCTTTCACTTCTTGAACCTTTTTCTTCTTGATATGTCGTTCTATCTTGAGAGTTTGAGGAGTGGTAATTCCTGCCAATTCTTTACAAGATATGGTCATATTCATTTCTTCTTTCTCTAGGATTGGTTCCTGGTGTATATCATCTTCTTTTGATGTTTCTTGATCCTTTTCTTCCTCCTCTTCATAATCTATGTAAAATAATTTCTTCTCATCACACTTATGACCTTTAGTGCATTTGCTATCACAATTGTAACAAAGCTCTTTTTCTCTTTTTTCTTCCAATTGTTGTGGTGTAAACCTTGTAGGTTGTGGAAGGCTGCAAGAAAAAACACTTCCATAAATATAGTCGTGAGTGGTGGGATTCCTTGTTTCCATAATTTCGCTTTCAATTTTTCTTGCCCACCTGAATGCCTTCTCCAATGAATTAGGTTCCCAAAGACGAACCTCATGTTGAATGTTATCCTTTAAAGTACCTATGAAGACATCAACCCTTTGCTTCTCTAGAATATCATTTACCCTTATATTCAATTTTTGAAAGTCCTCAATGTGCTCTTCCATTGAACCCTTTTGTTTGAGATTTATCAATTGGCTAAAGAACATGTTTCTCTTTGTATCCTCATAATGTGCTATCATTTCCTCCATGAAAATTGACCACGTAATAAGTGGTTTACAAGAACAAATCCCTTTATACCATAAAAATTGATTCAGTTCTAAATAATTAGATGCAATACTTAAATTTTGTAATAGTGGTACACCATGTAGATCAAAATATTTCTCCATCTATAATATCCAATTTACTGGATCCTTGCCATCAAACTTCCTCATCTCGCTTTTTCTTGATTTTATAAGCTCAATCTTGAAACGATTGTAGCTCTGTAATTTCATATCTTTAAGTTCTGAAATTTCGGCTTGTAATAGCCCTTTGAGTCCTCTTTCTAACTCTGCAAGTCTGATCGCAATTAGATTCTCGATGAAATCTTTATTCCCAATCTCTCGCAATGACCTAATTATAGACTAGTTCAGTAGAGTGAACTTGTACGACGTCCCACGTGCCACTGTTTCAACCTTAGGTTCTGATAATTATATCTAAACAAAATACGGTTCGTCCTCTTTCCATAACTTCTTACGAAATTTCAATCTGATGCTTCGAGAGACAGTTATGACTATTTTCCCAAGGTCGCCTGTTTAGGATGTAATTCGGCAGTCTGCAAAAACCTTAACTTCCTCATATCATATATCCACAAATATAGCGAGCCACGATTTGAAATTCGGACACGAGGTTTAGACCGATTTCTTCTCAAATGGGTTTTTTTAGCTTCTGAAAATTCATCGAGAAAAAGTTATAGCGAAAATTCCATGATGATCTATTTTAGATGCAATTCTGGAGCTTGCACAAACCCTAACTTACTCAGATCATATCTCCGAAAATATAGCGATAAAATATCTGCAATTGGGACCCGAGGTTCAGCGTGCTTTCTTCTCAAATGGGTTTTTTTGTAGCTTCTGAAAAGTTGCAGAAAAAATTTATAGCTAAAATGCCACGATGACCTATTTGGAGCAGCGAAACCCTAAAATCCAAAGCTCTGATACCAAATGTTATGAAACCAGCTCACAAAAATATAGAAAAGATAGATCAACACCTTAGAAATTAGCCTCTTCTAGTGGGAAACCTCCTTTACATTACACAAATGAATAATTCTTGGATGTTACAAATGACAAGACCTCCTTTCTATATATAGGAGTCTAAGGGATCATAATATAATCATAGCCGACATAACAATAATAATGTAAGGGCACAATAATTAACAATAGTGGCCTTATATGGGGCACAATAATAACAATATGGGGACTACATTGGTAGAACAATATAATAAGGGGGTTGTACTAATAACAATAAGGGGTTACACTAGTAGTATAGGGATCTATGTACACCTCTTCCTCAATCTTGCCATTGAGGAATGTAGTCTTCACATCCATCTGATGGATCTTCCAACCCATCTGTGTTGATAGTGCCAACATCAATATGATAGATAAGTACCTTGCTACAGGAGCACAAGTCTCATCATAGTCGATCCCCTCGACCTGTGAGAAACCATGGGAAACAAACCTTACCTTATCTTTCTCCACACTACCGTCAGCAGCATGCTTTACCTTGTAAAGCCAACGGGAACGCACAACTGACTTGTTCTCCGGTCTTGGAATAACATCCCCAACACTATTCCGAACTATGGATTCATACTCCTCCACCATGTTGGGTTGTGTTATACTCTTTCCACGTAGTTAACAGGGGGTTTGAGGGGTACCCATAACCCCACTTTATGGGGTTTGGGGCAGCGTCCCAAAAAATTTTGGTTTTGGACCATATGTTAGGGTGGGTGGACCCACCTATGGTTTTGTGCATGATTTTCGCACATGTTTTTGGACACGATGGTTTTCGTTCCAAGGTATTGGACGTGATGGTTTTTCGATCCATGGTATTGGATGCTTCGGCATGTATAAATATGTATTGTAACATTGAAAGGAAAATAATGAAAAATCAAGCTGGTAGTCCCAGTTTTTGGATCCAGGGGAAAATCTCTGTGTATATGTGTTTTATGTGTTCTGCTCTCGCATTGTTTATTTTCTGTGTTTCAGAATTCGTATGCAGGTAATTTATGTACGGGGTTAAAACCTTCATTTGTTATCAGAGCAGATTTGGCTTCAAGGGGATGCCTTTGTTGCTGAGGGGTTTTGCTCGGGCCTGTGGTAGACCCTGTTCAGTGGGAGATCTACGAGATCGATTCTGGTGGTGAAAGAAGATGGCGAGCAGTGGAAAAATAGAGATCAAGAAATTTAATGGTCAGAGTTTCGAGTTGTGGAAACTTAAGATGGAGGATCTGTTGGTGGATAAAGATCAGTGGATCGTGGTAGATCCGGGTACTAAACCAATGGGAGTGTCTAATGAAGAATGGAAGAAGTTGGATCGGAAGGCAAGAGCACAATACGATTGTGTGTCTCAGATTCAGTATTGTTGAATGTATCAAGGGAAGCTACAACAAAGGCTTTATGGGACAAGTTAGGGACTTTGTACCAATCTAAGTCTCTGGTGAATAAACTGTTCCTATGGAAAAAGTTGTATAACCTGAGGATGAAAGATGGAGACTCAGTGACAGAGCATCCGAATGCATTTAATACTGTGGTAAGTCAGTTAGCATCTGTTGATATTAAAATTTCAGATGAAGATAAGTGCATCAGTTTGTTGTGTTCTCTATCAGATTCGTGGGATAGTTTGGTTATTGCAATAGGTAGCAATGCAACTGCCTTGCAGTTTGATGAAATAGTCTCAGCCTTGCTAACAGAGGAGATGAGATGGAAAAATATGGAGAGCCAAAATGGTGATGCCTTGTCTATACGAGGATGGTCCCAGAATAGAAACAAAAATAAGTCATCGAGTGGGAGATCTAAATCTAGAGGGAGATCTAAATCTCCAGGAAAACCTGTAAAGGTGGTGTGCTGGAAATGCGGAAAGGAAGACCACTACAAAAGGGACTGTAAATCTAAAGCTCCTGACAAAGGAAAGGGATCTGATGAGGCTCCTTCTGTAGAGGCGAAAACCACCTCAGATGAAGGTGGGGATGTGTACTTGGCTTCTTCAAGTACACATGTAGATCATAAGGCATGGTTGATTGACTCATGTGCATCCTTTCACTTCACTCCCCATAGAGACTGGTTCTGTGAGTATGAGAAATATGATAGTGGTGATGTCTTTTGGGGGATGACAGGAAGGCTAGAATCGTTGGTCGCGGAAAAGTAAAGTTGAAGTTGCAACGTGGAAGGGTTAGAACGCTTCCAGGTGTTCTACATATTCTTACATTAGCCAGAAATCTGATTTTTCTTAGCAAGTTGGATGATGCAGGTGTAAAAAAAGTGTTCGACAAGGATACCTGCAAGATGGTTCGGGGAGCACTAGTATTGACTCGGGGAGTTCAGATTGGAACTCTATACAAGCTGCAAGGTAGCATTGTTATTGATGGGTGCAATAGTTCTGTGGTTCCTGAAAGTGGAGCAGAAAATCGAGTGGTCTCTGGAGAGAATACCATGTTGTGGCATCAAAGGCTTGGACATATTGGAGAAAAGGGCCTTCGGATACTTCATGGTAAAGGTATGGTAGAAGGTATGAGTAATAGCCCTCTGGATTTTGATTTCTGTGAAAATTGTGTATATGGGAAACAGAATCGGGTGAGTTTTCCCTCTGGTAGTAAGAGGGCGAAACAGATATTAGAAATTGTGCATAGTGATGTGTTTGGATCTATGAAGGTTGCATCACTGGGTAAGTCTGTGTACTACGTATCATTTATAGATGACTTCTCAAGGAATACATGGATATATTTCCTTTGGAAGAAATATGAAGTCTTTGATAGGTTTAAAGAATTTAAGGCTCTGGTGGAAAACCAGACAGAGAAGAAGATAAAGGTGCTGAGGACAGATAACGGTGGAGAGCTTTGCAGTAAGGAATTTGAAGAATTTTGTAAGAAGTGTGGTATAGCATGACAGAAGACTACTCCATATACACCTCAGCAAAATGGAGTTGCAGAAAGAATGAATAAGACGTTGATGGAAAGGGCAAGAAGCATGCTTAGTGGTGCCAAGTTAGGACAGGAATTCTGGGCAGAGGCGATGGATACTGCATGTTACCTGGTCAACAGGTCATCTTCATCAGCGTTGGAGGATAAGACTCCACAAGAGGTATGGACTGGTGAGGTATGGACTGGTGAGAAACCCTCTCTTTCACATCTGAGGGTATTTGGATGTGATGCATATGTACATGTTCCAAAGGAGAAATGAACCAAGTTGGATAGTAAATCTGAAAAGTGCATCTTTATTGGGTACAAGGATGGTTTAAATGGTTATAAGCTTTGGAACCCAGTCACACAAAAGGTTGTCTATAGCTGATATGTGGTGTTCAGGGAGGTGAAAGATGTTATTAAACATGAAGTCCAATGAAAGGAACCTGAGAAGATAGAGTTTGAGCTAAAGGAGGAAGAATCAGACTCTACAGCAGAGGAGGAATCAGAAGATGAAGAGCCACAAACTCCGGCTGTGAGAAGATCAGTTCGAGAATGAAGGCAGCCTGAAAGGTATAGTACATCTTCTTTTTGTTAGAATTTTGCTTTATCTATTACTGATGATGATCCCAGAACTGTGAAGGAATCAGTGGCTTCAGAGGTAGGAAAACTCTGGAAAGAGGCCGTGGTTGATGAAATGGCATCTTTGCACAAAAATGAGGCTTGGGATCTGGTGGAGTTGCCAGTTGGAAGGAAACCCATTGGCAGCAAATGGGTGTTCAAGAAGAAGACAAATGCAGAAGGAAAGGTGGAGAAATACAAATCTCGGTTGGTAGCAAAAGGTTATTCCCAGGTGCCAGGAATTGATTTTGGTGATATTTTTTCTCCTATTGCCAAGGTAACTTCTATTAGATTACTTTTATCTGTTGCTGCTGCTTTTGATTTTGAGGTAGAACAGATGGATGTGAAGACATCATTTCTTCACGGGGATCTGGAAGAGGAGATCTATATGAAGCAACCTAAAGGTTTTGCTGTGAAGGGTAAGAAATAACTGGCATGTAAGTTAAAGAAGTCTCTGTATGGGTTAAAACAGTGACCAAGGATGTGGTATCAGAAATTTGATACATTTATACGGGGACTTGGCTTCACCAGAAGCAAATCAGATCACTGTGTGTATTTTAAATTAATTGGTGACCGTGTTATTTATCTGGTCTTGTATGTGGATGATATGTTGCTGGTTGGAAATGACAAAGAAATTATCCAGGATTTGAAGACCCAATTGTCCTCCAAATTCGACATGAAATATCTTGGTGCTGCAAACTATATTTTGGGCATGGAAATTAAAAGAGATTGGGCAAAGAGGAAGCTCTGGTTAAACCAAAGGAAGTATGTCGAGATAATATTGCAGAGGTTTAATATGTAGGATAGTAAACCGGTGAAGGTTCCTATTCCTGTAGGTGTGAGGTTATCTATTGAACAGTGTCCCAAAACACAAGAAGAGGAAGAGAACATGTCCCATGTTTCCATATGCCAGTGCAGTCGGTAGCCTGATGTATGCAATGGTCTGTACTAGACCAAACATTGCACATGTAGTGGGAGTATTGAGCAGGTTTATGTCAAAACTAGGAAAGGAGCATTGGACCTTAGTGAAGCAGGTTTTCAGGTATTTGCATGGAACTAGTGATTATGGTTTGTGCTACCAAGGAAGACCAGGATTGGACAGAGTGTTGGATATTCATGGCTTTGTTGATGCAGACTGGGCTGGAGATCTGGATCAGAGAAGATCTATAAGTGGGTATGTGTTTAAATTATTGGAGGTGCAATAAATTGGATGAGTAAGAAACAATCTGTAGTGGCACTATCAAATATAGAGGCAGAATACATGGCAGCCACTCATGCAAGCAAGGAAGTAGTTTGTTTGCAGATATTGTGTTCAAGTATGGGGTTAGTACAGGAAGCTATAAGGATAGACTGTGACAGCCAAAGTGCAATTTTCTTGGCAAAGAACCCCGCATATCATTCAAAGACAAAGCACATTAATGTTCAGTATCACTTTGTGACGGATATGATAGAAGACAAAAGGTGTTGCTAGTAAAGGTGGACACTTTGAAGAATACTGTAGATGCATTGACAAAATCTGTGAGCTATGAGAAGTTCTCTTGATATAGAGAGATAATGGGTGTTTCAGGGCTGGAAAAATGACTAAGCTCTCTTGTGGTCCCCTGTGGAAAGAAAACAACAAGTGGGAGAATGTTGGGTTGTGTTATATTCTTTCCACGTAGTTAACAGGGGATTTGAGGAGTACCCGTAACCCCACTTTATGGGGTTCGGGGCAGCGCCCCGGAAAATTTTGGTTTTGGACCCTATGTTAGGATGGGCGGACCCACCTATGGTTTTTTGCATGATTTTCTCACATGTTTTTGGACGCGATGGTTTTCAGTCCATGGTATTGGACGCGATGGTTTTTCGGTCCATGGCATTGGATGCTTCGGCATGTATAAATATGTATTGTAACAATGAAAGGAAAATAATGAAAAATCAAGCTGGTAGTCCCGGTTTTGGGATCCAGGGGAAAATCTCTGTGTATATGTGTTTTATGTGTTCTGCTCTCGCATTGTTTATTTTCTGTGTTTCAGAATTTGTATGTAGGTAATTTCTGTACGGGGTTAAAACCTACACACCATAGCATCAACCCAAATCGGCTGCTGCACTGCTTCCTCAAAGGAAGATGACTCGATCTCAACACATTCCCCAACAAGGGCCATGTATCCAGTGTACCTATCAAGTGACCTCCTCTATCCGTGCTGAAAAGATGGTTCTCCCACATTCTCTCTCACATCCGACAATAATCTCTGAACTTCTGTCGTGCACTTCTGCCCATCTCTGGAAGACTCTGCTTGAGTGGATGTCTCCACTCCAGGAACCTCTACATGCAGCTGCTCTGCATTAGTCTGAGGCTCCTCCTCCTTAGGAACCAAAAGTTCCTCCTCTGCCTGCAACTTGAGCTCCCTCTCAAGGAAAACTCGCATGGCCTTCAGCTCATAGAACTTACGATCTCTGCAAACGACTGTCTTCTCACTGGTAGGAAAATGCACCCGATAGTTGTGGGGAGTATCAGTGTACTCCACAAGTATCCCCAACTTTGTTGTCAGCTCTAGCTTCTTCCGGGAATCCTTGGTCACATGGAAATAAACCGATGAGCCAAAGATCCTGAAGTGACCCACATCTGGTCTCTCCTCGAAGAAAGCTTCCTCTACTGTCTTGATCCCAAGTATGCGATGTGGGCTTCTATTTTGCAAGTAAATCACTGTGTTGAATGCCTCATCCCACAAATGAACTGGTATACCTTGGTCATGCAGCGTCGCTCGAGCTTCTCCCATAATCATTTTTTTCTTCCTCTCGGCCACCCCATTCCGTTGTGGGTTATGAGGTGTCGTCAACTCCTGTTTAATTCCTTTTGTAGCACAGAAGTCCTTAAACTCTTGAGAGACATACTCTCCACCATTGTCGCTTCACAAGGCCCTAATCTTCTTTCCTGATTCTTTCTCAACCAAGGCTTTGAACTCACAAAACCTTGAGAAGGTTTGATCCTTCTTCTGCATGAAATAGATCCAACACCTACGAGAAAAATCATCAATGAAAATCACATAATACCTTTGTTTAGCGATGGAGTCTATCGAGAATGGTCCACACGCATCTATATGAACTCGCTCCAAGATTGCTTCAGCTCGACTATCTCGATCATGAAAGGAAGATTTTGCATAGCTACCCAAGATACAACCTTTGCATGTGTCCACTTGCTCACGTTTACCTTTGAGAAGTCCAGTAGAAATCTGCTGCATTATCTTCAAGGCCCCATGATGCAAGTGGCCCAATCGTCTATGCCATAACTCGCCAATATCTTGGCTTTGCACCAATTCTGCTTTGGAACTCAATGCAGCACAGTCATCTACCTCCAGCTTGTAGAGATTCTTCACTCGAATCCTAATCCTCTTGGTCTGACCCATGGCTATGTGTCTCAGCAACGCCTTTCCTTTACTGAAGACTACATCATAGCCTTTGTCTTCCAACATCGCGACCGATACTAAGTTTTTCTTCAGTCCAGGCACATACTTTACATCAGTCAGGGTGAGAGGAGCTCCACGTTCCCTCTGAAACACAACCATACGTTCACCTGAAACACGGTACTTTCCATCTTCACCCATCTCTATGTTCATTTGGAGGTCTTTCTCCTCCAAGGTACTGAATAAACTCTTATCGTCGGTCATGTGGAATGAGGCTCCACTGTCCAGGTACCAAACACAACCCACCATCGATGAAACCATGCATGCGATGAGGGTAAAATCCAATTCGAACTATGAGGCCAGTGCCTCACCATCTGATCCTTTCGAGGATCCCTTCTTGGATTTCTTCAATGGATAATTAGTTGCATAATGGCCCACCTCATGACAATTAAAGCATCTCACTTTAGATTTTTCAATATTCTTCCCTCCATGGGAAGAACTCGATTTGGAATGGGAAGCCTTCCCTTTCCCTTTCCTCACCTTACTTGCTAAGGCTATATTTTCTTCATCATCATGCTTAGATGAAGAACCATATCTGATGTTTCTCTTGATCTCTTCCTGCATCAGATCCGACCACAGTTGTTCCCAATCTAGCAATTTCTCTCTTCCATTCACTGAGTCCTGGTAGCTATGCCAACTCTTAGGAAGACTGAGGAGAGCAAGACTCACCATATCATCATTGGTTGTTGTGATTCCTACACTTCCAATCTCATCTCTACAGGTGGTGAGCTTGTTCAGATATGTAGAGATTGTGTTGCTCTTTTCACACTTGATTTTCCGAAGCTTGTCCTTCAATGCCAGCTTCCTCTGGTTGCTGTTGTTCTAATATACATCCTTCAATGTCTTCCACATTGAAAACAGTTTCTCCTTCCCATGGAGACTCGAGACAATATGGTCTTGAATTCACTCCAAAAGAATCCTCCTCACTCTCGCCACACATTTCTTCCATTCCGCTAATTCTTTGGCATTAGTTGCTGCTGGCTTGGGGACTTCTTGATCAATGAAGTCCTTCAAACCATTATCTTCTAATACTGCTTCCATGCGATCCTTCCATGATATGTAATTCAAGCTGCCATCCAGGGCATACTCGAGTCTCAAGCCATTGAACGCCATTGGTAAACTTTGAGATGTGATAAGAAATCGATTTTGTACCTACAATCAAGAACTTCAAACTTCGAACTTCTCCCTTCTTTGTATACTGTTCTCTGCTTTGATCACCTTTGCTTTGATACCATGTAGAAATTCTCACTGTAGATTAATCTGATTATGCAATGTATTAAAGAAAAATACTTAATCTACTTCTACCATCAAACTTGTGGATGCTTAATCGATTTTGAGCAAGATCAAACAAAACACATATAATAGAGAAGAAGAATCAATACACATGAAACATAGAAGAATACTCTGGGGAAAGCCTCAACTAAAAACCCCACTATCTGTATTATCATACAAGTGGAAATATCTCAGGATTAAACAAAGCTTTAGCTCTCAAGCTATCCAGCTCTCAGTATAATCCCTCACTGCCTCCTATTTCAGTCCTCCAAGCCTCCTATTTCCTTGCGAAGTTTCTCCTGGGTCCTCCAGCTGCCACCTGTGTAATTCTCACCTCACACACTGCTCTGACCTCTGTAGTAACTGTGCAATCCTCCAAGAATGAATTCCTTCTGCATGCAAGAGATATTCTCATAGGAATATTCTAGCAACTGATAGTACACTATCCCTACCTTTAATCTCAACTAGGTCTTGGAATGAACAAACATGCATAAGTTATTTATGAGAGAATATTCAGTTATCTGGAGAACACTAGTTGCATGCATGCATGCATTAACTGAGTGAACTCACAATTAGTTCCACAAACTGTTTGGAACTAATTTAATTGGACTTAACTCAGTTAATTGAGCTAACTAATTACAACTCAAATACAACTCATCCGTATCTTCTTAATTAAGGGATAACTTCCTCAATCAAAGGGATAACTGTTGCATGTCTTCACAAAGACTTCATGTTTGAATTTCTCCAACTAGTTAACTCAAGATGAATTAATTAATTATTTTTCAAAAAGCTGGTGAGACTAAATTCAAATTTTAATTCAAGGACAAATTAAAATTGGAATATATCCTGAAATGCTATCTATAGCAATGTTATTTTTAGCATTTCTTGTTGCTATTTTCAACAAGAAAAACACAAATATTATTTTAATTTTAATGTAAATGCAAGCACCAAATTTAGTTTACATTAGATTATGTAGGCACGAACCAACAGGAGGCACCAACCCCCTTTTCTCTGCAATAACTCAATTGCTAGAATCCCTAACTCCCACTTTTTTTCAAACACCAACCTACCGAAGGCACCATTCCTTTGATCTTTAGAGGCACCATACTAAAGAAAACTCCAATTCCTTGATCTGCAAGCATCAACTTGCAAAAACCACATTGAACCCTCTTTCATTCATTTTCATAATCAGAATATGGAACCTCAAATAAAAAATCACTCTTATAACATAATTTATTATCCTTTTTTTTCTTTTTCCTTTTTTTATGGCTAGGTATGTGGGACCATCAACAAGGGATTTGAACTAGTGACCTATCACAAGGAGTTCCTTAACAGTTCACCCATTCATCATCATTCATAATTCTCATGGGATACAATAAAATTTGTTATTAAATCCATTTCCTTTTTCAAATCTTTTCCTAGCATCAACTTTGATTCCTCTAATTTTCTGATTTAATAAAATTTGCACTAGATATCAACAATTCTAGATCTTTGGTATTTTGAGTTTTAACCTATTCTTAGTACACTTCAACAACCTCTATCTCAAATCTATACAAAATATCACTTCTTCTTCAAATATGTGTTTCCTCTTTTATGTAGCAACTCCATAAATCATCAAAACTTCACTTGCACACTTTGAACAATATCCTCTTCCCGCTCTGACTTAGACAAACTCGATTTGACACTCATTTCCATTTAATCACAACACTACAACTCTCTCTTTATATTCCTCACTAACTTTGCTATTGTGTGTGTAGAAAATAGTATCACATAGTGATTTGCATGGGAAAAAATATCATCTCATGTCATTTTGTTTCTATTCATAGACACATAACTCTCAAACTTGTCTTGTTCAAACTTTGATAATTTTATCCTTTAAATGAATTTTAGTACTTGAAACCACCAAAATTCTGATCTCAACACTCAATTTCTAAGTCACTTAGTTCATATTACTAAGGGCCAAAACCAATCGCTTAAGTTATAAATGTTCTTTACATTACCTTCAACACTCTTGCATATGACTAAGTCTTATGATTGATAGCTTCCCCAACTAATTGCTTATCACTTCTTAGAAGTTGAATGGTGGTAGATTTTTCCAAATGCAAAACATTTATGAACTGAGACCAAATTTTGGTTGTATGATAGACCTTGAGGCACTAATGGTTGGTAATTGGGAGCTATGAACTAATTCTTAAGCTCCTTGGAAAATCGAAAGATCCGCTTGCCAAACATGCTTTGGAATGTGCTGAGTTTGAGTTCTCGAAATTGAAGTCCTTAGGGACTATTACTTCAAGTGGCCACTATGACCATCAATTGTTGCCTAACATATCTCAGTGTATCGAGTTGGATAAACACGAAATTTCATTTCAATGTTTCGATGGCCTAGTGCCCCAATATGGGACCCACCTTCCCACATCATGTTGGTTGTCAAGTGATCTTGAAGGAGGCCTTTGACTCATGTATATGATGTTTTAAACTCTGATGGTCAATGTGGAACCCACTTGCCACATCTCTTATGATTATTTCTGACATGTCATTTCTTCCTTTGAATAATAACTCACTATGTGTCACTCAACAATTGTTCATTTTTCCCATAATTTTTTTTTTTGAATCTATCTTCCATTTTTCACCCTCACATGTTACTACAACATCAATTTTCCACATGTACTCCATTGTGTGATCCGCATGGAATCCATGTCAACTATGGCACCCATCCTTGCATGTGTGTCAAGTTCTCAGGTTTTCAATGTGTTCAAGTTGTCTTACTTCCTTTTGAAATAGGGCCAATACCTTAATGGCTTGATAAGATATTAGCATGTAGGCATTAGCCTGTTAGCCCTTGTGATAAGGGGCGATGACCTTAGGATTCAACTCCATAGCCCTTGGCCATTTTGCCTATCTCAATCTTCACAAATATCCCTTCTAAGATTCTCTTTAATCATCTGATGTGGTTGGGGCTCGATAGATGGTTTGTAACAACCCTAGTAAAAATTCCATGTAAATAAAGTTAATAAACGAAAAATACTAACCAAGGTCATGGGACACGTATTCCAAGTTGAGTGTTCAGCAAAACATCCTAGTGTGAGTGTTCGTTTGGTTTATTATGGCAGAGGAAATTGGCAAAGGCAATGGAAAAGGCTTTAAAAAGGCATGAGGCATTAAGTGGCATTTTATTTATGAAAATAATGGAAATTAGGAGAAAAGGAAGGTGAAAGGTCACAAGTTTCATGTGAGGAGGAAAAGTAAGGAAAATAATGGAAAATTTAATAAAATAGAGGCCTCATTAATAAATAGGCTTCTAAGGATCAGTTGGTACCTTTTTGTTAGTTTAGTTTTGGAGCTCTCTCTCTATTCTCTCTCTCTCTCAGTCTTGGAAACTTAAAGATTTCTTAGAGCACTCTAGAATTTGATCAAGGAAATAAAAGGAAACCAGTGGGAAAGAGGGAGATGTTTGACATTTTTCAGAGGATATGGAAACCAGTGGCTTGAGGGATCAAGATAGGTTGGACGGGGCTTCCAACTACGTCATCTTGAAGGCTAGGATGTCTTTCCTTCTAGATGAGCATGCCCTCAAGATGTATGTTGATAGTGTGGTAGTTGTCCCTCCGGATGCAGATCCAATGAAGAAGTACAGAGCTGTGATGGTGAGGCGAAGAGGATGATCCTAGATGGAGTCAAGGTTCATGTTGTATGTCACATCGCTAGAAGAGGGACTACTAAGGAGATGTGGGATGCCTTGGCCACATTGTATCAGGGATCTTCTGAGCAGCAGAAGATGTACTTAGAGAAGAAGCTAAGATCTACTCAGATGCAGAAGGGATAACGTGTGGATCCATTCCTCACGAAACTAAAGGAAACCTGTGGTGATTTGTCAATTGCGGGGCACACACCTCAGGATTCGGAGTTAGTGAGACTGGCTCTAAATTTCATCTCGGATGAATGGCAAGTCTTTGTCTAGAGTATCCTAGGCAAAGCATCATTGCTAAATTGGGACGAGATGTGGGCAGTTATGAAAGAAGAAGAGATGAGGAGAGACCTACTCAAGGTCAAACTTGATGGAAGCAGTAAAAACAGTGGGTCGATGCCCAAAGTAGAGGAGGAGGATAACGCAACCCTTGCATCGAAGGGACAGAAGGGGAAACATAGATCAAAGAATGACGTCTCCAAGGTGAAGTGTTTCAGATGTGATGAGATGGGCCACTATGCATCCCAGTGTCCTTTGAAGAAAAATGACAAGGATGAGAAGCATGATCCTAAGGTTGCAGCTGCAAAGATTGAACAGGAGGAGGATTTCGCCATGACAGCCAAGATACCTCAAGGAGGGAGGTGAGCTAATTTGGAGTTGTAGATCGAAACAGCTACAGATGGGTAGGGTCCTTGAGGAGTCCACCTCTTAGATCAATACCTTGTTACAGGATCCCAATTTTGCAGTAGCATGATGGACTAGTGTCAGACGGTGCTAAGGAGTGTTGGGGAGACAGTTGCAGTGGCTAGGAGCACCAAAGTCTGAGCAACGCAAAGAAAAGTTGGAAGCAGTGCATATGCCATAGAGCAGGGGCTAGGAGTAGCGTAGTAGATTCAGAGGGCCAGCGCAGAGACTAGCAACAGTCGGTTCCAACATTCACGTGGTATCATACTGGACACAGTTAATTCAGTAATTTTGGATGTTTTTCAGTTTCTTCTCTCAATAACTGAGTTGCAGTACGAATGCAGTGTTAGAAGTGGTAGTGCTAGTAGAATAGCAGATGCAACAGTTTAGAGGGAGTTGTAGTACAGATGCAACATTGGAAGTGGCAGTGTCAAAGGTAGTAGTACAGCTGTAGCAGCAATGCAGTAGTTGGTGGACAACATGTCAGACATCAACAATGCAGAGAATGATGCTTCAGAGTCATAGCAATATGCAGCAATAGTATATTGTTAGAGCACATTCCTCGCGAAAAGAGAGTGTTTATTTGGGGTAGCATCGGATGTTTTATAGGCCTCAAATTTTACAGGGAGGCTTAGGTACATGGATTCCAAAGAACCCAGAAACCACTTTTGGAAATTCCACCTAGAGAAAATTTTATTAAAATAATTAATATTTTTAACGGGACCTAAGTCTAAACTTAGGAAAATTAAAATATTAATGGCTATTAATCTAATTGTGGTGTAACTTATAGAAAAAGATGGAGATCAATTCAAAACAATCTAATCCTTTGATTAGGAGTTAATATAGGTTGTTGGTTTCCCAATAGGAAGATATAAGAAGGGACTTGAGAGTCATTTGGAAAACACACCGAAAGAGATCAAGAAATAAATTTTCTGAAGTGAGAAGTTCTAAGGAGGAAAAATTGATTGAGGAGATCTCTTGCAGCTGAGGGGAAGGGATAACTTCCGGAGAGAAAGTGAGATTCTCAGCTAGAGAATCATCAACAGAGAGATGTAGAGGGTGATCCAGTATCCTTGACGCAGGGCCAGATGGGCCATGCAGAAGTACTGCCCAGGGAGAGAGAGAAAGTAAAAAATCAGAGCAAAGAGTTAGTTTTAGCAAATGAAAGTTGGGATGTGAGACCAGGAGGCTAAGAGTAGTGACTTTGGGCTACTAATCAATTCCCCAGTTGGGTGACGCTGTGCCTGAGAAGGTTGATGTTGGGATAACTTAGAGGTAGCGCATAGATAGCGTAGGGCCTACCAAGGGCACCTCATCTAGCAGCCGAAACAGTTGATATTTTCTCAGTGATCGTGTGAGATAATCTCACTAAATTTTCTGCCAGTTTTCTTATCTATAATTGAATACCCATTTGAGGTATTCAATGATGTATTCAGAATTTTCTACTGCTTAATAATAATAAATCCTCAGAGTTGTTGCACCGGTTTTCTCGAATTGGGTTTTTCCAGGGGCTATTGTCCAAAAATAACGGTGTCCTATGTGTTTCTATTTTCCTTGCTCAGTTTCTATGTTTCAAAATCATATTTAATTTGGTGTAGGCTACTTCAGTAATTTACTTCAATGTTTCAAGAAGAGAACTGAAATAATCTTGTAATGTAATTTACAATCTAGGTGAAGTAGATTCAATTGGTTGCAGTAGGATTCCTGAGATTGTTAGATCTAGGAATTTTTACACTTAGACCAAGACAACATTGTCTAAGATCTATCTCTGAGGGATGAAACCTCCTTGATTTTTAGAGATGACTTGTGGAATAATTTTCTTGGAATGATTGGTAAGAATTTTGGATATCACATTATAAGAAAACTTACAAAGAGAGAATGGGTGGAAACGAGAGAAAGAAAAGGGATTGGATTCTTTCGAGATTAGAGCCAGAAAATATGATTTGATTCCTCCACAGATGCATTCATATTTTTAATGTGTAATCTACCATTCTACAAAGGTTTGACTTGATAACTTCCTAGTAGAATTGGTTGAAGTGTGTTGGGAATCCATTGAGGCTCGAGGCTTTGTTTGGGCTAAAGGAGAACATGACCTGCTTGATTTCAACCTCAGAAAGGAGTATTGTGAGCATTTGATTCCATTTGTTATGATTAACTCAGGAACATGTTGCAACATGAAGTTATCAACCTTTTTTGGGGGCATATCAGATTGACTATATAGAGAGAAAAAGTGTTGGACCGCCTCATTTTTAATTTGTTGCAAGTCCTCAATCTTTCTCCCTTGCACCATTATTTCTTGAGTATTGTTGTTTCATTCTTGACCTCTGGCCTAATTATGGAAGAACTTGGAATTTCTATCCTCATCTTTGAGCCAAATACTTCTTGACATTAATATCCACACTTCCTCTTCTTCTTTCAGTAGTGTATGGTATACAACAAAGGATTCTTTTTCCTGATGGAGGATCTCAATTGTTACCGAGAATGACTCCATTTTATTTTGTATTTCCTCCAACTATTTTTTATATTTTTGGAGGTTTATATGTCTTTATAGTTGTATTTATTTGGACCACTATTTTATTTTCCCTTTTAGTCTCTTAATTTTTTGCTCCCAAATGATAATTGGGCTGCTTTTGACCCATTCCTTCCATGTTTTTTCTACTAACTCATTGAACCCTAGTTGAGCTATCCAAACATGGTAGAATCTAAAGGGGATTGGTCCATAATTGATATTACTCAGTAATTCTAGCGTTATGGTTTATGATCATACCAACACCAAGGAAGAATGTATGATAAGACTATGAGGAATTGAGTTAAGAATGAATCTAAAATCCAAAACTTGTCTAGATGAGCAGTGATATGGATAGGCCCAGATCTGCTATTATTCCAAGTATTTTTTTTGGTAGGGGGCTTAATTTCCATTAGCCTAAGTTTCTAATGGTGATATTCCATATTTTCTTGCAAAGGATCTCTTATGGGAGAGCCCCTTTTTTCTCCCTTTTATGAAGAGTGGTATTAAAGTCACCTCCCAGAATGTTATTTGTATTTGTGGTTTCATCCAAGGATAATAAGGAATTCCAACAATCTTGCTTCTCTCGAAATTGAACACGCCTATAAATGTTGAGTATGGAACATACCTAGTTAGCAAAAAGGTTTTGGAGTTGAACTCCTAACCAATGGACAGTAGAATGTTGACTCAAATTCTTTAAGTCTTCAATATTACACATTGTGCATAGATCGTCGAAGAATCCCCTTGAACTGACTACAGTAATCGCCCTTCCATTCCATATCTTATGGTGCCATTGGGGGACTTCTTGGTCCTCCATTTTCATCTCTTGGAGCAAGGCTATTTGGGATTTTCCATTTTTTAGTAGAGATTTTACTTTTGTCATTCTTTTTTCTGACTCTAAAGCCCTGTAATTCCTGGAGAGGACCTTCATCCTTTACTATGAGTTTTAGGGCTCCCGTGAGATGGGGAAAAACTCTTTGCTTTTTCCATTGCTTTTGAATTGTATATTTTTAGGATCCAGAGTGTATTGGTAACCCATATCCTTCTCTTTTTATATATTCATTATGTGAACTTCCCTATTTGTTTTCTTGTCGAGCTTTCACTTATGCCTCCCTTTCTCTTTCCCCTTCTCATCTTCTAATTTCTATTCAACCGAACTAGTAAGCATATAGCCTAATTTAGAATTTTTCGAGGAGAGGAATTCATCCTCTATATTAGAGAGATGGTTTTGGGTCAAATATTGATCCTCATCTAAAGGCGATCTAGAATCCTCTAGGTGAATATCTTCTATCTCTTTGTGTTTTGCATGCACAAGATAAGGGGGAAGAGTGGATGGGATTTCCCCTTCTTCTTCCTCCAATTTTAGTGCTTCAAATCTATTCTCACTTCAATCCCCGTTACCTATTTTACTAGTACCATCTCCACTTCTTTGTCTAGATTTCCTTGGGGAAAGAGTACCTTTTCCTATGGTCCTTTTTTTCTTGTTAAGTAGCCGAGGTGGGTTGTAGTCTGTCTATCCATTTTCTTCATTTGGCTTGCTACTATTGTTCCGCTAATTCCCCTTGTTTGGGTTGTTTCTCTTCTTTTTTAGTGAAACTTCTAGAAAAATGGTCACATTCATGAAAATACTTGCATTTAAATGTGATTTGATCATAGTCAACTTCCTTAATATTGGACTTGTTAGCACCTAAATCTGCCTTAGGCTGAAGGAAGGAAAAAATTAGGGTAACCACAAACCACGCTCAGTCTGGTAGCTAGCCCTACCAGAGCAGGAGAGGGCTCTCTCCGAGTCACACTCAGTGAATAGATAATCGAAAACGGTTTGAGATGACTAACAATGAAATATTTACCTTAGGCTAGTAAGTGAATATGGATTCTGGAAATGATTTTATGAATGACCGAGCTTCTGGGATGTTATGGGACCGGCGCTCAGCAAAGAACAGAGAATTTAATACAAAGGCACAGATTATTCCGTGAGGCAAGGTAGGTGGAAAATGTAACAATTTTAGTTTGAAGTACCGCAGCATGAATAGATTGCTGAAGAAAGTGAAAAGGGCATAGTGACATGAATCCTTTTCAACAGAAGAATAACACTGAACATGAAATTTTCCCACAGGCAGAGCAATAAAATTGAATTCTACCTAATCTCACTCAGAAAATTTCACTGGAAATGAACATGAATTGAATTATGAAACATAACGAAATACATATGAAAAAATAAGAGACACATTTTCTACACTCAAAACCACAAGAACCTCATGAAACAGAGCCGCTGCCTTTCATTAATTCTCTGTCAAAAATACACAGTGAAGAAACAAAGTTTCTTTCCCACAGTCTCCCAGAAGTTACAAGCCAACCCTTTGAAAATAACTTGCATACAATATATAGAATGTGTGAGGAAGAGATAGAATGCCCAAGGGTTGGGGAGTTACTCGAATCATTACAAAATGGAGATGGAGAGCCAACCATCAGCTACAGGTGCAGCGCTACAAACATGACATTTGGCTTGGGGTGATCGTTTACCTTCCTTCGCCACTTGGATAGAAGCCAATATGGAGAAAAAACTCTTTAAATGTCGCCTTTGGTGCCAAAAAACTAAAGTGTAGATGAGCAGGCCCACTTGGAGAAGTTGCGAACCGAAATTTTGTGAAACAGAAACAAATTAGCAATTTTTTCCTCTGTGCGCCGCGCCATTTTTCTGTGTGTCGCACTACTTTGGGGCCTGTTTTGGGGCACTTGCAGGTGTCCAAAATGTGCCCAAGTGGGCTTGCTGGAAAGCCTGTCCTGTCTAATTCCTAACCCAACTGGAATTTTCAAATTTGGTGCTAATTTTCCCCTCCAAATCTCCATTCTCCCAAGACTGCTTTCTGTGTATCAAAAAAGTGGTAGAGAGGCCATTTTTGGGTGTTTTTTGACCTTTAGGAGACCCAGATCTTGCCCAAATCTCTTGCCCGAACACTAGTAGTCATAATTTTCCATGCTAAATCCAAATCTGTAAGCCATTTCTCATTTGGAGCTCTAGAATTTTAACGTCGCGCCAGTGGCGCGGTGCATAGGGAGAAAATCCCTGCTTTTTACCCAAAAAATTACCAAGTGACCAAAATTTCCCCAAATTTTTTGAAATTTGGGCTGGAGGATCTCTATGGGGTGTTATAATGGGCCAAGGAAGCCTAAGCCAAGATTCGAAACTGATATTTCTCTTTTTCCCTTTTTGCTCTTCTTGTTGCTTTCCTCAATTTTGCCTTCAAGTTCCTTATCCGGGCCTGTGCACTCATGTTTCTCACCTTTTAACGGAAAGCCATATGTCTCAGTAGAGCAAGATCCTGGTCAGCTTTGTCCAGTAGCCTCTCCAAATGCATGTTGACCCTCTCAAGGTTGGCCTTCCGAACCTCATTGATTGCTTGCTCCAAAGATGTGAGCGCAACCCTTCTTCTTTGAGCAACTTGGCAATGCTTACGAATGTTTTGCAGCTCCATGATCGTCTGTTGGTCCTCAAGTTGTTTGTTTCTCTGCTCCAGGTACTTCATGTTCCACTTGGCCCTCTCCAAGTCAAGGGATAAGGACTCAATCACTGACTGTTGCTCCTGGATGATCTCTGTAAGCTCCGCATTTGTTGGTTCTGCATCTGTCTCATCATCCTGGAGGAGAACAAACTCGGTCTCCTGCTCACCTAATGGCCCTTCCTCCTGCACTGGCTCCTTACCCTTACCCTGCTCCTGTGATGTTGATGTCAGAAGCGAGGCCCCTTCCACCCCGGGTGGAGACAACACTCACTTTGCTGCTGCAAATAAGGGTCTACTGCCTCTCTGATAGGTGATGTATACTGGCATAGTAGCAGTCTCATGTCGCTCATACTGATGAGATGAGCCCCCTATCTCACGCTCTGCCTCTGAAACCACCTGTGGATCACTAAAGAAGTCACGGGAGATGAAATCCTCCCAAGCAATACCCTGCAATCCCAACTGATGGTCCACAAAAATCCGGATAAGGGCAAAGTGATAAACACTGTTGAGCTGCTGTCGAGGGGTCTTGTGCTGCATGAAATTTCCCATCCTCTCTATGTTCTCGCATATGAAAAATGGGAGGTTCATCATCCGCACCCTGGTAAAGTGCATGAGTAACCTGATGTGATAGGCATAAAGGCGAGAAAACCTCCCCTCGCAACTGAAGTACTTCATGATCAATTTCATGAGCGGGCATACTCATCTTTCAAAAATTTGAATGGAAAAACTCTCGTGAGGTGGCTCAAACAGCTGTCTTTGATGTAAGGCTCATAATGATGCCTCTCTAACTTCTTCTTCTTATGCAACTACTCTCCAATGTTTGGTATGCCTGTTGCCACTGATATGGTGTCGGGTGTCAATGTGAAAGTGACCCCAGCCAAGATAGAATATCCTCCATGTAGGTGAAGCACAAAAAGACGAGCCAACTCATGATGAACTCTGATATTTTCCACCCTCTGACAAAATTCGAAACATGCTAAGTGTTGGAAACAAGACATAGCAAGAGGGCATGCCTGCAACTTGGTGAGGGTGTTTGGCTCATCTCTAATATGTCTACCACTCCGGTGACATCTCCTGTGGGCCCTTTCTCCTGAAGTTGTATCACTGTGAGTCTCCTCCTCATATTCTGATGAAACTTCGGATGCCATTACTGCTGTTTGTACCTTGAGTTTTATGCTGCCCTTCGATTCCAATGAAGCTGGTAGTTACTCTGTCAATCTGCCACCAAGGGGACAATAAAACAAGGAATATTAGGAAGGGAATGATGTAATGGGAATAGGGGTTAAAGGGAGAGATTTGTGAGGGACTTGGGAGTAGTTTTGGTATAGTTTTGATGGGGTAGGGTTTGAAACACCTTGGCAGCACTGTTACTGTAGTACAAACCCTAGGATCATGGTTTCTTTGTGTCTTCTTTTGTTTGCTTTGTAAAATTTTTTGCATTTGATTTATACTCCTAAAACCATGCTATTCCTCTCAATTTTGATGCAAGAGTGGAGGTAGGTTGCCTACCTTTCAAATTTGATGAGCATCCACAAAAAAATTTGGCGAATTAGTTGGTTTCTGGGCTTCATATCCCTGTGCGCCGTGTGCAATGCCAGTGCGCCGCGCCAGTGGCGGATTTACATAGTGGACGGGCTCTGTGTGCACCGTGCCCAATGAGTGCGCCACGCTCCTTTGTGTGTGCGTCGCGTGCTCTGAAATCACCCTAAATTGCTCCTAATCGTTTGACTCTTCAACTCTTCGACCATGCACCTTTCTTCCACGGCCTTGCTTGCACAATGAGCTGGTCTTATGGTGATTTTGAGTTGACCAAATAGTGGAGGAATAGGGAGAGGGTTTGGTAGTGATTTAGGGTGGGGTTTTAGGAAAAATGATCAAGGGGAGATGGGAAAAATGATAGGTGAGGCGAAAAGGTGAGTGGAGTGAAACCTTGGCACTAACAACACATTTTAGCAACCCTAGCCATCATTTTCTTGGTGATTTATTATGGTTGACCTTATGCATTTTGGTGACATTCAAACATCTCCATAAACACCATATCATTGATAAAATTTGATGAACAGGTGATGTCGTAAGGTTTACCTCTTGATTTGATAGCCTTCACCAAAATTTGGAGTGGTTTGGCAATGTTTCTCGGCCCCTGGTCTGTGTGTGCCGCGCGCAATTCCCAGTGCGTCGTGCACTGGGTATGCACCGCACCTGTGTAAAATTTCAACTGCGGGCTGGCTGCGTGTGCGCCACGCCCGATGAGTGCGCCGCGCTCCTGGGTATGTGCGCCGCGCCCTCTAAAACCTGCTCCCACTCACTCAAATGCTCCAATCTCACACTCACACCTTTGCAATGTCTTCTCCAAGTCTTGTAATAGCACAATGCCCTTGATTTGGGTAAAAACATGTATATATAGCCTTGGAAGAGATGGGTTTAATTTTTGCTTCCTTGAAAACCCATTTTTCTAATGTTGTGTTTTGCACTTTTTCACTGACTTTAAAACACACTGATTTTCACTTTCCCTTTGACATTTTGGCTCAAATGATGAAATTTTCGGCACATCTTTGCAGGGACTGTATGACAGAGCATTTGGCCATGGAAACCATGACTGCATCTGAAAAAGTCAACTAGTGATTTTTTGGAAAATTTTGTCATAAATGACCTTGTTTGACTTTTCTTCAAAACAGAGTTTTGAAGAAGAGTCGAAGTCTATCCACGTGACGATGAAGCTCTCTGAACCATAGCTGTGTAAGGGCCTCCCTTTGGCCTGCATGGCTTTATTGGACATGTTTCAAAGACCAAATTGATGAATTCCTAGACCCAAACATAGAAAATGACTTTGTCCTGTAAAGGACCAGACCTTGACTGTCATGGACTTTGGTGATTATTGGCAAAAGACCTGAGCCAACAGGAGCCAGACATGAGGGGAAATGATTAGCATGACTTTCTCCGTCAGATCATGGCATGCCCCTAGCGAAATGCAGCTGAGTGAATGGAGCGGGACACCTAAAATTGAAATGCAGAAATAGTTTTGATCTCTGACGGAGGGCTAATCAGACCGACTCTAACATTGGCTCCAATGGGGTATGGTAGCTCCTTGGAGGTGCCAAGAACAGCAGATCTCTAGAGGAGCCATACAGTTCCTTTTGTCCATTGGTCTATGGAGTCATCATTTCGATAAACAGCACAGGACTCTGACTTATTTATGAAACTAAAATGACCAAGAAATTGACTCAAACTTGACATTGAAATAACTCAAAAACTAACTTTACAGACTGAAACCAAACTGAAATAAAAATGGTATTTACAATGACAGTGGAAGCAGTGTTACTAAATCAGCAGTGGTACCGCTTGAGTAGCCGACCATTGATCGGCCCTCCAGGACAATCTTCCCCGTTCATTTCCTTCAAAAGAAAGGCATTCTGACCCCTATATGTTGCAATCTTGAAAGGACCTTTCCAAAGATTTTCGAACTTTCCGTGCTTGCCTTTCTCTTCATTCCTTGCATCCCACTTCAGCACCACATCATCCAACTAAAATTTATCTACTTTTGCTTTTCTGTCATAGATTTTCTTTATTTTCTCTTGCACTTTGGATGTGTTCTTGAAAACTTCTTCTCTTGTTTGCTGCAAGGGGATCATTTGATTCAACCTTCTCTGCATGGGATCTTCTTCACTACCGGCCTCCTGAAGAAGTCTGACCACCGGGGCAGCAAGAGAGGTGGGGAATACTGCGTCAACTCCATAAACAAGCTCAAACGGTGACATACCAATGGACTTTTTCTGACTGATCTGATCTACCTAAAGCGCATGGACCAACCTCTTATTCCAGCTATTCTTATTTATTTCCAGTAGCTTCTTGATGATGTCGACCAATGATTTATTCAAAGATTCCACCAATCCATTGCCTTGCAGATGATAGGCAGTTGAATGACCCAAAATTATGTGATATTTATGACAAAATTCTACCATCCTTTTCGATTTGAAAGCTGCTGCATTATCAGTGATTAATTTGTTTGGAAAACCAAAGCAAGACAAGATGTTATTTTCGAGAAATGAAATGACTACCGTGTCTGTAGCTTTTCTGGTAGGAGCTGCCTCAATCCATTTTGTGAAATAGTCTGTCCCTGTAAGGATCCATCTATGCTGTCCTAAAGAGGCGGGATGAATTTCCCCAATGAAATCCAACCCCCACTGCTGGAAGGGAGTGTTCACCTCAATAGGCTTAAGTGGCAAAGGCTGTAATTTCTATTTTCCTTCGAAAATCTGACATTTATGATAACGCTTGACCATCTTATACACATCAGCAAACAAATTAGGCCAATAGTAACCTGCTCTCAAAATTTTGTTCGCTATTGACTTCCAAAAAAGGTGACCACCACACTCTCCTCCGTGGAAATCCTCCATGACCTTCTTTGCCTCCTCTTCCACCAAACAATTTAACCAAATGCCATCGGGATCTTTCCAATACAGTGCAGAATTCAAAATACAAAACTTGGCAACCTTCAATTTGAGTGTTCTCGCTTTGTTTCTAGTCATGCTGAGCGGTGGTGACAGAGTTTTTTAGCACATATATTATATCTGAATACCATGGGGACAAAGCAAACATTTCGAATACCTGAACGGATGATATTTCCTCATTCTCATCGAACATGGCAGCGATCATATTTATGTCCAAGGCATGCAAGTTTGATTCGGCCATTAGCTTCGCCAACCCCTGTCCTTTGACCAGCTTTGTGGGCTTTATTTCCACATCATATTCCAGCAAGGCTGCAATCCATTTGCCTCTTCTTCCTTCTGGATCAGTCTGCACTAAAACATCTTTTACAACAGTATTAGGAACATAGGCCAGAATGTGAGAATGTAGGATATATACCCGGAAATCCTTCAATGCCTTCACCAACACTAGGGCTTGCTTCTCAATGATGTTGTACTTTAAAGCTGCATCCCTTCTAGCCCTGCTGAAGAATGCAATGGGTATTTCATGATCATCTCTCTTCTGCAATAATACCGCTGCCATAGTGTGCTCAGAAGCAAACGAAAACAATATGAAATCCTAAGTGTAGTCCGGGCTGACTAGAACTGGAGTTGAAGGAAGGGCCAATTTGACTAGGTTGAAATATTTTATAGCCTCCTCTGTCCATTTCACCTCGCTGTCCTTCTTAAGCATGTTGGTCATTTCTCTTAAGTGTTCTGCAAGATTAGGCACAAAGCGACGCAGAAAATTCATCTTACCATTGAATGATTGTATCTCTTTTTTGTTCCTAGGCAGATCGATTTTCTGAAATGCTTGCACACGTGTTGGGTCTATATGAATGCCATCCTTTGAAATGATGTGCCCAAGTACTTTGCCTTCCTCCATGGAGAACAAGCTCTTCTTAGGATTCAACGATCGACCATATTTCCTGCACTTTTGAAAGACAATTTTTAGGTGATGCATGTGCTCTTCATCAGATTTGGAAAATACCGTCAAATCATCCAGGTACACCACCAAAAACACATCCTTCTCATTTGCAAAAGCCAAGTCCATTGCCCGTTGAAATGTGGCACCTGCATTCTTTAAACCGAAGGGCATTTTGGCGTAGTGAAAGGTTCCCCATGGAGTGGTGAATGTTGTCTTGTCTCTATCATCTTCATGGACAGAAATTTGGTTATATCTGGAATAACCATCAAGCAGTGACATACGAGACGCCCCCACTACTCACTGAAGTATATGGTCCATCTTGGGCAGTGGATAGTTGTCCTTCAATGAGACTTTATTTAGATTTCTGAAATCAATGCATAGGTGGATCTCACCGGTCTTCTTGCGTACAGGCACTAAGTTAGATATCCAATATGAAAATCTGATGGGCACAACGATACCTGACTTGTACAACCTGTTTACCTCCTTTTCGATAGATGGTAGCAACTTTGGATTTATCCTTCTCAGCTTCTGTCTAAATGGTTTTTGATTAGGCTTGATGGGTATTGTGTGCTGAATAATATTTGTATCATAGGTCTTTAAATCATAATAGTCCCAAGCAAACACATCAGCAAATGAAGCCATCAAACTGATGTATTTGTCCTTGATCTTTGGTGGTAATGCTTTGGACAATTTTACCAACTTTGGATTGGCAGCTGTACCGATGTTGACTTCTTCTACACCCTTCTCTGTTGGCTGCAATGTTGGCTTGTGGGCTACATCATCCTGATCAAAAAGTTCCTCTAGAGGTATCAAGCCTTTAGGAATGATGTTATTCTTCAGCTGCAATACGTCCATTTCATTGATCTACACTTCATCTGTACCATTCCCTTTGCCCTCATCGTTTTCTACATCAATTGAGGTTTCTTTGAACTTGCCTTTGTTTAGCAGAAAATCCTTAATCTCCTCATCATCTTGAAACACTTGCCAATATCGCTGATTGTCTGGAATGGTTGGACGATGCTTGACATGGATTTCAAATTTATTGTTGGAGTTCATGGGGATCTTCAAACTGCTTGCTGCCTTGGCAAGAGCATCAGCAATACTATTTTGTATACGAGGCACACATGTCAAGGTGTATTCTGAAAATAACTTCAAGATGTCTAAAACTGCATTACGATAGGCCCGCATCCTAGGATGTTTTGCTTGATACTCACCTCTGACCTGTTTTATTACCAATTTGGAGTCGCCATATACCGAAATCCTTTTTGCATTCAACTTTCTAAGAATCTTCAGGCCAGCAATCAGAGCTTCATACTCAGCTTCATTGTTTGAACACTCAAAGGCCAGCTTGTAAGAGCAAACCCTCACGCTGCTAGGCACTTTGTTTGGGGCGGAGAAAGGACTGCGTACCCAAATTCCAATTCCAGCGCCATCATTTCCTACTGCTCCATCGAAATCCATGGTCCACAAGCCTTCTTCCTCCTCTTGTAAGTGCTGGAAATCTGTTTGTCATGCCTTGTCTACTTACTGTCCATTACTTTCAGCTGATTTCCCAACATTTTCTTGCTTCTCTTATCTTTCTTTCTTCAAAATTTCTCTGAAATTTTCTGTTATTTCCGGAATGTCATCTGCTTCTACTATCTGACTATCTATATCATTTAAACTATCTGAAAACAAAACAAAAGACTCTAAATCTGTATGTACATAGTTAATAGGATGATTTATAGGTTTCTCCTTGCTTGTGATCATATATTTCATTTTTTGTTCCCGATATAACTTCCTCATTTGTCCAAACACTGGGATTGTTGCATAGGAGAAATCCAGCTGTAGTGTCCCTTTCAATTTCGCTACCCAAGACCTGGAAAGAAGCATGCCAAACCTTGGAGGAATATCTGCTACCACCACATCCATCAAAACATTTTTCATAGGAAGTTGATCCAAACTCACAACCAAGTCTTTGATGAGTCCTATACATCTTACTCTGCTGGAATCGAATGAATAGAGATCATGATATTGCCGGGTGATGTCCAAACCAAGCTTATCCATGATAGCCTTGGGCATGAGATTGTGAGAAGCTCCAGAATCGAACATGGCATTGTGTAACACAAAATCATGCAATCGTAAACTGATATAGAAGGGTGGCACATCGCTATTAGGAGACTCACCATTCGACGCTGGTCCAAAAATCATTTCAAGCTGATCATCCTCTACATTTACCATGTTGGACATTGGGTCCAAATTCAACATTTTAGAAATCTGTCCTCTATAACTATTGTTCTTCATTATTTCAATTAAGGGGATGGATACCTTTAACTTAGAAATCTCATTCTCTAAGCTAAAAGCGGGAGTCTTTTCTACCTCTTTGACTGGGATCTCTTTCCTTTCCTTTTCCTTTGATGTAGCTTGTTGTTGTGATTGTTCTGCTGATTTTGATTTGCTGATCTCCGGATCAACCGCCTCCTTTCCTTTTCTTTGTGTAGCTGATGAATCATTTTTTGTTGTTTCAACCTCCTTCTTTTTGTGCATTGGTTTGGCCATCACATCTCTGTTTCTAAGTGAATATCGTTGCTGTTGTGTGGACAGAGCATTCATATACCCCCTTTGATATTCCTCTGATTCTTCATCCAAAACAGTGTCGCTGGCTAGAATTAAATCCATGTCTTGGTGTGCAACTGAATTCACTGCACATTCTTCTTCTTCGGTAATGTAAGTAGGCAGCTCATCTGGAGTAAAGAGGTGGTTTTCTTCGCCTATTACATTCTCGTCCTCATTTGACTCCGGTCCATGCACAAAATTTTGCTGCAAAGGTGTTTGTACCGGCTGTTGTGCTGTCTGCTCTTGAGTTCGCTGATCTCTCTATCTTATTCTATATTGTGGCTGTTGTTGGCCACGGAAGTTAGGATTCCTGACTTGTGGCTCTGGCTTGTCAAGTTTTACCCTTTCAAGCATCTGCTCTACCTTTTTGATAATTTGATCCATTGAAGAAGATTCTTCTTTCACAATGGTTTTCTTCTCTGCTTTCATTCTTGCTCTTTTGGACAGCAGATTTGCTTCAACGCTGACCGCAATTTTCTGCATGTCTTCCATTGTGGCCGGTTCTCTCTCTCTTAATTGGTACACCATGTCAGCATCAAAACCATCTGGAAACTTCATCATTGCTAGTCCCACAGGTGGCTTTAGATGATCTGGAATTTCATTATAGACTGCATTAAATCTAACACAATAGTCTTGGACCGACTCACCAGCGTTCCGTTTGATTTGTTCATATTCGGCCAGAATTTGAAGGGGATTCTTTTTCACTTCCCACCGGTTCAAAAATTGTCTTTGTAGTTCAGCCAAGGTAGTGATACTTGCTGCCAGAAAACCTATGAACCATTTCCTCACATCACCTGCAAATGTCTGTACAAAGAGCCTCATTGCCACGTTCTCTACATCAATCTCATGAAGTTCATAGAAGTCTGTCATTTTGTCTACATGTTTCTGAGCAGCAATGCTGTTAGGAGTGCCATCAAAAAATAGGATTTTACTTTGATAATCCGTTGGCATGTCATCTAGAACTTGGGGTAGAACAAGGGGTGCAAAACGGGCAGCCATCATTCTCGGTGGATTTGGCCTTGGAGGTGTTGGAGGAGTGTGCACAGTTTGCAAGGGGCTTGCAATTGAAGTTTGGGGCTGTGTTGTAATGTAATTATCAATTAACCTATTATCTCTTTCTGTTTTGAGGTCTACAAGAAATTACGGATTGGGGACAGTATAAGAAACGGCCCTTTCGGATTTAGACTCAAACAATGATATCTCAAACCGTTCGTCAAACTCAAGCTCTTCAAGATACTCAAAAATGTCGGGACATGAATGGGATTTAAACACGGGAGTTATGGTGCTTTCTTGATGAAGGAGTCTTGGGATCAAATTGGGGTTTTCATAGATATGAGGAGGATCCGGGTCTGGATTGGCTCTGGTATATCATCTCGAAGCCATCGTGCTATTGAGAAAAATCACAGGACACAACCAACTTACTCAGCCTTTCCAATCCTAAGCTCATCATCTGAAAGCTTAAAATTATTATGAAACAAGGGCATTTGATTTCAGTTTGTCCCCAGTGGAGTCGCCACTATGTTAGCACCTAAATCTGCCTTAGGCTGAAGGAAGGCAAAAATTAGAGTAACCACAAACCACGCTCAGTCTGGTAGCTATCCCTACCAGAGCAGGAGAGGGCTCTCTCCGAGTCACGCTCAGTGAATAGATAATCGAAAACGGTCTGAGATGACTTACAATGAAATATTTACCTTAGGCTAGTAAGTGAATAGGGATTCTGGAAACAATTTTATGAATGACCAAGCTTCTCGGATGTTATGGGACCGGAGCTTCTGGGATGTTATGGGACTGGGGCTCCGCAAAGAACAGAGAATTTAATACAAAGGCACAAATTATTCCGTGAGGCAAGGTAGGTGGAAAATGTAACAATTTTAGTTTGAAGTATAGCATTATGAATAGATTGTTGAAGAAAGTGAAAAGGGCATAGTGACATGAATCCTTTTCAACAGAAGAATAACACTGAACATGAAATTTTCCCACAGGCAGAGCAATAAAATTGAATCTACCTAATCTCACTCAGAAAATTTCACTGGAAATGAACATGAATTGAATTATGAAACATAACGAAATACATATGAAAACATAAGAGACATATTTGCTACACTCACAACCACAAGAATCTCATGAAACAGAGCCGCTGCCTTTCATTAATTTTCTGTCAAAAATACACAGTGAAGAAACAAAGTTTCTTTCCCCACAGTCTCCTAGAAGTTACAATCCAACCCTTTGCAAATAACTTGCATACAATATATAGAATGTGTGAGGAAGAGATAGAACGCCAAAGGGTTGGGGAGTTACTCGAATCATTACAAAATGGAGATGGAGAGCCAACCATCAGCTACAGGTGCAGTGCTACAAACATGACATTTGGCTTGGGGTGACCGTTTGCCTTCCTTCGCCACTTGGATAGAAGCCAATCTGGAGAAAAAACTCTTTAAATGCTGCCTTTGGTGCCAAAAAACTGAAGTGTAGATGAGTGGGCCCACTTGGAGAAGTCGCGAACCGAAATTTCGCGAAACGGAAGCAAATTGGCAATTTTTTCCTCTGTGCTCCGCGCCATTTTTTCTGTGCGTCGCGATACATTAGGGCCTGTTTTGGGGCACTTTCAGGTGTCCAAAATGTGCGCAAGTGGGCTTGATGGAAATCCTGTCCTATCTACTTCTTAACCCAACTATAATTTTCAAATTTGGTGCTCATTTTCCCCTCCAAATCTCCATTCTCCCAAGACTGCTTTTAGTGTGTCCAAAAAGTGGCAGAGAGGCCATTTTTGGGTGTTTTTTTACCTTTAGGAGAACTAGATCTTGCCCAAATCTCTTTCCCGGACACCAGTAGTCATAATTTTCCATGCTAAATCCAAATCTGTAAGCCATTCCTCATTTGGAGCTCTAGAATTTTAGCGTTGCGCCAGTGGCGTGGCGCACAGGGAGAAAATCCCTGTTTTTTACCCAAAAAATTACCAAGTGACCAAAATTTCACCAAATGTTTTGAAATTTGGGTTGGAGGATCTCTATGGGGTGTTATGATGGGCCAAGGAAGCCTCAACCAAGATTCGAAGCCGATCTTTCTCTTTTGCCCTTTTTTCTCTTCTTGTTGCTTTCCTCAATTTTGCCTTCAAGTTCCTTATCCGGGCCTGTGCACTCATGTTTCGCACCCTGTAACGGAAAGCCATATGTCTCAGTAGAGCAAGGTCCTGGTCAGCTTTGTCCAGCAGCCTCTCCAAATGCATGTTGACCCTCTCAAGGTTGGCCTCCCGATCCTCATTGATTGCTTGCTCCAAAGATGTGAGCGCAACCCTTCTTCTTTGAGCAGCTTGGCGATGCTCATGAATGTTTTGCAGCTCCATGATCATCTGTTGGTCCTCAAGCTATTTGTTTCTCTGCTCCAGGTACTTCATGTTCCACTTGGCCCTCTCCAAGTCAAGGGATAAGGACTCAATCACTGACTGCTGCTCCTGGATGATCTCTGTAAGCTCCGCATTTGTTGGTTCTGCATCTGTCTCATCATCCTGGAGGAGAACAAACTCGGTCTCTCGCTCACCTGATGGCCCTTCCTCTTGCACTGGCTCCTTACCCTTACCCTGCTCCTATGATGCCGATGTCAGAAGCAAGGCCCCTTCCACCCCGGGTGGAGATAACACTCACTTTGCTGCTGCAAATAAGGGTCGACTGCCTCTCTGATAGGTGATGTATACTGGCATAGTAGCAGTCTCATGTCACTCATACTGATGAGATGAGCCCCCTATCTCATGCTCTGCCTCTGAAACCACCCATGGAGTGCTGAAGAAGTCACGGGAGATGAAGTCCTCCCAAGCAATACCCTACAATCCCAACTGATGGTCCACCAAAATCTGGATAAGGGCAAAGTGATAAACACTGTTGAGCTGCTGTCGAGGGGTCTTGTGCTGCATGAAATTTCTCATCCTCTCTATGTTCCCACAGATGAAAAATGGGAGGTTCATCATCCGCACCCTGGTAAAGTGCATGAACAACCTGATGTGATAGGCATAAAAGCGAGAAAACCTCCCCTCATAACTGAAGTACTTCATGATCAATTTCATGAGCGGGGCATACTCATCTTTCAAAAATCTGAATGGAAAAACTCTCGTGAGGTGACTCAAATAGCTGTCTTTGATGTAAGGCTCATAATGATGCCTCTCTACCTTCTTCTTCTTATGCCACTGCTCTCCAATGTTTGGTATGCCTGTTGCCACTGATATGGTTTGGGGTGTCAATGTGAAAGTGACCCCGGCCAAGATAGACTATCCTCCATGTAGGTGAAGCGCAAAAAGACAGGCCAACTCATGATGAACTCTGATATTTGCCACCCTCTAACAAAATTCAAAACACGCTAAGTGTTGGAAACAAGACATAGCAAGAGGGCATGCCTGCAACTCGGTGAGGGTGTTTGGCTCATCTATAAGATGTCTGCCACTCCGGTGATGTCTCCTGTGGGCCCTTTCTCCTGAAGCTGTATCACTGTGGGTCTCCTCCTCATATTCTGATGAAACTTTGGATGCCATTACTGTTGTTTGTACCCTGAGTTTTATGTTGCCCTTTGATTCCAATGAAGCTGGTAGTTTCTCTATCAATCTGCCACCAAGGGGACAATAAAACAGGGAATATTAGGAAGGGAATGATGTAATGGGAATAGGGGTTAAAGGGAGAGATTTTTCAGGGACTTGGGAGTAGTTTGGGTATAGTTTTGATGGGGTAGGGTTTGAAACACCTTGGCAGCACTGTTACTGTAGCACAAACCCTAGGATCATGGTTTCTTTGTGTCTTCTTTTGTTTGCTTTGTAAAAAATTTTGCATTTGATTTATACTCCTAAAACCATGCTATTCCTCTCAATTTTGATGCAAGAGTGGAGGTAGGTTGCCTACCTTTCAAATTTGATGAGCATCCACAAAATTTTTGGGCGAATTAGTTGGTTTCTGGGCTTTATATCCCTGTGCGCTGCGTGCAATGCCCAATGCGCCGCGCGCTCTGAGTGCGCCGTGCCAGTGGCGGATTTACACAGTGGACGGGCTCTGTGTGCACCGCACCCAATGAGTGCGCCGCGCTCCTTTGTGTGTGCACCGCGCACTCTGAAATCACCCTAAATTGCTCCTAATCGTTTGACTCTTCAACTCTTCGACCATGCACCTTTCTTCCACGGCCTTGCTTGCACAATGAGCTGGTCTTATGGTGATTTTGAGTTGACCAAATAGTGGAGGAATAGGGAGAGGGTTTGGTAGTGATTTAGGGCGGGGTTTTAGGAAAAATGATCAAGGGGAGATGGGAAAAATGATAGGTGAGGGGAAAAGGTGAGTGGAGTGAAACCTTGGCACTAACAACACATTTTAGCAACCCTAGCCATCATTTTCTTGGTGATTTCTTATGGTTGACCTTATGCATTTTGGTGACATTCAAACATCTCCATAAACACCATATCATTGATAAAATTTAATGAACGGGTGATGTCATAAGGCTTACCTCTCGATTTGATAGCCTTCACCAAAATTTGGAGTGGTTTGGCAATGTTTCTCGGCCCCTGGTCTGTGTGCGCCGCACGCAATTCCCAGTGCATCGCGCACTGGGTATGCACCACACCTGTGTAAACTTTCAACTGCGGGTTGGCTGCGTGTGTGCCGCGCCCGGTGAGTGCGCTGCACTCCTGGGTATGTGTGTCGCGCCCTCTAAAACCTGCTCCCACTCACTCGAACTCTCCAATCTCACACTCACACCTTTGCAATGTCTTCTCCAAGTCTTGTAATAGAACAATTCCCTTGATTTGGGTAAAAACATGTATATATAGCCTTGGAAGAGATGGGTTTAACTTTTTCTTCCTTGAAAACCCATTTTTCTAATGTTGTGTTTTGCACTTTTTCACTGACTTTAAAACACACTGATTTTCACTTTCCCTTTGACATTTTGGCTCAAATGATGAAATTTTCGGCACATCTTTGCAAGGATTGTATGATAGAGCATTTGGCCATGGAAACCATGACTGCATCTGAAAAATTCAACTGGCGGTTTTTTGGAAAATTTTGTCATAAATGACCTTGTTTGACTTTTCTTCAAAACATAGTTTTGAAGAAGAGTCGAAGTCTATCTACGTGACGATGAAGCTCTCTGAACCATAGCTATGTAAGGGCCTCCCTCTGGCCTGCATGGCTTTACTAGACATGTTTCAAAGACCAAATTGATGAATTCCTAGACCCAAAAATAGAAAATGACTTTGTCCTGTAAAGGACCAGACCTTGACTGTCATGGACTTCGGTGATTATTGGCAAAAGGCCTAAGCCAGCAGGAGCCAGACATGAGGGGAAATGATTAGCATGAATTTCTCCGTCAGATCATGGCATGCCCCTAGTGAAATGCAGCTGAGTGAATGGAGTGGGACACCTAAAATTGAAATGCACAAAGAGTTTTGATCTCTGACGGAGGGCTGACCAAACCGACTCTAACAGGACTAGCTTTAGAAATTCCTTGAAGATTCAAACTTCTTATGTAATTTTCTAAAACAAAAGACTTGAATCTACTCTACTCATCAATGAAAACAATTAATCAATTGAAAAATCATGAACCATAAAAAAGAAATAATTCAATCAATATATTACACAATTATTTCCTAGGGAAATCCACAACTAAAAACCCATGCTATCTGTATATTTCATTAGTTAGAAAATATGAGAAGATTATGATGCTTTGCTTAAGCTCAAGCAACCTTTGCACTATCCCTATCTGTCTCACTGATTCCTAGGCAGGCATAGGCCAATACTTAACCAAATTTTGGCTTTCCCAAGTCCCTATTTTCTTGCGATGTTTCCTTGGGAATTAGCCCCCTATTAATTAGGGAGATTCCTCAATATGAATTGTGAAATCATCATAGGCCTTCCTTTGACTGCATGCACCACCTGCATTATTCAGATGATTATACAATTGATAGTACACTACCCTTGAACACTAATCTCAACTGGGTAACTCACAGATCTGACATGCATTGAAGTGAACCATCAGTTAAATGGTTGAACACATGAAGCAACACCCCACTGTCTAACCTCCTACTAGTTCCTCCATCAGTTGGAACTAGTTTAACTAACTTTAACTTAGTTAAACTGAATTAATTAATTACAACTCAAAATATACTCAACCAGGGCTCCTATAAAGTAAGACACACTTTACATGACTCAAGTTAGACCCTCAAATCGAGTTAACTGAGCAAACTAAGTCAAATTAACTTAGTTAACACGTACAATTTGTCTTGTGACGTTGAATTACAATTTTATTCCTAATTTAATTCAAGGACAAAATTAAATCGGGATTCTCTTGTTGCATTTTCAACACTCCCTCTCAACAAGAAGGGGATTATCAGATGCCCCAATCCTGCCTCTATGGAACTCGAATCTGCCTCTTAACAATGCCTTAATCAAGATGTCTACATCCTATTCCTCTATAGGAGTGTACTCTAGCAACATGATTCTCCTATGCACACAATCTCGTAGATGGTGATATCGGATGTCGATATGCTTGGACCGATCTTGAAAAACATGATTCTCAAAGAGTTTGATACAACTCTGATTGTAACAGTAAATTGTTGTAGGATCCATTTGCTGTCCAAATAACCCAACAAGGGTCTTCCTCATCCAAATAGCCTCACAAGTTGCTTGACTAGCCACCACGTACTTTGCTTCTGCCGAACTGAGTGCAACTGATCTTTGCTTCCTGTTGTACCAAGAAATTGTTGTTGACCCAATACTAAATATTTCCCCTGATGTTCTCTTCTTTTCAAATGGACTCCCTACCCAATATGCATATGTGAAGCCTTGTCGCTTCACTCCCTCTGTCTGTACCAAAGACCAAACTGAGTGGTGCCTCTAAGGTATCTCAACACATGTTTAGTTGCCTTCCAATAAAGTTTGGTTGGCTTAACCATTGCTTGACTAAGCTAGTTAGCTACAAAACATATGTACCATCGTGTGTTCACCAAATACATAAGTGAAACCATAAGTTTTATGTAAATAGTAGCCTCCACTACTTCACCTGAAGTTGCATCTTCCTTCCTCCAATTTCCTGCTAGAGGAGTCTCCATGGGTTTGCTGCTCTCCATGTGGAACGCCTTCAATATCTTGTTGGCATACTTTCCCTGAGATACAAACAGTTCCTCATCTCCTTGTCATACTTCCATACCAAGGAAATAATGCATGAGCCCTAGGTCCTTCATCTCAAATTCTCTTGCAAGATCCTCTTTGCAATATTTTACCAACTTCTCATCACTTATTAGAATTAAATCATCGACATATAATACTATAATCAACAATTTACCTTCAACCATAATATGGTAAAGGTTCGCATCTGCTTCACTTTTGGTGAAGCCCAACCTAGTGAAATAATTATCAATCCTGGTGTACTAAGCACGGGGTGCTTTTTTCATTCCATACAACATTCACTTGAGTCTGCACACATGCGACTCTCTGTTAAAGGTCTCAAATCCTTCTAGCTACTCAATGTACACCTCTTCCTCAATCACTCCATTGAGGAATGTTTTCTTCACATCCATCTGTTGTATCTTCCATCCCATTTGCACTGAAAGTGCTAGAATAGATTTGATTGAAGAATACCTTGTTATTGGAGTAAAGGTCTCCTCGTAATCAATCCCATCCACCTGAGAGAATCCTTCGGACATAAATCTAGCCTTGTGTTTCTCGACACTCCCATCTACTTCTTGATTTACCTTGTAAATTCATCTGGAACTCACAGCTGACTTGTTTGCTAGTCTTGGGACCACTTCCCAAACATTATTTCTGATAATGGAGTCATACTCCTCTACCATGGCATCAAACCATACTAGTTGTTACATTGCTTCCTCGGATGAGGATGGATCAATCTATACACTCTTGCTCATTAGAGCCATGTAGCTAGTGTATCGATCTAGTGACCTCCTCTACCTGCACTGTGATGTGGGTGCTCCCACATTCTCTCTAGAATCATGCATCAATCTATCAGCTTCTATGGTGTGCTTCCTTCCATCTCTAGAAGTCTCTGCATGAGTGGGTAATTCCACTCTCTGCTCCTCTACATGTGGCTGCTCCACATCATCCTGAGGTTCTTCCTTTGGAGCTAAAAGCTCCTAATTTGCATGCAAATGAAGCTCCCTCTCAAGGGAACATCTCATGGCATTATTTTCATCGAACTTCACATTTCTACGAACCATTGTCATCTTGTGAGATGGAAGGTACATACGATAGTTGTGAGGTGTATCAATGTACCCCACAAATATTCCCAACTCAGCTGTTGGTTCTAGATTTTTCCCTGCATCCTTGGTAACATGATAGTAAAATGATGAACCAAAGATTTTGAAGTGTGCCACATCTGGTTTAACCCGAAAAATCTTATTTTGGTTTAGTCATCCCGATAATCTGATGAGGAATCCTAATATTCACATGTATAGTTGCGTTGCATGCTTCATCCCACAAGTGCAAAGGTAGGCCCTGATCATATAACATTACCCATGTAGCTCTCACAATACTTTTATTCTTCCTTTCAGCCACCCAATTTTTTTATGGGTTATGGGCTATTAACTCCCGTCGAATGCCTTTTGATGCACATAATTTCTTGAATTCATATTCTTCATCGTCATCGCTCCTAAGACCCTTCACTTTCTTGCTAGTGTCTTTCTCAACAAGTGCTTTAAATTCACAAAATTTAGAGAACATCTGATATTTCTTCTACATGAAGAAAATATAGAAATCACGTGATAAATCATCTACAAATATTACATAATACTTGTGCTTGGCCATGGAGGCTATGGAGAACGGTCCAAACACATTTGAGTGAACTCTTTCAAGGATCGCTTGCACTCGATTGTCCTTTTCATGAAAGGTGACTTTGGTGTACTTCCCCAATGTACATCCTTTGCATGTATCTCTATGCTCTAGTGCACCCTTGGGAAGTCCTGTAGAAATATGTTGCATGATCTTCAAAGCTCCATGGTGACAATGGCCTAATATTCTATGCCATAATTCACCGATGTCTCAGATCTTCACCTTCTCTGCTTTTGTGCTCAATGTTGCATAATATTCTACATCTAATTCGTAGAGGTTCTTCACCTAAACCGTGATTCGCTTCACTTGTCGTGAGGCTATGTGACGAAGGAAAGTATTTCCTTTGCTAAAAATCACATCGTGGCCATGGTCCTCCATCATAGCAACTGAAACTAAATTCTTCTTCAAACCCGAAACATACATGACATCTTTTAATGTGAGAAGAGAACTAGACTCCCTCTAAAATGTAACAATACCAATATCAGTCACGCTATACCTTCCATCGTCTCCCATCTTTATGTGCATATGGAGGTCCTTCTCCTCCAAGTCACTGAAAATTTCTTTGTTTCTAGTCATATGGAATGAGGCTCCACTATCAGATACCACACACTACCCATCGCTGATGTCACATGGCAAGCAATGAGGGTGAAATCCAACTTGAATTGTGAAGCAAGAACTTCACCTGCCACTCCTCCGGAAAGATTTTTTCCATCCTTATTGTGCGGACACTTTTTGCTATAATGTCCCAGCTCATGATAGCGAAAACATTTAATCTTCGACAAGTCCTTCTTCTTGTCGCCTTGACTAGAATCTCCTTTAGATTGGAATTTATTTTCTTTCCCTTTCTTTGCCTTTCTATCTACAACACAGTTCTCCTCATCATCATGCTTGGATGAGGGTCCATCTCTGGTGCTCCACCTTATCTCTTCTTGCACCAAGTTGGACCACAAATGCTCCCACTTTGGTAAATGCTCCCTCCCATTTATTGAATCCTGGTAGCTGTCCCAGCTGTTGGGAAGGCCTAGAAGTGCTAGGATAACCAGATCATCTTCAACAACTATAATACCAACACCTTCAAGCTCATCCCGACAATGGGTGAATATGTTCAAGTATTGTGGTATTGTGTCGCTCTTCTCCATCTTGATCTTCTGAATCTTTTCCTTTAGTTCCAGCTTCATATTGTCACTATTGTTATAAAACAATTTGATCAAGGCTTTCCACATTGCATATGGTGTATCCTTCATGTGGATATTCGAGAAAATATGATCCAAAACTCCTTCTAGTATGATCCTTCTCTCCTTTGCAACACATTTCCTCCACTCTTCTAGATCTTGAGCATCTGTTGTTGGAGGCTTAGGAATATCATTGTCTATGAATTCCTTCATCCCATTGTCTTCCAACACTACCTCCATCCTGTCCTTCCAAGCAATATAGTTCAAACTACCCTCAAGGGCATATTCGAGTCTTAATTTGTAGAATGACATCCTGCTGGCTCTGAAGAATGATACTTCAAATTTGATTTCACCTGAAAAAGACAAACTTGTATTCTCATCTTCTAGAGTGATTTCTTCTCTGATATTATGTAGAAATTCCTTGTAGATTCAAACTACTTATGTAATTTTCAAAAACAAAAGACTTGAATCTACTCTACTCATCAGTGAAAACAATTAATCAATTGAAAAATCAAGAATCATAAAAGAGAAAGAATTCAATCAATATATTACACAATGATTTCCTAGGGAAATCCACAACTAAAAACCCATGCTGTCTGTATATTTCATTAGTCAGAAAATATGAGAATATTATGATGCTTTGCTTAAGCTCAAGCAACCGTTGCACTATCTCTATCTGTCTCACTGCTTCCTAGGTAGGCATAGGCCAATACTTAACCAAATTTTGGCTTTCTCAAGTCCCTATTTTCTTGCATGTTTCCTTGAGAATTAGCCCCCTATTCATTAGGGATATTCCTCAATATGAATTGTGAAATCCTCATAGGCCTTCCTTTGACTACATGCACCACCTATACAATTCAGATGATTATACAATTGATAGTACACTACCCTTGAACTCTAATCTCAACTGGGTAACTCACAGATCTGACATGCATTGAAGTGAATCATCAATTAAATGGTTGAACACATGAAGCAACACCCCACTGTCTAACCTCCTACTAGTTCCTTCATCAATTGAATCTAATTTAATTGACTTTAACTCTGTTAAACTGAATTAATTAGTTACAACTCAAAATAAACTCAATCAGGGCTCCTATAAAGTAAGAGAGACTCTACATGACTCAAGTTAGACCCTCAACTCGAATTAACTGAGCCAACTAAGTCAAATTAACTTCGTTAACTCGTATAAGTTGTCTAGTGATGTGGAATTACAATTTTATTCATAATTTAATAAGGAAAAAATTAAATCATGATTTTCTTGTTGCATTTTTAACACGAGCTATCCAACAATTTCCTAGATCCACATTGACATAGATCCAAGCATAAGAGAAAAATATCTCATGGGATTCAACACAATCTATGTAATTCCCAAGGTTGTTGCATATGCTTTTGAATGTTGTGTCATTCTAGTAGTGTAGGGCTAAAAGATGAAGCTTGACCCAAACATGAATAACAAAAGGCATATCATTGTCGAGGTCTAAGCCAAGGCTCCAACAATCTAGATACACACCTAGGCTCCCATGAAGGACAACCCACTTCAAAAGATCAGATCTCGATAAGCCTTATTTTGAAAGTAAAAGGTTAAAACTCTTTCCCACAAAAGGAGGAGGAAATATCTCTTTTGACTAAGGTCTTTTCATTATTTTCTACCCATGATATGAACGAGTGGGGGAAGGCCATAACCCCATAAATTGAACTACCCATCCTCTTTCTTCTAGTTGTAGAGCCCTCGATATGGCTTGAGAGGCATAAACATATATACATTAAAAAAACATGTAGTAAGATTGTTAACCATGGAGATTCACCTCCACTTTATCATGGAGTTTCTTAATTTGTAAATAGGCTTTATTACAATAACATAACTCATTTTATATGGCACTTGTTCATATGACATTTTTTAAATAATAAATTCAATTAAATTGACAAAAAAAACATAACTACTTGGAATAAATCTCAACCTTTGATTTGTGTATATTACTAAAAATATTCTAAAATATTTTATAGATATTAAATACCTACCATCCATCCAATAATTATTCATTATTAAATGAAAATTCTCGAAGCTCTATTCCAAAATAAGCATGCCTATGGACATAATTAAAATCGAAATTACATTCAACAAGAAATTTACATCTAAAAAAATCTATTAATTTAAATATAAAATTAAAATCGACCTATATCACTTGTAAAAATACACCACCTTCTCATTCAATTAATAGGAAAATATGTAATGGAATAAAACCAACCTTTTTACCGGGAATAGTGTCTATGCAGAACTACTAATCCCACTAAGGCTGGTAGCTACCTTACAAACAAACTAACTAAAACTACTTTCGTTTTCCTTTATGAAAGATAGATGAGAGAAGAATAAAGGAGACCAACCTCTATCTTGCGCTTGGTTCCTTGCTCGATTCCTCTCCCTTCTGATAGTCCTTTGCTACTTGCTTTCGTACCCAGCTTCACAGAGTACCTGTAGAATCAAATCAGCATAACACTATACGAGAACATAGATCTATTATCATAAGCAATATAGGATCAGATGTATATTAACCACACAAATGCATAAAACATCAATCACACAAGTGTATGGAGGAAAACTTGAATAGTTTTATTGATAATCAAGAAAGAGCCAAGAGAATTACAACTGATTTTTTTGACCCAGCATCATCCTCTCAGCAAGTAAGCCCTTCTTCACCTCATGAAAATCTTAGATCACCCAACACTATGATGTTGTCTAAAGAAACCAACAACACTTCCTTACAAGATGCAAAATTCCAGCCTCTAGATCTCTGGGATGAGGGATCCATATATAGATGTCTGCAAGGGAGGTGAGTCAGCTTGACATTTGATTAGTGTCTTCCCTCTGATATTTCTTGATTCCACTTGGAGATTGATGATCTCTTACTCATCCCTGGTCGAATTCAGAGAGGCAAGTGTCACAGGAGAAGTTTCTGGAAGATTCCATGCTTCTCCACCTTACGGATTGACCCTGCCATTTGTCCCTTCTCGCCCATCGCACCCCATAGAAGGGATTTTTGACATGCAACGCACCTACTGTGTGTATTTAGGTGGGATGCAACGCACTTTGTCTATGGAGCAGGTGAAATGGTCTAGTTTTGACCAGTTCTGAGTAGTTTTTCATGGAGAACTTCTGGGAGATGCTGTAATTAGTTGACCTTGTTCTTCTAGGGGTTAGAACAACACCTTTAGGGACTTAAGAGCCCTTGGTTTATGGACATTTATGCTTGGGGTTGCAGTGCCCAAAAATGTCTATAACAAACCTAGATCCACCTTAACATGGGATCTATCAAGTGTGGAGAAGATCCAATCTATCAAAGTGAAAATATCTTTTTTGAGTGAAAAACTTAAAGGAAAATTTTCAAGTTGAGAGATTTGATCCCTCTTGATAATTGATAAATCTGAAATTAAAATAAATCTAAATTATTTTAATTATTAACGATTAATAATCTTATTTTATTGAGCCGAGAGGCTCATTCTACATCCCAGTATGAGGGATATGTGCAAGTCTGTAGTTATAATAAATTTTTTATGTATATGTAATAAACAAATAAAACTATATGGTTGTAGGTGAAGAAATTTGATCACTATCGGCTCATGTTAGATTTATATTTAAGATGGATCTATGCGTGTCAGGTCCATGAGTCGGGCATGTCGGGCGGGCACGTTTAATCGACGGGTCGGCGAGAGTTGGCATGAGCGCACAGCGAGCGAGCGACGAGCTGGGTGGTTGAACGGCGAGTTGAGGGCACATGCGAACGATGCAACGAGCCGACCGAATGAAGGAAACGTGCGACGCGAAAGTCATGTTGTGAAAATGACTAAGTGTTGAGCGGTGGAAAGTTTATATGTGTGGGAAGTCCCGCACATGGGCGCCCACACCATGGGTCGACGCAAAGTTGAGGCGAGTTGGACGAAACAATGCGTCAGCTTGGTGAGTCGATGCCCCGAACGATGGGCCAAACACCATATAATTAAAGCATTGGAATGGTGGCAAAAGGAATCAAGTGAAGTTTCCAAGTGTTCATGTGAGATGGAGAGCAAGCTAACTTGGAGAGCATTGAAATTGGCAAAGTGCAGGCGGACTCTTGGACCGAAGCACTGAGCCGGGGTAAACGCAGAAAACGAAGTTGCAGGTCATGCAAAGGCGTTCAAGCGAGGGCGTGCGAGGGCATCGATTTGAATGACTGAGTGGACGAGGGCGTCTAGGGAATTTGTCTGAACGACCATTCGGGCGAAGTCATGCGAAGGCGTTCAGGCGAGGTCATGCGAGGGTGCCAGGTCGAATGATTGAACGGGCGAAGTCATTCGAAGAAGTTCGGGTGAAGTCGTGTGGAGGTGTTTGGGCGAGGGCGTGCAAGGGCACCAGGCCGAATGATCGAACGGGCGAGGACATGCGAAGGGATCGGGCTGAATGATCGAACAAGCGAGGGCATGCGAGGGCGCTAGGCTAAACGACTGAATGGGCGAGGTTGGTCTAAATTTCTAAACAGGCGAGGGCGTGCGAGGGCATCCCCTTGAACGAGTCGAGGGCGTTCAACTGAACGAGCCAAGGCTGAATAACGTGTTGAATAGTGTGACAGTGAACAAGGTGCGATGGGTGAAAGTATCCTTGGACACTCCGAACAGTGGTTTGGGTGGACCGAATGGTGCAGGCCGACTTGCATGATTTGACAGATATTGTACCAAGGAAACTTGGGGTTTCCTACAAAGACTATAAAACTGAATATTTTGTGAAGTATTGATATTATCGGGCAGACTCATATTTCAGGGAGTTGCCCCTCCCAGTTTATTATCTGTTGTGCATATATGTTAAAAGATAATAATGATGAATGATGTATGAATGTTTCTGTTGTGCTAATGAAAGTATACTTAGGAAAGTTTAAAAATAAACTAAGTATAGAAAGTAGGCGTAGTCCACGATCACAAGTATTGTTAAAAAGAAAGTGATCGGTGGTGTCACACCTCCTATAGTGTGGTTGGAAGAGGACTGCTAGTGTATGGGCATGACAGTTGGTATCAGAGGCCTGATTCAGAGAATCGTATTTGCAGAAAAGCTAATCCCACTGCACTTTGTGACAGTTAGTATCAAAGCTCTGTATTTCGCGGGCTTTGGTGATTCAGAGAATCGAGGAAGATGTCCATTTTGCAGAAAATAGGTTTTGCATGGAT
Source organism: Pinus tabuliformis (assembly GCA_031772625.1). NCBI lineage: Eukaryota > Viridiplantae > Streptophyta > Pinopsida > Pinales > Pinaceae > Pinus > Pinus tabuliformis. Next base: position 923,712,449 of record CM062809.1, on the reverse strand, counting down.
TATGACCTTCGAAGAATGGCAGGGGCACACATTGCGGCCAAGTCAATCTAAAGGAAGTCTACTTGAAGAATCAAGTGATTTGGAGCAAAGCATTGCATAATTGAGAAAGGACTTGTTCGAAACAAGGGATTCCCTTCGTGCTTTTATCAAGGAAGGGATCTCTGACATGAATAGGGATGAAGCCTATTGACTTGCAAGGAACGTAGACTTGTTTGGTGCAGAAATCAAGGAGTTGAAGATAAGGCAGAGCTTGCTTTGAAAGAAGCTGGAATGACTAACTCTTGAGAAAAAGAAATTCATAGATTTCATTCATGATAAGGAGAAAGTTGCAGATTGCGATGATAAGGAAGAGGAAGCCGTGATGATTGAGGATGTTGCAGACATGACAACGATGGAGGATGAACTTGAAATTGATCAAGTTGGACTAGGATCGTGTAGTTTGCAGGCATTGGTGGATGAGGATACTCACATGGAGGAGCCTCAGGATGAAGTACTGCTTATACTTGTGTTTCATTTGAGCTTTTGGTAGATGGACCATATGCAGGGAAGTACAAAATCAGTTTGTCGATGTGATGGAGGATCTTACCATGGATGTCTACGTGTTATAGACATTTTTTTGCCTTACAGCATTGAGCATGAAATGTCCATAATCTAAGGGATCCAAAGTCCCTAAACATGTTGTTCCTACCCCTAGAGGAACAAGGCTAACAAACCACAGCAATTCACAGAAGTTCTCCACCAGAAACTGCTCAAAAACAAGTCAATTCAGGATCATTTCAGTGGCTCCACTAGCTGTTTGCGCTGAATGTCAAAGCCAACACTGGCTACCTGCGTTGAATGTCAAAGGGAACACTGGCTACCTGCGCTGAACGAGAGTGGACATGTGGCAAGTTCATTTCTCAAGGTATCAAAACCCAGGAAGCTTCCAAAATGACACTTGCCTCAAGGAATTCGACTAGTGATGAGTAAGAGGTTCCAAATCTCCAAGTGGAAGCAAGAACCTCCAAGTGGAATCAAGAACTGACAGAGGGAGAGGACACTAGTCAGATCTCAAGCTGACTCATCCTCTCTCCAAACATCTATATATGGATCTCTCCTCCATGAGATCTAGAGGCTGGAATTTTGTTATTGTAAAGAATTGCTGTTGGTTTGAGATTGGAATCATTGGGTGCTTAATGCTTTGAAGGGGGTGAAGATAGGAATTCCATTTGCTGGGAAGGAGATGCTGGATTGGAGCCCTCTGGGTTGTATCTCTTCCTGAACCTTGTTATTCATCAATAAAGCTATCTTGGTTTCTCCTATATACTGATGTGTCTTTGATGTATGATTGCATTAGTGTATTTGGTTTATTTCTAATCCTAAACTAGTTATGAATGTGAATATCTGTCTTTGTGTAGTGTTCTTCTCTTGTCGCAAGTAGCTGTTCTCTTGTGATCTTGCATGAACCTGTTGAAGCTGGGCGAGTGAGAAGGCAAGTAGCTGTGAACTCCCAAAGAGAAGAGAGACCGGATCGAGGGACAAACGGAAGACACCGGTAAGTCTATTGATCTCTCTTCTTTCACATTTCATAAAGGAAGGAACCAGAATAGCTGTCTTTGTTTGTTGCTAAGGCACTGTCACACCTTAGGTGGATAGGATCGTCCTGCATAGGCATTTTTCCCCACAACAAATTGGCGACTCCACTAGGGAGATTTGTTTAGTCATTTTATTTGTGTTTCTATCATTGTTTGTTTCATAGACTCGACAGCAACAATCGAACTGCATCTGCTTTTCCCAGATGCAAAGTAGACAGTTGCTGCTTTGATCCAATCACTGGACTTGTCTATGATCTGAACGATGGACTCACAAATGATTTGATGATCCTTTGTGATAGATCTTAGTACCCCCTCAAAGCATCCCTTTGATTGTACCTTGCTTGTTGCTTTTATTTGGCCTGAAACAGTTGATTAAATAGCAATCTGTGACCCAGAACGAGTGAGAAACGAGAGTTTCTCCTTCAGCGCAGACCCAGTGAAGGGATTCTGCGTTTCAACGCAGGTCCCGTGAAGGCTACCTGCGCTGAATGTCAAAACCCCTGTGTTGAGGTTGCGCTGAACCAGTTTGTCCTTATGCAGCTGGGGTTCTCTGCTCTGTTTTGCCTTGTTTTGATCTCTGATTTTTGCAGCCTGTAACCAACATAGGTACTAGTCTGATAACTCCTTTTCTCTGCTTAAATTCCGCCTCCTTTTGTACAAAAAGACTGTGAGTGTTTTTATGTGTTTGTGGCATCATTTACAGTTTTCCTTTGCATGAGTGAAATAGTCATCCTGTAGCCCTTGATTCAGATATGTTGATTGTGATCTTAGAAGAGAGTTCATTGGCTGTTTACAGCTGATTATACATTTGCTTTTGCTTATTGGTTTGAGTTTGTCTCTTTTAAGTGTCGAAACAAGTATTCATTTCGAAAATCGTTAAGTGTTGTAATCTTTTCTACCCTCTCTGATTTCGAAAAAGTAAACTTGTTTGTATTTGTCATTTAAAAGCAAATTCAAAGTTGTACAAAAAGCTTTCTTTGTAGGCATCAATACTAAGAGAGCGGAAAACAAACACCTGCATTGTGCATTTGCATCTTGATAGTTTGCATGATTGATTTAGGAAAAGTGCATTAGAGTGTGCTGATTGCTCTTTGAGAAAAGATGGTGTCTTTCTTTTCCCTTAGTAGCTAGGATTTTCAAAGTTGAAAAGATATAAAGCTTGCTTATCATCTTTAGACTGCATTTAGGAATTGTATCATACATCTCGTGGTGAACCTTGAAAGGCAAACTTCTAAAAATATCAACCTAAAATAAATTGAATGAACTTAACAACGCTTTGCAACATAACGCACAACATAGAGGTCTAGGCTAGAGACGTGTTCCGGCGTCATAAAGCCTGGTGACTGTCGATCTCGTGGATGGTGGGTGATTCCTCCTGAGGGACGATAGCGCCAGTACGGATTGTGCTCCCACGTACCGTCGCGTATATATTGGGAGACCCCTATAGGCATAAAACCTTTATCCTTAGGAAGCCGTGTCGGTCGCCCTACTGATCGCAATGCACTGAACACAGCATTCAGGAAGATCGACCGCCCGTACCCTAAAAAGTATTCTGCGGTTTTGCGAAAATTTTGGCACACCCTCTGCCTAGAACTCCAGAGCAGTTCCTTTTGGCCTTTTTCAGACTCTATAACGGAAAAAGTCCATCCGAGCATTTGTCACTTCGGGCTCGTTAAAACATCGAAGGCGACTAGAGTCATCTTTAGCTTTTTCTCGACTCTTTAAAATTGAAAAAGCAATTTGTGTCTAAGCGTCGTTAAAAATTTATTTTAAACGGAATAATCATCACCTTTCCCTCGTTGATCTTCGAAGTTAGTCTCCGTTCATCACAAGTTCTTGTAGAATCGCTAAGAAATCTTTTGGATAGACTAAATATGTCTGAACAACCGCTGACATCCAGGACTGTGTCATCCGACGCAGCAGCAGCAGAGCCTCCTGCTGCTACTCCAACGATGTTCGCTGGTATACCATCTGTCCCGGCAAATTGTCAACAACAAGCTGGAGTCCAATCAGAGACTGTTTCGACGACATGGTTAGTTCCTATTTCTTCATCCGGATTATCATCTGGTATTTCTTATGTTGAAACTCAACAAATTGATCCAATGTGTCTTCAAAGGCCAATCTACCCTTTAAGTACTGGATTGCCACCATATGGAGGGCAGTATGCCTTTTCATTGTTCCCTCCTGGAGAACAACCATATGGGAGTTTACAACAAAGTTCAGGTCAAACTGGAATTACATCCAGCGGTTGGATACCAATACTGCCTCAGCAACCAAGGGTTGTATATTCGATGCAACGAGTCCACCCTGTGTCGAATATTCCCACTATACCTGCTATTGTGACTACGTCGCAAGTACAAGCGCTACCTGTTGTATGTCAACCCCAAGTTTCTCAGGTTGCAATACAACAACCTCTTGTCTCAACGACTCAATCACAACCTCAGGTTAGTGACTCCTTATCTGGAGCGACTCAGGCTCAAACAAGTACTGTGACTCCTCATCTTGGTCAATCATCCAGTATTGGACAACAGCAAATGGTCCAACAACCAGAGCTGGTTCAAACTCAACAACCCCCATTCCAGCAATCATATCGAGGACCTGAGCAACAAGTCTTTGTAAGTAATGGGCAATCGCATTTACAAAGCGGTTACCAACAACCATATTATAATGGTTATGCCCATCAACCTTGTCAAAGTTGCCAGCATCAAATACATTATGTTGGTATGCAAAGACCCACTGCTCAGGCGATTCCATCTTATCCTGGGTATGCTTCGCCTAACCTGAATCAACAGTTGCCCTTTGTAGCAACTCTAGAATTACCAGATCTAAACCGGCTGACGAATGATCCAATTGCTTATGCCCCTTGGTGGCCAGTGATTCCGCATAAACTTCCGTCAGATATTCCTAAATTTAATGGAAATCCGGGTGAAGATCCGTCGAATCATGTGATGACATTTCATCTGTGGTGTTCATCAAACACCCTAAATGATGATTCGATAAGACTTCGCCTTTTTCAGAGGACGTTAACGGGTCCAGCAGCAAAATGGTATATTGAATTGCCTAGAGCTTCGTTCGACAATTTCAGTACCTTAGCCACGACTTTCTTAACCCATTTTCAATTACCGATAAGGTATGAAACGGGAACGGAACTCCTAACTAATTTCAAACAGACAACGGCCACTCACATATCTGATCATATACATGAGTGGCGACGTCATTGCAGGATGGTAAAAACGTACGTTCCCGATCAGTTATTAGCTGAATGGTTTATCAAGTCGTTACTTCCTGCCATAACGGAAGATGTGGCAAAGGGGGGAGTCGTAACGGAAGAGCAAGTTATCGCTCGTGCGCAATATCTAGACTTGGTCTATACTCAGTCTGGCACGCTCTATGACAAAATACCCGACGCCCCTAGACCGGAATTCTCAATTCCTCCTCCTCCTAAATCAAACAATGACTCTCACGCCGGCGATGGCGTGATTGGCGCGACAGACACGAAATCGACAAAGGCTACATCTAAAAAAGCCCGTAAGATTTCCAGTCAAAATGCAAATGAGGAACTTCTTGCCTCGGAAGTAAATGCCATGTCGACCGACAAGGGCAAACAACTGAAGCAACCGGGGGGCAAGAAGAAAAAGAAAGGGAGAAAAAGGAAACCCCCTGCGGGGTGTCATATATGCGATGAGGATCATTGGACGAGAGATTGTCCACATATAGCTGAAGTTAAGAAACTCTTTAAGAGTTCAAAAACCTCAGCAGTATTGACTGATCCGTTTCCAAGCCCGGGTACCAAACTGGTTGCTAATCAAAATGCTTCCCGATCCCAAGTGCTTATGTTGTCTATCTCAAAGCAGCAAAATGATGCTTTGGCAAGGAATAAAGATTACGGGAATCCACAGGTGTCGAATAACAAGGCTAATGAACAACCTAGTAGTTCGACAACAACTTTGACCAAAGTTGTGCCACCCACCATTCCTGAACAAATGATAAAGTCGCCAAAGGGAGTAGGGTACAAATCGACATTTAATCCTCGTGCAAAAGTAGCACAGAATTATAATATAATAGAGGACCTGGCCCAATCGTCGTCCGCTATGTCCACACTTGAAGTACCGCAAAATTGCCTCTCCCAAGAGCAAGATTTATTATCAGCAATAGGTGGGATTGGCCCAAGGGATTCCAATCTTGTGGCCTTTGATCATAAAGGATATGACCCTCAGTTACCAGCTCAACTAGCTTTCCTTATTCAAGTGAAAGCCCTCAACAAAACTGTTCATCGAACAATTATTGATGAGGGGGCATCTACGTGTATTATGTCGATGAGTTGCTGGAAGAATTTAAGCTCACCACCCTTGTCGAGATCGTCAACGACGTTAAAAGCATTTGATGGACGATCATACACTCCATACGGGATTTTAAGTAACTTGCAAGTTGAACTAGGGGGCAAAACAGTAGGAATTGATGTTGAAGTAATTGATGGAAACCTCGATTACAACATCCTACTGGGAAGGCCCTGGATATATGCCATGGCCGCAGTTGTGTCGACCTACTTCAGGAAGATTGCATTTCCCTTTCAAGGAGGAATTACAGTCGTCGACCAACAAACTTTCCTCCCCGACAGTTCACAAGTTACGGGAAGCATTCCAATGATCCATAGAAGCAATCATTCGCTTCAAAATATTGGAGTAGGTCTCCTAAAAGACCCTGCCTTAATGGGTACTTTTGCCCTACCGCCTGCAAGTAATCTGGCGGAAGTGGCCACAGTGGAAACCTACAATATGAAATCTTCTATATCTAATGGATTCGGAAGATTCCTAAACATTTTGTCAGCGTGGATCATCGCCCTAATGGAAATACTGTAAACACGGTGGGCTCTGAGGATGGTTCTTATCTCGTGTCAACCTCGTTAAAAAATGAAACAAAGAGTCATGAGGATAGTTCTTTTACTATGTCAACCTCATTAAAAAATGAAACAATCCCCTTTCCAAATCTCAAAGGTAAACCTTCATTCCAACCACCGAGTTGAATGCAATGAAGCTTGGGGGGCATGCACCTCGATTGGCGTTGTTATGCTGGGGGCATGCAAACTTATCATGAGCAGTTTTAGCGCATAGTTCATGCTCGTTAAAAAATAAACATAAGATCGAGCAAATGTTTCCACCCGCGTTTAAGCTCATTAAAAAATGAACTATCCCGGTAAATAACCACAGTGAATATAATATCATCAGCCATTAAAGCCTTGGTCGTGTTTGCACCGTCACCTCCACTTTTCCATTGGCCGATCGTTCACCTCCATATGTTTGTTTACCCATTTTGAGGAACAGCTGCGAAGAGTGATTTCACTAGCCATCCTTGTGACACTGTTGTGATTGGAAAATTCCAACCTGTACCTGGAATCAGCTGCTAACCCGTTTTATCACTCGTTCCTCAAAAGACGAGTCTTCTTTAAGCTCTTTTCATCTGAATCGTAAAATATGAAAAGATTGCCGAGTCCTTGGCCTTCCAGCTCGTTAAAGGGACAGGAAGTGCTATCCCTCCTCTAGATTTTAATCTTTTTGGACCTGAGGGATTATTGCACAAAAAGATCGAGCGCTTGTTTTATTCGGCTCGTTAAAACTATCGAAAACTCATCCCTTCTGTATTGTTTTATACTTTTTCAGACCTAAGGGATTAGATGACGAAAAAGGACTTTTGGAGTTAACTTTATGTACCTTTTCAGACTCTCTAAAAATGAAAGGGACCGAGTTATCTTTGTCGTTAGACTCGTTAAAATCATTAAATAGGGACAAACTTGTCTTTAGACGAGAACGAGTTTCACTATCGCTAGGCTCGTTAAAACATAGCGATGGGCTTGCCCGAAGGGCAGGTTATAGAACAAGCATATGTTATCCTCCTCAAGCTTGACAAAATAAAGAGGTACTGGTTAGCAATGACTGGGGAAAAATTGGGAGAAACTCAAGAAAACTTTGATGGTAGCAAGTCGCTCTTGAACATGACACTTTTCCTCCGTACCACAATCGGGTTGGGTTGTTTCATTCACCGGTCACATCCATGGTCTCGCCATACCATCCATATTTGGGGTAATGCTACCAATCCATCGCATCAGTGTCGCCATATGTTCAAGAGAAGTCGTTCAGAAAAGTCAACCGTGTCCCATCCACTGCCATACATTATCCTTCATCCTTTCATGACCGCCACCCTGAATCATATGTCACAGATCGTTTTCACCTCCATTAAAATCATTAGCTCCGTATCGTGTCACTGATGTGGGATTCATCAGGGCCCTCCTGTGACGGATCGCTTCTTGTCGACATCAGCTCATTATCCAAGAAGTTGATCTAGGAACAACCCCTTCAGTACTTTGAAGCTTGCATGCCTCAATGGCAAGTTTCTCACTTCCGGCGACAGGTATACATCAATGACCTTCGACCGAAAGATTTTGCGTGGTGTTCGACGCCAAATCCTTTATTCACAACACGTGAATTGTACTGCAGTACCTTGAGGGTCATTATCATTATCGGTGATTCCTCTCGCGCTTGTTAACGGTTTACATCATTGACCGATAATCAAGCGATGTCTTTCCATGTTCGACTTCAGAACATTTCTCACATGGATCGACTTGTACTTAGAGTGAAGATCGAACGAGTTTGAAGACCCCGGATCTAGTTTCATCCATCCGGGCTGCGATATATATTCAGGAAAGATAAAGACATTGACATGTACATCATTGCAACAGATAATCATCCTACTCAAAGGATGATAATTTCATCAAAATTATCAGTCTACCATCAGACGATTGTCTATTCTATGTACAGAAAAATGAATTTATAAAGCTAAGCATGGGAATGCCCGCCTCAGCTAGATCATGAAAGCAGTATGAAAAATAATGTATTGTATTGTATCTTATTACAGGTCTCCTCCCAGCATTGGATGAACTTCGGATCCCCCTGATAAAGCATTTCACCCGATAAACAGCCTCATACTTTAGGGGGCAACTGTTATAAACATTTTTGTGCCTTACAGCATTGAGCATGAAATGTCCATAATCTAAGGGATCCAAAGTCCCTAAACATGTTGTTCCTACCCCTAGAGGAACAAGGCTAACAAACCACAGCAATTCACAGAAGTTCTCCACCAGAAACTGCTCAAAAACAAGTCAATTCAGGATCATTTCAGTGGCTCCACTAGCTGTTTGCGCTGAATGTCAAAGCCAACACTGGCTACCTGTGTTGAATGTCAAAGGGAACACTGGCTACCTGCGCTGAACGAGAGTGGACATGTGGCAAGTTCATTTCTCAAGGTATCAAAACCCAGGAAGCTTCCAAAATGACACTTGCCTCAGGGAATTCGACTGGTGATGAGTAAGAGGTTCCAAATCTCCAAGTGGAAGCAAGAACCTCCAAGTGGAATCAAGAACTGACAGAGGGAGAGGACACTAGTCAGATCTCAAGCTGACTCATCCTCTCTCCAAACATCTATATATGGATCTCTCCTCCATGAGATCTAGAGGCTGGAATTTTGTTATTGCAAAGAATTGCTGTTGGTTTGAGATTGGAATCATTGGGTGCTTAATGCTTTGAAGGGGGTGAAGATAGGAATTCCATTTGCTGGGAAGGAGATGCTGGATTGGAGCCCTCTGGGTTGTATCTCTTCCTGAACCTTGTTATTCATCAATAAAGCTATCTTGGTTTCTCCTATATACTGATGTGTCTTTGATGTATGATTGCATTAGTGTATTTGGTTTATTTCTAATCCTAAACTAGTTATGAATGTGAATATCTGTCTTTGTGTAGTGTTCTTCTCTTGTCGCAAGTAGCTGTTCTCTTGTGATCTTGCATGAACCTGTTGAAGCTGGGCGAGTGAGAAGGCAAGTAGCTGTGAACTCCCAAAGAGAAGAGAGACCGGATCGAGGGACAAACGGAAGACACCGGTAAGTCTATTGATCTCTCTTCTTTCACATTTCATAAAGGAAGGAACCAGAATAGCTGTCTCTGTTTGTTGCTAAGGCATTGTCACACCTTAGGTGGATAGGATCGTCCTGCATAGGCCTTTTTCCCCACAACACTACGATGAGACCTTGTATGGAGAAGCAAGGACCATTAGCGGTTGCAGAACTTGTTGGGGGTTGTTTGTGACCTTATGACAGATGGTGCAAATGCTCGTGACAAGGGAGGAACATGATGATCATTATGGAGGAATGGGTCATGCTTTAGCCATATGGAGAAATTGGCTAGGTGCCCAGCATGACTCATGGACAGATTGGAGAAGGGCACACACTTGAGTTGATGATACTTTGGTGGACTTCTCATGGCCGAGACCAAGAGGAAGTCTTGGTGGAACCTTCAGTAGGGGAGCCATGGTGGAAGAGACTCATGTGATGATGATATGGTTTGGGTGACCGAGTTCACTAGACCAGATTGCAGACTTGGATGAGGATGACCGATTGTTGTGATGGGTCTACTTAGTTGGACAACATGGGAAACTTGAGTCATGGACATCAAGTTGGAGACATGGAGCATGGCATTCTTATGAAGGGACATTATGCAGGAGAACTTATAGAGGTGTCAATTATGGGCATCCAATGATGAGTGCCAAGGCAAGGATGTTGTGCACATAGATTTGCTGATGTGACATGGAGATGTTTTACTTATGAGCTGATGGAGAGGTTGTGCAATCTTGTACAACAAGGCCATGGACTGGTTGGATTTGTGAGTAGACTATGGAGCATTCCTACTACATGCAGAGCTGAGGCATCTTGCAGAGACCTTTGGGCCGAGACATGTATGCTTGCTAGGATGTTGGTTGGAGATGACTCATGGAGCTCATGATGACATGAGGTTGTGACTTTTGAGGACTTCATATTATGGTGGACTTGGAGGATCTGATGCATTGAGTAGCTGAGGTCAGGGACTTTGATGCAGTATGGGGTGCATACTTTTGAGTACATGTATGGGTGTACTTGAGACATTGACTTGATGTGGAGGATCAATATGAGACACTTTGGAGTGGCGAAGTTGCAGCGATGATGATGCCTTGGTGGTAACACTTGGGCATGGGTTGAGTCGAGACTTAACCACTTTTGATACATGGGAGATTATTGGTTTATGATCATGGGCAGCACATGGATGATGAGATAGGTGTATACTTGTTTCCTTGGTAGATTTGAGGAATGGCACATTGCAAATATGATGGAGGTTGCTTCATGGACCTGGATGTGGCACATCGAGAGTTAGTTTGATGAGAGGATCTCTTCATTTTGAGGAGATGGATTTTACACATATGAATGATGATGTTGGGATAGATGTGGTTGATTTCATGTAACACATTGACACCAAACATCATGGGCAACATGTTGTAGACGAGATGGAGTTTACTTCATGGACCTGGGCATGGCTTACATTTTGATGGAGATGGAGATGTATTCTTGATCGAGTTGATGTTGTGACAGGAGGCTAGGAGAAACGAATGATGATGGCATGAGGATGTGCATTTTCATGGTTTGAGCATGATAGTCGGATTATCTACCCGACTAGTTCAAGTCATGGGGGTCAACAATGTACAAGAAATGTGTTAGCATTATGTTGAAGTATCATGGCAGCAGTTCACACGATGACGATACATGATGGGGTCAACACGATATGTTGCGATGAGCATGTAGCTTGAGTTGGAGGGGCCAACCTTCCACAGTAGGAGCAGCATGTGGGGATTGCGACGGATGTGGTTGATGATCATGGATTGAGGAGACTTTCCGATTCATGGAGACATGAGCCTTTATGGTTTGTGCGATGGCAGAGCAGAAGCAAGCAACATGGGCATCTTTGGATGTTGGAGCTAGCGAAACTTTGCAATTTTGTATGATGGTGTTGTCGAGGACGACAACTGTTTAGAGTGGGGGAGTATGTCAGGCCCACGAGTCGGGCGTGTCGGGTGAGCACATTTAACCAATGGGTCGGCGGGAGTTGGCACGAGCACACGACGAGCGAGCAACGAGCTGGGCGGTTGAACGATGAGTTGAGGGCGCATGCGAACGATGCGACGAGCCGACCAAACAAAGAAAACATGCATCGTGAAATTCATCTTGTGAAAATGACTAAGTGTTGGCAGTAGAAAGTTTATATGTGGGGGCGGTCCCGCACATGGGTGCCCACACCATGGGCCGACACGAAGTTGGGGCGAGTTGGATAAACGATGGGTTCACTTGGTGAGTCGACGCCTCGAATGATGGGCCAACCGCCATATAAGTAAAGCACTGGAATTGTAAGGACCTGCGGTCCAAAGGCATCACCGCCAGGATGTGCATCGAGCTTGTTGGCAAACAAGCGAGTGAACGTGGACGAGGTGCAGCTCCATGACCGAAATGTGCGAAGGACATAAGTGTAAAGCACATGAGGAGGAGGAGCGAGAGTTTATATGGCGTGGGAAAGCATTGGCGTACACCCACGACCGACCTTACATGGAATGGAAGTTCAAGCAAAGATTGCTGGCCAACCAGCAAGAAATAAGGCGAACCGACGTGATGTAGGGGTGTTAAACATATGGTGGACGAGTCGACTTGGGCAGCGCGACTCACCCCACCATCCATATAAGAAAACAAAGGCGTGGAGCATTTGGAGACCATTCGAACTTCATCATTCGATCTTCGCAAAGAGTAGTGCGAGGTGTAAGAGGCCGCAATGAGGCACAGTCTTATGCGCACGCTCTACGGGCGGTGTTACACGGGGGGCACAAGACTTGGTTGTATTGGGTGAAGGCGTGGGCGAAGGTGCCCACCGTTCGGAGGAGCACACGATAGCAAGGAAAAGTGTGAAGGAAGGTGGAGCAGGTCGCAAGGAGGCGCAGGTTGTAATGCGCCCGCTCTTGGGCAGGCATACACAGTAAAACATCGCACAGGTTTCGATTATCGGTTGAAGGCGCGGGTAAAGGCGCCGAACGTTGAACTGGTGTCTCAGGTAGCTTGGGTGAGCGCCCGCCGTCGTGCAAGGCTAAATGCAGAGGTGAACGGGGACTTGGGTGAGGTCACCCGCCCGCCATGTAAGAGCAAACAAAGGTGACTCGGGTGACTCGGGTGGGTCGCCCGCCCATCGTGCAAAGTGAACAAGGTTCAGTTGTGAAGTGTGGAAGGCAGCTCGTGTGAGGGCACGCCCACCCGGCTTGGGCAAAGGATCTTGGTTATCACACGGAGGTGTAATGAAGTTGTAAATTTGGCTAAGTATGAAACTTGGTGTTTCCAAGTATACTTTTAAAGCATTGTAACTTTGTAAAGATAATATATTATTCGGGCAGACTCATTGTTCAGGGAGTTGCCCTTCCCTTTACTCTGTGCAATTGTGTTCTCTTGGATAATTGTTGTTGATAATGAATGTGTATGGGTGTTCATTGGTATAAAGGAAAACATTAATAATACTTGGTTGTGAAACACAAACTAAGTAGGATAAGTGGTTAGGCGTAGTCCATGAACATAAGTATTGGTGAAAAGAAAGTGTTCGGTGGTGCCGCACCTCGCCAAGAGCGGTTGAAAGACTATCGTGGCTCCGACGTCGTGATAGTTGGTATCAGAGCAAGGTTGCTTGTGACGCAGTACAGATGGTATTGAAGTTGATTCAGGGTTGAAGAAGCTTGACAATTGATAATAGTGAAAGCAGGTACTTGCAGGTGAAGGAAGTTGGTTTCACATACAAGTGGAACAAGAGCTTGTTCATGATTGCAGGGAACTTGGTGACGCTGGTGAATGGTGAAACAGGTTTAGCAGAGGTGAAGCTTAGTGCTTGGGCCAAGCTGAACGACAAGGCATGGCAGGTTTGGAAGAATGCGAAGGGAAGCTCTTGCTTACCTTATACAAGTTGAAGCGGATGAAAGAAGAGAACCCCCGGATTTGAAAGGAACTTGAAGTCTTGGAAAAAAATATTGAAGACGAACTTCTTCAACTTGGTTGGACAATGGAGCAAGATGAAGTTGCAGATTGTGCTAACAAGGAAGAGGAAGCCGTGATGATTGAGGATGTTGCAGATGTGACAACGACGGAGGATGAACTTGAGATTGATTAAGCTGGACCAGGATTGTGTAATTTGCAGACATGGATGAATGAGGATACTCACATGGAGGAGCCTCATGATGATGATGATGTAAGTACTATTGATACTTGTGTTTCACTTGAGCATTTGGTAGATGGACCGTATGCAGGGAAGGGCAAAGCCAGTTTGCCGATGCTAGGGAGGATCTTACCATGGATGTCTATGATGAGACCTTGTATGGAGAAGCAAGGATTGTTGACTATTGCAGGACTTGTTGGGGTTGTTTATGACCTTATGATAGAAGGTGCAAAGGCCCGTGACAAGGGAGGAACATGATGATCGTTGTGGAGGATTGAGTCATGCTTTAGCCAAATGGAGAATTGGCTAAGTGCCCACCATGACTCATGGACAGATTGAAGAAGGCACACACTTGGATATGATGATGCTTGGGTGGACTTCTCATGGCCGAGACCAAGAGCAAGTCTTGGTGGAATCTTTAGTGGGGGAGCTACGATGGAAGGGACTCGTGATGATGATGATATGGTTGGGTGTCTGAGTTCACTAGACCGAAGATTACAGACTTGGATGAGGATGATTGATTGTTGTGATGGGTCTACTTGGTTAGACTACATGGGCAACTTAGTCATGGACATCAGGTTGGAGACATGGAGAACGGCAGTTTATGCAGGGACATGATGCGAGAGCACTTGTAGAGGTGTCACTTATGGGCATCCAATGGGGAGTGCCAAGGCAAGGATGTTGTGCAGGTGGATTTGCTGGTGTGACATGGAGACTTATTACTTATGAGCCGATGGAGAGGTTGTGCACTTATGTACAACAAGGCCATGGACTTGGATGGAGTTGTGAGCAGAATATGGAGCATTCCTACTACATGAAGAGATGAGGCATCTTGCAGAGACCTTTGGGCCTAGACTTGTATGCTTGCTAGATGCTGGTTGGAGATGACTCATGGAGCTCATGATGACATGAGGTTGTGACTTTTAGGGACTTCATATATGGTGGACTTAGAGGATCTGATGCATTGAGGAGTTGAGGTCAGAGACTTTGATGCAGAATGGGATGCATACTTTCGAGTACCTGTATGGGAATGGCTTGAATGAGTGACTTGATGTGGAAGATCGATATGAGGCACTTTGGAGTAATGGAGTTACGACGATGATGATGCCTTGGTGGCAACACTTGGGCATGGGTTGACCTGAGACTTAACCACTCTGACACATGGGAGCTGATTGATCTACAATCATGGGCAGCACATGGATAGATGAGACAGGTGTATACTTGTTTCTATGGCAGACTTGAGGGATGGCACATTGCAGATATGATGGAGATTGCTTCATGGACCTGGATGTGGCACATCAAGATTTGGAGTTTATGAGATGATCTCTTCACTTTGAAGAGATGGTTGTTTTGCAGATGGATGATGATGTTGGGGTAGATGTAGCTGATTTCATGCAGCACATTAGTACCAGACATCATGGATAGCATGTTGCAGATGAGATGAAGACTACTTCATGGACCTGAGCATGGCTTACACTTGTATGGAGATGGATTCTTGATCGAGTTGAGGATGTGACGGGATGTTCTGAGAAACAACTGATGGTGGCATGAGGATGTGCATTCTCATGGTTTGAGCATGACAGTTGGACTGATCACCCGACTAGTTCAAACATGGGGTCGCGAAGTGTACAGAGATGTGTTAGCATTGTGTTGGAGTATCATGGTAGCAGTTCACACAAGGACGATACATGATGAGGTTGACATGATATGTTGCAGTTGGCATGTAGCTTGAGATGGAGGGACCAGCCTTCCATGATGGAGATTAGCATGTGGAGATTGTGACAAGATGGTTGATGATCATGGATTGAGATGATTTCCGATGTATGACAAACTGATGGGGTGTATACCTTAGTATGGTGACCTTGGTGACAGATGGTTGCCAAGACGAGATATGGTCGAGGACGACAATGATTTCAAGTGGGGGAGGACATAAGGACCTACGGTCCAAAGGCATCACCGCCGGGATGTGCAATGAGCTTGTTGGCAAACGAGCGAGTGAACGTGGACGAGGTGCAACTCCATGACCGAAATGTGCGAAGGACATAAGTGTAAAGCGCATGAGGAGGAGGAGCGAGAGTTTATATGGCATGGGGAAGCATTGGCATACACCCATGACTGACCTTACATGGAATGGAAGTTTAAGCAAAGATTGTTGGCCGACTAGCAAGAAATAAGGCGAACCGACATGATGTAGGGGTGTTAAGCATATGGTGGACGAGTCAGCTTGGGCAGCTCGACTCGCCCCATCATCTGTATAAGAAACAAAGGCGTGGAGCATTTGGAGACCATTCGAACTTCATCATTCGATCTTCGCAAGGAGTAGTGCGAGGTGTAAGAGGCCGCAGAGAGGCGCAGTCTTATGCGCCCGTTCTATGGGCAATATTACACGGGGGGCACAAGACTTGGTTGTATTGGGTGAAGGTGTGGGCGAAGGCACCCACCGTTCGGAGGAGAACACGATAGCAAGGAAAAGTGCGAAGGAAGGTGGAGTAGGTCGCAAGGAGGCGCGGGTTGTAATGCGCCCGCTCTTGGGTAGGCATACACGGTAAAACATCGCACAGGTTTCGGTTATCGGTTGAAGGCGTGAGTGAAGGCGCCGAACGTTGAACGGGTGTCTCGGGTAGCTCGGGTGAGCTCCCACCGTCGTGCTAGGCTAAACGCGGAGGTGAACGGGGACTTGGGTGAGGTCGCCCGCCTACCGTGTAGGAGCAAACGAAGGTGACTCAGGTGACTCGGGTGGGTCGCCTGCCCATCGTGCAAAGTGAACAAGGTTCGGTTGTGAAGTGTGGAAGGCAGCTCGTGTGAGGGCACGCCCGCCCGGCTTGGGCAAAGGATCTTGGTTATCACACGGAGGTGTAATGAAGTTGTAAATTTGGCTAAGTATGAAACTTGGTGTTTCCAAGTATACTTTTAAAGCATTGTAACTTTGTAAAGATAATATATTATTCTGGCAGACTCAATGTTCAGGGAGTTGCCTCTCCCTTTATACTGTGCAATTGTGTTCTCTTGTATAATTGCTATTGATAATGAATGTGTATGGGTGTTCATTGGTATAAAGGAAAACATTAATAATACTTGGTTTCGAAACACAAACTAAGTAGGATAAGTGGTTAGGCGTAGTCCACGAACATAAGTATTGGTGAAAAGAAAGTGTTCGGTGGTGCCGCACCTCGCCAAGAGTGGTTGAAAGACTACCGTGGCTCCGACGTCGTGACAGGAATGATGGAAAAATGCATCAGGTGAAGTTTCCAAGTGTTCATGCGAGCTAACTTGAAGAGGATTGAAATCTGGCAAAGTGTAGGCAAACTCTTGGGCCGAAGCACTAAGCCGGGGTAAATGCAGAAAATGGAGCCGTAGGTCGTGCGAAGGCATTTGGGTGAGGGCGTCGTGCCGAACGACCAAATGGACGAGGGTGTCCGAGGGCATTTGTCTGAACGACAGTTTGGGCGAAGTCGTGTAAAGGAGTTCGGGTGAGGGTGTCGGGCCAAACGACTAAACGGGCAAAGTCATTCGAAGACATTCGGGCGAAGTCGTGTGAAGGCGTTCGGGGGATGGCTTGCGAGGGCACCGAGCTGAACAATCGAATGGGCGGCGGCGTGCAAGGGTGTTGGGCCGAACGATCAAAAAGCGAGGGCGTGTGAGGGCGCCAAGCTGAACCACTGAACGGGCGAGGTTGGTTTGAACATCTGAACGGGTGAGGGCGTGCAAGGGCATCTGCCTGAACGAGTTGAGGGCGTTCGACTAAATGAGCCAAGGCTGAACGATGTGCTGAACAATGCGATGGTGAACAAGGTGCGACAAGAAAAAGTATCCTTGGGCACCCCAAACGGTGGTTCGAGTGGACTGAACGATGCAGGCTGACTTGCACGATTTGACAGATATTGTACCAAGGAAACATGGGGTTTCCTACGTAAAATTGAATACTTTGTGAAGTATTGATATTATCGAGTAGACTCATATTTCAAGGAGTTGCACCTCTTGGTTTCTTATACGTTGTGCATATATGTTAAAAGATAATAATGATGAATGATGTATGAATGTTTTCGCTATGCTAATGAAAGTATACTTAGGAAAGTTGAAAAATAAACTAAGTATAGAAAGTAGGCATAGTCCACGATCGCAAGTATTGTTAAAAAGAAAATGGTTGGTGGTGTCGCACCTCCTATAATGCAGTTGGAAAAGTACCGCCAGTGTAGGGGCATGACAATGCGGGTTCTACAACCCAGTGTGAAGGCGATATATAAGTATGTTTGTCTATCTTAAAGTGAAAATAAACTATTCTCTAAATAGAAAACTAATCCCGACTATAATAAAAGAGAAACAAACATATGTTATGCATATTTAATTAGTTGTCCATATGACCTAATATAATTTCATGTAAAGTATTTAGAAGTAAAACAATAAAAAAATATGTGAGTAAGATGTTTAAATCTTATACTTTTCAAAAAAAATACATGTGATGTCAACTTCAAATATATCTATATATAAAAAAAAATGTCAAAACAAAATATTTAATGTTGTAAAGAATAAAATATCCAATAACTTATGAATAAAATATTTTAATATGAATTAATATTGATGTATATTTAAAAATATATTAATAACAAGAAAATCGGTTTAATGTGTGTTGATACCAATATCCGATATATAAGTATGTTTGTCCATATTAAAATAAAAATAAATATTTTTAAATAGAAAAACAATGTAGAATATAATAAAAAACACATTGCATATTTAATTAGTTGTCCATATGACCTAATATAATTACATGTAAAGTAATTAGAAGTAAAATATATATAGAATACTATGTTTAAATCTTATACTTTTCAAAAATATTTTAACACGTGATATCAACATATATATCACGTATAAAATAAAATATATATAATACTAAAAGAAAATATTTTAATGTTATATAGAATAAAATATCTAATAAACTATGAATAAATTATTTTAATATGAATTATCATGTTATGTAATCTTATCTATAATTAAAACAGATTTATACTGATATAATTTAACCAAGTCAAAATATTGACCTAAAATTACAACATAAACATAAACATTTTTACGTTTAAAAAACGCCCTTAACGCAAATAGATGGTCAAATGCTAAACATCCCTTAACACAAATAGATGGTCACATGCTAAACATTTGACCAAATTATAAGCCACAAGTGAAAAGTGAATGCATGCATAAGCCACTGCAAAACAAATCCTCACTCAACACGCAATGAGGCTTTACAACCACGATACACATTCCCTTTTCTCCTCTCGACGCGTTCAACGCACCACATACGAGACAGATGTACACCTTTGACGGAGGCCTCTCCACTTTCTTGCGCACCACGCTTTCTTTTTGGTCGTCAGTATTCTTTCACTTTAACACACCCATCCAGATTTTTTTGATTGAGCGAGAAATAGGGTTTCATTTGAAAAACTCTTTTCAATTTAAAATTATTTATGTGAACATTTTTAATCGAAATTCAAATAAAAAACACTGATGACATGTATCATTAAAACAAAATACTCAGTTCAGAATAAATCAGTTAACTTTAACTTTAATTATCTAAATCGATAAAAGTGGTCATCGAATAACTGGATAACAATTGGCTTGGAGAATATAATGCTGATGGGAACGTTTTTGACATCATGTTACTTTACAACATGTAATCCACTAACAAAACAAATCTGGTTTTTTTCAGAGCTTACTTCCTTCAATGGTAAGATAAACATTTGGAAAAATTATATTTCCATTACTGAAACCATGGCGGATTCCATCAAATTGCCGGAGCGAGCGACAGTCGTTGGCTTTAGATGGGTTTCACATGTCTGCTCTTTCGCCGCACATTGTTTCTCCGTCTGCTTCGGGTTGTCAGGGAGGCGAGATGTTCCGGTTTAGTCTCATCTTCTTCCTCTGCAATTTTTTTGAAGAGGCCTTCAAGCGCTAGGTCGAAAGAATCTGCGTAGCCTACATTTGAGTGACGAGGATCTGCATATGTTAGGGAAGGAATCAACCCAATTACTTCCCTTCGCATCTTCTCTACTTCATCAGTACTCAACGACAGTAGATGTTGCTCGATGCTCAGATTGGCAGTGGCCTGCACGCTCTCTTCTGGAATATATACCGAATACGAGCTTCGATTGTGGGGCAAATGCCATTTGTACTGCGTGTACGCCGAATGCTCTGTGAAAAAAACTGGTATGCAACCTGCAAGCATAGAGTCAAAAATAGAACGCCGCGTGAAGGAATCCCCCTGGGGTTGTAGGCAGAAAACGGAGTCGGTGAAGAGTCGCATCAGTTCGTTGGGGTTGTGGCAGATGCTTGGCCCTTGCTGGCATCTCAGCATCTTACAGTGTTGAGACAAAGAGCATTGGTTCAAGATGTTGCCTCTGATTGACGCCTTCTCGAGTCCGGGGCGAGGGGCGCCTGCGAAGGAGAAGAGGATTCGTCTTCTCTTCGATTTCATTCTCTTCTGCCACCGCTCCATTTCTGACCGCGTCCCGGGATGGAAATAGGAAGGATATGGGATCCCGTACTGGTTCTTGCGCCACGGGTGGCCTTCGATTACAAGACTCGACATGTTCTTCATCTCAGGCAGAAGCAAAAGCTTATTGCCCCACGCACTCGGGCTATCTCGCTCTCTCAGAAAATCCCAAGCAATCCGTCCCATTACCATAAAATGATCTCTTCCCCCTCTTTTCTTCCACTGCTCTTTCCTTCTCAGAAACTCCACTAGTTCGATCCCGGCGCGATCCCTCACCGTCAAATTCTGATCTCCAGCGTGCGTGGACATATCGAACCCTGCGTAGAAAGGAACGTAAAACAGCGTTGCTTTAGAAGGATCCGAAGTGAGGCATCGGTAGCGCCTCATTCTCTCGTGAAAAATCACTTCCGCCGTAAACTGATTGGTAGCAAACCATGATGATCCTGCAGCCTCAGCGTCTGCCTGACGGCCGCCTAGCTCCTCCCCCAGCTCCAATAATGGCTGGCCGAGCCCTGAATTGGCTATATGCGGGCACATATTCGTCCACACGCTCAAATTCTGGCATTCTCTCAACAAAAGTTTATTGAATTTTGAGGGTAGATTGTACATATAAACATACCTGCCATTGCAGTCTTCTGCCAACAAATTTTCATGTTTAGTACCTTTGAATTCATTCGATCCGGATCCGAATCGCTGCAATGTCGAAATCACCATGGTTTGATCCGTATCGACCGAGGGTTTGTTGGTAACCTCTGTCAGTGCGTGTACATCGTTGAAGAGACTGAATTGCGGTCGATTCGTTGTCTGTAAAGCACTTCTAAATCGATCTGTACCGTCGGTGAAGAAGACTGGCAAGAGAATAGTCCCCCAAAAAGAAGTGCATAGGAAAACGAAGTAGAATATCTTGTGAGATTTCTGCTTCGCCATGCTTCCTTGCAATGCAAATACTTACAGTGGCATGCCTCTGTGTGTTTTTGTCCTTTTACAAATTCTGCGGAATTTGTTGTTCTCGATATGCGTTACAGCTTTGTGAGCTCTTATCTTTCTTTTGAACAAAGATGAAGTTTCATCGGCAACCCCACAGAGTTGTAATAATATAGAGTATTTTATCGAGAAAAGACTTTCGACAAAATATTCCGTGCTTACAGTTGGAAGTAGTAATCGAATCTTCAACGATTTTCCTGTACTTTCCCCAAACGCGAGAGGAAAAGTACACCGCAGAGGAGGAAATGTAAATGTTTGTGATGGGCCATCACACCCCGTTCTATATGAATCTCTTGATGAGCACGCATGAATATGCATAAATGAATTGGGAATAGATGCGCGGAATGAACTGATGTGACATAATTAGAACTCGTCATTTTTGATATAATATAGGTAATATACTAGCAATTGTCTCAAAAGGTATAAAGAGAGGCGGATAGGAGTATTTAATTGGAATTTTTGAATTTTTTTTAGAAGAGTTAATTGGTTTGTAGAAAATCTTGTTTTCTTGGACTGGATCATTGTGCAATTACTTTTCTTTAGATGTTTTGTTTATATCTATATTACAAAGAACACATTGAATGTCTTATTTCATTTCTGCTATCCTTACTAATATACTGTCCGTGCTTTTTCTTGATCAATTTGATGAAATATTCCATTATCCTTTGGTCAAAGTCCTCACGTGCATATTAGTGTACATCCTACTAAGTTCAAAGTTCGAGAGCCAACCAAAAAAGTCAATCATAACCACCGTGCACGTATTCAAATTCATAATGTAAAACTGTGCACGTATTCAAATTCATAATGTAAAACTGCCAGACAGAGTTTAGACAGAGTACCTCCAAGATGGGTATCACCATTTGTAGCCAAAACCTCAAAAGCTCTGTTGTCAATAGTCAGAACACTGACATCAAACGTGCCACTGCCAAGATAAAAAACAACAATATTTTCCTCTCCACCCTTCTTGTCCAAGCCATAAGCTATTGCTAAGGAAAAATATTTACAAAGCTAATAGTAAAACTGTACTTGCAGAGTGATAGTTCTAATGAAAGTTCTACATCATAAAAATTATGAAAGGCAAACCAAACTGCAAAAGGCCTGAGACCCAGTACTCTGAAAACCAACCAGATCGATACAACCTGAGACCAAGTACTCTCAATACCAACCAGATCGATACAACCTTTTGTATGAGCTGAATATCCATGTATAAGCAATGAAACAATAAAGCAAGAACTGTCCGACAAGGCTGCAATTTTTCTTATAAAAATATCTCCCACTACAACGAGTTCATAACAGAAATTTAATGGCACTCCCCTGCACTAATAAATTGAGAGGTATGTGGTAAAAACGATACCCCTCATGATTTTTAATTTTTCATTATTAAACATATACAATACAATTAAATCTGGTACAACCTGCCCCATACAATGAAACTCTCTTCAACTAAAATTGATATGTTGTCCATCAAATTTCTACAATCTAGAGACAAGTGAACCTTTCACAAAATTCTGCAGTTGCATTCACAAGTACACCCTCCAGTTATCCACATAAATTTCCTAGCTCCTGAGCTTTGGGTAGTTACTATATTCATGGATAATATTTAGCTTCAGAATAAGTGGCAGGACATACCTGAGTTTAATCTGGCCTCAATCATTTGGGATATCTAATTTCTTTTCTAGTTTATAACAAGGGAAACCTCAACACCTGCCATACTAGACAAGTAGTAGCCAAAAACAGTAGTCGGAGTTGCTAGAATGCCTTAGTGTTCCATTTAAAGAATTAAAGGCTCAATGAAGGCATTCGAGGTCGTTGGTGTATGTGGGCTGGTCAATGTATGTATACAAATTAATCCCAATTCAACAAGTCCATTTTAACAAGTCGGTGTGCTATGCAAAAACACTGAAACCCAATAAAGAAATCCACAAAAGACCAAGCTAAATCACCACAATGAAATGTTAAAACTTCAAGCCTAGAAAAATACCAGAGTACTTTATTCAAATTCATAGCACTAGTATGCCTGATTCTATATATAAACGTAGCCCAGAGGAACAGAGTCGTCCATAGTCTCAAGTAGTAGAAGAAACTGCAAATTTGCAAAACAGCCAAATCAAAACGTTGATAGTTATCATACACCCATATGATAACGAATACAAGTGAATAACAACTCATTCCAGAAATCTTCAATCTAGAGCAACCCAACAAGTAAATTTTTCTTTCCATCATAACCTAATACAGGAATAAGCATAATTTTGTGATTTTTTTCTTTCACGTTTTACTGAAATAAGTTCAAATCAATGTTTGCGATGACCAAGAAAGCTCAAGCCAGACTTGGAGTGCAATCCAAGGAAGAGGCAAGGGAAGAGGAATCATGTGGCGTGGGACAATGTCAAGGGGTAGCATGGGAATGGCAGGATTAAAGGCTTTGGGCTTTCATCCAAGTATGGTTTCTAGTGATACTTATGGCTTTGACAGGATTGGAATGGGCACTGTGGATGGGTTTGCAATGCCAGATATGTTTATTGCTCCAGCGAGTCAAGGCAGAGGATTTCCTCCTTATGGCCAACCAGGTCCCAGATTTGGCCCAGCTTCAGGGATCAATAAGAATTATCAATTCCCTACACCCTTGGAAAGCAAAGTGACATACAGAAGCTCGTTCCATGTATCAAGGACGCCTGGTAAACACCAATGGCTACAATCTGCAAACTGCTCAGGATGCTGCTTCTCATCACTAATAACGGTACTACTGTAAATTGAAGGGTGACCATCTTTGCGAAATTGGGATAGTCCTATGATATCCGGCAAAGTAACAGGAAAAATCATAGTCCCTATAACTTCCTGCACTATGGGCACCTGAGGAATCACTGGAGGCGAGTATCCTTCAAATTGCACTGGTTCAGTCTGACCATAGCATTTCTGCCCGTTCTTCTGATTCCAATAAATTGGGCTGCACATTTACATCAATTTTATGAGGAAAACCATTTCGTATACCTAAAATAAGAGCCATAGCTACTTGAATAGATTTCATGAATATCTTGGAATTTGATCTATCATAACAACAGTTATATTTTTTTAAAGCTTAAACTTCCAATTCCAAAATATTCATGAAAACTGCAATCCACATCAAAAATGCCCTATAATATATACAATGTGTGTTTGTATAAAGATTTACCTGTAATGTGTAGGGGACGAGGTGCTAAAGAAGACAAGTGATTTTTTGGGATTGATATTTGTAGGTATCCAGTTTGCCTACGTCGTCAATGCCCTCTTGTAAGCCACATGTGGATCCATGTTTGTGTAAAGTTGATTGTTAGCCATGATTAGGTCCCATCTGTCCAACCACATTCCAAACTATTACATTTTTAATATCATTTACAACACTAAATTTGGCTGCCCCTTGTTGAAAATTTTAATCAGAAAGTTCAGAGTTTTGATACTTCCCACCTTTGATCTTGCCACTAATGGGATGACTCAAAAACCAATACATCAACTCCTTTCCAGTAAACACCATTATCTGCAAGAGTGTCCAGATTGAGAATTCTCTGGTTTTGACTGTTATTGTGCAGATCAACCAGAAGTGGAGCCCAGAAAAACTCCACAAAAGCATCATAATCCTTTTTAGAGAAAGAAGATTGTAAGACTTCATTACTCACCATATAATCAAATGCACAACTATCCATGGAAACTACATTTATCAGCTTACCAGGGCCTTGAATATTGAAGCTTGTTGACTAACAGTTTTCTTATTGCTAGGAATCACTGCTTGAAGCATGCAGACCATGGATTCCCATTGGTTTTGACTTATTGAGTCTCCAACAAACATTAATCACTTTCCTCTTAACCGCTCTAGCATATTTTTGGCATTGAAACTGAAACACCATATACAGAAAAGTCCAAATCCTTTTATTCTCATATACAATATCACCCTGTTTTTTATCCATTTATTTTCATATGCAATATCACCCTGTTTTTTTGCATTTCATTTCCTTTTAGCATAAATGCAATGCAAAAGAGAACATACTTCTAGGTAGGCTAATTTGTTTGCATTTTTATTTGCGGGGTTTATTTCGATTTCTGAAATATTTTGGAATAGAAATGATTGAGGTAAAACACTAATATTTTTTATTTTGGAATGGGATAAATAAGAGGAGATGTAGCACCGAAACTCTTGGCAATCCCCATAGACCCTTTGGAATTTCTCCACTGAACTTATTGTTTGCCAGTCTAAACCGAAGAAGACTTGTACAATTCCCATATACCTCTGATATGCTACCATTTAGCCTATTGTTGATCACATTAGAATTTGAAGCTTTCCCCCATTACAGAGCTGGGTTGGCAATGGCCCACTTAACTGGTTTTCAGATAAATCCAAAACCTCAAACTGGTTCTTGCTTCCAAGCTTCTGAGGAATTTGCCCAGTGAGCAAATTGCAAAACAATTTCAGAGTTTTCAACAAGGTCAGCTCAGCAATCCCTGGAGGAATCTCGCCGGACAATCTATTTTCAAACAAATTCAAAGATTTTAGCCTAGTTAAATTGCCTAAACCCTTTGGAAGTATTCCTGAGAGCATATTATCTGAAGCATCTAAAAATTCCAATGCCATCGTACCAATATTCTTAAGAATCTCACCCTCAAGTTTATTTTGGTAAAGCTGCAAACTAACCAACTTTCGAAGCCTGTTGAAATTATGAAAATCTATTACAGTCAATTTGTAGGTTAGATAAATTTCTAGCATTGCCAATATCTTTAGAAATGCTTCCTTCAAAGCTGTTAGAACTGAGATGTAGCACCGAAACTCTTGGCAATCCCCCTAGACCCTTTGGAATTTCTCCACTGAACTTATTGTTTGCCAGTCTAAACCGAAGAAGACTTGTAAAATTCCCATATACCTCTGATATGCTACCATTTAGCCTATTGTTGATCACTACTAGAATTTGAAGCTTTCCCCCATTACAGAGCTGGGTTGGCAATGGCCCACTTAACTGGTTTTCAGATAAATCCAAAACCTCAAACTGGGTCTTGCTTCCAAGCTTCTGAGGAATTTTCCCAGTGAACGAATTGTGAAACAATTTCAGAGTTTTCAACAAGGTCAGCTCAGCAATCCCTGCAGTAATCTCGCCGGACAATCTATTTTCAAACAAATTCAAAGATTTTAGCCTAGTTAAATTGCCTAAACCCTTTGGAAGTATTCCTGAGAGCATATTATCCGAAGCATCTAAAAATTCCAATGCCATCGTACGAATATTCTTAGGAATCTCAACCTCAAGTTTATTCTGGTAAAGCTGCAAACTAACCAACTTTCGAATCCTGTTGAAATTACGAGGCCAAGGCCCTGTTAGATTATTCTTAGATACATCCAGAAGCTGAAGTTCCCTCAAATCCCCAATAGAAACAGGAATCCTCCCCTGTAAATTACACTCCATCAGCCACAGATTCTGCAGCTTAGTCAATTTCCCAATCTCCACAGGAATAGGACCACTTTCAAACGGATTAAGGGCCAGATTCAGCTCCAGCAAGTTTGTCAGATTGCCTAGAAATCCAAGAATAGTCCCACCCAACAAATTGGAAAAGATATTAAGTATCTGCAACTTCCTCAATTGGCCGAAGGCAGGGGGAATGGGCTCAGTAAAATTATTGCCTGAAAAATCCAAGAGTTCCAGGTTGGGCATATCTGATACAAAGCTGGGAAGAGAACCTACTAGATAATTCTGAGACAAATCCAAGTGCATCAGATTAGTACAGTCGGTGAGATCCTTTGGGACTTCCCCCTTGATTTCATTGTTGGCAAATGAGAGGACTGTGAGATATCTCAGGCTGCAGACTTTTGATGGAAACGGCCCTGCGACCAGAAAATTGTCAAATTCTAATCTCACAACGTGCCCTTCTCTGTCACAGTGGACGCCATTGAAGGCACATGGAGAATCGCTGCTAACTTTAAACTGCCTTCTCAGTAATTTGTAACGTTTTGTTCAGGGATTACAGGAATTTGTAACAAATTTGCGGATATTTCTGCCGGCTTCATGTAGTGGGTGAAGATTCGAGACCGCCATCATTATGGAGAAAGGCGTTGGCATAACAGTTTTCCATTGAGGTTTCGCGAGACCCGGGCAATAGAACTCGTGCCAGCTGCAAAGATTCTCAGTTGAGACCATGACAAGTAATTGAAGGAGACGCTGAATGCCCGTTGAAAAATATTAAAAAGAGGCCTAATACGAAAACTGTTTGCCTGCTGAATGTGGACGACACGTGTCAACCGTAGAGAGAAAAGGACAATGAAAGTCTCTTTCAAAGGAAGGCCTATTGGCCTAATTATAAAATAACTATAAATAAAAAATTATTTATTATAATAATAATTATTATATATATAACATTAACATAATATATTTTTAAAAATTTAAATAAAAATGGATTATTGCTGATGATTATATCAATAAATATGTTTCTATATTTAAAATACAATTGAATGGAATATACTTTTCTTTTCTTTTTTTACAAAGGGCGAGTTATAAATTGTTCAATAATTAATTAGGCATTAGGTTTCATGATTTCTATTTCAACTTTTAGTTAGAGTTATAAATTT
Organism: Pinus tabuliformis; assembly: GCA_031772625.1. NCBI lineage: Eukaryota > Viridiplantae > Streptophyta > Pinopsida > Pinales > Pinaceae > Pinus > Pinus tabuliformis. The sequence goes on along the minus strand of CM062809.1, from coordinate 923,684,741 downwards.
GGCACGAGAGTGAAGGAGGGAAGAGAGAAGGAGGGAAGAGAGATAGAGGGAGAGAGAGAGATGGAGGGGGAGAGGAAAGAGAGGGAGGGAGATGATGACAGAGCTGGAGGGCGGAGAGAGCTTAGAGAGGGGGGGTTGGGAGAGAGAGGCAAAGAGAAAGGAGGGGAGAGAGAGGAGGGAGGGAGAGAGAAAGAGGGGGAGTGACAAAGGAGAGAGGGAGAGAGAGGGAGAGAGAGAGAATGATGGGGCAGATAGAGAGGGAGGTGGGAGAGAAAGGAAGAAAGAGGAAGGAAGAGAGAGAGAAGAAGAGAGGGAAGGAGAGAGAGATGGGGTTGGAGTGGGGGAGAGAGGGAAGGAAGAAGAAATACATAGAGAGAGAAAGGTGGAGGGAGAGAGGGAGTCACAAGGGAGAGATGGAGAGAGAGTGAGGGAGAGAAGAGAGTGGGAGGGAAGAGAGAGAGAGAGAAAGGGATAGGAAGAGGGAGGGAGAGATAGATGAATAGATATGGAGAGAGTGTGTGTATGTTTGGGAGGTGAGATAGAGAAAAAGAATGGGATATAGAGGGAAATAGATGAATAGATATGGAGAGTGTCTGTATGTTTGGGGGGTGAGATAGAGAAAAAGAAGGAGATATAGAGGGAGATAAAGATGTAGATGGAGGGGGGAGGCAGGGAAAAAGAGAGAGATATAGATAGGGAGGGAGGGAGAGATATATAAATATGGAGTGTGTGTGTGTGTTTGGAGTGGTGAGCTAGAGAGACAAAGAATGATAGATGCATGGAGATATAGATATAAATGGCAGGGATATATATATATATATATATAGGGAGGGAGAGAGGGAAGAAGAAAGAGATGCACATAGACAAATACAAACATTATATACTGTTATATTATGTTAGACATTATTAACCATAGAGGAAGAGGAAGTAAGGATTTTAAAAAAGGTAAACTAAGTTGGATTTAGAAAGTCATGAACATTTTGGTTTTTCATTGAAATAAATGCATTGATTTTAGTGTAGATGTAGATTTCTAATCCTATTTAATTTCTTGTACTATAAGAATTAATTTCAATGTACAAAAAATTAATGACAACGTGCATTAATTTATGTATTATAGTAATTCAACCATAAATAAAATACTTGAATTTTCATCTTAAATAAAATATTCAGTTCACGAAAATGCTTGCTTCTTGAAACTATAATCTATTTGTAATTGACTACATTCTTATAATCCTAATTTTCTTTGTAGTTGACAACATTCTTATAATCCCCACTATCCATTATTCAACATTGTTAGTCACTTTTCATTTAAACGAGATAATAGAAAACAACTACCATTGAAAATTACATGGGGTTTAACAATTAGATAAGCCACGATGATTGACTTTGGAGAAAGTTATTAATAATATTAGAGTGTAAGAAAGATAAGATATGACATTTACTACAATATCTCGAGTTAAAAATTTGAATGATCTACAATTTCAATTTCCCTTTTTATATGATCGATATAGAAAGGTGGAAAAACTAGCAGGTGTGAAAATAAGAATAGTAGAAAAGAATTGTTTGAGATTGATCACAATGAAGACTATTTGTATTTGACTACATTCTTATACATTGTAACTTTGCATTCAAAATTTTTATTTCATCATTCAAGTTAATAAAAACCTCTATCATCTCAAAAAACTGAGCTAACTAAGAAAATTCAAAATTAAAATGACCAGATAAATATTAGACAGATTTAGCATATTTAAAATGATCAAAATAATTAGATGTTCAACAAATTTTGAACCTAGTTCCAACTTTGGATCTATTAACTGCTAAGAATGATCAAATCTCTTCAGGTGCAAACCATTTCTCTAGTTTTGCACTCAAAAAGGAGGTTTGCACAGGTCTCTAGAGATTCGATCCATATAAGCGCTTAATAGATATTATGTTAAGATGGATCTAGGGTGGTTGATTTTACAATTAAATATGAAGGAAAACTAATTCCAATTCCTTAATGACATGTGGTATTCAAAAAGAAAATATTAATGACAAAAAGTATTTCACTTTCAAACATAAATAAAATAGCTTGATGTCCATATTAAACCAATCTAGATCCATCTTAACTATGGATCTACCAAGTATTGAGAGGGTTCAAATATCTTTTGACTTTAAAATAGGTTTTCATCTCAAGGGATTTGATCCCTCTCTACTCTTGGTAGATCCAGAGTTAAGATGGATCTAGGTTAATTTAATTATTAATCATAATTAATTATAAATATAATGATTTCTTTATTTTAATTTTACTTTCATTTTTATGTTTTTGACTAATTTAAAATGTTTAATGGGACATTACAACATCTCTACCATATTGCGCTAAAGAGCGCCTATCAGTACAACTAGTCAAGAGTTATATTAACTCCATATCTACTAAGCATGGATCAAATCTCTTCAACTGCAAACCTATTTTAGAGTGGAAAGAGATTTGATCCCTATCAACACATGGTAGATCCGAAGTTAAGATGGATCTAAGCTAGTTTAATTATTAATTATAATTATAATTTATTTATTTTTTTAAATGGGGGTGGTGCCTTTCTATTCCTTCAAAATTCAGTAGATAAATACATGATGAGCATCCATGCCCAGATGGTCTCAACCTTCCGAGTGGGAAACTAGGTCTATTGGCCATATGGTTGAGTTATAAACAATCCAAAATTTAAATTGTCTTAGTAAATATTTCAAATCTACATAAACAAAACTATCCTAATAACCTCTACTATTTATCATCCTACTCCAGAGAATAAAAAAAGTTGTATAATGCATCTAGGGGGTCTATTTTGTAGATGAATCTACCAGGGCAAGGTTACTGGCGTTGGTGCCTAGTTGTTCTATCAGTGGAAAACATGGAATGTGTCTCTCTATGTGGGCCAACCGGACATTTTTCTGCTAAAATTGGTGTTTGACAAACTGTAATTCCATGTGAATTTCGTGTAGCTCCTCCATGATTCCTGGATTGCGTGTCAGGGAAGCATCAAGGTCTTCGCCAGTAATGTTTGCATTAGCCATTAGACTTGCAAGGTTTACAAAAATAGGGTGCAATAGCTTCTGGTATTACTCGGGTTGGGAATAATGGCATTTGTCTCAGCCAAAAGGTCTCTCTCGCTAGGATCCAGTTCTACTTGAATTTTAGTTTCCCAATCTCTGATAGTCTCTTTGGCCCGAGAGTGTGTACCAATTTGGGAAGCATGGGCAACGTCGCTGCTCACTTTGGAGGTTCGCCTATGGTCCCTGCCTCAGGTGGAGCCAGTGTGTCCCATGCCTCACCCTCTCCCTTTGCCAACACCCGAACTAGACTTGCGATTGGAGCGTCATTTCTTTCCTTTTCCTCTTGTTACGAATTTCTCAAGATTTTAGCGGAGCCAGTCCCTTTGTCTATGGTCCACACTTGGGCATGATCAGAAGGCTTCCATAAATAGAGACAGTCAACTACGCACTTGGAGAGCCCATAGTATAATGTACTAGCAATATCTATTGTACATCCACGAAGAAACAATAATTTAATAAACCATAGGAACAACGATTCCATATAATGGAGACCAAGGACGAAGAAATCCTGACCCATCCTATTAAAATGGGTTTTATCCCCATAATGTCTATTGGTCTACATAGGAAGGCATCTCCCCTAAGCCCTATTGTCCTTTATAATGCTTCCACTTCAAATCGAAATGGAGGTATAAGGATAATCTCCTCCCTGACTCAAGCTATTATAGTGGTTACAAGCGTATATGGAACCAAATAGTGATTCCACCTCACAGTCGTACATCACAAAACCATCATCTGATCGGTCTCTATCGCATCCATCCAAGGCTCTAAAGCATTTGTTCCAACCCAACTTCCAGGACTAGTAACTCAACCCACAATTGTCATTGGGCTCGAAAGAATTTGTCCAACCATGGCTCCATGACTAGTAACTCAACCCAAAACTATTTGTGGGCTCCAGAGAATTTGTCTAACCAAGGCTCTAGGACTAGTAACTCAACCTACCAAGGGCTCGAGAGCATTTGTCCAACCAAGGCTACGAGATGAGTAACTCAAACCAAGTTGTTACAGGGCTTCTAGAGCATTTGTCCAACCAAGGCTCCAAGACTAGTAACTCAACCCAAGTTGTTACAGGGCTTCAAGAGTGTTTGACCAACCAAGGCTCGAGGAACTAATAACTCAACCCAAGCTAAGGAACATGAGAACCAACCAAAACAAAACAATGAAAATAAACCCACAATCTCCAGGCTATCTAGGAATTGACAAGGCTAGGCAATCCACTATCAAGCCAAGCAATCCTTCATGCTAATAACAAATCATGACCAAGAATCCACATGCATATGACATACATGCCAAAACTAGTGAAGAAATCATACATGCAACTCAGTACCTGCAAGAAAATATGATGTAGTTGCTGATTATGATGCCTTCTTGTGCTTTCCTCCTCTTCCTTTGCCTTCTTGCTCCAAGAATCCAAGTATGCCACATCCTCTAAGAGTGCCTCAAGAAAAATCTGAGTCTCCAAGAGTATGAGAGAGAGAGAGAGAGAATAATGAGAGAGCTCGAAAACTGAACTGGCAAAAGGTTTCCAACTGATCCTCATAAGCCTTTTTATCAATGAGGCCTCTATTTTCTTCATTTTCCATTTTTTCCTTCATTTTCCTCCTTGCATGCAACCTGTGGCCTTTCACCTTCCTTTTCTCCTATTTTCCAATATTTTCATAAATAAATGTGCCAAAAATTCATTTTGCCTTTCCAAAGCCTTAGCCATTGCCTTTGCCAATTTCCTTAGCCATAATAAACCAAATCAACACCCATTAGGATGTTTCTCCCACCGTTCAGCTTGGAATACATGTCCCATCACGTGGCCTTATATATTTTTACATGGATTTTTAACCAGATCTATTACAAAGAGACAAATACAGAGACAAAGATAGAGGAAGAGGCAAAGAGGGAATCAAACAAAGAGGAAACAGAGACAAAGGAAGAAACAAAGCTGGAATTGCAACAAGAGAAAGCTCTCATTGCAGAGTAGAAGGAAAAGAACCAATGTGGTTATGCAAATATTTTTAATTCTAACATTGATTTCAAGTGTGCGCGTAAACAAGACGATTATGAAGAATAGTTAAATTTCCTTGAATAATGGCTTGCAACACCATGTCTTGAAAATGTCTGCATAGAAGCTGCGAAAATGAATGTTGAAGACAACATGCATGATGAACACATCATTGAAATTTTCAGGTATTGGAATTTTGAAGAGATAAAATTTTATTCTCATCTTATGTTGCAGTGGATTGATGATGAAAAGCACACTACAAAAGATGACATGTGGCAACAATCCACATAAAAGCATATTTTTGAAGAGATAAATGATATGCATTCACGTCTTGGAACAATCAAAAGATCTGCACTAGCAAATGAAGAAACTAAAGTTTCAAGGATACAAAGAGAAGAAAAAGTTGAAATAATATAGAGGCTATAGGATCTGGAAGAAAAGAAAGAGAAAATGAAATCCAGATGATCTCAAAATTTTAAATTGTAAGCCTAGCAGAGACATAGACCAACATGCATCTTAATTAAATTTTTATGTGGTTGTAATTAAGGGGGGGTGTTGGAGAATCTAATTGCAAGCTCTTGCTAGGTGTCAAGACCATCCATCCATGTGTCCTAGTTCAATTTGAGTTCAATTTAAGTTAGTCTCACTACAATAATTTATTGTTGATGTATCTAATGCAATCTTATTTAACTAATTCATAATACTGAGAAGAGCAATCATCTGCTCCACAATTTTCAATTTTTGTCACATATCAATTGGTTTACTAATGAAGGGGTTGTAACATTGGCGAGATGTATCATTGAATTATATATATTTTAAGTTGTTTATTTTCTTTTCTTTTCATTTTATCTTTCTTTGAATTTTTATCTTTTTTGGTTAAATAGGATAAACTATGTAGATTTATATTGTTTTTTCATATAAATAAATATCTTATTTCTAATATAAATAGTCTTTTTCATTTAGAGATAAATTTATATAGGTTGTGTAAAGGAAATCCATCTTCGTGGATTACATCTCCATCTTGGGAATCTTATCTAAACTTAAACGAGAATGCAACAACTTATAGATATAATCATAAACATGGAGATGCAACAGAAAAACACTTCATTTAATTAATAGAAAAATATTGAACTATGCTTACAAACAAAATGGAAATAAGGTAACCTAGACGATGGTAGTTTATCTCTGAGAAGAGATGTGGTGGCTACATGCCTTTGAACTCAGTTACAATGAGGCTCAAGGGAATTTTTATTAATGAAAAATAAGAGAAAACCCTAAACAACCAAAACCCTAACCCGAGGAAATGTAACACCAAGAGTTTATGGGCCCCATTGGAGTTAGTTGGGCAACCAACTTCCCGAGGTCGTAACTTGGTGATATTATCTCTGTTTGACGTGCATGATACCTCGTTGGAAAGATCTCACTGAGGACTACAACTATTGACATGATTTTCTTAGAAATTCCCAAATGAATTTTTCCAAAAATCATCGTTTACGGCCTCAAAATGGCTCTGGAAGTTCAGGACCCAAAAAACTACCAAAAATAGTTAATTGTGCTACAATTAAGGAAATACATGAAGCTGATGGGGGGGTCTAAGTGGAATAGGTGGGTGGCCACCAATATCAACTTGGTTCATTCCTCCCCACTTAGGAAGAAATGGTCCCCATTATGTGCACAACCTCCATGAGGTGAGGAAATTTCTATTGAACCTGGTCCCTGGTGAACAACTTGCACTTGTGAAGGAGTTGGCCTGCTTTGACAACTCGATATAGTTGTATCCTCTATTGCTGAGTATTCTTGATCTATGTGTCTATGATCTGATCAATTGTTCCCTGTTCCATGCAGTCCTGGTTGAGATTTGTTGGTGTTAGTTGTTTTACAATGTCAGATGTGTCCAACAATGGCGGAAAGTATGGCCGAAGGCGATCTACGTTGAACACTGGGTGCAGACCAAGGAATGGTGGGATGCTGAGCTTGAAGGCGTTTTCAATGACAACCTTGGTGATGGTGTATGACCCATATTGGAGCGGACGAAGCTTGCGGTGGGGTCCAACAAGGTGCTCCTTCTGTAAATGTAGCCAAACTTTGTCGCCCACATGGAACTTGTGCGGCACTCGATGTTGATCATGGCATTGCTTGTACTTAGCATTGGCTCTGTCCAATATATCATGGACCTGTTGGCGGATGTGTTGAATACGATCACTGAAGTTGTTAGCCCTTTCAGCTTTGGACTACACATGAGAGAAATCTACTTGAGTGGCGACAAATGGTGTGGCCAAATCAATGGGACATAATGGTTGAAATCCTAGCCCTACCTGAAAGGGTGTTGGGTTGTGTTATATTTTTTTCCTTGACCAATCAACCTAGTTAACTAGGGGCTTAGAGGGGGGGTGTAGCCCCCCCTTCATTGTGCAGCGGGGAGGTAACAGGGGGTTTGAGGGGGGTGGGTAGTCCCCCTGTACGGGGTCCAGGGCGTAGAGGGGTCTGGGGCAGCACCCCAGATTTTTTTTTTTGGGACCCTATATTAGGTTGGGCAAACCTACATATGGTTTTGTGCATGGTTTCGGGCGCGGTTTTCAGTCCATGGTATTGGATGCTTCGGCATGTATAAATATGTATTGTAACATTGAAAAGAACATAATGAAAAATCAAGCCGATAGTCTCGGTTTTGGGATCCAGGGGAAAATCTTTGTGTATATTTGTTTTATGTGTTATTCTCTCGCTATTGTTTATTTTTTGTTTTTAGAATTCGTATGTAGTTAATTTCTGTTTGGGGTTAAAACCTACAGTTGTGGCCTATTGAGTTGTGGAGAGCTCTGCTGTAGTTGTGTTGGATATAGGGGAGACTTTTATCCCATGTGCATGGATGCTTAGCATTGTACATTTGCAGAATGTGTACGATCATCATGTTGACAAAATCTATTTTGCCATCAGTTTGGGGATGGAAAGTTGTGGACTTAGTAAGTTTTGTATCCAGCATCGACCAGAGACTTGACCAAAATGCACTCAGGAATCTATTGTCTTGATCTAAGATAATGGACTAAGGGATCCCAAAGTGTACCCACACTCGTTCAAAGAAGAGCTTAGTAGTGGCCTCTATTGTGATACTCTTCTTGCAGGGCGCCATGATGACCATATTAGAGAATCTATCGATGACCACGAAAGCGCAATCATTGTCGTGCTTAGTAGAAGGAAGCCCCAACATATAATCCATGGAGATAGATTCCCAAGGCCGACTAGGAGTAGGTAGAGGAGTATATAGGCCTTGCTTCTTGATCGTTGGTTTGGAAATGGCGTAGGTGGTGCAGGATCTAATTTACTTCCCAACATCCTGACAAAGTTTCGGCCAATAAAAATACTTCTGCAATACCACCACTGTTTTCTCTACTTCGAAATATCCAGCGACCCAACTGTAGTGCGCCTCCCAAATCATCTTGGCATGCTCACTTGAAGGAACACATATGTGTCCCAAGTGGCATAACAATGCATCCTGAAGGTGAAAATTTGGAACTGGCTTCCCTTCCAGGAGTGTCTGGTATGTGATGTCGAATTTTGGATTGCTCTTATAAAGATGCAGCCACCCTGATGTCTCGTGACCACAAGGTTCGAGCACAGTGATTAGTGCCATGACCGATGGTTGGCTAAGGCAATCAATGACATTATTGGTGCTTCCCTTCTTATACTTAATGTTCAAATGGAACTTTTGCAGATAGGTGGACCATTTCTGATGGCGATCGTTCTGTAACTTCCCTTGTGTCTGTATGAACTATAGAGGCAATGGTCTCAGTGGATGACCATTTCCTTCCCCATAATATAATGCTTCCATTGACGGCATGCCTACACAATGGAATACATTTATTTGTCATAAGTGGGGCAGTTTCAGACTGTGTCTAAAAGTGTCTCACTATGGTAAGCCATTGGATGCCCATGTTGAGTAAGAACCACACCAATAGCATAGTCGAAGGCATCTGTCTTAATCTCAAATGGTTGTTGCAGAAATTCTTTTTCATTCCGCCCTTGGTGACTTGACTTAAAGGCCAAGTGATATGAGAGAAACCTAACACGAACCTAGGTTAAAAATTGGCATGACCCAAACAACTGCGAAGCTCTGTTAAAGTGGTTGGGGCTGGCCAATCCCGAATGACTTGTATATTAGATGGGTCGACATGTACACCTTGCTCACCAATAATGTACCTAAGATATTGAACCTAGATGAGGCCAAAGGTGCATTTCTCCAAGTTAGCACACAAATTGTGTTGTCGAAGGGATTGAAGGACCTGTCGAATATGGTGGAGGTGCTCTTCCAAACTCCAGTTGAAGATCAAGATGTCATCTAAATACACCACCATGAATGCATTGGTGAAGGGCCTCAAGATGTCATTCATAAGTCTCATGAAGGTTGCAGGGGTGTTCGTCGCTCTGAACAGCATGACCAACCATTCGAAAAGGCCATCCTTGGATTTGAAGGCAGTCTTCCACACATCGAAGGGTTCGATACGAACCTTTTGATAACCTGACTTCAAGTCAATCTTGCTGAAATATTTGGCCCCCTTGAGTTGGTCCAGAAGGTCATCAATCCGCGGGATTGGGTACCTATTCTGGACAGTGATCTTGTTCAACACCCAATAGCTAATATAGAGCCTCTAGGTCCCATCCTTCTTCTATACCAATACAATCGAGCTCCCACAGGGTGATGATCTTGGCCTAATCATCCCTTTCTGCAGTAGTTCCTGACTCTGCCTCTTAATCTCATCGTTCTCCATAACAGAGTGTCAACAGATTAGACCATTGGGAAGCGGCGCGCCTGGGGTCAAATCAATGGAGTGCTTGACGTGACAATGCAGAGGTACCCCTGTGGGTGAGGTGAAAATATCCCTGTACTCCTCCACGACCTTGTCCATCTACTGCTGCTATGCAGAGGAGCCCTGCCTGGAAGTCGTGGCCACAACCTTCTTCTTTCCTTGGGGGCGAATCATAAGGAAACAAAATTCCTGGTTTGGGAAATGATCTTACTGCATTTCTTTGTAGTGATCAAAGACATGGCGGTAGGCAAGGCTACCTCTAGTATCTTTTACAACTTATTAGCCAAAATAATAATCACAGATCAAGGTCTAGACTCATATACAGCATGTCACTTCCACAAGTATGGTTGTCCTAACAATACATCAGAAAATTCAAGAGGAGCAACGTCACACAGTACCTCATCCGTGAAGGGCTTGATGTTGTAGGGAAGGCAGCACTGTTGGCTGACGCGAAGGTCTCATCCATGGTGAAGCCACCCGATGGTGTACAACTGTGGATTTGTTGTAGTCTTTAGGCCCAAACGCTTCACAACTTTTGTTGAAATGAGGTTCTTTTGGCTCCCGCTGTCAACAATGAACTGCAATGGAGAACCCTTCACCCACATCTATGAGTAGAAGAGGCGTTCCCCCTCCTCTAGATCTTTTGGCTCAATTTTCTGGATCTTTGTTGTGGCCATGGTGGCACTGGGCTTCACATCAATGATCTGTTTCCCTTTGCCAGTCCCCTTATAGGGTTCTAATTCAGAGTCGTAACCTACGTCTAATTCGGAAGCCTTCAGCTTGGCCACCAGTGACTTTTTGGCTAAACACTCACCTGTATTGTGAGTGGGGCTCTTATGGAACTCACACCATTTTCCAGTGTCCTTCTTCGTCTTTGTGGTGTTGTTCTTTACTTGCGGCTTCAGCGGGCTGTCCTGGGTAACCCTGCCTTGGCTTGGTCCCTTTTTCTGTGGTTTGGGGGTGCCTTTTACTTGCTTTGGATTCGCAAATCCAAAGTCCTGCTTCTTTTATTTAAACTTTTTCTCAATCTTTACAATGTATCGATACGTCGTGCCAAGTGAGGAAATATCTAGGAACTCCAGCTCATCCTGGATGTACTTGTGTAGACAGCCGCAGTACTTGAGCACCAAATTCCACTCAGTATCCTTGATACCCAGCTTTTTGTGAAGGGTATGGAAAGTATTTGTGAACTCTAGCACATCTTGGTTACTTCCCTCCCTTAGCGTAGTCCACTTTATGTATTTATCTTCATAGCTCCTGACAGGGTAATATTGTTCCTTGATGGTGTCTCGGAAAGAATTCCAAGTGGGTGCAGCTAAAAATAATGAGGCTTCACGCTCGTCCTTTTGTTCACAGTAGGTTTCCCACCAATCCTTGACATGTGGGGCAGATTTGAGAAGTGCAAACATAATCTTTTCCTGATTGGAAAAGTCGTGAACTAAAAAATATCCTTCCAATAGATTTAACCATTTATCTATGACATCTGTATCTATCAGGACTTCAAATATGGGAATATCGAAGTTAAATTGTACCTTAAATGGAGTGGCACCTCTAGAGTGGCTGCTAGATGAAGATGCATCACCTGTGGATAGCCGTTGAAGGATCTGGGCAAATTTATCCATCATCGTGTCCCTCTATCGCTCAAGGGCTTCCTCGAGCAACCTTTTGAAAGGATCTCTTGCCCCCTTGTCTTTTTTTTCTTCGCCATGGGAGGTTGTTGAGTTTTGCGAGGTTGATCCTAGTTCAACTAGATCGAGCCCCAACTCCTTATACCCTGATATAGTTGGGGCACGAGAAGAAAAACAGAGAAAGAGAAGACTACATAATACCTGTGCTTAGCCATGGAGGCTATCGAGAATGGTCCAAACACATTTGAGTGAACTCTTTCAAGGATCACTTGCACTTGATTGTCCTTATAATGAAAGGTGGTTGTGGTGTACTTCCCCAATGTACATCCTTTGCATGTATGTCTATGCTCTAGTGCACCCTTGGGAAGTCCTGTAGAAATCTGTTGCATGATCTTCAAAGCTCCATGGTGACAATGGCCTAATCTTTTATGCCATAATTCATCGATGTCTCGGATCTCCACCTTCTCTACTTTTGTGCTCAATGTTGCATAATCTTCTACATCCAATTTGTAGAGGTTCTTCACCCGAACCTTGATTCACTTCACTTGTCCTAAGGCTATGTGACGAAGGAAAGTATTTCCTTTGCTAAAAATCACATCGTAGCCATGGTCCTCCAACATAGCAACTGAAACTAAATTCTTCTTCAAACTTGAAACATACATGACATCTTTTAATGTGAAAAAAGAACTAGACTCCCTCTAAAATGTAACAATACCAATGTCAGTCAAACTATACCTTCCATCATCTCCCATCTTTATGTGCATGTGGAGGTCCTTCTCCTCCAAGTCACTGAAAATTTCTTTATTTCTAGACATATGGAATGAGGCTCCACTATCAGATACCACACACTACCCATCATCAATGTCACCATGCAAGCAATGAGGGTGAAATCCAACTTGAATTGTGAAGAAATAGCTTCACCTATCGCTCCTCCTAAGGGATTCTTTTCGTCCTTATTGTGTGGACACTTTGTGGCATAATGCCCCAGCTCATGATAGTGAAAACATTTAATGTTCGACAAGTCCTTCTGCTTATCGCCCTAACTAGAATCTCCTTTAGATTGGAATTTATTTCCTTTCCCTTTCTTCGCCTTTCTAGATACGACATAGTTCTCATCATCATCCTTGGATGAGGTTCCATCTCTGGTGCTCCACCTTATCTCTTCTTGCACCAAGTTGGACCACAAATTCTCCCACTTTGGTATATGCTCCCTCCCATTTATCGAATCTTGGTAGTTGTGCCAACTCTTGGGAAGGCCTAGAAGTGCTAGGATAACCAGATCATCTTCAACAACTATAATACCAACACCTCCAAGCTCATCCCGACATTGGGTGAATCTGTTCAAGTATTGTGGTATTGTGTCACCCTTCTCCATCTTTATATTTTGAATCTTGTCCTTTAGTTCTAGCTTCCTATTGTCACTATTGTTCTGAAACAAGTTGATCAAGGCTTGCCACATTGCATATGGTGTATCCTTCCTGTGGATATTCGAGAAAATATGATCTTGAACTCCTTATAGTATGATCCTTCTCTCCTTTGCAACACATTTCCTCCACTCTTCCAGATCTTGAGCATCTATTTTTGGAGGCTTAGGAATATCATTGTCTATGAATTCCTTCATCCTGTTGTCTTCCAACATTGCCTTCATCCTATCCTTCCAAGCAATATAGTTCGAACTACCCTCAAGGGCATATTCGAGTCTCAATTTGTAGAACGACATCCCGCTGGCTGTAAAGAATGATACTTCAAATTTGATTTCACCTACAAAAGACAAACTTGTATTCTCATCTTATAGAGTGATTTCTTCTCTAATACTATGTAGAAATTCCTTGTAGATTCAAACTACTTATGTAATTTTCTAAAACAAAAGACTTGAATCTACTCATCTCATTAGCGGAAACAATTAATCAACTGAGGAATCACAAATCATACAAGAGAAAGAATTCAATCAACACATTACACAATGATTTCCCGGGGAAATCCATAGATAAAAACCCTTGCTATCTGTATATTGCATTAGTCACAAAATATGAGAAGATTACAATGATTTTCTCAAGCCTGAACAACCTCTGCACTATCTCTACTTGTCTCATTGCTTCCTAGGCAGGCCTAGGCCAAGTCTTAACCAAATTTTGGCTTTCCGAAGTCCGTCTTTTCTTGTGATGTTTACTTTGGATTTAGCCCCATATTAATTAGGGAAATTCCTCAATATGAATTGTGCAATCCTCATAGGCCTTCCTCTAACTGCAGGCACCACCTGTACAATTTAGATGACTATACAACTTATAGTGCACCTCCCTTGAACTCCAATCTCAACTGGGTAACTCATAGATATGACATGCATTGAAGTGAATCATCAGTTAAATGGTTGAACACATGAGGCAACGCCCTACTGTCTGACCTCCTACTAGTTCCTCCATTAGTTGGAACTAGTTTAATTGACTTTAACTCAGTTAAACTGAATTAATCAATTACAAATCAAAATAAACTCAACCAGGGCTCGTATAAAGTAAGAGATGCTCTACATGACTCAAGTTAGACCCTCAACTCGAATTAACTAAGCCAACTACGTTAAATTAACTTCGTTAACTTGTATAAGTTATCTTGTGATATGGAATTACAATTTTATTCATAATTTAATTCAAGGACAAAATTAAATCATGATTTTCTTGTTGAATTTTTAACACGAGCTATCCAAGTTTAAATTGATGCTATTGGTAGTCCATTTCCCAGATCCACATCGACATAGATCCAATCATAAGAGAAAAATATCTCATGGGGTTCAACACGATCTATGTAATTCCCAAGGTTGTTGCCTATGCTTCTGAATGTTGTGTCATTCTAGTAGTGTAGGGGTAAAGGATGAAGCTTGACCCAAACATGAATAACAAAAGGCATATCATTGTCTGGGTTGAACCAAAGCCTCCAACAATCTAGATACACACCTAGGCTCCCATGAAGGACAACCCACTTCAAAAGATCAGATCTCGATAAGCCTTATTTTGAAAGTAAAAGGTTAAAACCCTTTCCCACAAAAGGAGGAGGAAATCTCTCTTTTGACTAAGGGCTTTTCATTCTTTTCCGCCCATGATATGATCGAGTGGGGGAAGGCCATAACCCCATAAATTGACCTATCCATCCTCTTTCTTCCAGTTCTTCCAGTTGTAGAGCCCACAATATGGCTTGAGAGGCATAAACATATATACATTTTAAAAAAAAACCATGTAGTAAGATTGTTAACCATGGAGATTCACCTCCACTTTATCATGAAGATTCTTAATTTGTAAATAGGTTTTATTACAATAACATGGCTCATCAATACCACATGCCCAAAAAAACATAACTCATCTTATATGGCACTTGTTCATATGACATTTTTTAATTAATAAATTCAATTAAATTGACAAAAAAAAACATAACTACTTGGAATAAATATCAACTTTTGATTTGTGTATATTACTAAAAATATTCTAAAATATTTTATAGTGATTAAATACCTACCATCCATCCAATAATTATTCATTATTAAATGAAAAATCTCGAAGCTCTATTCCAAAATAAGCATGCCTATGGACATAATTAAAATCGAAATTACATTCAACAAGAAATTTACATCTAAACAAATCTATTAATTTAAAAATAAAATTAAAATCAACCTATATCACTTGTAAAAATACACCACCTTCTCATTCAATTAATAGGAAAATATGTAATGGAATAAAACCAACCTAGATCCACCTTAACTTGGGATCTATCAAGTGTGGAGAAGATCCAATCTATCAAAGTGCAAATATCTTTTTTGAGTGAAAACTTAAAGGAAAATTTTCAAGTTGAGAGATTTGATCCCTCTTGATAATTGATAAATCTGAAATTAAAATAAATCTAAATTATTTTAATTATTAACAATTAATAATTTCTTATTTTATTTTATTTTATTTTTATTGAGTTGAGAAGCTCATTCTATAGCCCAGTATGAGGAATATGTGCAAGTTTGTAGTTATAATAATTTTTTTATGTATATATAATAAATAAATAAAATTATATGGTTGAAGTTGAAAAAATTTGATCACTATTGGCTCATGTTAGATCTATATTTAAGATGGATCTATGCGGGTTCTACAACCCAGTGTGAAGACGATATGTAAGTATGTTTGTTTGTCTTAAAATGAAAATAAATTATTCTCTAAATAGAAAATTAATGTGGACTATAATAAAAGAGAAAAAAAAACATATGCTATGCATATTTAATTAGCTGTCCATATGACCTAATATAATTTCATGTAAAGTATTTAGAAATAAAAAATTAAAAAAATATGTGAGTGAGATTTTTGAATCCTATACTTTTTAAACGAAAGTTAACATGTGATATCAACTTCAAATATATCTATATATAGGAAAAAAAATATTGAAAGAAAATAATTGTGCAGGCCTCCCAGGGATTGAGGCCTCAATATATCCAAAATAGCAGAAGAGATTTAACCCTAACTCTTTTTTTGCTACCCCATGTCCCTGCCTGGGTGGCAACATGGGGAGGCAAATGGGAGATGGGATTCTATCAACTTGTTCCGACCTGGGATGATAAGCTCATGGTTTCACTTCACTGTCGAGACCTGAAAGAATACTTCCATCTACGAGCTTTACTCAGATGTGAGTCCTTCCGGAAGCAGTGTCAAACGAAGAAGCCCAAAAAGCATTAGCTCTTAATGTTGTATAGAATAAAATATCCAATAACTCATGAATACAATATTTTAATATGAATTAATATTCATGTATATTTAAAAATATATTAATAACAAGAACACTGGTTTAATGTGTGTTGATACAAGTGTGCATGCAATATGTAAGTTTGTTCGTCCATATTAAAATAAAATAAAATATTCTCTAAATAGAAAAGCAATATGGACTATAATAAAAAATATGCTATGCATTTTTAATTAGTTGTCCATATAACTTAATATAATTTCATCTAAAGTATATATATGTGTGTGTGTTCAAATGTTATACTTTTCTAAAACATTTTGACATGTGATATCAATTATATACATAATATTAAAAAAAAAATATTTTAATATTGTATAGAATAAAATATCCAATAGGTTATGAGTAAATTATTTTAAGATGAACTAATATTGACATATATTTAAAAATATATTAATAACAAGAAAACGAGTTTAATGTGTGCTGATAACTCAATATACATGTTATATAATCTCTATAACATTCAAAAATACAATTTAAACAATAAAAAAATTACACATTGTTTTTTTCACTCTAAAATAAATTGACACCTAAAAATTTTTATTTTTTAAACCCATGTTACATAAATAATTATGATAAATCTATCCTAATATAATTTAACTAAATCAAATATTTACAGAAAAAAAACATAAACATTTTCTACCTTGGAAAACGCCCCTCACACAAATAGGATGGTCACATGCTAAACATCCCTTAACACAAATAGATGGTCACATGCTAAACATTTGACCAAATTATAAGGCACAGTGAAAAGTGAATGCATGCATAAACCACTGCAAACAAATCCTCGCTCAACACGCAATGAGGCTTTACAACCACGATACACATTCCCTTTTCTCCTCTCGACACGTTCAACGCACGACATACACCACCTCCGAATTCCGACTCTTCTAGAAGAAGAAGGAGAGCCAGATGTACACCTTTGACGGAGGCCTCTCCACTTTCTTGCGCACCACGCTTTATTTTTCTTCGTCAGTATTCTTTCACTTTAATACACCCATCCAATTTTTTTTTACCGTAATTCTATCAAATATCTGAAATAAAAAATTGATTTGAGAGAGAAATAGGGTTTCATTTGAAAAACTCTTCTCAATTTAAAATTATTTATGTGAACATTTTTAATCGAAATTCAAATAAAAAACACTGATGGCATGTATCATTAAAACAAAATACTCAGTTCAGGACAAATCAGTTAACTTTAACTTTAATTATCTAAATCGATAAAAGTGGTCATCGAATACCTGGATAACAATCGGGTTGGAGAATATAATGCTGATTGGAACGTTTTTGACATCATCTTACTTTATAACATGTAATCCACTAACAAAACAAATCTGGTTTTTTTCAGAGCTTACTTCCTTCAATGGTAAGATAAACCATGGCGGATTCCATCAAATTGCCGGACTGAGCGACAGTCGTTGGCTTTAGATGGGTTTCACATGTCTGCTCTTTCGCCGCACATTGTTTCTCCGTCAGGGAGGCGAGATGTTCCGGTTTAGTCTCATCTTCTTCCTCTGCAATTTTTTTGAAGAGGCCTTCAAGCGCTAGGTCGAAAGAATCTGCGTAGCCTACATTTGAGTGACGAGGATCTGCATATGTTAGGGAAGGAATCAACCCAATTACTTCCCTTCGCATCTTCTCTACTTCGTCACTACTCAACGTCAGTAGATGTTGCTCGATGCTCAGATTAGCAGTGCCCTGCACGTTCTCTTCTGGAATATATACCGAATACGCACTTCGATTGAGGGGCAAATGCCATTTGTACTGCGTGTACGCCGAATGCTCTGTGAAAAAAACCGGTATGCAACCTGCAAGCATAGAGTCAAAAATAGAACGCCGCGTGAAGGAATCCCCCTGGGGTTGTAGGCAGAAAACGGAGTCGGTGAAGAGTCGCATCACTTCGTTGGGGTTGTGGCAGATGCTTGGCCCTTGCTGGCATCTCAGCATCTTACAGCGTTCAGACAAAGAGCATTGGTTCAAGATGTTGCCTCTGATTGACGCCTTATCGAGTCCGGGGCGAGGGGCGCCTGCGAAGGAGAAGAGGATTCGTCTTCTCTTCGATTTCATTCTCTTCTGCCACCGCTCCATCTCTGACCGCGTCCCGGGATGGAAATAGGAAGGATATGGGATCCCATACTGGTTCTTGCGCCACGGGTGGGCTTCGATTACAAGACTCGACATGTTCTTCAGCTCAGGCAGAAGCAAAAGCTTATTGCCCCACGCACTCGGGCTATCTCGCTCTCTCAGAAAATCCCAAGCAATCCGTCCCATTACCATAAAATGATCTCTTCCCCCTCTTTTCTTCCACTGCTCTTTCCTTCTCAGAAACTCCACTAGTTCGATCCCGGCGCGATCCCTCACCATCAAATTCTGATCTCCAGCGTGCGTGGACATATCGAACCCTGCGTAGAAAGGAACGTAAAACAGCGTTGCTTTAGAAGGATCCGGAGTGAGGCATCGGTAGCGCCTCATTCTCTCGTGAAAAATCACTTCCGCCGTAAACTGATTGGTAGCAAACCATGATGATCCTGCAGCCTCAGCGTCTGCCTGACGGCCGCCTAGCTCCTCCCCCAGCTGCAATAATGGCTGGCCGAGCCCTGAATTGGCTATATGCGGGCACATATTCGTCCACATGCTCAAATTCTGGCATTCTCTCAACAAAAGTTTATTGAATTTTGAGGGTAGATTGTACATATAAACATACCTGCCATTGCAGTCTTCTGCCAACAAATTTTCATGTTTAGTACCTTTGAATTCATTCGATCCGGATCCGAATTGCTGCAATGTCGAAATCACCATGGTTTGATCCGTATCGACCGAGGGCTTGTTGGTAACCTCTGTCAGTGCGTGTACATCGTTGAAGAGACTGAATTGCGGCCGATTCGTTGTCTGTAAAGCACTTCTAAATCGATCTGTACCGTCGGTGAAGAAGACTGGCAAGAGAATAGTCCACCAAAGAGAAGTGCATAGGAAAACGAAGTAGATTATCTTGTGAGATTTCTGCTTCGCCATGCTTCCTTGCAATGCAAATACTTACAGTTGCATGCCTCTGTGTGTTTTTGTCCTTTTACAAATTCTGCGGAATTTGTTATTCTCGATATGCGTTACAGCTTTGTGACCGAACAAAGACGAAGTTTCATGGGCAACCCCACAGAGTTGTAATAATATGTAGTATTTTATCGAGAAAAGAATTTCGACAAAAAATTCCGTGCTTACATTTGGAAGTAGTAATCGAATCTTCAACGATTTTCCTGTACTTTCCCCAAACGCGAGAGGAAAAGTACACTGCAGAGGAGGAAATGTAAATGTTTGTGATGGGCCATCACACCCCGTTCTATATGAATCTCTTGATGAGTACGCATGAATGAAATGGTGTATGTGACATAAATAGAACTCGTCATTCTTGAAATAATATAGGTAATATATTATAAAATAACTATAAATAAAAAATTATTTATTATAATAATAGTTATTATATATATACCATTAACATAATATACTTTAAAAAATTTAATTTAAATAAAAATGGATTATTGCTGATGATTATATCAATAAATATGTTTATATATTTGAAATAGAATTGAATGGAATATACTTTTCTTTTCTTTTTTTTACAAAGTGCGAGTTATAAATTGTTCAATAATTAATTAGGCATTAGGTTTCATGATTTCTATTTCAACTTTTAGTTAGAGTTATAAATTTGGCACGAGAGTGAAGGAGGGAGAGTGAAGGAGGGAAGAAAGATAGAGGGAGACAGAGAGATGGAGGGTGTAAGGTCCTCGGGTACGGGTGCGTTCGGGCGCCGGGCGAAGTCACCGTCACGGGCGCACGGGCGGGCGCGGGCGACCAGCGGGCGGGTCTGCACGACAGGCGGGCGAGGCTGCACGGCGGGCGGGCGAGGCTGCACGGCGGGCGGGTCTGCACGACAAGCGGGCGGGTCTGCACGACGGGCGGGTGAGCGCACACGGGAAAGCGACGTTTCAGCAAACAGAAATGCGACGAAAGTTAAAAATGGTGAAATGAAGTGCGAGGTTTATACCTGTGCGTGGAGGTTGGCTTACGGTGGTAAGGCCGACTTGAATAAAGATTAAAAAGGGCGTGTGAATGCCAATTTGGGGGTCGGCCAAAGGGCTACCACCCACATATGGGCCACACATAAACTATGTAGTATGCATATATATATGGCATACGTTAGAGCTCATTTCATCCAAGAATCATTCGCTCATCTCTCATATACAAGGGGTAAAACAGCGCAGAAATAGAGGTGGACTACGCATACCTCATGCGTAGTGCTACCAAAGGTGCAGTTTTGACTTAAGTACGTTTTGAGTGAGGTAACCGTGTTCGGGGTGAGTTCTAAGGTGCAGTTCTTGGTGTAAGGCTTGGCAAGGATTCTTGGTGGCTCGGGTGAGCACCATCCTTTGTGCAAGAAAGGCACAAGATGTTGTAAAGGCAGGATTGCCCCTCGGTTGTATTATTTGGCTAAGTGTTGGCTTGAAGTTTGTCAAGCACACTTGTATTGTAAAATTGAAGAAGTTGTTATAATATATTGTTGGGCAGACTTTACCGGGAGTTGCCCCTCCCTTTATACTTGTGTATTGTTGATGTTCTCGGTTTATTGTTCATGGTTAATGATTGAGAATGTTCTTTGTTAAAGTATAAAGGATAACACTTTATTCAGTTATAAGAACACAAGTTAAGTATGTTCATGTTGGAATAGGCGTAGCCCATAAACGTTAGTATTGTTAAAAAGAAAGCGTTCGGTGGTGCCGCACCTCGCTACAAGCGGTTGGAAGATCACCGCAGGTGTAGGGGCGTGACAGTTGGTTTCAGAGCTCGGTCAGGAGCTGGTGGAGCAAGTGTGAGGACACTTGGATGTTGATGACAGGTGAAGCCGATGCAGATAAGGTTATGGAGAACAATCTGGGTTACATAGACTTGATGGTTTATGGCAAGACCATTCAAGCTCTGGTAGACACGGGTGCTACACATAACTTTATGAAAACACGGTTAGCAAAAGAGGTTGGGCTGGAGGTCAAGGCAGTGAACTCTAGAGCTAAGGTGGCATGTTTGGTACACGATGTACCTGTGCAGATAGAAGAATGGGAAGGTCAGTTAGACTTCATAGTGATGGAGATGAATGACTTCGATATGATACTTGGACGGGATTTCTTCAGTGATGAAGGGCTTCTTCAACTCGGTTGGACAATGGAGCAAGGTGAAGTTGCGGATTGTGCCATCAAGGAAGAGGAAGCCGTGATGATCAAAGATGTTGAAGACATGTCTACGATGGAGGATGAAGATGAACCAGGATCGTGCAGTTTGTCAACATGTATGTATGAGGTCACTCACATGGAGGAACCTCATGATGATGAAGTAAGTAATGATACTTGTGTTTCATTTGGGCATTTAGGAGATGGACCGTGTGCAGGAAGGGGCAAAGCCAGTTTGCGAATGCTAGGGAGGATCTCACCATGGATGACTATGATGGAACCTTGTATGGAGAAGCAAGGATTGTCAACTGTTGCAGGGCTTGTTGGGGCTACTTGTGACCTTGTGATGGAAGGTGCAAGGGCCCAAGACAAGGGTGGAACTTGATGATCGTTGTGGAAGAATGAGTCATGCTTTAGCCACATGAATTGGCTAAGTGCCCGGCATGACTCATGGATAGATTGAAGAGGGCACACACTTGTGATGTTTTGGGTGGGCTTCTCATAGCCGAGACCAAGAGATAGTCTTGATGGACACTTTGGTGGAGGAGCTATGATGAAGAGACTCATGACATGATGACATGATGATGAGATGGTTGGGTGACCGAGTTCACTAAACCGAAAGTTGAAGACTTGGATGGGATGGCCAAATGTTGTGATGTGTCTACTTGGTTGACTACATGGGCAACTTAGTCATGGACATCAGGTTGGAGACTTGAAGACATGGAGCATGGCAGAG
The DNA here is from genome assembly GCA_031772625.1 of Pinus tabuliformis. NCBI lineage: Eukaryota > Viridiplantae > Streptophyta > Pinopsida > Pinales > Pinaceae > Pinus > Pinus tabuliformis. The sequence goes on along the minus strand of CM062809.1, from coordinate 923,662,527 downwards.
ACCTATGCAAGGACATTGTGTGGAAGCACTTGTAGAGATGTCAAGGGACATCCTAACAAGGTGCTAGGGTAGGAATGTTATGCAAGAGGACTTGCTAGTGTGACATGGGAACTTGAGGATGGCACATTGCAGATGATGAAGGGGACTTCATGGACCTGAATGGGGCACATCAAAAGTTGATCAGATTGGAGACTTGAGGATGGCACATTGCAGATGATGAAGAGGACTTCATGGACCTGAATGGGGCACATCGAGAGTTGAATGAAGACTTGAGGATGGCACATTGCAGATGATGGAGAGAGCTTCATAGACCTGAATGGGGCACATCGAGAGTTGAATGAAGACTTGAGGGTGGCACATTGCAGATGATGGAGAGGGCTTCATGGACCTGAATGGGGCACACCGAGAGTTGGTTTGATGAGATGGTCTCTTCACATGGAGGAGGCACACATATGGATGATGATGCAGGGATGGCTTGGCATCAAGCATCATGACATGTTGCAGATGAGATGGATGGAGTTTCCATGGACCTGAGCATGGATTATGGAGATACATACTTTGGTATGGGGAGCTTGGTGGCAGTGGTCATTAAGCCGAGACATGGTGGAGAAGAGTCTCTACATGTGTTGCAGGGATGTTTGCCTTGTGTGGAAAGGTCGACATCGTGGATGATGATGATCTTGGTGGATGGCTACCGGGATGGTATGTTGTCGAGGACGACAACGATTTCAGGTGGAGGAGGATGTAAGGTCCTCGGGTACGGGCGCGTTCGGGCGCTGGGCGAAGTCACCGTGCACGGGCGAGCGCGGGCGCACGGGCGGGCGCGGGCGACCGGCGGGCGCGGGCGACCGGCGGGCGCGGGCGACCGGCGGGCGGGTCTGCACGATAGGCGGGCGAGGCTGCACGGCGGGCGGGCGAGGCTGCACGGGGGGCGGATTTGCACGACAGGCGGACGGGTCTGCACGACGGGCGGGTGAGCGCACACGGGAAAGCAACGTTTCAGCAAACAGAAATGCGATGAAAGTTAAAAATGGTGAAATGAAGTGCGAGGTTTATACCTGTGCGTGGAGGTTGGCTTACGGTGGTAAGGCCGACTTGAATAAAGATTAAAAAGGGCGTGTGAATGCCAATTTGGGGGTCGGCCAAAGGGCTACCACCCACATATGGGTCCACACATAAACTATGTAGTATGCATATATATATGGCATACGTTGGAGCTCATTTCATCCAAGAATCATTCGCTCATCTCTCATATACAAGGGGTAAAACAGCGCAGAAATAGAGGTGGACTACGCATACCTCATGCGTAGTGCTACCAAAGGTGCAGTTTTGACTTAAGTGCATTTTGAGTGAGGTAACCGTGTTCGGGGTGAGTTCTAAGGTGCAGTTCTTGGTGTAAGGCTTGGCAAGGATTCTTGGTGGCTCGGGTGAGCACCGTCCTTTGTGCAAGAAAGGCACAAGATGTTGTAAAGGCAGGATTGCCCCTCGGTTGTATTATTTGGCTAAGTGTTGGCTTGAAGTTTGTCAAGCACACTTGTATTGTAAAATTGAAGAAGTTGTTATAATATATTGTTGGGCAGACTTTACCGGGAGTTGCCCCTCCCTTTATACTTGTGTATTGTTGATGTTCTCGGTTTATTGTTCATGGTTAATGATTGAGAATGTTCTTTGTTAAAGTATAAAGGATAACACTTTATTCGGTTATAAGAACACAAGTTAAGTATGTTCATGTTGGAATAGGCGTAGCCCATAAACGTTAGTATTGTTAAAAAGAAAGCGTTCGGTGGTGCCGCACCTCGCTACAAGCGGTTGGAAGATCACCGCAGGTGTAGGGGCGTGACAGAGGGGGAGGGAGATGATGACAGAGCTGGAGGGTGGAGAGAGCTTAGAGAGGGGGGGTTGGGAGAGAGAGGCAAAGAGAAAGGAGGGGAGAGAAAAGGGGAGTGACAAAGGAGAGAGGGAGAGGGAGAGAGAGAGAGAATGATGGGGGGAGATAGAGAGGGAAGTGGGAGAGAAAGGAGGGGAGAGAAAGGGGGAGTGACAAAGGAGAGAGGGAGAGGGAGAGAGAGAGAGAATGATGGGGGGAGATAGAGAGGGAGGTGGGAGAGAAAGTGTTGGACACCTAATCCTAAATGGTTAGTGTGGAAGTTGAATGGACAAAATCAGTCCAAGAGACCTTGGGATCTGAAACCCAAGAGTCACATATTGTACTATAAATGTATATCTGATGTTAATAAAAAATGTATTGCATGTTTTATCTTTCACATTGTCTTGCTGTCCATGTGTGTTTAACATGGTATTAGAGTGGGCGTATTCCTGCCCTGCATAATTAATGTGAGCCATTTGTCTTATGGCCTTTCTGTGCAGTCATTTTTGCCATCAATTCTGCATCTCAGAAATATTTTCTTACGAATATTTCTTCAGCTAGATGTTAGTTGCTTCTGACATTGCCAGCGCTGTCCAAGCGATTCTGAGATGCCTGTCTGTCAATTTTATTGACTGCGCCCTTTGTCATATGCATTTTTAAGTAAACAACGATGTGGTAGGAGCGCTGGTATAATAGCATTGTGATTATTCTCTGACATGTCTTGAAATAGAAAAATACCCTGCCTAGTTAACACTACACATAACGCTCCTCGTCCTGTGCATCGAATGCCATTTCCTTTGCCATTATTCTCTATCCGACGCTGATGTCGTGAGCATGGAGACCAAGGTGAGCATGGACTAGGTTGAAAGTTGTGGAGTATTGAATGTTGGTGTGCTCAGGATTGATCGTCGAATTCTCAAAATAAGGTAATATCGCTCCTCCTACGAGTGTGGGTTACACATTGTTGGCTTGACTGTGTTTGGCAAATCTCATGTTTTAGCATCAAACCGCCATTGTTTTGGCATTGTGGCTTCAAACCACCATACCACTCATCATGGTTCCGATGAACAGTTACTCCCATTATACAGTGCTAGACCTCCATTTACTATGTTACCACTGCCATACGTAGTCCTCGCATTCGGCCTCCATACCCGGTTCTCAAATACCACCATACCTTCTCCACTGCAAGTGACTCTTGGCATTCCTCGACTCCATTTTTGAAGTTAGCGCAATTCTTCTCAGCGTAGTTCCTCTCTGCGTAGCTTCTCGACATGAATGCGTAGAATTTGAGGGCGAGCATTAAACTGTGGTACAAGTCGGAAGAGCTTCGTAATCTTTTTCACTTGTTGAGGGTTTCAAACCTGTTCCGCCATGCTGCGTTGTGCCATTGGTGAACGAAGAGCCGAGCTTGCGTGATTCACTAATACAGTGAAGGTTTAATTGAATTGGCAGGAGGAGACTATGTTTTGTAAATGTGAAACCCCTGCACTAAGTGGAATTGGAGTTTAAAGGATAGTTTCTTATAGTTTCATGGCCCGAGAGGTGTTATTATGGCTACTTTCCTTCATAATCATCATCGCGCTGCTCGTATACCAACTGATATGCTTATCAGACTTGGCGTTTTGACTACATCAATCCTTATAATTCGACAGCCAAAATAAATAGGCTCCCGTATGCAACTTTTCCCCACAGGCGATCCAATAAGTTCATGGGCCAGTTTTCCATAGACTCTATGTTCCATATTCAAATTTGTCCATGCTAAATCTTTACTTGAGCTTGGTCCTCCAGAACTGCTCATTTTGTCTTCTTCCATCACAGAATTAAACCTGGATACTTCTGGACAGATCCTGATGCAGAGGTCTTTAAAGCATCTACTTTCAACCACAATTCGGTGACAGGAACGGGAAACTGCAGCCAGGCGAGCAAGATCCATGGGATCATCCAGGTAATTGAATATTTGGCCTGCCGCGCCCAAGTCCAGGCGGTCTATCAAGCTTGGGCTATCTTCTTCCATGGCTGAGGAAGAGCCCCCTGCAATCTGCATGTTCAGATTTAGTTTCAACTGACTACAGTTTCAATATTTTGTTTTTGTAACTTGGAGGAACGATCGCGGAGTCCTACAATCAGATATATAAGGCTGTTACGCTTTATAGCTTGGCTGAATAAACATTAGATTTGTGTGAAAGATTGATATCGGCGGAGTTTCTGTTATATCTTATAAGAAATTTCTGCATTTGCTCTAGGTTTTCAGGCATCTGAAAGTCTTGAATATTTGTCTGGTTCCCTGTTATATTCTATTTTGGTTTGTTGCAATTTCAATTTCGAGTCGAAGTCCTCATGTGGATGATTGTAGCAGAACTCCTGTATCACCTGGAGGGAATGTGTTTGAAAATGGCGGTGTAAATGGTGCTGATAATGGGCTTGTATCAAATGGTGTTGGAAATGGCATTGTGAATGGTCCTGTTAATGGTGTTACGAAAAGGAATCCACCTCCTAACTGCTCAAATGCGAATGGAAATGGTAACCATGCCTAAATAAGACTGAACCGATTGAGTTTGGATTGTAAATTTTTGGTGCTTTAAGTTTGAGTGATTGTTAGCATCAATTTTTCTTTGATATTGAAATTAAGTGTTGCTTGCTCTCAAGCATTACAAAAGAGGTCCAAATCTACAATTTGCGGAACGTTCTGTACAGAAGATAGAGTGGGGTTGTGTGTTACATCAAAGATAAACTCTGGGCAGATTGCTAGTGTAAAGAAGCCGAGTTTGAAGAGATATAGGGGCTGCAAATTAAGCTAAGCAACCAGGTTCCAATATTTTATTCACCTTGTTTATTTGGCCACTATTAGGAAGCAAACGACCTTTGTTGACTGTGTATTCAGATTAAAAAGAAAAAAAAAGTTTATTTATGGGTGCCACTGCTATATATATCAGTATTCTTATATAACCTCTGCACCGAATTGATTATCTGGCTTCTTCCTCTACATAATTTACACACAAGAAACCAAATGACAATGCAATGGTAACTGAATCTCCATCTCTAAAGGCTTCTCTGAACTCCCGTTTCCGATTCAAAACTACAGCTCGCCTCGCTGAGTTCATCTTCCTGATCTGAGCCGAATTATAAAGTGTTTGTACTTGGAGGAGCTCAAAACACAGTTATCTAGTTACTTAATATATTGCTGCTGGCTGTTGGTATTCTGGGTCAATTTCTACCATACCAGAATGAGTTTGTCACAATTTGGATGCCATTTAGAGACTATTTGTGTGGCTGTATATTCTTCTCATTAGCTGATACTGAAGTGTTGATATACGTTGAAGAGTGAAGGAGTATTTGAAGGATCCAAGCAAGTTTGCAGTTGTTGCTGCCCCAGTTGTGGAATTGTATTTAAAATTCATTATAGTGCATTAATTCCTTGATTCCACTGCTGCATAAAGATTTTGGTGAGCTGATTGTAATCCTTTATATTGCACACTGATCATTTGCTGACATTTATAAAGGATATTGCTGTGTACTGTGAGTAGATATTACTTTTCTGCATTGAGTAGTAGTTGTGATCAGTTTTTTAAGGTGTAAATCAGACATTGAAGGAAAAATGGCCAGAACCAGTGAAGTATTACAGTTCCTTAAAACTCTGATATTATCTACTGTTGATGACACATTACAAATCAGCAAAGGATCTCTCTCAGAAATTCAGACATGTTTACAAAATGCACAGGAAAATATCGATTTTTTGCATCTTGAATCACAACTACAGCAAGAAGAGCTACATCAAAATAGACACCATTCTGAACCTGTTTTTGTTCAGAACATTGAGACAACCACCCATCAGCAGCATGTTAATAATGTTACAGTTCATTCAAATAAAGCAGCAGTTGTATATGCAGATGCAGAAACTCAGACTGCACTTCCCAAGCCCATCATCAGACCTTGGGAACAGCTTGTCCACAACAAGCACATAACTGGTCTTGGATATGACAAGGACTTGTCCTTTCATATTCCAGACTACTCAAAGCCCATTCAGTTTCAGAGTGCTGGATTCATTGATGACAGTTCACCTGCTTCTCATGACAGTTCAGCTTCAGCTGTTCCAGAATCTGCCCCTCTTCCGCAACAACAACAACAACAACAACAACAGATCGTGAAATGCCAACACTGTGACCGAGTTGGCCATTTGAAAGATCACTGTTTTGATCTTCATCCATGTAAGCACTGTCATAAAACCAGTCATTCTTCAAACAGATGCTTCAGAAACAAACGTCCTGCAAGAACAAAGATTCATCTTGGATGGATCGCTTCTTGGCAATGGGCATCAACAGCCAAGAAGATATTCCAAACACATATCAGAACTTGTTCTAGAGTATTGAATAGTCTTGCAGTTGAGTTTTCTCCATCTTCTCACCTTGTATCTGACAGGGGGGAAATGATGGTCATCTACAAGCTTCAAAGTCACATCAAGCGAGCCTGAGCCACAACCTACCACACCAGTTTCAGAGTTGTAGCCAGAGACAAAGATGCCCCTGAACATGCCTTCAGTTGGCAATCTGGGACACTTCCTCTAGCAGAAGACTCCAGCTCCTTGCCAGTTTTGGAAGAGTTCCAGGAATTCCAGAGTTGTTGGTCATCCTTAAACCATCACAAATTAAGAACACTTCCTCTAGCAGAAGACTCCAGCTTCTTGCCAGTTTTGGAAGAGTTCTAGGAATTGCATTAAGCATTCCAGAGTTGTTGGTCATCCTTAAACCATCACAGATTAAGAACACTTCCTCTAGCAGAAGACTCCAGCTTCTTGCCAGTTTTGGAAGAGTTCCAGGAACTGCACTAAGCGTTCCAGTGTTGGTGGTCATCCTTAAACCACCGCCCTTTATACCAACATTTCATAGAGCACATTCAGCCTAGTGCTGCCATGCATTTTTTGCACATGTTGTATTACAGCTCTCTTCTTGGACTCATACATAACCCTTCGGATTAAGGGGGGGAATGTTGGACACCTAATCCTAAATGGTTAGTGTGGAAGTTGAATGGACAAAAGCAGTCCAAGAGACCTTGGGATCTGAAACCCAAGAGTCACATATTGTACTATAAATGTATATCTGATGTTAATAAAAAATGTATTGCATGTTTTATCTTTCACATTGTCTTGCTGTCCATGTGTGTTTAACAGAAAGGAAGAAAGAGGAAGGAAGAGAGAGAGAAGAAGAGAGGGAAGGAGAGAGAGCTGGGGTTGGAGTGGGGGAAAGAGGGAAGGAAGAAGAAATACATAGAGAGAGAAAGGTGGAGAGAGAGAGGGAGTCACAAGGGAGAGATGGAGAGAGAGTGAGGGAGAGAAGAGAGTGGGAGGGAAGAGAGAGAGAGAAAGGGATAGAAAGAGGGAGGGAGAGATAGATGAATAGATATGGAGAGAGTGTGTGTATGTTTGGGGGGTGAGATAGAGAAAAAGAATGGGATATAGAGGGGGATAGATGAATAGATATGGAGAGTGTCTGTATGTTTGGGGGGTGAGATAGAGAAAAAGAAGGAGATATAGAGGGAGATAAAGATGTAGATGGAGGGGGGAGGGAGGGAAAAAGAGAGAGATATAGATAGGGAGGGAGGGAGAGATATATAAATATGGAGTGTTTGTGTGTGTTTGGAGTGGTGAGCTAGAGAGACAAAGAATGATAGATGCATGGAGATATAGATATAAATGGCAGGGATATATATATATATATATATATATATATATATATATATATATATGGAGGGAGAGAGGGAAGAAGAAAGAGATGCACATAGACAAATACAAACATTATATATTGTTATATTATGTTAGACATTATTAACCATAGAGGAAGAGGAAGTAAGGATTTTAAAAAAGGTAAACTAAGTTGGATTTAGAAAGTCATGAACATTTTGGTTTTTCATTGAAATAAATGCATTGATTCTAATGTAGATGTAGATTTCTATTCCTATTTAATTTCTTGTACTATATGAATTAATTGCAATGTACAAAAAATTAATGACAACGTGCATTAATTTACGTATTATAGTAATTCAACCATAAATAAAATACTTGAATTTTCATCTTAAACAAAATATTCAGTTCCCGAAAATGCTTGCTTCTTGAAACTATAATCTATTTGTAATTGACTACATTCTTATAATCCTAATTTTCTTTGTAGTTGACAAGATTCTTATAATCCCCACTATCCATTATTCAACATTGTTAGTCACTTTTCATTTAAACGAGATAATAGAAAACAACTACCATTGAAAATTACTTGGGGTTTAACAATTAGATAAGCCACGATGATTGACTTTGGAGAAAGTTATTAATAATATTAGAGTGTAAGAAAGATAAGATATGACATTTACTACAATATCTCGAGTTAAAAATTTGAATGATCTACAATTTCAATTTCCCTTTTTATATGATCAATATAGAAAGGTGGAAAAACTAGCAGGTGTGAAAATAAGAACAGTAGAAAAGAATTGTTTGAGATTGATCACAAAGAAGACTATTTGTATTTGACTACATTCTTATACATTGTAACTTTGCATTCAAAATTTTTATTTCATCATTCAAGTTAATAAAAACCTCTATCATCTCAAAAAACTAAGCTAACTGAGAAAATTCAAAATTAAAATGACCAGATAAATATTAGACAGATTTAGCATATTTAAGACGATCAAAATAATTAGATGTTCAATAAATTTTGAACCTAGTTCCAACTTTGGATCTGTTAACTGCTAAGAATGATCAAATCTCTTCAGGTGCAAACCATTTCTCTAGTTTTTCACTCAAAAAAGAGGTTTGCACAGGTCTCTAGAGATTCGATCCATATAAGCGTTTAATAGATATTATGTTAAGATGGATCTAAGGTGGTTGATTTTACAATTAAATATGAAGGAAAACTAATTCCAATTTCTTAATGACATGTAGTTTTCAAAAAGAAAATATTAATGACAAAAAGTATTTCACTTTCAAACATAAATAAAATAGCTTGATGTCCATATTAAACCAATCTAGATCCATCTTAACTATGGATCTACCAAGTATTGAGAGGGTTCAAATATCTTTTGACTTTAAAATAGGTTTTCATCTCAAGGGATTTGATCCCTCTCTACTCTTGGTAGATCCAGAGTTAAGATGGATCTAGGTTAATTTAATTATTAATCATAATTAATTATAAATATAATGATTTCTTTATTTTAATTTTACTTTCATTTTTATGCTTTTGACTAATTTAAAATGTTTAATGGGACATTACAACATCTCTACCATATTGCGCTAAAGAGCGCCTATCAGTACAACTAGTCAAGAGTTATATTAACTCCATATCTACTAAGCACTAAGAGGGATCAAATCTCTTCAACTGCAAACCTATTTTAGAGTGGAAAGAGATTTGATCCCTATCAACACATGGTAGATCCGAAGTTAAGATGGATCTAAGCTAGTTTAATTATTAATTATAATTATAATTTATTTATTTTTTTAAATGGGGGTGGTGCCTTTCTATTCCTTCAAAATTCAGTAGATAAATACATGATGAGCATCCATGCCCAGATGGTCTCAACCTTCCGAGTGGGAAACTAGGTCTATTGGCCATATGGTTGAGTTATAAACAATCCAAAATTTGAATTGTCTTAGTAAATATTTCAAATCTACATAAACAAAACTATCCTAATAACCTCTACTATTTATCATCCTACTCCAGAGAATAAAAAAAGTCGTATAATGCATCTAGGGGGGTCTATTTAGCAGATGAATCTACCAGGGCATGGTTGCTGGAGTTGGTGCCTAGTTGTTATATCAGTGGAAAAAATGGAATGTGTCTCTCTATGTGGGCCAACCAGACATTTTTCTGCTAAAATTAGTGTTTGACAAACTGTAATTCCGTGTGAATTTCGTGTAGCTCCTCCATGATTCCTGGATTGCGTGTCATAGAAGCATCAAGGTCTTCGCCAGTAGTGTTTTCATTAGCCATTAGACTTGCAAGGTTTACAAAAATAGGGTGCAATAGCTTCTGGTATTACTCGGGTTGGGAATAATGGAATTTGTCTCGGCCAAAAGGTCTCTCTCTCTAGGATCCAGTTCTACTTGAATTTTAGTTTCCCAATCTCTGATAGTCTCTTTGGCCCGAGAGTGTGTACCAATTTGGGAAGCATGGGCAACGTCGCTGCTCACTTTGGTGGTTCACCTACAGTCCCTGCCTCAGGTGGAGCCAGTGTGTCCCATGCCTCACCCTCTCCCTTTGCCAACACCCGAACTAGACCTGCGATTGGAGTGTCATGTCTTTCCTTTTCATCTTGTTACAAAATTTCTCAAGATTTTAGCGGAGCCAGTCCCTTTGTCTATGGTCCACACTTGGGCATGATCAGAAGGCTTCCATAAATAGAGACAGTCAACTATGCACTTGGAGAGCCCATAGTATAATGTACTGGAAATATCTATTGTACATCCACAAAGAAACAATAATTTAATAAACCATAGCAACAACGATTCCATATAATGGAGACCAAGGATGAAGAAATCCTGGCCCATCCTATTAAAATGGGTTTTATCCCCATAATGTCTATTGGTCTACATAGGAAGGCATCTCCCTTAAGCCCTATTGTCCTTTATAATGCTTCCACTTCAAATCGAAATGGAGGTATAAGGATAATCTCCTCCCTGACTCAAGCTATTATAGTGGTTACAAGCGTATATGGAACCAAATAGTGATTCCACCTCACAATCGTACATCACAAAACCATCATCTGATCGGTCTCTATCCCATCCATCCAAGGCTCTAGAGCATTTGTTCCAACCCAGCTTCTAGGACTAGTAACTCAACCCACAATTGTCATTGGGTTCGAAAGTATTTGTCCAACCAAGGCTCCATGACCAGTAACTCAACCCAAAACTATTTCTGGGCTCCAGAGAATTTGTCTAACCAAGGCTTTAGGACTAGTAACTCAACCTACCAAGGGCTCGAGAGCATTTGTCCAACCAATGCTACGAGATGAGTAACTCAAACCAAGTTGTTACAGGGCTTCCAGAGCATTTGTCCAACCAAGGCTCCAAGACTAGTAACTCAACCCAAGTCGTTACAGGGCTTCAAGAGTGTTTGACCAACCAAGGCTCGAGGAACTAATAACTCAACCCAAGCTAAGGAACATGCAAACCAACCAAAACAAAACAATGAAAATAAACCCACGATCTCCAGGCTATCCAGGAATTGACAAGGCTAGGCAATCCACTATCAAGCCAAGCAATCCTCCATGCCAATAACAAATCATGACCAAGAATCCACATGCATATGCCATACATGCCAAAACTAGTGAAGAAATCATACATGCAACTCGGTACCTGCAAATATGATGTAGTTTCTGATTATGATGCCTTCTTGTGCTTTCCTCCTCTTCCTTTGCCTTCTTGCTCCAAGAATCCAAGTATGCCACACCCTCTAAGATTGCCTCAAGAAAAATCTGAGTCTCCAAGAGTATGAGTGATGAGCCCCAAACATGCATAATTATATGGGCTCGTTCAACCTCCTAATTCGAATTAATCCACCATTCTCATTAGTTTATTGCATTTTTTTTTATTATATTTATGCTAATAGAGTGAATTGGGTTAGTCATTATGCCAACAAGTCTAATGGGTGCTTTGTGCAGATTTTTAGTCAATTTTGAGACAAAATCAAAGGTTTTAATGAGCACTTGGCAACCAAATTCGTGGAAGAACAAGGGAGAGGATTTGTAGGAAGGTGTCCCCTTCATTTATGGGCCCTTACCTTGAATTCTCCACCATCAGATCGGAGTTCAAGGGCCACCAAATCAATTATCACAAGGGCAGCCGAGCAAGTGCTAGTAAAAGTGTTGTTAACTACAAGTTTTGGCAGCCGAGTTCCTAAAGTTTAGGAGGGCTGTTGGGGTCCTCAATTTGTATAAATAAGAGGGCTTAGGGCATCATTTCAGTTAGTCACTTTGTAGGTAGACGTTAGCTATTTTGTAGTTCGATTTTAGTCAGTAGATTAGCTTTGCATTTCAGCACATTTTCAAGCTTTCCCTTGTGGACAGTTTTTGATGTAACTCTTCTTTTGTTGCTCAATAAAGATGAATCCAGCTTTGCACCAGCTCTAAATCTCTCTTAGGAGGCTGTAGCTCTTGGGATTGGGCCCATCTCAAGTGCCCAGTACCTCCTTGGTTTACTTTCATGTGTCTTTGCTGCATTCTTAGAATAAAATCTGCCATTTAGATTTAAATCTTGCTTTGTTATTTAGATTTCTTTTGATGATTAAAAGGGCTTTTTATGTTCCGATTGAGTTGATAGGTTATTAACAAGGAAGAGCTTCAGAAAAATTCCATCAAGTACCTCTGATTTCACCTCTCCCTCAGTGGGATCAGGAGCTGGGATCAAGGTGACCTTGCTGCCAACAAAAACACAGTCTTTGCTTCGCCATGCAATCATTAGTGTTCGATTTTTATTTGCAGAAGTTGGTTACATGTTCAGAGTCTTGATTGCTTAGTTTGCATAGCATTTCACATTATTTCGTTGCAAATAAACTGCTGATCATTTTCCTTGCTGTTATTTAGGTCAAATTAGGTCAAGATAGCTAGATCTTGGGTTTGCATAGCCTTTTTTTGGTCAGTTTTAGAAAATTGTGTGCAGATCACCTGTATTACCTCTCTATCTACCTTTCCTCCATTAGATAATCTGCTCCAACCCTTAATCCATGATTCCTACCCTTCATTTTCCATACTTTTCCCACCTTGCCCTAATTTCTACATTCTTGTGCGTCATCGCTTCCTCCTTCCTTGAACCAAATCCAATCGCTCCTTAGCCTCATGCGCCAAGTCATAAACCCCTTAACATCATTATCCAACCTCCATTTCCACTTTCCCACCAATTTTCCTCCATCAACTCTCCAAAATCCACTTTTTGAAACATCCTATAGAAAATTACAGAACATCCTGTAGAAATTCCAGAACATCCTGTAGAACCTCTGCAGACTTCATGTAGAAGCTTGCGAATGAGGTTTCTTTGTAGCCAAACTCTGTGAAACTCTCTGAAAGGGTGTTAGGGACCCCTTAGGCCCTCTCTGGACCTTCCTGACCTCCTCCAAGCATTTCCTCTCTCCAATCCACCTCTGCACAGTCAAAAACAGTTAAATCGCATGCATAATAATTCTGCCAACTTACTAAAAAATACAAAAAGATGGTTTTTTTAGATTTGACTATAAAAGTAGCTTATAAACATGAATTTCATCTTCTTATAAGTCAATGGCATCTCTTTCAGTAGCTTTCATCTTCTTTCTTGCATCAGTAGCGCTAGCTGGAAAATTAGGGTTTGCTAGGGTTTACGTTTCCTTTCAGCTTTCTAGTTTCTTTCTGCAAGTAGATCAACCTTCTTTGAGTTAGCTTTTGTCCATCAGTTAAAAAGATTCTTCTCAGAGCTCATAGAAGTTGGCTTAAGCTCCTAGCGGACTTGTGCCAGCTGACCAAGTGACAACTGCGGCAAGAGCTAGTAGTTGTGCATACAACACCATCGCTTCCAAGTTTATTACGAACTACCGGGTTGATAAAATTAAAGAAGGGACTTCCAGGAGTTGCAGCATTATTGTTGCAATACTAGGGCCCACCACTCTTTTTGGCGCCGTTGCCGGGGAAGCGTCAGAGTATTGGTGATTGCTGTTATTCTTCTATTTTCTACTACAACCTTCTGCTAAGTAGTTTATTTCATTCCCATTATGCAATTTCATTTATGCAAAAGTATATTAGACATTTCCCGCTTTCATAGATTAGCATTTCAATTCCGCAATTTCATTTCTGAAAGCGTAGATTAGCATTTCAATTCCACAAGCGTAGCCTAGCGTTTCATTCCTGCAATTTTATTTGAGCAAAATAGATTAGTCATTTCCTGCTTTCATTTCAATTCCGCATTTTCATTTCAGCAAGATAGTTAGTTGCAGTTCAATCTTGTTAGTTTTTTCAGGTACAAGCAGAAAAAAATAAAAATAATAATAATAATAAATAAACAAAAATCAACCAAAAAGATTTCCTTTCATGCCTTGTAGGAGTAGAGATAATTCAGAAAAATGATTGCACAACACTCCCACTGCTTCACACAGCCAACTTTCTCTCTTCTTCGATGGTTGTGATTAAAGAACCCTTAGGTGGACAACAAGACATATTTGAAGAACCTCTAAGGGAGAAGAAGAAGAAACCATTCCTCTGGAGCAAATGGCTGCAAACAGAAATGTTGGGAGCAGTACCTTATCCAAAAACGAATTTTCAAATCAGATGGAAGATTTCAAGAATGAGATGAGGCAGTTTCTTGCCATGCAACTGGATACCTTACAGATCCAAAGGAAGCGAGAGGAAGCCAAGAGCGCTTCCGTCATCTTTTGTCCTAGGTGCACTAGAAAGCATCCTAGGAACGAATGTCCAATGCACTCCCTAGAAGTGTGTTTCGTCTGTGAAGAATATCATCCTACGAATCAGTGCCCTTCCTTGCCTAGACTTAAAGCTGCATATCAGAGAGCCAAAGGAGCCACTGAATCACTCTATTATATGAACCAAAGGAGGTCACATGGACCCATACCCTACCAGCAGGGAATGCAAGGGACATCCCAGACCTATTACGACCCCTATCAAGCCACTTCCATGCCTTCTTGGGGTCCCCTGCTCATCCTTCCTGGTCCACACCCCCTCCTTGGTCGGATCCATATCCATATTATGCCCAACCAGCTGCTCATTCATTTCAATCTTATGCTCAGCCACAGCTTTAGTGGAATGCACCTCATCAAAGGTGGAGGCCCCAGTACAACTCTCCTCCCACTCCTTTGCCTCCACCACCTGCTCAACCGCAACCATCGCCTCCCCCTCCACCAAGGCAGCGTCAAATATACGCCCCCACTCAGCTACCCATACCACCATTTCCAAACCCGCACATTGGAATAGCTCAACTCAATTGCAAAGCTGAGGCACAACATGTCCAAATGACTCCTCTTGAGCTTGATGATCTTCACCATAGCTCAGGAAGAGTATTGCAAAACAAAGATTATATTGACAACATTGAAGGACCAAGGGCAAAAGAAGATTCAAAAGAAAAGATCATAGAACCATGGGCTGCACTTGATGAAGAGAAGGCATCAAAATCAGAGATCGAGAGAATTCCCTCATGGTTACCATCAAATCTTCCAAGTATTCAAGAGAAAGATCAGCAAAAAGAGGAAGATGAGAAAGTCATGGTAGAAGGTGACATGAAACATGATCCAGATCAGCGAAAGGAACAAGGATATCAGAGCTATATTGAGATATGGTTTCAGACGGTCACTAAGTTGCAGCGGTACTCTCTTCCTCAGCTATGTTTGATCCCTTCAAAGTCAGATCATTTGGTCTCTGAAATCTGGATAGCTGTCAAAGCATGCATCTCAAGCCTCCACATCATCTTGTCTCGAATCTCGATGTGCACATGGCTCCATTGGAAGTATTCTTATACTTGAAAAGAATTTTGTTTTTCAAGTAGGGTAGGGTAGAAAAAAAAAATAGAAAAAAATGAAAAAATGGAAATAAGAGGAAAAATATAAGGTGAAAACCTCCTCGGAGGCGCCTTAGATTGGCTCATTGATTGAAAACCTCCATGAGGCGGTCAATGGGTTGGAAAAAAGAAGAAAAAAGAGAAAAGAAAAAGGGAATAAGATCCTTGGGTGAAAACCTCCCTTGGAGGCGCCCAAGGCAGGCAATTAAGGTGAAAACCTCCATGAGGCGCCCTAGTTGTTTTCAAAAAAAAAAAGAAAAAGAAAAAAGAAAAAAGAAAGCAGGACTAATCTCTGTGAAAAATTGCAGGTTGCAGTGAATACTTTGCAGGGAAAGAGGGGCAAAAAAAATGAGTACAAGAGTCCGTACCAGGCTCCAAGACATCCCTTCAGACACTCCCTCCATGGCCACTCACCTCTCCTAAGATTTGGTCACATTCAGGTCAGGATTTGGCTTTCTACAGGAAGTTCCAGGCTTTTCTACAGGAAGTTCCAGGCGTTTCTACAGGAAGTTCTGAAACATCCTCTAGAACCTTTGGACGAACCAAATTCAATTTTAAAAGGGAATCTGATGGTTGGAATCTGTTGGTTACGCCTGCAAGCACCCCTGTTTCCATCCCTCACCTTTCTCCATCATTTTTTCCACCTCATTGTGCTTCTACAGGAATTTCCTGTAGAAACTAAAGGAAGCTAGAAATGGATTTCAAAAAGGTAGTTTGCGAACATGCTAGCTTCCTTAAGGATTCTGAAGTCCTCCTGCTATCTTCAAACTCCTCCTCCATCATCTCCATGCTTGCATCACAGCCCAAGCTCATTTTTTCTACCATGCAAAACTTGCAGAATGCTTTGAAGAAAAAATTACATAGAACATAATTTGTTTCTTCCCTAGCTTGAAAACCGTGCATCCATTTGCAAAATTGTTACAGGGGGAGTTGTATAGGGACAATGGCAACCTGACCGAGCAATTTCAGCGCATTCCGGTGCACGGTTTCCAAGAAATCTGCCTCCATCACCGTCAACCATTTTTGCATTTTCTCCATATCCATGCATCTGTTTCAAAACCTGTTTCATGGGGAGATGCACATGGGTGATAGTAGCCTACCCAAGCAGTTTCAACCGATTCTGATGCACGGTTTCCGAGAAATTGATCTCTGTAATCTTCATCCATTTTCCGTTTTTCTCGAAATCTGTGCATCCATTGATCGCAATTTTGCTATGGGAGATGCATCATGATGATAGGAACATGCTCAGCAAGTTTCATATCGATCCGATCTATCGTTCGGGAGCAATGGCGAAAACAAGTTTCTGTCCTGTGGAAAATCAACATCAGCAACTTGAGGGTGCAGATCTAAACGTGGAAGCCAGTTCCTGCAGTGTGAATCCGACCAGAGGATACCTGCACAAGAAAATAGCCATGAATCAGTAGCCAAGCCATCATGCAACCACCGAAACAAATGCATGCAGCAACAAAAAGCACCTCACAGCAACCATTCGACTTCCAGGTACGTGACTAAACTCGTTCCTCTAATTGCATAAATGTAATTTGAAAATTGCACGAGTAATGAGATGGTTGTGATTAAAAAATCGGTGGTCAGCTAACTGGCCACCCTCATCCAGTTCTCCATCTCTCAGGCAAAAATCACGCAGCATATGTGTATAGTCATTCATGTGAAATTTGAAAAACACAGGTAGTGGTAGGCGTGTTGAACTCCAGTGCACAGGACATCAAATGATTAACAGATAGAAGAGAACATACAGTTCATAACATCACTGCAGTTCGAATAAAGACAACACACATTTTTCCACCTCATCTCCTCGCCACGAATTGTGCCGCAATTCAAAATGCTCGGCTGAAGACTCACGTTAACCGCTATTCATTTACACTTGCAAACCTCTTCGGCCGAAGTATGCGTCCTCTGCCTCTGATTCTGTTAAAGCGACGTCCTTCACCAAGTTTTTCGGCCTCTTCAAAATTCTCCCACATACCAAGATCGTCCAGAGGCGCAGAGACATCCTACAGAAGCCAGCCCGCGTTCTACAGGAAGACGTTCTACAGGGAAGTACAGCAAAGCCTTCCAGAGAAAAAAAGCCTGGATTTTTGTTCGACAAATTGGGAGTCCCGAAAGAGGTAGGCTCGGGGAAATCTATCTGCATATGACTTATTTGAATGATTAAACACATAGCAGTGGATTGAAAAAAGAGCGAAGTTTAAAAGTCTGCATGCATATTTTCTTCTCTGCACTCAAAGTCTGTCTCCTTCTTTCTCAAATTCTACTGTAAAGAAAATACATGCAACCATAGAAACCAGCTTGTGTGAAAAAAAAGAAATGAATTTGCATATCTGCCTACTCTCTGAAAAGAACCTATGATATTTATCCACTGTTCTGTCATTTTTTTTTTTTCAAAAGCAGAGAGTCAAATTCGGGATAAAAGCAGTTTAAAACAAAGGGAAATATTGCAATTTGATGTTGTAAGGAGAGGCACATGGGAAATTCCTTATTTGGTTTCAGAAAAAGACGAAAATTCAGCTATCCCTCTGTTTTCAGTTCTACCTGCTTTCTCACCTGAGCATTTTGTTGGGAAAAAAACACTCGACACCACATGGAGGACAAGCTAAAGGAATTAAGAGGAAAGTTGGCCATGATGAGACACAGTGAAAGCATTAAAAAAAATAAAAAATCCTAGCTACAGGAGGAAAATGCACTGCTGAAAAATTAGTCACAGCAACAGGAAACTCAAGGGGCAGACATAACATAGATTTTTGAAGAGCAGCAACTACGGGAAGGTCCCCTAGTAGGTCAGGAAACAGCAAAAGAGAAAGCCAAGGGTAAGGAAACCTAGGACATACCACCACATAAAAAGCAAGAGGAGAAACAAGAGAAAGGCCAAGCTGTTGAGCCCAAAACTATGGGTGGAATAAAGGCACAAGCGCCAAGGGAGAAACAATTGCAAATCAGGGCAGAGAGGACTGAAAAATTCCAAGCAAGTGAGGACACAACCAAGGCAACCACAACAAAATTAAAAGGGAATGCACCCCTAGCCAAGCAGGCCAAAACAGTGAAAACCGTTTCTACAGGAAGCCAGAAGACCATTTCTACAGGAAGACAGCAAACCGTCAGCACAGGACTTTCTACATGAAGTCTAGAAACAGAGGAACAAAAAGGGAAAATCGCCTGAGATTTTATTCAGGGAGGCAGCAGTTGTGCTTTCCACCCTAAGCACATCTCCAAAGTAGAAAGGGAAGTGAAAGAGGGAGCCTTCCCTGTATATTAAGGCAAGAAGGATCATGCAGATAAGAACTGGTAGACCCCAACCACAGTCAAAAGAGCCAATTACAATTGTAGACACCCCAACTACACAAAAGGAAAGGTCTCCCTCAAAGGCATCCATCACCTATGAACGGGGAAGCCCGTAGACATCCACCTAGAGAGAAAGAATGAAAATGTTGGACACAAAGACCTCTCTACAGGATGCTGAGACAGTTCTACAGGAAGCTGAGAATTCTCTAGGAAAAGGAGCACAGGAAATGGGAAGAAGCAAAGAGAAAAGCATGGTTTCATGACCGAGAAGAGGACATCACTTCAGAAGCTTGGCATGATAGGGAGGCCACCAAGGCCATCAAAGATGAGGAGATATATTGGTTGCCCAGAGGATGAGCAACACTTTCAGTAGGCGGTGGGCCCCAGTATTGCAACAAAAATGCTGCAACTCCTGGAACTCCCTTCTTTAATTTTATCAACCCAGTAGTTCGTAACAAACTTGGAAGCGACGGTGCTGTATGTACAAGTACTAGCTCTTACCGCAACTGTCACTTGGTCAGCTGGCACAAGTCAGCTAGGAGCTTAAGCCAACTTCTATGAGCTCTGAGAAGAATCTTTTTAACTGATGGACGAAAGCTAAATCAAAGAAGGATGATCTACTTGCAGAAAGAAACTGGAAAGCTGAAAGGAAACGTAAAGAGGATGAAAGCTACTGAAAGAGATGCCATTGACTTCTAAGAAGATGAAATGCATGTGTCTAAGCTACTTTAATAGTCAAATCTGAAAGAACCATCTTTTTGTATTTTTAAGTAAGTTGGCAGAATTATTATGCATGCGATTTAACTGTTTTTTACTGTGCAGAGATGGAATGGCAAGAGGAAATGCTTGGAGGAGGTCGGGAAGGTTTAGAGAGGGCCGAAGGGGTCCCTAACACACTTCCAGAGAATTTCACAAAGTTTGGCTACCAAGAAACCTCATTCGTGAGCTTCTACAGGAAGTCTGCAGGGGTTCTACAGGATGTTCTGGAATTTCTATAGGATGTTCTGTAATTTTCTACATGATGTTCCGAAAAGTGGATTTTGGAGAGTTGATGGAGGAAAATTGGTGGGAAAGTGGAAATGGAGGTTGGATAATTATGTTAAGGGGTTTAGGACCTGGCGCATGAGGCTAAGGAGTGATTGGATTTGGTTCAAGGATGGAGGAAGCGATGATGCACAAGAATGTAGAAATTAGGGCAAGGTGGGAAAAGTATGGCAAATGAAGGGTAGGAATCATGGATTAAGGGTTGGAGCAGATTATCTGATGGAGGAAAGGTAGATAAAGAGGTAATACAGGTGATCTGCACACAATTTTCTAAAACTGACCAAACAAAGGCTATGCAAACCCAAGATCTAACTATCTTGACCTAATTTGACCTAAATAACAACAAGGAAAATGAACAGCAGTTTATTTGCAACGAAATAATGTGAAATGCTATGCAAACTAAGCAATCAAGACTCTGAACATGTAACCAACTTCTGCAAATAAAAATCGAACACTAATGATTGCATGGCGAAGCAAAGACTGTGTTTTTGTTGGCAGCAAGGTCACCTTGATCCCAGCTCCTGATCCCACTGAGGGAGAGGTGAAATCAGAGGTACTTGATGGCCTTTTTCTAAAGCTCTTCCTTGTTAATAACCTATCAACTCAATCTGAACATAAAAAGCCCTTTTAATCATCAAAAGCAATCTAAATAACAAAGCAAGATTTAAATCTAAATAGCAGATTTTATTCTAAGAATGCAGCAAAGACACATGAAAGTAAACCAAGGAGGTACTGGGCACTTGAGATGGGCCCAATCCCAAGAGATACAACCTCCTAAGAGAGATTTAGAGTTGGTGCAAAGCTGGATTCATCTTTATTGAGCAAGAAAAGAAGAGTTACATCAAAAACTGTCCACAAGGGAAAGATTGAAAATGTGCTGAAATGCAAAGCTAATCTACTGACTAAAATCGAACTACAAACTAGCTAACTTCTGCCTACAAAGTGACTAACTGAAATGAGGCCCTAAGACCTCTTATTTATACAAATTGAGGACCCCAACAGCCCTCCTAAACTTTAGGAACTCGACTGCCAAAACTTGTAGTTAACAACACTTTTACTAGTACTTGCTCGGCTGCCCTTGTGATAATTGATTTGGTGGCCCTTGAACTCCGAGCTTATGGTGGAGAATTCGAGGTAAGGGCCCATAAATGAAGGGGACACCTTCCTAAAAATCCTCTCCCTTGTTCTTCCACGAAAATGGCTGCCAAGTGCTCATTAAAACCTTTGATTTTGTCTCAAAATTGACTAAAAATCTGCACAAAGCACCCATTAGACTTGTTGGCATAATGACTAACCCAATTCACTCTATTAGCATAAATATAATAAAAAACATGCAATAAATTAATGAGAATGGTGGATTAAGTCGAATTAGGAGGTTGAATGAGCCCATATAATTATCCATTTTTGGGGCTCATCAATGAGCGAGAGAGAGAGAATAATGAGAGAGCTCGAAAACTGAACTGGCAAAAGGTTTCCAACTGATCCTCATAAGCCTTTTTATCAATGAGGCCTCTATTTTCTTTATTTTCCATTATTTTCCTTCATTTTCCTCCTCGCATGCAACCTGTGACCTTTCACCTTCCTTTTCTCCTATGTTGCATTATTTTCATAAATAAATGTGCCAAAAATTCCATTTTGCCTTTCCAAAGCCTTAGCCGTTGCCTTTGCCAATTTCTTTAGCCATAATAAACCAAATCAACACCCATTAGGATGTTTCTCCCACCGTTTAGCTTGGAATACATGTCCCATCACGTGGCCTTATATATTTTTACATGGATTTCTAACCAGATCTATTACAAAGAGACAAATACAGAGACAAAGATAGAGGAAGAGGCAAAGAAGGAAGCAAACAAAGAGGAAACAGAGACAAAGGCAGAAACAAAGCTGGAAGTGCAACAACAGAAAGCTCTCATTGCAGAGTAGAAGGAAAAGAACCAATGTGGTTCTGTAAATATTTTTAATTCTAACATTGATTTCAAGTGTGCGCGTAAACAAGACGATTATGAAGAAGAGTTAAATTTCCTCGAATAATGGCTTGCAACACCATGTCTTGAAAATGTCTGCATATAAGCTGCAAAAATGAATGTTGAAGAAAACATGCATGATGAACACATCATTGAAATTTTCAGGGATTGGAATTTTGAAGAGATAAAATTTTATTCTCATCTTATGTTGCAGTGGATTCATGATGAAAAGCACACTACAAAAGATGATATGTGGCAACAATCCACATAAAAGCATATTTTTGAAGAGATAAATGATATGCATTCATATCTTGGAACAATCAAAGATCTGCACCAGCAAATGAAGAAACTAAAGTTTCAAGGATACAAAGAGAAGAAAAAGTTGAAATAATATAGAGGCTATAGGATCTGGAAGAAAAGAAAGAGAAAATGAAATCTAGATGATCTCAAAATTTTAAATTGTAAGCCTAGCAGAGACATAGACCAACATGCATCTTAATTAAATTTTTATGTGGTTGTAATTAAGGGGGGGTGTTGGAGAATCTAATTGCAAGCTCTTGCTAGGTGTCAAGACCATCCATCCATGTGTCCTAGTTCAGTTTGAGTTAGTTCAATTTAAGTCAGTCTCACTACAATCATTTATTGTTGATGTATCTAATGCAATCTTATTTAACTAATTCATAATACTAAGAAGAGCAGCCATCTGCTCCACAATTTTCAAATTTTGTCACATATTAATTGGTTTACTAATGAAGGGGTTGTAACATTGGCGAGATGTATCATTGAATTATATATATTTTAAGTTGTTTATTTTCTTTTCTTTTCATTTTATCTTTCTTTGAATTTTTATCTTTTTTGGGTTAAATATGATAAACTATGTAGATTTATATTGTTTTTTCATATAAATAAATATCTTATTTCTAATATAAATAGTCATTTTCATTTAGAGATAAATTTATATAGGTTGTGTAAAGGAAATCCATCTTCGTGGATTACATCTCCATCTTGGGAATCTTATCTGAACTTAAACGAGAATGCAACAACTTATAGATATAATCATAAACATTGAGATGCAACAGAAAAATACTTCATTTAATTAATAGAAAAATATTAAACTATGCTTACAAACAAAATGGAAATAAGATAACTGAGACGATGGTAGTTTATCTCTGAGAAGAGATGTGGTGGCTACATGCCTTTGAACTCAGTTACAATGAGGCTCAAGGGAATTTTTATTAATGAAAAATAAGAGAAAACCCTAAATAACCAAAACCCTAACCCGAGGAAATGTAACACAAAGAGTTTATGGGCCCCATTGGAGTTAGTTGGGCAACCAACTTCTCGAGGTCGTAACTTGGTCATATTATCTCTGTTTGACATGCATGATACCTCGTTGGAAATATCTCTCTGAGGACTACAACTATTGACATGATTTTCTTAGAAATTCCCAAATGAATTTTTCCAAAAATCATCGTTTAGGGCCTCAAAACGGCTCTGGAAGTTTAGGACCCAAAAAACTACCAAAAATAGTTAATTGTGCTACAATTAAGGAAATACATGAAACTGATGGGGGGTTCTAGGTGGAATAGGTGGGTGGCCATCAATATCAACTTGGTTCATGCCTCCCCCCTTAGGAAGAAATGGTCCCCATTATGTGCACAGCCTCCATGAGGTGAGGAAATTTCTATTGAACCTGGTCCCTGGTGAACCACTTGCCCTGGTGAAGGAGTTGGCCTTCTTTGACCACTCGATATAGTTGTATCCTCTATTGCTGAGTATTCTTGATCTATGTGTCTATGATATGATCAATTGTTCCTTGTTCCATGCAGTCTGGGTTGAGCTTTGTTGGTGTTAGTTGTTTTGCAATGTCAGATGTGTCCAACAATGGTGGAAAGTATGGCCGAAGGCAATCTACATTGAACACTGGGTGCAAGGAATGGTGGGATGCTGAGCTTGAAGGCGTTTTCAACGACAACCGTGGTGATGGTGTATGACCCATATTAGAGCAGACGAAGCTTGCGGTGGGGTCTAACAAGGTGCTCCTTTTGTAAATGTAGCCAAACTTTGTCGCCCTCATGGAACTTGTGTGGCACTCGATGTTGATCATGGCATTGCTTGTACTTAGCATTGGCTCTGTTCAATATATCATGGACCAATTGGCAGATGTGTTGAATGCAATCACTGAAGTTGTTAGCCCTTTCAGCTTTGGACTACACATGAGAGAAATCTACTTGAGTGGCGACAAATGGTGTGGCCAAATCAATGGGGCATAATGGTTGAAATCCCAGCCCTACCTAAAAGGGTGTTGGGTTGTGTTATATTTTTTCCACGACCAATCAACCTAGTTAACTAGGGGGTTAGAGGGGGGGTGTAGCCCCCCTTTCATTGTGCAGCGAGGAGGTCACAGGGGGTTTGAGGGGGTTGGGTAGTCCCCCTGTACGGGGTCCAGGGCGTAGAGGGGTCCGGGGCAGCACCCGTAAAATTTTTTTGTGACCCTATATTAGGTTGGGCAGACCTACATATGGTTTTGTGCATGGTTTTGGGCGTGGTTTTCAATCCATGGTATTGGATGCTTCGGCATGTATAAATATGTATTGTAACATTGAAAAGAACATAATGAAAAATCAAGTTGGTAGTCCCGGTTTTGGGATCTAGGGGAAAATCTTTGTGTATATTTGTTTTATGTGTTATTCTCTCGCTATTGTTTATTTTTTGTTTTTAGAATTCGTATGTAGTAAATTTCTGTTTGGGGTTAAAACCTACAGTTGTGGCCTATTGAGTTGTGGAGAGATCTGTTGTAGTTGTGTTGGATATAGGGGAGACTTTTATCCCATGTGCATGGATGCTTAGCATTGTACATTTGCAGAATGTGTACGATCATCATGTTGACAAAATCTATTTTTCCATCAGTTTGGGGATGGAAAGTTGTGGAATTAGTAAGTTTTGTATCCAACATCGACCAGAGACTTGACCAAAATGCACTCAGGAATCTATTGTCTTGCTCTAAGATAATGGACCAAGGGATCCCAAAGTGTACCCACACTCGTTCAAAGAAGAGCTTAGTAGTGGCCTCTATTGTGATACTCTTATTGCAGGGCGCCATGATGACCATCTTAGAGAATCTATCGATGACCATGAAAGCGCAATCGTTGTCATGCTTAGTAGAAGGAAGCCCCAATATATAATCCATGGAGATAGATTCCCAAGGCCGACTAGGAGTACGTAGAGGAGTATATAGGCCTTGCTTCTTGGTCATTGGTTTGGAAATGGCGTAGGTGGTGCAAGATCTAATTTACTTCCCAACATCCTGACAAAGTTTCAGCCAATAAAAATACTTCTGCAATACCGCCACTGTTTTCTCTACTTCGAATATCCAATGACCCAACTGTAGTGCGCCTCCCAAATCATCTTGGCATGCTCACTTGAAGGAACACATATGTGTCCTAAGTGGCATAACAATGCATCCTGAAGGTGAAAATTTGGAACTGGCTTCCCTTCCAGGAGTGTCTGGTATATGATGTCGAATTTTGGATCGCTCTTATAAAGATGTAGCCACCCTGATGTCTCGTGACCATAAGGTTCGAGAACAGTGATTAGTGCCATGACCGATGGTCGGCTAAGGCAATCAATGACATTATTGGTGCTTCCCTTCTTATACTTAATGTTAAAATGGAACTTTTACAAATAGGTGGACCATTTCTGATGGCGATCGTTCTGTAACTTCCCTTGTGTCCGTATGAACTATAGAGGCAATGGTCTTTGTGGATGATCGTTTCCTTCCCCAGAATATAATGCTTCCATTGACGGCAAGCCTACATAATGGAATACATTTCTTTGTCGTAAGTGGGGCAGTTTCAGACTGTGTCTAAAAGTGTCTCACTGTGGTAAGCCATTGGATGCCTATGTTGAGTAAGAACCACACCAATAGCATAGTCGAAGGCATCTGTCTTAATCTCAAATGGTTGTTGCAGGTCTGGTAATGTGAGCATTGGTGCAAAACAAAGGTGATTCTTCAACTTGTAGAACACTCACTGTTGGTTTTTCGACCAAAATAAATTCTTTTTCATTCCGCCCTGGTGACTTGACTTAAAGGCCTAGTGATATGAGAGAAACCCAACACGAACCTAGGTTAAAAATTGGCATGACCCAAACAACTGCGAAGCTCTGTTAGAGTGGTTGGGGTTGGCCAATCCCGAACGACTTGTATATTAGATGGGTCAACATGTACACCTTGCTCACCAATTATGTACCTCAGATATTGAACCTAGGTGAGGCCAAAGGTGCATTTCTCCAAGGTAGCACACAACTTGTGTTGTCGAAGGTATTGAAGGACCTATCGAATATGGTGGAGGTGCTCTTCCAAACTCCAGTTGAATATCAAGATGTCATCTAAATACACCACCATGAATGCATTGGTGAAGGGCCTCAAGATGTCATTCATAAGTCTCATGAAGGTTGCAGGGGTGTTCGTCGCTCTGAAAAGCATGACCAACCATTCGAAAAGGCCATCCTTGGATTTGAAGGCAGTCTTCCACACATTGAAGGGTTCGATACGAACCTTTTGATAACTTGACTTCAAGTCAATCTTGCTAAAATATTTAGCCCCCTTGAGTTGGTCCGAAAGGTCATCAATCCACGCAATTGGGTAACTATTCTGGACAGTGATCTTGTTCAACGCCCAATAGTTGATATAGAGCCTCCAGGTCCCATCCTTCTCCTATACCAATACAATCGGGCTCCCACAGGGTGATGATCTTGGCCTAATCATCCCTTTCTGCAGTAGTTCCTGACTCTGCCTCTTAATCTTATCGTTCTCCATAACAGAGTGTCAACAGATTAGACCATTGGGAAGTTGCGCGCCTGGGGTCAGATCGATGGAGTGCTTGACCTGACAATGCAGAGGTACCCCTGTGGGTGAGGTGAAAATATCCCTGTACTCCTCCACAACCTTGCCCATCTACTGCTGCTATGCAGAGGAGCCTTGCCTGGAAGTCGTGGCCACAACCTTCTTCTTTCCTTGGGGGCAAATCATAAGGAAACAAAATTCTTGGTTTGGGAAATGATCTTACTGCATTTCTTTGTAGTGATCAAAGACATGGTAGTAGGCAAGGCTACCTCTAGTATCTTGTACAACTTATTAGCCAAAATAATAATCACAGATCAAGGTCTAGACTCATATACAACATGTCGCTTCCACAAGTATGGTTGTCCTAAAAATAAATCAGAAAATTCAAGAGGAGCAACATCACACAGTACCTCATCCGTGAAGGGCTTGATGTTGTAGGGAAGGCAGCACTGCTGGTTGACGCAAAGGTCTCATCCATGGTGAAGCCACCCAATGGTGTACAACTGTGGAATTTTTGTTGTCTTTAGGAACAAATGCTTCACAACTTCTGTTGAAATGAGGTTCTTTTGGCTCCTGCTATCAACAATGAAATACAATGGAGAACCCTTCACCCACATCTATGAGTGGAAGAGGCATTCCCCCTCCTCTAGATCTTTTGGCTCAATTTTCTGGATCTTTGTTGTGGTCATGGTGGCACTGGGCTTCGCATCAGTGATCTGTTTCCCTTTTCCAGTCCCCTTATAGGGTTCTAATTCAGAGTCATAACCTACGTCTAATTCGCAAGCCTTCAGCTTGACCACTAGTGACGTTTTGGCTAAACACTCACCTGTATTGTGAGTGGGCCTCTTATGGAACTCACACCATTTTCCAGTGTCCTTCTTCGTCTTTGTGGTGTTTTTCTTTACTTGCGGCTTCAACGGGTTGTTCTGGGTAACCCTGCCTTGGCTTGGTCCCTTTTTCTGTGGTTTGGGGACGCCTTTTACTTGCTTTGGATTCGCAAATCCAATGTCCTTCTTCTTCTATTTAAACTTTTTCTCAATCTTTACAGCATATCGATACGTCGTGCCAAGTGAGGAAATGTCCAGGAACTCCATCTCGTCCTGGATGTACTTGTGTAGATAGCCGCAGTACTTGAGCACCAAATTCCACTCAGTATCCTTGATACCCAGCTTTGTGTGAAGGGTATGGAAAGTATTTGTGAACTCTGGCACATCTTGGTTGCTTCCCTCCCTTAGCGTGGTCCACTTTATGTATTTATATTCATAGCTCCTGACAGGGTAATATTGTTCCTTGATGGTGTCTCGGAAAGAATTCCAAGTGGGTGCAGCTAAAAATAGTAAGGGTTCATGCTCGTCCTTTTGTTCACAGTAGGTTTCCCACCAATCCTTGACATGTGGGGCGGATTTGAGAAGTTCAAACATAATCTTTTCCCGATTAGAAAAGTCGTGAACTAAAAAATATCCTTCCAATAGATTTAACCATTTATCTACGACATCTGCATCTATCAGGACTTCAAATATGGGAATATCGAAGTTAACTTGTACCTTAAATGGAGTGGCACCTCTAGAGTGGCTTCTAGATGAAGATGCATCACCTGTGGATAGTCGTTGAAGGATCTGGGCAAATTTATCTATCATCGTGTCCCTCTATCGCTCAAGGGCTTCCTCGAGCAACCTTTTGAAAGGATCTCTTGTCCCCTTGTCTTTGTTTTCTTTGCCATGGGAGGTCGTTGAGTTTTGCGAGGTTGATCCTAGTTCAACTAGATCGAGCCCCAACTCCTTATACCCTAATATAGTTGGGGCATGAGAAGAAAAACAGAGAAAGAGAAGACTACATAATACCTGTGCTTGGCCATGGAGGCTATCGAGAATGGTCCAAACACATTTGAGTGAACTCTTTCAAGGATCACTTTCACTTGATTGTCCTTATAATGAAAGGTGGCTTTGGTGTACTTCCCCAATGTACATCCTTTGCATGTATCTCTATGCTCTAGTGCACCCTTGGGAAGTCCTATAGAAATCTATTGCATGATCTTCAAAGCTCCATGGTGATAATGGCCTAATCTTTTATGCCATAATTCATCGATGTCTCGGATCTCCAACTTCTCTACTTTTGTGCTCAATGCTGCATAATCTTCTACATCCAATTTGTAGAGGTTCTTCACCCAAACCTTGATTCACTTCACTTGTCCTGAGGCTATATGACGAAGGAAAGTATTTCCTTTGCTAAAAATCACATCGTAGCCATGGTCCTCCAACATAGCAACTGAAACTAAATTCTTCTTCAAACTTGAAACATACATGACATCTTTTAATGTGAGAAAAGAACTAGACTCCCTCTAAAATGTAACAATACCAATGTCAGTCGCGCTATACCTTCCATCAGCTCCCATCTTTATGTGCATGTGGAGGTCCTTCTCCTCCAAGTCACTGAAAATTTCTTTGTTTCTAGACATATGGAATGAGGCTCCACTATCAGATACCACACACTACCCATCATCAATGTCACCATGCAAGCAATGAGGGTGAAATCCAACTTGAATTGAATTGTGACGAAATAGCTTCACTTGTCGCTCCTCCTAAGGGATTCTTTTCGTCCTTATTGTGTAGACACTTTGTGGCATAATGCCCCAGCTCATGATACTGAAAACATTTAATGTTCGACAAGTCCTTCTGCTTATCACCCTGACGAGAATCTCCTTTAGATTGGAATTTATTTCCTTTTCCTTTCTTCGCCTTTCTAGATACGAAATAGTTCTCATCATCATACTTGGATGAGATTCCATCTCTAGTGCTCCACCTTATCTCTTCTTGCACCAAGTTGGACCACAAATTCTCCCACTTTGGTATATGCTCCCTCCCATTTATCGAATCTTGGTAGTTGTGCCAACTCTTGGGAAGGCCTAGAAGTGCTAGGATAACCAGATCATCTTCAAAACTATAATACCAATACCTCCAAGCTCATCCCGACATTGGGTGAATCTGTTCAAGTATTGTGGTATTGTGTCACCCTTCTCCATCTTTATATTTTGAATATTTTCCTTTAGTTCTAGCTTCCTGTTGTCACTATTGTTCTGAAACAAGTTGATCAAGGCTTGCCACATTGCATATGGTGTATCCTTCCTACGGATATTCGAGAAAATATGATCTTGAACTCCTTATAGTATGATCCTTCTCTCCTTTGCAACACATTTCCTCCACTCTTGCAGATCTTGAGCATCTGTTTTTGGAGGATTAGGAATATCATTGTCTATGAATTCGTTCATCCCATTGTCTTCCAACACTGCCTTCATCCTATCCTTCCAAGCAATATAGTTCGAACTACCCTCAAGGGCATATTCGAGTCTCAATTTGTAGAACGACATCCTGCTGGCTCTAAAGAATGATACTTCAAATTTGATTTCACCTACAAAAGACAAACTTGTATTCTCATCTTATAGAGTGATTTCTTCTCTAATACTATGTGGAAATTCCTTGTAGATTCAAACTACTTATGTAATTTTCTAAAACAAAAGACTTGAATCTACTCATCTCATTAGCGGAAACAATTAATCGACCGAGGAATCACAAATCATACAAGATAAAGAATTCAATCAACGCATTACACAATGATTTCCAGGGGAAATCCAGAGATAAAAACCCTTGCTATCTATATATTGCATTAGTCACAAAATATGAGAAGATTACAATTCTTTTCTCAAGCCTGAACAACCTCTGCACTATCTCTACTTGTCTCATTGCTTCCTAGGCAGGCCTAGGCCAAGTCTTAACCAAAATTTGGCTTTCCGAAGTCCCTCTTTTCTTGTGATGTTTACTTGGGATTTAGCCCCATATTAATTAGGGAAATTCCTCAATATGAATTGTGCAATCCTCATAGGCCTTCCTCTAACTGCAGGCACCACTTGTACAATTCAGATGATTATACAACTTATAGTGCACTTCCCTTGAACTCCAATCTCAACTGGGTAACTCATAGATATGACATGCATTGAAGTGAATCATTAGTTAAATGGTTGAACACATGAGGCAATGCCCTACTCTCTGACCTCCTACTAGTTCCTCCATTAGTTGGAACTAGTTTAATTGACTTTAACTCAGTTAAACTGAATTAATCAATTACAAATCAAAATAAACTCAACCAGGGCTCCTATAAAGTAAGAGATGCTCTACATGACTCAAGTTAGACCCTCAACTCGAATTAACTAAGCCAACTAAGTTAAATTGACTTCGTTAACTTGTATAAGTTATCTTGTGATATGGAATTATAATTTTATTCATAATTTAATTCAAGGACAAAATTAAATCATGATTTTCTTGTTGAATTTTTAACACGAGCTATCCAAGTTTAAATTCATGCTATTGGTAGTCCATTTCCCAGATCCACATCGACATAGATCCAATCATAAGAGAAAAATATCTCATGGGGTTCAACACAATCTATGTAATTCCCAAGGTTGTTGCCTATGCTTCTGAATGTTGTGTCATTCTAGTAGTGTCGGGGTAAAGGATGAAGCTTGACCCAAACATGAATAACAAAAGGCATATCATTGTCTGGGTTGAACCCAAGGCTCCAACAATCTAGATACACACCTAGGCTCCCATGAAGGACAACCCACTTCAAAAGATCAGATCTCGATAAGCCTTATTTTGAAAGTAAAAGGTTAAAACCCTTTCCCACAAAAGGAGGAGGAAATCTCTCTTTTGACTAAGGGCTTTTCATTCTTTTCCGCCCCATGATATGATCGAGTGGGGGAAGGCCATAACCCCTTAAATTGACCTATCCACTCTCTTTCTTCCAGTTCTTCCAGTTGTAGAGCCCACGATATGGCTTGAGAGGCATAAACATATATAAATTAAAAAAAAAAAAACCATGTAGTAAGATTGTTAACCATGGAGATTCACCTCCACTTTATCATGAAGATTCTTAATTTTTTAATAGGTTTTATTACAATAACATGGCTCATCAATGCCACATGCCCAAAAAAACATAACTCATCTTATATGGCACTTGTTCATATGACATTTTTTAATTAATAAATTCAATTAAATTGACAAAAAAAACATAACTACTTGGAATAAATATCAACTTTTGATTTGCGTATATTACTAAAAATATTCTAAAATATTTTATAGTGATTAAATACCTACCATCCATCCAATAATTATTCATTATTAAATGAAAAATCTGGAAGCTCTATTCCAAAATAAGCATGCCTATGGACATAATTAAAATCGAAATTACATTCAACAAGAAATTTACATCTAAACAAATCTATTAATTTAAATATAAAATTAAAATCAACCTATATCACTTGTAAAAATACACCACCTTCTCATTCAATTAATTAATAGGAAAATATGTAATGGAATAAAACCAACCTAGATCCAACTTAACTTGGGATCTAAGTGTGGAGAAGATCCAATCTATCAAAGTGCAAATATCTTTTTTGAGTGAAAACTTGAAGGAAAATTTTCAAGTTGAGAGATTTGATCCCTTTTGATAATTGATAAATCTGAAATTAAAATAAATCTAAATTATTTTAATTATTAACGATTAATAATTTCTTATTTTATTTTATTTTTACTGAGTCGAGAGGCTTATTCTATAGCCCAGTATGAGGAATATGTGCAAGTTTGTAGTTATAATAATTTTTTTTTTTATGTATATATAATAAATAAATAAAATTATATGGTTGAAGTTGAAAAAATTTGATCACTATTGGCTCATGTGAGATCTATATTTAAGATGGATCTATGCGGGTTCTACAACCCAATCTATATTTAAGATGGATCTATGCGGGTTCTACAACCCAGTGTGAAGACGATTAGTAAGTATGTTTGTTTGTCTTAAAATGACAATAAATTATTCTCTAAATAGAAAACTAATGTGGACTATAATAAAAGAGAAAAAAACATATGCTGTGCATATTTAATTAGCTGTCCATATGACCTAATATAATTTCATGTAAAGTATTTAGAAGTAAAAAATTAAAAAAATATGTGAATGAGATTTTTGAATCTTATACTTTTTAAACAAAAGTTAACATGTGATATCAACTTCAAATATATCTATATATAGAAAAAAAATATCGAAAGAAAATACTTAGTGTTGTATAGAATAAAATATCCAATAACTCATGAATACAATATTTTAATATGAATTAATATTGATGTATATTTAAAAATATATTAACAACAAGAAAATTGGTTTAATGTGTGTTGATACCAGTGTGCATGCGATATGTAAGTTTGTTCATCCATATTAAAATAAAATATTCTCTAAATAGAAAAGCAATATGGACTATAATAGAAAATATGCTATGCATTTTTAATTAGTTGTCCATATAACTTAATATAATTTCATCTAAAGTATATATATGTGTGTGTGTTCAAATGTTATACTTTTCAAAAATATTTTGACATGTGATATCAATTATATACATAATATTAAAAGAAAATATTTTAATATTGTATAGAATAAAATATCCAATAGGTTATGAGTAAATTATTTTAAGATGAATTAATATTGACGTATATTTAAAAATATATTAATAACAAGAAAACGAGTTTAATGTGTGCTGATAACTCAATATACATGTTATATAATCTCTATAACATTCAAAAATACAATTTTTACAATAAAAAAATTACACATTGTTTTTTCACTCTAAAATAAATTAACACCTAAAAAAATTTGATTTTTTAAACCCATGTTACATAAATAATTATGATAAATCTATCATCATATAATTTAACTAAATCAAAATATTTACAAGAAAAGAGAACATAAACATTTTCTACCTTGGAAAACGCCCCTCACACAAATAGGATGGTCACATGCTAAACATCCCTTAACACAAATAGATGGTCACATGCTAAACATTTGACCAAATTATAAGCCACAGTGAAAAGTGAATGCATGCATAAACCACTGCAAACAAATCCTCGCTCAACACGCAATGAGGCTTTACAACACGTTCAACGCACGACATACACCACCTCCGAGTTCCGACTCTTCTAGAAGGAGAGGGAGAGCCAGATGTACACCTTTGACGGAGGCCTCTCCACTTTCTTGCGCAGCACGCTGTATTTTTCTTCGTCAGTATTCTTTCACTTTAATACACCCATCCAAATTTTTTTGACCGTATTTCTATCAAATATCTGAAATAAAAAATTGATTTGAGAGAGAAATAGGGTTTCATTTGAAAAACTCTTTTCAATTTAAAATTATTTATGTGAACATTTTTAATCGAAATTCAAATAAAAAACACTGATGGCATGTAGCATTAAAACAAAATACTCAGTTCAGAATAAATCACTTAACTTTAACTTCAATTATCTAAATCGATAAAAGTGGTCATCGAATAACTGGATAACAATTGGGTTGGAGAATATAATGCTGATTGGAACGTTTTTGACATCATCTTACTTTACAACACGTAATCCACTAACAAAACAAATCTGGTTTTTTTCAGAGCTTACTTCCTTCAATGGTAAGATAAACATTTGGAAAAATTATATTTCCATCACTGAAACCATGGCGGATTCCATCAAATTGCCGGACTGAGCGACAGTCATTGGCTTTAGATGGGTTTCACATGTCTGCTCTTTCGCCGCACATTGTTTCTCCGTCTGCTTCGGGTTGTCAGGGAGGCGAGATGGTCCGGTTTAGTCTCATCTTCTTCCTCTGCAATTTTTTTGAAGAGGCCTTCAAGCGCTAGGTCGAAAGAATCTGTGTAGCCTACATTTGAGTGACGAGGATCTGCATATGTTAGGGAAGGAATCAACCCAATTACTTCCCTTCGCATCTTCTCTACTTCGTCACTACTCAACGACAGTAGATGTTGCTCGATACTCAGATTGGCAGTGCCCTGCACACTCTCTTCTGGAATATATACCGAATACGCAGTTCGATTGAGGGGCAAATGCCATTTGTACTGCGTGTACGCCGAGTGCTCTGTGAAAAAAACTGGTATGCAACCTGCAAGCATAGAGTCAAAAATAGAACGCCGCGTGAAGGAATCCCCCTGGGGTTGTAGGCAGAAAACGGAGTCGGTGAAGAGTCTTATCACTTCGTTGGGGTTGTGGCAGATGCTTGGCCCTTGCTGGCATCTCAGCATCTTACAGCGTTGAGACAAAGAGCATTGGTTCAAGATGTTGCCTCTGATTGACGCCTTATCGAGTCCGGGGCGAGGGGCGCCTGCGAAGGAGAAGAGGATTCGTCTTCTCTTCGATTTCATTCTCTTCTGCCACCGCTCCATCTCTGACCGCGTCCCGGGATGGAAATAGGAAGGATATGGAATCCCGTACTGGTTCTTGCCCCACGGGTGGGCTTCGATTACAAGACTCGACATGTTCTTCAGCTCAGGCAGAAGCAAAAGCTTATTGCCCCACGCACTCGGGCTATCTCGCTCTCTCAGAAAATCCCAAGCAATCCGTCCCATTACTATAAAATGATCTCTTCCCCCTCTTTTCTTCCACTGCTCTTTCCTTCTCAGAAACTCCACTAGTTCGATCCCGGCGCGATCCCTCACCATCAAATTCTGATCTCCAGCGTGCGTGGACATATCGAACCCTGCGTAGAAAGGAACGTAAAACAGCGTTGCTTTAGAAGGATCCGAAGTGAGGCATCGGTAGCGCCTCATTCTCTCGTGAAAAATCACTTCCGCCGTAAACTGATTGGTAGCAAACCATGATGATCCTGCAGCCTCAGCGTCTGCCTGACGGCCGCCTAGCTCCTCCCCCAGCTCCAATAATGGCTGGCCGAGCCCTGAATTGGCTATATGTGGGCACATATTCGTCCACATGCTCAAATTCTGGCATTCTCTCAGCAAAAGTTTATTGAATTTTGAGGGTAGATTGTACATATAAACATACCTGCCATTGCAGTCTTCTGCCAACAAATTTTCATGTTTAGTACCTTTGAATTCATTCGATCCGGATCCGAATTGCTGCAATGTCGAAATCACCATGGTTTGATCCATATCGACCGAGGGTTTGTTGGTAACCTCTGTCAGTGCGTGTACATCGTTGAAGAGGCTGAATTGCGGCCGATTCGTTGTCTGTAAAGCACTTCTAAATCGATCTGTACCGTCGGTGAAGAAGACTGGCAAGAGAATAGTCCACCAAAGAAAAGTGCATAGGAAAACGAAGTAGAATATCTTGTGAGATTTCTGCTTCGCCATGCTTCCTTGCAATGCAAATACTTACAGTGGCATGCCTCTGTGTGTTTTTGTCCTTCTACAAATTCTGCGGAATTTGTTATTCTCGATATGCGTTACAGCTTTGTGACCTGTCATCTTTCTTTTGAACAAAGACGAAGTGTCACGGGCAACCCCACAGAGTTGTAATGATATGGAGTATTTTATCGAGAAAAGACTTTCGACAAAATATTCCGTGCTTAAAGTTGGAAGTAGTAATCGAATCTTCAATGATTTTCCTGTACTTTTCCCAAACGCGAGAGCAAAAGTACACTGCAGAGGAGGAAATGGAAAGGAGTTGTCTATAATACGATTTTTTAGAGATTCCGATGACGGAATCCGGCGGAAGAAATTGAGGTTAAATCTTGATTTGTTGCAGTTAAAATGGTTTTTTAACTGCATATTTGGATTCAGCACCGTGGAAAACCCTGCGATGCTTTCATTGTGCAGAAACTAGCTATCAAACTTGCGATTCCAATAAATTCCTGCCGAATTTCGACAGGAAAAACCCGCCGGAAAGACTTTCAAAAAGTCGCATTATAGACCACTGCAAATGGAAATGTGTAATGCGCCATCACACGGCAATTCCTATTTCATGGCCTATTGAATACTTAATGCGGCTTGACATGCAGGCCATTTAAGTTTCGCCCTCCTTCTCTTAAGGTCCCTCTCGATGGGCGTGTTCCTATTTCATGGCCTATTGAATACTTAATGCGGCCTGACATGCAGGCGAATTAAGTTTCGCCCTCCTTCTCTTAAGGTCCCTCTCGATGGGCGTGCTTTCACTGAAAAGGCGAAACTTAAATACCCTGCATGTCAGGCCGCATTAAGTATTCAATAGGCCATGAAATAGGAATGGCCCATCACCTCGTTCTATATTAATCTCTTGATGAGTACGCATGAATATGCATAAATGAACTGGGAATGGATGCGCTGAATGAAATGGTGTATGTGACATGACACAAATAGAACTCGTCATTCTTGATATAATATATTATAAAATAATAATAAATAAAAAATTATTTATTATTATAATAATAATTATTATATATATAATATTAATATAATATACTTCAAAAAATTTAAATAAAAATGGATTATTGCTAATGATTATATGAATAAATATGTTTATATGGTTAAAATACAATTGAATGGAATATAATTTTCTTTTTCTTTTTACAAAGGGTGAGTTATAAATGGTTGAATAACTAATTAGGCATTAGGTTTCACTATTTCTATTTCAACTTTTAGTTAGAGTTATAAATTTGACACGAGAGTGAAGGAGGGAAGAGAGAGAGAGGGAGATAGAGAGATGGATGGGGAGAGAGAAGAGAGGGAGGGAGATGATGACAGAGCTGGAGGGCGGAGAGAGCTTAGAGAGGGGGAGTTGGGAGAGAGGCAAAGAGAAAGGAGAGGAGAAAGAGGAGGGAGGGAGAGAGAAAGAGGGGGAGTGACAAAGGAGAGAGGGAGAGGGAGAGAGAGAGAGAATGATGGGGGGAGATAGAGAGGGAGGTAGGAGAGAAAGGAAGAAAGAGGAAGGGAGAAAGAAGAAGAGAGGGAAGGAGAGAGAGAGATGGGGTTGGAGTGGGGGAGAGAGGGAAGGAAGAAGAAATACATAGAGAGAGAAAGGTGGAGAGAGAGAGGGAGTCACAAGGGAGAGATGGAGAGAGAGTGAGGGAGAGAAGAGAGCGGGAGGGAAGAGAGAGAGAGAGAAAGAGATAGGAAGAGGGAGGGAGAGACAGATGAATAGATATGGAGGGAGTGTGTGTATGTTTGGGGTGTGAGATAGAGAAAAAGGAGGAGATATAGAGGGAGATAGATGAATAGCTATGGAGAGAGTGTTTGTATGTTTGTGGGGTGAGATAGAGAAAAAGGAGATATAGAGGGAGATAGAGATGTAGATGGAGGGGGGAGGGAGGGAAAAAGAGAGAGATATAGAGAGGGAGGGAGGGAGAGATATATAAATATGGAGAGTGCATGTGTGTGTTTGGAGTGATGAGCTAGAGAGACAAAGAATGATATATGCATGGAGATATAGATATAAATGGCAGGGGGATATCTATATCTATATATATATATATAGGGAGGGAGAGAGGGAAGAAGAAAGAGATGCACATAGAGAAATACAAACATTATATATTATTATATTATGTTAGCATTATTAATCATAGAGGAAGAGGAAGTAAGGATTTAAAAAAAGGTAAACTAAGTTGGATTTAGAAAGTCATGAATATTTTTGTTTTTCATTGAAATAAATGCATTGATTTTGGTGTAGATGTAGATTTCTAATGCTATTTAATTTCTTGTACTATATGAATTAATTTCAATGTACAAAAAATTATTGACAACGTGCATTAATTTATGTATTATAGTAATTCAACCATAAATAAAATACTTGAATTTTCATCTTAAATAAAATATTCAGTTCCCGAAAATGCTTGCTTCTTGAAACTATAATCTATTTGTAATTGACTACATGCTTATAATCCTAATTTTCTTTATAGTTGACAACATTCTTATAATCCGCACTATCCATTATTCAACATTGTTAGTCACTTTTCATTTAAACGAGATAATAGAAAACAACTACCATTGAAAATTACTTGGGGTTTAACACTTAGATAAGCCATGATGATTGACTTTGGAGAAAGTTATTAATAATATTAGAGAGTAAGAAACATAAGATATGACATTTACTACAATATCTCGAGTTAAAAATTTGAATGATCTACAATTTCAATTTCCCTTTTTATATGATCGATATAGAAAGGTGGAAAAACTAGCAGGTGTGAAAATAAGAACAATAGAAAAGAATTGTTTGAGATTGATCACAATGAAGACTATTTGTAATTGACTACATTCTTATACATCGTAACTTTGCATTCAAAATTTTTATTTCATCATTCAAGTTAATAAAAACCTCTATCATCTCAAAAAACTGAGCTAACTGAGAAAAGTCAAAATTAAAATGACCAGATAAATGTTAGACATATTTAGCATATTTAAAATGATCAAAATAATTAGATGTTCAACAAATTTTGAACCTAGTTCCAACTCTGGATCTATTAACTGCTAAGAGTGATCAAATCTCTTCAGGTGAAAACCATTTCTCCAGTTTTGCACTCAAAAAAGATGTTTTCACAGGTCTCTAGAGATTCGATCCATATTAGTGCTTAATAGATATTGTGTTAAGATGGATCTAGGGTGGTTGATTTTACAATTAAATATGAAGGAAAAATAATTCCAATTCCTTAATGACATGTGGTATTCAAAAAGAGAATATTAATGACAAAAATTATTTCACTTTCAAACATAAATAAAATAGTTTTATGCCCATAATAAACCAATCTAGATCCATCTTAACTATGGATCTACCAAGTATTGAGAGGGTTCAAATATCTTTTGACTTTAAAATAGGTTTTCAAGGGATTTGATCCCTCTCTACGCTTGGTAGATCTAGAGTTAAGATGGATCTAGGTTAATTTAATTATTAATCATAATTAATTATAAATATAATGATTTCTTTATTTTAATTTTACTTTCATTTTTATGTTTTTTTACTAATTTAAAATGTTTAATGGGACATTACAACATCTCTACCAGATTGCGCTGAAGAGCGCCTATCAGCACAACTAGTCAAGAGTTATATTAACTCCATATCTACTAAGCACTAAGAGGGATCAAATCTCTTCAACTGCAAACCTATTTTAAAGTGGAAAGAGATTTGATCCCTATCAACACATGGTAGATCCGAAGTTAAGATGGATCTAAGCTAGCTTAATTATTAATTATAATTATAATTTATTTATTTTTTTAAATGGGGGTGGTGCCTTTCTATTCCTTCAAAATTCAGTAGATAAATACATGATGAGCATCCATGCCCAGATGGTCTCAACCTTCCGAGTGGGAAACTAGGTCTATTGGCCATATGGTTGAGTTATAAACAATCCAAAATTTAAATTGTCTTAGTGAATATTTCAAATCTACATAAACAAAACTATCCTAATAACCTCTACTCTTTATCATCCTACTCTAGAGAATAAAAAAAGTTGTATAATGCATCTAGGGGGATCTATTCAGCAAATGAATCTACCGGGGCAAGGTCATTGGCGTTGGTGCCTAGTTGTTCTATCGGTGGAAAACATGGAATGTGTCTCTCTATGTGGGCCAACCGAACGTTTTGCTGCTAAAATTGGTGTTTGATAAACTATAATTCCGTGTGAATTTCGTGTAGCTCCTCTATGATTCCTGGATTGTCTGTCAGGGAAGCATCAAGGTCTTCACCAGTAATGTTTGCATTAGCCATTAGACTTGTAAGGTTTACAGAAATAGGGTGCAATAGCTTCGGGTATTACTTGGGTTGGGAATAATGGCATTTGTCTCAGCCAAAAGGTCTCTCTCGCTATGATCTAGTTCTACTTGAATTTTAGTTTCCAAATCTCTGATAATCTCTTTGGCCCGAGAGTGTGTACCAATTTGGGAAACATGGGCAACGTCGCTGCTCACTTTGGAGGTTCGCCTACGGTCCCTGCCTCAGGTGGAGCAGTGTGTCCCATGCCTCACCCTCTCCCTTTGCCAACACCCGAACTAGACCTACGATTGGAGCGTCATGTCTTTCCTTTTCCTCCTGTTATAGAATTCCTCAATATTTTAGCGGAGCCTGTCCCTTTGTCTATGGTCCACACTTGGGTATGACCAGAAGGCTTCCATAACTAGAGATAGTCAACTACGCACTTGGAGAGCTCATAGTATAATTTACTAGCAATATTTATTGTACATCCACGAAGAAACAATAATTTAATAAACCATAGCAACA
Organism: Pinus tabuliformis; assembly: GCA_031772625.1. Classification (NCBI taxonomy): domain Eukaryota; kingdom Viridiplantae; phylum Streptophyta; class Pinopsida; order Pinales; family Pinaceae; genus Pinus; species Pinus tabuliformis. The sequence continues at coordinate 923,621,990 of CM062809.1, read as the reverse complement.
ACGATTCCATATAATGGAGACCAAGGACGAAGAAATCCTGACCCATCCTATTAAAATGGGTTTTATCCCCATAATTTCTATTGGTCTACATAGGAAGGCATCTCCCCTAAGCCCTATTGTCCATTATAATGCTTCCACTTCAAATCGAAATGGAGGTATAAGGATAATCTCCTCCTTGACTCAAGCTATTATAGTGGTTACAAGCGTATATGGAACCAAATAGTGATTCCACCTCACAGTCGTACATCAAAAAACCATCATCTGATCGGTCTCTATCCCATTCATCCAAGGCTCTAGAGCGTTTGTTCCAAACCAGCTTCCAGGACTAGTAACTCAACCCACAGTTGTCGTTGGGCTCGAGAGAATTTGTCCAGCCAAGGCTCCATGACTAGTAACTCAACCCAAAACTATTTCTGGGCTCCAGAGAATTTGTCTAACCAAGGCTCTAGGACTAGTAACTCAACCTACCAAGGGCTCGAGAGCATTTGTCCAACCAAGGCTACGAGACGAGTAACTCAAACCAAGTTGTTACAGGGCTTCCAGAGCATTTGTCCAACCAAGGCTCCAAGACTAGTAACTCAACCCAAGTCGTTACAGGGCTTCAAGAGTGTTTGACCAACCAAGGCTCAAGGAACTAATAACTCAACCCAAGCTAAGGAACATGAGAACCAACTAGAAACAAAACAATGAAAATAAACCCACAATCTCTAGGCTATCCAGGAATTGACAAGGTTAGGCAATCCACTATCAATCCAAGCAATCCTCCATGCCAATAACGGATCATGACCAAGAATCCACATGCATATGCCATACATGCCAAAACTAGTGAAGAAATCATACATGCAACTTGGTACCTGCAAGAAAATATGATGTAGTTGCTGATTATGATGCCTTCTTATGCTTTCCTCCTCTTCCTTTGCCTTCTTGCTCCAAGAATCCAAGTATGCCACACCCTCTAAGAGTTGCCCAAGAAAAATCTAAGTCTCCAAGAGTATGAGAGAGAGAGAGAGAGAGAATAATGAGAGAGCTCGAAAACTGAACTAGAAAAAGGTTACCAACTGATCCTCATAAGCCTTTTGATCAATGAGGGCTCTATTTTCTTCATTTTCCATGATTTTCCTTCATTTTCCTCCTCGCATGAAACCTGTGACCTTTCACCTTCCTTTTCTCCTATTTTCCATTATTTTCATAAATAAATGTGCCAAAAATTCCATTTTGCCTTTCCAAATCTTTAGCCATTTCCTTTGCCAATTTCCTTAGCCATAATAAACCAAATCAACACCCATTAGGATGTTTCTCCCACCATTTAGCTTGAAATACATGTCCCATCACGTGGCCTTATATATTTTTACATGGATTTTTAACTAGATCTGTTACAAAGAGACAAATACAAAGACAAAGATAGAGGAAGAGGCAAAGAGGGAAGCAAACAAAGAGGAAACAGAGACAAAGGCAGAAACAAAGCTGGAAGTGCAACAAGAGAAAGCTCTCATTGCAAAGCAGAAGGGAAAGAACCAATGTGGTTATACAAATATTTTTAATTCTAACATTGATTTCAAGTGTGTGCATAAACAAGACGATTACAAAGAAGAGTTAAATTTCCTTGAATAATGGCTTGCAACACCACGTCTTGAAAATGTCTGCATAGAAGCTGCAGAAATGAATGTTGAAGGCAACATGCATGATGAACACATCATTGAAATTTTCAGGTATTGGATTTTTGAAGAGATAAAATTTTATTCTCATCTTATGTTGCAGTGGATTAATGATGAAAAGCACACTACAAAAGATGACATGTGGCAACAATCCACATAAAAGCATATTTTTGAAGAGATAAATGATATGCATTCACATATTGGAACAATCAAAGATCTGCACCAGCAAATGGAGAAACTAAAGCTTCAAGGATACAAAAAGAAGAAAAAGTTGAAATAATATAGAGGCTATAGGATCTGGAAGAAAAGAAAGAGAAAATGAAATCCAGATGATCTCAAATTTTTAAATTGTAAGCCTAGCAGAGACATAGACCAACATGCATCTTAATTAAATTTTTATGTGGTTGTAATTGGGGGGGGGGGGGGGGGGGGGGTGTTGGAGAATCTAATTGCAACCTCTTGCTAGGTGTCAAGACCGTCCATCCATGTGTCCTAGTTTAGTTTGAGTTAGTCCAGTTTAAGTCAGTCTCACTATAATCATTTATTGTTGATGTATCTAATGCAATCTTATTTAACTAATTCGTAATACTGAGAAGATCAATCATCTACTCCACAATTTTCAAATTTTGTCACATATCAATTGGTTTACTAATGAAGGGGTTGTAACATTAGCGAGATGTATCATTGAATTATATATATTTTAAGTTGTTTGTTTTCTTTTCTTTTCATTTTATCTTTCTTTGAATTTTTATCTTTTTTTGGGTTAAATAGGATAAACTATGTAGATTTATATTGTTTTTCCATATAAATAAATATCTTATTTCTAATATAAATAGTCATTTTCATTTAGAGATAAATTTATATAGGTTGTGTAAAGGAAACCCATCTCCATGGATTACATCTCCATCTTGGGAATCTTATCTGAACTTAAATGAGAATGCAACTTATAGATATAATCATAAACATGGAGATGCAACAGAAAAACACTTCATTTAATTAATAGAAAAATATTGAACTATGCTTACAAACAAAATGGAAATAAGATAACTCGGACGATGGTAGCTTATCTTTGAGAAGAGATGTGGTGGGTACATGCCTCTGAACTCAGTTACAATGAGGCTTAAGGGAATTTTTATTAATGAAAAATAAGAGAAAACCATAAACAACCAAAACCCAAACCCGAGGAAACGTAACACCAAGAGTTTATGGGCCCCATCGGGGTTAGTTGGGTAACCAACTTCCCAAGGTCGTGACTTGGTCATATTATCTCCATTTGATGTGCATGATACTTCGTTGGAAAGATCTCTCTGAGGACTACAACTATTGACATGATTTTCTTAGAAATTCCCAAATGAACTTTGCCAGAAATCATCTTTTAGGGCCTCAAAATGGCTCTCGAAGTTTAGGACCCAAAAAACTGCCAAAAATAGTAAATTGTGCTACAATTAACGAAATACATGAAACTAACGGGGGGGGGGTCTAGGTGGAATAGGTGGGTGGCCACCAATATCAACTTGGATCATTCCTCCCCCCTTATGAAGCAATGGTCCCCATTACCTGCAGAGCCTCCATGAGGTGAGGAAATTTCTGTTGAACTTGGTCCCTGGTGAACCACTTGCCTTGGTGAAGGAGTTGGCCTGCTTCAACAACTCGATATAGTTGTATCCTTTATTGTTGAGTGTTCTTGATCTATGTGTCTATGATCTGATCAATTGTTCCCTATTCCATGCAGTCCGACTTGAGCTTTGTTGGTGTGAGTTGTTTTTCAATGTCAGATGTGTTCAACAATGGTGGAAAGTATGGCCAAAGGCGATCTACATTGAACACTGGGTGCAAACCAAGGAACAGTGGGATGCTGAGCTTGAAGTCGTTTTCATCGAAGACCTTGGTGATGGTGTATGACCCATATCGGAGCGTGCGAAGCTTGCGGTGGGGTCCAACAAGGTGCTCCTTCTGTAAATGTAGCCAAACTTTGTCACCCACATGGAACTTATGTGGCACTCGATGTTGATCATGGCATTGCTTGTACTTAGCATTGGCTCTATCCAATATATCATGGACCTATTGGTGGATGTGTTAAATGCACTCACTGAAGTTGTTAGCCCTTTCAGTTTTGGACTAAACATGAGAGAAATCTACTTGAGTGGTGGCAAATGGTGTGGCCAAAACAATGGGGCATAATGGTTGAAATCCCAGCCCTACCTGAAAGGGTGTTAGGTTGTGTTATATTCTTTCCACAACCAATCGACTTAGTTAACCAGGGGGTTAGAGGGGGGGCATAGCCCCCCTTCATTGTGCAGTGGGGGGGTCATAGGGTGTTTGAGGGGGTCGGGTAGCCCTCTACGAGGTCCGGGGCAGTGCCCCAGGATTTTTTTTTGGGACCCTATATTAGGTTTGGCAGACCTACATATGGTTTTGTGCATGGTTTTCGCACATGGTTTTGGGCACGGTTTTTGGTCCAAAGTATTGGATGCTTCGGCATGTATAAATATGTATTGTAACATTGAAAGGAACATAATGAAAAATCAAGCTAGTAGTCCTGGTTTTGGGATCGAGGGAAAAATCTCTATGTATATTTGTTTTATGTGTTATTCTCTCGCTATTGTTTATTTTTTGTTTTTAGTATTCGTATGTAGTTAATTTCTGTACGGGATTAAAACCTACAGTTGTGGCCTGTTGAGTTGTGGAGAGATCTGTTGTAGTTATGTTGGACATAGGGGAGACTTTCATCCCATGTGCATGGATGCTTCGCATTGTACATTTGCAGAATGTGTACGATCGTCATGTTGCCATCAGTTTGGGGATGGAAAGTTATGGACTTAGTAAGTTTTGTATCCAGCATCGACCAGAGACTTGACCAAAATGCACTCAGGAATCTGTTGCCCTGATCTGAGATAATGGACTAAAAGATCCCAAAGTGTACCCACACTCGTTCAAAGAAGAGCTTAGTAGTGGCCTCTGTTGTGATACTCTTCTTACAGGGCGCCATGATGACCATCTTAGAGAATCTGTCGATGACCACGAAAGCGCAATTGTTGTCGTGCTTAGTAGAAGGAAGCCCCAACATATAATCCATGGAGATAGATCTCAAGGCCGACTAGGAGTACGTAGAGGAGTATATAGGCCTTTCTTCTTGATTGTTGGTTTGGAAATAACGTAGGTGGTGCAGGATCTAATTTACTTCCCAACATCCTGACGAAGTTTCGGCCAATAAAAATACTTCTGCAATACCACCACTGTTTTCTCTACTTTGAAATGTCCAGTGACCAAACTATAGTGCACCTCCCAAATCATCTTGGCACGCTCACTTGAAGGAACACATGTGTGTCCCAAGTGGCATAACAGTGCATCTTGAAGGTGAAAAATTGGAACTAGCTTCCCTTCCAGGAGTGTCTGGTATATGATGTCAAATTTTGGATCGCTCTTATAAATATGCAACCACCTTGATGTCTCGTGACCACAGGGTTCGAGCACAATGATTAGTGCCATGACTGGTGGTTGGATGAGGCAATCAACGACATTATTGGTGCTTCCCTTCTTATACTTAATGTTCAAATGGAACTTTTGTGGATAGGTGGACCATTTATGATGGAAATCGTTCTGTAACTTCCCTTGTGTCTGTATGAACTGTAGAGGCAATGGTCTATGTGGATGACCGTTTCCTTCCCCTGAATATAATGCTTCCATTAACAGTAGGCCTACACAGTGGAATACATTTCTTTGTCGTAAGTGGGGCAGTTTTAGACTGTGTCTGAAAGTGTCTCACTGTGGTAAGCCATTGGATGCCCATATTGAGTAAGAACCACATCAATAACATAGTCGAAGGCATCTGTCTCAATCTCAAATGGTTGTTGCAGGTCTGGTAATGTGAGCATTGGTGCAGAACAAAGGTGATTCTTCAACTTGTAGAACACTCACTGTTGGGTTTTTGACCAAAAGAAATTTTCTTTCATTCCGCCCTTGGTGACTTGACTTAAAGGCCAAGTGATATGAGAGAAACCCAACACGAACCTAGGTTAGAAATTGGCATGACCCAAACAACTGTGGAGCTTTGTTAGAGTGGTTGGGGCTGGCAAATCCTGAATGACTTGTATATTGGATGGTTCCACCTGTACACCCTGCTCATTAATGATGTACCTCAGATATTGAACCTGAGTGAGGCCAAAGGTGCATTTCTCCAAGTTAGAACACAACTTGTGTTGTCAAAGGGATTGAAGGACCTGTTGAATATGGGGGAGGTGCTCTTCCAAACTCCAGTTGAAGATCAGGATGTCATCTAAATACACCATCATGAATTCATTGGTGAAGGGCCTCAAGATGTCATTCATAAGTCTCATGAAGCTTGTGGGGGCGTTCGTCAATCTGAACAACATGACCAACCATTCGAAAAGGCCCTCCTTGGATTTAAAGGCAGTCTTCCATACATCGAAGTGTTCGATAGGAACCTTTTGATAACCTGACTTCAAGTCAATATTGCTGAAATATTTGGCCCCCTTGAGCTGGTCTAGAAGGTCATCAATCCGTGGGGTTGGGTACCTATTCTAGACAGTGATCTTGTTCAACGCTCGATAGTCGATATAGAGCCTCCAGGTCCCATCCTTCTTCTGTACCAATACAATCGGGCTCCCACAGGGTGATGATCTTGGCCTAATCATCCCTTTCTGCAGTAGTTCCTGAATCTGCCTCTTAATCTCATCGTTCTCCATAACATAGTGTTTACAGATCAGACCACTGGGAAGCGGCATGCTTGGGGTCAGATCGATGGAGTGCTTGACCTGACAATGCAGAGGTACCCCTGTGAGTGAGGTGAAAATATGATTGTACTCCTCCACGACCTTGTCCATCTACTACTACTATGCAGAGGAGCCCTGCCTAGAAGCCATGGCCACAACCTTATTCTTTCCTTGGGGGTGAATCATAAGGAAAAAAAAATTCTTGGTTTGGGAAATGATCTTACTGTATTTCTTTGTAGTGATCAAAGAGATGGCTGTAGGTGAGGCTACCATTGGTATCTTGTACAACTTATTAGCCAAAATAATAATCACAGATCAAGGTCTAGACTCATATACAACATGTCACTTCCACAAGTATGGTTATCCTAACAATACATCAGAAACTTCAAGAGGAGCAAGGTCACACAGTACCTCATCCGTGAAGGGCTTGATGTTGTAGGGAATGCGGCACTGCTGACTGACGTGAAGGTCTCATCCGTGGTGAAGCCACCTGGTGGTGTACAACTGTGGATTTGTTGTAGTCTTTAGGGCCAACTGCTTCATGACTTCTATTGAAATGGGGTTCTTTTGGCTCTCACTATCGACAATGAACTACAATGGAGAACCCTTCACCCACATATATGAGTGGAAGAGGCATTCCCCCTCTTTTGGATCTTTAGGCTCAATTTTCTAGATCTTTGTTGTGGCCATGGTGGCACTAGGCTTCGCATCAATGATTTGCTTCCCTTTGCTAGTCCCTTTCTAGGGTTCTAATTCAAAGTCGGGACCTACATATGATTCGGAAGCCTTCAGCTTGGCCACCAGTGACTGTTTGGCTAGACACTCACCTGTATTGTGAGTGGGGCTCTTATGGAACTCACACCATTTTCTAGTGTCCTTCTTCGTCTTTGTGGTGTTGTCCTTTACTTGTGGCTTCAGCGGGGTATACTGGGCAACCCTGCCTTGGCTTGGTCCCATTTTCTGTGGTTTGGGGGTGCCTTTTCCTTGCTTTGGATTCGCAAATCGAAAGTCCTGCTTCTTCTATTTAAACTTTTTCTCAATCTTTATAGCGTACCAATACATCGTGCCAAGCAAGGAAATGTCCAAGAACTCCATCTCGTCCTGGATGTACTTGTGTAGACAGCCATGGTACTTGAGCACAAAATTCCACTCAGTATCATTGATACCCAGCTTTGTGCAAAGGGTATGGAAAGTATTTGTGAACTCTGGCACATCTTGGTCACTTCCCTCCCTTAGTGTGGTCCACTTTATGTATTTATCTTCATATCTCCTGACAGGGTAATATTGTTCCTTGATGGCATCTCAGAAAGAATTCCAAGTGGGTGCAGCTGAAAATAGTTAGGGTTCAAGCTCGTCCCTTTGTTCACAGTAGGTTTCCCACCAGTGCTTGACATGTGGGGTGGATTTGAGAAGTGCAAACATAATCTTTTCCTGATTGGAAAAGTCGTGAATTAAAAAATATCCTTCCAATAGATTTAACCATTTATCTATGACATCTGCATGTATCAGGACTTCAAATATGGGAATATCGAAGTAAACTTGTACCTTAAAAGGAGTGGCACCTCTAGAGTGGCTTCTGGATGAAGATGCATCACCTGTGGATAGCCGTTGAAGGATATGGGCAAATTTATCCATCATCGTGCCCCTCTATCGCTCAAGGGCTTCCTCGAGCAACCTTTTGAAAGGATCTCCTGCCCCCTTATCTTTGTTTTATTCCGCCATGGGAGGTCATTGAGTTTTGCGAGGTTGATCCTGGTTCAACCAGATCAAGCCCCAACTCCTTATACCCTGATATTGTTGGGGCATGCGAAGAAAAATAGAGAAAGAGAAGACCGCTTTGATACCACTGATCCGAACTTAAACAAGAATGCAACAACTTACATATATAATCATAAACATGGATATGCAGTAGAAAAACACTTCATTTCATTAATAGAAAAATATCGAACTATGCTTACAAACAGAATGGAAATAAGATAGCTTAGGCAATGGTAGCTTATCTATGAGAAGAGATGTGGTAGCTACATGCCTTTGAACTCAGTTACAATGAGGCTCAAGGGCCTTTTTATTAATGAACAATAAGAGAAAACTCTAAACAACCGAAACCCTAACCCGAGGAGATGTAACACCAATAGTTTATGGGCCTTGCTGGGGTTAGTTGGGCAGCCAACTTTCCGAGGTCATAACTTGGTCATATTATCTCTATTTGACACGCATGATCTCTCAAAACGACTCCAGAAGTTTAGGACCCAAAGCTACAAAAAATATTAAATTGTGCTACAATTAAGGAAATAGATGAAACTAAAGGGTGGGTCTAGGTGGAGTAGGTGGGTGGCCACCAATATCCACCTCGATCAGAATCAGTCTTGGAAATCCATCTCCATGGATTACATGTCGAGCCTTCTTTTGATTAAGCATGCCAACGACTGCTTGTTCGTGGTCATAGACATATTCTCTAAGATGGCCATTCTGGCAATCCGCAACAAGAGTATCACAACAAAAGCCACTACAAGGCTCTTCTTTGAATGACTGTGGGTATATTTTTGGATCCCACAATCCATTATCTCAGATCAGGACAATAGGTTCCTTAATACATTTTGGTCAAGTCTCTGGTTGATGTTGGATACCAAGCTCACTAAGTCCACAACCTTCCACCCCCAAATTGATGGCGAAATAGAGGTCATCAAAAGGATGATCGTGCAAATTTTGCACATGTACAACTCGAAGCATCCATGCACATGGGATGAAAGTCTCCCCTACATCCCATTAGGGGAATTTTGAGGTCTAAAATGGGCCTCCTAAAAAAATGTATAACCAAATTAAACTTTTTAAGAACCAATAGGATTCAAGATGATGACGTCAACCATGGGGGATGATTCACCATTTTTGGAGTAAAAAAGTAAAAAAATTAAAAAATAATAAAACTACTTTTTCAACTCATATTTTCAACTTATCTCCGTAAGGTTTTACTCAAATTTTGATCAGAAGTACTCATTGGATGAAAAATTTAATTTCTCATCCAAGGATAACCCATGTTGCGTACTTTTGATGGACCCTGCTACACGAAAAATGAGAAATACATGAAAAAACGTGATTGCAATCACATTTTTCATGTATTTCTCATTTTATGTGTAGCAAGGTCCATCGAAAGTATGCAACATGGGTACTCCTTGGATAAGAAATCAAATTATGCATCCAATGAGTGTTGCCACTCGAAATTTGAGTAAACCCATAAGGAGATAAGTTGAAAAAGCAGTTTTTTTCTTTTTCCCTCTAAAATTTGACGATGTAATCTACTCTTATTTTATTATTTCCACTATTATTTTATAATTTCTTTAGGAGGGCCATTTTAGACCTCAAAACTCCCCTAATGAACACAACTGTAATAGAGCTCTCCATAGCTCAATTGGACACAACCCCTTTGAGGTGTGGTGTTGGGCGCAACCCAACTTGGCGTAGTTTTTGGCAAAGACTCAGCATTTTGTGGGCTAGGACACATAATGGAGCACGTAGAAGATTGCAAAGAAGACTGCATAGCAAAGTAGTTGGAATATACTGCGCAGTATAAGGGCATCAGAGTGGGTTGAAGCCCCTCCTTTTTGTAAAAACATGTGATAATGTAAAGGATCAATGGTTTTAGCTGCTTGCTTTATGGAGCCCATGATATTTGGACCATGGTATTGTAACGATATAACTCTTGATGTAATAGTATATAGGATAAAATAATAAGAAAAGAATCATCGTTGAGATCCAGATCCATGTTATGGTTTAACTTTTGCGATCTGTAGTTTGGGAAAGAAGGCAAGGCTCTGCAGCTGAGTGCGCAGAGGCTTGAGTCTGCAGTGAAGTGCGCAAACGACCTGCATCATAGTGTGTAGGTCAAGACTTGTTTGTTGTACAAAGAATAATTATATTAGCAATAGTTCTTGTGGATGTAACCCCACATTGGGGTGAACCATGGTAAAATTGGTGTTTGCATGTGTATATTTGCTTACTATCTTTAGTAGCGTAGTAATTTATTACAATTGCACTTTATTTCAGCACAATGATGATTTATGGCTTTATATGATATGTTTAAATAATTAATGGAATGTGGCAAAGTGATGTATGAATGTTAAGAATAAAAGATAATATAAAACAACACATCAAATCATCCTTCAAGGCTGCAGAAACTTGGTTCTGCATCCTCCCATAATCACTTCGGGTGAGACTATGATCTGCTTGCAGGTCGTTACCGAAAGGGCCAGTGATTGAGGGTTTTGTTGGTGCACAGTATAGATTTAACCTGGATTAACCCAAATCATAACCAACAAATGGTTCTATTGCAGGGACCGGGATCTATTTGAGGGATATGTGGATGTGGCACCCGTCAAAGAAGGAAATTCAAGACTGGCTAGAACTGAAAGATCAAGAATTTCCATATCAAGAGAACAAAAACCCTCGTTTGACATTTGAAGCTTGGTTATAGAAGTATATTTTCTTAGATCAATACGAAATTTTCTTCACATCATTTCCTTTTGAACCATACGAGTGGATATCAAGGTTGAATAAAAGAAAGACCTATTTTAAAGGCGGAGAAACTTCAGTATGGGCTCCTGAATGGATACAAGGACTTAAGAGCACTAACAATAGGATTTCAGGGGCTATCAATTTCTGGATCGATAACATCTTGGGAGGATTTATCACTGAGTCCGTAGTAGACTCAATTATGTCCTACAGCAAAGCGGAATGACGATTATTCAGAGGACCACAAGGTAAGTATTTAAAGTCTTTGAAACTTTGGATTAAGATGCTTCTGTGTGAAAAGGGAGTTTTACGAATGCAGTCAGATTTCTAGCTTACTTATGTTTGGAAGAAAAGAGAATATATCTGAGCCAAAGATCGCAGTAGTGTGAAGTGGAAAGAGATATAGAATAGATACCAAAAAGAGAGCTTGTTGAAAATACCCGAAGACATTTGTAGAGACTGCGTATAGTGCTCTTTTGAGTGAATCTGAAAGTGAAAGAGAAGATAGCCACCTTGATATTCAACTTCCTAGCCTAAGAGTTTGCAAAAGCCAGAATCCAGTAATAGCCAGGGTGTTTTTGGCTCTCCCTCTCCCCTTCCTCCTACCCCTTCTCCCCCTACTTCCCACCCCATCCCTTTACTCATCCCCCTTCCCCTCCAAGAAGAAATATGGTTGATGATATTAAGCTGGTTGTTTTCAAAGGAACTGGATCAAAAGATCCAGAACAATTTTGGTTTTTATGTTAAGCTGTATGGACCACGAAGCAGATCAATGATGAAAATATAAAGAAAGTGCAGCTCATTATGACATTCTAAGATAGAGCATTGACATGGTATATGAAGTATTCAAGTAATTAGATTAGAACATTTGCAGATATTAAAGAAACGTTGATCAGAGAATCTAAGAAGCTGAAGTCTGAGTCACAATGTATCACTGAGTTGAAAGAAATTAAATAGAAACCTACTGATTCTGTTTGGGAATTTGATAAAAGATTTAAGGTATTGTTGGATCAAGTGATTTTTGACATAGCTCTGCAGCAACATCAAGAATGGTATATAGTTGTGCTATTACCACATATTAGATTACCATTGACGCAACAAAAGATAACAAGTCAAGCCGAAGCTCCACAGATTACGATGAAGTTGGAAGCTTTGCCTATAGGAGATACTAATGCAGGTATGCAATAGGTTCAGAATCAGTTGGTGAACTTAACCCTACAGACATGAGATATCAAGAAAATAAAATAAGTTAGAGAATAAGTATGGTGTACGGAGTGAAGATTGGAGGGCCACTCTAAATAAAAATGTCCTATATTTAGGGATTACAAGGCTAGTGGGGCACCGAATCCCTTAAATGTAGGATCCAACCTATGGTGTGTGATATGTAATACCAGAGGCCAACATTGCTCAGAAGATTGTTACTTGTTACAGAAATATGTGAAGGCTTCAAGGAACCTATATTGCAAATTCTGTAAATGAGTAGGACATGATGAGAATAATTTTAGAGCTTATGAACTACTGATGGAGTGCAATGCTGACACTTATATAATCCAAGCAGAAGAACATGGACATGAAGTCAGTGGATAACAAGGAGGTCGAGGAGGCTACCAAGGAAGAGGTCGAGGTGTTGGAGTTGGTTAAGGATGTGGACAAATCATTTACTACAACTGCGGCTAGGCAGGTCATTTTGTGAGTGATTGTCAAGACCCTACAATGACATGTAAGTACTGTAAATCCTTTGACCATGTAATTGAAGAATGTCCAGAACTTGTGGAAAAGATGAAAGAAAAAAGGAATTAACATTCGACACAGAATATTCGAATGAGGACTACTGAAAGGAAGACTGACGAACCTAAAATTAGTATTGTCACTAGTAATGGAGCTACGACCAGAAGTGATAAACTAGATGAGAAGAAAGAATCTGAAAGTACATAGGTTAGAAAAACTATTGAGAAAGCTCCTGCCTTTTATATTCAAAAGGGAAAATAAGTATTTATGGAAGCAAAGCGAAGCTTTTTGGATGTTGGAGCTTCAACCTCTAGTGCATAGCCAAAGAACAGAACTAGATGCGACGTGTCATCAGCTTCGGCACAAAATCAAGTTTCGACGCAAAACAAAGCTTCGACACAAGATTGATCTCCAACACAAGACCAGGATTCAACAAATGAAGCATGTATTTTAAAGTATTTTCTGCAGACTTGTATAAAATTATTAAGAGATCAAAAGGCTATAGAAGGGCTTCAGGAGTTGATAGATTCCTATGCATCCAAAGAAACACTGCGAAGTGAGATGTGTGCAGTCAATAATTTTCAGAGACAAAAAAGAACCGAAAGAGAGATGAGGCTTAGTGCATGGATAGGAGTATATGAGATGGATCAAGTCATCTTGGATCTTGGATTTGATGCTAATTTCTTAATGAAGCATACATGGGAGTTAATGGGTAAGCAGAAGCTACAGTGGTCACCTATTTAGTTAAGGGTGGCAAATCAACAAATCTTCCCCTTAGGAAGACTACCAAGTGTAACAGTGGACATTGAAGGAGTTCACACTACTGCTGATTTTGAAGTAATAGAGATCGTTGATGAAAATAACCCTTATCCTGCACTGCTTGGAATTGATTGGGAATTTGACAATATGGATATAATTAATCTGAAGAAGAGACAAATGATATTTAAAGGGAATAATATGAGAGTAATTGTTCCCTTGGATCCATTAGAAGGGGTAAGATATACAGAACCAGTTAGAGAAGAATATTGCACAGCTGATATAGATCATATCTATCAAATGACACAAAGGAATAGGATTTGGTTAATACTATTGTAGAAGGAAATTTGACTTGGGAGCATCGTAGTTCTTGTACCTTGGACTCAGAAGAAGAGTTGGAAAATTGGTAGAATAGGCTTCATCAAGTATCCGCAAGGCATTGTGCAAGAATTACCAAATCAGTTCATTGTATGACATCTAAGGTATGTAAGCTACCTTCTTATGATGGTCTAGATGATGTAAATATTTTTCTTGATGATTATGAAGAACAAGTTCCAGAAGATTAAAGATTATTAACCTTGGATATAGCCCTGAAAGCTACCCCTGCTAGAGGGTGGGGTGCACATAGGAAGAATATAGAAGACCGGCAGGAATATCGAAGATTGATGTGGATAAGGTTTGGACAGCTAGATACAGAGAGAGAGAGATCAAATATGATGGTGAAACTAATCCTAGGAAGCATATCCAACTAGGCACTATAGCATGGAAGGATATTCCACAACAAGAATGGGTACCTAGATTCATTCATATATAGAGATAATCCCTAAGAACTAGTACTTATAAACAGATCTTAGACACGGTACAGTAAACTGGGAGACATGGTTGATGGCTTCATATTAACATTCAACTTTGAGGATAATTGTACATACATAGATTTGGCTCTTTAGACAATTAAGAAATGGATCTTTGAGAATACAACCCGATTGGTGCATCAACCTAATTGGGATGCACAGATATAAAATGCACTAGAATGTTATACCCTGTTGTGCTTGTCAACAACCCCCCCCATTTATTAACGTTAGTAGTAAAATATTACTTTAATAAATGGGGACCCTTACAAAAAATGTATATACCCAAAAAAATCCATCCTAGCATGTAGGTATTTCTTTTATTTTTAGAATAAATCAAGATATCAAACAAAACCTATAAAACCATTAAAATGCTATTTTTCATATTTAGCATGAAATGCATCACAAACAATACCTTTCTAACCCACCACAATCTATGATGAAACAATCGAAAAAGCAAATCTATATTCAAAAAACGGTCATAATGTTAGAAAGTCCTTAAAGCTTCTTTAAAAAGCTAAAGTCTCGCATCACAAGATTGTTGTTTATAAAAGACTTCCCTTAAGAGGCTACCCCGAAGGATTGCCATTTGTGAAATTGTGATGATATAATAGCCTTCTCGCATTGCATTTCAGTCATACAACACAAGCCTCAACCTATTATATGTCGATATTGCGATATGCGATCTCAACCTGGACCCACCTCTTAATCTTTCCACCAACACATGTGAAGGTCCATTATTCGTTAAAAAGAAGCCCGATAAGTAATGACGTTTGTTTCTTGCATCTCACATCTCACAAAAATTCAAAAATTGGTAAGTTAAAGGAAACAAATTATGCGATATAGTGATCTGCGATATTGCTTTGCAAATCACAAAATCGCTATTATCATAGATTAAAGGCTCACCACCCTAGGAGATTATTTCCCAATTTACGATGTGAATATTTATGGACAATCAAGTTAAAGGATAACGGATCATTCGTGGGCATTTATGAAGAAGTAACTTCATTTATGTGTGAAAGGCCATTTAGAGTGATTTGATATCTTCTTACGTGATTTCAAAATAAAACACCTTTATCACCTTTACTGGTTTTCTTCATCGATTCATTCCTACGTTCAGTATCATTTTTATCCGATAAACTATTCCTCTTGAAACTTTCGGGAAAAAGACGTAGAACAGGGATCCAAAAGCAATGGTGAAGAAAGGGAAAGAAGTCGCCTCTGAGAAGTTAGAAATGACTCCCCTGTTCACGGATACTACATATAATAGGGAAGTAGGGACGTCTACATGGGAGACTATGTATCAGTTACTAGAGGAAGAAAAACCAAGGATTCTTGAGACAAGGATCACAGTTGATGGGCGCGATTCCTCTGATGCTTCCATAACTGATCTTGCATGCTCATTTATGCACCGAATAGCTGCATGACCAAAAATAATCTGCTATACCGACATGGTTAATTGGATCATTGATGATTTTGATATTTCTGACAGAGAATTCAAAATAGGAGGCCAGGAACTTATAGGATCTTTCACTCCAGGTAACCTAAGGCTTATGTACCACCTATCGGAGCCACATGTTACCTACAATAGGCAATTTGTTGAGAAATTCGTCAGAGAAAATGAGGACTCGGTGGACTGCACAAAGAATTGGTCAAATAATGAAGAAAGAATCAAGAAAGGCAAAAATGGTATGTATGCCACCGCATCTGTTTGTTCCCCTTTCTATTTTGTTGCGGTTATGCTCTGTAGGCTATTTGGCAAACCCGACAGTAAAAAATTCTCCTTAGAATGGTTTCCCTTAATAGATGCAGTCATTAATGCAACAATAATAGATTGGGCACAAATCGTGTCTAATAATTTAGCTAAAGAAACTATAGAGTATAGAAGGAAAATGAGTATTGCTTCGAGGGTTTGCCCTCCATTTTTCATGTGTGCTTATGTTATGGATGCTATTTGTTTTGGTTCTAAATTCCCTCTTATGTGATGGAAGTGGACTATTCAAGATCCACTTCCTATTCACATCCACCATAAAGACATGTGGGAATCCAATTTTGAACCACATTTTTCAAGATTTGTCACAGGGTTATGCTTCCTATCCATAAACAAATTTATAACCGAGATGCCCCCAGATTCTCCCAAGAAGCAGAGATAGACATCCTCGCAATAGCATGATGGTTTAGGGAAGAGACATTTACATACATCAGAGTATTTGGCAGTATCACCTCTCCCCATGTTCTCCCTTTCTATGTCCCAGATAAATTAATGGCTAGAGAGATAGCCTATCAGACATGCAGTGAAGGAGAGATGAGCAAAGCCTTGAAGGAGTCAAAGAAAGCCATTTAGCCTCACTTTCCTATGTCATGTGGAGTGTTTTGCATTACATGACCTTGGACATGCATTCAGGGAAGTAGATAATATGTTGTCTCTACAATTACCTAAGTTCCCCGGAAGACAATACGACCCATTCGGTATTGTCAAGGATTTTACCACTATGTTCAAAGTAAAAATATTCAGCCACAAGAAGGACCCATTTGATGATGTTTTCTTACAAAAGAATACCTTCAAAGAAGTGAAGCATATGGCATAGATACTTTTTTATCGAAAGGGTCTTGAAACATTTTATAGCTACAAAGAAAAGAGATTATCAAAGGTCCCATTGGACTAATTGTTAATTGAACTAATAAGGGAGCCCACTCCCAGTGTAAGCTTAGATGGTGACTCTAAGGAAAAATCTAAAACAAATTTTGGAAAGGGATCCGAGAAGTCTTCAGAAAATAAGAAAAGTAGGAGCAGGGAATCAATCCAGGATACAACCAATCTGCAATAAAGACAGATCAACATACTTCGAACATCAAGCAGACCGAAACCCATACGCTCTCTATACAACTGATAAAGCCTCAGGTAATTAATTTGGAAGAGGAGTGGGATAATTTCAACAAAAAAATCAACACAGAGGAACAAGCACCTGAGACGCAAATGACACATCAAGAAACAACTCTAGAAATTATAACTGGGGGAACTGTGAATACTCAAGAAATAGAACACATTCCTGTTACCCCCACCTCTGAGATTGTTTTAAGAATAGAAGAAATTCCCCCTCTTAATGTATTTTACAGCCCACAACACAAGGCCATTGTTAACAGACATAGAAAGAAGATAAAATTGGAATCCATAATTTCTACCACTCCAAACAATGAGCCGATGGATGTCCTCTGGAAAGACTCATCCACCGACCCATAGGCCAACCTCACTAGGCTCTCGCAATTCGCAAGTGAATACGCTATGGCAAGCATTGATAAAGAAACAAAGGTACAACTGTTGCTTAAAGAAAAAGAAGACAAAATTTTGATACTTGAACAACAGTTACAGCAAGCCAAAACCAACCAAGAAGCAGAAATATAATTGGCTAAGCTACAACAGGAGTTCCAACAAATGCAAATAGAACATCAAAGTAGCTTGGCAAGTATGAAGGCACAGATACAGAGCATAATATATCTACATAAGGACGACCCAAAGATTGATCAATTTGTCACTGAAGCACTCAGCCTCAATTCCTAGCTCACACCAAAAAGAATTACTATGCCAAAAAAATCTCGCAGTGGAACTCTCACTACGAAATAAGCGACAAGTTAACAAGCCAAGTTGTGGAAATGCAACTTGAATACGATAAAATTCTTGAAAAAGTTTCATATTTCATAACTTGGCAAAATTCTGAGAATGGGAGAAGAGACGACATGCCCAAACTAGATGAATCACATAAGGAGATCTTATTTGCAAGTTGGGGTTCTCGGCTCAAAGAGGCAGAACAGGCAACAGAGGATGTGGCAACAGTGGAAAACAACATCATTGTAAGTGTAAATGAAAATTTGGATAGTGCTAATCTTGTGGCAAAAACCACCCCTAGTTTCCTTTCGAATGCAAAACAACTTGAATTACAGTGGAAACAGGTAGCAGAAGAAATAACAGAAGAAATTAGGAAAGTGACCAGGTTAAACTAGGAGGCATATTGGCAATATCTAGTAAAACCGCACAGCCAGTGTATGACCTTGAAATGCCTAATTGTTTCTACTAAGAAAATGGTGCCAATGCTCATCAGTGTCATGTTTACAGGACAACTGAAAGTTGAAGTCGGCCAACCTACACTCCTCAAGACCATGCTAGATATTTTCGATCTGAAAGATTGAATGCAGGATTAGCCATTATACACATTTCAATTTTTGTTTTATTTTGCTTAAATTGAGGTAGGTCGTTTAACCTCCTCAACTTTTTTTGTAATAATCTATTTTTAGTTTCATAAGTTAGTATTTAAACCCCTCTGATGCATTTAGAGAGGGGTCCAGAAATTTTATCAGAAACATTCTTCAGAACATGCACTTCTGTCCCTTTGAGGAAGTTCTGGTGAAATTAATGGAACAAGATTTATTTTCTACTTGAATTTGACATCTTCTACTGAAATTTCTCTTCTGTAATCTTAGATGATGTTTGATGATTTGAAAGTACATCAATATTGCTGCAGCGCATGAGTAGAACGTATTATACATGGTACTTTTATCTCTTAATTCTTTTTACTTATGCATCAAGAAATACATTATCTTCAAGTTATTTATATATGAATGTTTGAATTCTTGATTGCCATTATTGCACTATTGTATGATGATGATTTATAGTTTATGCTCAATACATGAATGATTTTTATGCGATATATCTCTCATATCGTTTTTGCTAACTTTTTATATGAAACAATCATTGTTAAACGGATTCACTTCTTATCGCAATTGAATGATTTTTATTATGAATTTATTTCAAACATCATTTTAGATCGCATATATCATATTACTCCCAGGATAGTTATATTTAGATAAATATTTTTGATTAGGACAAATTTCACATGATAATTAGTT
Organism: Pinus tabuliformis; assembly: GCA_031772625.1. Classification (NCBI taxonomy): domain Eukaryota; kingdom Viridiplantae; phylum Streptophyta; class Pinopsida; order Pinales; family Pinaceae; genus Pinus; species Pinus tabuliformis. The sequence continues at coordinate 923,602,862 of CM062809.1, read as the reverse complement.
AAATTAGATTAGTTTGAGGCTAGGTATTACTCCAAGAATCACAAAACATCATTTCGTTAGCACAAGCATAAAAATAGATTGCGAAACTGGTCCCATCATCCCCAATCGGAGCCACTATTCTAAACAGAAAAGGAGTTGTCCCAAGCTCTGGACTGGGTGGTTATCCCCCTTGTTGAGGCAATGATTTTTGAGCCTTCAACATATTTGGCGCTAGAAGGAGGGCCTGACTATGAATGGAAAGTAAATCTAAATCTACAGGCCATTCTAAGAGTAAAACTCCCTCACCATCACCTCCAACTTCTCGTTCGCATTCCAAATCTCCTATTCCCAAGCGAAAAGTTGAAAAGAAAAATACAGAGCCCACTGCTGAAATCCTAAACAAGCCAGACAGTTCTTCTTCTGAACCCCCTAAAGTACAATCTTTGATCCACAAATTGCAGGGGATTTCAATATCTCAAGAAGAATCTGAGTTATCCCAAGGCAGTGTCACTTCTCAATATATCCCATTGTAACTGCTAACTAGAGCACAAAGTGAAAAACTTGGAATCCCACCAGTTGAATTCCCTCTACCAAGTCGTAAAAGGGCTAAGAAGACACCATCAGAATCTCACAGTGAGGTTCTTTCATCATCATCATCCATTCCATCCATATCATTGCAAGGTCACACACCTGCTTCCCAACTCCAAATCGTGATTCACATAGGCATAAGAGCTGCACCATCCTCTACCCAATCACCTTCAACCACTGCTTCACCCTCTTCTACTAATATTCAAACAATGGCACAGATTCAACCTCAACCATGGCCATGGAACAACCCAGGAGCTGTTAGAATGGCTGGACCTTTGACCCAATTGTCAGCACATTCAGAAGAATGGTTACCTAAATTTAACCCTGATAATGGCTTGTTAGCTAAAGAACATATAAATAATTTCATGTTGTCCATTAATTTGAATGGAGTAGCAGAAGAAGACGCAATTGTAATATTATTCCCTTATACTCTATAAGGAGTAGCAGGATCATGGTACTTTTCATTACCATTAGGCTCTATTAATAGCTGGGATGATTTTCAAGAGCATTTTTTAACCAAATTTGGAAATGATAGGTCTACAAAAACTTTGATAAATGACCTCTACAATTTGAAAGCCGAACCAAAAGAACCCATTAAGGACTTCAACTCACGTTTCAATAAGTTATTGAATAAAACACGTACGGCGTCCAAGACTATCGAGGAGGTCCAAAATGAACGGTACATTTATGCTTTATCTTCAAACAAAACCATCTTCGTTAATAGAGCTACCAAACCAACCTTTGCAGAAAATATGAAAGAAGCAATAGCTGTTGAAAAGCGTATCTTGGCAGTAGAAAAGAAAAATGCATTAGAGGAAAGAAAATCCAAGAAAGTAACCTTTAGAGATGATTCTAGGAAAAAACCACCAAAGGATCCTTTTGATCTGGAAGGGTTACAAAAAGTCCTCAATACCATGTCTAACAAAATGGTTGACATAAAAAAACATGTAGCAGAATCTTCTTCCAAGAAACCTTTTAGACCATATAAAAGGATTGCCCCAACTGATCCTAAACCTTCAAATGCTATATCGAACACTGAATTGGATGGAGATGAGGAAGAAGCCTCAAGTGAAGAACAAACCGACGATGAAGAAATAGTGGAATTACAAGGAATGTGGGGTTTCATCCTTCCAAATGAAGAGGATCAGGAAGCACTACTTGTTTCCACTAGAAGTAGATCCACCTCAATCAAGCTCAAAACATAAAACTTCAATGCCACCTCCCAGAGAGAAAGTCGTAGGTAAGAAATCTTCACCGAAATCTACTCAAACAAACCCTACCAAATTAGATCCTTCGTCTTCATCCAAAAATCTGATAATTCCTGACGAAATGGAATACAATATTATTGAGGATATGAAGAAAACTAGGGCAAACATCACCTTTCATGAGCTTAGTAAATTAAAACATCAGCAGAAGCTACTTTTAAAAGAAACTCAAATCCGTTCCCACTACCCCGCTTCCTACTGTAGTAATATCATAGGCCGCTCAGGAAATGGGAAGACCCCCTAGTATTTCTACAAACAAAATTGATCCAACCGACATCGCTCTAATTGGCAGAATATCTAAATCTCATACTGTACCATTTCTCCTTACTTTTGAAGTCTTTAATAAAAACTTGCACAACTATTTAGTCGATTCTGGTGCTTCATCTAACATTTTGCTTAGAATAGTTTTGTGCTAAGTTAAACTTCGAGCCTCAGAAATTTGTAGTACGAATTGTACAATTAGATCGGTCTCAAGTCGAATTTGTCAAAGAAATTAATCAAGTAACCATTAGACTTTCATCAAACCCAAAAGTTTGTCAAGTCATTGATATACTTGTTGCTGACATTCCTGAATTTTATGGCTTAATCCTCTGTAGCGACTGGTCAGAAAGGCTCCATGGTTACTTCGCAACCGACTGGTCTCACATGTGGCTTCCCTATAACGACAATCCAAATCAGATAAGGGTTGATCGAGAGAAACATCAAAAATATATAGTGACATAATTGGAAGGAGAAAATGAGTCAATAGCATATAGCAATAATATAATCGGAAACTATTCTGTTGAGTCATTCCTAGGGAATTTCAATGTGCATACTTCACCTTTCTTAGAAAACTCTGTTGTATCTCAAATCGAAAATTATTCCCAAACAGACACCTCTAAATGTATGAATTTTGTAGATAAACCTGTACATAAATCTTTATTTTGGAAATTATTTTTTGATGGATCTAGATCCAATGATGGAGCAGGGGCAGGATGCATATTAGTTAGCCCAGAAGGGGAAAATACTATGCTAGCATGTAGACTTGAATTTGATTGCACAAACAATATTGCTGAATATGAAGCGTTGTTTCAAGATTTGTACACAGCAATTGGTCTTAATATCAAATACCTCCAAGTGTTTGAAGATTTCAAAATTGTCAATAGACAAGTATGAAATACTATACACTGTTTTTGAGGACATTTGAAACACTATCAATCGTTAGTCCAAGACTTGACCTCACATTTTACAACATTTAATATTTTCTCTATCCCAAGACTCCAAAATGCTAGTGTCGATCTCCTAGCTAATGTAGCTTCCAAGCTTATTCCACCATAAGGTTACAGCCTAGATTGATTCTCCATTGAATTAATTTTTAGGCCGTCTATTCCTGATAATATCACTAACTGGAGAGTCTTTAACAATGATCCTGATATCGTACGCTTCCTCACTTCAAAAGGCTCTTATAATTTCCAGATAGTTGATGAAGACCAACATGACAACCAACTGAAGCAAGAAACCAACAACAACGCTATACCAAAATCTGTAGTTAAATTGGAAGATTTATACAACCTCAAAGATAGATTCAAACGATCTACTAATTTAAAACTTCAGAGTTCAACTCTGAAGTATGAATTAATCAATCTTGGAACTAACATGAAACCACAAAACATCAATCTAGGTCTCAGACCCACATCGGAAGAAAAATCAACTTTTATACGTCTATTGAAACAATATAAGAATGTCTTTGCTTGGAATTATGACGATCTTAAAACATATGACACTTCTATTATTCAACATACTATTCCTATAAACTCTGATGAAAAAACTGTTCAGCAGAAATTGAGGAAAATTCATCCTAATTTAGAAAGCTAGATTAAATCTGAGTTAAATAAACTACTGAAAGCCAAAATTATTTTTCTGGTTAGGCATTCGAGGTGGGTCTCCTATCTCGTCCCCGTAAGAAAGAAAAACGGTGATATTTGGATTTGTATAGACTTTCGCAATCTCAATAAAGCTTTCCAAAAGGATAATTTTCCATTACCTCCTATGGAACATATATTTCAATCAGTTGCAGGCTTAGAACTAATGTCCTTTCTAGATGGTTTCTCAAGTTACAATCAAATCTTAGTCCATGCAGATGATCAGCTGAAAACTACATTTAGAACTAAATGGGGCACTTACGCCTATCAAAAGATGTTGTTCGGACTAATTAATGTTGGTGCCACTTTCCCAAGAGTCATGGACATTAACCTCAAGGGTTTAGTAAACAGGTCAGTGGTAATCTACTTAGATGATATAACTATATATTCCAAAAAATGTAGTAATCATCTGAGAGATCTAAAACATATCTTTCAACGTTGTCAAAAGTATGGGATTTCCCTTAACCCCAAGAAGTCTTTTTTCACGTTAAGTGAAGGAAAACTCCTTGGATTTATTGTGTCCAAAACAAGGATTCATATTGACCCAGACAGGATTAAAGAAATTTCTTAAATACCTTTACCCCATAACAAAATATCGATGCAATCTTTCCTTGGTCAAATAAATTTTGTCAAACGATTTGTCCCTGACTTCTCAAGAATTGTATTACCCCTTCAAGCATGATAAAGAAAATTTCTCTATTTAAATGGGGTCAGTTGGAACATGAAGCTTTCAACTTGATAAAACAAGCAATCATAAACGCCCTGTCTTTAGCAACACCGCATTTTTACAATCATTTCACTTTGTACATTGTCGCTTCTGAGAAATCATACGTAGCCATATTGACACAAGAAAATCAAGACAAAGTCGAAGCCCCGATTTCTTTCTTTAGCTCTAATTTATAGGGAGCTGAATTGAATTACATAGACGTTGAAAAATAAGCTTACGTTGTTTTCAAATCAATAAAACACTTCAGACCTTTTCTTCTCAAAGCCCACACCAAGGTGATAGTACCGTTCCCAATAGTAAGAAATATTCTAGTACAAAGGGATGTGGGTGAAAAAAGAGCAAATTTGGTTACGACTCTACAAAAATATGACATTGAAATTAAACCAGCAAACATTGTTAAAAATCAAGGTTTTTACAGGATGTTGTAGGGGCATCGAATATGTCAGAATCACAACATTCAAGTGACGAGGTACAAATCTATGAGGTAAGCCTTAATGACACTGAGTCGACATAAGCTGATATAATATTCTATTTAAAAAATGGATATGCACCTCCACATTTGAATTACATAAAGAAAAGAGCCTTGAGGTTGAAATCTAAATAGCATCAAATTGTCAAAAACATGTTGTTTAGAATTAATTATGATTCTTTTTTGCTTAGATGTCTCGGGAAATTTGAAACAAAGAAAGTATTGCAGAAACTTCACAATGAAACAACTGGCGGACACTTTGCAGGAGATGCTACAACACATAAAATCCTACGTGCAGGCTATCACTGGCCAACCCTATTCAAAGATGCACACAATTATGTAAGGAAATGTAAGATGTCAAACAGCTGCCGGAAGACAGAAGAAACCAACATTACTATTACAACCAGTCAACAGTGATCAGCCATTTGAACAGTGGGGATTGGACGTAATAGGTGAGATCGTTCCTCATTCTTCTAAGCAACATAAATATATACTTACAACCACTAATTACTTCACCAAATGAGTTGAAGCAATCTCACTCAAGGTAGCCAACTCTGAGAACATTATCAAATTTATAGAACAATTTATCATCACCAGGTTTAGTTTACCTTCTGCCTTAATGTTCGATAATGCATCTTACTTTTCAGGCAATGCTATGATAGAGTTTTCTCTTAAAAGAGGCTTTAAACTTAAATATTCTGCTAATTATTATCCACAAGGAAATGGGTTAGCCGAATCCACAAATAAGAACCTTATCAAGATTATTAAATGAACTGTTGATCAAAGCCAAAAGAACTAGCATAAATCTTTAGTGTTTTCTCTGTGGGCAAATCGAATAACTCAGAAAACCTCCATCGGCACTTCTTCTTTTAATTTTGTTTATGGGAAAGAAGTTCTCCTACCAACAAACATAGCTATTCCCTCGTTTGCCTTAGTTCAATTCATCGAAAAAACTCCTTCCTTGTCTATGCAACTTAGACAGTTACAAATCCTTAAACTTGAAGAGGAACAAGAAAAGGCTAGAATTACCCATGCACATCATCAACAGTTAGTCAAAGCATCCTTTGATTCAAATTCTGTATCTTCAAAAAATTTCCAACTTGGAGACTTAGTGTTAAAATGGGATAAAGCCCAGATTGTCGAGCTAATAGGCCCATCAACTTTTCTGTTACAAGATTTAGAAGGTAAGAGAGAACCTCTACTTGTTAATGGGCAAGTCCTAAAAAAATATTTTCCATAGAAGGTGATGTCTTCTGATCACTGTATAGTTTATTCTTTAGTTAATTTTATTTTGAAATAATAATACAAATTGAAAACATTAACGTTTGGTTTTACTGAAGGATAGTTTCTCTTTTTAATTTTGTTTTTCGCTTGTATAAGTATAAATGGTTATGAAAATTAATCTTCATTCATGAAATAAATAGTTGAGTGCTACAGCTCCAAAACTGCTTGTTTTTCTGTTAAATTATCCAATCTTTGATCAAACTTAACTTTAGAAAGAAATTTTCTTTACATCAGTCAGGAAAAGTATCAATAACAAGGCAAAGTTTCTCTATGGAAGAGCATCTTTAAACTCTACGATTGTCGTCTAGAAACTCTTAAAGAGCCAATGATCCCCCCCACTTAAGTAGCCTTCAATTTTAGAGTGTAATTCTAAAATATACTTTAAACTTAAAGGATAAGAGGTCTCATCAAGAGTCGGCTTACCATGATCATAAGATTATAACTAACTGACATTACCAATTAATGGATATCAAAATAGAATTTCTTGAGATTGATCAATCAAAAGACAAGGGTTCTCATCAAGAGCTAGCTTGTTCAGTTCAGTTACAAATCAAGTGAATGGAATTATCAATTTTGGCCACCAAACCAAGACATTGTCCTTTAAGAAATAAAAGAAGAATGAATTACTTCAATAAAATAAAGAAAGCATCAAGTATACTGAAGAATTTATCTTTAAATTTGCATTCTTACTTAAGTGGGATACTTAATCATTGTTGGGTAGTAGGTAACCCTGTCAAGGCTATGAACGCCTGCCGGTAACAGAGGCTTTACCTATGAAAAATGAGTATACCAAAACTGGTCTAACGAGATTCTTTTGCTTTTATCTTTATAACCAAGTAATGATTGATCTATGTAAAATGACTATCTATGAGAAAAGGGCAATCAGAAGAAAGATAGTTAGAGCAGATGTTGTTTATTGATAAACAAGTAGTACTACATACCTTTAATTCCATTCAATTTAGTTTTATTTTCAAAACCATCTTTATTTTAGAAGTTTTAGAAATTTCAAAAAACTCTCAGAGATAACTGGTTCTTGTAAGTGAATCGCCAATTGTTGTGCTTGTCAATAACCCCCCCCCCCCCCATTTATTAATGTTAGTAGTAAAATATTACTTTAATAAATGGGGACCCTTACAAAAAATGTATATACCCAAAAACATCAATCCTAGCATGTAGGTATTTCTTTTATTTTTGGAATAAATCAAGATATCAAACAACACCTATAAAATCATTAAACTGCTACTTTTTCTTATTTAGCATGAAATGCATCACAAACAATACCTTTCTAACCCACCACAATCTACGATGAAACAATCGAAAAATCAAATCTATATTCAAAAAACGGCCATAATGTTAGAAAGTCCTTAAAGCTTCTTTAAAATGCTAGGGTCTTGCATTGCAACATCGTTGTTTATAAAAGACTTCTCTTAAGAGGCTACCCTAAAGGATTACGATCTACGAAATTGCGATGATATAATAGCCTTCTCGCATCGCATTTCAAACATACAACACAAGCCTCAACTTATTATATTCTGATATTGTGATATGCGATCTCAACCTGGACCCACCTCTTAATCTTTCCACCAACACATGTGGAGGTCCATTATTCGTTAAAAATAAGACTGATAAGTAATGACGTTTGTTTCTCGCATCTTGCATCTCGCTCAAACTCAAAAAATGGCAAGTGAAACGAAAACAAATTATGCGATATAGTGATCTGTGATATTGCTTTTCAAATCGTAAAATCGCTATTATCACAGATTAAAGGCTCACCACCCTAGGAGATTGTTTCCTGATTTACGATGTGAAAATTTATGGACATTTAAGTTAAAGGATAACGGATCATTAGTGGGCATTTATGAAGAAGTAACTGCATTTATGTGTGAAAGGCCATTTAGAGTGATTTTGTATCTTCTTACGTGATTTCAAAATAAAACACCTTTATCACCTTTACTAGTTTTCTTCATCGATTCATTCCTATGTTCAGTATCATTTTTTTCCGATAAATTGTTCCTCTTGAAAATTTCAGCAAAAAGCCGCAGAACAGGGAGCTGAAAGCAATGGTGAAGAGAGGGAAAGCAGTCGCCTTTGAGAATTTAGAAATGAATCCTCTGTTCACGGATAATACATGTAGTAGGGAAGCAGGGACGTCTACATGGGAGACTATGTATCAGTTACTGTAGGAAGAACAACCAAGGGTTCTTGAGACAACAATTACAGTTGATGGACGTGATTCCTCTGATGCTTCCATAACTGAGCTTGTGTGCTCATTTCTGCACCGAATAGCCGCACGACCAAAAATATTACCCTATACCGACATGGTTAACTGGATCATTGACGACGCTAATATATCTGACAGAGAATTCAAAATAGGAGGCTAGGAAGTTATAGGATCTTAAACTCTAGATAACGTAAGGCTTATGTACCACCTACCAGAGCCACAGGTTAACTACAACATGCAATTTGTTGAGAAATTCGTCAAAGAAAATGAGGACGTGGCGAACTGCACAAAGAATTGGTCAAATAAATTATGAAGAAAGAATCAAGAAAGACAAAAATGGTATGTACGCCACCGCATCTGTTTGTTCCCCTTTTTGTTTTGCTGTGGCTATGCTCTGTAGACTATTTGGAAAACTTGATTGTAACAAATTCTCCTCAGAATGGTTGCCCTTAATAGATGCAACCGTTAATGCAACAATAATAGATTGGGCACAAGTCTTGTCTAATAATTTAGCTAAAGCAATTATAGAGTATAGAAGGAAAAAGAGTATTGCTTCGAGGGTTTACCCTCTGTTTTTCATGTGTGCTTACGTTATGGACACTATTTGTTTTGGTTCTAAATTCTCTCTTATGGGATGGAAGTGGACTATTCAAGATCCACTTCCTATTCACATCCACCACAAAGACATGTGGGAATCCAATTTTGAACCACAATTTTTCAAGATTTGTCACAGGGTTATGCTTCCTATCCATAAATGAATTTATAACCAAGATGCCCCCAGATTCTCCCAAGAAGCCAAGATAGACATCCTCCCAGTAGCCCGATGGTTCAGGGAAGAGACATTTATATACATTAGAGTATTTGATAGCATCACCTCTCCCATTGTTCTCCCTTTCTATGTCCCAGATAAATTAATGGCTAGAGAGATAGCTTATCGGACATGCAGTGAAGGAGGGATGAGCAAGGCATTGAAGGAGTTAGAGAAGGCCATTTGGCCTCAATTTCCTATGTCATGTGGAGTGTTTTCATTACATGACCTTGGACATGCGTTCAGGGAAGTAGATAATATGTTGTCTCTACGATTACCTAAGTTCCCCGGAAGACAATATGACCCATTCGGTATTGTCAAGGATTTTACCACTATGGTCAAAGTAAAAATATTCAGCCATGAGAAGGACCCATTTGATGATGTTTTCTTACAGAAGAATACCTTCAGAGAAGTGAAGCATATGGCACAGATACTTTTTGATCGAGAGGGTCTTGAAACATTTTATAGCTACAGAGAAAAGAGATTATCAAAGGTCCCATTGGACCAATTGTTAATTGAACCAATAAGGGAGCCCACTCCCAGTGTAAGCATAGATGGTGACTCTAAGGAAAAATATAAAACCAATTCTAGAAAGGGATCCGAGAAGTCTTCAGAAAATAAGAAAAGCAGGAGCAGAGAATCAATCCAGGATACAGCCTAGTCTGTAGTAAAGACAGATGAACAGACTTCGACCATCAAGCAGACTGAAACCCATACTCCCTCTATACAGCTGATAAAGCCTCAGGTAATTAATTTGGAAGAGGAGTGGGATAATTTCAACAAAAAATTCAACACAGAGGAACAAGCACCGAAGACTCAAATGACACATCAAGAAATGACTCCGGAAATTATAACAGGGGGGACTGTGAATACTCAAGAAATAAAACACATTCATGTTACCCCCACCTCTGAGATTGTTTTAAGAATAGAAGAAATTCCCCCTCTTGATGTATTTTACAGCCCACAACACAAGGTTGTTTTTAAGAGATAGAGAAAGAAAAGAAAATTGGAATCCACAACTGCTACCACTCTAGACAATGAGCTGATGGATGTCCTCTGGAAAGACTCATCCACCGACCCATCGGCCAACCTCACCAGGCTCTTGCAGTTCGCAGGTGCATATGCTACGGCAACCATTGACAAAGAAACAAAGGTACAACTGTTGCTTAAAGAAAAAGAAGACAAAATTTTGACACTCGAACAATATTTACAGCAAGCCAAAACCAACCAACAAGCAGAAATACAATTGGCTGAGCTACAACAAGAGTTCCAACAAATGCAAATAGAACATCAAAGCAGTTTGGCAAGGAAGCAGGCATAGATACAGAGCATAACAGATCTGCATAAGGATGACCCAAAGATCGATCAGTTTGTCACTGAAGCACTCAAGCTCAATTCCTAGCTCACACACAAAAAATAATTGCTATGCCAAAAAAATATTGCAGTGGAACCCTCATTGTAAAATAAGCAACAAGTTAACAAGCCAAGTTGTGGAAATGCGACTTGAATATGATGAAATTATTGAAAAGATTTCAGATTTCACAACTTGGCAAAATTTTGAGAATAGGAGAAGAGCTGACATGCCCAAACTGGATGAATCACATAAGGAGATCTTATTTGCAAGTTGGGGTTCTTTGCTCAAAGAGGCAGAACAGGCAATAGAGGATGCAGCAGCAACAACAAACAATGTCATTGAAAGTGTAAATGAAAATTTGCATAGTGCTAATCTTGTGGCAGAAACCACCCCTGGTTTCCTTCCGAATGCAAAACAACTTGAATTACAGTGGAAACAAGCAACAAAAAAAATAACATAAGAAATTAGGAAAGTGACCAAGTTAAACTGGAAGGCATATTGGCAATATCTGGTAAAACCGCACAGCTAATGTATGACCCTGAAATGCCTAATTGTTTCTACCGAGAAAATGGTGCTAGCGCTCATCAATGTCGTGTTTACAGGACAACTGAAAGTCGAAGTGAGCCAACCTACACTCCTCAAGACCATGTTAGATATTTGTGATCTGAAAGATCGAATACAGGATTAGTCATTATGCACATTTCTATTTTGTTTTATTTTGTTTAAATTGAGGCAAGTCATTTAAACCTCCTCAACTTTTTTTGTAATAATCTATTTTTAGTCTCATAAGTTAGTATTTAAACCCCTCTCATGCATTTAGAGAGGGGTCCAAAATTTTTATCAGAAACATTCTTCAGAACATGCACTTCTGTCCCTTTGAAGAAGTTCTAGTGAAATTAATGGAACATAATTTATTTTCTACTTGAATTTGACATCTTCTACTGAAATTGCACTTCTGTACTCTTAGATGATGTTCGATGATTTGAAAGTAGATCAATATTGTTGGAGCACATGAGTAGAACTTATTATAAATGGTACTTTTATCTCTTAATTATTTTTACTTATGTGTCAAGCAATACATTATCTTCAAGTTATTTATGCATGAAAGTTTGAATTCTTGATTGCCATTATTGCACTATTGTATGATGATGATTTATAGTTTATGCTCAATACATGAATGATTTTTATGCGATATATCTCTCATATCGTTTCGGCTAACTTTTTATACAAAACGATCATTGTTAAACAGATTCACCTCTTATCGCAATTGAATGATCTTTATTATCAATTGCTTTCAGACATCATTTTAGATCGCATATATCATATTACTCCTGGGATAGTTATAGTTAGATAAATATTTTTTATTAGGAAAAATTGCACATGATTATTAGTTTAATTATATTAGTTTGAGGCTAGGTATTACTCCAAAAATCTCAAAACATCATTCCGATAGCACAAGCATAAAAATAGATTGGGAAACTGGTCTCATCATCCCCAGTCGGAGCCACTATTCCAAATGGAAAAGGGGTTCTCCCAAGGTCCGGACTGGGTGGTTATCCCCCTTGTTGAGGCAATGATTTTCAAGCCTTCAACATATTTGGCGCTAGAAGGAGGGCCTGACTATGAATGGCAAGTAAATCTAAATCTACAGGGCATTCTAAGAGTAAAAATCCCTCACCATCACCTCCAACTTCTCGTTCGCATTCCAAATCTCCTATTCCCAAGCGAAAAGTTGAGAAGAAAAACATAGAGCCCATTGCTGAAATCCTAAACAAGCAAGACAGTTCTTCTTCTGAACCCCCTGAAGTACAATCTTTGATCCACAAATTGTAGGGGATTTCAATATCTCAAGAAGAATCCGAGTTATCCCAAGGCAGTGTCACTTCTCAAAATATCCCATCGTAATCGCTAACTAGAGCATAAAGTGAAAAATTTGGAATCCCACCAGTGGAATTCCCTCTACCAAGTCGTAAAAGGGCTAAGAAGATACCATCATAATCTCACAGCGAAGTTCTTTCATCATCATCATCCATTCCATCCATATCATTGCAAGGTCACACACCTGCTTCCCAACTCCAGATCGTGATTCACACAGGTACAGGAGTTGCACCATCCTCTACCCAATCACCTTCAACCACTGCTTCACCCTCTTCTACTAATATTCCGACAATGGCACAAATCAACCTCAACCAAGTCTATGGACCAACCTAGGAGCTGTTAGAATGGCTGGACCTTTGACCCAATTGCCAGCACATCCAGAAAAATGGTTACGTAAATTTAACCCCAATAATGACCTATTAGCTAAAGAACATATAAATAATTTTGATGTTGTCCATTAATTTGAATGGAGTAGCAAAAGAATATGTAGTTTTAAGATTATTCCCTTATACTCTACAAGTAGCAGCAAGATCATGGTACTTTTCATTACCATCAGGCTCTATTAATAGCTGGGATGCTTTTCAAGAGAAATTTTTAACGAAATTTGGAGATGATAGGTCTACAACAACTTTGATAAACGACCTCTACAATTTGAAAGCCAAACCAAAAGAACCCATTAAGGACTTCAACGCACGTTTCCATAAGTTATTGAATAAAATACCTACGGTGTCCAAGCCTAGTGAGGAGGTCCAAAATGAATGGTACATTTATGCTTTACCTTCAAAAACAACCATCTTCGTTGATAGAGTTTCCAGACCAACATTAGCAGAAAATATGAAAGAAGCAATAGCTGTTGAAAAACGTATCTTGGCAGTAGAAAAGAAAAACGCATTAGAGGAAAGAAAATCCAAGAAAGTAACCTTTAGAGACGATTCTAGGAAAAAACCACCAAAGGATCCTTTTGATATGGAAGGGTTACAAAAAGTCCTCAAGACCATGTCTAACGAAATGGTTGACATTAAAAAGCAAGCAGCAGAATCTTCTTCCAAGAAATCTTTTAGACTATATAAAAGGATTGCCCCAACCAATCCTAAACCTCCAAATGCTATATTGAACGTTGAATCGGATGGAGATGAGGAAGAATCCTCAAGTGAAGAACAAACCAATGATGAAGAAATAGTGGAATTAAAAGGAATGTGGGATTTTATCCTTCCAAATGAAGAGGATCAGGAAGCACTACTTGTTGCCACTAGAAGAAGAAATCATCTTGATCCACCTCAATTAAGTTCAAAACATAAAACTTCAATGCCACCTCCCAGAGAGAAAGTCGTAGGTAAGAAATCTTCACCGAAATCTACTCAAACAAACTCTACCCAATTAGATCCTTTGCCTTCATCCAAAACTCAGATAATTCCCGATGAAATGGAATACAATATTATTGAGGATATGAAGAAAACTAGGGCAAACATCAACTTTCATGAGCTTAGTAAATTAAAACATCAGCAAAAGCTACTTTTGAAAGAACCCAAAGCCATTCCCACTACCCTGCTTCCTACCACAGTAATATCATAGGCTGCTCAGGAAATGGGAAGACACCCTAGTATTTCTACAAACAAAATTGATCCAATTGACATCGCTCTAATTGGTGGAAGATATAAATCTCATACTCCACCATTTCTCCTTACTTTTGAAGTCTTTAATAAAAACTTACACAACTGTTTAGTTGATTTAGGTGCTTTGTCTAACATTTTGCCTAGAACAGTCTGTGCTAAGTTAAACGTTGAGCCTTAGAAATCTACAGTACGAATAGTACAATTAGATCGGTCTCAAGTTGAAGTTGTCAGAGAACTTAATCAAGTAACCATTAGACTTTCATCAAACCCAAAAGTTTGTCAAGTCATTGATATACTTGTAGCTGACATTCCTGAATATTATGGCTTAATCCTTAGTAGGCATTGGTTAGAAAAGCTCCATGGTTATGTCGCAACCAGCTGGTCTCACGTGTGGCTTCCCTATAATGGCAAGCTAATTCAGATAAGGGTTGATCGAGAGAAACATCAAAAATATATAGTGACATAACTGGAAGGAGAAAATGAGCCGGTAGCATATAGCAATATTATAATCACAAACTATTCTGTTGAGTCATTCCAATGGAATTTCAATGTGCATACTTCACCTTTCTTAGAAAACTCTGTTGTATCTCAAATAAAAATTATTCCCAAACAGACACCTATAAATGTGTGAATTTTGTAGATAAACCTGTACATAAATCTTTATTTTGGAAATTATTTTTTGATGGATCTAGATCCAATGATGGAGCAAGGGTAGGATGCATATTAGTTAGCCCAGAATGGGAAAATAATATGCTAGCATGTATAATTGAATTTGATTGCACAAACAATATTGTTGAATATGAAGCGTTGGTTCAAGGTTTGTGCAAAGCAATTGGTCTTAGTATCAAATACCTCCAAGTGTTTGGAGATTTCGAAATTGTCGTTAGACAAGTAAGAAATACTTTACATTGTCTGTCAGGACATTTGAAACACTATCAATCGTTAGTCCAATACCTGACCTCACATTTTACGGCGTTTAATATTTCCTCTATCCTAAGACTCCAAAATGCTAGTGCCGATCTCCTAGCTAATGTAGCTTCCAAGCTTATTCCACTAGAATATTACAGCCCAGATCGATTCTCCATTGAATTAATTTGTAGGCCGTCTATTCCTGTAATATCACCAATTGGAGAGTCTTTAGCAACGATCCAAATATCGTAAGCTTCCTCACTTCAGAAGGCTCTTATAATGACCATATAGTTGATGAAAATCAGCATGACAACCAATTGAAGAAAGAAACCAATAGCAACGCTATACCAAAATTTGTAGTTTAAAATTGGAAGATTTATACGACCTCAAAGATATATTCAAACAATATACTAATTCAAAACTTTAGAGTTCAACTTTGAGGTATGAATTAATCAATCTTGGAACTGACATGAAACCACAAAACATCAATCTAGGTCTCGAACTCACATCGGAAGAAAAATAAGCTTTTATATGTTTGTTGAAACAATATAAGAATGTCTTTGCTTGGAATTATGACGATCTTAAAACATATGACACTTCTATTATTCAATATACTATTCCTACAACCTATGATGAAAAACCCGTTTAGCAGAAAGTGAGGAAAATTCATCCTAATTTAGAAAGCCATATTAAATCTGAGTTAAATAAACTACTAAAAGCCAAAACTATTTTTCCGGTCAAGCATTCCAAGTGGGTCTCCAATCTCGTCCCAGTCAGAAATAAAAATGGTGATATTCAGATTTGTATAGACTTTCGCAATCTCAATAAAGCTTGCCAAAAGGACAATTTTCCATTGCCTCCTATGGAACAGATATTGCAATCAGATGCAGGCTCAGAACTAATGTCCTTTCTAGATGGTTTCTCAAGTTACAATCAAATCTTAGTCCATCCAGATGATCAACTGAAAACTACATTCAGAACTAAATGGGCACTTATGCCTATCAAAATATGTCGTTTGGACTAATTAATGCTGGTGCCACTTCCCAAAGAGCCATGGGCATTACCTTCAAGGGTTTAGTAAATAGGTCAGTGGTAATCTACCTAGATAATATAACTGTATATTCCAAAAAAACGTAGTAATCATCTGAGAGATCTAAAACAAATCTTTGAACGTTGTCAAAAGTATGGGATTTCCCTTAACCCCAATAAGTCTTTTTTCACGTTAAGTAAAGGAAAACTCCTTGGATTTATTGTGTCCAAAACAGGGATTCATATTGACCCAGACAACATTAAAGAAATTTCTGAAATACCTTTACCCCATAACAAAAAATCGATGCAAGCTTTCCTTGGTCAAATAAATTTTGTCAAACTATTTGTCCCTGACTTCTCAATAATTTTATTACCCCTTCAAGCCATGATAAAGAAAAATTCTCTATTTAAATGGGATCAGTTGGAACATGAAAATTTTAACTCGATAAAACAAGCAATCATAAACGCCCCGTCTTTAGCAATGCCGAATTTTCCAATCATTTCACTTTGTACACTTTCACTTCTGAGAAATCATACACAGCCATATTGACACAAGCAAATCAAAACAAAGCCGAAGCCCTGATTTCTTTCTTTAGCTCTAATTTATAGGGAGCTGAATTGAATTACTCAGACGTTGAAAAACAAGCTTACGCTGTTTTCAAATTAATAAAACACTTCAGACCTTTCCTTCTCAAAACTGACACCAAGGTGATAGTACCATTCCCAGTAGTAAGAAATCTTCTAGTACAAAGGGATGTGGGTGAAAAAAGAGCAAATTGGGTTACGGCTCTGCAAGAATATGACATTGAAATCAAACTAGCACACATTGTGAAAGGTCAAGGTTTTTGCAGGATGTTGGCAGGAGCATCGAATATGTCAAAATCATAGCATTCAAGTGATGAGGTACAAATCTATGAGGTAAGCCTTAACGACACTAAGTCAACATAAGCTAATATAATATTCTATTTAAAAAATGGATATGCACCTCCACATTTGAATTACACAAAGAAAAGAGCCTTGAGGTTGAAAGCTAAACAGTATCAAATTGTCAAAAATGTGTTGTTTAGAGTGAATTATGATTTTGTTTTGCTTAGATGTCTTGAGAAATCTGAAACAGAGAAAGTATTACAGGAACTTCACGATGGAACAGCTGGAGGACACTTTGTAGGAGATGCTACAACACGTAAAATCCTACGTGCAGGCTATTACTAGCCAACCTTGTTCAAAGATGCACACAGTTATGTAAGGAAATGTAAGATATGTCAGACAGGTGCGGGAAGACAGAAGAAACCAACATTACTGTTACAACTAGTCAACATTGATCAACCATTTAAATAGTGGGGATTGGACATAATAAGTGAGATTGTTCCTCATTATTCTAAGCAACATAAATATATCCTTACAGCCACTGATTACTTCACCAAATGGGTTGAAGCAATCCCACTCAAGGTAGCCAACTCTGAGAACATTATCGAATTTATAGATCAATTTATCATCACCAGGTTTGGTTTACCTTCTTCCTTAATGTTCGATAATGCATCTTACTTTTCAGGGAATGCTATGACAAAGTTTGCTCTTAAAAGACGCTTTAAACTTAAATATTTTTCTAATTATTATCTACACGGAAATGGGTTATCCGAATCCACAAATAAGAACCTTATCAGGATTATTAAATGAACTATTGATCAAAGTCAAAAGAACTAGCATAAATCTTTAGTTTTTTTCTCTATGGTCAGGTCGAATAACTCAGAAAACCTCCATCAGCACTTCTCCTTTTAATCTGGTTTATGGGAAAGAAGTTGTCTTACCAACAAACATAGCTATTCCCTCATTTGCCTTAGTTCAATTCATCGAAGAAACTCCTTCCTCATCTATGCAACTTAGACAATTACAAATCCTTAAACTTGAAGAGGAACGAGAAAAGGCTAGAATTACCCATGCACATCATTAGCAGTTAGTCAAAGCATCCTTTGATTCAAATTCTGTATCTTCAAAAAATTTCCAACTCGGAGACTTAGTGTTAAAATGGGATAAAGCCCACGAAGAGAAAGGAAAGCATACTAAGTTCCAACGAATGTGGCTTGGCCCATTCCAGATTGTCGAGCTAATAGGCCCATCAACTTTTCTGTTACAAGATTTAGCAGGTAAGAGAGAACCTCTACCTGTTAATGGGCAAGTCCTAAAAAAATATTTTCCATAGAAGATGATCTCTTCTAATCACTGTATAGTATATTCTTTAGTTAATTTTCTTTTGAAATAATAATACAAGTTGAAAACATTTACGTTTGGTTTTACTGAAGGATAGTTTCTCTTTTTAATTTTGTTTTTCGCTTGTATAAGTAGAAATGGTTATGAAAATTAATCTTCATTCATGAAATAAATAGTTGAGTGCTATAGCTCCAAAACTGCCTATCAAAGTATCAATAACAGAGCAAAAGTTTCTCTACGGAAAAGAATCTTTAAACTCTACGATTGTTGTCCAGAAACCCTTAAGGAGCCAATGATTCCTCCCACTTAAGTTGCCTTCAATTTTAAAGTGTAATTCTAAAATATACTTTAAACTTAAAGGATTAGAGGTCTCATCAAGAGTCGGCTTACCATGATCATAAGATTATAAATAACTGAGATTACCAATACTGAATATCAAAATAGAATGGCTTGAGATTGATCAATCAAAAGACAAGGGGTCTCATTAAGAGCCAGCTTTTTCATTTTAGTTACAAATCAAGTGAATGGCATTGTAAATTTTTTCCACGAAACCAAGACATTGTCCTTTAAAAAATAAAATAAGAATGAATTACTTCAATAAAATAAAGAAAGAATCAAGTATACTGAAGAATTTATCTTTAAATTTGCATTCTTACTTAAGTGGGATACTGAATCATTGCTAGGTAACAAGTAACCCTGTCGAGGCTATGAATTCCTACTGGCAGCAGAGGCTCTACCTACGACAAATGAGTATACCAAAATTGGTCTAACGAGATTCTTTTGCTTTTATCTTTATAACCAAGTAATCACTGATGTATGTAAAATGACTATCTATGAGAAAAGGGGAATCAGAAGAAAGATAGTTAGAGCAGATGTTGTTTATTGATAAACGAGAAGTACTACTTACCTTGTATTCCATGCAATTTAGTTTTATTTTCAATACCATCTTTATTTTAGAAGTTTTAGAAATTTCAAAAAACTCTCAGAGATAACTGGTTCTTCCAACTGAATTGCCAATTGTTGTGCTTGTCAAAAACCCCCCCATTTATTAATGTTAGTAGTAAAATATTACTTTAATAAATGGGTACCCTTACAAGAAATGTATATACCCAAAAAAATCAATCCTAGCATGTAGGTATTTCTTTTATTTTTAGAATAAATCAAGATATCAAACAAAACCTATAAAACCATTAAAAGGCTACTTTTTCTTATTTAGCATGAAATGCATCACAAACAATACCTTTCTAACCCACCACGATCTACGATGAAACAACCGAAAAAGCAAAGCTATATTCAAAAAGCAGTCGTAATGTTAGAAAGTCCTTAAAGCTTCTTTAAAAAGCTAAAGTTTCACATCGCAACATCGCTATTTATAAAAGAATTATCTTAAGAGGCTACCCTGAAGGATTGCGAACTACGAAATTACGATGATATAATAGCCTTCTCGCATCGCATTTCAGTCATACAACACAAGCCTCAACCTATTATATGCTGATATTGCGATATGCGATCTCAACCTAGACCCACCTCTTAATCTTTCCACCAACACATGTGGAGGTCCATTATTCATTAAAAAGAAGCTCAATAAGTAATGACGTTTGTTTCTCGTATCTCACATCTCACACAAACTCAAAAAATGGTAAGTTAAACGAAAACAAATTATGCGATATAGCGATCTGCGATATTGCTTTTCAAATCCGCCGAAAGCAATGGTGAAGAAAGGGAAAGCAGTCACCTCTAAGAAGTCAGAAATGACTCTTCTGTTCATGGATACTACATGTAATAGGGAAGCAAGGACGTCTACATGGGAGACTATGTATCAGATACTAGAGGAAGAAAAACCAAGGATTCTTGAGACAACGATTACAGTTGTTGGGCATGATTCCTCTTATACTTCCATAACTGAGCTTGCGTGCTCATTTTTGCAACGAATAGCCGCACAACAAAAAATAATCCACTATACCAACATGGTTAAGTGGATCATTGAAGACGCTGATATATATGACAGAGAATTCAAAATAGGAGGTGAGGAAGTTATAGGATCTTTCACTCTAGATAACCTACGGCTTATGTACCACCTACCGGAGCCACAGGTTACCTACAACAGGCAATTTGTTGAGAAATTCATCAAAGAAAATAAGGACCTGGTGGACTGCACAAAGAATCGCTCAAATAATGAAGAAAGAATCAAGAAAGACAAAAACAGTATGTACGCCACCACATTTGTTTGTTCCCCTTTGTGTTTTGTTGTGGCTATGCTCTATAGACTATTTTGAAAACTTGACAGTAACAAATTCTCCTCAAAAAGGTTGCCCTTAATAGATGCAGGCGTTAATGCAACAATAATAGATTGGGCACAATTCCTGTCTGATAATTTAACTTAAGCAATTATAGAGTATAGAAAGAAAAGGAGTATTGTTTCAAGGGTTTACCCTCCATTTTTCATGTGTGCTTATGTTATGGACGTTATTTGTTTTGGTTCTAACTTCCCTCTTATGGGATGGAAGTGGACTATCCAAGATCCACTACCTATTCACATCCACCATAAAGACATGTGGGAATCCAATTTTGAAGCACATTTTTTCAAGATTTGTCACCGGGTTATGCTTCCTATCCATAAACGAATTTATAACCAATATGCCCCCAGATTCTCCCAAGAAGCTGAGATAGACATCCTCCCAGCAACCCGATGGTTCGAGGAAGAGACATTTACATACATCAGAGTATTTGGTAGCATCGCCTCTCCCCATGTTCTCCCTTTCTATGTCCCAGTTAAATTAATGGCTAGAGAGATAGCCTATTAGACATGCATTGAATGAGGGATGAGCAAAGCATTGAAGGAGTCAAAGAAGGCCATTTGGCCTCAATTTCCTGTGTCATGTGGAGTGTTTGCAATACGTGACCTTGGACATGTGTTCAGGGAAGTAGATAATATATTGTCTCTACGATTACCTAAGTTCCCCGGACGACAATATGACCCATTTGATATTGTCAAGGATTTTACCACTATTGTCAACATAGAAGTGAAGCATATGGCACGGATACTTTTTGATCAAGAGGGTCTTGAAACATTTTATAACTACAAAGAAAAGAGATTATCAAAGGTCCCATTGGATCAATTGTTAATTGAACCAATAAGGGAGCCCACTCCCATTGTAAGCATAGATGGTGACTCTAAGGAAAAATCTAAAACCAATTCTGGAAAGGGATCCGAGAAGTCTTCAGAAAATAAGGAAACCAGGAGCAGGGAATCAATCCAGGATACAGCCCAGTTTGCAGTAAAGACAAATGAACAGACTTTGACCATCAAGTAGACTGAAACCCATACTCCTTCTATACAGTTGATCAAGCCTCAAGTAATTAATTTGGAAGAGGAGTGGGATAATTTGAACAAAAAACTCAACACAGAGGAACAAGCACTGGATACGCAAATGACACATCAAGAAACAACTTTGGAAATTATAACAGGGGGAACTATGAATACTCAAGAAATATAACACATTCTTGTTACCCCCACCATTGGGATTGTTTTAAAAATAGAATAAATTCCCCCTCTTGATTTATTTTACAGCCCACAGCACAAGTTCGTTGTTAAGAGATAGAGAAAGAAAAGAAAATTGGAATCCACAACTGCTACCACTCTAGACAATGAGTCGATGGATGTCCTCTGGAAAGACTCATCCACTGACCCATCGGCCAACCTCACTAGGCTCTCGGAATTCGCAAATGCATACGCCACGACAACCATTGACAAAGAAACAGAGGTACAACTATTGCTTAAAGAAAAAGAAGACAAAATTTTGACTCTCGAACAGCAGTTACAGCAAGCCAAAACCAGCCAAAAAGTAGAAATACAATTGGCTAAGCTACATTAGGAGTTCCAACCAATGCAAATAGAACATCAAAGCAGCTCGGCAGGTAAGGAGGCACAGATAAAGAACATAACAGATCTGCATAAGGACGACCCAAAGGTCGATCAATTTGTCACCGAAGCACTCAGCCTCAATTCCTAGCTCACACACCAAAAATAATTGCTATGCCAAAAAAATCTCGCAGTGGAACTCTCACTGCGAAATAAGCTACAAGTTAACAAGCAAAGTTTTGGAAATGTGACTTGAATATGATGAAATTCTTAAAAGGGTTTTAGATTTCATAACTTGGCAAAATTTTGAGAATGGGAGAAGGGTCGTCACGCTCAAACTGGATGAATCACATAAGGAGATATTATTTGCAAGTTGTGGTTCTCGGCTCAAAGAGGCAAAATAGGCAACAGAGGATGCAACAGCAGGGGAAACAACGCCAGTGAAAGTGTAAATGAAAATTTGCATATTGCTAATCTTGTGGCAGAAACCACCCCTGGTTTCCTTCCAAATGCAAAACAACTTGAATTACAGTGGAAACAGGGAGCATAAGAAAGAACATAAGCAATTAGGAAAGTGACCAGGTGAAACTGGGAGGCATATTGGCAATATCTGGTAAAACCACACAGCCAGTGTATCACCCTCAAATGCCTAATTGTTTCTACTGAGAAAATGGTGCCAACGCTCATCAATGTTGTGTTTACAGGACAACTAAAAGCTGAAGTTGGCCAACCTACACTCCTTAAGACCATGCTAGATATTTTCGATATGAAAGATCGAATGCAGGATTAGTCATTATGCACATTTCTATTTTTGTCTTATTTTGCTTAAACTGAGGCAGGTCGTTTAAACCTCCTCAAATTTTTTTGTAGTAATATACTTTTAGTTTCACAAGTTAGTATTTAAAGCCCTCTCATGCATTTAGAGAGGGGTCCAGAAATTTTATCAGAAACATTCTTTAGAACATGCACTTCCGTCCCTTTGAGGAAGCTCTGGTGAAATTAATGGAACGAGATTTATTTTCTACTTGAATTTGACATCTTCTACTGAAATTGCACTTCTGTACTCTTAGATGATGTTGGATGATTTGAAAGTAGATCAATATTGCTGGAGCACATGAGTAGAACGTATTATAAATGATACTTTTATCTCTTAATTCTTTTTACTTATGCATCAAGCAATACATTATCTTCAAGTTATTTATGTATGAAAGTTTGAATTCTTGATTGACATTATTGCACTATTGTATGATTATGATTTATAGTTTATGCTCAATACATGAATGATTTTTATGCGATATATCTCTCATATCGTTTCGGCTAACTTTTTATACGAAACGACAATTGTTAAACGGATTCACTTCTTATCGCAATTGAATGATCTTTATTATAAATTGCTTTCAGACATCATTTTAGATCGCATATATCATATTACTCCCGGGATAGTTATAGTTAGATAAATATTTTTTATTAGGACAAATTGCACGTGATTATTAGTTAAATTAGGTTAGTTTGAGGCTAGGTATTACTCCAAAAATCTCAAAACATTATTCTGTTAGCACAAGCGTAAAAATAGATTGGGAAACTAGTCCCATTGTCCCCAGTCGGAGCCACTATTCCAAACAGAAAAGGAGTTGTCCCAAGTTCTGGACCGGCTGGTTATCCCCCTTGTTGAGGCAATGATTTTCGAGCCTTCATCATAACCTTATTGCAGAAGAGGAAGAAGATCCTCACAACATCGACATAGTAGAATCAGAAGGATACCACGAAGTAACTTGACCTAATCTAGAAATACCAGATATAATGAAGCCACTGAAGACCAAGAAGGTGAACATAGGATCAGAGAATGAACCCAAGTTTGAAAAAATATGAGACTATTGATGAAGAGAGAGTCAGTAAAGTTACGAAGTTACTCCATGAATATCATGAATTTTTTCCCACTAAGTTTTCAATAATGAAGGGTATAATAGGAGATCTAGGAGTCACAAAGATTCCCCTTAAGCTTGATGTGAAGCCAGTCAAAAAATACCTTATAGGTTCAATCTGAAGTATAAGGAGAAAGTGAAAGCAGAGCTGGATAAGGTGATAGTAGCAAGAATTATTGAACCAGTAGAAGAATCAGAATGGGTGAGTCCTATGGTGGTGCAAGAGAAGAAGACTCAAGGAGAAATTAGGATCTGTGTTGATATGAGGAAGTTGAATGATGCATGTTTACATGATCCCTTCCCTACCCCTTTCATCGATGAAGTGAGAGACAATGTAGGAGGTCTAGAAGCTTACTCATTTATAGATGGATTTTCAGGTTATCAACAGATTAGGATTTCACCTGAAGATCGGCATAACACCACATTTGCTACAGAATGGGGCTCATATCAATACATAGTAATGCCTCTTGGATTAAAGAATGACCCTATTATATTTTCTAGAGTGGTGGTTGTGGATTTTAAGGAATAAATCCAAAAAAATTTAGAGGTATATTTTGATGATTGGACAATATTTGGATTGTTGAGCAAACATATTGGAAGTTTAAGACTTATGCTTGAAACATGTAGACAATATTATATCCCCTTGAACTTAAAGAAGTGCATACTTTGTGTACATTTTGGAATATTGTTGGGACATATTGTTTGTAAGCAAGGACTAATGGTGGACCTTGCTAAGATTGTTGTCATTGTGAATTTTCCTCCACCTAAGATGGTGATACATCTTTGCACTATGTTGGGACATACTGGGTCTATGCGCAGATCACTGCGCCTATGGAGAAATTGTTAAAGAAGGATGTAACTTTTCATTGGAATGAAGAATGTCAGAAGAGCCTCAACAAATTGAAATAAAAAATGGTAGTTGCACCTATATTAGTGTTCCCTTCTTGGAATAAAGAATTCCATGTCGATGTGGATGCCTCTTGTATAGCTTTGGGAGTAGTATTGGCACAGCATGGTGTAGGAGAAATTGATCATCCTATAGATTTTGCAAGTAGAAGGTTATCTAAAGAAGAAAATAATTATAGCACTATAGAAAGGGAAGGACTGGCCATGGTGTATGCTTTGCAGAAGTTTAGAAACTATTTGTTGGGATCATACTTTAAAATGTTTAGAGATAATTCTGCACTGAAGTATTTGGTTAATAAGCCTGTCTTAGGAGGAAAGATTTGCAGATGGTTATTATTATTCCAAGAATATGACTTTGAAATCATTTCTAAACCAAGAAGACTGAACGCAGGACTTGATCATCTATCAAGATTGGAAACAGGGGAAGAACCAACTAGCATAGAGGATAATCTCCTTGATGCACAGTTATTTTCAATCGGAGTTGCATATGACCATTTTGCAGATATCATTTAGTTTTTGACCACATGGATGGCTCCTTGAGAGTATACTATGGAACAAAAGAAAGAATTAGTGGTTAAGGCAGCCGACTTTTCATTAATAGAAGAACAATTATATAAGATGATACTAGATGAAATATTGTGCAGATATGTTCTTGAACATGAAGGACAAATGATTCTAAAAGAAGCTCATATTGGCACAGTTGGTGGACACTATGCAGGAAAAGCTACTGCGCATAAGAATTTGAGAGTAGATTTTGGTGGCCTACATTACACAAAGATGCAAAGGAGTACTGCAGAGCATGTGATATGTGCCAAAGAACAAGAAAATCTTAAAGAAGAGATGAGATCCCATTGGTACCACAAGTTACATTACATAACTTTGATAAATGGGCTATTTATTTTGTTGGACCCATTAACCCACATGGAAAGAGGATTAGTGTGAGGTACATAATTACAACAACTGATTACTTGACAAGATCAGCCAAAGCACAACCATTAGGGATTGTAAACAAAGACTGTTGTGAAGTTTATTTTTGAGTATATGTTGTCTAGTTTGGATGTCCAAATATTTTGATGAGTGACCAAGGTTCACACTTCTTGAATAAAACTATTGAAGTATTGAATGAGGAATTCCATTTTTATAATCAAAAGAGTACCCCTTATCACCCTCAGGCTAATGGAATAGTAGAAGCATTCAATAAGATTTTGGAGAATGCATTGACTAAGGTATGCAATGTGAACAAAGATGACTGGGACCTTAGAATCCCAACAGTTTTATGGGCTTATAGGACCACATGTAAAAAGTTGACAGGTCAGACACCCTTCAGGTTAGTTTATGGGCAAGAAGTTGTGATGCCCATGGAGTACATCGTGCCTAGCTTGAGGATTGTAGCTTTTACAGATATGGAAAACCCTGATATAATGGAGGAAAGAATGTCATAGTTGATTGCTTTGGAAGAAGACAAATTTATAGCAGGATTCCATCAGCAGGTACAAAAAGCAAGAGAAAAGGCTTGGCATGACAGACATATTAAGAAGAAGAAGTTCCAAGTAGGAGACCTTATTCTCCTCTATGGCAGTAGGTTTATGAACTTTCCAGGAAAATTCAAGATGCATTGGTTGGGCCCCTACATTATCAAGCATATTACTTATGGAGCCGTAGTTCAATTAGCGAAGTTAAATGGAGAATTGATCCAAGGAAGAGTAAATGGTAGTAGGTTGAAGTTGTATAGGGACAACCCTGTCCCTACAGCGTCGCTCTAAAGAAGAAAGGATAAAAGTTTTAGTGTCACCTACAGTTGAAAATGGGCACTGGACTATCAACCATGTTGCAGAAATGGAGCTTCGACGTAGGAAGTTACTTCGCTACAGTCTAGATTATGTCGAAGTACATAGGAGATGCAACGTAAGAAGCATTGTTTGCTACAATATAGATGTGTCGAAGTTCTTCAAAAAAAAATAAAAAAATAAAAATAAATAATATATATATATATATATATATATCTATATCTATATCTATATATATATATATATATATATATATATATATATATATATATATATATATATATGAGGGAAAGTTAACATAAAACATGCGGAAAGTTGCATTTATGAGGATAGATTGGCAATATATAGGGATAGATATACAGTTAATGAACACAATTTGAGCTAATGATGGGGTTAGATATTCATAATTGCTATAAAAATCTGCGTCCCACCCATATTTGAAACTTTCATGAATTGAGAGTTCTAGTGTAGAAATTTTCACTATTGTATGTCGTCTAAGTGTTCTTGGGAAGAAATTATTCATAATTTTCATGAGAAGGGCTTACCTGGAATCATGGAAGCAGTCGTAGCAACCGCTAGTATGCCCGCAATAGCTTCATCACAAAAGCAATGGAGATCTCCAAAAAAGAAACCAACCAAGGAAGAGAGAACAAAGAAGAAACAAGATAAGAAAAATATTGAACCTCAACAAGAAGTCGAGCAAGTCAGAGACAATGAGGAAGAAGCAGAGCACGCAGAGCAGATGGAAACAGTGAGGAAGAAGCGGAGCACGCAGAGCAGATGGAAACAGATGGTGCAACATTTCGATCAGCTCTACTACCATACATTCCACCAAGAAAACCGAATGTTAAACCAATGAAAGACTCGAAGGATGCGAAGTTTTGCACCTTCACACCCCTATTTCCAGAGGAAGTACCATTTACTAGGGAATTACTTGGGAAAGTACCGTAGCTAAATTTCGCAGGCTACGACTTCAACAACAAGAATAAATACCCACATTTTGCACCTTATTGATATTTGAAACAAGTAACTACTCGGAGAGTGGTGTGACAAGGTTAGAGCTGCAATAATGGTAAAATGGATTGGCGCATTCAGGATTGATGCACATGTTGAATGTGCCGCACTTCAGTAGAAGTCTGGGGAGCATGGATTGTGTGTGAAAACTACTTGTGTTGATGCATGATGGATGATTATGGATGGGAAATAAGATCCCTATAGATCCAATGTTTATATGGAGAACCACCAGACTTCCATATCAAGGGTGGAACCCTGTGGAAGAATTTGTTGGAAAAGATGAGAACCGGGCCATAAGCGACAACATGAAGAAAATTTTTGGTCAGAGACAAGGAAAAAGGGAATGTGCTATAAACTTAATCAGTGACCAAGAAGTGCGCTTTATAGTACACATATTGGCTGGGAAGATCATGAGAAAGTGTCGGGAAAATTAAGTCCTTACAACGATAGTTTCATTAGTTGCGTAGTGCGGTAATGGGGTTTAGTACAACTGGATCAAATACCTTTGCAAAGAACTTCTGAACAGCTACCGAGAGGTCTTGGAAAAAGGTAGAAAATTTCATTACCCTTGGCTGATATTTATAATTGCAATGCTGGCATGGAGAGAGCCGGAGGATTCATTGTTCCCTTCGGTAGCTTTAGATGTCTATGAAGCCACTCGGTATGCCTCACTATGGTATACCACCCAACTATCATGAGCAATGGATAACATGATGCTTTTTGTGTTATAGCACATGGAATTACATATGTTGTTGAACCAACACCCTTGCCTCTCGCCGAGCCTATACGAGAAATATAAAGTTGTTGCAAAGTTCAAAGCTACTTTTCACAAAGCCTATATACAGGCCCATATGGATACAAAGAAGAAGTGGCTTCCTCTAGCATATTTGGTAATAGAAGATGTTCTCCTTATACAGGTACAACAGTGGCCCACATAATGGATGACTGCGCCGGAGGTAGAGGCAAAAGATAGTGCGATAGAGGAGGACACCTCACAACATGGTGAAGCGAGTGGAAAGGACAAAGATAAGGATGAGTAGGAATCAGAGGAAGAGGAGCAACATGACGAGGGTCACCAGGATCCTCCTGAAGGAGATGAGTAGAATAAGGAGTCTGAAAAGACAGAAATAGAACAAGTTGTCACAGAAAAGAGGAAGGCACAGGGCGAAGCTGCCACAAAGATCAAGAAGAAGCAGAAGGTAGATAAGATGAAGGATATCATGCCAATGGTCCTTATTGATGGGGACCTAGATCAAACTGGGGATAGATTCAGGAGGCGACAACAAAATCATGGAATAAGTGGGAAGATCGCTACGACGCACTTCTCACAGGTGTGCAAGATTGAATCGCAGAACTTAAAATTTTGGCACAGATAGTTAGACAACCCACATAGATAGAGGAAAGGATTGGAGAAGAAAGGAAAATAGAGCCTACACTTGTAGCAAGGTTAGCACCAATACCCGCTGGAGCCCTACAGTTTGACTCTGTTGAGGTACAACAATAAGAAAAAGGGTGGAAGCATGTCAATATGAACATCGTAGTGGTACCATTGCAAAGACTACACAAGTTGCACATGGAGATAATAGAAGAGCTGAAGTTGAGCGAACATCATACCTCACAGTTGAATATTCAGGTAGAAAAAGAGCGGGCTTCACTACAACAAAAGCTTGACTAGATGATCCAAGAGAGGGATCAAGTAGTTTAGCAGCAAAAGAAGATCAAGGAGGTGATTGAAACAATATGCAAAGTGATTCCGGGCCTTGATGTCTGAGAAGAAGAGCCAGTAGAGGAAAAGGTCATGAAGCTTAGCCTTGAAGTGTAAGGGTACAAGGAAAATATCACCATAATACAATTTAAATATGAAATGCAGATCAGTAAGATGTAAATGAAGTTGCAGCCAACCACACCATAGGAAGTAAGAGAGAAGAGGGAGACTAACCTAAAGACTGCAATGGCCAACATCTCCACAGTAATGGCAGATTGTGGGAAACATTTGGATGAGATTTTATAGATTTGGACTTCGCTACAAGAAGATCCAAATGTGTAGAAATTGCATGAAGACATTCAGCAGAGGCAACAACAGCTGGAAGAGATTTAGGTAACTGCGAAGACCTTGCCAATCTCGCAAAATCTTTCCAAAATCAATGAGGGAAAGGCCCTCTAGAAGAAGATTAAGGAACTGAAGAAGGAAGTACATGTTTTAACAGAGATAACTCAGCCATGGCGGGATGAGGTTGATATGATAATCACCCTATGAGTGACCTCAGTTGAAGATTTATTAAACAAAAGGTGTTACAGACTCATGTGATGGTGTGTGTGTTCTGTGTTATTGAAACAACAGATCGATTAGATTGCCAATACACAGAAAATAAATGGAAAGACAACAGAGAAATACAGTAAGCAACATAAAGACACAAGCAGTTTTTAATAAGGAGTTCACCCTATTCTCCAGGGCTACATCTTCGATCCAGCTTTAGTGGTGGCCTTGTTTTATTGTATCTTTCAGCAGAGAAATTACAATACAGGGACTCAATATGAGTTCTCCTGAAGCAGATTTTGCTTGGTAGGGTGGTTCTTGGATTCCCCAAGCCACTCGGAGTACAAAGACTCTTGTTCTTCCTACCAGCTCTGTGACCCTTGGTCTACAGTGGAAAGAGCCAACTATGGTGCTCAATCTAGATAGATTCCTCTATGGAAAGGCTTGATTCTTCAAGCTCTCTAGTGCTCGATGCTGCCCGTGGTCAGCTCGGCCCTCTATCTCCTCTGCTTAGCTTTACTGCTCTCTGTGCTCAGTCCTCCTCTCAGGGTTCACTGTTCACTGTCTCTCTTGGTCGCTTGGACTCTTCTCTATTCCTCTTCTCTCAATCTCCATTCCTCTTCTCAGTTCATGGCTTTAGCCATTCGATCT
Source organism: Pinus tabuliformis (assembly GCA_031772625.1). NCBI lineage: Eukaryota > Viridiplantae > Streptophyta > Pinopsida > Pinales > Pinaceae > Pinus > Pinus tabuliformis. The sequence continues at coordinate 923,572,230 of CM062809.1, read as the reverse complement.
CCATGCCTGTTCAGTTCCTCTCCCGCCTACGTCGATTCGCCTACCACCTGCGTGCTTGGAGTTCCCTGTTCGGCGTCAGCATGAACACTCAGGAAGTAGCCACGCGTCTCCATCGGAACAGCGCCAGCCTGTTCGTCGATTCGTTTCTTCGGTTATGTCGTGGATATGTTCTTTCTCCACCGTGGTGGTCAATAGATTCCAAATCCCCTTAAATTGCATCTTAATTCCATATCAATTCCGCTTTTGTCTATCAAGCGAAATCTCAGCCGTCCGATCTGGGCTCCTCAAGATTCGACGTCATACGCACATCGAGCGCGGTTGACTTTCTTGACCGATAACGTGCGATCACGGCAGTTTTTCTCTCACCTCCGCTGCCACGCGTCGATTGTTGAATGGGATCACTCCGCTCTCCTCCAAAACCTCTTACCGTTCAAGGGCGCCCCAATCAAAACTGCCAGTTTCCAAGTCGTGGGTCCCACCTTCGTACGTAGGCGCCTTTCGTTTCTTCGCCCGCGGTTCTCCGACTCCCAACGTGACCAAGGGCTTAAGGCCCCTCCATTTCAGCCCTATTTTCCCAACGCCTTTTCCCGTTCCGGGGCTCCCAGGGGCTACATCGACCTCCTACGCAGTCTCCATGGGCCTTGGACAGTGCGCTTTGACCGAGGTCCTCGTCGTTCTGTGTCGACTGCCATGGCCACTGGTTCAGGGTGTTTCTGATTGTTGTTTTGGATTCTTCAAGGATTTGTTTCGTCCCTATACAGTCAGGGTTCTTTGACAGTCGTTTATGGATCCAATTTGGACCATGGGCTCCCTACTGAAAAGGTTTTGAACCACCAAAAGTTGGTTTTCTTCAAGCATCGACTAAGTGGGTAAACTATTGTCTCACTTGTCCAATCTCAATCCACTTCGCACTGCTCGGCTTCGAACCTTTAAGCCCAATCCTAAGGTATTCCACTTGTCCATTGTGTGTCGTCCTTACCTTCCTGTCCAGCACGGTATCTTCCTGCAACTCATTAATATATTCAGGCAGCAGGTCATCAACAGAAGGCAATTGACTCTGCCCTTCAGGGTCCTCAATCATTGAAGGTTCAAACAACCTCAAGCAATCTACGTTCACGACTGAGTAGATGTGCATGTAAGTTGGTAGATCAAGGCGAAAAGAATTTTCACCAATCTTCTCAAGTATCCTGAAGGGTCCATACCTGATAAGTTTTAGCTTTTTACCTTCACCTTGCATCGTGTCCTTGCTGATATACAGCCAGACTTGGTCTCCAACTTGAAAACTATGCTCCATCTGATGCTTATCATGCCTAGCCTTGTACTTGGCCTGGCTCTTTTCCAATTGTTCCTGTACTACCTGGTGGATCTCCTGGATCTGTTCAATGAACCTAGTTGCCCTGTCCACATCATTGTGTCTATCAACCATGGTATCTTTACCAAAGACAAAATCCAAGGGAGACCTTGGTATGAAACCAAAGCAGTTCTCAAAAGGAGATCTTTGGGTAGAAGAGTGTTTGGCTCTATTGTAAGCATGTTGCACATAACACAAGTGTTCATCCCAAAGCTTAGGGTGTTCGTTGCAATATCCTCTCAGTAACTAGATCACTGTCCTGTTAACTAGTTTTGTCTAGCCATCTGTTTGTGGATGAAAAGTTGTGCTTTTCTTTAATTTGGTGTCCATTAGTTCCCACAGACTGGACCAAAACTTTCCCACAAATCGGGTGTCTCGATCAGATATAATAGAAGTGGGTAATCCGAAATGAACCCATACATGTTCAAAGAATAATTTTGCAGTTTGTTCAGTTGTAATCTATTTACTATAGGGTATCAAAATACAAATTTTGCTGAACCTATCCACAACAACATACAGATAATCATGACCTTTCCTATATTTAGGCAGTCCTCCCACGAAATCCATGGAAATTCTTTCCCAAGGTTGAGAAGGAACTGGCAAGGGAGTGTATAAGCCTAGTTTTCTATTGCTGGACTTGCTTTTAGCACACATAGCACACCCCTTTACACATCTAGAAACTGTCTCACGCATTCTCGGCCAATAACAGAACCTTTGCAGTTGTGCAACTGTTTTACTTACCCCAAAGTGACCTGATATCAGAGAAGTGTGTGCTTCCCTAATTATCTTTGCTCTCTCAGTTTGTGGAATGCAGAGTTTCCCATAATGATATAAGATTCGGTCCTTCACATGATAGTCCAATTCTTCTACTCTTTTTCCTTGAGTCAAAGTTGCATATACATCTTTAAAGTCCATATCCTGAGCATACTATTCTATGTAGCTTTCATGCAGCACATAATTATGCTTAAGTATGGTAGATGCATTTATAATGGGTCTAGATAACATGTCTGCAACCTTGTTATGTATGCCCTTTTTATATTTGATGACTAAATGAAACTGTTGTAGAAACCCATCCATCTGTAATGTCTTGATTGTTGCAACTTAGTTTGGGAGTGTAGGTATTGAAGTGGTTGATGATCAGTATGTATTACTGTTTCTTTGCCCATTAAGTAATGTTTCCACCTTTTCACACTTTGAACTAATGCATACAATTCCTTATCATATGTAGGATAGTTGACTACTGCAGGATTAAAAGTCTCAGAATGATAACATATGGGTTTACCGTGCTGTGTCAACACTGCTCCCATGGCATAGTCACTAGCATCAGTTTGGATCTCAAATGGTCTTTGTAGATCTAGTAGTGCTAGTACATGTGTTGTATTAATTTTTTCTTTCAAGGTGTCGAAGGCTTTCTGCTATTTGCCTCCCCACTAAAACACCTTGTTCAATCCTGTCAAAGCATGTAAGGGAGCTGCAATTAAGGAAAAAATTGAAATGAACTTCCTCCAATACTGTGTTGCTCCTAAGAAGCTTCTCACTTTTGTAACAGACTTGGGTTTAGGCCAGTTTATAATGACTGCCACTTTAGAGGGATCTATTTTCAATTCACCTCCCCCTACTATATGACCCAAATAATTTAGATAGGTTTTTCCAAATTCACATTTGGAGAGTTTAACATAAAGTTTTTCTCTTTTCAAAACATCCAATGTCTACTTAGCCTGCTTTAAATGTTCTTCCCATGTTTTACTAAAAATCAGAATGTCATCCAGATACACAATAACAAAATCATCAAGAAAAAGTCGGAGTACATCATTCATTAATCTCATGAAAGTAGCAGGGGCATTGGTCAAGCCAAAAGGCATAACCAACCATTCATACAATCCCTGCTTTGTTTTGAAAGCAGTCTTCCATGCATCTTGCTCTGCAACTCTGACCTGATGGTATCCGTTGTGCAAATCCAGCTTGGTGAAATAAACAGCCTCCTTCAGTTGATCTAAAAGATCATCTATGCGAGGAAGGGGATAACGACTTTTGATTGTTATTTTATTCAGTGCTCGGTAATCAATGCACATCCTCCACGAGCCATCTTTCTTTCTCGCCAAAACGATTGGTGACCCACATGGTGATGTGCTAGGCTTGATGAACCCTTTCTCGAGCAACTCCTGCACCTGCTTCTTGATTTCAGCATTCTCTAAAGCAGATAACCTTTTATACCTGTGGCTGCAATGATTGTTTCATCTCCCGAGTCTGACCCCAAATCTTTCTGAATAGTTGTAGCAGTCTTCTTCTTCTTGCCCTCGGACTTCTTAGGCCTCAGCTCTGGATGCAGAATCCAACAGTGCTCATCATCATGCCCCTCCTTTTTACAGTGAGTGCATGAAGCTTTGCCTTTCTGTGCAATGTTAGCCTTCCTTGCTTTCCACTTCTGCTTTCTTTTCTCCTTTCTCTTGCTCATAGTGGGTTGGGATGGTCCCCCAACGTTTGGATTTCCATTCTTTCCTCTAGCTTCTAGTGAGTAGCTTGTACAGATACCTCATCTATACTAGTGGGATTAAACATGAGGATGGTATGCCTCATGTAGCTGTGTAGACCACCAATGTACTTCAAAAGAGTTTCTGGTGAGTCTAATGAAATACCCAACATCAATGCTCTCTTTCGGAACTCTTGAGTATGCCCTTGTACACTTTGCCCTTTCAACTACCGAAGAGTTTGCCAATTCATCATGGCTTGTTGCATGTAGGCCAATGGATAGAGCTGCTTTTTGATTGTAGTAACAAAGTCACTCCAGACAGAGATGGTCTTACCATGCTTCCTCATATTAGCTTGGGTTCTGCCTTCCCACCAAACCAAGGCAATGCCCCCTAGGCTAAGGCTTGCTAGCTGAATCTTGCTCTTGTTTGAGTCTATATTTTATACTTTGCAATACACATCAATTTGTCTAATCCAATTTTCCAACTTTTCAGCATTTAGCTCTCCATCATATATAGGCAAATCAAATTTAACATCTAACTTAATCAAAGATGCCTTCTTCTTATGCACAAGGCTACTAGGAGGTGTAGGGAAGCTTTCCTCTTTCCCCTTTCCTTTGGAGTGGTCATGGGAATGAGATTCATCTTCTTCTTTATCTTGCTTAGAGCTTGATGAATCTTCACCCTTATGCTTTCTAAAGTCCCTATACATTTCTTCTACCATAGACTTTATAGCTAGGAAAATTTCTATGAATTGAGGGTCTGGCCCTATAGAACCTTCCTCTGACATTGTCTTCCAAGAATAGACTCGCTCAATTTCAGGATTAGTTTCCACCAACTCTCCTTCTCCTAATTTGAGCTTCGATCTAGTGAGCATTCATAGCTAAACCAACACAAGCTTGTCTAACCTTATAGCCTAGAGCTCTGATACCACTTGATCTGATAATCACCCTATGAGTGACCTCAGTTGAAGATTTATTAAACAAAAGGTATTACAGACTCATGTGATGGTGTGTGTTTTCTGTGTTATTGAAACAACGGATCGATCAGATTGCCAATACACAGAAAATAAATGGAAAGACAGCAGAGAAATACAGTAAGCAACACAAAGACACAAGCAGTTTTTAATAAGGAGTTCACCCTATTCTCCAAGGCTACATCTCCAGTCCAGCTTCAGTGGTGGCCTTGTTTTATTGTGTCTTTTAGTAGAGAAATTACAATATAGGGATTCAATATGAGTTCTCCTGAAGCAGATTTTGCTTGGTAGGGTGGTTCTTGGATTCCCCAAGCCACTCGGAGTACACAGACTCTTGTTCTTCCTACCAGCTCTGTGACCCTTGGTCTACAGTGGAAAGAGCCAACTATGGTGCTCAATCCGGACAGATTCCTCTATGGGAAGGCTTGATTCTTCAAGCTCTCTGGTGCTCGATGTTGCCTGTGGTCAGCTCGGCCCTCTGTCTCCTATGCTTGGCTTTACTGCTCTCTGTGCTCAGTCCTCCTCTCAGGGTTCACTGTTCACTGTCTCTCTTGGTCGCTTGGACTCTTCTCTATTCCTCTTCTTTCAATCTCCATTCCTCTTCTCAGTTCATGGCTTTAGCCATTCGATCTCCATGCCTGTTCGGTTCCTCTCCTGCCTATGTCGATTCGCCTACCACCTGCGTGCTTGGAGTTCCCTGTTCGGCGTCAGAATGAATGCTCGGGAAGCAGCCACGCGTCTCCATCGCAACAGCGCTAGCCTGTTCGTTGATTCATTTCTTCGGTTATGTCATGGATACGTTCTTTCTCTACCATGGTGGTCAACAGATTCCAAATCCCCTTAAATCGTGACTTAATTCCCTGTCAATTCCGCTTCTGTTTATCAGGCGCAATCTCAACCGTTTGATCTGGGCTCCTCAAGATCCGACGTCACACCCACGTCGAGCGCGGTTGACTTGCTCGACCGATAATGCGCGATCACGGCAGTTTTTCTCTCACCTCTACTACCACATGTCAATCGCTAAATGGGATCGCTCCGCTCTCCTCCAAAACCTCTTACCGTTCAAAGGTTTCCCGATCAAAATCATCGGTTTCCAGGTCGTGGGTCCCACCTTCGTACGTTGGCGCCTTTCGTTTCTTCGCCCGTGGTTCTCCGGCTCCCAATGTGACCAAGGGCTTAAGGCCCCTCCATTTCGACCCTGTTTGCCCATCAATGCGCGATTAGCGCTATCGAAAATCAGCTCCTTTTCCCATTTCGTGGCTCCCAGGGCCTACATCGACCTCCTGCGCAGTCTCCATGGGCTTCGGTCAGCGCGCTTTGACCGAGGTCCTCGTCGTTCCACGCCGGCTGCCATGGCCACTGGTTCAGGGTGTTTCCGATCGCTGTTTTGGATTCTTCAAGGATTTGTTTCATCCCCATACAATCAGGGTTCCTTGACAGTCATTTATGGATCTGATTTGGATCAGAGGTTCTCCAACTATCGCAAGCAGTAGATGAGAAGCTTCAAGAGCTTTGACAAAGGGAGACAACGATGGTGAAAAAGGTTGCAGAACATGTGATGGAGGCATTGCTGGAAGAGGTGTGCAGTGAAGAAAATCAATTCATTGAGACTCTGCAGCAGTTCAATAATACTTACAATAGTAATGCGCAAAAATTAGAGGCAAAGCAGTTGAGTGACTCGAGATGAGTCACATGTGAGTGTTGTGGGACTATTGGGCGCAACACAACTTGGCCTAGTTTTTGGCAAAGACTTTGCATTTGTGGGGCAGAGCGCACAATGGAGCAACCAACAGAGTGTAAAGTGGACCGTGTAGCGAAGCAGTTGGAATATACTGTGTGGTATAAGGGTGTCAGAGTGTGTCAAAGCCCCTCCTTTTGGTAAAAACATGTGATAATGTAAAGGATGAATGGTTTTAGCTACTTGTTTTTGGGATTACGTGGTATTTCGACCATGGTATTGTAACGATGTAACCCTTGATGTAATAGTATATATAAGGTAAAATAATAACAAAAGAATGATCGTTGAGATCCAGATCCGTGTTAGGTTGAAATTTTGTGATCTATAGTTTGAGAAAGAAGGAAAGGCTCTGCAGTTGAGTGCGCATAGGCCTAAGTTTGCAGCTAAGTGCGCAAACGACCTGCAACTTAGTGCGTAGGTCGAGAACGGTTTTTTGTACAAATAATCATTATATTAGCAACAATTATTATGGACTTACCCCACATTGGGGTGAAGCACGTAAAATTAGTGTCTTCATGTGTATATTTTCTTATTATCTTTTGTAGCATAGTAGTTTATTACAATTGCACTTTATTTCAACACATTGATGATTTATGGCTTTATATGATATGTTTAAATGATTAATGTAATGCGGATAAGTGATGTATGAATGTTAAGAATAAAAGATAATTAAAAACACCACATCGCATCATCCTTGAAGGCTACAAAAACTTGGTTCTGCATCCTCCCTTAGTCACTTCGAGTGAGACTGCGATCTGTTTGTAGGTCATTGCCGAAATAGTCAGTGATTGAGGGTTTTGTTGGTACGCAGTATAGATTGAACTTGGGTCAACCCAAATCATAATCAACATGGGGTTTGTATTCTAGCCATTATGTCCCATTGATGTGGGCATACCATTTGCAGCTACTCAAGCACATTAGGCTCATGTCCAATCCGAAGGTTACCACGCTAATAGCTTCATTGAGCGCATTTATCACATACAACAATAGGTCCATGACATATTGGAAAGATCCAATGCCAAACACAAGTAGCGTCATGATCAACATTGAGTGCCACATAAGTTCTAGGTGGACGAAAAAGTTTGGTTACATTTGCAGAAGTAGCGCCTCGTTGGGCCCTACCGCAAGCTTCACACACTCTGATATGGGTGGTACACCCTCACCAAGGTTGTAGGGAATAATTCCTTCGAGCTTAGCATTCCACTATTCGTTGGTCTGCACCCAATATTCAATGAGGATTAGTTGTGACCATACTTTCCTCCATTGTTGGACACATCCGACGTTGTTAAGGAGATGACAAAAACAGAGCTCAACCCAAGCTACATCAAGCAGGCACAACTGAGAGGATCATGGAAACACATATAAAAAACACTCGCCAGTAGAGGATCCAGCAATATTGAGTTGTGAAAGTAAGCCAACTCCTTCACCAGGGCAAGTGGTTCACTAGGGACAAGGTTCAACAGAAATTTCTGTAGAAATTTTAAATAATTTAACACATATTCAACAGAGATTATCCTGATCATGTACTATTTCGGAATACATACACAATACATATTCATCAATATAGCAGCATCAATAACAATAAAACATCAAGAGTATTCACACATTAACACAGTATGTAACCCGAGGAAAGCATCTCGCTAAAAACCACAACTATTTGTATATTAATGATTGAGACCATGTAACATTACAAAGTACAATGCTTATCACAAGCAATCCAGTACCAACTCCACTTGTTACACACAATACAGCTAAGATCTGATCTCCAAATCTATTCCACTGCTTGCCTGCCTCCACTGCTCAATACCTGCTCAAGAATGAATGAGAATGGTTTACCAAACTCGTATTTCACCTCCAAAGAATCACTCACACTATGTTAGACGTGATTAGGGGCTATAATACTGGGCAAATACATGAGAAAACTCATTGGCATACTCAATCCCTTGATTGTGCAAATCCTCATGCACAACTATAGTCACAACTAATAGCAATCTGATTCTCTAACACCTGTCCCTGTTGAACTGAACATGCACTGACATGCAACTGAGTTAACTGATGTATTCTATAGTTGTATTATGAGTTAATAATTAGCTTAACAACTCATCATTAGTCTATTTGCAGTTAGACTAACTACAACTAGTTTAACCAAGTCAAACTGAACACAACTCCATCAACTCCACAATCAACTCCACCAAACTCAATTGATTGAGTTCTAACTGAAGTCATGCATGCAACAACTCAAATGACTCATAAGAAAAGTGTACTTCCTTCTGACAGCTGCATGGGCCACATCTGTAGCTCAAGCTGAAGTGCTCCAAGAGAATAAGATCAAGTTTATAGTCCAAATATTATTATGAGACAATAATATTTGACTTTTCTATTTTGGACAGCTAGTCTAAAAATAGACTTTGATCACTCCTGTTGTGATCATCCCCGCTGTGGTCACTCCTACTGTGATCACTCATGCTGTGGTCACTCCTACTGTGATCATCCCTGCTGTGGTCACTCCTGCTGTGATCATCCCTGCTGGGATCCAAAAATAGAACTTGCGCCATAATTTGCCTGCGGGCCCACTTAGTGAAGGCGACTCTTTTCACTAAGCTCCATCATCTTGTTGCAATCTCAACACTCCCTCTCGATAAGATATGGATTATCAACAACCCCTATCCTGCCTCAGTGGTATTCGAATTTGCTCCTGGTGAGAGCCTTCGTCAGAATATCAGCATCCTGATCCTCCGTTGGAATGTATGAAAGCAACATGATCCTCCACTGCACACAATCTATGATATGATGGTACCTGATGTCAATATGCTTAGATCTATCATGAAATACAGGATTAGCCGAGAGTTTAATGTAACTCTAGTTATCACAGTAAATCACAGTAGGATCCAAATGAGAACCGAAAAAACCAACCAGGATCTTCCTCATCCATATAGCCTCGCATGCAGCCAAACTTGCTGCCATATACTCGGCCTCCGCTGAACTGAGTGCCACAGATCTCTGCTTCCTGTTGTACCAAGAAACTGTTGTCGATCCAATACTGAAGACCCCTCCTGATGTGCTCTTTCTGTCCGTTGGGCTCCCTGCCCAATCTGCATCCGTGAAGCCACATAGCTTCACCTCATCCTCCTGTATATACCACAAGCCATATCCCGATGTGCCTCTCAAGTAGCGCAATACATGCTTGCCCGCCTTCCAAAAGAGCTTGGTAGGCTTAACCATAGCTTGTGAAAGCTGGTTAACTGCATAGCATATATCAGGTCATGTATTGACCAAATACATCAGCGACCCCACCAACTGTCGATAAACAATGGCATCCACTTCTTCTCCCGAAGTGGCATCCTCCTTTCTCCAACCTCCAGGAAGAGGAGTATCAACAGGCTTGAAGCCATGCATGTTGAACTTCTCCAGTATCTCCCAAGCATACTTGCCCTGAGAAACAAATAGTCCACCACTGCACTGCCATATTTCCAATCCTAGGAAATAGTGAAGGAGGCCCAAATCCTTCATCTCAAACTCTGTAGCAAGATCCTTCTTGCATGACAGTATCAACAGCTCATCACCCGTTAGGATCAAATCATCAACATACAGTACAATGATAAGCAACTTACCCTCCACCACAGTCTGCTATAGGTTAGGATCCGCCTCGCTCTTGGAGAATCCAAGTCCTGTGAAATAGCTGTCTATCCGTGTGTACCAAGCACGTGGTGCTTGCTTCAACCCATACAACGCTCTCTTGAGCCTGCACACATGCAACTCACTGCTGAAGACCTCAAAGCCTTCGGGTTGCTTAATGTACACCTCCTCCTCAATGACTCCGTTGAGGAACGTAGTCTTCACATCCATCTGATGAATGTGCCATCCCATCTACGCTGAGAGAGAAAGAATCGTCCGTATGGAAGAATACCTTGCGACAGGTGCAAAGGTCTCCTCATAATCGATCCCCTCTATCTGTGAAAAGCCTCGGGCAACAAATATTGCCTTGTACTTCTCCACGCTCTCGTCAACTGCCTGCTTAACTTTGTAGATCCATCTCGAACCCACCACTGATTTCCCTTCCAGTCTAGGAACAATCTCCCATGCACTGTTTCTGACAATAGAATCATACTCTTCCACCATGGCGTCTACCCATGCGGGATCCTCCACAGCTTCCTCGAAAGAGGATGGCTTAGTCACAACACACTTGCTCATAAGAGCCATGTATCCAGTGTACCGATCAGGTGACTGTCTTTGCCTGCGTTGGGCTGTAGGTGGTCCTACAACTTTCTCTGCATCTTGAGCCAGTCGCTCAGCTTCTGTCAAGTGCTTTCGCCCTCTAATGGTTGGCGCTGCATGAGTGGTCTCTTCCACTCCATGAACCTCGTCCTGTCGCTAATCCACATCCTGAAGGTCATCCTTAGGAACTAGTAGCTCCTCATCTGCATGCAAGTGTAGCTCCCTCTCAAGCGAACACTTCATGGCTTTCTCCTCCTGAAATTTTATATCCCGTCGCACAACAGTTTTACCACTGTCTGGAAAATACACACGATAATTGTGGGGCGTATCAGTGTACCCCACAAATATCCCAACCTCTACGGTCGGCTCCAACTTCTTCCTGGCATCCTTCGTCACATGCATGTAAACGTTAGCACCAAAAATCCTCAAATGAGAAAGATCAGGCTTCTTACCAGAATAAGCCTCCTCGGGTGTACTCATGCCAAGTATCCTATGAGGACAACGGTTCTGCACATAAACTGTTGTATTGCATGCTTCCGCCCACAAGTGAAGGGGTAGGCCCTGATCATGCAACATTGCCCGTGCAGCACCCATAATCGTTCTGTTCTTCCGCTCAGCTACCTCGTTCTGTTGTGGGTTATGGGGAGCTATGAGCTCTCTTCGAAGCCCTTCTGCCTTGCAGAAATCCTTGAACTCGTCTGAGATGTATTCATCACCATTATCGCTCCTAAGATTCTTCACCTTCTTCCCCGACTCCTTCTCGACCAGTGCTTTGAATTCACAGAACTTTGAATATGTCTCGCTCTTCTTCTGCATGAAGAAGATCCAACACTTATGAGAGAAATCATCAACAAAAATCACATAATACCTGTGTTTTGCTGTCGAAGCAACTGAGAAAGGTCCACACACATATGTGTGAATTCTCTCAAGGATCTTCATGGCGCGACTATCCTTCTCGTGAAAGGTGGCTTTCACAAACTTCCCCAAAGTACACCCCTTGCACTGATCTGACTGCGCAAGTGTGCCTTTAGGAAGCCCTGTATTGATCTGCTGCAGTATCTTCAAGGCAAGGCCGGGATGATGGCGAGTTGTGGCACAGGAGTTGTGGCAACTGATAAAGGTTCCTCACTCGAACCCCTATCTTCCGGGTCTCACCAGTTGTCTTGCTGCGCAGGAAGGCCTTTCCCTCGCAGAAAACAACATCATACCCCTTGTCTTCTAACATCGACACTGAGATAAGATTCTTCTTCAATCCTGGAACATGCATGAATTCCTTCAATACGAAGGGTTTCCCAGACTCCCTCTCAAAGGAAATAGTACCGATACAGGTCGCACTGTATCTACCATCATCGCCCATCTCGATGTGCACTCCAAGATCTTTGTCCTCCAGATCAGAGAACAAATCTTTATCTCCCGTCATGTGAAAAGATGCACCACTGTCCAAGAACCACACCGATCCCATCACACTTGAAACCAAGCATGCGATCAATGAAAAATCAAGCTCAAACTGTGAGGCTAGAGCCTCTCCTGCTGAAGATCCAGCAGCCTGCTTGTTCTTCTTCTTCTTCTGCGGACAATTAGTGGCATAGTGTCCGTGCTAGTGACAGTGAAAACACTTCACCTTGGACATATCCTGCTTCTTGCCTTTCGCACCAGAATGAGAAGCTTTCTCGCTCTTCCCTTTCTTTGCTTTGGCAGCCAAAGCGCAATTCTCTTCATCAGCTCCCTTTGACAAAGATCCGTCCCTGGTACTCCGCCTGATCTCCTCCTGCACAAGATCTGACCATAGTCTTCCCATCCTGGCAATTTCTCCCGACCATTGACAGAGTCCTGATAGGAATGCCAACTCTTCGGAAGACCAAGGAGAGCCAAGCTCACCAAGTCCTCATCATCGACAGTAACCCCCACACTTCCTAGCTCATCTCGACACTGAGTGAACTTCGTGAGATACTTGGGCATACTGTCACCCTTCTCGCATTTGATGTTTCTGAGTTTATCTTTGAGCGCCAGCTTCCTCTGATCGCTCTTGCTTTGGAATAATTCTGTTAATGATTTCCACATCAAATATGGAGTAGCCTTTCCATGGAGGCTGGACACAATGTGATCCTTCACGCCCTCCAACAGAATCCTTCGACATTTTGCGGTCTTCTTTTGCCAAGCATTAGCTTGAGTAGCATCAATAGGCTTTGGGACATCCGTATCTATGAAATCCTTCAGCCCATTACCATCCAATACTGCCTCCATCATGTCCTTCCATGCAATATAGTTTGAGCTGCCCTCAAGAGCATACTCTAATCGCAATCTGTTGAAAGACATTGTTGCGTTGCCACCAAGAAAACATTGCTGCAAATTCGAATTGCACCAGCAACCAACTCAACCGCCTCGGATCTAAGATTTGTGAGAACACAATATTTCTCGTACAGAGATTGACTTTATGGGCATTCACCGGATATCTCACCTTCCAAAGGAAGGATGAATCCAGAGGCTACCTGGCCCAATTACAGACTCTGCCTGAAGAAATAGAATGTAAACACTTCCTGAATAGTAGATCTGATGATCAACAGCTCTGATACCATGTAGAAATTTTGAATAATTTAACACATATTCAACAGAGATTATCCTGATCATGTACTATTGTGGAATACATACATAATACATAAGCTCCTCTACGTTGATCATCAATATAGCAGCATCAATAACAATAAAACATCAAGAGTATTCACACATTAACACAGTATGTAACCCGGGGAAAGCATCTCGCTAAAAACCCCAACTATCTGTATATTAATGATTGAGACCATGTAACATTACAAAGTACAATTCTTATCCCAAGCAATCCAGTACCAGCTCCACCTGTTACACACAATACAGCTAAGATCTGATCTCCAAATCTATTCCACTGCTTGCCTGCCTCCACTACTCAATACTTGCTCAAGAATGAATGAGAATGGTTTACCAAACTCGTATTTCACCTCCAAAGAATCACTCACACTGTGTTAGACGTGAGCAGAGGCTATAATATTGGGCAAATACATGAGCAAACTCATTGGCATACTCAATCCCTTGATTGTGCAAAACCTCATGCACAACTATAGTCACAACTGATAGCAATCTGATTCTCTAACACCTGTCCCTGTTGAACTGAACATGCACTGACATGCAACTGAGTTAACTGATGTATTCTATAGTTGTATTATGAGTTAATAATTAGTTTAACAACTCATCATTAGTCTATTTGCAGTTAGACTAACTACAACTAGTTTAACCAAGTCAAAATGAACACAACTCCATCAACTCCACAATCAACTCCACCAAACTCAACTGATTGAGTTCTAACTGAAGTCATGCATGCAACAACTCAACTGACTCATAAGAAAAGCGTACTTCCTTCTGACAGCTGCATGGGCCACATCTGTAGCTCAAACTGAAGTGCTCCAAGAGAATAAGATCAAGTTTATAGTCCAATTATTATTATGAGACAATAATATTTGACTTTTCTATTTTGGATAACTAGTCTAAAAATAGACTTTGATCACTCCTACTGTGATCATCCCTGTTGTGGTCACTCCTACTGTGATCACTCCTGCTGTGGTCACTCCTGCTGTGATCATCCCTGCTGTGGTCACTCCTGCTGTGATCATCCCTGCTGGGATCCAAAAATAAAACTTGCCCCATAATTTTCCTGCGGGCCCACTTAGTGAAGGCGACTCTTTTCACTAAGCTCCATCATCTTGTTGCAATCTCAACAATTTCCTCACCTCGTGGAGGCTCTACACGCAATGGGGACCTTTACTTCCTAAGGGAGGAGGATTGATCGTGGTGGATATTGGTGGCCACCTGCCTATTCCACGTAGACCTCTAGTCGATTTTTTCCATTTCCTTGATTATAACAGCATTTACTATTTTTAGCAATTTTTCGGGTCCTAAACTTCTGGGGCTGTTTTGACCCCATAAATGAATTTTTTGAGGTCCACAATTTCTGTAGTACTTGGATAGATATTTCCAACGAGGTATCGTACATGCCAGATGGAGCTCATATGACCAAGTTACAACCCCAGAAAGTTGGTTGCCCAACTAACCCCAACAGGGCTCGTAAACCCTTGGCGTTTCGTCTCCTGGGGTTAGGGTTTTGGTTGTTTAGGGTTTTCCTTTGTTGTTCAATAATAAAAATCCCCTTAAGCCTCTTTGGAACATAGTTCAAAGGCATGTAGCCACCACATCTCTTCTCAAATATAAGCTACCATTGCCCGAGCTAGTTTATTTATATTTTGTATGTAAGCATATTTTAGTTCTCTAATATTAATGAAATGAAGTTTTATTTTTGTTGCATCTCTGTGTATATGTTTATATCTATATTTTTTGTATTCCTGCATAAGTTTGGATCAATCTTATTCAACGGAAAGACATATCTTGATGGGCTCCGAACCTCCATTTGGATGTGTTGAGCGAGCCTTATGTCTCGATGAACTAGTATTTGGGTTGTGCATCTCGCTGAGTGGGAGGTATATTTGTAGGATATATTATATGGTAACCCAAGTGATAATGCATTGCCAACATGGGTGGGTAAGAAGGGGAACTAGTGGGATGGGACAACACAATGGATATATTTTCACTGACCCTAGCCATGGTGATGTTATTAATATAAACCTAGCCTAGCCATTTGGATCTGAGGAACAACTTCCCCCTATGGATAACTTTGGTAGCCAACTCTGACACATAATTCTTCTCCTGGAGTAGCTTAGTAGGGACCACCATGAAGAAAAGAATGTGGTCATCAGCTTCATGAACAACTTCCAGCGAAATCAATGGCATATCCAAGATCATGCAGAGGGAGAAATGGCCTCTATAAGAGAAACTAAATTGTTGTGAAGGAAGGCTCACCCATATAGAGAAGGATGTTCATTGCAACTTTAAACCTCCACTTTCACCTGGCTCCAAACCAGACAATCTTGCTCTAGTCAATTCCTCTGATTCTTAGTGGTTGTTGGCTGTGTTCTAATTTTGAAGGTCTTCTCATATCACTTTTCTTTCTGTTTTTGGTTAATGAGGATGTTTTGCAAGTTAGCTATTTCTCTTGGGAATCACATACAGGCTAATAAATCTAGTAAGAATGAAGTCAATAAGATTTTGAGAAAATGTAATAAAAAAAAGTAATCTTTTAGGATAATAGAAGCTCTTCAACTTAAAAAAAAAAAATTACATATATAATTTACATTGAAATAATATTTTGTTTATGATCCACATTGTATTAAAATATTCTTTTATTATTAATATATTTTTAAATACATCAAAAAAAATATTTATAATCTAAATTAATTTTTTTATTAATATTTTTTAAAAATCACATATTTTAGGTAAAAAATAAATAGAATGTAATTCTTTTCCTAACCTATATTTATAAGAATCAAATTTAGATTTTAAAAGATATTTTTACATTAAAAAAACATAAATCTCAGACTTAAATAAATATATGCTAAATTAATCAAATGGCACATTATACAATTTCATAATTACTTTAATTTTGACTAACACAACTAATACAATAAAATATATTTTTGATTGTAAAAACACTATTAATTAAACTCTTTTTGAAAAAAAACTCAGCTGTAACTTAGTTCACATATGTAGAAAGTCAGGCACAACTTGGAAGATTGTTCCTTTTCCTCTGTTGTCTTTTCAGGTTCAACTTACGCGCTACTTCCGACTTCAATAACCAAAGAGATCTGGACATATGTTTGATGTGTACCTCTTCTCACTGTTATATTTTCCGACAAATAATATTTATTTTTTCACGATAACAAACACTTGGACCTTCCGGATGGAGCAGTGGTATCCCACTCCATGATAACCCAGAAAACGTGAAAGTCACCTTCTCAGCACAATTAATTTTCTTTATTCAATTCATTAAAAATAACCTGCTGACTGAATGAGATAATGTGTGGTACAGTTAAATGTTGTACCTTAATTAATGTAATGTTACTTTGGTACATGTCTGCTCTTTCGCCGCTGATTACTCCTGCGACCTCTGGTTTTCATCACCAATTGATCCAATTTTATTAACCACTCCTTGAATCGCGAGGTCGAACGAATCTGTGAAGTCTACACTGGAGTCGCGAGGATCTGCGTATGTAAGGGAAGGAATCAACCCAATTACTTCCCTCCGCATCTTCTCTACCTGATCTGCACTAAAGGCCTGCAGACGTTCCTCGATGCTCAGATTGCTAGCGCCCTGCACACCCTCTTCTGGAATATAAACAGAATATGAATTTGGGTTCTCAGGCAAATGCCATCTGTACTGAGTATAAGCCGAATGCTCCGTGAAGAAAACCGGGATGCAACCTGCAAGCATAGAGTCAAAAATAGAACGCCGCGTGAAGGAATCCCCCTGCGGTTGTAGGCAGAACACGGAATTGGTGAAGAGTCTTATCACTTCCGCAGGGTCGTGGCACATGCTCGGCCCTTGCTTGCATTTCAACGTTTTACAACGCGGAGACGAAGAGCATTGCTCCAAGATGTGACCTCTGATAGACGCCTTATCGATTCCGAGCCGAGGGGCGCCTGCGAAGGAGAAGAGGATTTGTCGGGTCTTCGATCTCATTTTCTTCTGCCACCGCTCAATCTCCGACCGCTTGCGGGGATGGAAATAGGAAGGATAGGGGATCCCGTGTTGGTTCTTGTGCCACGGGTGCGCTTCGATTAAAAGACTCGACATGTTCTTCACCTCCGGGAGAAGCAGCAGTTTATTGCCCCACGCGCTCGGCCTATCTTTGTCTCTCACAAAATCCCAAGCAATTCGTCCCATCACCATGAAATGATCTCTGCCCCATCTTCTCTTCCACTGCGATTTACTCCTCAGAAACTCTACGAGTTCGATCCCGGCGCAATCCCTCGCCGTCAAATTGTGATCCCGGGCGTGCGTGGACATGTCGAAGCCTGCGTAGAAAGGCACATAAAACGCCGTTGCTTTAGAAGGACGCAAAGTGAGGCATCGGTAGCGCTTCATCCTCTCATGAAAAATAACTTCCACAGTAAACTGATTAGTAGAAAACCATGATGATTCTGCAACCTCGGCGTCTGCCTCAGGGTCACCCAGCTTCTTCCCCAACTGCACTAATGGCTGACCAAGCCCTGAGTTGGCTATATGCGGACGCATATTCGTCCACATGCTCAAATTCTGGCATTCTCTCAAAAGAAGGTCGTTGAATTTTGAGGGCAGATTGTACATGTAAACATACCTACCATTGCAGTCTTCTGCCAACAATCTTTATCTTTAATACCTTTGAGTTCTCTTGATCCGGATCCTGATTGCTGCACCGCCAAAGTAATGCGGTCCGATCAGTATCCGCCGACGGGCTGTCGGTAACCTCCGTCAACGTGTGTCCATCTGTGACGACGCTGGATTGTTGCTGGTGCGTCATCTGTAACGCACTTCGAGACTACTTTCACAGAAAGAGACGAAGGTGATAGTCCGAGCTCACCGCTTGGGTTTCTGGGGCATGTCAGAAGAGTCTCTCGAGTTGGTAATATCTAGGAATTTTAGGGTAGGGTTGTTTCCCGAGTTATTAATGGGTGGGGGTATTAGAGTGCGGTTCTTAAGCAGCCTTACCAGCTTTAGTGTAACTTCCGAGCATTTGAACCACAGTTTCAATGAAATGGAAGGGGTATTATTTGGAGCTTAATGGGGTCATTTTTTTCTACCTTACATGGATAAGCATGGCTTAACGGTGGTGATTTGTATTATTAATTGGTGTAGTTTAATTTATAGATTAAATGTGTTTTTTAACATTTTTATGGTTAATTTTAAGTAAAATTTAGTAAAGATTTTTTAAAAATTGAATTTAAATTGTTTAAATTTTAAAATTGACTGCTTCAAATATTTTTTGGGGTGCTAAATCTATTTATGCATTCAAAAATGTATTTTAAATAAAAAATAATTAAGATTTAGTCAAACTTGTGATTTCAATGAATCCTTGCCACATTCTACATAAATTAGATCATAAAATAAACTAGAAAACTTTTCAAAAAGTGGCACTTAAAACAACTCTTTATATATATGTATATAAACATGTAACATGATTCTTATCGTGAGATTCACCCCAATTTATTATTAGATATTTTTAATTTGTAAATAGGCTCTGTTACAATATTATGGGCCAATACCATTAGTTATCAATACTACAGGCCCAAAAAACCATAACTCATTTCATATGATAGTTTTTTAATTAATAAATTTAATTAAAAAGAAAGAAAATGCATAACTACTTTTGATATAAATTTCAACTTTTAATGTATAATTTTACTAAGAATATTCTATAGAATCCCTATTATCCACCTAATAATTGTTGATAATTAAATTAAAATTCTAGAAATTTTATTTCAAAATAAACACACTTATTAATATAATATAATTTAATTAAATATAACTTTAAAAATGTTAATTTTTTAGTTGAAAAAACATGTCTTATATATATATATATATATTTGAAAATGACAACATAGTTTGATAAGTCATTTTATTGATAATTTAAAAACAAAGTAATGTTCATGGTTTTTTTAAGAGTGTAACCTTTCTTGGACATAAGCTCTAAAAATATTTGACAAAATATGATATAACCTTTTTACTTTATAAATAGTTTCTTACAAAATAAATACTAAATATACTAAATATTTGTGGTCTTGACATTAATGAATATTAACTAACTAGTGCGCCTTAAGTAATAAGGATAAGACTTTTACATTAAATAACTATCCACCACTAATTATTGGGCCTTATTAAAAGAGGATGGTCTTATACATTAACTGATAAACCCCAAAGTATGAAGGTGAGGGTAAAACCATCACATGCCCTTCCCCTTCAAAAGCACCAATGTCCTCAAAATTTGAGGCATGGAAATTGTTAAAAATTTGTTGTTACTTTTAAAGTGGCATTCTTTGGTTACATATTCGTCCATTATATGTAGACTCCTTGAATTATATAGAGAAAAAGGAGCAGTTGGTCCCCTTCTTCAAAAGAATGCTTAGAGCAATGCCTATGGATGTGTTTCTTCATTCAATTTCAAGCAAAAACTAGATTCTTAAGTTTGTGGATAATGGATACTTTAGTTTTAAGTGTGTAATCCACTTCATATGCCTAGTAATTATGAATCCACTAAAGTGGGGTTTTTTCCATAGACAAATTCAAATGGTGATATTTTGGTAACACTATAAAAAGTGTTGTTGTACCACCATTTAGAAATGGGTAGCCATTGAACCCATTAATGTTATTGGTTTGATGTGAAACACTATAAGTAGGTTTTTGAGCATTTGTTGACGGCCTTAGTTTGAACATGAATTTGGGGATGATAAACTATACTCATCTTTTATTGTGTTGCTTGTAATATAAAAAATCTTTCTATAATTACTAGTGAAGTTAGGATCATGATTTAACGTAATAGAAGTGGTTATACCATGCAACTTAAAATTATGATCTAGGAAGACTTGGGAAACTATGAAGGGTGTAAATGGATGTTGTAAGCAACAAAAATGAGCATACTTTAAAATATGATCAACTATAACCATTATGACCAATTTTTTACTTGTTCTTGGGAGACACGTTATAAAATTCATCGAGATGTCAACCCATATCATAGATAGGATTAGCAATGGCTACAATGCCTAGAGAGTATTCACTATTTTAACCTTGTTCCTTTGACAAGGTTTACATTCAACTACAAAAGTGTGGATGTCATTTGTCATTCCTTCCCAAGAGAGAAATCTCTTAATATATATGTTTTCTAATAGTTGAACTGACCTATTATATGAGATGAATGCAAACCCTTTAACACCCTTTGTTTAAAGCAAAATTTTACAATAAAAGATAATGTCCTATTAATTGGCTAGCTCAGGGACAAATTCCCTCCTTTGGACAGTCTTCTTCATCAAGAAAGACCCCTCCTAGCCCTTGGAATAATTTAATTTGGTTAAGGAAAAATATATTTTTAATATGGAAACCCACATGTGCACAAAAGGATAGGTCAGCCCTAAAGATAAATTGGACACCCTTGGAAGCCTATAAATACAAGTCAAGTGAACCTCATTTGGTCATCATCATCAAGCATCTTCTTATTTTCTCTTCTTTGATTTGGCTCGCACAGGTCTGAGGTTGGTTCGCGGAATTCGTTCAAATAGGTCTGAAATTGCAGGTTCCAAGCTCGCACATGTGAATTAGGGATTTTGGTTTGGGGTTGCAGGGTTGGAACAAGGAAATCTTGGTTGTAGTCGCATAAAGGACATGCTTCTCCCTATAGCTGAAGAGTTGTAGTCGCATGCATGGTCACTAGCTCCATGCAATTGTGACCTAGGGTTTTGATAACAATTATCTGTAGATTTTGGTCATTGACAGCAAGCTAGAAAACTCCGTTATGATGCAAATCCATCTATTGGGCTCATATCTCAGATATTGTTTGGTTGGTTTTGCTTAATAGTTTTGTGATTGAAGAATTAGATCATTGTACTCTCTCTTTATTGAACATTTTATGACAATCTAATAAGAAGAAGAATCTGAAAGGGTTTTCACCCTTGTGGTGTTTTTCCTTGGTCTTTGACCAAATCCTAGCGTCCCTATTTGTGCACGTTTTTCTTTTGATGTTCCTTTTATTATTTCGCTACATAGTTGACATTATTTTTCTTTCTACATAATTGTTGTTGATGTTATAATGATATGGGGTGAAGGCAATGTAAATTATGAAAAATTTGTTAATGTAATTATCTAAAGCAAAGAACAATACCTCCATAAAGAAAACTAACACGTCCTTTATACTTCAATTTATCCTACTACCAAATATCCCTTAGGGTTGTTTGGGTCCTTTTGAAGTGTATAAATGATTTGAACCACTATGGCATTAGCCAATCATTTATTTCAAGCCTTAACAATCTCAGTTCACATTGGGAAAAGGTAAATTAAAGAGAGGTCCTTCTTATTCATATTTCCTAGACAAAGCCTCAACCATGACATTCTCCTTGCTCCTCTTGTATATGATTCCACCCACATACCTTATGACATGGTTGAATTCCCTCTTCAATAGAAAGGTTTCTCTCTAATGTGAAGTCCAAGTTAGACCTTAAACAATTTGGAATAAGGAACCCATGGATTTTTTCCCAACAACCATTCCTAGGTTTTAGTTATGAAAATGTAAATTTTGAATGAAATATGTAAGGATGATTCTAACTTATGTGCATGGTACAAATCTAATTGATCTATTATAGCTATGAGCAAATATCTAAACTAGTAAACAACAAATCACGCATACATTTGAAACAAATTCACAATTAGAAAGCTATTGTGGAGATAGTAGCAGAAATATACATATATAATGAAGCTAAGAAAATTATATAACTAATAAATATTTGTAGTCCTAAGTTCATAGAAAAAGGACAAACACCCTACCATAATTAAAGATTGTCAAAAAGGTTGGCCCAAACTAGCTTCCTTTTATCCTACTTCATAAAAGTGTACAAAATTGTTTACTTTAGAAAATCCCTCTCTTTCTTGAGCATTACATTTATAGCTTTACAATAGTAACTCCCTCTTGGGCTATTGAGTTAGTTTCTTGGTAGTTATACTTGTTGAAATCTCCTAATTATTTTCTATTATATTATATTTCTACATTAAAAATAACAATTTGGCACGATCTAAGAGTTATAATTGATCCTAGGCTTTTCCTTTAAAGTAAGTTTTCCACACTTCATAATGTGAGGATATAAAAAACACATCCCTAAAAATTAACTAGTATGAATGTTCTCCTATTTCTCTTGTCATGGGTCCCATGTCATTTTTGAGTGTGTTGACAAATGGAATAATTCAATTAATTCCCTTTGAAGGAACTGAGATGTGATCCTTCAACACTTCTTTTGTGTTACTTAAAGTCATTCCTATGTAAACCCTCTTCCTCTTGATGATCTCTTTGTAGTGTTGTTTTAATCAATCCTAATTGACCGAGACTGCGACATTTAATTGTCAACCTAGGGTAGGTCTTGCTGTTTCAATGGATTTCGCAATGTTTATGCCGATACACTACAACCAAGAATGAAAAATAGAAAGAATAGTAAAATATGTCATTGAATCAATTGCAAAAATCAAATCATTCATGTAGAAATTAAAACACTCCACATAATTGAAATCACACTTCGTAATTACCAGAGTAAGGGTGTGCCACATAGTAAACTAATGACTACACCAGTTAGTCACTATCATTATGTTTAATCAAACCAGTGTAACAACATAATATAATCTAGAACAGAAGCGGATGTATTTCACAATTTGTACAACAACAATAGAAAACCATATGACAATAAAAGAAACAATAATGTACACTACTTCTACCGTTGCAGTCCCTGCTAAAGAGGAGGGTCCTTCCTCCCTAGCAGGGGTGCAGGAATAACATGAGATTAGTTAATGAATCAGATGAAGAGCAATAACAACATCACCGTAGTGATTTTAACATTAAAAATAATTCAGAGTTACAAGAGCAGAGTAATAGTGATTTTCTATATGTCGTCCTTGTACATAGGAAATCGAGTTTCTTTTATAATTATTAGATGCCTGAAATTAAGAATAGATCAGTCATGGGAATCTCACGATTCTCATGCTAATAAAAATAAAAGTAGATATAACTTATTTCTAAATAAAAATACTTCTCAGATACATTGGTTAAGTTTGCAACCACTTGGGTCTGTTTCTTCTAAAATAAACAATTCCTAACACTCGAGAGCTGTTATGTGGAATAGTGCAAATAAATTTCCAGCTCTAGTGCAACAACATCCTGTGAGTGAATAGCGGTTCGGGATGTAACGGTAATCACTGGTGACAGCACCCTTGGTGTAACAACGATCCCCTGTTTCAGCACATAGTGTAACAGTAGCCTGTAATAGCATTCAGTGTGTAACAGTAACCTGTAACAGCATAGAGGGTGTAACAACGAACTGCTCTACCCTGCTCTGAAATCGATCAATGCTGCCTGTTTACTCCATGACCTTGTTCCCATGAGAAACACATGGAAAAGAGAAGAGCTTCCAAAGTACTCCTCCAATTCTCACTATAGTTAGCCACAAAAAGGAATATAGTATCGTATTATTCAACAAAACATGGAAAAATAACATGACAGTGGAATAGGTTGTATAAATGAGAAAAAGGGTGATTAATCATGTAAAGTTTCATGGGCTTAGAGGATAAGAGGATCAAAACTGGGGAAAGAAGGTGCAGAAAACAGGTAAAAAGTCACACCCAACATCTCCCCCCAACTGAAGCAACTGCATGTCCCCATGCAGAACCTCAACTTCTCCTGCTATACCCCCGATGCAAGTCTGTAAAACTGTAAGCACCAGAAGTGTCTTCACCCAAAGCTCTGTACCCCTGAGTGGCCATCAACTGTCGTGGCCAAGATTCTTCTTCATAATCACATAGGTGGTAGTCTGGCTGATACTCTTCTATTGGTAACCAAATCAAAGGAAATTTAAATCTGAGCCTGATCCAGAATTCCCCCAATGTCTGCACGATATGAGCAGACTTAGGCACTCGTGCAACTAAAGCCACAAAATTTGTGTATTCAAAAGGATCCCTTCTTGCAACTTAGCGCTATAGGCTTAAGTGTGTTTAAGGCATCCTACTAGCACTCGACTTTTCATCTGTGCATGCAAATTGAGGAAAATCCTCACAATCCTCTTCCTATAGATGGTTGATTGGTCCTTGATCTCTGGGGCACTCAGGAACAACTTAAACTCATGCCTAAGTTCAGAAACCATCCTTGGTTTTGCTCTAACCCACAACATTGTCCTTTCTTCATTAGTTTCGATTGATTTCATGGCGAGATATTGCCATTAAATTTGGTTTCTCATAAATGAAAGAAATCCCGCAACTGCAAATCTCCCATATAGGAGAAGACACTTGCTACCATTTTTGTGCTGACATATTCACACATAATGTTATGCAAAATTAGCTTACAAAGCAAGCTCTGTTCATCAAAATCACAAGTGCGAAAAATCTCAAGAAAAGTTTGGGTAGAAGAACCCAAATAAGACCTATTCTCAAAAATTGCTTTTAACTGAAATAAATAATATCGTTCCCAAAGGAACACTGGATACGATGGGGATGACCGCCTACATGCTAACAGGTTCAAGGCAAGATCACAAAGCTTTGTCTTGTCATTCGTCAGATCCAAGACCTGTCGCTGTAACAATTGCAGATGTTCGTCCTTTTTCTTCATGGCTTTCTTATGTCTCCGTGCTTCCCATTCTCTCTCCCATTCTTCCTTTAACCACTTTTCCCTGATGGAATCCATCATCCTTTTGTTTGCCTTAAGTAATATCACCCCCTCTTGTAGAGAGAGCTCCTGTTTCCTCCATTTCTGTAACTATGGTAACAAAAATATCTTTTTAGAACACTATCCTTCGTCAGGACCAGGTGTTCTCCCACATGCACTAAAAATCGAGGGTGTAACAGCGTCACAAGGGTGAAACTACTCCAATTCGATTGCTGGTTCTTTTGTAACAACAATGCCATCAATGGACTTTTGTGTAACAGTTTCCTTCTCTCCCTGATCAACTTCCATTCCCACTATTGGTTCTTGTGTAACAACAATGTCATCCACAGGTTTTTGTGCATCATTTTTCCCTTGGTAGGCTTCTGTCTCCACTATTGGTTCTTGTGTAATAGTAGTGTCAATCATAGGCTCATGGATATCAGTTTCTTCTTCCTTTCCTTGGTTGACTTCTGTCTCCACAGCTGGTTCTTATGTAACATCAGTGTCATCCAATGGCTCCTATGTATCCGCTACCAAATCACTTTCTGTGGACTACGCCATCTTAGTTGCTGGTTCTTGTGTAATAGCAGTGTCTTCAACGGGTTTTTGTGTGTTAGCCTCCCAAGATTTGGTTTGTATTTCCCTTAATATGGTGTCTGCTGCACAGACTCTAAACCTCGATGTCACTAGCTTATCAACACAGGTCGTGCACACAACACCTGAGACATCTCCCTTCCTGGCCCTATCTACAGCCTCGGCCAAAGTGTCTAACCCCGGGGCTCTTGCCTCTACCTTCCCCTCTGCTAGTTGTTCCCTTAGCTCTCTATTCTCTTTTTCTAAATTTTCAATTTTTAACAGCAAGGATTGAGTTTCGCTCTTACCAGGTGAGGAAGGTTCCTTCGGCTGAGCGTGCTCCTTGTCCTTTTGCTCTGTTGCCTCCTCGTTCTGCTTAGACATGGATGTGGACTCTAGGTGCTCACTAACCCTTATTCTCTGCTTTGGTCACCTACCACCAATTGGTTTGTCGACTGACATCTTATCAACTCTAACTTTCGAAGGCTGGGGCTTCTCATTTGTCGCCGATGGAGCTTCCTTAGACATCCCAGTTTGTTTCCTGCGGGTAGTTCTGGCCTTCTTCCTCATTAATTTCTCCCAACTCCTACCTTGGTGGCTTAGGGAATCCAACACAATGATCTTGATGAGGCCATGGTTAGTGACGCATGTTTCTAGATGCGCAGATGTTTTTACGACCATGGACATATCCTTGATGTTTCTCCATAAGAAGTAGGGAAGATTTATCAGTTGTCGATGCCGAAGGTGGTTT
Source organism: Pinus tabuliformis (assembly GCA_031772625.1). Classification (NCBI taxonomy): domain Eukaryota; kingdom Viridiplantae; phylum Streptophyta; class Pinopsida; order Pinales; family Pinaceae; genus Pinus; species Pinus tabuliformis. Next base: position 923,545,882 of record CM062809.1, on the reverse strand, counting down.
AGAAACGGAAAGTGGTAATTGAACATGATTGTTGCCCTTCCCTCATATATGATGTACTTGATGAGGTAAAGGGCAACATCATCCCATGGCTAGGGGAGTGACAACCTGTCAATCCCCCTCCCTTTCTTCACCAATTGTTCCTCCTCTTGGAGGAAATCGTCCTTCAAGGAGGGGGTCATTAAATTTCCTGTTAAACCACATTTCTCCTTCCACTGGTAACGCCGTCACTCGGGCGATGACTTCTTCTATAACCTCCAGCTTCAATCCCCTAACCTCCGTATGATTTATCTCTAAATTCTTTGCAAATTCCATGGAAACTCCCCCGTCTGATCCCTCCAGCCTTTGGAATAACTCAAACTAACTTGCGCCCTTAAAAATCTGACATGCTTCAAGGCAATTCTCCAAAACCTCTGTCAACCTTGGATCATGTTGAATTGCTACTCCACCCATCACTACACAAATTCAATGTTGTTCTCCTTCCTTTTTCCCTCCTTTATAAGTTCTGGAGTAGTCGGCACACTACTTAGCCGTTTCAGCCTACAACTATTCTTTTCCACTTCTCTAAGCACTCTGAATGGGGATGCAATGCTCCAGTAGGGGTAAATGACAGGGTGGCGCGGGTGATAATTTCAAATTAATATTTGCAATCATGGTTCATACTGTGCAGTAATGTTACCTTATTAATGCTAAGTTTTGGGAGGTCTAGTCAGAGGTACAATTCCCTTTTTTGGTATGATCGGTCATTAAGTAACAATGATTACCAGATAACCATGCTTTAATTGTGGTTTTTTAAATATTCATAGGTCATGAAGAGGTCATGTCGTAATATAATTCCCCCTGGCTTAAATGTGACAGCCAACCTCAACCGTCAAAAGGGATATCGTGTATAATTTCCATAATTACTAAATAAAAGTGGATAAAGATATTACCTTTGTATGACGTACCTGGGTGGCATGGGGAGAAGTCGTTGGTAGCGAGGCGTGCGAACTTAACTCCGGTGGTCACGACAATTTTCTTTTGAACCACGATGATGCCTGTTGTCTGTTGTAATAAATAACATACTCGAATTATCTCTAGAAGTCGTCAGTTTTTACAGATGTAACAACCAAGACAACTATTATGTATTATTAATTTTTACAAAAAATAAAAACAAAGAAAAAGGTCATGTAACAACATTATTGTAAAGTATGCTTGAAATAACAAATGTTGTTAGAGTGTGTAACAACAACCACAAAGTGGTTTTCAACTACTACATAAATTGTCTTTCTGCGCCCGAAAAAGGTTTTGACAGCCAGATTTTATTTTATTTTATTTGAAGGTGTAACAGCCACCAACATCAGTTGATTTTCAACTATTGCACTTATTGAAAACTTATAATTTTGGTAGCACAGGGGGGCTTTCCCCTATTTCTTCTGAAGATCTGAATTTGTGACAATGTTGATGAATGAATCCCTTGAAGAAAGTTTTTGATATAACCGAAGATGGTTCCCATTTACAAGCAATGGTGTCCTCGCACTGTCAATGGCAACCAAATTTATAGTCCCATTGTCAAAGACTTCATCTACCTCATAGGGACCTAGTCATCTGGTGCAGAGCTTACCCTTGAAGTCTTTGAATCTTGAGTCATATAAGAGAGCCCAATCTCCTTTCTGGAACTTCTTCTCAATGAACCTGTCATGCCACTTAGCTCTCTACTGTTGGATAATATCTGTTTGCTGGATAGAAGCTAGCCATTTCTCCTCCAATTCATTGAGTTGGTTCAATCTCTGCTTTTGTGCTATAGCCAAATCCAAATTTACCTGTAATGTTGTTCTTAGTGTCTTGATTTCGATCTCAATAGGGAATAAGGGAATTTTACCATACACAAGTTCATATGGTGAGAATCCCATGGTATTCCTCCATGTAGTCCTATATGCCCACAACACTTCTTGAAATTTGTCAGCCCAATTCCTTAAGTGATTGGCCACGGTCTTGGTAAGGATCCCCTCAATGACTTTGTTAGTGATTTCCACTTGGCCATTTGCCTGTCGATGATAAGATGTTGTGATTCTATGATGGATTTTATATTTTTCAACCAACTTCTGGATCATATGCGATGTAAACCGGGGCCCCTCATCTGTGACTATCTCCCTGGGTATACCAAATCAGACAAAGATGTCTTCAAACAAAAAGTCTGAAATAGCCTGCTCCGTGGCTCTGGTTGTTGCCTTTGCCTCAACCCATTTTGTGACATAGTCAGTGCAGACCAAGATGTAAGATTTATGTCTAGATGAAGTATTAATTGGTCCCATAAAATCTAGGGCCCATTTCTCAAAAGGTTCTAAGACGACTTGGGGCTATATGGCATCTCATCTAATTGTAGTGGTTGGCCCATCCTTTGGCAACTATCACATCCTTTCACAAAATTCTTGGCATCATGAAATATTTTTGGCCAATAATACCTTGTCGAAAGGACTTTGTACCCTGTCTGCTTGTTTGCGAAGTGCCCTCCACAAGGTTCCTCGTGACAGGCCTTAAGGATGTCAAAGATCTCATATTCTCTAACACAACGTCCGATTTGGAAATCTGGTCCAGTGTGATAGAGATTCCCATCTATCAAGGTATAGGTAGCACTTTGTTGTATGATCTTTCTTTTTTCCTTAGAGGACAAATATTGTGGAAACTTCCCTGCAGCAAGATAATTGGATATGTCTGCGTACCAAGGTGAGTAAGTAGAAATAGAAAATAGATATTCATCAGGGAAAGAATCCTCGGTAGGAATGCAATTATCATCAATAGTTAACCTAGAAAGGAAATCAGCTACCACATTATCTTTTCCAAGTTTATAGAGAATTGTGATATCAAATTCTTGTAACAACAATAACCAATGTGTAATTCTACCATTAGTAATTGGCTTATTCATTAAGAAATGAATGGAAGAGTGGTTAGTGCATACAAATACTTGATACCCAGTGATATAATGTCGAAATTTATTGATGGTGTGCACGAATGCTAAGAATTCCTTCTCGGTCACTATGTAGTTGAGCTAAGCCGGAGTTAGATTTTTGCTTATGTAGTAAATAGCATAAGGTTTCCTGCCCTCCAGTTGGCCCAAAGCAACACCTACAACAATATCAAATCCATCTGTAGCTATGTGAAATGACAGTTCCGAATTAGGTCCTCGTAATACCGGAGCTGATGATACACAACATTTCAGCTTCAAAAAGGCCTACTCACACTTTCCTGTCCACAAAAAGTAAACATCCTTCATGAGAAAAGAAAATAATGGCGATGCAATTTTTGAAAAAATTTCTATAAATCTCCCGTAATACCCTACATGCCCCAAGAAACTAGTACCTCTTTTTGCATCTTGGGGGTTGGAATTTTCATAATTACCTCTATTTTTGCAAGGTCTACCTTGATCATGTCAGCAGAAATGTAATGCCCTAGCATGATCCCTTCAATCATCATCATGTGACATTTTTCAGTGCTCAAAGCAACATTAGTGTGTACACAAAGTTCCAACACTTTTTTCCAGATTAGCTAATGCTGTTTCAAATGCATCTCCATAAGGTGTAAAATCTTCCATGAATATTTCAAGGAATTCATTCAACAAATCAGAAAAAATTCCAAGTATTGCCCTCTGAAAGGTTATTGGCGCATTGCAGAGTCCAAAAGGAGTACTTTGTATGCGAAATTTCCCCAAGGGAAAGTAAAGGTCGCTTTATCTTGATCCTCCAGGGAAATCTATATTTGGTTGTAGCCACTAAACGCGTCTAAAAATGAAAAGATTTTTTTCCAGAAAGGGTGTCAAGGACATGATCTATAAATGGTAAAGTAAAATGGTCCTTTTGAGTGACCTTATTGAGTTCTTTGTAATCCACACAAACTCTCCACTTGCCGTTCTCCTTAGGAATGATGACAAGCGGAGACACCCACTGACTGTCAGATATCGGATAAATAAAATTAGCACTCAGGAGTTTTTGTAATTTTTCATTCACAACCTCCCTTAGTGCAAGGTTCATGAGGCGTTGTGGTTGTCTAACCGGTTTGCAGCCATCCTTCAAATAAATACAGTGAGTGCACAGATCAGGGTGGATCCCTTTCATATCCGTATAGTCCCATGCAAATGCATTTTTATATTTTTGTAACAGTTGTAACAACACTTGGCTTTGCTCAACAGTCAGGTTGGGGTTAATGTTTAGAAACTTTCCTGGTTATATTTCAATTGGACTACTATCAATATTCAGAGTGGTTCTCATTTGTTCAAAATCTATATCTTCTACCTACTCTTCCTTATTCTAATTTTTAATGGAAGCGATAGAAAACGAGTTACTAATGAAACCATTCATGATGTCATCTTCTGTATCAGCCTTGAAGTGCTAGGCTTTCCCCAGAGTGAGGAGCGATAAGGAAAGATCTGATTCAGGCTCAAACTCATCCCACCAAGGGTTATATAAATCCACATTTGGTTTTGGTGGGTAAATATTAAGATTCTTTGTAGCCTGGTCATCCGAGATCACCATAGATCAAGATATTCAACCTATAAATGCATCTGCAGTGTTCATCCAATGTCTCGCTAAGATAAAAGGATGTCTCCCCAAGTTGGATTTGGCTGTAAGATAAGAAATTCATCTGAATATCTCCAGGAAGCTATTATAATTACTATGTCCTCTAACACCCCCTTGGGTTTAACACGGGATCTATCTACTAATTCAAGTATAGTAGGAGTATGTCTAATCCCTTGTAGCCCTAGGGTGGTAAAGAGGTCCTTTTTCATCACATTAATGGCAGCCCCAAGATCAATCAATGTGTTAGTGATGGGTTGATCATTAATGTAGACAGTAACTGTAGGGTTTCCTGGATCATTATACTTAGTTAGAAGAGGTTGAGAAGACATTAATTCGGATAATTTCCCCATCACATGTATGGTAGCATGGTCTTTAGGCTTCCTCCCAGGTTTCTTGATGCACAAGTATCATACTGTTTTAGCATAAATAGGTACTTCTTTAAGGGCTTGCAGCAAAAGAATTCGTACATGAAAATTTTGCAACTCCCTAAGAAAATCAGATTCAGGCTGTGAGGTCATTCCAGGCTCAGTCAATATCTGAGGATATAGAGGATTCTGAGTTATAGCAGTTGAGTCGATTGTTGTATCAGCCTTTCTCGAGTTGGATGTTACATGAGTAACAGTCCTTCACAGGTTGGTTGTCATAGACGTAACAATTTTCTCTATATCGGATGTTATAGGTGCAACAACTACATCAAAGCCCACGGTTTCTCCTCTGTAAGGTTCATATTCCTCCTCAATAATGATAGGGGAGTGATTTGGTTTAATTACCTTACCCGATCACAATTGAATTTCATTAAGCCCCACGATGGTAATAAGGTAGGTTTAGAAGGTAGTTAGAGCCTCTATGCCCTGAGATGCTTTATTTTTCAGGTTTGGGTTAGGTTGCACAGGTAGTTGGGGTCGCACAAGCAGTGTAGGAGTAGGAGTTTGGAAAGGAGGTAAGTGTAGTTATTGCTGCATTGGTAATCCAGGTAAAGCTGTATTTTGGGCATTTCCTCTCCAGTTCTAGTTCCAAGGGTATGGTTGAGATGGAGGATACTGGATAGAGGGAGATGGAGACAATTGGTTCCAGGGTAAAGGAAATTGTGATAAAGAAGGAGCAGGATATTTCCATGGATATTGCTGAGTATTATATGCATTGTTCCATGAATTGAAGGAGGAAGAATCTTGAAACATTCCTGGAGGTAGTGGCTTCCATGGCCTCCTTGGTGCGATGAAATAAGAGGAATGCACCTCCTTGCTTGACTCTCTAAGTACTGCCTCCAGTCTAGGAAGCTCCAGACATTGACCTTTCGAATGTTCCAACTTGCAAATATTGCACAAACTCATGTTTTTCAATTCGCATTCCCTCAAGGGATGTTTCTTCCGGCAATTCAGACAAAACACAACCAAAGGTGTATCGGTTTCTGCTTGTGTCTTTTTGATTTGTGCTATCTTTATCTGGGCAGATAGAGTACTAAGGATATTGGTCTTGAAATTTTCAAACAAATTCCCAATCTCTACTTTGGTTACTCCTCCTCGTGTAGATTTTTGTATTTGGGCAGATGCATCTCGAATTGTGCTTCTCACCTTAGATGATCCTCTAGATCATCTTAGACAAAGCTTTATGATTTCAACGAATGGTTCTTGTGATATATCCCCTTTCCCTAGTAGGTTCAGGGTGTCTAGGTAGTCGTCCCTCATTCCTATAATAAATATGGTCTTCAAGGTCTCATGGTCTAAATCACTATGTTTAGACTTCTGCAAATTATAGTGGAACCACTCTACATAGTCTTCTAGGCTCTCATCCTCCTTTTGTGTCATTCTGAATACTTCCTCCCTTAAGTCCCTCGTTTTGCAATAGTCTTGGTACTTTGATAAGAGTGTATCCTTCATATCGCTCCATCTTCAAATAGAAGCGGAGCCCAATCCCATGAACCATCTCAAGGATGCCCCTTTCAAAGTAGCAAGAAATAATTTTAGTTTCTGAGCATCTGAGATATATTCATAACTCGTACATAAGACATAAAATTCAAATAATAAGGTGTTTGGGTCTTCCACAGTCATCCCTTGGAAGGATGGTAAGGATGATAAAGGAATATTTTTCATAGGAGCTTCGCCTCTGATATCCTTGATTAGGAACTCAAAGGTGGTAACAATAGAATTTGTTTTAGCGTTGTTGTCATTGTTGTCCCCCATGGCTAATCCTTCTAACCCTTGCTATAACAGACGTTCTTCAAATTGCTCTTATGATGGTCTTGCAGGTGTAATTGATGGCTCAGGTAACTCCAAGGTTGGTTGTTTCACTACACTACCTAAATCTGGATATTGATAAACCAATAGGTGCTCTCTCATCTCAGGTGTTTGATGTCCCCCTTTAGTTTCCCCTTGTCCCTTGGTCCTAAAGTTATGGCTACTAGCTTCCTCCTATTGATCCTGAATTAGATGCTTAATCTTGGGAGTGTGGGTGCCACGGGGGCTTCACTGGGGGAGAAATACCATACCACGTGAGTTCATATTGGTGGATATATATTGAGGAAAAAATGGCATAATATATTGGAGGATATGTAGGGGGTAAAGGGTTTTTATATTGGCGGGTATAGAAAATGGAGAGCAAAGTTAATTAAAAAATATAAAGGGGTATAAAAAATGTTAATGAAAAAATGGATACCTACAATATCTAGTGGAAGTAGGGGTTTTTTTAATTGGGAAGGTGTATTGGGTTTGTATTGGTAGGGGGTTAAATAATGTGATTTTTAGGGGTATTTTCCAATATGTAGTCAAATTAAGGGTATTGTTTAATATGCCACGAACACACGTGATAGGTCAGAGGTTCATTGAGTGAAGCCCCCGTGGTGGGTGCTAGATTTAGAATGATATGGCCCCAAGATAGAGGAATCAAGGTTTCTTCCCTTATTATGGGAGCGACATCTTTTTATGTCCTTGTTTTCCTCGCATCCCTTTGAGAGCTTGATTGTTCTTTTTCTGCCTTAGAGATTAGTTCTTGGATAAATGTTTTCCTTTCCAAATCTACATGCTTCCTTTCTTTTTTACGATCCATTTTTCCTGTGACTAATTAGAGTGGGGATAGTTTTGGTATTTCTATAGTTCCTACAGTGCACACATGGACCCTATGTGTATTGATTCACATTATAAGTGTCTCAGTCTTCGATAGTGGTGAGCCCGCTCAGGTATGTTAGAGTGATGCACAGGTTCTTACCTCTTGTCTTACTGCCTAGCAACTGAAGCGCTGGAGACGTGCTAAAAAACACAAAAATGCAACACCCTAAGTGCCCTAGTGATCACAACGGTGAGCCCACCTAGGTATGATAGAGTGATGCGCATGTTCTTACCTCTAGTCTTAACGCCCAACGATTGTGGATTAGGAACACTCTATCATCAAACAAACAACTTGGTTGACTGTATTGTCAACTGCCATTCCCGAAAATGATGCCTAAATGTAGTGTTGTTTTAATGAATCCTAATTGATCAAGACTACAACATTTAATTTTCATCCCAGGGTAGGTCTTGTTGTTTCAATGGAGTTTGCACTGTTTGTGCTGATACACTATAGCCAAGAATGAAAAATAGAAAGAATAGTAAAAGATGTTGTTGAATTAATTGCAAAAATCAAATCATTCATGTAAAAATTAAAACACTCCATATAATTGAAATCACATTTCGTAATTACCAGAGTAAGGGCACGCCACACAGTAAACTAATGACTACACCAGTTGGTCACTATCATTCTGTTTAATCAAACCAGTGTAACAACATAATATAATCTAGAATAGAAGCGGATGTATTTCACAATTTGTACAACAACAATAGAAAACCATATGACAATAAAAGAAACAATAATGTACACTACTTCTATTGCTGCAGTCCTTGCTAAAGAGGAGGGCCCTTCCTCCCTAGCAGGGGCACAGGAATAACACGAGATTAGTTAATGAATCAGATGAAGAGCAGTAACAACATCACCATAGTGATTTTAATATTAAAAATAATTCAGAGTTACAAGAGCATAGTAACAATGATTTTCTATATGTCGTCCTTGTACATAGGAAATCAAGTTTCTTTTATAATTATTACATGCCCGAAATTAGGAATAGATCAGTCATGAGAATCTCACGATTCTCATGTTGATAAAAAATAAAAGTAGTTACAACCTATTTCTAAATACAAATACTTCTCAGATACATTGGTTAAGATTGCAACCACTTGGGTCTATTGCTTCTAAAATAAACAATTCCTAACACCCGATAACTGTTATGTGGAATAGTACCCACAACTTGCCAACTTCGGTGCAACAACATCCTGCGAGTGAATAGCAGTTCGGGATGTAATGACAATCATTGGAGACAACACCCTTGGTGTAACAACGGTCCTCTGTATCAGCACATAGTGTAATAGCAACCTGTAACAACATTCAGTGTGTAACAACAACCTGTAACAGCATATAAGGTGTAACAACGAACTACTCTACCTTGCTCTGAAATCAATTAGCTCTGCCTGTTTACTCCATAACCTTGTTCCTGTGAGCATAACCCGAAAAGGAGAAGAGCTTCCAAAATACTCCTCCAATTCTCACCCCAGTTAACCATAAAAAGGAATATAGTATCGTATTATTCAGCAAAACATGGAAATATAACATGACAATGGAACAGGTTGTATAAATGAGAAAAGGGTGATTAATCATGTAAAGTTTCATGGGCCTAGAGGATAAGAGCATCAAAACTGGGGAAAGAAGGTGCAGAAAACAGGTAAAAATTCACACCGAACACTCTTTGATGTCTTTCATACACTTAGTATTTACTTAGGATGCATATAATTTTATGAAGCAATGTCTCAACATATTTCAATCACTTTCTCCACAACCTGGCATAGATGGTAGCATTTTCTAAATGAGGTAGTGATATCCTTTGGGGCATATATTTCTTTGTTTTACCATTTTTTAAGCTTTTCCAACTTTTTTTTAAATTCCTTTATGATTATTTTCCTACCTTTATGATGTTTAAGAAGGCTATAACTTAATGATATAACCTTGAAAATATTGCACATTGTTGTACATCAATTTTTGTACAACACTCAACCCGTCACTTGATACAACTATAGGAGCCCTGCTTATTTGAATTGTATAGATAATGAAATGAAAAGAAGGAATTTGATTGGTAACACATATTTAGAAATACTACAGAGAGCATGGTATTACAATGAGAACTGTTGGGTTGTGTTATATTCTTTCCACGACTGGCCCATGTAGTTAACTAGGGGGGTCAGAGGGGGGGCAAAGCCACCCCTTCGCTGCGCTGATTGCGTAGCAGGGATCACAGGGGGGGCGGCAGCCCCCCTGTCTGCGGGGTTTGAGGGGGATGGGTAGCCCCCCTATACGGGGTCTGGGGTAGTGCCCTAGGAAATTTTTTTTTGGACCCTATATTAGGTTGGGCAGACCTACCTATGGTTATGTGCATGGTTTTTGCACATGGTTTTGGACGTAATGGTTTTCGGTCCATCGTATTGGATGCTTCGGCATGTATAAATATGTATTGTAACATTGAAAGGAATATAATGAAAAATCAAGCTGGTAGTCTCGGTTTTGGGATCCAAGGGAAAATATTTGTGTATATGTGTTTTATGTGTTATGCTCTCGCATTCTTTATTTTCTGTTCTTAGAATTCGTATGCAGGTAATTTCTGTATGGGGTTAAAACCTACAAAAACCAAATTCTATTAATAAATGACATTGGAAAATACTATGAAATGAGAAGCAATACAAAATAGTTAGATAGGTGGTAGCTTGTGTATGCAGAGATAGGTGTTGGCTACATTCATTTTCAAGATGAACTTTAGCAAAGGAAAAAATAGTTTTTTAACTTAAATTACTATTCCCTAAGAGGGAAAAAACCCTATATATCCAAAACCCTAACCCTAGGAGATGAAGTGGATAAAGGAATCTAAGCCTTGAGGAGTCTAGCTTATACACCAACTTTTTGAGGCTGCAACTTTTGCATACAAACTCTAATTGTGGTTTAAAATAGCCTATTAGAAAGATCTTAATGAAGAGAACAACTTTAGTCAAGGATTAAGCATGCTATGCCACATCAATTTGTTTCAAGGATGAAAAGCATTGTTTAGGGCCTCAAAAATGTGCCAAAAATCACGACTTGAAAAACTACAGAAAAGCAACCAAGATGGGTACTATTCTAAGTCAGTGGAAGAGGTGGTTTGCCACGAATATCCACCTATATCACATGTTTCTTTATGATAAGTTACATTTTCTTCACCATATAGCCTAATAACTAAGGCTATTATTAACATGTATGGTTCCCTATGATTGGAAATTTGCTACACACACTTGATTTTCATGTCTTGAAGAATTTTCTAGTAATCAACTAGCTCTTAACAAGTTCATCATAATTAATTGTGAACTATAGGAACCACTCATTAGTGAGATCAACTTAAATGTGGGGAACTTGTAGCATACGTCTAAGGTTGAGAGATGAAAGGGTGTGATAGTATTTCCTTATTTTCTTATTAGTATGTTCACTATATATGTATGAATCATTAGCTGTGAGATGATCTTGGTGCAAGGAGTTATAGGTGTTCTAGCTACCAACCTAGATCCATCTTAACTTCGGATCTACCAAGCACCTAACGGGATCAAATAGCTTGAGGTGCAAACATTTCCTCAAATTCTTCACTAAAAAAAAGGTAAGGATTTATAGTTTTTCTAGTTACCAGCCTAGATCCATCTTAACCCTAGATCTAGAAAGCATCGAGAGGGATCAAAATTTTCAAGATGCAAAAATATTTTTTGAGTGCAAAACTTGAGGAAATGTTTACACTGCGAGAGATTTGATCCCTCTCGATGCTTGATAGATCTAAGGTTGAGATGGATCTAGGATGGTTTCATTCATGTACGACCATAAAAATGTGTTGATCATCTAATTATTTTGATCATTTTAAATATGTTAAATATGTATAGGATTAATATCATCATCTAAAGTTTAAGTTTTCTCAATTACCTTAGTTTTGTTCAGATGATAGAGACTGTTAATAACTTCAATGATGAAAAATGATGAAATAAAAATTCTGAATGCAAAGTGACAATGTAATAGTGTTCAATTATAGTCTCTTCATTGTTATCAATCTCAAATTATTTTCTTCTCTTGCTCTTATTGTCACACCTAATAGTTTTGCCATATTTTCATATGGATCATATGAAAAGGGTAGTTGAAATCGTAGACAATTCAAATATTTAACTTGTGCTATTGCATTAAATGTCATACCTTGTTTCTCTTGCTCTCCAATATTAATAGTAGCTTTTTCCAAAGTCTATCATTGTGACTTATGGAGTATTAAACCCCAAGTAAGTTTCAATGGTAGTTTTTTTCTATTACACTAGTAGAAAATGGTGAAATTAGTGACTAGGTGATTAAAGACGTTAGTCACCACAACTTTTCTAAGTGAAATACTGCCAAAAATTAGCAATTTTAAGGGACCCAACTAAAAACGACTAACATAAATGACTATTTTAGTCACCAGTTAAAATATACGACTAGCTAATAAGTAATACTACTAAAAATTACTAACATAAATGACTAATTTAGTCTAGGGAAAAAAATATGACTACCTAACAAAAACTACAATAATATGAATTAGTTTTTTATGTTAGTCATTTTAATTGTGACACTTCAATAATCTAAAATTACAAGTCATAGGGGATTCAAAGGTTGTTTTAGATTGAGTGAAAGGTTATAATTCCTTGTACACTTCTTTATTGGATCAAAGGATGATTATAATTATGGAGCTTATTAGAATCTTTAGGATCATATCATTTGATCACATTTACAAGGAATCAAATTCAAAGGTTGACAAATTATCGAAAAGGGGAGTGGGCCAACACCTCCTTTTGCAACACGACATGACCACCTATATATGTTGCAACAACCTTTCCAACTTATTTAGTTGGTTTCACATATATTTCACATTTCTTCTTCGTCTTGCAAAGTGGTAGTGCTAAGGAGAGGGTATCAACTTTTCTCAAAGAATGTTCACTTAGTACCACTACCAAATTTCCTTCATGCAACTTGCATGATGATAAAGGATGACATTTGAATGTTACAGACGTGTAAGTAGTCCACAGTCAACTTTGTTGTCTTCATTGTCCTTAGTAACAACGACAAGTTTGAATATTTCCTTTATTTATCATCGCAAACACATAACTCTTTGTTGTCCCAAACATAGTTAATATTGTTGGTGTATGATCTCTTAATTGTGGAATGGTCTCTTGATGATGATAACGAACTCTCAATCTCCAATGCTCATGAATACAATGAATTAATGATCTAATGCCTTACTTTTATAGACAATTTATGATTCATTTTCTATTTTTATTGTGCCATTGTATATATGCTTCACTAGCATCTCATGCTATATGGTTAATTGAGCAAGTGTTATCTTTCATTTTTCAAGTATAATTTGGTTGCATGAATAAGCATAATTGTGTAATTAAAATCATTCAAAATTTGTTAATAATTCATGGTTTGTTTGACTATTCGCACACTTATCCTTGACCTTTTACTTTGAGAGTGAGTAGTGTCAAATCATTCGTCTTTGTTAAGGAACTTCCTTTCATTACTCAGTGACCTAGCTTAGCTTGATATTTAAGGATTCCCCCATAGATAAGGATATCCTTCTTGTAGTCTAAAGAGTGAGAGAATGCCACCAAGGTGACATTGGGTGGCTTGCTTGATGGGTGGGGTCACGACTTTTTTTTTCTATTAGATTGTTTGAGTGGAGATTGTTAGGATATTTCGACACGTAGGAAATAGTTAAATATAACTTGATCTAGTGTAGAGTTAGGTAAAGTGTGTTTCTTTACTATGTACTTTTGTAACTTACAATCTGACAGTCACGATATGTAGTGATCCAACAGTTCATTCTCTCCTCGGTATTACCGACAGTTCATCCATGGCTTAACACCCGATTGGTCCATGATCTCTATTTAAAGAGCATAGAGGGTCATTTGTAGGGTAATCATTCATGAGAGAAGCTTATGTAAATTTTCATTCTTTTATTAATAAATTGCCTGAAGTGGTCGTGTTGGCTCAGGCTGTGGATTATTTCCCTCTTTAAGGGTTTTAACCACGTCAACAATACTGGTGTATTGATCTATGATCTATTTGTGAGTGGTGTCCTTTGGTGTTATATCTGAGGAACTTACCCTATAAACTCCTACATGGTATCAGAGCTATTTGAGGACCGCATCCGTTGGTGATCCAAATCTGAAGCCGGTAAAACTGCATCCGACTGTCGTTTCCTAGATCTACTATTTCTGACTGCTTTCGAGCTGATAGAACTGCTCTATTGTGTTAGTAGCATCTGTTCCAGTGAAAAACCCCTTTCGTTTCATGCGAAAAGGTTTCTGGTAGCCCTAGCTACGTCATTTTTAAGATCTAGAGGTATACAATGTTTATTTGCAGTTTTTAATTATTTTCTCTCTATATATTTCAGTTTATTTAGCTCTTTCCTTTTTTATTATCAGATCTATACCTTTCATTTCTGCGTATGCTCTTTGCCCCGCGACTCTGTAAACAAAAAAAAAAGCCTTCGTCTTTTCCAAAATTGCTAACCTTTTAATCTAGCTCACTTGGTCCAAAGCTACTTTATGAGAGTAGGGGTCTTGAGTTCAAGTCTTCTTTCTGTTAAGCTAATTAGATTAAGTTTGGAAAGGGGGAGGATTTTTTTTTTAATATAACATTATCATTCATTTCCACACATTCCCGCACTTTGTCGGCATCTTCAACAACTTTTCTTCAAAAAGCCATAACTTCTTCATCCAGAAGCCGTTTTTAGAGCTTTTTTTTTAACCAACCTAATTTTTCAAGATCTTTCCATTGGAACACATATTTTCAGCATCTATAGCTTCAGTTTCTATTAAAATGGAAAGTCCATGCCAAGTTATTCTTGACAACACCAACTACTTCCAATGGTGGTCCTACATTGTGGATTTACTTAGAAGTAAAAGTATTTACAAAATAGCCTCAGGCCAAAAAACCAAACTGAAAGATGAAGATAAGGTAGCCAAATGGGAAAATAGGCAAGATCAAGCACGTGGGTTGATAGGGATGTCTATTTCTCCAGACCTTAGATTCCATATCGCAGAACTTGATACTCCTGATGAAGCAATGAAACAGATCACTAAAGTTTTTGGAATTAAAAATGAACTTAGAGCCCATCAAATCGAAAATGAGTTTCTTACATTGGACCCCAATAATTTTTCTTCCATTGAAGATTTTCTGTCCAAGTTCAAGACCCTTAGACTTCTCTTGGAAGGTGTTAAGGTTAAGAAAGAAGATGGTAACCTTATCTATTCCATTCTTACTAAGTTGGGACCAGCCTACTCTGTGTTTGTTTCCACCTTCCATTCTTAACACGAGCTATCCAACAATTGCCTAGATCCACATTGACATAGATCCAAGCATAAGAGAAAAATATCTCATGGGATTCAACATGATCTATGTAATTCCCAAGGTCGTTGCATATGCTTCTGAATGGTGTGTCATTCCAATAGTGTAGGGGTAAAAGATGAAGCTTGACCCAAACATGAATAACAAAAGGCATATAATTGTCTGGGTTTAAGCCAAGGCTCCAACATTATAGATACACACCTAGGCTCCCATGAAGGACAAGCCACTTCAAAAGATCAGATCTCGATAAGCCTTATTTTGAAAGTAAAAGGTTAAAACCCTTTCCCACAAAAGGAGGAGGAAATCTCTCTTTTGACTAAGGGCTTTTCATTATTTTCTACCCATGATATGATCGAGTGGGGGAAGGCCATAACCCCATAAATTGACCTACCCATCCTCTTTCTTCCAGTTGTAGAGCCCTCGATATAGCTTGAGAGGCATAAACATATATAGATTAAAAAAAACATGTAGTAATATTGTTAACCATGGAGATTCACCTCCACTTTATCATGGAGTTTCTTAATTTGTAAATAGGCTTTATTACAATAACATAACTCATTTTATATGGCATTTGTTCATATGACATTTTTTAATTAATAAATTCAATTAAATTGACAAAAAAAACATAACTACTTGGAATAAATCTCAACCTTTGATTTGTGTATATTACTAAAAATATTCTAAAATATTTTATAGAGATTAAATACCTACCATCCATCCAATAATTATTCATTATTAAATGAAAATTCTCGAAGCTCTATTCCAAAATAAGCATGCATATGGACATAATTAAAATCAAAATTACAATCAACAAGAAATTTACATCTAAAAAAATCTATTAATTTAAATATAAAATTAAAATCAACCTATATCACTTGTAAAAATTCACCACCTTCTCATTCAATTAATAAGAAAATATGTAATGGAATAAAACCAACCTAGATCCACCTTAACTTGGGATCTATCAAATGTGGTGAAGATCCAATCTATCAAAGTGAAAATATCTTTTTTGAGTGAAAAACTTAAAGGAAAATTTTCAAGTTAAGAGATTTGATCCCTCTTGATAATTAATAAATCTGAAATTAAAATAAATCTAAAATATTTTAATTATTAATGATTAATAGTTTTATTATTTTATTTTATTTTGATTGAGCCGAGAGGCTCATTCTACATCCCAGTATGAGGGATATGTGCAAGTCTGTAGTTATAATAAATTTTTATGTACATATAATAAACAAATAAAATTATATGGTTGTAGGTGAAGAAATTTTATCACTATTGGCTCATGTTAGATCTATATTTAAGATGGATCTATGCGTGTCAAGTCCATGAGTCGGGCATGTTGGGCGGGTGCGTTTAATCGACGAGTCAGCGGGAGTTGGCACGAGCGCACGGCGGGCGAGCGATGAGCTGGGTGGTTGAACGGCGAGTTGAGGGCACGTGCGAATGATGCAACGAGCCGACCGAATGAAGGAAATGTATGATGCGAAAGTCATCTTGTGAAAATGACTAAGTGTTGGGCGGTGGAAAGTTTATATGTGGGGGCGGTCCCGCACATGGGCGCCAACACCATGGCCCGACGCGAAGTTGGGGTGAGTTGGACGAAACAATGGGTCAGCTTGGTGAGTCGATGCCCCAAACGATGGGCCAACTGCCATATAATTAAAGCGTTGGAATGGTGGCAAAAGGCATCAAGTGAAGTTTCCAAGTGTTCATGCGAGCTGGAGGGCGAGCTAACTTGGAGAGGACTGAAATTTGGCAAAGTGCAGGCGGACTCTTGGGCCGAAGCACTGATCTGAGGTAAACGTATAAAATGGAGCCGTAGGTCATGCGAAGGTGTTCAAGCGAGGGCGTGCGAGGGCGTTAGGCCGAATGACCGAACGGACAAGGGCGTCCGAGGGCATTTGTCTGAACGACCATTCGACGAAGTCGTGCGAAGGTGTTTAGGCGAGGGCGTGCGAGGGTGTCGGGCCAAACGACTAAACGGGCGAAGTCGTTCGAAGACGCTCAGGCGAATTCGTGTGAAGGCGTTCGGGCGAGGGCATGCAAGGGCGCCGGGCCGAACGATCGAACGGGCGAGGGTGTGCGAGGGCATTGGGCCAAACGATTGAATAGGCGAGGGTGTGCGAGGGAGCTGGGCTAAACGACTGAACGGGCGAGGTTGGTCTGAACGTCTCAACGGGCGAGGGCGTGAGAGGGCATCCGCTTGAACGAGTTGAGGGCGTTCGGCTGAACGAGCCAAGGCTGAATGACGTGCTGAACAGTGCGACGGTGAACAAGGTGCGACAGGCGGAAGTATCCTTGGGCACTCTGAATGGTGGTTCGGGTGGACCAAATGGTGCAGGCCGACTTACATGATTTGACAGATATTGTACCAAGGAAACTTGGGGTTTCCTACAAAGACTGTAAAACTAAATATTTTGTGAAGTATTGATATTATCGGGCAGACTCATATTTCAGGGATTTGCCCCTCCCGGTTTATTATTCGTTGTGCATATATGTTAAAAGATAATAATGATGAATGATGTATGAATGTTTCCAATGTGCTAATGAAAGTATACTTAGGAAAGTTTAAAAATAAACTAAGTATAGAAAGTAGGCGTAGTCCACGATCGCAAGTATTGTTAAAAAGAAAGTGGTCGGTGGTGTTGCACCTCCTATAGTGAGGTTGGAAGAGGACCGCCAGTGTAGGTGCATGACAGTTAGTATCCGAGGCTTGATTTAGAGAATCAGATTTGCAGAAAAGTTGATCCCACTGCACTTCATGACAGTTGGTATCAAAGCTCTGTATTCCGCGGGCTTTGGTGATTCAGAGAATCGAGGAAGATGTCCATTTTGCAGAAAATGGGTTTTGCGGATTATGACCTTCGAAGAATGGCAAGGGCACACATTGGGGCCAAGTCAATCTGAAGGAAGTCTACTTGAGGAATCAAGTGATTTGGAGCAAAGGATTGGAGAATTGAGAAAGGACTTGTTCAAAACAAGGGATTCCCTTCGTGCTTTTGTCAAGGAAGGGATCTCTGACATGAATAGGGATGAAGCCTATCGACTTGCAGGGAAAGTAGACTTGTTTGGTGTAAAACTCAAGGAGTTGAAGATAAGGCAGAGCTTGCTTTGAAAGAAGCTGGAATGGATAACTCTTGAGAAAAGGTAGTTCATAGCTTTCATTCATGATAAGGAGAAATTTGCAGATTACAATGATAAGGAAGAGGAAGCCGTGATGATTGAGGATGTTGCAGATATAACAACAATGGAGGATGAACTTAAAATTGATCAAGTTGGACCAGGATCGTGCAGTTTGCAGACATTGGTGGATGAGGATACTCTCATGGAGGAGACTCAGGATGAAGTAAGTACTACTTATACTTGTGTTTCATTTGAGCTTTTGGTAGATGGACCATATGCAAGGAAGTACAAAATTAGTTTGCCGATGGGATGGAGGATTTTACCATAGATGTCTACGATCAGACCTTGTATGGAGAAGCAAGGACCATTGGCGGTTGCAAAACTTGTTGGGGTTGTTTGTGACCTTATGACAGAAGGTGCAAATGCTTGTGACAAGGGAGGAACGTGATGATCATTGTGGAGGAATGGGTCATGCTTTAGCCATATGGAGAAATTGGCTAAGTGCCCGACATGACTCATGGACAGATTGGAGAAGGGCACACACATGAGTTGATGATACTTGGGTGGACTTATCATGGCCGAGACCAAGAGGAAGTCTTGGTGGAACCTTCAGTAGGGGAGCCATGGTGGAAGAGACTCATGTGATGATGATATGGTTTGGGTGACCGAGTTCACTAGACTAGATTGCAGACTTGGATGAGGATGACTGATTGTTGTGATGGGTCTACTTAGTTGGACAACATGGGAAACTTGAGTCATGGACATCGAGTTGGAGACATGGAGCATGGCAGTCTTATGAAGGGACATTATGTAGGAGCACTTATAGAGGTGTCATTTATGGGTGTCCAATGATGAGTGCCAAGGCAGGGATGTTGTGCACGTGGATAAGCTGATGTGACATGGCGATGTTTTACTTATGAGACGATGGAGAGGTTGTGCAATATTGTACAAAAAGGCCATGGACTAGTTGTATTTGTGAGTAGACAATGAAGCATTCCTACTACATGCAGAGCTGAGGCATTTTGCAGAGACCTTTGGGTCGAGACATGTATGCTTGCTAGGATGTTGGTTGGAGATGACTCATGGAGCACATGATGACATGAGGTTGTGACTTTTGAGGACTTCATATTATGGTGGACTTAGAGGATCTGATGCATTGAGTAGCAGAGGTCAGGGAATTTGATGCAGTATGGGGTGCATACTTTTGAGTACATGTATGGGTGTACTTGAGAGAGTGAATTGATGTGGAGGATCAATATGAGACACTTTGGAGTGGCGGAGTTGCAGCGATGATGATGCCTTGATGGTAACACTTGGGCATGGGTTGAGCCGAGACTTAACCACTTTTGATACATGGGAGCTTATTGGTCTATGATCATGGGCAACACATGAAAGATGAGACAAGTGTATACTTGTTTCCTTGGTAGACTTGAGGGATGGCACATTGTAGATATAATGGAGGTTGATTCATGGACCTGGATGTGGCACATCAAGAGTCGGTTTGATGAGAGGATCTCTTAATTTTGAGGAGATGGATTTTACACATATGGATGATGATGTTGGGATAGATGTGGTTGATTTCATGTAGCACATTGACACCAAACATCATGGGAAACATGTTGCAGACGAGATGGAGTTTACTTCATGAACCTGGGCATGGCTTACATTTTGATGGAGATGGAGATGTATTATTGATCGAGTTGATGTTGTGACAGGAGGCTAGGAGAAACAAATGATGATGGCATGAGGATGTGCATTCTCATGGTTTGAGCGTGATAGTTGGATTATCTACCTGACTAGTTTGAGTCATGGGGGTCGACAGTGTACAAGAGATGCGTTAGCATTATGTTAAAGTATCATGGTAGCAGTTCACACGATGATGATACATGATGGGGTCAACATGATATGTTGCGGTGAGCATGTAGCTTGAGTTGGAGGGGCCAACCTTCCACAGTAAGAGAAACATGGGGCATTGTGATGGATGTGGTTGATGATCATGGATTAAGGAGACTTTCTGATTCATGGATACACGAGCCTTTATGGTTTGTGCGATGGCAGAGCAGAGGCAAGCAGTGAAGCTAGCGACACTTTGCGATGTCGTATGATGGTGTTGTCCAGGGCGAAGACCGTTTAGAGTGGGGGAGTATGTCAGGCCCACAAGTCGGGCGTGTCAGGTGGGTGAATTTAACCGATGGGTCGGCAGGAGTTGGCACGAGTGCATGATGGGTGAGCGACGAGCTGGGCGGTAGAACGGCGAGTTGAGGGTGCGTGTGAATGATGTGACGAGCTGGGCGATTGAATGGCGAGTTGACGGTGCATGTGAATGATGCGACGAGCTGACCAAACGAAGGAAACGTGCGACGCGAAAGTCATCTTGTGAAAATGACTAAGTGTTGGGTGGTGGAAAGTTTATATGCGGGGGTGGTTCCACACATGGGTGCCCACACCATGGGCCGACGCGAAGTTGGGGCGAGTTGGATGAAACGATGGGTCAGCTTGGTGAGTTGACACCCCGAACAATGGGCCAACCGCCATATAAGTAAAGCGTTGGAATGGTGGAAAAAGGCATCAAGTGAAGTTTCCAAGTGTTCATGCGAGCTAACTTGGAGAGGATTGAAATTTGGCAAAGTGTAGGCGGACTCTTGGGCCAAAGCACTAAGCTGGGGTAAATGAAAAAAATGGAGCTGTAGGTCGTGCGAAGGCATTCGAGCGAGGGCGTCGGGCCGAACGATCGAACGGATGAGGGCGTCCGAGGGTGTTTGTTTGAATGACCGTTCAGGCAAAGTCATGCGAAGGAGCTCGGGCGAGGGTGTGCGAGGGCGTCCGGCGGTGTTTGTTTGAATGACCGTTCAGGCGAAGTCATGCGAAGGAGTTCGGGTGAGGGCGTGTGAGGGTGTCGGGCCAAATGATCGAACGAGTGAAGTCGTTCGAAGACGTTTAGGCAAAGTCGTGTGAAGGCGTTTGGGCGAGGGTATGCGAGGGCGTTGGGTCGAACGATCGAACGGGGGAGGGCATCAGGCCGGACGATCGAACAGGCGAGGGTGTGCGAGGGCACTAGGCTGAACAATTGAACGGGCGAGGTTGGTCTGAACAGCTAAACGGGCGAGGGTGTGCGAGGGCATCCGCCTAAACGAGTTGAGGGCGTTCGGCTAAATGAGCCGACGCTGAACGATGTGCTGAACAGTGCGACGGTGAACAAGGTGCGACAGGCAGAAGTATCCTTGGGCACTCCGAACGGTGCAGGCCGACTTGAACGATTTAACAAATATTGTACCAAGGAAACATGGGGCTTTCTACAAAGACTGTAAAACTAAATATTTTGTGAAGTATTGATATTATCGGGTAGACTCATATTTCAAGGAGTTGCCCTTCTCGGTTTATTATCCGCTGTGCATATATGTTAAAAGATAATAATGATGAATGATGTATGAATGTTTCCGTTGTGCTAATGAAAGTATACTTAGGAAAGTTGAAAAATAAACTAAGTATAGAATGTAGGCATAGTCCACGATTGCAAATATTGTTAAAAAGAAAGTGGTTAGTGGTGCCGCACCTCCTATAGTGTGGTTGGAAGAGTACCGCCAGTGTAGGGGAATGACAATGCGGGTTCTACAACCCAGTGTGAAGGCGATATATAAGTATGTTTGTCTGTCTTAAAGTGAAAATAAACTATTCTCTAAATAGAAAACTAATCCCCACTATAATAAAAGAGAAACAAACATATGTTATGCATATTTAATTAGTTGTCCGTATGACCTAATATAATTTCATGTAAAGTATTTAGAAGTAAGACAATAAAAAAAATATGTGAGTAAGATGTTTAAATCTTATACTTAAAAAAAATACATGTGATGTCAACTTCAAATATATCTATATATAGAAAAAAAATGTCAAAACAAAATATTTAATGTTGTAAAGAATAAACTATCCAATAACGTATGAATAAAATATTTTAATATGAATTAATATTGATGTAGATTTAAAAATATATTAATAACAAGAAAATCGGTTTAATGTGCGTTGATACCAATATCCCATATGTATGTTTGTCCATATTAAAATAAAAATAAATATTTTTTAAATAGAAAAACAATGTAGACTATAATAAAAAACACACTGCATATTTAGTTAGTTGTCCATATGATCTAATATAATTACATGTAAAGTAATTAGAAGTAAACTATATAAAATACTATGTTTAAATCTTATACTTTTCAAAAATATTTTAACATGTGATATCAACATATATATCATGTATAGAATAAAATATATACAATGTTAAAAGAAAATATTTTAATGTTGTATAGAATAAAATATCCAATAGACTATGAATAAATTATTTTAATACAAATTATTATTAATGTATATTTAAAAATTATTAATAAAAAGAAAACGAGTTTAATGTGTGCTGATAAAATAGCTCAATCATGTTATGTAATCTTTATAATATTAAAAAATACAATTTAAACAATAAAAAATTATACATTGTTTTTTTTCATTCTAAAATAAATATGTATGGAAAAATTTGATTATTCTAAACTCATATTAAATACTACGCTCATATTCTATAATTTAACTAACTCACAATATAATTTAACTAACTCACAATATTGACCTAAAATTACAACATAAACATACACATTTTTACGGTTAAAAAACGCCTTTAACGCAAATAGATGGTCAAATGCTAAACATCCCTTAACACAAATAGATGGTCACATGCTAAACATTTGACCAAATTATAAGCCACAGTGAAAAGAGAATGCATGCATAAACCACTCGAAAACAAATCCTCACTCAACAGGCAATGCTTTATAACCATGATACACATTCCCTTTCCTCCTCTCGACACGTTCAACGCACGACATACACCACCTCCGAGTTCCGACAGATGTACGCCTTTGACGGAGGCCTCTCCACTTTCTTGCGCAGCACGCTTTCTTTTTGGTCATCAGTATTCTTTCACTTTAACACACCCATCCAGATTTTTTTGACGGTAATTCTATCAAATATCTAAAATAAAAAATTGATTGAGAGAGAAATAGGGTTTCATTTGAAAAACTCTTTTCAATTTAAAATTATTTATGTGAACATTTTTAATCGAAATTCAAATAAAAACACTGATGGCATGTATCATTAAAACAAAATACTCAGTTCAGAATAAATCACTTAACTTTAACTTTAATTATCTAAATCGATAAAAGTGGTCATCGAATAACTGGATAACAATTGGGTTGGAGAATATAATGCTGATTGGAACGTTTTTGACATCATCTTACTTTACAACATGTAATCCACTAACAAAACAAATCTGGTTTTCATCAGAGCTTACTTCCTTCAATGGTAAGATAAGCATTTGGAAAAATTATATTTCCATTACTGAAACCATGGAGGATTCCATCAAATTGCCGGACTGAGCGACAGTCGTTGGCTTTAGATGGGTTTCACATGTCTGCTCTTTCGCCGCACATTGTTTCTCCGTCTGCTTCGGGTTGTCAGGGAGGCGAGATGTTCCGGTTTAGTCTCATCTTCTTCCTCTGCAATTTTTTTTGAAGAGGCCTTCAAGCGCTAGGTCGAAAGAATCTGCGTAGCCTACATTTGAGTGACGAGGATCTGCATATGTTAGGGAAGGAATCAACCCAATTACTTCCCTTCGCATCTTCTCTACTTCATCGGTACTCAACGACAGTAGATGTTGCTCGATGCTCAGATTGCCAGTGCCGTGCACGCTCTCTTCTGGAATATATACCGAATACGAGCTTCGATTGTGGGGCAAATGCCATTTGTACTGCGTGTACGCCGAATGCTCTGTGAAAAAAACCGGTATGCAACCTGCAAGAATAGAGTCAAAAATAGAACGCCGCGTGAAGGAATCCCCCTGGGGTTGTAGGCAGAAAACGGAGTCGGTGAAGAGTCTTATCACTTCGTTGGGGTTGTGGCAGATGCTTGGCCCTTGCTGGCATCTCAGCATCTTACAGCGTTGAGACAAAGAGCATTGGTTCAAGATGTTGCCTCTGATTGACGCCTTATCGAGTCCGGGGCGAGGGGCGCCTGCGAAGGAGAAGAGGATTCGTCTTCTCTTCGATTTCATTCTCTTCTGCCACCGCTCCATCTCTGACCGCGTCCCGGGATGGAAATAGGAAGGATATGGGATCCCATACTGGTTCTTGCGCCACGGGTGGGCTTCGATTACAAGACTCGACATGTTCTTCAGCTCAGGCAGAAGCAAAAGCTTATTGCCCCACGCACTCGGGCTATCTCGCTCTCTCAGAAAATCCCAAGCAATCCGTCCCATTACCATAAAATGATCTCTTCCCCCTCTTTTCTTCCACTGCTCTTTCCTTCTCAGAAACTCCACTAGTTCGATCCCGGCGCGATCCCTCACCATCAAATTCTGATCTCCAGCGTGTGTGGACATATCGAACCCTGCGTAGAAAGGAACGTAAAACAGCGTTGCTTTAGAAGGATCCGGAGTGAGGCATCGGTAGCGCCTCATTCTCTCGTGAAAAATCACTTCCGCCGTAAACTGATTGGTAGCAAACCATGATGATCCTGCAGCCTCAGCGTCTGCCTGACGGCCGCCTAGCTCCTCCCCCAGCTGCAATAATGGCTGGCCGAGCCCTGAATTGGCTATATGCGGGCACATATTCGTCCACATGCTCAAATTCTGGCATTTTGAGGGTAGATTGTACATATAAACATACCTGCCATTGCAGTCTTCTGCCAACAAATTTTCATGTTTAGTACCTTTGAATTCATTCGATCCGGATCCGAATTGCTGCAATGTCGAAATCACCATGGTTTGATCCGTATCGACAGAGGGTTTGTTGGTAACCTCTGTCAGTGCGTGTACATCGTTGAAGAGGCTGAATTGCGGCCGATTCGTTGTCTGTAAAGCACTTCTAAATCGATCTGTACCGTCGGTGAAGAAGACTGGCAAGAGAATAGTCCACCAAAGAACAGTGCATAGGAAAACGAAGTAGAATATCTTGTGAGATTTCTGCTTCGCCATGCTTCCTTGCAATGCAAATACTTACAGTGGCATGCCTCTCTGTGTTTTTGTCCTACTACAAATTCTGCGGAATTTGTTATTCTCGATATGCGTTACAGCTTTGTGACCTGTCATCTTTCTTTTGAACAAAGACGAAGTGTCACGGGCAACCCCACAGAGTTGTAATAATATGGAGTATTTTATGGAGAAAAGACTTTCGACAAAATATTCCGTGCTTAAAGTTGGAAGTAGTAATCGAATCTTCAACGATTTTCCTGTACTTTTCCCAAACGCGAGAGGAAAAGTACACTGCAGAGGAGGAAATGGAAATGTGTGATGCGCTATCACACCCCGTTCTATATTAATCTCTTGATGAGTACGCATGAATATGCATAAATGAATTGGGAATAGATGCGCTGAATGAAATGGTGTAATAGAACTCGTCATTCTTGATATAATATATTATAAAATAATAAAAAATAAAAAATTATCATTTATAATAATAATTATTATATATATAATATTAATATAATATATTTCAAAAAATTTAAATAAAAATGGATTATGGCTGATGATTATATGAATAAATATGTTTATATAGTTGAAATACAATTGAATGGAATATAATTTTCTTTTTCTTTTTACAAAGGGTGAGTTATAAATGGTTCAATAACTAATTACGCATTAGGTTTCACTATTTCTATTTCAACTTTTAGTTAGAGTTATAAATTTGACACGAGAGTGAAGGAGGGAAGAGAGAGAGAGGGAGACAGAGAGATGGATGGGAGAGAGAAGAGAGGGAGGGAGATGATGACAGAGCTGGAGAGCGGAGAGAGCTTAGAGAGGGGGGAGTTGGGAGAGAGGCAAAGAGAAAGGAGAGGAGAAAGAGGAGGGAGGGAGACAGAAAGAGGGGGAGTGACAAAGGAGAGAGGGAGAGGGATAGAGAGAGAGAATTGTTGACACCTAATCCGAAACAGATGAGGTGAAGCTGGGCAGTCATCTAGAAGATGAACTGATCCATTTTGTGTATGTATAAATAATAGTTGGCTAATGAATAAAAATATCAGTTCTGTCTTGCGCTCAATAATTTCTGGAGTTAACCTGGCCTGACATGGTATCAGAGCACAGGTCCCAAAATAGTGTAACTCCTGCTGAGCGCTGCATCATCCTGAGCGATTCCCTGACACTGCTGAAGACTGCGCTCTCTGTCCTGACATAGAGACTGCGCCCTCAGACCATGAGTAATTGATGTGCGTTTTTTACCTGAGCGTTGATGCGTTCATGTATTCCCTGGAACGCTGCGTTGAAGCTCCGTTACCTATGCGTTGATGCTGTTGAACTGTGGTATGCTGAGAACTGAGGTATCGTTTTTTTGTAATGGTGACTGTGGTATGCTCAGAACTGTGGTATGCTAAGAACTGTGGTATGCGTTCAAGATTTTGCGTTTTTATAATGGTGGCTGCCTTCTTAGTTTAATGAACACTGTGTTTTTATGAAGATTGCGTTCCACAGCCTTATGCACAATGATTCAAATTGCAACTGCGTTGAAGACTGATTCAAATTAAAATGGTGACATGGTATTGTATTGAAGCTGCGTTGTATTGTATTGAAGCCTGACATGGTATTGTATTGAAGCTGCGTTGTATTGTATTGAAGCTGCGTTGTATTGTATTGAAGCCTGACATTGCGTTGTATTGAAGAATGGCTGCAAGCCTGCGTTATATTGTTTTGAAGTCTGCGTTGTATTGAAGAATGGCTGCATTGTATTGAAGCGTTGACGGAATATAGTGTTGCGCCTGGTAAAGAGACTTGTAGCTTCATAAATCCACGTGGTATCCGAAATAAACCCTGGAACCGTGCCTTGTTTTAACGTGCCTCTATGTGCATTGTTGTAACATATATTTTGGTTCCGGTTTCTCTGTATTGAACCTACGAAGGTTGGATCCGCATTAAAATTGGATGATATGCAACGCTAATATATGTGCTTTAGACTGACATGTTAGCTCTTCCCATTATGATATGATCTTCTCCGCTGGAAATTGTGAGGTACTGTTGTATGAGCCAGAGGTCTTGTTGAATTTGCTGTATTACTGCTTGGTGTAGGGTTTCTTGAGTTTGCTAAGTTATCAGTCGTTGAAGGATCTCTTGTCCACTGGAAATTGGCAGAAGATTGAATGTGTTGCGCTGTTTTTTTTAACAGTTTTTACATTGATATATATTGAAGTGATATATGTTGAAGAGATCCCTTAGCGCCTTTTTTCTTTCTCAAAACACAGTAGTGTGGCAGTGATATAAGAAATGGTGATGCTGATGCAAATGTTAGAAGAAAAATAAAATGCATAAGGCTATGATATAAGATTTTTTTCCAGCAGAAGTCTTGCTGTGGCATAAGAATTTTTTTTCCAGCAGAAGTCTTGCTGTGGCATAAGAATTTTTTTTTTTTCCCAGCAGAAGTCTTTTATCAACAGAAGTTTTTTTTAGCAGAGATATTTTTACAGAATGCATTCAATCATTTCTATGGTCGGAATAGTTCTCACTGGCAAGGAGAACTATTCTGAATGGTCTCGGATGGTGAAACACACCCTCATCTACAATGAGCTGTGGAAAGGAGTGTGTGTCGGAGAAGAAGACAGAGACCCTGTGCAGCCCACATCAGACAAAGAACTCGCCATTTGGGAAAACAAGAACAGCAAAGCCTTTGCATTGATCGCAGCATCTGTAAATGAGGAAGTAAGTCATCATATTTCATCCTATTCCATTGCCTTTGAAGCTTTACAAAAGCTGAAAGAACTCTATGATACACATTCTGCACTTGAAATTGTTCAGCTCATGATTAAACTCTTCACTCTTGAACTGAAAAATAATGATCCTCTTACTCTTGCATCTGAAATAAAGTCTATAGTGCATGATATTAAATCCACTAAGGTTGAGCTGGATATCTCTCTTATTGCCTTTCTCAAAGCACTCTATCCTACCTACTCTAACTATCTTGAGTCTTTACAAGCAAATGGAAATCTTAAAGATATAACCTTTGACACTCTTGTGAAAAAGTTTGCTGAAAGAGAGAAAGCCTTTGGAAAGAAAACAGTCCCTGAATCTTCTGAAGAGACTGTTTGCCTTGCTCATAAAGAAAAGCATCCTGCTCAAGATTCTGCAAGAGGAAGAGGTGGACGAAGAGGAAGAGGAAGATACTTCAGAGGCAGGGGGGGCAGACATCCTCAAGCAGAAAAGGCAGATCTGCATTGCATTCGCTGCAAACGAAATGGATCACATGATGCTTCTACATGCAAGCTACCATGGGACAAAGTTGAGCAGAGAAGAAATCAACAGATAGGGAAAACTGATGACACAGACAAAGGTAAAGCACCTGAATCCGCTCACTATATTGAGGCACAATGTAACATTGGAGTAAATGAAGATTTGTTTAATGCTTCACTTGCTTCTTCGAAAAATGACTGGTTGCTTGATTCAGGAGCAACCTGTCATATGACTCATAGGAAAGATTTCTTTGAAGATTTCACTGACAATGTTGATGGAGCAGTATACTTTGCAGATCATTCAAAAATCAAGCCATCAGGGCTTGGCACAATCAGGCTTAAACTGCTTGGTCTTCCAGACTTTCTTCTGGATCATGTTCTATATCTCCCACAGCTCAAGAGAAACTTGTTGTCCCTGGTCCACATCCGCCAGCAAGGTCACTCCATTCATATGTTTGATGGAAAGCTTGAGGTAAGAAAGGCATCTGACCATTCACTTGTCATGAGGGGTATAGAAGAAGAAAGACTTCTTAAACTGCAAGGAACCTCTGCTCATGCACACCATTTTTCATATGTTTCTCATCATGATGAAGGCACACTTCCATCAAGTCTATTATGGCATGCTAGATTTGGACATTTAAACTATGATAGTCTCCGCTTGTTGAAGAAAAATGGTGTTGCTGGTTTGCCTACAATTCCTAGAAAACATAAACAATGTGATGCCTGCATTCTAGGAAAGCACAGCAAACAGTCTTTTCATGATTCACATTCAAGAGCACATAGGAAGCTTGAACTTATTCATTCAGATTTATGTGGTCCAATGCCTGCTCCTTCTGCAAATGGAAATAAATATATCATGACATTTATTGATGATTACACCAGAATGTGTTGGGTTTATTTTTTGAAGAACAAATCTGATGCTTTTCAAACATTCAAGAATTTTCATAAATGGATTGAAAATGATGCACAATCTCATATTGGGTATATTCGCACTGATAATGGAAAAGAATATACATCAAATGAATTTGAACACTATCTTCGCCAACATGGGATTAAACATCAAACAACTGTGCCTTATAATCCTCAACAGAATGGTGTAGCTGAAAGAATGAACATAACAATTTTGAATATGGTACGATCCATGCTTTTCTTCAAAAATGTAAAGACAATGTTTTGGGCTGATGCTGTTCTATGTGTTGCATATATAAAGAATAGATGTCCATCTAGTGCTATAAGAAACAAGACTCCTTATGAATTGTGGTATGGACATGTTCCTTCGGTAAAACATCTCAGGATTTTTGGTTCCACCTGTTATGCTTTAATACCAAAGGTACATAGAAACAAACTTGGTGCTAGAAGTCGTAAGTGTATCTTCCTGGGGTATTCAAACACATCTAAAGCATACCGCCTTTATGGTGAAGTAAATAAAAAGTTTGTTTTATCTAGAGATGTCATTTTTCTTGAATCATCCAAATCTGACAGTGTTGTTGAGCGACAACTTGATCGCTTGGATAGATTCACAAAACCAAAATCATTCCAAGAGTTTGATAATCAGATTCCACATCTTGAAGGGGGGATTCCTATACTAGATCAACATGTGGAATCTTCTTCTGAAGAACAATCTCCCCTGCATGACACTCCAATAACGGATGATGCTTTAAGTGATGTAATTGATAGAATTGGGAGACTCAATCTTGATTCAGACCCAACTCAATCAACAGAACAGCCTGGACCATCTAAGAAAGGTCCCCCAAAGTGGCTGACAAAGACACTTGAAAGTGTTCATCCTGATGAAATTGGAAAAACAGGAACCAGAAATTCAAACCGACAAGATGGAGGTGATGTAGATAACTCTAATTCACCTGTTGATATGGATGTTACTTATGATTGTGAATTGAACTTGTCTACAGATTTTGAACCAACTTCCTTCAAAGAAGCTGCTTCTCATGATAAATGGAAAGAAGCGATGCAGAAGGAGTATGATGCCCTCATAAAGAATGGCACTTGGAAGCTGGTTGATCCTCCATTTGGAACCAAACCAATTGGCTGCAAGTGGGTCTACAGGAACAAGTACAAAGCTGATGGCTCACTTGACAAGCACAAAGCTAGGCTTGTGGCAAAAGGTTTTGCACAGAAGGAAGGGGTCGATTATGAGGAAACTTTTGCTCCCACAGCAAAATGGGCCACCATCCGGACACTCTTTGCACTAGCTGCTCAGAACGGTTGGAAAGTCCATCAAATGGATGTAAAAACTGCATTCTTGAATGGAGATCTAAAAGAGAATGTTTTTATGTCCCAGCCTGAAGGATTTTCTGTGAAAGGACATGAACACAAAGTATGCAAACTTGTGAAGTCCTTGTATGGCCTCAAACAAGCACCATGAGCCTGGTATGAAAAACTAACTGAGCATCTTCTGAAACTCAACTTCAATCATTTTGATCTTGATGATGCAACTTTATTTGTCAAGAAAGTTGGCAAAACAGTTGTATATCTTGTGGTATATGTAGATGATCTTTTAATGACAGGGAACAATGAAAGCTATATTGCATCCATAAAGAAAGAATTAGGAATTTTTTTTGAAATGACTGATTTGGGCTACGTTCATTACTATCTTGGCATTGAAGTAACCCAACACCCAAAGTCCATATTTCTTTCTCAAAAGAAATACATTGGAGATTTGTTAAACAGATTTGGCATGACAGAGCGCAATCCCCTTTCTACTCCAATGGAACAAAACTTGAAGCTCACATCTATTGAAGGAAAGGAATTTGAGGATGCAACAAAGTATAGACAGCTTGTAGGAAGTCTCATCTACCTCACTACTACCAGACCAGACATTTCATTTGCTGTTGGAATCCTCTCCAGGTTTATGCAAAAGCCTTGTGAGGGACATTGGTCTGTTGCAAAAAGAGTTCTAAGGTACTTGAAGGGAACTCAAGACCTTGGAATCAAGTATACACAGGTGGACGACTTCAACTTGATTGGATACTCTGATTCAGACTTCGATGGAGACAAAGAAACTGGGGTATCTACTTCAGGATATGCTATGAGTCTTGGATCGGGAGCTGTCTCCTGGAGATCACGCAAACAATCCGTACCAGCAGATTCCACAACAGAAGCAGAATATGTGGCAGCAGCTGAAGCAACGAAAGAAATTGTGTGGCTCAGGAAAATTCTTGAAGATTTGCAGGTAAAACAAATACAATCAACTCCACTCATGATTGATAACACCTCTGCAATAAAGTTGGCCAAGAACCCAAAGTTCCATGATCGTACTAAGCACATCAATACTAAATATCATCTGATCCGACATCATGTTGAGGCCAAAACAATCCATCTCCGTCATTGTTCCACAAACGAGCAAATTGAAGACATCTTCACCAAAGCGCTTGGAAGAGAAAAGCTTGAAAGATTCAGAACGATGCTTGGACTCACCAACATCCCTTCAGATTAAGGGGGGGAATGTTGACACCTAATCTGAAACGGATGAGGTGAAGCGGGACAGTCATCTAGAAGATGAACTGATCTGTTTTGTGTATGTATAAATAATAGTTGGCTAATGAATAAAAATATCAGTTCTGTCTTGCGCTCAATAATTTCTGGAGTTAACCTGGCCTGACAAGAATGAAGGGGGGAGATAAAGAGGGAGGTAGGAGAGAAAGGAAGAAAGAGGAAGGGAGAAAGAAGAAGAGAGGGAAGGAGAGAGAGATGGGGTTGGAGTGGGGGAGAGAGGGAAGGAAGAAGAAATACATAGAGAGAGAAAGGTGGAGAGAGAGAGGGAGTCACAAGGGAGAGATGGAGAGAGAGTGAGGGAGAGAAGAGAGCACCAGGGAAGAGAGAGAGAGAAAGAGATAGGAAGAGGGAGGGAGAGACAGATGAATAGATATGGAGGGAGTGTGTGTATGTTTGGGGGGTGAGATAGAGAAAAAGAAGGAGATATAGAGGGAGATAGATGAATAGCTATGGAGAGAGTGTTTGTATGTTTGGGAGGTGAGATAGAGAAAAAGGAGATATAGAGGGAGATAGAGATGTAGAAGGAGGGGGGAGGGAGGGAAAAAGAGAGAGATATAGAGAGGGAGGGAGGGAGAGATATATAAATATGGAGAGTGCGTGTGTGTGTTTGGAGTGATGAGCTAGAGAGAAAAAGAATGATATATGCATGGAGATATAGATATAAATGGCAGGGATATATATATATATATATATGTATGTATATGTATATGTATATGTATATGTATATGTATATGTATATGTATATGTATATGTATATGTATATGTATATGTATATATATATAGATATATGTATATATATATAGATATATGTATATGTATATGTATATGTATATGTACATGTACATGTACATGTACATATACATATACATATACATATACATATACATCTATATATATATATATATATATATAGGGAGGGAGAGAGGGAAGAAGAAAGAGATGCACATAGAGAAATACAAACATTATATAGTATTATATTATGTTAACATTATTAATCATAGAGGAAGAGGAAGTAAGGATATAAAAAAAGGTAAACTAAGTTGGATTTAGAAAGTCATGAATATTTTGGTTTTTCATTGAAGTAAATGCATTGATTTTGGTGTAGATGTAGATTTCTAATCATATTTAATTTCTTGTACTATATGAATTAATTTCAATGTACAAAAAATTATTGACAACGTGCATTAATTTATGTATTATAGTAATTCAACCATAAATAAAATACTTGAATTTTCATCTTAAATAAAATATTCAGTTCCCAAAAATGCTTGCTTCTTGAAACTATAATCTATTTGTAATTGACTACATTCTTATAATCATAATTTTCTTTATAGTTGACAACATTCTTATAATCCCCACTATCCATTATTCAACATTGTTAGTTACTTTTCATTTAAACGAGATAATAGAAAACAACTACCATTGAAAATTACTTTGGGGTTTAACACTTAGATAAGCCACGATGATTGACTTTGGAGAAAGTTATTAATAATATTAGAGAGTAAGAAAGATAAGATATGACATTTACTACAATATCTCGAGTTAAAAATTTGAATGATCTACAATTTCAATTTCCCTTTTTATATGATCGATATAGAAAGGTGGAAAAACTAGGAGGTGTGAAAATAAGAACAATAGAAAAGAATTGTTCGAGATTGATCACAATGAAGACTATTTGTAATTGACTACATTCTTATACATCGTAACTTTGCATTCAAAATTTTTATTTCATCATTCAAGTTAATAAAAACCTCTATCATCTCAAAAAACTGAGCTAACTGAGAAAAGTCAAAATTAAAATGACCAAATAAATATTAGACATATTTAGCGTATTTAAAATGATCAAAATAATTAGAAGTTCAACAAATTTTGAACCTAGTTCCAACTCTAGATCTATTAACTGCTAAGAGTGATCAAATCTCTTCAGGTGAAAACTATTTCTCCAGTTTTGCACTCAAAAAAGAGGTTTGCACAGGTCTCTAGAGATTCGATCCATATTAGTGCTTAATAGATATTGTGTTAAAATGGATCTAGGGTGGTTGATTTTACAATTAAATATGAAGGAAAAATAATTCCAATTCCTTAATGACATGTGGTATTCAAAAAGAAAATATTAATGACAAAAATTATTTCACTTTCAAACATAAATAAAATAGTTTTATGTCCATATTAAACCAATCTAGATCCATCTTAACTATGGATCTACCAAGTATTGAGAGGGTTCAAATATCTTTTGACTTTAAAATAGGTTTTCAAGGGATTTTATCCCTCTCTATGCTTGGTATATCTAGAGTTAAGATGGATCTAGGTTAATTTAATTATTAATCATAATTAATTATAAATATAATGATTTCTTTATTTTAATTTTACTTTCATTTTTATGTTTTTTGACTAATTTAAAATGTTTAATGGGACATTACAACATCTCTACCATATTGCGCTGAAGAGCGCCTATCAGCACAACTAGTCAAGAGTTATATTAACTCCATATCTACTAAGCACTAAGAGGGATCAAATCTCTTCAACTGCAAACCTATTTTAGAGTGGAAAGAGATTTGATCCCTATGAACACATGGTAGATCCGAAGTTAAGATGGATCTAAGCTAACTTAATTATTAATTATAATTATAATTTATTTATTTTTTTAAATGGGGGTGGTGCCTTTCTATTCCTTCAAAATTCAGTAGATAAATACATGATGAGCATCCATGCCCAGATGGTCTCAACCTTCTGAGTGGGAAACTAGGTCTATTGGCCATATGGTTGAGTTATAAACAATCCAAAATTTAAATTTTCTTAGTGAATATTTCAAATCTACATAAACAAAACTATCCTAATAACCTCTACTATTTATCATCCTACTCTAGAGAATAAAAAAAGTTGTATAATGCATCTAGGGGGATCTATTCAGCAGATGAATCTACTGGGGCAAGCTCGCTGGCGTTGGTGCCTAGTTGTTCTATCGGTGGAAAACATGGAATGTATCTCTCTATGTGGGCCAACCGAACGTTTTGCTGCTAAAATTGGTGTTTGATAAACTATAATTCCGTGTGAATTTTGTGTAGCTCCTCCATGATTCCTGGATTGTCTGTCAGGGAAGCATCAAGGTCTTCACCAGTAATGTTTGCATTAGCCATTAGACTTGCAAGGTTTACAGAAATAGGGTGCAATAGCTTTGGGTATTACTTGGGTTGGGAATAATGGCATTTGTCTCAGCCAAAAGGTCTCTCTCGCTAGGATCTAGTTCTACTTGAATTTTAGTTTCCCAATTTTTGATAATCTCTTTGGCCCGAGAGTGTGTACCGATTTGGGAAGCATGGGCAACATCGCTGCTCACTTTGGAGGTTCGCCTATGGTCCCTGACTCAGGTGGAGCCAGTGTGTCCCATGCCTCACCCTCTCCCTTTGCAAACACCCGAACTAGACCTATGATTGGAGCGTCATGTCTTTCCTTTTCCTCCTGTTACAGAATTCCTCAAGAATTTAGTGGAGCCTGTCCCTTTGTCTATGGTCCACACTTTGGTATGACCAGAAGGCTTCCATAACTAGAGATAGTCAACTACGCATTTGGAGAGCCCATAGTATAATGTACGAGCAATATCTACTGTACATCCACGAAGAAACAATAATTTAATAAACCATAGCAACAACGATTCCATATAATGGAGACCAAGGACGAAGAAATCTTGACCCATCCTATTAAAATGGGTTTTATCCCCATAATTTCTATTGGTCTACATAGGAAGGCATTTCCCCTAAGCCCTATTGTCCTTTATAATGCTTCCACTTCAAATCGAAATGGAAGTATAAGGATAATCTCCTCCCTGACTCAAGCTATTATAGTGGTTACAAGCATATATGGAACCAAATAGTGATTCCACCTCACAGTCGTACATCACAAAACCATCATCTGATCGGTCTCTATCCCATTCATCCAAGGCTCTAGAGCGTTTGTTCCAAACCAGCTTCCAGGACTAGTAACTCAACCAACAGTTGTCGTTGGGCTCGAGAGAATTTGTCCAACCAAGGCTTCATGACTAGTAACTCAACCAACAGTTGTCGTTGGGCTCGAGAGAATTTGTCCAACCAAGGCTTCATGACTAGTAACTCAACCCAAAACTATTTCTGGGCTCCAGAGAATTTGTCTAACCAAGGCTCAAGGACTGGTAACTCAACCTACCAAGGGCTCGAGAGCATTTGTCCAACCAAGGCTACGAGACGAGTAACTCAAACCAAGTTGTTACAGGGCTTCCAGAGCATTTGTCCAACCAAGGCTCCAAGACTAGTAACTCAACCCAAGTCGTTACATGGCTTCAAGAGTGTTTGACCAACCAAGGCTCAAGGAATTAATAACTCAACCCAAGCTAAGGAATGTGAGAACCAACTAGAAACAAAAAAATGAAAATAAACCCACAATCTCCAAGCTATCCAAGATTTGACAAGGTTAGACAATCCACTATCAATCCAAGCAATCCTCCATGCCAATAATAGATCATGACCAAGAATCCACATGCATGTGCCATACATGCCAAAACTAGTGAAGAAATCATACATGCAACTTGGTACCTGCAAGAAAATATGATGTAGTTGCTGATTATGATGCCTTCTTGTGCTTTCCTCCTCTTCCTTTGCTTTCTTGCTCCAAGAATCCAAGTATGCCACACCCTCTAAGAGTTGCCCAAGAAAAATATAAGTCTCCAAGAGTATGAGAGAGAGAGAGAGAGAATAATGAGAGAGCTTGAAAACTGAACTGGCAAAAGGTTACCAACTGATCCTCATAAGCCTTTTTATCAATGAGGCCTCTATTTTCTTCATTTTCCATTATTTTCCTTCATTTTCCTCCTCGCATGCAACCTGTGACCTTTCACCTTCCTTTTCTCCTATTTTCCATTATTTTCATAAATAAATGTGCCAAAAATTCCATTTTGCCTTTCCAAATCTTTAGCCATTGCCTTTGCCAATTTCCTTAGCCATAATAAACCAAATCAACACCCATTAGGATGTTTCTCCCACCATTCAGCTTGGAATACATGTCCCATCACGTGGCCTTATATATTTTTACATGGATTTTTAACCAGATCTATTACAAAGAGACAAATACAAAGACAAAGATAGAGGAAGAGGCAAAGAGGGAAGCAAACAAAGAGGAAATAGAGACAAAGGCAGAAACAAAGCTGGAAGTGTAACAAGAGAAAGCTCTCATTGCAGAGCAGAATGAAAAGAACCAATGTGGTTCTACAAATATTTTTAATTTTGACATTCATTTCAAGTGTGTGCATAAACAAGACAATTACGAAGAAGAGTTAAATTTCCTTGAATAATGGCTTGCAACACCACATCTTGAAAATGTCTGCATAGAAGCTGTAGAAATGAATGTTGAAGACAACATGCATGATGAACACATCATTGAAATTTTCAGGTATTGGATTTTTGAAGAGATAAAATTTTATTCTCATCTTATGTTGCAGTGGATTAATGATGAAAAGCACACTACAAAAGATGACATGTGGCAACAATCCACATAAAAACATATTTTTGAAGAGATAAATGATATGCATTCACATCTTGGAACAATCAAAGATCTGCACCAGCAAATGAAGAAACTAAAGCTTCAAGGATACAAAAAGAAGAAAAAGTTGAAATAATATAGAGGCTATAGGATCTGGAAGAAAAGAAAGAGAAAATGAAATCCAGATGATCTCAAATTTTTAAATTGTAAGCCTAGCAGAGACATAGATCAACACGCATCTTAATTAAATTTTTATGTGGTTGTAATTAAGGGGGGGTGTTGGAGAATCTAATTGCAACCTCTTGCTAGATGTCAAGACCGTCTATCCATGTGTCCTAGTTCAGTTTGAGTTAGTCCAGTTTAAGTCAGTCTCACTATAATCATTTATTGTTGATGTATCTAATGCAATCTTATTTAACTAATTCGTAATACTGAGAAGAGCAATCATCTACTCCACAATTTTCAATTTTTGTCACATATCAATTGGTTTACTAATGAAGGGGTTGTAACATTTGCAAGATGTATCATTGAATTATATTTTTTTATAGGTTGTTTGTTTTCTTTTCTTTTCATTTTATCTTTCTTTGAATTTTTATCTTTTTTGGGTTAAATAGGATAAACTATGTAGATTTATATTGTTTTTTCATATAAATAAATATCTTATTTCTAATATAAATAGTCTTTTTCATTTAGAGATAAATTTATATAGGTTGTGTAAAGGAAATCCATCTCCATGGATTACATCTCCATCTTGGGAATCTTATCTGAACTTAAACGAGAATGCAACAACTTCTAGATATAATCATAAACATGGAGATGCAACAGAAAAACACTTCATTTAATTAATAGAAAAATATTGAACTATGCTTACAAACAAAATGGAAATAAGATAACTCGGACGATGATAGCTTATCTCTGAGAAGAGATGTGATGGGTACATGCCTCTGAACTCAGTTACAATGAGGCTCAAGGGAATTTTTATTAATGAAAAATAAGAGAAAACCCTAAACAACCAAAACCCAAACCCAAGGAAATGTAACACCAAGAGTTTATGGGCCCCATCGGGGTTAGTTGGGCAACCAACTTCCCGAGGTCGTAACTTGCTCATATTATCTCCATTTGACGTGCATGATACCTCGTTGGAAAGATCTCTATAAGGAATACAATTGTTGACATGATTTTCTTGAGAAATTCCCAAATGAATTTTGCCAAAAATCATCGTTTAGGGCCTCAAAATGGCTCTGGAAGTTTAGGACCCAAAAAACTGCCAAAAATAGTAAATTGTGGTATAATTAAGGAAATACATGAAATTGACCGGGGGGGGTGTCTAGGTGGAATAGGTGGGTGGCCACCAATATCAACTTGGATCATTCCTCCCCCCTTATGAAGCAATGGTACCCATTACTCGCAGAGCCTCCATGAGGTGAGGAAATTTCTGTTGAACCTGGTCCTTGGTGAACCACTTGCCCTGGTGAAGGAGTTGGCCTGCTTCGACAACTCGATATAGTTGTATCCTCTATTGCTGAGTGTTCTTGATCTATGTGTCTATGTTCTGATCAATTGTTCCCTGTTTCATGCAGTCTGGCTTGAGCTTTGTTGGTGTGAGTTGTTTTTCAATGTCAGATGTGTTCAACAATGGTGGAAAGTATGGCCGAAGGTGATCTACATTGAACACTGGGTGCAAACCAAGGAATAGTAGGATGCTGAGCTTGAAGGCGTTTTCACCGACGACCTTGGTGATGGTGTATGACCCATATTGGAGTGTGTGAAGCTTGCGATGGGGTCCAACAAGGTGCTCCTTCTGTAAATGTAGCCAAACTTTGTCACCCACATGGAACTTATGTGGCACTCGATGTTGATCATGGCATTGCTTGTACTTAGCATTGGCTCTATCCAATATATCATGGACCTATTGGCGGATGTGTTAAATGCACTCACTGAAGTTGTTAGCCCTTTCATTTTTGGACTAAACATGAGAGAAATCTACTTGAGTG
Organism: Pinus tabuliformis; assembly: GCA_031772625.1. NCBI lineage: Eukaryota > Viridiplantae > Streptophyta > Pinopsida > Pinales > Pinaceae > Pinus > Pinus tabuliformis. Next base: position 923,506,491 of record CM062809.1, on the reverse strand, counting down.
GTGGCAAATGGTGTGGCCAAAACAATGGGGCATAATGGTTGAAATCCCAGCCCTACCTGAAAGGGTGTTAGGTTGTGTTATATTCTTTCCACAACCAATCGACCTAGTTAACCAGGGGATTAGAAGGGGGCCGTAGCCCCCCCTTCATTGTGCAGCGAGGGGGTCACAAGGGGTTTGAGGGGGTCGGGTAGCCCCCCTCTATGAGGTCTGGGGTAGTGCCCCAGGAAATTTTTTTGGGACCCTATATTAGGTTGGGCAGACCTACATATGGTTTTGTGCATGGTTTTCACACATGGTTTTGGGCACGGTTTTCGGTCCAAAGTATTGGATGCTTCGGCATGTATAAATATGTATTATAACATTGAAAGGAACATAATGAAAAATCAAGCTGGTAGTCCTGGTTTTGGTATCCAGGGAAAAATCTCTATGTATATTTGTTTTATGTGTTATTCTCTTGCTATTGTTTATTTTTTGTTTTTAGAATTCGTATGTAGTTAATTTCTGTACGGGATTAAAACCTACAGTTGTGGCCTGTTGATTTGTGGAGAGCTCTGTTGTAGTTATGTTGGACATAGGGGAGACTTTCATCCCATGTGCATGGATGCTTCGCATTGTACATTTGAAGAATGTGTACGATCGTCATGTTGACAACCTCTATTTTGCCATCAGTTTGGGGATGGAAAGTTATGGACTTAGTAAGTTTTGTATCCAGCATCGACCAGAGACTTGACCAAAATGCACTCAGGAATTTGTTGTCCCGATCTGAGATAATGGACTAAGGGATCCCAAAGTGTACCCACACTCGTTCAAAGAAGAGCTTAGTAGTGGCCTCTGTTGTGATACTCTTCTTACAGAGCGCCATGATGACCATCTTAGAGAATCTGTCAATGACCACGAAAGCGCAATTGTTGTCATGCTTAGTAGAAGGAAGCCCCAACATATAATCCATGGAGATAGATTCCCAAGGCCGACCAGGAGTACGTAGAGGAGTATATAGGCCTTTCTTCTTGATCGTTGGTTTGGAAATAACATAGGTGGTGCAGGATCTAATTTACTTCCCAACATCCTGACGAAGTTTCGACCAATAAAAATACTTTTGCAATACTGCCACTGTTTTCTCTACTTCGAAATGTCCAGTGACCCAACTATAGTGCACCTTCCAAATCATCTTGGCACGCTCACTTGAAGGAACACATATGTGTCCCAAGTGGCATAACAGTGCATCTTGAACGTGAAAATTTGGAACTGGCTTCCCTTCCAGGAGTGTCTGGTATATGATGTCGAATTTTGGATCGCTCTTATAAAGATGCAGCCACCTTGATGTCTCGTGACCACAAGGTTTGAGCACAATGATTAGTGCCATGGCTGGTGGTCGGCTGAGGCAATCAACGACATTATTGGTGCTTCCCTTCTTATACTTAATGTTCAAATGGAACTTGTGTGGATAGGTGGACCATTTTTGATGGCGATCGTTCTACAACTTCCCTTGTGTCTGTATGAAATGTAGAGGCAATGGTATATGTGGATGATCGTTTCCTTCCCCTGAATATAATGCTTCCATTGACAATAGGGCTACACAATGGAATACATTTCTTTGTCGTAAGTGGGGCAGTTTCAGACTGTGTCTGAAAGTGTCTCACCGTGGTAAGCCATTGGATGCCCATATTGAGTAAGAAGCACACCAATAGCATAGTCAAAGGCATCTGTCTCAATCTCAAATGGTTGTTGCAGGTCTGGTAATGTGAGCATTGGTGCAGAACAAAGGTGATTCTTCAACTTGTAGAACACTCATTGTTGGGTTTTTGACCAAAATAAATTTTCTTTCATTCCGCCCTTGGTGACTTGACTTAAAGGCCAAGTGATATGAGAGAAACCCAACACGAACCTAGGTTAAAAATTGGCATGACCCAAACATCTACGGAGCTTTGTTAGAGTGGTTGGGGCTGGCCAATCCCAAATGACTTGTATATTGGATGGGTCCACATGTACACCCTGCTCATTAATGATGTACCTTAGATATTGAACCTGAGTGAGGCCAAAGGTGCATTTCTCCAAGTTAGCACACAACTTGTGTTGTCAAAGGGATTGAAGGACCTGTTGAATATGGGGGAGGTGCTCTTCCAAACTCCAATTGAAGATCAGGATGTCATCTAAATACACCACCATGAATTCATTGGTGAAGGGCCTCAAGATGTCATTCATAAGTCTCATGAAGGTTGCGGGGGCGTTCATCAATCTGAACAACATGACCAACCATTCGAAAAGGCCCTCCTTGGATTTAAAGGTAGTCTTCCATACATCGAAGTGTTCGATAGGAACCTTTTGATAACCTGACTTCAAGTCAATCTTGTTGAAATATTTGGCCCCCTTGAGCTGGTCTAGAAGGTCATCAATCCGCGGGATTGGGTACCTATTCTAGACAGTGATCTTGTTCAACGCCCGATAGTCGATATAGAGCCTCCAGGTCCCATCCTCCTTCTGTACCAATACAATCGGGCTCCCACAGGGTGATGATCTTGGCCTAATCATCCCTTTCTGTAGTAGTTCCTGAATCTGCCTCTTAATCTCATCGTTCTCCATAACATAGTGTTTACAGATCAGACCATTGGGAAGCAGCACGCTTGGGGTCAGATCGATGGAGTGCTTGACCTAACAATGCAGAGGTACCCCTGTGAGTGAGGTGAAAATATCACTCTACTCCTCCACGACCTTGGCCATCTACTGCTACTATGTAGAGGAGCCCTGCCTGGAAGCCATGGCCACAACCTTATTCTTTCCTTGGGGGTGAATCATAAGGAAAAAAAAATTCCTGGTTTGGGAAATGATCTTACTGCATTTCTTTGTAGTGATCAAAGAGATGGCGGTAGGTGAGGCTACCACTAGTATCTTGTACAACTTATTATCCAAAATAATAATCACAGATCAAGGTCTAGACTCATATACAACATGTCACTTCCACAAGTATGGTTGTCCTAACAATACATCAGAAACTTCAAGAGGAGGAACGTCACACAGTACCTCATCCGTGAAGGGCTTGATGTTGTAGGGAATGCGGCACTGTTGACTGATGTGAAGGTCTCATCCGTTGTGAGGCCACCTGATGGTGTACAACTGTGGATTTGTTGTAGTCTTTAGGCTCAACTGCTTCATGACTTCTATTGAAATGGGGTTCTTTTGGCTCCCACTATCGACAATGAACTACAATGGAGAACCCTTCACCCACATCTATGAGTGGAAGAGGCGTTCCCCCTCTTCTGGATCTTTAGGCTCAATTTTCTAGATCTTTGTTGTGGCCATGGTGGCACTGGGCTTCGCATCAATGATCTGCTTCCCTTTGCTAGTCCCTTTATAGGGTTCTAATTCAAAGTCGGGACCTACATATGATTCGGAAGCCTTCAGCTTGGCCACCAGTGACAGTTTGGCTAGACACTCACCTGTATTGTGAGTGGGGCTCTTATGGAACTCACACCATTTTCCAGTGTCCTTCTTCATCTTTGTGGTGTTGTCCTTTACTTGTGGCTTCAGTGGACTATCCTGGGTAACCCTGCCTTGGCTTGGTCGCTTTTTCTGTGGTTTGGGGGCGCCTTTTCCTTGCTTTGGATTCGCAAACCGAAAGTCCTGCTTCTTTTATTTAAACTTTTTCTCAATCTTTACAGTGTACCAATACATCGTGCCAAGCAAGGAAATATCCAGGAACTCCATCTCGTCTTGGATGTACTTGTGTAGACAGCCATGGTACTTGAGCACCAAATTCCACTTAGTATCCTTGATACCCAGCTTTGTGCAAAGGGTATGGAAAGTATTTGTGAACTCTGGCACATCTTGGTCACTTCCCTCCCTTAGTGTGGTCCACTTTATGTATTTATCTTCATAGCTCCTCGCAGGGTAATATTATTCCTTGATGGCGTCTCAGAAAGAATTCCAAGTGGGTGCAGCTGAAAATAGTGAGGGTTCACGCTCGTCCCTTTGTTCACAGTAGGTTTCCCACCAGTCCTTGACATGCGGGGTGGATTTGAGAAGTGAAAACATAATCTTTTCCTGATTGGAAAAGTCGTGAACTAAAAAATATCCTTCCAATAGATTTAACCATTTATCTATGACATCTGCATCTATCAGGACTTCAAATATGGGAATATCGAAGTAAACTTGTACCTTAAATGGAGTGGCACCTCTAGAGTGGCTTCTGGATGAAGATGCATCACTTGTGGATAGCCGTTGAAGGATATGGGCAAGTTTATCCATCATCGTGCCCCTCTATCGCTCAAGGGCTTCCTCGAGCAACCTTTTGAAAGGATCTCCTGCCCCCTTATCTTTGTTTTCTTCCGCCATGGGAGGTCGTTGAGTTTTGAGAGGTTGATCTTGGTTCAACCAGATCAAGCCCCAACTCCTTATACCCTGATATCGTTGGGGCATGTGAAGAAAAATAGAGAAAGAGAAGACCGCTCTGATGCCACTGATCCGAACTTAAACAAGAATGCAACAACTTACATATATAATCATAAACATGGATATGCAGTAGAAAAACACATCATTTCATTAATAGAAAAATACTGAACTATGCTTACAAACAGAATGGAAATAAGATAGCTTAGGCAATGGTAGCTTATCTATGAGAAGAGATGTGGTAGCTACATGCCTCTGAACTCAGTTACAATGAGGCTCAAGGGCCTTTTTATTAATGAACAATATGAGAAAACTGTAAACAACCGAAACCCTAACCCAAGAGATGTAACACCAATAGTTTATGGGCCTCGCTGGGGTTAGTTGGGCAGCCAACTTTCCGAGGTCATAACTTGGTCATATTATCTCTATTTGACGCGCATTATCTCTCAAAACGACTCCAGAAGTTCAGGACCCAAAACCACCAAAAATAGTAAATTGTGCTACAATTAAGGAAATAGATGAAACTAAAGGGGGGGTCTAGGTGGAGTAGGTGGGTGGCCACCAATATCCACCTCGATCAGAATCAGTCTTGGAAATCCATCTCCATGGATTACATGTCGAGCCTTCTTTTTATTAAGCATGCCAACGACTGCTTGTTCGTGGTCATTGACATATTCTCTAAGATGGCCATTCTGGCAATCTGCAACAAGAGTATCACAACAAAAGCCACTACAAGGCTCTTCTTTGAATGAGTGTGGGTATATTTTTGGATCCCACAATCCATTATCTCAGATTAGGACAACAGGTTCCTTAATACATTTTGCTCAACTCTCTGGTCGATGTTGGATACCAAGCTCACTAAGTCCACAACCTTCCACCCCCAAATTGATGGTGAAATAGAGGTCATCAAAAGGATGATCGTGAAAATTTTGCACATGTACAACTTGAAGCATCCATGCACATGGGATGAAAGTCTCCCCTACATCCCATTAGGGGAATTTTGAGGTCTAAAATGGGCCTCCTAAAAAAATTATAACCAAATTAAACTTTTTAAGAACCAATAGGATTCAAGATGATGACGTCAACCATGGGGGATGATTCACCATTTTTGGAGTAAAAAAGTAAAAAAATAATAAAATAATAAAATAATAAAACTACTTTTTCAACTCATATTTTCAACTTATCTCCATAAGGTTTTACTCAAATTTCGATTAGAAGTACTCATTGGATGAAAAATTTAATTTCTCATCCAAGGATAACCCATGTTGCGTACTTTTGATGGACCCTGCTACATGAAAAATGAGAAATACATGAAAAAACGTGATTGCAATCACATTTTTCATGTATTTCTCATTTTATGTGTAGCAAGGTCCATCGAAAGTATGCAACATGGGTACTCCTTGGATAAGGAATCAAATTATGCATCCAATGAGTGTTGCCACTCGAAATTTGAGTAAGCCCATAAGGAGATAAGTTGAAAAAACAATTTTTTTCTTTTTCCCTCTAAAATTTGACGATGTAATCTAATCTTATTTTATTATTTCCACTATTATTTTATAATTTCCTTAGGAGGGCCATTTTATACCTCAAAACTCCCCTAATGAACACAACTGTAATAGAGCTCTCCATAGCTCAATTGGACACAACCCCTTTGAGGTGTGGTGTTGGGCGCAACCCATCTTGGCCTAGTTTTTGGCAAAGACTCAACATTTTGTGGGCTAGGACACACAGTGGAGCACGTAGAAGATTGCAAAGAAGACTGCATAGCGAAGTATTTGGAATATACTGCGCAATATAAGGGCATCAGAGTGGGTCGAAACCCCTCCTTTTTCTAAAAACATGTGATAATGTAAAGGATCAATGGTTTTAGCTGGTTGTTTTATGGAGCACATGATATTTGGACCATGGTATTGTAACTATATAACTCTTGATGTAATAGTATATAGGATAAAATAATAAGAAAAGAATCATCGTTGAGATCCAGATCCATGTTATGGTTTAACTTTTGCGATCTATAGTTTGGGAAAGAAGGCAAGGCTCTGCAGCTGAGTGCGCAGAGGCCTGAGTCTGTAGTGAAGTGCGCAAACAACCTGCATCATAGTGTGTAGGTCAAGACTTGTTTGTTGTACAAAGAATCATTATATTAGCAATAGTTCTTGTGGATGTAGCCCCACATTGGGGTGAACCACGGTAAAATTAGTGTTTGCATGTGTATATTTGCTTACTATCTTTTGTAGCATAGTAATTTATTACAGTTGCACTTTATTTCAGCACAATGATGATTTATGGCTTTATATGATATGTTTAAATAATTAATGTAATGTGGCGAAGTGATGTATGAATGTTAAGAATAAAAGATAATATAAAAAACCACATCAAATCATCCTTCAAGGCTGCAGAAACTTGGTTCTGCATCCTCCCATAATCACTTTGGGTGAGACTATGATCTGCTTGTAGGTCGTTACCGAAAGGGCCAGTGATTGAGGGTTTTTTTGGTGCGCAGTATAGATTTAACCTGGATTAGCCCAAATCATAACCAACAAATGGTTCTATTGCAGAAACCGGGATCTGTTTGAGGGATATGTGGATGTGGCACCCGTCAAAGAAGGAAATTCAAGACTGGCTAGAACTGAAAGATCAAGAATTTCCAGATCAAGAGAACAAAAACCCTCGTTTGACATTTGAAGCTTAGTTATAGAAGTATATTTTCTTAGATCAATACAAATTTTTCTTCACATCATTTCCTTTCGAACCGTACGAGTGGATATCAAGGGTGAATAAAAGAAAGACCTATTTTAAAGGCGGAGAAACTTCAGTATGGGCTCCTGAATGGATACAAGGACTTAAGAGCACTAACAATAGGATTTCAGGGGCTATCAATTTTTGGATCGATAACATCTTGGGAGGATTTATCACTAAGTCCGTAGTAGACTCAATTATGTCCTACAACAAAGCAGAACGACGATTATTCAAAGGACCACAAGGTAAGTATTTAAAGTCTTTGAAACTTTGGGTTAAGATGCTTCTGTGTGAAAAGGGAGTTTTACAAATGCAGTCAGATTTCTAGCTTACTTATGTTTGGAAGAAAAGAGAATATATCTGAGCCAAAGATCACAGTAATGAGAAGTGGAAAGAGATATAGAATAGATACCAAAAAGAGAGCTTGTTGAAAATACCCGAAGACATTTGTAGAGACTGAGTATAGTCCTCTTCTGAGTGAATCTGAAAGTGAAAGAGAAGATAGCCACCTTGATATTCAACTTCCTAGCCTAAGAGTTTGCAAAAGCTAGAATCCAGTAATAGCCAGGGTGTTTTTGGCTCTCCATCTCCCCTTCCTCCTCCCCCTTCTCCCCCTACTTCCCACCCCATCCCTTTACTCATCCCCCTTCCCCTCCAAGAAGAAATATGGCTGATGATATTAAGCTGGTTGTTTTCAAAGGAACTGGATCAAAAGATCCAGAACAATTTTGGTTTTTATGTTAAGCTGTATGGACCACGAAGCAGATCAATGATGAAAATATAAAGAAAGTGCAGCCCATTATGACATTCTAAGATAGAGCATTGACATGGTATATGAAGTATTCAAGTAATTAGATTAGAACATTTGCAGATATTAAAGAAACATTGATCAGAGAATCTAAGAAGCTGAAGTCTGAGTCACAGTGTATCACTGAGTTGAGAGAAATTAAATAGAAACCTACTGATTCTGTTTGGGAATTTGATAAAAGATTTAAGGTATTGTTGGATCAAGTGATTTTTGACATAGCTCTGCAGCAACATCAAGAATGGTATATAGTTGTGCTATTACCACATATTAGATTACCATTGACGCAACAAAAGATAACAAGTCAAGCCAAAGCTCTACAGATTACGATGAAGTTGGAAGCTTTGCCTATAGGAGATAATAATGCAGGTATGCAATAGGTTCGGAATCAGTTGGTGAACCTAAACCTACAGATACGAGATATCAAGAAAATAAAATAAGTCAGAGAATAAGTATGGTGTACGGAGTGCAGATTGGAGGGCCACTCTAAATAAAAATGTCCTATATTTAGGGATTACAAGGTTAGTGGGGCACTGAATCCTTTAAATGTAGGATCCAACCTGTGGTGTGTGATATGTAATACCAGAGGCCAACATCGCTCATAATATTTTTACTTGTTACAGAAATATGTGAAGGCTCCAAGGAACCTATATTGCAAATTCTGCAAATGAGTATGAGATGATGAGAATAATTTTAGAGCTTATGAACTATTGATGGAGTGCAGTGCTGACACTTATATAATCCAAGCAGAAGAAAATGGACATGAAGTCAGTGGATAACAAGGAGGTCGAGGAGGCTACCAAGGAAGAGGTCAAGGTGTTGGAGTTGGTTAAGGATGTGGACAAATCATTTACTACAACTGTGGCTAGGCAGGTCATTTTGTGAGAGATTGTCAAGGCCCTACAATGACATGTAAGTACTGTAAATCCTTTGACCATGTAATTGAAGAATGTCCAGTACTTATGGAAAAGATGAAAGAAAAAAGGAATCAAAATTCGACATAGAATATTCAAATGAGGACTACTGAAAGGAAGATTGACGAACCTGTTAGCACTCGAATTTGCCTCAAGCTGAGGAAGGCAAAACTGAAGGCAACATCAAACGAAGCTCAGCCTCGTAGCTAGCCCTACGAGGATAGGAGAGGGCTCTCTCCGGGTCTATCTCGGAAAAAGGTCTTCAAAGGGGCTGAGATGACCTGATATGAATACTGATTTTAGGCTAGTAAATTGATAAAGATAGTTTGATTTAAGATTTTTAGGGTTTTGTTGGAAAACAGGGAAAGGCAATTTTGGGTGCGGGGATGTGACACAGTTTTTGCAGAGGTCTTTTTGGGGCAAGGTAGGCAATCGTCCTGATGTCTTTAAAGGAATTGAATGGATAGATATGACTGGTGAGGAGCTAAGGAGAGCGAGAAAATTTCAAGAGTTCTCCTTAAACAGATGAAAACATAGATATTAAACAAACTTAAAGGCAGAGCATACAAGATTATGAATTCTACCTCAACACTTCATTTGTTTAATTTGCAGAAGAGAATAGTAGGAAAATGATACACATAACAAACTTACAAGTACATGAGAGAAACACACCATCAACACAAATAACCACAGGAATCCCAAATAGTGCTGCAAAACCCTGGTCTTTCCTTTGCCAAAATTGCAGAGATACAATGTGTAATACAGTCTAAGCTTATCCCTCAAGAGTCCAACCATGAAAATGACTAAGAAGATACATAATATAGGCAAGCTAACACATTTCCTTGCCTTTAGGGGTCGAGCTCATCATCCTAGGAGCTGTTTCAACCAATTCTAAACAAAGCACTACAATCTAGGCAATCAAAACAACTTGCCTCTATAAGCTAGGAAACCAATTCATTCATTAATTTTTTGCTATTTTATGAATGAATCTTCTAGAATAGGTAAATAAGTGTCATGTCAACATGAAAATACATTAATTACATGTCGCGCCAAAACCCTATGCGTAGCGCACCTTTCAGCTCACTTTTGGGTCACTTCCCAGCATCCAAATTGAACTCAGGTGGGCTTGTTGGAAAGTTATGGATGTCTACTTTCCAACCCAAGTGGAATTTTTCAATTTGGTGCCCATTTTCCCCTCCAAAAATGCATTATCCCAAGACTGCTTCCTGTGTGTCCAAAAAGGGGCAGTAAGGTCATTTTTTGCATTTTTTTGACCTTTTGGGGGCCCAAAACTTGATGAAATGTCTTGGCAGTGGCTGAGCAGGTGTATTTCATCATGAAAAATCCAAAAATGCATACCTTTTGTGAATTGGACCTCCCCATCTTCAGGGTAGCGCGCGGTGCGCTACGCGTTGAGGGAAAAAACCTGTTTTTAACACAAAAATTTCAAAATTGACCAAAAGTTCTCCAAATTTTCTGAATTTTGAGTTGGGGATGTATCATCAAGTACCATGCTCCTTCAAGGAGGCTTCGGCCAAAATTTGGAGTGAATCGGACCTTTTTCGCCGTTTTAATGCCTTGCTCAATCGCCCTTTAAGAACCTTCATTCTCGCTTTGCAAACATGCATGCGGGCCCAGTAATGATTCTTCATATGGTGGAGCATACCTTTGTCTCTATTTGCCTTGGCTCACAATTTCTCTAAATGAGTGTTCACCCGGATAAGCATAGACTCTCGCTCAATAGGTGTCAAATCACCGGGTCTCTTGCGGGCCAAGTTTCGGTCTTCTCGGATTCGCTGCAACTCATAAAGAATGTGTTTATCTTCTAGCTGCTTGTTGCACTGCTCCAAGTAGTTGATTGTCCAATTGGCCATTTCCAACTTCTATTGCAACAAGCAATTCTCAGCCTTTTGTTGCTGAATGATCTCTTTTAGCTCCGAGCTAGGAGAACTGATATCAAGATCAATAATATCCGTGTCGGGATCTCCTGAAGGTCCCTCATCAAATATGGGTTGCTTGCCTCTATCCTGTACCTGTACTGCAGAAGGCGAGACCCTTTCCACCTGATGTGGAGATAATACTCGCTGTGCCGATGAAGAAGGCGAGACCCCTTCCACCCTAGGTGGAGATAATACTCGCCGTGCAGATACAAATAAGGCCCTGTGGCCTCTCTGATATGTGACATATGAAGGAGCGCTGACATGCTCGGGCTCAGGAATGTCAAGATGATGTGAAGGCCCTCCCTCATCATGGACAATCTCGGGAGGTGGCTGTGGCACCGTGAAAAAGTCGCGAGAAATGAAATCCTCCCAAGCAATACCCTGCTGTGCCAATTGATGCATCACTATGATCTTAATCAGTGCATAATGATAGATGCTCTTATGCTGCTGTGCTGGGCTCTTCCTTTGTACTATAGGCACCATCCTCTCTATGTTGCGACACATGAAAAATGGAATGTTCATCATTCGTACCCTTGTGAAATGCATCAACAAACGGATATGGTACGAATATAGACGTGAAAATCTGCCCTCACAAGTGAAATACCGAATAATAAGTCTCATCAACGGTGCATATTCATCCCTTAGGAATCTGAAAGGAAAAACAGCAGTTAAGTGCCTCATACACCCGGGTTTGATATATGGCTCATAGTGAAATCTGTCTAACTGCTGGCGCTTATTCCACTCCTCCCCTACATTTGGTATCCCGGTGGCCTGAGCAATAATCTCAGGTGACAAGGTGAAATCCACTCCAGCAAGGTTTACATGACCATTCTGCAAATGTAGGACAAATAAGCGAACTAGTTCTCGGTGATGTTGGATTTGTGAGATCCGCTCACAATATTCAAAACATGATTGGTACTGAAAACAGTTCATTGCAAGTGGACAAGCTTGCAAATGAGCCAAAGAAGTGGGCTCCTCCCTGACATGCCGACCACCTTTGCCACCCTTGTGATACCTCCTTGGCACCTCTATTTCTGGTGTTGAATCACTGTCATAACTCTGCTCATAAGCTGATTCGGTTTCTGACATAGTTTTGAAGACAAGATGGCTAAAATGTATATGCTGACTGTGCAGACAATTGGCTGCTGTTTGACTTTTTCCTTTTTCAAAATGCTGTTGTTTGCTTGAGTTAAGAAAGGATTTGAATGCTTGCTGGCAAGTTTCTGGGCAAAAAACCCAATGCGTAGCGCGTCTCTGGTGCATAGCGCACGAACAAATTAACACAGGAAAAGTCGTGTTGATGCGTAGCACGCCCTGGGTGCGTAGCGTGCCTCAGCTGATGCATAGCGCACCCTTGGAACTGCCCGATTTGCTCAATAACTTGTAAAATCGCCTTAGCAGGGATGCACTTTTCTCTTGAGAGGTGAATGGGTTGTTTATGAAGAGGAATGTCTTTATATAGGCTCCCCTTTAATTTTTACTTGACCAAAACCCATTTTGTAATGTTTGGGTGTTGACACTTTTTCAAATTAATAGGCTCTGACTTCTGGTTTCCCTTTTTAAGAAAAATTGGTTGAAATAATGATTTCTTCTGATAATTTTTGCAGGGATGGCTCTGATATGCTTTGGCAAAGGAGACCAAGGCTGCGTTGCAACATTTGGAGAACTTGAAATTTTGACAATTTTGTACAAAAACGAGATGGTGACCTGTGTTTTTCAAAAACAGAGTTTTGAAAACAAAGTCCAAATTTAGCTGTACAATGATGAGAATTATTGAAATGATGATCTATGAAGGACATCCCTCTGGCCTACTAGTCTTTTAAGACTTCTTAAGACAAAATTGACTCAACCTTAGACCTAAAACCTCGAAATTTAAAACATGACGATGAATGACCTTTGAAGACTTTATTTACTTAAACAGGCCTGAACCAGCAGTGCCAAACACGAGGGGAATAAATGACACAAAACTATTCCATCAGAGTTATGGCACGCCTAACGAAATGCAGCTGATCAAACTGATGGGACACCTAATCATGAAATGCAAAGAGCTTTGATCTCTAATGGAGGGATACTAGACCGACTCTTACAGAACCTAAAATTAGTATTTTCACTAGAAGTGGAGCTACGACCAGAAGTGATAAACTAGATGAGAAGAAAGAATCTGAAAGTACATAGGTTAGAAAAACTATTGAGAAAGCTCCTGCCTTTTATATTCAAAAGGGAAAATAAGTATTTATGGAAGTAAAGCGAAGCTTTTTGGATGTTGGAGCTTCAACCTCTAGTGCATAGCCAAAGAACAGAATTAGATGTGACGTGTCATCAACTTCGGCACAAAATCAAGCTTCGATGCAAAACAAAGCTTCAACACAGGATTGATCTCCAACATAAGACCAGGATTCAACAAATGAAGCATGTATTTCAAAGTATTTTCTGCAGACTTGTATAAAATTATTAAGAGATCAAAAGGCTATAGAAGGGCTTCAGGAGTTGATAGATTCCTATGCATCCAAAGAAACACTGCGAAGTGAGATGTGTACAGTCAATAATTTTCAGCGACAAAAAATAATCGAAAGAGAGATGATGCTTAGTGCGTGGATAGGAGTATGTGAGATGGATCAAGTTATCCTGGATCTTGGATCTGATGCTAATTTCTTAATGAAGCATACATGGGAGTTAATGGGTAAGCTGAAGCTACAATGGTCACCTATTTAGTTAAGGATGGAAAATCAACAAAAGATCTTCCCCTTAGGAAGACTACCAGGTGTAACAGTGGAAATTGAAGGAGTTCACACTACTGCTGATTTTGAAGTAATAGAGATCATTGATGAAAATAACCCTTGTCCTGCACTGCTTGGAATTGATTGGGAATTTGACAATATGGATATAATTAATATGAAGAAGAGACAAATGATATTTGAAGTGAATAATATGAGAGTAATTGTTCCCTTGGATCCATTAGAAGGGGTAAGATATACAGAACCAGTTAGAGAAGGATATTGCACAACTGATATAGATCATATCTATCAAATGACAACAAAGGAATAGGATTTGGTTAATACTATTGCAGAAGGAAATTTGACTTGGGAGCATCATAGTTCTTGTACCTTGGACTCAGAAGAAGAGTTGGAAAATCGGTAGAATAGGCTTCATGAAGTATCCACAAGGCATTGTGCAAGAATTGCCAAATTAGTTCATTATATGACATCTAAGGTATGTAAGCTACCTTCTTATGATGGTATAGATGATGTAAATATTTTTCTTGATGATTATGAAGAACAAGTTCCAAAAGATCAAAGATTATTAGCCTTGGATATAGCTCTGAAAGCTACCCCTGCTAGAGGGTGGGGTGCACATAGGAAGAATATAGAAGACTGGCAGGAATATCGAAGATTGATGTGGATAAGGTTTGGACAGATAGATACAGAGAGAGAGATCAAATATGATGGTGAAACTAATCCTAGGAAGCATATCCAACTAGGCACTATAGCATGGAAGGATATTCCACAACAAGAATGGGTACCTAGATTCATTCATATATAGAGATAATCCCTAAGAACTAGTACTTATAAACAGAGCTTAGACACGGTACAGTAAACTGGGAGACATGGTTGATGGCTTCATATTAACATTCAACTTTGAGGATAATTGTACATACATAGATTTGGCTCTTTGGACAATTAAGAAATGGATCTTTGAGAATGCAACCTGATTGGTGTATCAACCTAATTAGGATGCACAGATATAAAATGCACTAGAATGTTATACCATGTTGTGCTTGTCAACAACCCCCCCCATTTATTAACGTTAGTAGTAAAATATTACTTTAATAAATGGGGGTCCTTATAAAAAATGTATATACCCAAAAAAATCAATCCTAGCATGTAGGTATTTCTTTTATTTTTAGAATAAATCAAGATATCAAACAAAACCTATAAAACCATTAAAATGCTGCTTTTTCATATTTAGCATGAAATGCATCACAAACAATACCTTTCTAACCCACCACGATCTATGATGAAACAATAAAAAAAGCAAATCTATATTCAAAAAATGGTCATAATGTTAGAAAGTCCTTAAAGCTTCTTTAAAAAGCTAAAGTCTCGCATCACAAGATTGTTGTTTATAAAATACTTCTCTTAAGAGGCTACCCCGAAGGATTTCCATCTGTGAAATTGTGATGATATAATAGCCTTCTCGCATTGCATTTTAGTCATACAACACAAGCCTCAACCTATTATATGTCGATATTGCGATATGCGATCTCAACCTGGACTCACCTCTTAATCTTTCCACCAACACATGTGAAGGTCCATTATTCGTTAAAAAGAAGCCCGATAAGTAATGACATTTGTTTCTTGCATCTCGCATCTCGCAAAAAGTCAAAAAATGGTAAGTTAAAGGAAAACAAATTTTGCGATATAGTGATTTGCGATATTGCTTTGCAAATCGTAAAATCACTATTATCACAGATTAAAGGCTCACCACCCTAGGAGATTTTTTCCCAATTTACGATGTGAATATTTATGGACAATCAAGTTAAAGGATAACTGATCATTAGTGGGCATTTATGAAGAAGTAACTTCAATTATGTGTGAAAGGCCATTTAGAGTGATTTGTTATCTTCTTACGTGATTTCAAAATAAAACACCTTTATCACCTTTACTGGTTTTCTTCATCGATTCATTCCTACGTTCAGTATCATTTTTATCCGATAAACTATTCCTCTTGAAACTTTCAGGAAAAAGCCGTAGAACAGGGAGCTAAAAGCAATGGTGAAGAAAGGGAAAGCAGTCGCCTCTAAGAAGTCAGAAATGACTCCCCTGTTCACGTATACTACATATAATAGGGAAGTGGGGACGTCTACATGGGAGACTATGTATCAGTTACTAGAGGAAGAAAAACCAAGGATTCTTGAGACAACGATCACAATTGATGGGCGCGATTCCTCTGATGCTTCCATAACTGAGCTTGCGTGCTCATTTCTGCACCGAATAGCTGCACGACCAAAAATAATTTGCTATGCCGACATGGTTAAGTGGATCATTGACGATGCTGATATATCTGACAGAGAATTCAAAATAGGAGGCCAGGAACATATAGGATCTTTCACTCCAGATAACCTAAGGCTTATGTACCACCTACCAGAGCCACAGGTTACCTACAACAGGCAATTTGTTGAGAAATTCGTCAAAGAAAATGAGGACTAGGTGAACTACACAAAGAATTGGTCAAATAATGAAGAAAGAATCAAGAAAGGCAAAAATGGTATGTACGCCACCGCATCTGTTTGTTCCGCTTTATATTTTGTTGCGGTTATGCTCTGTAGGCTATTTGGCAAACCCGATAGTAAAAAATTCTCCTTAGAATGGTTTCCCTTAATATATGCAATCGTTAATGCAACAATAATAGATTGGGCACAAATCCTGTCTAATAATTTAGCTAAAGAAATTATAGAGTATAGAAGGAAAATGAGTATTGCTTCGATGGTTTACCCTTCGTTTTTCATGTGTGCTTATGTTATGGATGCTATTTGTTTTGGTTCTAAATTCCCTCTTATGGGATGGAAGTGGACTATTCAAGATCCACTTTCTATTCACATCCACCATAAAAACATGTGAGAATCCAATTTTGAACCACATTTTTCAAGATTTGTCATGGGGTTATGCTTCCTATCCATAAACAAATTTATAACCGAGATGCCCCCAGATTCTCCCAAGAAGCAGAGATAGACATCCTCCCAATAGCCTGATGGTTCAGGGAAGAGACATTTACATACATCAAAGTATTTGGCAGTATCACCTCTCCCCATGTTCTCCCTTTCTATGTCCCAGATAAATTAATGGCTAGAGAGAAAGCCTATCAGACATGCAGTGAAGGAGGGATGAGAAAAGCCTTGAAGGAGTCAAAGAAAGCCATTTAGCCTCAATTTCCTGTGTCATGTGGAGTGTTTGCATTACATGACCTTGGACATGTTTTCACGGAAGTAGATAATATGTTGTCTCTACAATTACCTAAGTTCCCTAGAAGACAATACGACCCATTCGGTATTGTCAAGGATTTTACCACTATGTTCAAAGTAAAAATATTCAGCCACGAGAAGGACCCATTTGATGATGTTTTCTTACAAAAGAATACCTTCAAAGAAGTGAAGCATATGGCATAGATACTTTTTTATCGAAAGGGCCTTGAAACATTTTATAGCTACAAAGAAAAGAGATTATCAAAGGTCCCATTGGAGTAATTGTTAATTGAACTAATAAGGGAGCCCACTCCCAGTGTAAGCTTAGATGGTGACTCTAAGGAAAAATCTAAAACAAATTTTGGAAAGGGATCCGAGAAGTCTTCAGAAAATAAGAAAAGTAGGAGCAGGGAATCAATCCAAGATACAACCAATCTGCAATAAAGACAGATCAACATACTTCGACCATCAAGCAAACTGAAACCCATACGCCCTCTATACAACTGATAATGCCTCACGTAATTAATTTGGAAGAGGAGTGGGATAATTTCAACAAAAAAATCAACACAGAGGAACAAGCACTGGAGACGCAAATGACACATCAAGAAACAACTCTGGAAATTATAACAGGGGGAACTGTGAATACTCAACAAATAGAACACATTCCTATTACCCCCACCTCTGAGATTGTTTTAAGAATAGAATAAATTCCCCCTCTTGATGTATTTTACAACCCACAGCACAAGGCTGTTGTTAACAGACAGAGAAAGAAGATAAAATTGGAATCCACAATTGCTACCACTCCAAACAATGAGCCGATGGATGTCCTCTGGAAAGACTCATCCACCAACCCATTGGCCAACCTCACCAGGCTCTCACAATTCGCAAGTGCATATGCTATGGCAAGCATTGATAAAGAAACAAAGGTACAATTGTTGCTTAAAGAAAAAGAAGACAAAATTTTGATACTCGAACAATAGTTACAGCAAGCCAAAACCATCCAAGAAGCAAAAAAATAATTGGCTAAGCTACAACAGGAGTTCCAACAAATGCAAATAGAACATCAAAGTAGCTTGGCAAGTATGAAGGCACAGATACAAAGCATAATAGATCTACATAAGGACGACCCAAATATCGATCAATTTGTCACTGAAGCACTTAGGCTCAATTCCTAGCTCACACCAAAAAGAATTACTATGCCAAAAAAATCTCGCAGTGGAACTCTCACTGCGAAATAAGTGACAAGTTAACAAGCCAAGTTGTGGAAATGCAACTTGAATATGATAAAATTCTTGAAAAGGTTTCATTTTTCATAACTTGGAAAAATTCTGAGAATGGGAGAAGAGACGACATGCCCAAACTAGATGAATCACATAAGGAGATCTTATTTGCAAGTTGGGGTTCTCGGCTCAAAGAGGCAGAACAGGCAATAAAGGATGTGGCAACAGTGGAAAACAACATCATTGTAAGTGTAAATGAAAATTTGCATAGTGCTAATCTTGTGGCAGAAAACACCCCTAGTTTCCTTTCAATTGCAAAACAACTTGAATTACAGTGGAAACAGGTAGCAGAAGAAATTAGGAAAGTGACCAGGTTAAACTCGGAGGCATATTGGCAATATCTAGTAAAACCGCACAGCTAGTGTATGACCTTGAAATGCCTAATTGTTTCTACTGAGAAAATGGTGCTAGTGCTCATCAGTGTCGTGTTTACAGGACAACTGAAAGTTGAAGTCGGCCAACCTACACTCCTCAAGACCATGCTAGATATTTTCGATCTGAAAGATTGAATGCAGGATTAGCCATTATGCACATTTTTATTTTTGTTTTATTTTGCTTAAATTGAGGCTGGTCGTTTAAACCTCCTCAACTTTTTTTGTAATAATCTATTTTTAGTTTCATAAGTTAGTATTTAAACCCCTCTCATGCATTTAGAGAGGGGTCCAGAAATTTTATCAGAAACATTCTTCAGAACATGCACTTCTGTCCCTTTGAGGAAGTTCTGGTGAAATTAATGGAACAAGATTTATTTTCTACTTGAATTTGACATCTTCTACTGAAATTGCTCTTCTGTACTCTTAGATGATGTTTGATGATTTGAAAGTAGATCAATATTGCTGCAGCGCATGAGTAGAACATATTATAAATGGTACTTTTATCTCTTAATTATTTTTACTTATGCATCAAGAAATACATTATCTTCAATTTATTTATATATGAATGTTTGAATTCTTGATTGCCATTATTGCACTATTGTATGATGATGATTTATATTTTATGCTCAATACATGAATGATTTTTATGCGATATATCTCTCATATCGTTTCTGCTAACTTTTTATACGAAACAATCATTGTTAAACAGATTCACTTCTTATCGCAATTGAATGATTTTTATTATGAATTTCTTTCAAACATAATTTTAGATCGCATATATCATATTACTACCGGGTAGTTATATTTAGATAAATATTTTTGATTAGGACAAATTTCACATGATAATTAGTTAAATTAAATTATTTTGAGGCTAGGTATTACTCCAAGAATCACAAAACATCATTTCGTTAGCACAAGCATAAAAATAGATTGGGAAACTGGTCCCATCATCCCCAATCGGAGCCACTATTCTAAACAGAAAAGGAGTTGTCCCAAGGTCTGGACTGGGTGGTTATCCCCCTTGTTGAGGCACTGATTTTTTGGCCTTCAACATATTTGGCGCTAGAAGGAGGGCCTAACTATGAATGGTAAGTAAATATAAATCTACAGGCCATTCTAAGAGTAAAACTCCCTCACCATCACCTCTAACTTCTCGTTTGCATTCCAAATCTCTTATTCCCAAGCGAAAAGTTGAAAAGAAAAATACAGAGCCCACTGCTGAAATCCTAAACAAGCCAGAGAGTTCTTCTTCTGAACCCCCTAAAGTACAATCTTTGATCCACAAATTGCAGGGGATTTCAATGTCTCAAGAATAATCTGAGTTATCCCAAGGCAGTGTCACTTCTCAATATATCCCATTGTAACCGCTAACTAGAGCACAAAGTGAAAAACTTGGAATCCAACCAGTGTAATTCCCTCTACCAAGTCGTAAAAGGGCTAAGAAGACACCAACAGAATCTCAAAGCGAGGTTCTTTCATCATCATCATCCATTCCATCCATATCATTGCAAGGTCACACACCTGCTTCCCAACTCCAAATTGTGATTCACATAGGCATAGGAGCTGCACCATCCTCTACCCAATCACCTTCAACCACTACTTCACCCTCTTCTACTAATATTCCAACAATGGCACAGAATCAACCTCAACCAAGGCCATGGAACAACCCAGGAGCTGTTAGAATGGCTAGACCTTTGACCCAATTGCCAGCACATTCAGAAGAATGGTTACCTAAATTTAACCCCAATAATTGCTTGTTAGCTAAAGAACATATAAATAATTTCATGTTGTCCATTAATTTGAATGGAGTAGCAAAAGAAGACGCAATTGTAATATTATTCCCTTATACTCTATAAGGAGCAGCAGGATCATGGTACTTTTCATTACCATCAGGCTCTATTAATAGCTGGGATGATTTTCAAGAGCAATTTTTAACCAAATTTGGAAATGATAGGTCTACAAAAACTTTGATAAATGACCTCTACAATTTGAAAGTCGAACCAAAAGAACCCATTAAGGACTTCAACTCACGTTTCAATAAGTTATTGAATAAAACACGTACGGTGTACAAGACTATCGAGGAGGTTCGAAATGAACGGTACATTTATGCTTTACCTTCAAACAAAACCATCTTTGTTGATAGAGCTACCAAACCAACCTTTGCAGAAAATATGAAAGAAGCAATAGCTGTTGAAAAGCGTATCTTGGTAGTAGAAAAGAAAAACGCATTAGAGGAAATAAAATCCAAGAAAGTAACCTTTAGAGACGATTCTAGGAAAAAACAACCAAAGGATCCTTTTGATTTGGAAGGGTTACAAAAAGTCCTCAAGACCATGTCTAACTAAATGGTGTACATAAAGAAACATGTAGCAGAATCTTCTTCCAAGAAACCTTTTAGACCATATAAAAGGATTGCCCAAACTCATCCTAAACCTCCAAATGCTATATCGAACTCTGAATCGGATGGAGCTGAGGAAGAAGCCTCAAGTGAAGAACAAACCGACGATGAAGAAATAGTGGAATTACAAGGAATGTGGGATTTTATCCTTCCAAATGAAGAGGATCAGGAAGCACTACCTGTTGCCACTAAAAGTAGAAATCCACTTGATCCACCTCAATCAAGCTCAAAACATAAAACTTCAATGCCACCTCCCAGAGAGAAAGTCGTAGGTAAGAAATCTTCACCGAAATCTACTCAAACAAACCCTACCCAATCAGATCCTTCACCTTCATCCAAAACTCTGATAATTCCTGATGAAATGGAATACAATATTATTGAGGATATGAAGAAAACTAGGGCAAACATCACCTTTCATGAGCTTAGTAAATTAAAACATCAGCAGAAGCTACTTTGGAAGAAACTCAAAGCCATTCCCACTATCCCGCTTCCTACTGCAGTAATATCATAGGCCGCTCAGGAAATGGGAAGACCCCCTAGTATTTCTACAAACAAAATTGATCCAACCGACATCGCTCTAATTGGCAGAATATCTAAATCTCATACTCTATTATTTCTCCTTACTTTTGAAGTATTTAATAAAAACTTGCACAACTATTTAGTCGATTCTGGTGCTTCATCTAACATTTTGCTTAGAACAGTCTATGCTAAGTTAAACGTCGAGCCTTAGAAATCTGTAGTACGAATTGTACAATTAGATCGGTCTCAAGTCGAAGTTGTCAGAGAAATTAATCTAGTAACAACCATTAGACTTTCATCAAACCCAAAAGTTTGTCAAGTCATTGATATACTTGTGGCTGACATTCCTGAATTTTATGGCTTAATCCTCTGTAGCGATTGGTCAGAAAAGCTCCATGGTTACTTCGCAACCGACTGGTCTCACATGTGGTTTCCCTATAATGACAATCCAAATCAGATAAGGGTTGATCGAGTGAAACATCAAAAATATATAGTGACATAATTGGAAGGAGAAAATGAGTCAGTAGCATATAGCCATAATATAATCGGAAACTATTCTGTTGAGTCATTCCTAGGGAATTACGATGTGCATACTTCACCTTTCTTAGAAAACTCTGTTGTATCTCAAATCGAAAATTATTCCCAAACAGACACCTCTAAATGTATGAATTTTGTAGATAAACCTGTACATAAATCTTTATTTTGGAAATTATATTTTGATGGATCTAGATCCAATGATGGAGCAGGGGTAGGATGCATATTAGTTAACCCAGAAGGGGAAAATACTATGATAGCATGTAGACTTGAATTTGATTGCACAAACAATATTGTTGAATATGAAGCGTTGTTTCAAGATTTGTACACAGCAATTGGTCTTAATATCAAATACCTCCAAGTGTTTGGAGATTTCAAAATTGTCGTTAGACAAGTATGAAATACTATACACTGTTTTTCAGGACATTTGAAACACTATCAATCGTTAGTCCAAGACCTGACCTCACATTTTACAACATTTAATATTTTCTCTATCCCAAGACTCCAAAATGCTAGTGTCAATCTCCTAGCTAATGTAGCTTCCAAGCTTATTCCACCAGAAGGTTACAACCTAGATCGATTCTCCATTGAATTAACTTTTAGGCCATCTATTCCTGATAATATCACCAACTGGAGAGTCTTTAACAACGATCCCGATATCGTACGCTTCCTCACTTCAAAAGGCTCTTATAATTTCCATATAGTTGATGAAGACCAACATGAAAACCAACTGAAGCAAGAAACCAACAACAACACTATACCAAAATCTGTAGTTAAATTGGAAGATTTATACAACCTCAAAGATAGATTCAAACGATCTACTAATTTAAAACTTCAGAGTTCAACTCTGAGGTATGAATTAATCAATCTTGGAACTGACATGAAACAACAAAACATCAATCTAGGTCTCAGACTCACATCGGAAGAAAAATCAACTTTTATACGTCTATTGAAACAATATAAGAATGTCTTTGCTTGGAATTATGACGATCTTAAAACATATGACACTTCTATTATTCAACATACTATTCCTATAAACTCTGATGAAAAACTGTTCAGCAGAAATTGAGGAAAATTCATCCTAATTTAGAAAGCTAGATTAAATCTGAGTTAAATAAACTACTGAAAGCCAAAATTATCTTTCTGGTCAAGCATTCCAGGTGGGTCTCCTATCTTGTCCCCGTCAGAAAGAAAAACGGTGATATTTGGATTTGTATAGACTTTCACAATCTCAATAAAGCTTGCCAAAAGGATAATTTTCCATTGCCTCCTATGGAACATATATTTCAATCAGTTGCAGGCTCAGAACTAATGTCCTTTCTAGATGGTTTCTCAAGTTACAATCAAATCTTAGTCCATCCAGATGATCAACTGAAAACTACATTTAGAACTAAATGGGGCACTTACGCCTATCAAAAGATGTTGTTCGGACTAATTAATGTTGCCACTTTCCCAAGAGTCATGGAAATTGCCCTCAAGGGTTTAGTAAATAGGTCAGTGGTAATCTACTTAGATGATATAACTATATATTCCGAAAAATGTAGTAATCATCTCAGAGATCTAAAACAGATCTTTCAACGTTGTTAAAAGTATGGGATTTCCCTTAACCCCAAGAAGTCTTTTTTCACGTTAAGTGAAGGAAAACGCCTTGGATTTATTGTGTCCAAAACAAGGATTCATATTGACCCAGACAGGATTAAAGAAATTTCTAAAATACCTTTACCCCATAACAAAATATCGATGCAATCTTTCCTTGGTCAAATAAATTTTGTCAAACGATTTGTCCCTGACTTCTCCAGAATTGTATTACCCCTTCAAGCCATGATAAAGAAAAATTCTCTATTTAAATGGGGTCAGTTGGAACATGAAGCTTTTAACTTGATAAAACAAGCAATCATAAATGCCCCGTCTTTAGCAACGCCGCATTTTTCCAATCATTTCACTTTGTACATTGTCGCTTCTAAGAAATCATACACAGGCATATTGACACAAGAAAATCAAGACAAAGTTGAAGCCCCGATTTCTTTCTTTAGCTCTAATTTATAGGGAGCTGAATTGAATTACTCAGACGTTGAAAAATAAGCTTACGTTGTTTTCAAATCAATAAAACACTTCAGACCTTTTCTTCTCAAAACCCACACCAAGGTGATAGTACCATTCCCAGTAGTAAGAAATCTTCTAGTAAAAAGGGATGTGGGTGAAAAAAGAGAAAATTGGGTTACGGCTCTACAAAAATATGAGATTGAAATTAAACCTGCAAACATTGTTAAAAATCAAGGTTTTTACAGGATGTTGGCAGGGGCATCGAATATGTCAGAATCACAACATTCAAGTGACAAGGTACAAATCTATGAGGTAAGCCTTAATGACACTGAGTTGACATAAGTTGATATAATATTCTATTTAAAAAATGGATATGCACCTCCACATTTGAATTACATAAAGAAAAGAGCCTTGAGGTTGAAATCTAAATAGCATCAAATTGTCAGAAACCTGTTGTTTAGAATGAATTATGATTCTTTTTTGCTTAGATGTCTCGAGAAATTTGAAACAAAGAAAGTATTACAGAAACTTCATAATGAAACAACTGGCGGACACTTTGCAGGAGATGCTACAACACATAAAACCCTACGTGCAGGCTATTACTGGCCAACCCTATTCAAAGATGCACACAATTATGTAAGGAAATGTAAGATGTCAAACAACTCCCGGAAGACAGAAGAAACCAACATTACTGTTACAACCAGTCAACAGTGATCAGCCATTTTAACAGTGGGGATTGGACATAATAGGTGAGATCGTTCCTCATTCTTCTAAGCAACATAAATATATACTTACAACCACTAATTACTTCACCAAATGGTTTGAAGCAATCCCACTCAAGGTAGCCAACTCTGAGAACATTATCAAATTTATAGAACAATTTATCATCACCAGGTTTGGTTTACCTTCTGCCTTAATGTTCGATAATGCATCTTACTTTTCAGGCAATGCTATGATAGAGTTTTCTCTTAAAAAAGGCTTTAAACTTAAATATTCTGCTAATTATTATCCACAAGGAAATGGGTTAGCCGAATCCACAAATAAGAACCTTATCAAGATTATTAAATGAACTGTTGATCAAACTCAAAAGAACTAGCATAAATCTTTAGTGTTTTCTCTGTGGGCAAATCGAATAACTCAGAAAACCTCCATCGACACTTCTCCTTTTAATTTGGTTTATGGGAAAGAAGTTGTCTTACCAACAAACATAGCTATTCCCTTGTTTGCCTTAGTTCAATTCATCGAAACTCCTTCCTTGTCTATGCAACTTAGACAATTACAAATCCTTAAACTTGAAGAGGAACAAGAAAAGGCTAGAATTACCCATGCACATCATCAGCAGTTAGTCAAAGCATCCTTTGATTCAAATTCTGTATCTTCAAAAAAATTCCAACTTGGAGACTTAGTGTTAAAATGGGATAAAGCCCACAAAGAGAAAGGCAAGCATACTAAGTTCCAACGAATGTGGCTTGGCCCATTCCAGATTGTCGAGCTAATAGGCCCATCAACTTTTCTGTTACAAGATTTAGAAGGTAAGAGAGAACCTCTACCTGTTAATGGGCAAGTCCTAAGAAAATATTTTCCATAGAAGGTGATTTCTTCTGATCACTGTATAGTGTATTCTTTAGTTAATTTTATTTTGAAATAATAATACAAATTGAAAACATTTACGTTTGGTTTTACTAAAGGATTGTTTCTCTTTTTAATTTTGTTTTTCACTTATATAAGTAGAAATGGTTATGAAAATTAATCTTCATTCATGAAATAAATAGTTGAGTGCTACAGCTCCAAAACTGCTTGTTTTTTTGTTAAATTATCCAATCTTTGATCAAACTTAACTTTAGAAAGAAATTTTCTTTACGTCAGTCAGGAAAAGTATCAATAACAAAGCAAAGTTTCTCTATGGAAAAACATCTTTAAACTCTACGATTGTCGTCCAGAAAATCTTAAAGAGCCAATGATTCCCCCCACTTAAGTAGCCTTCAATTTTAGAGTGTAATTCTAAAATATACTTTAAACTTAAAGGATAAGAGGTCTCATCAAGAGTCAGCTTACCATGATCATAAGATTATAACTAACTGACATTACCAATAATGAATATCAAAACAGGGTAATGGCTTGAGATTGATCAATCAAAAGACAAGGGTTCTCATCAAGAGCTAGCTTGTTCAGTTTAGTTACAAATCAAGTGAATGAAATTATCAATTTTGGCCACCAAACCAAGACATTGTCCTTTAAGAAATAAAAGAAGAATGAATTACTTCAATAAAATAAAGAAAGCATCAAGTATACTGAAGAATTTATCTTTAAATTTGCATCTTACTTAAGTGGGATACTTAATCATTGTTGGGTAGTAGGTAACCCTGTCGAGGCTATGAAAGCCTGCTGGTAGCAGAGGCTTTACCTATGAAAAATGAGTATACCAAAACTGGTCTAACGAGATTCTTTTGCTTTTATCTTTATAACCAAGTAATGGTTGATCTAGTTAAAATGACTATCTATGAGAAAAGGGAAATCAGAAGAAAGATAGTTAGAGCAGATGTTGTTTATTGATAAACAAGCAGTACTACATACCTTTAATTCCATTCAATTTAGTTTTATTTTCAAAACCATCTTTATTTTAGAAGTTTTAGAAATTTCAAAAAACTCTCAGAGATAATTGGTTCTTCCAAGTGAATCGCCAATTGTTGTGCTTGTCAACAACCCCCCCATTTATTAACGTTAGTAGTAAAATATTACTTTAATAAATGGGTACCCTTACAAAAAATGTATATACCCAAAAACATCAATCCTAGCATGTAGGTATTTCTTTTATTTTTAGAATAAATCAAGATATCAAACAACACCTATAAAACCGTTAAACTGCTACTTTTTCTTATTTAGCATGAAATGCATCACAAACGATACCTTTCTAACCCACCACAATCTACGATGAAACAATCGAAAAATCAAATCTATATTCAAAAAACGGCCATAATGTTAGAAATTCCTTAAAGCTTCTTTAAAATGCTAGGGTCTTGCATTGCAACATCGTTGTTTATAAAATACTTCTCTTAAGAGGCTACCCCGAAGGATTGCGATCTGTGAAATTGCGATGATATAATAGCCTTCTCGCATCGCATTTCAAACATACAACACAAGCCTCAACTCATTATATTCCGATATTGCGATATGCGATCTCAACCTGGACCCACCTCTTAATCTTTCCACCAGCACATGTGGAGGTCCATTATTCGTTAAAAAGAAGACCAATAAGTAATGACGTTTGTTTCTCGCATCTCGCTCAAACTCAAAAAATGGTAAATTAAATGAAAACAAATTATGCATATAGTGATCTGCGATATTGCTTTTCAAATCGTAAAATCGCTATTATCACAGATTAAAGGCTCACCACCCTAGGAGATTGTTTCCCGATTTACGATGTGAATATTTATGGACATTCAAGTTAAAGGATAACGAATCATTAGTGGGCATTTATGAAGAAGTAACTGCATTTATGTGTGAAAGGCCATTTAGAGTGATTTCATATCTTCTTACATGATTTCAAAATAAAACACCTTTATCACCTTTACTGGTTTTCTTCGTCGATTCATTCCTACGTTCAGTATCATTTTTTTCCGATAAATTGTTCCTCTTGAAACTTTCAGCAAAAAGCCGCAGAACAGGGAGCTGAAAGCAATGGCGAAGAGAGGGAAAACAGTTGCCTTTGAGAAGTCAGAAATGACTCCTCTGTTCACGGATAATACATGTAGAAGGGAAGCAGGGACGTCGACATGGGAGACTATGTATCAGTTACTGTAGGAAGAACAACCAAGGATTCTTGAGACAACAATTATAGTTGATGGACGTGATTCCTCTGATGCTTCCATAACTGAGCTTGTGTGCTCATTTCTGCACCGAATAGCCACACGACCAAAAATATTACCCTATACCGACATGGTTAACTGGATCATTGACGACGCTAATATATCTGACAGAGAATTCAAAACAGGAGGCTAGGAAGTTATAGGATCTTTCACTCTAGATAACGTACAACTTATGTACCACCTACCAGAGCCACAGGTTACCTACAACATGCAATTTGTTGAGAAATTCGTCAAAGAAAATGAGGACTCTGAGAACTGCACAAAGAATTGGTCAAATAAATTATGAAGAAAGAATCAAGAAAGACAAAAATGGTATGTACGCCACCGCATCTGTTTGTTCCCCTTTCTGTCTTGCTGCGGCTATGCTCTGTAGACTATTTGGAAAACTTGATTGTAAAAAATTCTCCTCAGAATGGTTGCCCTTAATAGATGCAACCATTAATGCAACAATAATAGATTGGGCACAAATATTGTCTAATAAATTAGCTAAAGCAATTATAGAGTATAGAAGGAAAAAGAGTATTTCTTCGAGGGTTTACCCTATGTTTTTCATGTGTGCTTACGTTATGGACACTATTTGTTTTGGTTCTAAATTCCCTCTTATGGGATGGAAGTGGACTATTCAAGATCCACTTCCTATTCACATCCACCAAAAAGACATGTGGGAATCCAATTTTGAACCACATTTTTTCAAGATTTGTCACGGGGTTATGCTTCCTATCCATAAACGAATTTATAACCGAGATGCCCCCAGATTCTCCCAAGAAGCCAAGATAGACATCCTCCCAGTAGCCCGATGGTTCAGGGAAGAGACATTTATATACATTAGAGTATTTGATAGCATCACCTCTCCCAATGTTCTCCCTTTCTATGTCCCAGATAAATTAATGGCTAGAGAGATAGCTTATCAGACATACAGTGTGTTGGAAATAATACTGAGAGGGGGGGGGGGGGGGGGGGGGGTGAATCAGTATTATCACATCAATAAAACTTTTTCATTTCCATATTCAGATTCATATATGTGACTTCCACAACTTCTTATGATTTAGTTAGTTGATCCTTAATGAGTGCATTAGAACATTATCAACCATATTAACAGTAAACAGGTGCAGTAAAATAGAACAGATCATCAAACATAAGTCACACACATGAACACCATGATATAAGGTGGAAACCCAATGTGGGAGAAAACCACCTGCTGCAAGTCATCTCAATCTTCTTCTTAATAAGAAAATCCTTTTACAATATTTATGTACTGGTGCAGTCTTATACCAATACGCAGGCTTCTACCTGCAGAGAGCTACAACCCTCTCTCGTTCTCCAGTCTCTCCTGGAAGGGAGCTACCACCCCCTTAGCTCTTGTACTAGCTAAGATACTAGTACGTAGGCGCCGGCCTACAATCTTCTCTCCTCCAGGTACCACGTTTCATGCATTTTCAGACTGGATACTCTTGAAGCACAACACATAATCTGAAAGGCCAGGTTTCATCCAATTTTCATACTGGACCCATTAATATCATTGAAGCACATAATCAATCAATCTTCTGAATCACCAAAACACCAGATCAATACATATACAAGGATAATAT
The DNA here is from genome assembly GCA_031772625.1 of Pinus tabuliformis. Classification (NCBI taxonomy): domain Eukaryota; kingdom Viridiplantae; phylum Streptophyta; class Pinopsida; order Pinales; family Pinaceae; genus Pinus; species Pinus tabuliformis. Next base: position 923,477,148 of record CM062809.1, on the reverse strand, counting down.
ATGTGTTAGCACCCAGATCTAGTCCATCAGATCACATAAATATGAGTCATTATGATCCTGATCCAATATTAGTTCTCATCCATCAATACTGAAGCTAAACACAATCAACTAAACAGGATATGCAGAATACTGACACCTTTAAACTGTCATCAGAACCCATCAACAACCAGAACCATCTGTGACTTCAAATATCATAGCTCAAATTGTATACGTTACTACAATGAACCAAACCTGCATATATACGCGCTTACACCAAAGCCAACCCACGTAAAGAGCTATAAATATTCAAACATGACTTGCAGCGATTTCAAACTTATGTTATACCCAGTTCAGATCATTTTTCAATATACAGATCTAGAATAAGCATAATCAAATATATAGAGATAGTTCATTTCAAACCATTTGATCCCGATCTATCCTTAGATCTTGTTCTCCATCAACCGGTGATATCCCTCTTTAGCTCAGATCCAGATCTGCACCATAACCCAATCACAGTATTCCAGATCTAGCACTTTATCAGATAATCAGATAATTCAGATGATCCTTTGTCAAATGATCTCCTTCCTCTTTTATAGCCTTAGTCCTTTCTCAATACCACGGTCCAAAACCATAGGATCAAAAAACTGTTGGACTAATACCATGAACCAACCATGAAAGTGCGTGAGATCAACACTTTTGGATGCAATACCATGGGCCAAAACCATAGGATCAAAAACTGTCGAACTAATACCATGAACCAACCATGAAAGTGCGTGAGATCAACACTTTTGGATGCAATACCACGAGCCAAAACCATAGGATCAAAAACTGTCGAACTAATACCATGAACCAATACTTGGGATCAACACTTCTGATGAGGTACCATGGTCCAAAACCATAGTTTCAAATACCAAGGACTAACTACCATGGACCAAAGGTAAGTTCTCCAACATATACACGCTTTTCCTTGCATGAAAGTGTGTGAGATCAACACTTCTGACGAGGTACCATGGTCCAAAACCATAGGTTCAAATACCAAGGACTAACTACCATGGACCAAAGGTAAGTTCTCCAACATATACGCGCTTTTCCTTGCATGAAAGTGCGTGAACTTTTTCTCTACATGAAATAAACTTTTCTCTGCATAAAAGTGCGTGAACTTTTCTCTACATGAAATAAAATTTTTAACTACCATGGACCAAAGGTAAGTTCTCCAACATATACGCGCTTTTCCTTGCATGAAAGTGCGTGAACTTTTTCTCTACATGAAATAAACTTTTCTCTGCATAAAAGTGCGTGAACTTTTCTCTACATGGAATAAACTTTTCTCTGCATAAAAGTGCGTGAACTTTTCTCTACATGGAATAAACTTTTCTCTTCATAAAAGTGCGTGAACTTTTCTCTACATGGAATAAACTTTGTTGCACTATAATTTATCAAATAAATTTGCTGCACTATAATTTATCATTTGTGTGATTTGCCATCAAGGACAACACTTGTCTCATAATGCCAACAATCTCCCCCTTTGGACTTGTCATACTAAGAATTGTCATCTGATACCTCTTCCGTAGATTCATCTAGATATATATAAGTGAGTTGATCTTCTATGAGTTGTTTGCCATCAAGTACAACACATGCATCATAATGCCAACACAGTGAAGGAGGGATGAGCAAAGCATTGAAGGAGTTAGAGAAGGCCATTTGGCCTCAATTTCCTATGTCATGTGGAGTGTTTGCATTACATGACCTTGGACATGTGTTCAGGGAAGTAGATAATATGTTGTCTCTACGATTACCTAAGTTCCCAGGAAGACAATACGACCCATTCGGTATTGTCAAGGATTTTACCACCATGGTCAAAGCAAAAATATTCAGCCATGAGAAGGAACCATTTGATGATGTTTTCTTACATAAGAATACCTTCAGAGAAGTGAAGCATATGGCACAGATACTTTTTGATCGAGAGGGTCTTCAAACATTTTATAGCTATAGAGAAAAGAGATTATCAAAGGTCCCATTGAACTAATTGTTAATTAAACCAATAAGGGAGCCCACTCCCAGTGTAAGCATAGATGGTGACTCTAAGGAAAAATATAAAACCAATTCTAGAAAGGGATCCGAGAAGTCTTCAGAAAATAAGAAAAGCAGGAGCAGAGAATCAATCCAGGATACAGTCTAGTCTGTAGTAAAAACAGATGAACAGACTTCGACCATCAAGCAGACTGAAACCCATACTCCCTCTATATAGATGATAAAGCCTCAGGTAATTAATTTGGAAGAGGAGGGAGATAATTTCAACAAAAAATTCAACACAGAGGAACAAGCACCGAAGACTCAAATGACACATCAAGAAACGACTCCGGAAATTATAACAGGGGGAACTGTGAATACTCAAGAAATAAAACACATTCATGTTACCCCCACCTCTGAGATTGTTTTAAGAATAGAAGAAATTCCCCCTCTTTATGTATTTTACAGCCCACAACGCAAGGCTGTTGTTAAGAGATAGAGAAATAAAAGAAAATTGGAATCCACAATTGCTACCACTCTAGAAAATGAGCTGATGGATGTCCTCTGGAAAGACTCATCCACCGACCCATCGGCCAACCTCACCAGGCTCTTGCAGTTCGCAGGTGCATATGCTACGACAACCATTGACAAAGAAACAAAGGTACAACTGTTGCTTAAAGAAAAAGAAGACAAAATTTTGACACTCAAACAATAGTTACAGCAAGCCAAAACCAACCAACAAGCAGAAATACAATTGGCTAAGCTACAACAAGAGTTCCAACAAATGCAAATAGAACATCAAAGCAGCTTGGCAGGTAAGGAGGCACAGATACAGAGCATAACAGATCTGCATAAGGATGACCCAAAGATCGACTAGTTTGTCACTGAAGCACTCAAGCTCAATTCCTAGCTCACACACAAAAAATAATTGCTATGCCAAAAAAATATCGCAGTGGAACCGTCATTGCATAATAAGCGACAAGTTAACAAGCCAAGTTGTGGAAATGCGACTTGAATATGATGAAATTATTGAAAAGATTTCAGATTTCATAACTTGGCAAAATTTTGAGAATAGGAGAAGAGCTGACATGCCCAAACTGGATGAATCACATAAGGAGATCTTATTTGCAAGTTGGGGTTCTTGGCTCAAAGAGGAAGAATAGGCAATAGAGGATGCAGCAGCAACAACAAACAACGTCATTGAAAGTGTAAACGAAAATTTGCATACTGCTAATCTTGTGGCAGAAACCACCCCTGGTTTCCTTCCGAATGCAAAACAACTTGAATTACAGTGGAAACAAGCAACAGAAAAAATAACAGAAGCAATTAGGAAAGTGACCAAGTTAAACTGGAAGGCATATTGGCAATATCTGGTAAAACCGCACAGTTAGTGTATGACCCTGAAATTTCTAATTGTTTCTACCAAGAAAATGGTGCTAGCGCTCATCAATGTCGTGTTTATAAGACAACTAAAAGTCGAAGTGAGCCAACCTACACTCCTCAAGACCATGTTAGATATTTGTGATCTGAAAGATCGAATGCAGGATTAGTCATTATGCACATTTCTATTTTTGTTTTATTTTGCTTAAATTGAGGCAATTCGTTTAAACCTCCTCAACTTTTTTTGTAATAATCTATTTTTAGTCTCATAAGTTAGTATTTAAACCCCTCTCATGCATTTAGAGAGGGGTCCAAAAATTTTATCAGAAACATTCTTCAGAACATGCAATTTTGTCCCTTTGAGGAAGTTCTAGTGAAATTAATGGAACATAATTTTTTTTCTACTTGAATTTGACATCTTCTACTGAAATTGCACTTCTGTACTCTTAGATGATGTTCGATGATTTGAAAGTAGATCAATATTGCTGGAGCACATGAGTAGAACTTATTATAAATGGTACTTTTATCTCTTAATTCTTTTTACTTATGTGTCAAACAATACATTATCTTCAAGTTATTTATGCATGAAAGTTTGAATTCTTGATTGCCATTATTGCACTATTGTATGATGATGATTTATAGTTTATGCTCAATACATGAATGATTTTTATGCGATATATCTCTCATATCGTTTCGGCTAACTTTTTATACAAAACAATCATTGTTAAACAGATTCACCTCTTATCACAATTGAATGATCTTTATTATCAATTGCTTTCAGACATCATTTTAGATCGCATATATCATATTACTCCCAGGATAGTTATAGTTAGATAAATATTTTTGATTAGGAAAAATTGCACATGATTATTAGTTTAATTATATTAGTTTGAGGCTAGGTATTACTCCAAAAATCTCAAAACATCATTCCGTTAGCACAAGCATGAAAATAGATTGGGAAACTGGTCTCATTATCCCCAGTTGGAGCCACTATTCCAAACGAAAAAGGGGTTCTCCCAAGGTCCGGACTGGGTGGTTATCCCCCTTGTTGAGGCAATGATTTTCAAGCCTTCAACATATTTGGTGCTAGAAGGAGGGCCTGACTATGACTGGCATGTAAATCTAAATCTACTGGCCATTCTAAGAGTAAAAATCCCTCACCATCACCTCCAACTTCTCGTTCGCATTCCAAATCTCCTATTCCCAAGCGAAAAGTTGAAAAGAAAAATATAGAGCCCATTGCTGAAATCCTAAACAAGCCAGACAGTTCTTCTTCTGAACCCCTTGAAGTACAATCTTTGATCCACAAATTGCAGGGGATTTCAATATCTCAAGAAGAATCCGAGTTATCCCAAGGCAGTGTCACTTCTCAAAATATCCCATCGTAATCGCTAACTAGAGCACAAAGTGAAAAACTTGGAATCCCACTAGTGGAATTCCCTCTACCAAGTCGTAAAAGGGCTAAGAAGATACCATCATAATCTCACAGCGAAGTTCTTTCATCATCATCATCCATTCCATCCATATCATTGCAAGGTCACACACCCGCTTCCCAACTCTAGATCGTGATTCACACAGGTACAGGAGTTGCACCATCCTCTACCCAATCACCTTCAACCACTGCTTCACCCTCTTCTACTAATATTCCAACAGTGGCACAAATAAACCTCAACCAAGTCCATGGACCAACCTAGGAGCTGTTAGAATGGTTGGACCTTTGACCCAATTGCCAGCACATCCAGAAAAATGGTTACCTAAATTTAACCCCAATAATGACCTGTTAGCTAAAGAACATATAAATAGTTTCATGTTGTCCATTAATTTGAATGGAGTAGCAGAAGAATACGCAGTTTTAAGATTATTCCCTTATACTCTACAAGTAGCAGCAAGATCATGGTACTTTTCATTACCATCAGGCTCTATTAATAGCTGGGATGCTTTTTAAGAGAAATTTTTAACGAAATTTGGAGATGATAGGTCTACAACAACTTTGATAAATGAACTCTACAATTTGAAAGCCAAACCAAAAGAACCCATTAAGGACTTCAACACACGTTTCCATAAGTTATTGAATAAAATACCTACGATGTCCAAGCCTAGTGAGGAGGTCCTATGCTTTACCTTCAAAAACAACCATCTTTGTCGATAGAGTTTCCAAACCAACATTAGCAAACAATGTGAAAGAATAAATAGCTGTTGAAAAACGTATCTTGGCAATAGAAAAGAAAAACGCATTAGAGGAAAGAAAATCCAAGAAAGTAACCTTTAGAGACGATTCTAGGAAAAAACCACCAAAGGATCCTTTTGATATGGAAGGGTTACAAAAAGTCCTCAAGACCATGTCCAAAAAATGGTTGACATAAAAAAACAAGTAGCAGAATCTTCTTCCAAGAAACCTTTTAGACTATATAAAAGGATTGCCCCAACCAATCCTAAACCTCCAAATGCTGTATTGAACGTTGAATTGAATGGAGATGAGGAAGAATCCTCAAGTGAAGAACAAACCGATGATGAAGAAATAATGGAATTACAAGGAATGTGGGATTTTATCCGTCCAAATGAAGAGGATCGGGAAGCACTACTTGTTGCCACTAGAAGCAGAAATCATCTTGATCCACCTCAATTAAGTTCAAAAGATAAAACTTCAATGCCACCTCCCAGAGAGAAATTCGTAGGTAAGAAATCTTCACCGAAATCTACTCAAACAAACCCTACCCAATCAGATCCTTTGCCTTCATCCAAAACTCAGATAATTCTCGATGAAATGGAATACAATATTATTGAGGATATGAAGAAAAATAGGGCAAACATCAAATTTCATGAGCTTAGTAAATTAAAACATCAGCAAAATCTACTCTTGAAAGAACTCAAAGCCATTCCCACTACCCTGCTTCCTACCACAGTAATATCCTAGGCTGCTCAGGAAATGGGAAGACACCCTAGTATTTCTACAAACAAAATTGATCCAATCGACATCGCTCTAATTGGTGGAAGATATAAATCTCATACTCCACCATTTCTCCTTACTTTTGAAGTCTTTAATAAAAACTTACACAACTATTTAGTTGATTCAGGTGCTTCATCTAACATTGTGCCTAGAACAGTCTGTGCTAAGTTAAACGTTGAGCCTTAGAAATCTATAGTACGAATAGTACAATTAGATCGGTCTCAAGTTGAAGTGGTCAGAGAACTTAATCAAGTAACCATTAGACTTTCATCAAACCCAAAAGTTTTTCAAGTCATTGATATACTTGTAGCTGACATTCCTGAATATTATGGCTTAATCCTTAGTAGGCATCGGTTAGAAAAGCTCCATGGTTATGTCGCAACCAGCTGGTCTCACGTGTGGCTTCCCTATAATGGCAAGCCAATTCAGATAAGGGTTGATCGAGAGAAACATCAAAAATATTTAGTGACATAACTGGAAGGAGAAAATGAGCCGGTAGAATATAGCAATAATATAATCACAAACTATTCTATTGAGTCGTTCCAATGGAATTTCAATGTGCATATTTCACCATTCTTAGAAAACTCTGTTGTATCTCAAATCAAAAATTATTCCCAAACAGACACCTCTAAATGTGTGAATTTTGTAGATAAACCTGTACATAAATCTTTATTTTGGAAATTATTTTTTGATGGATCTAGATCCAATGATGGAGCAAGGGTAGGATGCATATTAGTTAGCCCAGAATGGGAAAAGACTATGCTAGCATGTATAATTGAATTTGATTGCACAAACAATATTGTTGAATATGAAGCGTTGGTTCAAGGTTTGTACAAAGCAATTGGTCTTAGTATCAAATACCTCCAAGTGTTTGGAGATTTCGAAATTGTCGTTAGACAAGTAAGAAATACTTTACATCGTCTGTCAGGACATTTGAGACATTATCAATCGTTAGTCCAATACCTGACCTCACATTTTACGGCGTTTAATATTTCCTCTATCCTAAGACTCCAAAATGCTAGTGCTGATCTCCTAGCTAATGTAGCTTCCAAGCTTATTCCACTAGAAGATTACAGCCCAGATCGATTCTCCATTGAATTAATTTGTAGGCTGTGTATTCATGTAATATCACCAATTGGAGAGTCTTTAACAACAATCCCAATATCGTAAGCTTCCTCACTTCAGAAGGCTCTTAAAATGACCATATAGTTGATGAAAATCAGCATGACAACCAACTGAAGAAAGAAACCAACAACAACGCTATACCAAAATCTGTAGTTTAAAATTAGAAGATTTATACGACCTCAAAGATATATTCAAACAATCTACTAATTCAAAACTTCAAAGTTCAACTTTGAGGTATGAATTAATCAATCTTGGAACGGACATGAAACCACAAAACATAAATATAGGTCTCGGACTCACATCGGAAGAAAAATAAGCTTTTATACGTTTGTTGAAACAATATAAGAATGTCTTTGCTTGGAATTATGACAACCTTAAAACATATGACACTTCTATTATTCAATATACTATTCCTACAACCTATGATGAAAAACCCGTTTAGCAGAAAGTGAGGAAAATTCATCCTAATTTAGAAAGCCATATTAAATCTGAGTTAAATAAACTACTAAAAGCCAAAATTATTTTTCCGGTCAAGCATTCCAAGTGGGTCTCCAATCTCGTCCCAGTCAAAAAGAAAAATGGTGATATTCAGATTTGTATAGACTTTCACAATCTCAATAAAGCTTGCCAAAAGGACAATTTTCCATTACCTCCTATGGAACAGATATTGCAATCAGATGCAGGCTCAGAATTAATGTCCTTTCTAGATGGTTTCTCAGGTTACAATCAAATCTTAGTCCATCCAGATGATCAACTGAAAACTACATTCAGAACTAAATGGGCACTTATGCCTATCAAAAGATGTCGTTCGGACTAATTAATGCTGGTGCCACTTCCAAAAGAGCCATGGACATTGCCTTCAAGGGTTTAGTAAACAGGTCAGTGGTAATCTACTTAGATAATATAACTGTATATTCCAAAAAAATGTAGTAATCATCTGAGAGATCTAAAACAAATCTTTGAACGTTGTCAAAAGTATGGGATTTCCCTTAACCCCAAGAAGTCTTTTTTCACGTTAAGTGAAGGAAAACTCCTTGGATTTATTGTGTCCAAAACAGGGATTCATATTGACCCAGACAAGATTAAAGAAATTTCTGAAATACCTTTACCCCATAACAAAAAATCGATGCAATCTTTCCTTGGTCAAATAAATTTTGTCAAACTATTTGTCCCTGACTTCTCAAGAATTTTATTACCCCTTCAAGCCATGATAAAGAAAAATTCTCTATTTAAATGGGGTCAGTTGGAACATGAAGATTTTAACTTGATAAAACAAGCAATCATAAACGCCCCGTCTTTAGCAACGCCAAATTTTTCCAATCATTTCACTTTGTACACTTTCACTTCCAAGAAATCATACGCAGCCATATTGACACAAGCAAATCAAGACAAAGCCGAAGCGCTGATTTATTTCTTTAGCTCTAATTTATAGGGAGCTTAATTGAATTACTCAGACGTTGAAAAACAAGCTTATGTTGTTTTCAAATCAATAAAACACTTCAGACCTTTCCTTCTCAAAACTGACACCAAGGTGATAGTACCATTCCCAGTAGTAAGAAATCTTCTAGTACAAAGGGATGTGGGTGAAAAAAGAGAAAATTGGGTTACGGCTCTGCAAGAATATGACATTGAAATCAAACCAGCACACATTGTGAAAGGTCAAGGTTTTTCCAGGATGTTGGCAGGAGCATCGAATATGTCAGAATCATAGCATTCAAGTGATGAGGTACAAATCTATGAGGTAAGCCTTAACGACACTAAGTCAACATAAGCTGATATAATATTCTATTTAAAAAATGGATATGCACCTCCACATTTAAATTACACAAAGAAAAGAGCCTTGAGGTTGAAAGCTAAACAATATCAAATTGTCAACAATGTGTTGTTTAGAATGAATTATGATTCTATTTTGCTTAGATGTCTTAAGAAATCTGAAACAGAGAAAGTATTACAGGAACTTCACGATGGAACAGCTGGAGGACACTTTGCAGGAGATGCTACAACACATAAAATCTTACGTGCAGGCTATTACTAGCCTACCCTGTTCAAATATGCACACAGTTATGTAAGGAAATGTAAGATATGTCAGACAGGTGCGGGAAGACAGAAGAAACCAACATTACTGTTACAACCAGTCAACATTGATCAACCATTTAAATGGTGGGGATTGGACATAATAAGTGAGATTGTTCCTCATTATTCTAAGCAACATAAATATATCCTTACAGCCACTGATTACTTCACCAAATGGGTTGAAGCAATCCCACTCAAGGCAGCCAACTATGAGAACATTATCAAATTTATAGATCAATTTATCATCACCAGGTTTGGTTTACCTTCTGCCTTAATGTTCGATAATGCATCTTACTTTTCAGGGAATGCTATGACAGAGTTTGCTCTTAAAAGACGCTTTAAACTTAAATATTTTGCTAATTATTATCCACATGGAAATGGGTTATCCGAATCCAAAAATAAAAACCTTATCAGGATTATTAAATGAACTATTGATCAAAGCCAAAAGAGCTAGCATAAATCTTTAGTGTTTTCTCTATGGTCAGGTCGAATAACTCAGAAAACCTCCATCAACACTTCTCCTTTTAATTTGGTTTATGGGAAAGAAGTTGTCTTACCAACAAACATAGCTATTCCCTCATTTGCCTTATTTCAATTCATCGAAGAAACTCCTTCCTCATCTATGCAACTTAGACGATTACAAATCCTTAAACTTGAAGAGGAACAAGAAAAGGCTAGAATTAGCCATGCACATCATTAGCAGTTAGTCAAATCATCCTTTGATTCAAATTCTGTATCTTCAAAAAATTTCCAACTCAGAGACTTAGTGTTAAAATGGAATAAAGCCCACGAAGAGAAAGGCAAGCATACTAAGTTCCAACGAATGTGGCTTGGCCCATTCCAGATTGTTGAGCTAATAGGCCCATCAACTTTTCTGTTACAAGATTTAACAGGTAAGAGAGAACCTCTACCTGTTAATGGGCAGGTCCTAAAAGAATATTTTCCATAGAAGATGATCTCTTCTAATCACTGTATAGTATATTCTTTAGCTAATTTTCTTTTGAAATAATAATACAAATTGAAAACATTTACGTTTGGTTTTACTGAAGGATAGTTTCTCTTTTTAATTTTGTTTTTCGCTTGTATAAGTAGAAATGGTTATGAAAACTAATCTTCATTCATGAAATAAATAGTTGAGTGCTATAGCTCCAAAACTGCCTATCAAAGTATCAATAACAGAGCAAAAGTTTCTCTATGGAAAAGAATCTTTAAACTCTACGATTGTTGTCCAGAAACCCTTAAGGAGCCAATGATTCCTCCCACTTAAGTAGCCTTCAATTTTAGAGTGTAATTCTAAAATATACTTTAAACTTAAAGGATTAGAGGTCTCATCAAGAGCCGACTTACCATGATCATAAGATTATAAATAACTGACATTACCAATACTGAATATCAAAATAGAATGGCTTGAGATTGATCAATCAAAAGACAAGGGGTCTCATTAAGAGCCAGCTTTTTCATTTCAGTTACAAATCAAGTGAATGGCATTGTAATTTTTTTCCACCAAACCAAGACATTGTCCTTTAAAAAATAAAAGAAGAATGAATTACTTCAATAAAATAAAGAAAGAATCAAGTATACTGAAGAATTTATCTTTAAATTTGCATTCTTACTTAAGTGGGATACTGAATCATTGCTAGGTAACAAGTAACCCTGTTGAGGCTATGAATGCCTGCTGGCAGCAGAGGCTTTACCTATGACAAATGAGTATACCAAAACTGGTCTAACGAGATTCTTTTGCTTTTATCTTTATAACCAAGTAATGACTGATGTATGTAAAATTACTATCTATGAGAAAAGGGAAATCAGAAGAAAGATATTTAGAGCAGATGTTGTTTATTGATAAACGAGCAGTACTACTTACCTTGTATTCCATGAAATTTAGTTTTATTTTCAATACCATCTTTATTTTAGAAGTTTTAGAAATTTCAAAAAACTCTAAGAGATAACTGGTTCTTCCAACTGAATTGCCAATTGTTGTGCTTGTCAACAACCCCCCCATTTATTAACGTTAGTAGTAAAATATTACTTTAATAAATGGGGACCCTTACAAAAACTGTATATACCCAAAAAAATCAATCCTAGCATGTAGGTATTTCTTTTATTTTTAGAATAAATCAAAATATCAAACAAAACCTATAAAACCATTAAAATGCTAGTTTTTCTTATTTAGCATGAAATGCATCACAAACAATACCTTTCTAACCCACCACAATCTACGATGAAACAATAAAAAAAGCGAAGCTATATTCAAAAAACGGCCGTAATGTTAGAAAGTCCTTAAAGCTTCTTTAAAAAGCTAAAGTTTCACATCGCAACATCGCTGTTTATAAAAGACTTCTCTTAAGAGGCTACCCTGAAGGATTGCGAACTACGAAATTATGATGATATAATAGCCTTCTTGCATCGCATTTCAGTCATACAACACAAGCCTCAACCTATTATATGCTGATATTGCGATATGCGATCTCAACCTAGACCCACCTCTTAATCTTTCCACCAACACATGTGGAGGTCCATTATTTGTTAAAAAGAAGCCCAATAAGTAATGACGTTTGTTTCTCGCATCTCACATCTCACACAAACTCAAAAAATGGTAAGTTAAACGAAAACAAATTATGCGATATAGCGATCTACGATATTGCTTTTCAAATCTGCCGAAAGCAATGGTGAAGAAAGGGAAAGCAGTCACCTCTAAGAAGTCAGAAATGACTCTTCTGTTCACGGATACTACATGTAATAGGGAAGCAAGGACATCTACATGGGAGACTATGTATTAGATACTAGAGGAAGAACAACCAAGGATTCTTGAGACAACGATTACAGTTGATGGGCGTGATTCCTCTGATACTTCCATAACTAAGCTTGCGTGCTCATTTCTGCACCGAATAGCCGCACGACAAAAAATAATCCACTATACCAACATGGTTAAGTGGATCATTGACAACGCTGATATATCTGACAGAGAATTCAAAAAAGGAGGCGAGGAAGTTATAGGATCTTTCACTCTAGATAATCTAAGGCTTATGTACCACCTACCGGAGCCACAGGTTACCTACAATAGGCAATTTGTTGAGAAATTCATCAAAGAAAATGAGGACCTGGTGGACTGCACAAAGAATTGGTCAAATAATGAAGAAAGAATCAAGAAAGACAAAAACAGTATGTACGCCACCACATTTGTTTGTTCCCCTTTGTGTTTTGTTGTGGCTATGCTCTATTGACTATTTGGCAAACTTGACAGTAACAAATTCTCCTCGGAATGGTTGCCCTTAATAGATGCAGGCATTAATGCAACAATAATAGATTGGGCACAATTCCTGTTTGATAATTTAACTTAAGCAGTTATAGAGTATAGAAGGAAAAGGAGTATTGTTTCAAGGGTTTACCCTCCATGTTTCATGTGCGCTTATGTTATGGACGCTATTTGTTTTGGTTCTAACTTCCATCTTATGGGATGGAAGTGGACTATCCAAGATCCACTTCCTATTCACATCCACCACAAAGACATGTGGGAATCCAATTTTGAACCACATTTTTCAAGATTTGTCACCGGGGTATGCTTCCTATCCATAAACGAATTTATAACCAATATGCCCCCAGATTCTCCCAAGAAGCTGAGATAGACATCCTCCCAGCAACCCGATGGTTCGAGGAAGAGACATTTACATACATCAGAGTATTTGGTAGCATCGCCTCTCCCCATGTTCTCCCTTTCTATGTCCTAGTTAAATTAATGGCTAGAGAGATAGCCTATTAGACATGCAGTGAATGAGGGATGAGCAAAGCATTGAAGGAGTCAAAGAAGGCCATTTGGCCTCAATTTCTTGTGTCATGTGGAGTGTTTTCAATACATGACCTTGGACATGTGTTCAGGAAAGTAGATAATATATTGTCTCTACGATTACCTAAGTTCCCCGGACGACAATATGACCCATTCGGTATTGTCAAAGATTTTACCACTATGGTCAAAGTAAAACTAGCATTTGCATCTGATGTTGCAAAGGAAACGCCGTAAGGCATAAAGTGTGGAAGTGTGGAAGAATAACGATAAAGTGTGTATGCCATAAAGTGTGGAAGAATAACGACATGTGAATGGACATTGTTGAAAGTAAGGGTGGATGATAATGATTTACAATTGATATTTTTAGTTATTTGTATTCTGAGTAAGGATATTTTGTAAATAATAGTAGTGTGTAGAAAAATAACTAAATGGACATTGTTGAGAGCAGGGGTGGATGATAATGAGTTACCGTTGAAAGTATTAGTTCTGTATTTTGAATATGGATATTTTGTAAATAATAATAGTGTGTAGAATAATAGAAACATGTGAATCAACATTGTTGAAAGCAAGGGTGGATGATAATGAGTTATAGTTAATGTCATGTCACAGGTTATCCGTTATCCCCATTATCCATTTAATTGTTGTTCATGTGAGCATGTTTTTGTATATTATTTTAAGGCTTTTTTTCAAGTTTCAGTCTTGAGTCTCCTCAACTTGCCAAACCAATTACTATGAAGAAAATATATTAACAATTTTGCCATTCCTATGACATTTATATTAAAGAGACCTATAATAATATTTTTGGAATTCATATGAAAACTATGTTAAAAGAAAGACAGATAAAAATATTATAAAGCACTTCTCAACTTCCCAAACCAATTATTATGAAAAAATATATTCACAATGTTGCCATTCCTATGATAACTATATTAAAGGGACCTATAATAATATTTCTACAATTCATATGACAACTATGTTAAAAGAAGGACAGATAAAATATTATAAACCACAACAAAGAACTTCTAAAAACAAGATTACACCGGGAACATTCACTGGCATCGTTGTTTCCGAGATTAAAAAAAATATTATGGTGAGGACGTGGTCTGAATTCCACTATTCCATTTTCCTAAAAAGCATAAAAAACACATTCAAATCATCCAATGAAACTCTTACTTATAAAGATAAGCCTTTATGGAGTAGATTGCACCACAAAATTGTGGAAGAGTAGCCTACGATTGATCACCACAATGAATAGTCTTAATATGCTAAAGGGGCCTGTCATATCTTTTGAATTGGTCTTCAACAATTTCCAAGACAAGCCACACATGTAGACTCAACACCAACCTTTAGTTTACTTATAAAATTGCTTGAAAATGATGCAACTTAAAAGCTGAATTTGTTGGATGTTCACTTTGTAATTGGGGCTGCCTCGACAAAAGACTCCTCCTATCTTTTTCAAATAAATAAAACTTATATCCGTTACAGTTAAAAAAAAAAACAACAACAACAATGTGCATGCACTATTCAGTACGACATGGATCCTAGCCCTTAGTAACGAATGGAGCAAGGACTACTATGTGACTCTTGAACATTGCCATTTATGCTGTGAATTTTCTTTTCTCAAGAGCAGACAATAGTAGCATTTTACTGAAGATATCTATATATATATGTATGCCAAGGAAAAGAAAAAAATAATAAATATGTTATAAGCGTTATACTGTACGAAAAAAGGATGTCCATGCTGTTCAAACATGCAAATGTATTATATAAACATTGTATCAAAATGCACACCTTATAAACAAAAATGTCCTAACAAATTCTATATGGCTAAGAAATGCTTCCATCTGGAAAATCTTAGGGAAGAAAATCATTTTATTAAGAGGTCTGTCAAATGGAGATAAGAAAATTCCTTTACAGACTGAAAAATTTCTCCATCCAAACACAAAAAGCAACTGATTTCAGTATAATCTCTTAGGGTCCATTTCATTAAAAAGGCATGGATAAGCAATTGCAACAAGAAAACATATTTAAAAAACACTGCCAGTTATACAAGATTTTGCTTCCACTAGTGCGTGAATATTCAGTGTGTAGGGGAAACTTGCTGATATAGTTGGCACAAGTGAAAACCACCTATAGTCATTCCCAATAAGTATGAAATAGTGTAAACTCAAACTTTCCTTTTCTAAAACAGGTCTTACGAACAAAGAGATACCGTGTCCACCAAAAAACAAAATCCAAGCTGCAGAAGAAATCCAGTAACAAAAGCCAACTCTAAAGTCTAGACACAATGATATATGAGAAAGAAAATAATGAAATAGAAGCATTGTCAAATATCCACCATGCGTTTCCCCTGATATCATTTTGGAGAATGATCAGTACAAGTCTCTCCTATTCCAAATATGTAACTTTCTGGTTAAGAATGTAACTTCAAGCACCAGTTATTGTACATTGAAAATTCTAACAGCTATAGCAAAAAAGGCACACATTTTAAATAAGACCTATTAAGAAAAAAAAAGATTTACAGAGTGTTAGAAAGCTACAGTTCAACAATAATCATTAATTATTGGAAGACTGGAAGTAGTCAAACATATTCATATCAAACCAATCCAAGAAGAGCATTGGGGGTTTCCCAACGAGCCTCACATTTTTTCCACATCGCATGCAAAGACTCTGGATCTCATGAAGGGGATTGGCTGCCTCTTCATCAGCATTCACTGCCTCAGTTGCATTTCCAACATCAGCAATAACTGTATCCTTCCCCATTGGCATTGTTTTGACTGACCGCGTGTTCAAAACGACCAACAACAAGATTTGCTTAAATACAAAACATGTGCCAGCACTTCATGTCAATCCCCAACTATCAATAATTAAATTCTTTAGACAAAAATAGATATCTGTGCCAATCAAGAGCCATCTAAATTTGTTTATCAAAAGACATAACAACCATGACATAAGCTTTTTACAAAACAGACATCATATTTCATATCTTCCACATAAACAGTCTTGGAAGAACTTTGAATGGCCAACAAATTGAATTCAAGTGACAAGATTGGATGTATTCTACAACAGCATAGATGGTACTATTCCACAGGTCTGCTATGAGACCAGTAAGGTTTAATGAGTAAACTTCTGTATATTTTTGTAGTGAGGCCAAGTAATCCATTTCAGGTATGGACTTGCACACTGTTACAGGCTACGGGAGGATGGCTGAAGCATCGAAGAACTTTGATTTGAAAGAGCTCAAAGCCATTCATAACGAGGCCGTCGCCGATGAGAAGTTGAGATAGAAAACTGTCCTCTCACACACTATTGCAAATATTATATCGCATAATCTCATCGAGATATTGCAGCAGGCGACTAGTACTTCATCAACCATTCGAACAGAGATTGAGGATACTGCCCAGCAAGTCTTGGAGCAAATGAAATCTCCTAAAGATACAGAAGAATATGATCTCCCTGGGCATGATTTATTTGACAAGAAGACCGAGGCAGATAATCTCAAGGTGCTGATGCAAAAATCACTTGGAAAAACTATTGAAAACTTTCTCAGGCAAGACTTGCAGCAGAAGGTAGCTGCAATACAGGAATCTCTCAAAAGAATTGAAGATGATATGTCTTGTGCACCTTTTGAAGATTTTCTTGATACCTTAATCCCCCATTATTACACTGATCATGGTATGATGCAAAAGCACCTTCTGCAAGAGCCTTTATCAGCTTCGACCCCACAATATGTGCGAATATGGATGGATCGATTGACAGAGGGTGAGATCCAGATGGGAAAAGAACTATATGGAACCCTGTGTGTCGATTGCCTTTTATTAGTGGACAAGGTCTTTACAGTTCTTGACGATGGAGAGAATCGAGGAGTGGTCTTATCGATAGATATAACCAGGTCACCTGATTTTGCTTATAATTATTCCACTCAATCACAACAGCACAAATTTCCTTGCGGATTGAAGCTGGCCATCAGAAATCCTCATCTGGTGCGCACAAAGAATGGCTGCCTCTGCATTTGGATTGATAACCTAGGTTTCCTCGTCCCTGTGCCTTCCATTCCTCGAGCACCTGCTGCGGCTGATTTGTTAATGGAAGGAATAAGGGGTTCTGAAATTGGAGACATGGACACAGCTATTCACTTGTTCACTCGCGCCCTAAATTCACTTCGAAACACCTCTGATAATGATTATGAAATTATGAAAGATTTGTTCGAATTGCATTTTCGTCGTGCAAATGCATACATCAAGAAAATGCGCTACACAAATGCTTTGGTAGATGCCCTGTTCCTGCAGAGAAATGGAGATGCCCGTCACCAGATCCTCATAGCTCAGTTACTTGAGGTTACTGGGAATTATGAAGAAGCTTACCTGCTTTGGAAATTTCTATTTGACAAAGGTCATCTTGATTTAGATCGCCATCGTCCTGGCATGGAGAGATGCAGAGATCTTTACATACTGAAACTCCGCCAGCGATTCAAGCGGTATCTTTCTATGCCGGAAATGGTGTCTGGGTCGAGCTTTGTAGGGCCGATCGAGATTAGGGTTTCAGATGAATCTTCCAAAAGCGAGTGGGGATTATTTATTACACAGGATTGCATGGCAAGGGAACTGATTCTTGTGTGTGATCCTGTTGTGGACACAATGAAAGAAGATGAGATCCATCTCGGGCTGCATCGATTGGATGCCCCTACAGACGAAGAAGCTCAAGAATTATGTCACAAACTCGTGGTTGAGGTGAATCGATCCGAAGTTTTACGAAAACGAATCCGGTCTCTGCGAAGAGTCTCATTGCCAGCAGAAGAGTCTCATCGCCAGCAGGCAGTCTCTGAGAAGAGTCTCATCGCCAGCAGAAGAGTCTCATCGCCAGCAGGCAGTCTCTGCCAAGAGTCTCATCGTCAGCAGGCTAGGCCCGGCCTTTCATGGCCCATTACCATGGGAAAAAAACCATTTTTCTATGAAAAAATAGATTAAACGAACGGCAGAAAACACTCCAATCATCTAACACACATAATCAATGGCTCAGGATCACACACGTCACATTCTAGGGATGTCTTTCTCAGAGGGAACGCCTTACGGCGTAAATATTCAGCCATGAGAAGGACCCATTTGATTATGTTTTCTTGCAGAAGAATACCTTCATAGAAGTGAATCATATGGCACAGATACTTTTTGATAAAGAGGGCCTTGAAACATTTTATAGCTACAGAGAAAAGAGATTATCAAAGGTCCCATTGGATCAATTGTTAATTGAACCAGTAAGGGAGCCCACTCCCAGTGTAAGCATAGATGGTGACTCTAAGGAAAAATCTAAAACCAATTCTGGAAAGGGATTTGAGAAGTCTTTATAAAATAAGAAAACTAGGAGCAGGGAATCAATCCAGGATACAGACCAGTTTGCAGTAAAGACAAATGAACAGACTTTGACCATCAAGTAGACTGAAACCCATACTCCTTCTATACAGCTGATCAAGCCTCGAGTAATTAATTTGGAAGAGGAGTGGGATAATTTCAACAAAAAACTCAACACAGAGGAACAAGCACTGGATACGCAAATGACACATCAAGAAACAACTCTGGAAATTATAACAGGGGGAACTGTGAATACTCAAGAAATATAACACACTCTTGTTACCCCCACCTTTGAGATTGTTTTAAAAATAGAATAAATGCCCCCTCTTGATTTATTTTACAGCCCACAGCACAAGTTCGTTGTTAAGAGATAGAGAAAGAAAAGAAAATTGGAATCCACAACTGCTACCACTCCAGACAATGAGTCGATGGATGTCCTCTAGAAAGACTCATCCATTGACCCATCGGCCAACCTCACTAGGCTCTCGCAGTTCGCAGGTGCATACGCCACGGCAACCATTGACAAAGAAACAGAGGTACAACTATTGCTTAAAGAAAAAGAAGACAAAATTTTGACTCTCGAACAGCAGTTACAACAAGCCAAAACCAACCAAAAAGTAGAAATACAATTGGTTAAGCTACATTAGGAGTTCCAACAAATGCAAATAGAACATCAAAGCAGCTCGGCAGGTAAGGAGACACAGATACAGAGCATAACAGATCTGCATAAGGACGACCCAAAGGTCGATCAATTTGTCACTGAAGCACTCAGCCTCAATTCCCATCTCACACACCAAAAAGAATTGCTATGCCAAAAAAATCTCGCAGTGGAACTCTCACTGTGAAATAAGCTACAAGTTAACAAGCCAAGTTGTGGAAATGTGACTTGAATATGATAAAATTCTTAAAAAGGTTTCAGATTTCATAACTTGGAAAAATTCTGAGAATGGGAGAAGGGTCGTCATGCCCAAACTGGATGAATCACATAAGAAGATCTTATTTGCAAGTTGTGGTTCTCGGCTCAAAGAGGCAAAATAGGCAACAGAGGATGCAACAGTAGGGGAAAACAACGTCATTGAAAGTGTAAATGAAAATTTTCATATTGCTAATCTTGTGGCAGAAACCACCCCTGGTTTCCTTCTAAAAGTAAAACAACTTGAATTACAGTGGAAACAGGCAGCATAAGAAAGAACAGAAGCAATTAGGAAAGTGACTAGGTGAAACTGGGAGGCATATTGGTAATATCTGGTAAAACCACACAGCCAGTGTATCACCCTCAAATGCCTAATTGTTTCTACTGAGAAAATGGTGCCAACGCTCATCAATGTCGTGTTTACAGGACAACTAAAAGCTGAAGTTGGCCAACCTACACTCCTTAAGACCATGCTAGATATTTTCAATATGAAAGTGTCTAGTCAATTTAACGTCTTAAATTGCTCTACATAAATTATCAATCCGGGTATCGTAAACTGATGAAGTGTGGTGCACTATATGTGCTTAGTTAACCTTTCTCTTACTTCGTTGTTTTATAGTTTATGTTGTTTTTGGGGTTTTGTTCTTGTTGGTTTTCTAAGGTCTTAAGAATACTTTTAAAGGACAAGTATGGATAAAGATTTCAAGACAAGGCCTATGTCCTTAATGGTAACTTCCAAAACTTAGCACTTCAAAAGAACTTAAAACATGTTATTGATGGAGTTAGTATTTAAACAAAAGTGTAAATATACAACTAGTTCAGTCAAAATAAAATGCAATAATCAAATAATGAGAGAATGACTATGAGACCTAGTATCCTTGCTGCTTCAGCAAAAGGACAAGATGATTCTATCACGTCATTAGTTCATTAAAAGGCTATGTGCATCACTAATCTACAATCAACTTGAAAGCAATTTATGTACAATAATATACATGTTAAAAAAAAAAAAAAATGCAGTAATTCAAACTGTACATTAATATACATGAAAATCAGAAAAAGAAATGCAAGAAATTAAAGTGACAACTATATAAGGCAGGGGCCCCCTTCCACCTATGAAATCAAATGCTTAAAGGAAAATAAAAACATCAAATAAAGGACTAAATGACATCGGCCCAGTATCTCTGTTGCTGATTTAAAATGAAAATGAAATGTAAAATCTAAGTGACACTACATAAAGGAGACAAATCACACTACTTTAACCTTTTCTTAACCTTTTTGCCTTTCAACTAGTTATGAACAAGTCAGCAATGTGAGTCTTAAAGCAAACTAAACCAAGCTGTACTAAGTGATATTTTGGCTCCAATAAAGTTATTTGATTATGGAGAAAGAACCATCAATAGATGAACAACTTGATATCTAAGAGCAAAAAGTGAAGTGCAAGTTAAAGAAATGATACTAATGAAAATCAAACTACAGAAAAATAAAGGTCAGCAACATAGACAAGATGATCACACATGCCACTAGTCATGAAATCAAAGTAAAATTAAACACACTTGCATGAATTGAAATTGCATGAATGAAAAATCTAATCTACCTTACATTCTACAAAGCAATATCTACAAAATGAAATCTACTCTACTTACATCCTAATATGCTCCATGACATCTACTTCACATCTCCTTCCATGTTGAGAACATCAAAGCTTTATTCAATTTCTTCAAAAGTGAAAAGTACAACAAAGCTCTCCAAAGCTTTCAAAAGCCATGGGACTAACAAGCTAAAAGGACTAAGAAAAAGACTAAAAGGAAAGACTAACTAATGAAAGAGAGAGATCTCCTATTTATACAAAAAGATGAGAGCCATCTCATTAATGAGAATCCATGAATCTCTCCCTCTTCCTCTAGAGTCCTAATCAAAATAGGAACTGATAAGACACATGTCTTCTTAGAGTTACAATACAATTAGGAGATGTGACACATATCCTCATGATCCCATGATTCTTTCCACTCAAATTCGAATTTGGCCTTGGGGTGCCACATAAGAGTCTTCTAGAAGCCTCCTTTCAACCTACACATGTCAACAATCTCAACCCATTTGTTAGGTATAAGCATATGCACATTATTTTCTAATGTTTAACCACAAATTCACTTAAAAGGCTTAGAAATAATAAAGATTGGAAAAACATAAAGGTGGCCCAATGATAATGAAAGTGGGATGAATGTGGTGACATAGTAGTGAAATGGAGGTGAAATGGAGGTGATATAATGGACATAATAGTGAAAGTGTAATGGAAATGAATGACATTTTCAAGACTCAACATACCCCCCAACTGAAGCTATTGCATGTCCTCATGCAATGTATATTACATTAACTCTTTTGATCCTTGAGCTTTGGCTTAACTTTACATGATATCATTTGATAACTTCATATTTCTGCAAAGTGTTTGACTTGAGTTGCAACATGGTTGGTTCTTGTGTTACAACCATTTTTTTTTGTTGCCTTCTATTTTGATCTTTGAACTTTGCATAATGATATTTTGATTATTGTTGCAAAGTATATCTTTATTGGATTGCATGATGGTTGGTTCTTGTGTGACAACCATGATTTTGTTTGTATCCAATTTATCCTTTAAGCACTTTTTCAAAAGCCATTGTATGCTCATAATAGCAATGTAATAATTAATATATGTTGGAAGTATGTGAGCTCCTGAATATGATATGGACATGGCAAGATATGAATATGAATGTATTCCCCCCCCCCAACTGATGGTATTGGCAATTTTATGAAATGAGGAAGAGAAATGTTTTTCCAACAATTATCATTCTAGCTTTTTATGGAATTTTATGGTCAAAAGTTAGAAAATGACGTACCTTCACTTACCCTTTGGAATGGATGAGTTGTATGTATGGTGGCTGAAAAATTCTGATCATATTCTTCTTCAAGTGGCTGAACAAGAGGAGCCATGGATAGAGAGATAAGATGGCTTTTTATTGCTTCTACTAAAACTTGCTGAATCTGCTCCAAAATGCTGAAAATAATAGTCTTCATGTCTTCAAAAATCATTGGCACAATTCCTACTATGTGAAAGGATGTTCTGATGTCGAACATAGTAGGAAATTGTTGGCTTAGTGGCCATTAATGGATGCCACTAGTCAACACAAGAACTCTCACCATTGATGACAATGAGAGTCAAGATGCCCAAACACATCTTGCTAGGTACGAATGAATTTGCTGATGTCGAGTCACCTAGAAGATCTAACGAACAAGGGACATTAATGTATTCCCATTGTTTGTCAGCATGAGGACTTGCCATTAAGGCATGCAAGCCTCAAGGTGTTTTTACAAAGAACTTAGACTCAAAGGACTATGGACTCAATAATTTGCATTGAAGCAGGGCTTATTTGCGGAACGAAAATGACAAGGAATGGAAAATGAAAATGGAAAATGGCAATGGAGAATAGAAATGGCAATGGAAATAAGCATGTGAATGAGCCTCTTGCTTTTATTTGTGGGTTATGAATGGACAAAAAGAGATGGAAAGTGTATGTGAATGTAAGTGGAAAATATGGAGGAAAATGGGATGAATGGTTTATTATGAGGTATGGATGTGATGGATGGATATGATGGAGACAATAGTATCTGAAAGTTTTTCAAGTGTTTGGATATGATTTTACATCAGCATATTTCCTCTTTGTTGCTGATCATCCTCTTATGAAACAAATTGGTCTCTTAGAGAAACACCATTCTCTTGTAGTCATTTGTCCTTCCTCCTGGAACCTGCAAAAAAACTAATACTTCTTCTGCAATAGAATGTAAGATTATCAAAGGAGAGAGGTGATCAATCTCTCTAGTTATGATATTTACACACAAAACTAAGAATTTGTATTAATGAAACAAGTTCTCAAAGGAAAAATCAAAAGAATTTATACCTGCTTTGGAATTAGTGCCTCAAGTTGATGTTGCTTCTTTTCAGCAATTTATTTCATTATTTGCCATTTCAAACTCTAATGATATATTTCTCATTGTATAGATCTTGTTGAGATCTTTCCAATGGTACTTAAATCATCAAAATCTGATTTTGTATGAGAAAGATAGGCTGATTTGAACAATGAGGTTTTTCTGGCTGCGGAATTGGGGAACAACTCTGTAGCTAAAAATCTTGAATAAAAAGTTAGCCATTCATCTTTCATTATCAGTCCAAAATTAATCAATACCTTCAGAAAAGTGAGAAAATAACTTGTTCATTTCATTGATTCAAAATTATTATTTTTTCTTGACATGCAGCGACTCAGTGTGGCGACTTAGTGATAACACACAATTTGACTTCCCTTTGACCGGGGTCTTTTTCATCAAATTTGATCGAATGAATAGGACACCATCCATGTACTGACATTTCCCTAGCTACCCATGTGACTTGTTTTGCTTGATGACACCTGCAACCTAGAGTTTAACAAAACAGCTGCGGAATCCGGGATTGGCTGCGGAAAGCCTGTGTGAGCTGCGGAAATGCTGTATTGGCTGCGGAAAGTGCAGAGTGTAGAAAGTACTGTGAAATGGAGTGGCTGTGTGCGTGGAAGAGAAAAAAAAAAATGTGGAGGAGTGAAGGCTGTAACAAATTGTTGTCCAGCCTCAATAGATATATCCAACAAGATCTTGTAATCATTCCAAAACTTGTGATGACTCTGTCTACAAGATCTGGTTTCAACATGCGTATAAACATTGTCTTCTGGCTATAGGCTCTAGCCCCTCCCTGGATATCTTTGCATATGATCCTCAAAATGTATATCGACATATGTAACAAGCAAACAGCTGTTGTAAACCTTTCTTGTTGTGATGGTATCGCTAGTCTCATCTCGTCTGGCGGACTTTTTTATTGTTTGGTGGAAACTTTGTCAACATCGATACCTCATTCGATGTTTTGATGGATGAAATCGCTTGGGATGCCGGGTGAAACTAAGTACACACAGTGTGCTAACTGTTGGTCACATGGGGCTATTGGTAAACAGATTGTAATCAAGGTTTGAAGCATAGCCGTGAGTTTGCAGCGGGAGTTATGCGGCTGTGAAGAGCCGTATGCAATTGGTTTACGTAACAGAGCCGTGTTGGATTGAAACTGCCGTTTAACAGGTCTTAATGAATTGCAATGGGTGGCATATGGACAGAGGACGTGGTAGAGGTGGCAGCATAGAACCGAATTTTAATTCCCCTTCTTTAGGTACGCCGAACACATCAAACTATCAGTTAACTCATGTTTTTCTTCACGCGGCGGCAAAAAAGAGGCTCCAAAGAACCGAGAATTTCTCCCAGACCACCACAAATTTCTTCGAACGGTTTCTGGGTTATCTAATTAACCCACCTGGAAAAAAAACCCATGTTTTAGTTTTTCGAAATTCGTCTCCATTTGGGCAAATCGAACATTTGAAGTTTGACGTTTTTCCTATGTTTACGCATTTTTCCTAAGTTAACAGTTCTGCATTCGGTTGTGAAATTGATTTTGAAATATTTTTTTTTATATGGAATACTTGGAGGAGAGGCGGCTGAAGGATCTGATCAAGAAGCATTCCGAGTTCATTAGCTACCCCATTTATTTGTGGACTGAGAAGACCACTGAGAAGGAGGTCAGTGACGACGAAGAGGAGACAGAGGAGAAGAAGGAAGATGAAGGGGATATCCAGGAAGTGGAGGAGGAAAAGGAGAAAGATAAGAAGAAAAAGAAGGTAAAGGAAGTGTCGCATGAATGGAGTCTTGTCAACAAGCAAAAGCCCATCTGGATGAGAAAGCCAGAGGAGATTACAAAGGAAGAGTATGCATCGTTCTATAAGAGTCTCACCAATGATTGGGAGGATCACTTGGCCGTGAAGCATTTCTCTGTAGAGGGTCAATTGGAGTTCAAGGCTGTTCTCTTTGTTCCGAAGAGGGCTCCATTCGATTTCTTTGATACAAAGAAGAAGCTCAACAATATTAAGCTTTATGTGAGAAGGGTTTTCATAATGAACAACTATGAGGAGCTTATTCCCGGAGAAAGCCCACAGAAGTCATGGATTCAGGAATTGGGTGGTCTCCCTTGTTATGATCATTAGATTTCTGCTAATTTTTGTCTACACAACAAACAAACCAAAAAAAAACACATGTATAGGGATAAACAGTATGCAATGTTGTTGCATACCGCTGCTTTCTCTCTAATTTTAGAGCCTACACAGAGATGAAAGAATTGATTTGATGCTGCTGTTTGCAAGAGACATGAAAACAACTAAAGGAGACGTAATGCTTTTGCAGGTTCGTTTTAAGGCCAAAGCTTGATCAGGGAGGCAGATTTTTTTATTGAAGCCACAACGAAAACTAGGAATGGAGATAGCCATAGATTGTTTTTTTCTCTGAAATTGTGAATTTTTATATTGCTTAGTCATTCCTGCATTTTCATTTTATTGCACTAACATCTTGACTGTAAGTTTGAAAAACAGAGTGGTATCAGCTGCGGAAACCGGTATCAGCTGCGGAAACCAGTATCACAGCAACCACTTAGCTAAATAGAGATAGTTAGGCAATCTTAATGGAAATGATCATGGGGAAATAACTTTTATTGATGAAATGGATGGCATGGAGTGAAAATGGAAATGAAATGAAGTTTATTTTTTTTCTCTTCTCCTTTTTTTTTCTTGAATCAATTGAAGTGATGAAGTTTATTTTGTCTCCTATTTTTTTCTTAATAATTCTTTTTCTGATCCTCCAGATCACACAAAGTGCAGGAGGAGAGCATACTCAAGAATTATTAACCCTTTTTTTTTTTTTTTTACTTAACAATCCTTTTTCTGATCCTCTAGATCACACAAAGTGCAGGAGGAGAGCATACTCAAGAATTGTTAATTTTTTTTTTCAGATGTAAGAAATAAGGTCTCCTAATTACACTTCCCCGGCAACGGCGCCAAAATGTCTAGTCAATTTAACGTCTTAAATTGCTCTACATAAATTATCAATCCGGGTATCGTAAACTGATGAAGTGTGGTGCACTATATGTGCTTAGTTAACCTTTCTCTTACTTCGTTGTTTTATAGTTTATGTGGGTTTTGTTCTTGTTAGTTTTCTAAGGTCTTAAGAATAATTTTAAAGGACAAGTATGGATAAAGATTTTAAGACAAGGCCTATGTCCTTAATGGTAACTTCCAAAACTTAGCACTTCAAAAGAACTTAAAACATGTTATTGATGGAGTTAGTATTTAAACAAAAGTGTAAATATACAACTAGTTCAATCAAAATAAAATGCAATAATCAAATAATGAGAGAATGACTATGAGACCTAGTATCCTTGCTGCTTCAGCAAAAGGACAAGATGATTCTATCACGTCATTAGTTCATTAAAAGGCTATGTGCATCACTAATCTACAATCAACTTGAAAGCAATTTATGTACAATAATATACATGTTAAAAAGAAAATAAAATGCAGTAATTCAAACTATACATTAATATACATGAAAATCAGAAAAAGAAATGCAATAAATTAAAGTGACAACTATACAAGGCAAGGGCCCCCTTCCACCTATGAAATCAAATGCTTAAAGGAAAATAAAAACATCAAATAAAGGACTAAATGACATCAGCCCAGTATCTCTGTTGCTGATTTAAAATGAAAATGAAATGTAAAATCTAAGTGACACTACATAAAGGAGACAAATCACACTACTTTAACCTTTTCTTAACCTTTTTGCCTTTCAGCTAGTTATGAACAAGTCAGCAATGTGAGTCTTAAAGCAAACTAAACCAAGCTGTACTAAGTGATATTTTGGCTCCAATAAAGTTATTTGATTATGGAGAAAGAACCATCAATAGATGAACAACTTGATATCTAAGAGCAAAAAGTGAAGTGCAAGTTAAAGAAATGATACTAATGAAAATCAAACTACAGAAAAATAAAGGTCAGCAACATAGACAAGATGATCACACATGCCACTAGTCATGAAATCAAAGTAAAATTAAACACACTTGCATGAATTGAAATTGCATGAATGAAAAATCTAATCTACCTTACATTCTACAAAGAAATATTTACAAAATGAAATCTACTCTACTTACATCCTAATATGCTCCATGACATCTACTTCACATCTCCTTCCATGTTGAGAACATCAAAGCTTTATTCAATTTCTTCAAAAGTGCAAAGTACAACAAGGCTCTCCAAAGCTTTCAAAAGCCATGGGACTAACAAGCTAAAAGGACTAAGAAAAAGACTAAAAGGAAAGACTAACTAATGAAGGAGAGAGATCTCCTATTTATACAAAAAGATGAGAGCCATCTCATTAATGAGAATCCATGAATCTCTCCCTCTTCCTCTAGAGTCCTAATCAAAATAGGAACTGATAAGACACATGTCTTCTTAGAGTTACAATACAATTAGGAGATGTGACACATATCCTCATGATCCCATGATTCTTTCCACTCAAATTCGAATTTGGCCTTGGGGTGCCACATAAGGGTCTTCTAGAAGCCTCCTTTCAACCTACACATGTCAACAATCTCAACCCATTTGTTAGGTATAAGCATATGCACATTATTTTCTAATGTTTAACCACAAATTCACTTAAAAGGCTTAGAAATAATAAAGATTGGAAAAACATAAAGGTGGCCCAATGATAATGAAAGTGGGATGAATGTGGTGACATAGTAGTGAAATGGAGGTGATATAATGGACATAATAGTGAAAGTGTAATGGAAATGAATGACATTTTCAAGACTCAATAGAAAGATCGAATGTAGGATTAGTCATTATGCACATTTCTATTTTTCTTTTATTTTGCTTAAACTAAGGCAGGTCATTTAAACCTCCTCAATTTTTTTTGTAATAATCTATTTTTAGTTTCATAAGTTAGTATTTAAACCCCTCTCATGCATTTAGAGAGGGGTCCAGAAATTTTACCAGAAACATTTTTCAGAACATGCACTTCTGTCCCTTTGAGGAAGTTCTGGTGAAATTAATGGAACGAGATTTATTTTCTACTTGAATTTGACATCTTCTACTGAAATTGCACTTCTGTACTCTTAGATGATGTTGGATGATTTGAAAGTAGATCAATATTGCTGGAGCACATGAGTAGAACATATTATGAATGATACTTTTATCTCTTAATTCTTTTTACTTATGCATCAAGCAATAAATTATCTTCAAGTTATTTATGTATGAAAGTTTGAATTCTTGATTGACATTATTGCACTATTGTATGATTATGATTTATAGTTTATGCTCCATACATGAATGATTTTTATGCGATATATCTCTCATATCGTTTCGGCTAACTTTTTATACGAAACGAAAATTGTTAAACGGATTCACTTCTTATCGCAATTGAATGATCTTTATTATAAATTGCTTTCAGACATCATTTTAGATCGCATATATCATATTACTCCCGGGATAGTTATAGTTAGATAAATATTTTTGATTAGGACAAATTGCACGTGATTATTAGTTAAATTAGATTAGTTTGAGGCTAGGTATTACTCCAAAAATCTCAAAACATTATTTTGTTAGCACAAGCATAAAAATAGATTTTCGATTTTCAAGCCTTCATCATAACCTTATTGCAGAAGAGGAAGAAGATCCTCACAACATCGACATAGTAGAATCAGAAGGATACCGCGAAGTAACTTGACCTAATCTAGAAATACCAGATATAATGAAGCCACTAAAGACCAAGAAGGTGAACATAGGATCAGAGAATGAAACCAAGTTTGAAAAAATATGAGACTATTGATGAAGAGAGAGTCAGTAAAGTTACAGAGTTACTCCATGAATATCATGAATTTTTTCCCACTAAGTTTTCAATAATGAAGGGTATAATAGGAGATCTAGGAGTCACGAAGATTCCCCTTAAGCTTGATGTGAAGCCAGTCAAACAAATACCTTATAGGTTCAATCTGAAGTATAAGGAGAAATTGAAAGCAGAGCTGGATAAGGTGATAGTAGCAAGAATTATTGAACCAGTAGAAGAATCAGAATGGGTGAGTCCTATGGTGGTGCAAGAGAAGAAGACTCAAGGAGAAATTAGGATCTGTGTTGATATGAGGAAGTTGAATGATGCATGTTTACATGATCCCTTCCCTACCCCTTTCACAGATGAAGTGAGAGAAAATGTAGGAGTTCTAGAAGCTTACTCATTTACAGATGGATTTTCAGGTTATCATCAGATTAGGATTTCACCTGAAGATCGGTATAAGACCACATTTGCTACATAATGGGGCTCATATCAATACATAGTAATGCCTTTTGGATTAAAGAATGACCCTATTATATTTTCTAGAGTGTTGGTTGCCGATTTTAAGGAATAAATCCAAAAAAATTTAGAGGTATATTTTGATGATTGGGCAATATTTGGATTGTTGAGCAAACATATTGGAAGTTTAAGACTTATGCTTGACACATGTAGACAATATCATATCCCCTTGAACTTAAAGAAGTGCATACTTTGTGTACATTTTGGAATATTGTTGGGACATATTGTTTGCAAGCAAGGACTAATGGTGGACCTTGCTAAGATTGTTGTCATTGTGAATTTTCCTCCACCTAAGATGGTAAGACATCTTCGCACTATGTTGGGACATACTGGGTCTATGCGCAGATCACTGCGCCTATGGAGAAATTGTTAAAGAAGGATGTAACTTTTCAGTGGAATGAAGAATGTCAGAAGAGCCTCAACATATTGAAATAAAAAATGGTAGTTGCACCTATATTAGTGTTCCCTTATTGGAATAAGGAATTCCATGTCCATGTGGATGCCTCTTGTATAGCTTTGGGAGTAGTATTGGCACAACCTGGTGTAGGAGAAATTGATCATCCTATAGATTTTGCAAGTAGAAAGTTATCTAAAGAAGAAAATAATTACACCACTATAGAAAGGGAAGGACTGGCCATGGTGTATGCTTTGCAGAAGTTTAGACACTATTTGCTGGGATCACACTTTAAAATGTTTACAGATCATTCTGCACTAAAGTATTTGGTTAATAAGCCTGTCTTAGGAGGAAAGATTTGCAGATGGTTATTATTATTCCAAGAATATGACTTTGAAATCATTGTTAAACCAAGAAGACTAAATGCAGGACCTGATCATCTATCAAGATTGGAAATAGGGGAAGAACCAACTAGCATAGAGGATAATCTCCTTGATGCACAATTATTTTCAATCAGAGTTGCAGATGACCATTTTGCAGATATCATTTAGTTTTTGACCACATGGATGGCTCCTTCAGAGTATACTATGGAACAAAAGAAAGAATTAGTGGTTAAGGCA
Organism: Pinus tabuliformis; assembly: GCA_031772625.1. NCBI lineage: Eukaryota > Viridiplantae > Streptophyta > Pinopsida > Pinales > Pinaceae > Pinus > Pinus tabuliformis. Next base: position 923,446,315 of record CM062809.1, on the reverse strand, counting down.
GCTGAATTTTCATTAATAGAAGAACAATTATATAAGATGGTACCAGATGAAATATTGTGCAGATATGTTCTTGAACATGAAGGACAAATGATTCTAAAAGAAGCTCATATTGGCACAGCTGGTGGACACTATGCAGGAAAAGCTATTGCACATAAGAATTTGAGAGTAGATTTTGGTGGCCTACATTACACAAAGATGCAAAGGAGTACTGCAAAGCATGTGATATGTGCCAAAGAAAAAGAAAACCTTAAAGAAGAGATGAGATCCCATTGGTACCACAAGTTACATTACATAACTTTGATAAATGGGCTATTTATTTTGTTGGACCCATTAACCCACATGGAAAGAGGATTAGTGTGAGGTACATAATTAAAACAACTGATTACTTGACAAGATCAGCCAAAGCACAACCATTAAGGGACTGTAAACAAAGACTGTTGTGAAGTTTATTTTTGAGTATATGTTGTCTAGTTTGTATGTCTAAATATTTTGATGAGTGACCAAGGTTCACACTTCCTGAATAAAACTATTGAAGTATTGAATGAGGAATTCCAATTTTATAATCAAAAGAGTACCCCTTATCACCCTCAGGCTGATGGAATAGTAGAAGCATTCAATAAGATTTTGGAGAATGCATTGACTAAGGTATGCAATGTGAACAACGATGACTGGAACCTTAGAATCCCAACAGTTTTATGGGCTTATAGGACCACATGTAAAAAGTTGACATGTCAGACACCCTTCAGGTTAGTTTATGGGCAAGAAGTTGTGATGCCCATGGAGTACATCATGCCTAGCTTGAGGATTGTAGCTTTTACAGATATGGAAAACCCTAATATAATGGAGGAAAGAATGTCACAGTTGATTGCTTTGGAAGAAGACAGATTTATAGCAGGATTCCATCAGCAGGTACAAAAAGCAAGAGAAAAGGCTTGGCATGACAGACGTATTAAGAAGAAGATGTTCCAAGTAGGAGACCTTATTCTCCTCTATGGCAGTAGGTTTATGAACTTTCCAGGAAAATTCAAGATGCATTGGTTGGGCCCCTACATTATCAAGCATATTACTGATGGAGGCGTAGTTCAATTAGCGAAGTTAAATGGAGAATTGATCCAAGGAAGAGTAAATGGTAGCAGGTTGAAGTTGTATAGGGACAACGTTGTCCCTACAACGTCGCTCTAAAGAAGAAAGGATAAAAGTGTTAGTGTCACCTACAGTTGAAAATGGGCACTGGACTATCAACCATGTTGCAGAAAGAGCTTCGACGTAGGAAGTTACTTCGCTATAGTCTAGATTATGTCGAAGTACATAGGAGATGCAATGTAAGAAGCATTGTTTGCTACAATATAGATGTGTCAAAGTTCTTAAAAAAAAATTAAAATTAAAATTAAAAAATTAAAAAAATTAAAAACAAATAATATATATATGTATGTATGTATGTATGTATGTATGTATGTATATATATATATATATATATAGATATGAGGGAAAGTTAACATCAAACATGCAGAAAGTTGCATTTATGAGGATAGATTGGCAATATATAGGGATAGATATACAGTTAATGAACACAATTTGAGCTAATGATGGGGTTAGATATTCATAATTGCTATAAAAATCTGCGTCCCACCCATATTTGAAACTTTCATGAATTGAGAGTTCTAGTGTAGAAATTTTCACTATTGTATGTCGTCTAAGTGTTCTTGGGAAGAAATTATTCATAATTTTCATGAGAAGGGCTTCCCTGGAATCATGGAAGCAGTCGTAGCAACCGCTAGTATACCCGCAATAGCTTCATCACAAAAGCAATGGAGATCTCCAAGAAAGAAACCAACCAAGGAAGAGAGAACAAAGAAGAAACAAGATAAGAAAAATATTGAACCTCAACGAGAAGTCGAGCGAGTCAGAGATAATGAGGAAGAAGCAGAGCACGCAGAGCAAATGGAAACAGTGAGGAAGAAGTGGAGCATGCAGAGCAGATGGAAACAGATGGTGCAACATTTCCATCACCTCTACTACCATACATTCCACCAAGAAAACCGAATGTCAAACCAGTGAAAGACTCGAAGGATGCAAAGTTTTGCACCTTCACACCCCTATTTCCAGAGGAAGTACCATTTACTAGGGAATTACTTGGGAAAGTACCGCAGCTGAAGTTCGCAGGCTACAACTTCAACAACAAGAATAAATACCCACAGTTTGCACCTTATTGATATTTGAAACAAGTAAACTACAAGGAGAGTGGTGTGACAAGGTTAGAGTTGCAATAATGGTAAAATGGATTGGTGCATTCAGGATTGATGAACATGTTGAATGTGTCGCACTTCAGTAGAAGTCTGGGGAGCATGGATTGTGTGTGAAAACTACTTGTGTTGATGCACGATGGATGATTATGGATGGGAATAAGATCCCTATAGATCCAATGTTTATATGGAGAACCACCAGACTTCCATATCAAGGGTGGAACCCTGTGGAAGAATTTGTTGGAAAAGATGAGGACCGGGCCATAAGCGACAACATGAAGAAAATTTTTGGTCAGAGACAAGGAAAAAGGGAATATATTATAAACTTAATCAGTGACCAAGAAGTTCGCTTTGTAGTACACATATTGGCTGGGAAGATCACGAGAAAGTGTCGGGAAAATGAAGTCCTTACAATGGTAGTTTCATTGGTTGCGTAGTGCGGTAATGGGGTTCAGTACAACTAGATCAAATACCTTTGCAAAGAAATTCTGAACAACTACCGAGGGGTCTTGGAAAAAGGTACAACATTTCATTACCCTTGGCTGATATTTATAATTGCAATGTTGGCATGGAGAGAGCCGGAGGATTCATTGTTCCCTTCGGTAGCTTCAGATGTCTGTGAAGCCACGCGGTATGCCTCACTATGGTATACCACCCAACTGTCATGAGCAATGGATAACATGATGCTTTTTGTGTTATATCACATGGAATTACATATGTTGTTGAAACAACACCCTTGCCTCTCGCCGAGCCTATACAAGAAATATAGAGTTGTTGCAAAGTTCAAAGCTACTTTTCACAAAGCCTATATACAGGCCCATATGGATACAAAGAAGAAGTGGCTTCCTCTAGCATATTTGGTAATAGAAGATGTTCTCCTTATACAGGTACAATAGTGGCCCACATAATGGATGATTGCGTCGGAGGTAGAGGCAAAAGACAGTGCGATAGAGGAGGACACCTCACAACATGGTGAAGCGAGTGGAAAGGAAAAATATAAGGATGAGTAGGAATCAGAGGAAGAGGAGCAACATGACGAGGGTCACCAGGATCCTCCTGAAGGAGATGAGTAGAATAAGGAGTCAGAAAAGATAGAAATAGAACAAGTTTTCACAGAAAATAAGAAGTCACAGGGCGAAGCTGCCACAAAGATCAAGAAGAAGCAGAAGGTCGATAAGATGAAGGATATCATGCCAATGGTCCTTATTGATGGGGACCTAGAGCAAACTGGGGATAGATTTAGGAGGCGACAACAAAATCGTGGAATAAGTGGGAAGATCACTACGACGTACTTCTCACAGGTGTGCAAGAGCGAATTGCAGAACTTAAAATTTTGGCACAGATAGTCAGACAACCCACACAGATATAGGAAAGGATTGGAGAAGAAAGGAAAATAGAGCCTACACTTGTAGCAAGGTTAGCACCAATACTCGCTGGAGCCCTACAGTTTGACTCCGTTGAGGTACAACAATAAGCAAAAGGGTGGAAGCATGTCAATATGAACATCGTAGCGGTACCATTGCAAAGACTACACAAGTTGCACATGGAGATAATAGAAGAGCTGAAGCTGAGCGAACATCATACCTCACAGTTGAATATTCAGGTATAAATAGTGGACTTCACTACAACAAAAGCTTGACTAGATGATCTAAGAGAGGGATCAAGTAGTTTAGCAGCAAACGAAGATCAAGGAGGTGATTGAAACAATATGCAAAGTGATTCCGGGCCTTGATGTCTGAGAAGAAGAGCTAGTAGGGGAAAAGGTCACGAAGCTCAGGCTTGTAGTGTAAGGGTATAAGGAAAATATCACCACAATACAATTTAAATATGAAATGCAGATTAGTAAGATGCAAATGAAGTTGCAGCCAACCACACCATAGGAAGTAAGAGAGAAGAGGGAGACTAACCTAAAGACTGCAATGGCAAACATCTCCACAGTAATGGCAAACTGTGGGAAACATTTGGACTAGAGTTTATAGATTTGGAATTCGCTACAAGAAGATCCAAATGTGTAGAAATTGTATGAAGACATTCAGCAGAGGCAACAACAGCTGGAAGAGATTTAGGTAACTGCGAATACCTTACCAATCTCGCAAAAGCTTTCCAAAATCAATGAGGGAAAGGCCCTCTAGAAGAAGATTGAGGAACTGAAGAAGGAAGTACATGTTTCAACAGAGATAACTCAGCCATGGTGGGATGAGGTTGATCTGATAATCACCCTATGAGTGACCTCAGTTGAATATTTATTAAAAAAAAGGTATTACAGACTCATGTGATGGTGTGTGTGTTCTGTGTTATTGAAACAACGGATCGATCAGAAAATAAATGGAAAGACAGCAGAGAAATACAGTAAGCAACACAAAGACACAAGCATTTTTTAATAAGGAGTTCACCCTATTCTCCAGGGCTACGTCTTCGGTCCAGCTTCAGTGGTGGCCTTGTTTTATTGTGTCTTTCAGCAGAGAAATTACAATACAGGGACTCAATATGAGTTCTCTTGAAGCAGATTTTGCTTGGTAGGGTGGTTCTTGGATTCCCCAAGCCACTCGGAGTACACAGACTCTTGTTCTTCCTACCAGCTCTGTGACCCTTGGTCTACAGTGGAAAGAGCCAACTATGGTGCTCAATCCAGATAGATTCCTCTATGGGAAGGCTTGATTCTTCAAGCTCTTTGGTGCTCGATGCTGCCTGTGGTCAGCTCGGCCCTCTATCTCCTCTACTTGGCTTTACTGCTCTCTGTGCTTAGTCCTCCTCTCAGGGTTCACTGTTCACTGTCTCTCTTGGTTGCTTGGACTCTTCTCTATTCCTCTTCTCTCAATCTTCATTCCTCTTCAGAGTTGATGGCTTTAGCCATTCGATCTCCATGCCTGTTCGGTTCCTCTCCCGCCTATGTCGATTCGCCGACCACCTGCATGCTTGGAGTTCCCTGTTCAGCATCAGCATGAACGCTCGGGAAGTAGCCACGCGTCTCCATCGGAACAGCGCCAGCCTGTTCGTCGATTCGTTTCTTCGGTTATGTCGTGGATACGTTCTTTCTCCACCGTGGCGGTCAACAGATTCCAAATCCCCTTAAATCGCGGCTTAATTCCCTGTTGATTCTGCTTCTGTCTATCGAGCGCAATCTCAGCCGTTTGATCTGGGCTCCTCAAGATTCGACGTCATACGCACGTCGAGCGCGGTTGACTTGCTCGACTGATAATGCGCGATCATGGCAGTTTTTCTCTCACCTTTACTGCCACGCGTCAATCGCTAAATGGGATCGCTCTGCTCTCCTCCAAAACCTCTTACTGTTCAAGGGCGCCCCAATCAAAACTGTCGGTTTCCAAGTCGTGGGTCCCACCTTCGTACATTGGCGCCTTTCGTTTCTTCGCCCGCGGTTCTTCGGCTCCCAACGTGACCAAGGGCTTAAGGTCCCTCCATTTCGGCCCTGTTTTCCCAACGCCTTTTCCCATTCTGAGGCTCCCAGGGGCTACATCGACCTCCTACGCAGTCTCCATGGGCCTTGATCAGTGCGCTTTGACCGAGGTCCTTGTCGTTCTGCGCCGACTGCCATGGCCACTGGTTCAGGGTGTTTCCGATTGTTGTTTTGGATTCTTCAAGGATTTTTTTCGTCCCTATACAGTCAAGGTTCTTTGACAGTCGTTTATGGATCCAATTTGGATTACGGCCTCCCTACTAAAAAGATTTTGGACCACCAAAAGTTGGTTTTCTTCAAGCATCGACTAAGTGAGGAAACTATTGTCTCACTTGTCCAATCTCAATCCACTTTGCACTCTTCGGCTTCGAACCTTTAAAGCCCAATCCTGAGGTATTCCACCTATCCATTGCGTGTCGTCCTTACCTTCCTATCCAACACTATATCTTCCTGCAACTCATTAATATATTCAAGTAACAGGTCATCAACAGAAGGCAATTAACTCTGCCCTTCAGGGTCCTCAATCATTGAAGGTTCAAACAACCTCAAGAAATCGACGTTCACGACTGAGTAGATGTGCATGTAAGCTGGTAGATCAAGGCGAACAGCATTTTCACCAATCTTCTCAAGTATCCTGAAGGGTCCATACCTGATAGGTTTTAGCTTTTTACCTTCACCTTGCATCATGTCCTTGCTGATATACAACCAGACTTGGTCTCCAACTTGAAAACTATGCTCCATCCGATGCTTATCATGCCTAGACTTGTACTTGGCCTGGCTCTTTTCCAGTTGTTCCTGTACTACCTGGTGGATCTCCTGGATCTATTCAATGAACCTAGTTTCCCTGTCCACATCATTGTGTCTATCAACCATGGTATCTTTACCAAAGACAAAATCCAAGGGAGACCTTGGTATGAAACCAAAGCAGGTCTCAAAAGGAGATCTTTGGGTAGAAGAGTGTTTGGCTCTATTGTAAGCATGCTGCACATAACACAAGTGTTCATCCCAAAGCTTAGGGTGTTCGTTGCAATATCCTCTCAGTAACTAGATCATTGTCCTGTTAACTACTTTTGTTTGGCCATCTGTTTGTGGATGAAAAGTTGTGCTTTTCTTTAATTTGGTGTCCATTAGTTCCCACAGACTGGACCAAAACTTTCCCACAAATCGGGTGTCTCGATTAGATATAAAAGAAGTTGGTAATCCGAAATGAACCCATACGTGTTCAAAGAATAATTTTGTAGTTTGTTCAGCTGTAATCTTTTTACTACAGGGTATCAAAATACAAATTTTGCTGAACCTATCCATAACAACATACAGATAATCATGACCTTTCCTAGATTTAGGCAGTCCTCCCACGAAATCCATGGAAATGCTTTCCCAAGGGTGAGAAGGAACTGGCAAGGGAGTGTATAAGCCTAGTTTTCTATTGATGGGATTGCTTTTACCACACATAGCACACCCCTTTACACATCTAGAAACTGTCTCACTCATTCTCGGCCAATAACAAAAACTTTGCAGCTGTGCAACTGTTTTACTTACCCCAAAGTGACCTGATATCAGAGAAGTGTGTGCTTCCCTAATTATCTTTGCTCTCTCAGTTTGTGGAATGCAGAGTTTCCCACAATGATATAAGATTCGGTCCTTCACATGATAGTCCAATTCTTCTACTCTTTTTCCTTGAGTAAAAGTTGCATATACATCTTTAAAGTCCATATCCTGAGCATACTGTTCTATGTAGCTTTCATGCAACACAGAATTATGCTTAAGTATGGTAGATGCATTTATAATGGGTCTAGATAACATGTCTGCAACCTTGTTATGTATGCCCTTTTTATATCTGATGACTAAATGAAACTGTTGTAGAAAACCCATCCATCTGTAATGTCTTGATTGTTGCAACTTAGTTTGGGAGTGTAGATATTGAAGTGGTTGATGATCAGTATGTATTACTGTTTCTTTTCCCATTAAGTAATGTTTCCACTTTTTCACACTCTGAACTAATGCATACAATTCCTTATCATATGTAGGATAGTTGACTACTGCAGGATTAAAAGTCTCATAATGATAGCATATGGGTTTACCGTGCTGTGTCAACACTGCTCCCATGGCATAGTCACTGGCATCAATTTGGATCTCAAATGGTCTTTGTAGATATGGCAATGCTAGTACAGGTGTTGTACTAATTTTTTCTTTCAAGGTGTCGAAGGCTTTCTGCTATTTGCCTCCCCACTAAAACACCTTATTCAATCCTATCAAAGCATGTAAGGGAGCTGCAATTGAGGAAAAAAATGAAATGAACTTCCTCCAATACTGTGTTGCTCCTAAGAAGCTTCTCACTTCTGTAGCAGACTTGGGTTTAGGCCAGTTTACAATGACTGCCACTTTAGAGGGATCTATTTTCAATTCACCTCCCCCTACTATATGACCCAAATAATTTAGAGAGGTTTTGCCAAATTCACATTTGGAGAGTTTAACATAAAGTTTTTCTCTTTTCAAAACATCTAATGTCTGCTTAACATGCTTTAAATGTTCTTCCCATGTTTTACTAAAAATCAGAATGTCATCTAGATACACAATAACAAAATCATCAAGAAAAGGTCGGAGTACATCATTCATTAATCTCATGAAAGTAGCAGGGACATTGGTCAAGCCAAAAGGCATAACCAACCATTCATACAATCCCTGCTTTGTTTTGAAAGTAGTCTTCCATGCATCTTGCTCTGCAACTCTGACCTGGTGGTATCCACTGTGCAAATCTAGCTTGGTGAAATAAATAGCTTCCTTCAGTTGATCTAAAAGATCATCTATGCGAGGAAGGGGATAACGATTTTTTATTGTTATTTTATTCAGTGCGCGATAATCAATGCACATTCTCCACGATCCATCTTTCTTTCTCGCCAAAACGATTGGTGACCCACATGGTGATGTGCTAGGCTTGATGAACCCTTTCTCGAGCAACTCCTGCACCTGCTACTTGATTTCAACATTCTCTAAAGCAGATAACCTTTTATACCTGTGGCTGCAATGATTGTTTCATCTCCCGAGTCTGACCCCAAATCTTTCTGAATAGCTGCAACAGTCTTCTTCTTCTTGCCCTCGGACTTCTTAAGCCTCAGCTCTGGATGCAGAATCCAACAGTGCTCATCATCATGCCCCTCCTTTTTACAGCGAGTGCATGAAGCTTTTCCTTTCTATGCAGTGTTAGCCTTCCTTGCTTTATCTTGCTTAGAGCTTGATGAATCTTCACCCTTATGCTTTCTAAAGTCCCTAGACATTTCTTCTACCATATACTTTATAGCTAGGAAACTTTCTATGAATTGAGGGTCTGGCCCTATAGAACCTTCCTCTGACATTGTCTTCCGAGAATAGACTCTCCCAATTTTAGGATTAGTTTCCACCAACTCTTCTTCTCCTAATTTGAGCTTCGATCTAGTGAGCATTTACAGCTAAACCAAAACAAGCTTGTCTAACCTTATAGCCTAGAGCTCTGATACCACTTGATCTGATAATCACCCTATGAGTGACCTCAGTTGAAGATTTATTAAACAAAAGGTATTACAGACTCATGTGATTGTGTGTGTGTTCTGTGTTATTGAAACAACGGATCGATCAGATTGCCAATACACAGAAAAATAAATGGAAAGACAACAGAGAAATACAGTAAGCAACACAAAGATACAAGCAGTTTTTAATAAGGAGTTCACCCTATTCTCCAAGGCTACATCTCCAGTCCAGCTTCAGTGGTGGCCTTGTTTTATTGTGTCTTTCAGCAGAGAATTTACAATATAGGGACTAAATATGAGTTCTCCTTAAGCAGATTTTGCTTGGTAGGGTGGTTCTTGGATTCCCCAAGCCACTCGAAGTACACAGACTCTTGTTCTTCCTACTAGCTCTGTGGAAAGAGCCAACTATGGTGCTCAATCCGGACAGATTCCTCTATGGGAAGGCTTGATTCTTCAAGCTCTCTGGTGCTCGATGCTGCTTGTGGTCAGCTCGGCCCTCTATCTCCTCTGCTTGGCTTTATTGCTCTCTGTGCTCAGTCCTCCTCTCAAGGTTCACTGTTCACTGTCTCTCTTGGTCGCTTGGAATCTTCTCTATTCCTCTTCTCTCAATCTCCATCCTCTTCTCAGTTCGTGGCTTTAGCCATTCGATCTCCATGCCTGTTCGATTCCTCTCCTGCCTACGTCGATTCGCCTACCACCTGCGTGCTTGGAGTTCCTTGTTCGACGTCAGCATGAACGCTCGGGAAGTAGCCACGCGTCTCCATCGGAACAGCACCATCCTGTTCATCGATTCATTTCTTCGGTTATGTCGTGGATACGTTCTTTCTCTACCATGGCGGTTAACGGATTCCAAATCCCCTTAAATCGCGACTTAATTCCTTATCAATTCTGCTTCTATCTATCGGGCACAATCTCAGCCGTTCGATCTGGGCTCCTCAAGGTCTGACGTCATACGAACGTCGAGCGCGGTTGACTTGCTTGACCGATAATGCACGATCACGGCGGTTTTTCTCTCACCTTTGCTGCCACGCGTCAATCGCTAAATGGGATCGCTCCGCTCTCCTCCAAAACCTCTTACCGTTCAAAGGTGCCCTGATCAAAATCGTCGGTTTCCAAGTCGTGGGTCCCACCTTCGTACGTTGGCGCCTTTCGTTTCTTCGCCCGCGGTTCTCCGGCTCCCAACGTGACCAAGGGCTTAAGGTCTCTCCATTTCGACCCTGTTTGCCTAGCAATGTGCGATTAGCGCTATCAAAAATCAGCTCCTTTTCCCATTCCGAGGCTCCCAAGGCCTACATCGACCTCCTGCGCAATCTCCATGGGCCTCGATCAGCGCGCTTTGACTGAGGTCCTCGTCGTTCCGCACCGGCTGCCATGGCCACTAGTTCAGGGTGTTTGCAATCGCTGTTTTGGATTCTTCAAGGATTTGTTTCGCCACCACACAATCAGGGTTCTTTGATAGTCGTTTATGGATCCGATTTGGATCAGAGGTTCTCCAACTATCGCAGGCAGTAGATGAGAAGCTTCAAGAGCTTTGACAGAGGGAGACAACGATGGTGAAAAAGGTTGCAGAACATGTGATGGAGGCATTACTGGAAGAGGTGTGCAGCGAAGAAAATCAATTCATTGAGACTCTGCAGCAGTTCAATAATACTTACAACAGTAATGCGCAAAAATTAGAGGCAAAGCAGCTAAGTGACTCGAGATGAGTCACATGTGAGTATTGGGGGACTGTTGGGCACAACACAACTTGGCCTAGTTTTTGGCAAAGACTCTGCGTTTTGTGGGGCAGAGCGCACAATGGAGCACCCAACAGAGTGCAAAGTGGACTGCGTAGCGAAGTAGTTGGAATATACTGTGTGGTATAAGGGTGTCAGAGTGGGTCAAAACCCCTCCTTTTGGTAAAAACATGTGATAATGTAAAGGATGAATGGTTTTAGCTGCTTGTTTTTGGGATTGCGTGGTATTTGGACCATGGTATTGTAACGATGTAACCCTTAATGTAATAGTATATATAAGGTAAAATAATAACAAAAGAATCATCGTTGAGATCTAGATCTGTGTTAGGTTGAAATTTTGTGATCTATAGTTTGGGAAAGAAGGAAAGGCTTTGCAGTTGAGTGCGCATAGGCCTAAGTCTGCAGCTAAGTGCGCAAATGACCTGCAGCTTAGTGCGTAGGTCGAGAACGGTTTTTTGTACAAATAATCATTATATTCGCAACAATTATTATGGACGTAGCCCCACATTGGGGTGAACCACGTAAAATTGGTGTCTTCATGTGTATATTTTCTTATTATCTTTTGTAGCATAGTAGTTTATTACAGTTGCACTTTATTTCAACACGGTGATGATTTATGGCTTTATATGATATGTTTAAATGATTAATGTAATGTGGATAAGTGATGTATGAATGTTAAGAATAAAAGATAATTAAAAACACCACATCACATCATCCTTCAAGGCTGCAGAAACTTGGTTCTGCATCCTCCCATAGTCACTTCGAGTGAGACTACGATCTATTTGTAGGTCATTGCCGAAATAGTCAATGATTGAGGGTTTTGTTGGTAGGCAGTATAGATTGAACTTGGGTCAAACCAAATCATAATCAACATGGGGTTTGGATTCCAGCCATTATGTCCCATTGATGTGGCCATACCATTTGCAGCTACTCAAGCACATTAGGCTCATGTCCAATCCGAAGGTTACCACGCTAATAGCTTCATTGAGCGCATTTATCACATCCACCAATAGGTCCATGACATATTGGAAAGATCCAATGCCAAATACAAGTAGTGTCATGATCAACATCGAGTGCCACATAAGTTCTAGGTGGACGAAAAATTTTGGTTACATTTGCAGAAGGAGCACCTCGTTGGGCCCTACCGCAAGCTTCACACACTCTGATATGGGTCGTACACCCTCACCAAGGTTGTAGGGAATAATTCTTTCGAGCTTAGCATTCCACTATTCATTGGTCTGCACCCAATATTCAATGAGGATTGGTATGTGACCATAATTTCCTCCATTGTTGGACACATCCGACGTTGTTAAGGAGATGACAACAACAGAGCTCAACCCAAGCTACATCAAGCAGGCACAACTGAGAGGATCATGGACACACATATCAAAAACACTCGCCAGTAGAGGATCTAGCAATATCGAGTTGTCAAAGTAGGCCAACTCCTTCACCAGGGCAAGTGGTTCACTAGGGACAAGGTTCAACAGAAATTTCCTTACCTCATGGAGGCTCTACACGCAATGGGGACCTTTACTTCCTAAGGGAGGAGGATTGATCCTGGTGGATATTGGTGGCCATTTGCCTATTCCACGTAGACCTCTAGTCGATCTTGTCCATTTCCTTGATTATAGCAGCATTTACTATTTTTAGCAATTTTTCGGGTCCTAAACTTCTGGGGCTGTTTTGACCCCATAAATGAATTTTTTTGAGGTCCACAATTTCTGTAGGACTTGGATAGATATTTCCAACAAGGTATCGTACATGCCAAATGGAGCTCATATGACCAAGTTACAACCCCGGAAAGTTGGTTGCCCAACTAACCCCAACATGGCTCGTAAACCCTTGGCGTTTCGTCTCTTGGGGTTAGGGTTTTCTTTTGTTGTTCAATAATAAAAATTCCCTTAAGCCTCTTTGGAACATAGTTCAAAGGCATGTAGCCACCACATCTCTTCTTAAATATAAGCTACCATTGCTCGAGCTAGTTTATTTATATTTTGTATGTAAGCATATTTCAGTTCTCTAATATTAATGAAATGAAGTTTTATTTTTGTTGCATCTCTGTGTATATGTTTATATCTATATTTTTTGTATTCCTGCATAAGTTTGGATCAATATTATTCGACGGAAAGACATATCTTGATGGGCTCCAAACCTCCATTTGGATGTGTTAAGCGAGCCTTATGTCTCGATGCAGTAGTATTTGGGTTGCGCATCTAGCTGAGTGGGAGGTATATTTGTAGGATATATTATATGGTAACCCAAGTGATAATGCATTGCCAACATGGGTGGGTAAGAAGGGGAACTGGTGGGATGGGACAACACAATGGATATATTTTCACTGACCCTAGCCATGGTGATGTTATTAATATAAACCTAGCCTAGCCATTTGGATATGAGGAACAACTTCCCCCCATGGATAACTTTGGTAGCCAACTCTGACACGTAATTCTTCTCCTGGAGTAGCTTAGTAGGGACCACCATGAAGAAAAGAATGTGGTCGTCAGCTTCATGAACAACTTCCAGCGAAATCAATGGCATATCCAAGATCATGTAGAGGGAGAAATGGCCTCTATAAGAGAAACTAAACAGCTGTGAAGGAAGGCTCACCCATATAGAGAAGGATGTTCATTGCAACTTTAAACCTCCACTTTCACCTGGCTCCAAACCAGACAATCTTGCTCTAGTCAATTCCTCTGATTCTTAGTGGTTGTTGGCTGTGTTCTAATTTTGAAGGTCTTCTCATATCACTTTTCTTTCTGTTTTTGGTTAATGAGAATGTTTTGTAAGTTAGCTATTTCTCTTGGAAATCACATACTGGCTAATAAATCTAGTAAGAATGAAGTCAATAAGATTTTGAGAAAATGTAATAAAAAAATGTAATCTTTTTTATAAGAATCAAATTTAGATTTTAAAAGATATTTTTACATTAAAAAACATAAATCTCAGATTTAAATAAATATATGCTAAATTAATCAAATGGCACATTATACAATTTTATAATTACTTTAATTTTGACTAACACAACTAATACAATAAAATATATTTTTGATTGTACAAAAACTATTAATTAAATACTTTTTGAAAACAAACTCAGCTGTAACTTAGTTCATACAGGTAGAAAGTCAGGCTCAACTTGGAAGATTGTCCCTCTTCCTTTGTTGTCTTTTCAGGTTCAACTTACGCGCTACTTCCGACTTCCATAACCAAAGAGATCTGGACATATGTTTGATGTGTACTTCTTCTCACTGTTATATTTTCCGACAAATAATATTCGTTTTTTCACGATAACAAACACTTGACCTTCCGGATGACTCCATGATAACCCAGAAAACGTGAAAGTCACCTTCTCAGCACAATTAATTTTCTTTATTCAATTCATTAAAAATAGCCTGCTGACTGAATGAGATAATGTGCGGTACAGTTAAATGTTGTACCTTAATTAATGTAATGTTACTTTGGTACATGTCTGCTCTTTCGCCGCTGATTACTCCTGCGGCCTCTGGTTTTCATCACCGATTGATCTACTTCCAGTGCAATTTTATTAACCACTCCTTGAATCGCGAGGTCGAACGAATCTGTGAAGTCTACACTGGAGTCGCGAGGATCTGCGTATGTAAGGGAAGGAATCAACCCAATTACTTCCCTCCGCATCTTCTCTACCTGATCTGCACTAAAGGCCTGCAGATGTTCCTCGATGCTCAGATTGCTAGCGCCCTGCACACCCTCTTCTGGAATATAAACAGAATATGAATTTGGGTTCTCAGGCAAATGCCATCTGTACTGAGTATAAGCCGAATTCTCCGTGAAGAAAACCGGGATACAACCTGCAAGCATAGAGTCAAAAATAGAACGCCGCGTGAAGGAATCCCCCTGCGGTTGTAGGCAGAACACGGAATTGGTGAAGAGTCTCATCACTTCCGCAGGGTCGTGGCACATGCTCGGCCCTTGCTTGCATTTCAACGTTTTACAATGCGGAGACGAAGAGCATTGCTCCAAGATGTGACCTCTGATAGAGGCCTTATCGAGTCCGAGCCGAGGGGCGCCTGCGAAGGAGAAGAAGATTTGTCGGGTCTTCGATCTCATTTTCTTCTGCCACCGCTCAATCTCCGACCGCTTGCGGGGATGGAAATAGGAAGGATAGGGGATCCCGTGTTGGTTCTTGTGCCACGGGTGCGCTTCGATTAAAAGACTCGACATGTTCTTCACCTCCGGGAGAAGCAGAAGTTTATTGCCCCACGCGCTCGGGCTATCTTTGTCTCTCACAAAATCCCAAGCAATTCGTCCCATCACCATGAAATGATCTCTGCCCCATCTTCTCTTCCACTGCGATTTACTCCTCAGAAACTCTACGAGTTCGATCCCGGCGCAATCCCTCGCCGTCAAATTGTGATCCCGGGCGTGCGTGGACATGTCGAAGCCTGCGTAGAAAGGCACGTAAAATGCCGTTGCTTTAGAAGGACGCAAAGTGAGGCATCGGTAGCGCTTCATCCTCTCATGAAAAATAACTTCCGCAGTAAACTGATTAGTAGAAAACCATGATGATTCTGCAACCTCGGCGTCTGCCTCAGGGTCACCCAGCTTCTTCCCCAACTGCACTAATGGCTGGCCAAGCCCTGAATTGGCTATATGCGGACACATATTCGTCCACATGCTCAAATTCTGGCATTCTCTCAAAAGAAGGTCGTTGAATTTTGAGGGCAGATTGTACATGTAAACATACCTGCCATCGCAGTCTTCTGCCAACAATCTTTCATCTTTAATACCTTTGAGTTCTTTTGATCCGGATCCTGATTGCTGCACTGCCGAAAGTAATGCGGTCCGATCAGTATCCGCCGACGGGCTATCGGTAACCTCCGTCAAAGTGTGTCCATCTGTGACGACGCTGGATTGTTGCTGGTGCGTCATCTGTAACGCACTTCTGTATGGATCTGTCCTTGCAAAGTCCATGAGGAAGGGTGGCAAGAGAATAATCCAGCAAATAGAAGAGTACAGGAGAATGCAACACAACCTATTCTGAAAACTCTGTTTCGCCATGCTTCCTTGGTATTGGAATGCAAATACCTATAGGCTACAGTTCTCTACCTCTGTGAGTCTGCATGCCTTATTTTTAAGTTATGTAGAACACGTTTGTGACGTGTCATGTCAGATGATGGAGAACGTGCGTGGAATCCCAAAAAAACTAAACATGAATTTGGACATATTGGGGGAATCAGTGATTCTAGGTTTTCCCTTGTAAATGTCGCCATCTTGTCTCGTTTTTGGCACCACGCGTTGTCCATGCGAAGGAACCTTCACGCTATTGGCGGTGTATATTCTACGAAATTACAAAAGCTTGACCTGCAAGGAACCTTCACGCTGTTGGCGTTGTATATTTCTGCGAAATTACAGCGCCAAGCTTTTCAACTAGCTACGGACCAACGACATCAGAGTATTTAAAAATGTTTGACATCTGTGGAAAATCCATGTACTTCGAGACTACTTTCACAGAAAGAGACGAAGGTGATAGCCCGAGCTCACCGCTTGGGTTTCTGGGGCATGTCAGAAGAGTCTCTCGAGTTGGTAATGTCTAGGAATTTTAGGTTAGGGTTGTTTCCCGAGTTATTAATGGGTGGGGATATTAGAGTGCGGTCTCAAGCAGCCTTACCAGCTTTAGTGTAACTTCCGAGCATTTGAACCACAGTTTCAATGAAAAGGAAAGGGTATTATTTGGAGCTTAATGGGGTCAATTTTTTTCCACCTTGCATGGATAAGCATGGGTTAACTAGTTACATTGGTGATTTGTATTGCTAATTGGTATAGTCTAATTTATGGACTAAACGAGTTTTTTTTAGGATCTTTATGGTTAATTTTAAGTAAAATTTAGTAAAGAATTTTTAAAAATTGAGTTTAAGTGGTTTAAATTTCAAAATTCGACTACCCCAAATATTTTTCTGGGTGCTAAATCTATTTATGCATTCAAAAATGTATTTTAAATAAAAAATAATTAAAATTTAGTTTAATTTATTTAGCCAAAAAATAATTAAAATTTACTTTATTTTTTTAAATATAATTAGTGTAATCATATAAATTAAATGTCAATCTATGATAAATATCAAAACACCTACTTCAGTGTATATCTCACATTTCCAAAAAAAATCCAAAACTATACATATATATATATATATATATATATATATATATATAATAACTTTATTATTATTATTATTATTATTACTACTACTATTATTATTATTATTAAAAGTGGAGTTGTCTTTAAGTTTGAATTTTTAGATTTTCCCACTAATTTGTAGCCATTGAAAAAATTGTGGTGAAATCTTGATTTGTGTTGTTTAAACTTGTTTTTTTACTACATATATGGATTCAACACCAAAAACCTTTGGGACACTTTAATTGTGCAGAGTTCACTAGTCAAACTTGTGATTTCAATGAATCCTTGCCACATTCTACATAAATTAGATTATAAAATAAACTAGAAAACTTTTCAAAAAGTGGCACTTAAGAATATTCTATAGAATCCCTATCATCCACCTAATAATTGTTGATAATTAAATTAAAATTCTAGGAATTTTATTTCAAAATAGACACGCTTATTAATATAATATAATTAATTTTATATAACTTTAAAAATGATAATTCTTTAGTTGAAAAAACAAACCATGTCTTTTATATATATATATATATATATATATATATATATATATATATAAATAATTAATTTTATTTTAATCAATTTGAAAATGACAACATAATTTGATAAGTCATTTTATTGATCATTTAAAAACAAAGTAATGTTCATGGTTTCTTTAAGAGTGTAACCTTTCTTGGACATAAGCTCTAAAAATCTTTTACAAAATATGATATAACCTTTTTACTTTATAAATAGTTTCTTACAAATAAATACTAAATATATTAAATATTTGTGGTCTTGAAATTAATGAATATTAACTAACTAGTGGGTCTTAAGTAATAAGGATAAGACTTTTACATTAAATAACTATCCACCACTACTTATTGGGCCTTATTAAAAGAAGATGGTCTTATACATTAAGTGATAAACCCCAAAGTATGAAGGTGAGGGCAAGGCCATCACATGCCCTTCCCCTTCAAAAGCACCAATGTCCTCAACATTGGAGGCATGGAAATTGTTAAAAATTTGTTGTTGCTTTTAAAGTGGCATTCTTTGATTACATATTCTTCCATTATATGTAGACTCCTTGAATTATATAGAGAAAAAGGAGCAGTTGGTCCCCTTCTTCAAAAAAATGCTTAGAGAAATGCCTCTGGATGTGTTTCTTCATTCAATTTCAAGCAAAAACTAGATTCTTAAGTTTGTGGATAATGGATACTTTAGTTTTAAGTGTGTAATCCACTTCATATGCCTAGTAATTATGAATCCACTAAAATGGGGTTTTTTCCATAGACAAATTTAAATGGTGATATTTTGGTAACACTATAAAAAGTGTTGTTGTACCACCATTTAGAAATGGGTAGCCATTGAACCCATTAGTGTTATTGGTTTGATGTGAAACACTATAAGTAGGTTTCTGAGCATTTGTTAACAGCCTTAGTTTGAACATGAATTTGGGGATGATAAACTATACTCATCTTTTATTGTGTTGCTTGTAATATAAAAAAAAACTTTCTATAATTACTAGTGAAGTTAGGATCATGATTTAACATAACATAAGTGGTTATACCATGCAACTTAAAAGTATGATCTAGGAAGACTTGGGAAACTATGAAGGGTGTAAATGGATGCTGTAAGCAAAAAAAATGAGCATACCTGAAAATATGATCAACTATAACCATTATGACCAATTTGTTACTTGTTCTTGGGAGACACATTATAAAATTCATCGAGATGTCAACCCATATCATAGATAGGATTAGCAATGACTATAATGCCTAGAGAGTATTCACTATTTTACCCTTTTTCCTTTGACAATATTTACATTCAACTACAAAAGTGTGGATGTCATTTGTCATTCCTTCCCAAGAGAGAAATCTCTTAGCTAATATATATGTTTTCTAATAGTTTAATTGACCTATTATATGAGATGAATGCAAACCCTTTAACACCCTTTGTTTAAAGAAAATTTTACACTAAAAGATAATGTCCTATTAATTTGGCAGCTCAGGGACAAATTCCCTCCTTTGAATAGTCTTCTTCATTAAGAAAGACCCCTCCTAGCCCTTGGAATAATTTAATTTGGTTAAGGAAAAATATATTTTTAATATGGAAACCCACATGTGCACAAAAGGACAAGTGATCCCTAAAGATAAATTGGACAACCTTGGAAGCATATAAATACAAGTCAAGTGAACCTCATTTGGTCATCATCATCAAGCATCTTCTTATTTTCTCTTCTTTGATTTGGCTTGCACAGGTCTGAGGTTGGTTCGCGGAATTCATTCAAATAGGTCTGAAATTGCAAGGTATAAGCTCGCACATGTGAATTAGGGATTTTGGTTTGGGTTGCAGGGTTGGAACAGGGAAAGCTTGGTTGTAGCTGCATAAAGGACATGCTTCTCCCTATGGCTGAAGAGTTGCAGTCGCACGCATGGTCACTAGCTCCATGCAATTGTGACCTAGGTTTTTGATAACAATTATCTGTAGATTTTGGTCATTGATAGCAAGCTAGAAAACTTTGTTATGATGCAAATCCATCGATTGGGCTCATATCTTAGATATTGTTTGGTTGGTTTTTCTTAATAGTTTTGTGATTGAATAATTAGATCATTGTACTCTCTCTTTATTGAACATTTTATGACAATCTAATAAAAAGAAGAATCTGAAAGGGTTTTCCCCCTTGTGGTGTTTTTCCTTGGTCTTCGACCAAATCCTAGTGTCTCTATTTGTCCACGTTTTTCTTCTGATGTTCCTTTTATTATTTCACTACATAGTTGACGTTGTTTTTCTTTCTACATAATTGTTGTTGATGTTATAATGATATGGAGTGAAGGCAATGTAAATCATGAAAAGTTTGTTAATGTAATTATCTAAAGAAAAGAACAATACCTCCCTAAAGAAAATTAACACGTCCTTTATACTTCAATTTTATCCTACTACCAAATATCCCTTAGGGTTTTTTGGGTCCTTTTGAAGTGTATAAATGAGTTGAACCACCATGGCATTAGCCAATCATTTATTTCAAGCCTTAACAATCCTAGTTCACATTGGGAAAAGGTAAATTAAAGGGAGGTCCTTCTTATTCATATTTCCTAGACAAAGCCTCAACCATGACATTCTCCTTGCTCCTCTTGTATATGATTCCACCCACATACCTTATGACATGGTTGAATTCCCGCTTCAATAGAAAGGTTTCTCTCTAATGTGAAGTCCAAGTTAGACCTTAAACAATTTGGAATAGGGAACCCATGGATTTTTTTCCAACAACCATTCCTAGGTTTTAGTTATGAAAATGAAAATTTTGAATGAAAAATGTAAGGATGATTCTATCTTATGTGCATGGTGCAATTCTTATTTATCTATTATAGCTATGAGAAAATATCTAAACTAGTAAACAACAAATCACACATACCTTTGAAACAAATTCACAATTAGAAAGCTATTGTGGAGATAGTAGCAGAAATATACATATATAATGAAGCTAAGAAAATTATATAACTAATATAATTTGTAGTCCTAAGTTCATAGAAAAAGGACAAACACCCTACCATAATTAAAAATTGTCAAAAAGGTTGGCCCAAACTAGCTTCCTTTTATCCTACTTCATAAAAATGTACAAAATTGTTTACTTTAGAAAATCCCTCTCTTTCTTGAGCATTACATTTATAGCTTTACAAAAGTAACTCCCTCTTGGGCTATTGAGTTAGTTTCTTGGTAGTTATACTTGTTGAAATATCCTAATTAATTTCTATTATATTATATTTCTACATTAAAAGTAACATTTTGGCACTATCTAAGAGTTATAATTGATTCTAGTCTTTTCCTTGAAAGTAAGTTTTCCACACTTCATAATGTGAGGATATAAAAAACACATCCATAAAAATTAACTAATCATGTTCTCCTATTTCTCTTGTCATGGGTCCCATGTCATTTTTGAGTGCATTGACAAAGGGATTAATTCAATTAATTCCCTTTGACGGAACTGAGATGTGATCCTTCAACACTTTTTTTGTGTTACTTAAAGTCATTCCTATGGAAACCTTCTTCCTCTCGATGATCTCTTTGTAGTGTTGTTTTAATCAATCCTAATTGACCGAGACTGCAACATTTAATTGTCAACCTAGGGTAGGTCTTGCTGTTTCAATGGATTTCGCATTGTTTATGCCGATACACTACAACCAAGAATGAAAAATAGAAAGAACAGTGAAATATGTCATTGAATCAATTGCAAAAATCAAATCATTCATGTAGAAATTAAAACACTCCACATAATTAAAATCACGCTTCGTAATTACCAGAGTAAGAGTGTGCCACACAGTAAACTAATGACTACACCAGTTAGTCACTATCATTATGTTTAATCAAACTAGTGTAACAACATAATATAATCTGGAACAGAAGCGGATGTATTTCACAATTTGTACAACAAAATAGAAAACAACATGAAAATAAAAGAAATAATAATGTACACTACTTCTACTGCTGGAGTCCTTACAAAAGAGGAGGGCCCTTCCTCCCTAGTATTGGCGAAGGAATAACATGAGATTAGTTAACGAATCAGATGAAGAGGAGTAAAAACATCACCATAGTGATTTTGATATTAAAAATAATTCGGAGTTACAAGAGCAGAGTAATAGTGATCTTCTATATGTCGTCCTTGTACATAGGAAATCAAGTTTCTTTTATGATTATTAGATGCTCGAAATTAAGAATAGATCAATTATGGGAATCTCACAATTCTCATGCTGATAAAAAATAAAAGTAGATATAACTTATTTCTAAATACAAATACTTCTCAAATACATTGGTTAAGGTTGCAACCACTTGGGTCTGTTTCTTCTAAAATAAACAATTCCTAACACCCAAGAGCTATTATGTGGAATAGTACAAATAAATTACCAGCTCTAGTGCAACAACATCCTGCAAGTGAATAGCGGTTTCGGATGTAACAGTAATCACTGGTGACAACACCCTTGGTGTAACAACGGTCCTCTGTTTCAACACATAGTGTAACAGTAGCCTGTAACAACATTTAGTGTGTAACAACAACCTGTAACAACATACAGGGTGTAACATCGAACTACTCTACCCTGCTCTGAAACCAATCAACGCTGCCTGTTCACTCCATAACTTTGTTCCCGTGAGAAACACATGAAAAAGTGAAGAGCTTCCAAAATACTCCTCCAATGCTCACTACAGTTAGCCACAAAAAGGAATTTAGTATCGTATTATTCAGCAAAACATGGAAAAATAACATAACAGTGGAACAGGTTGTATAAATGAGAAAAAGGGTGATTAATCATATAAAGCTTCATGGGCCTGGAGGATAAGAGGATGAAAACTGGGGAAAGAAGGTGCGGACAACAGGTATAAATTCACACCCAACATCTCCCCCCAACTGAAGCAACTCCATGTCCCCATGCAGAACCTCAACTTCTCCTGCTATACCCCCGATGCAAGTCTGTAAAACTATAAGCACCAATAGTGTCTTCACCTGGAGCTCTGTACCCCTGAGTGGCCATCAACTTTCATGGCTAGGATTCTTCTTCATAATCACATAGGTGGTAGTCTAGCTGATACTCTTCTATTGGTAACCAAATCAAATGAAATTTAAATCTGAACCCGATCCAGAATTCCCCCCAATGTCTGCACAATCTGAGCATACTTAGGCACTCGTGCAACAGAAGCCACAAAATTTGTGTATTCAAAAGGATCCCCTTCTTGCAACTTAGCGCTACAGGCTTAAGTGTGTTTAAGGCATCCTACTAGCACTCGACTTTTCATCTGTGCATGCAAATTGAGGAAAATTCTCACAATCCTTTTCCTATAGATGGTTGATTGTTCCTTGGTATCTGGGGCACTCAAGAACAACTTAAACTCATGACTGAGTTCATAAACCATCCCTGGTTTTTCTTTGACCCATAAGTTGTCCTTTCTTCATTAGTTTTGGCTAATTTCATGGCAAGATATTGCCATTCAATTTGGTTTCTCATAAATGAAAGAAAATCCCACAACTGCAAATCTCCCATATAGGAGAAGACATTTGATACCATTTTTGTGCTGACATATTCACACATGATGTTATGAAAAATTAGCTTGCAAAGCAAGCTCTGTTCATCAAAATCACAAGTGTGAAAAATCTCAAGAAAAGTGTGGGTAGAAGAACCCAAATAAGACCTATTCTCAAAGTTTCTTTTAACTGAAATAAATAATATCGTTCCCAAAGGAACGCTGGATACGATGGCAATGACCGCCTGCATGCTAGTGGGTTCAAGGCAAGATCATGAAGCTTTGTCATGTCATTCGTCAAATCCAAGACCTGTCGCTGTAACAGTTGCAGATGTTCGTCCTTTTTCTTCATGGCATCCTTATGTCTCCGTGCTTCCCATTCTCTCTCCCATTCTTCCTTTAACCACTTTTCCCTGATGGAATCCATCATCCTTTTGTGTGCCTTAACTGAGATCACCCCCTCTTGTAGAGAGAGCTCTGTTTCTTCCATTTCTGTAACTATGGTAACAACAACATCTTTTCAGAACACCATCCTTCGTCAGGACCAGGTGTTCTCCCACATGCATTAACAATCGAGGGTGTAACAGCCTCCCGAGGGTGAAACTGCTCCATTTTGGCTGCTGGTTCTTTTGTAACAACAACATTATCAATGGATTTTTGTGTAACAGTTTCCTCCTCTTCCTGATCAACTTCCATTCTCACTGTTGGTTCTTGTGTAACAACAGTGTCATCCATAGGTTTTTGTGCATCCTTTTTCCCTTAGTAGGATTTTGTCTCCACTATTGGTTCTTGTGTAATAATAGTGTCAATCATAGGCTCATGGATATCAGCTTCTTCTTCCTTTCCTTGGTTGACTTCTATCTCCAAAGCTGGTTCTTATGTAACATCATTTTCATCCAAGGGCTCCTATGTATCGGCTACCAAATTAATTTATGTGGACTGCGATGTCTCAGTTGCTGGTTCTTGTGTAATAGCAGTGTCTTCAACGGGTTTTTGTGTGTTAGCCTTCCAAGGTTCGGTTTGTATTTCCCTCGATATAGTGTCCGCTGCATAGACTCTAAACCCCGCTATCACTAACTTCTCAACGCAGGCCATGCATACAACACCTGGGACATTTCCTTTCTTGGCTCTGTCTACGGCCTTGGCCAAAGTGTCTAACCCCAGGGATCTTGCCTCTACCCTCCCCTCTACTAGCTTTTCCCATAGTTCTCTATTCTCTTTTTCTAAATTTTCAATTTTTAATAGCAAGGATTGAGTTTCGCTCTTACCAAGTGAGGAAGGTTCCTCCGGCTGAGCCTGCTCCTCGTCCTTCTGCTCTATTGCCTCCTCGTTCTTCTTGGACATGGATGGGGACTCTAGGTGCCCACTAACCCTTATTCTCTGCTTTGGTCACCTATCACCAATTGATTTGTCGACTAACCTCTTACCAACTCTTACTTTCGAAGGCTGGGGCTTCTCCTTTGTCGCGATGGAGCTTCGTCAGATGTCCCAGTTTGTTTCCTACGGGTAGTTCTAGCCTTCTTCCTCATGAATTTCTCCCAACTCCTGCCCTGGAAGCTTAGGGCATCCAACACAATGAGCTTGATGAGGCCATGGTTAGTGACACATATTTCTGGATGCCCAGCTTTTTTTATGACCACGGACATATCCTTGATGTTTCCCAACAAGAAGTATGGAAGATTTATCATCTATCGATGTCAAAGGTGGTTTAGAAACAGAAAGTGGTAATTGAACATCATTGCTGCCCTTCCCTCACAGGTGATGTACTTGATGAGGTAAAGGGCAACATCATCCCATGGCTATGGGAGTGACAACCTGTCAATCCCCCTCCCTTTCTTCGCCAGTTGTTCCTCCTCTTGGAGGAAATCCTCCTTCAAGGAGGGGTCATTAAATTTCCTATTAAACCACATTTTTCCTTCCACTGGTAATGTCATCACTCGGGCGATCACTTCTTCTGTAACCTCCACCTTCAATCCCATAACCTCCGTAAGATTTCTCTCTAAATTCTTCGCGAATTCCATGGAAACTCCCCCGTCTGATCCCTCCAACCTTTGGACGAACTCAAACTAGCTTGCGTCCTTAAAAATATGACATGCTTCAGGGCAATTCTCCAAAACCTCTGTCAACCTTGGATCATGTTGAATTGCTGCTCCACCCATCACTACACAAATTCAATGTTGTTCTCCTTCCTTTTTCCTTCCTTTATAAGTTCCGAAGCAGTCGGCACACTACTTAGCTGTTTCAGCCTACAACTATTCTTTTCCACTTCTCTGAGCACTCTGAATGGGGATGAAATGCTCTAGTAGGGGTAAATGGTAGGGTGGCACAGGTGATAATTTCAAATTAAGATTTGCAATCATGGTTCATACTGTGCAGTAATGTTACTTTATTAATGCTAGGTTATGGGAGGTCTAGTCGGAGGTACAATTCCCTTTTTTGGTATGATCGGTCATTAAGTGACAATGATTACCAGATAACCATGCTTTAATTGCGGTTTTTTAAATATTCATAGGTCATGAAGAGGTCATGTCATAATATAATTCCCCCCTAGCTTAAATGTGATAGGTAACCTCGACTGTCAAAAGGGATATCGTGTATAATTGCCATAATTACTTAATAAAAGCAGATAAAGATATTACCTTTGTATGACGTACATGGGTGGCGTGGGGAGAATTCGTTGGTAGTGAGGTGCGCAAACTTAACTCCGGTGGTCACGGAAATTTTCTTTTGAACCACGATGATGCCTGTTTTCTATTGCAATAAATAACATACTCGAATTATCTCTAGAATTCGCCGGTTTTTACAGATGTAACAACCAAGACGACTATTATGTATTATTAATTTTTACAAAAAATAAAAACAAAGAAAAAGGTCGTGTAACAACATTATTTTAAAGTATGCTTGAAATAACAAATGTTGTTACAGAGTGTGTAACAGCCACCACAAAGTGGTTTTCAACTGCTACAGAAATTGTCTGTTTGTGCCCAAGAAAGGTTTTGAAAACCAATTTTTTATTTTTATTTTTGAAGGTGTAACAGCCACCAATAGCAATTGATTTTCAGCTATTACACATTGAAAAATTAGAATTTTGGTAGCACAGGGGGACTTTCCCCTATTCTTATAATTTGAAGATCTGAATTTGTGACAATGTTTACGAATGAATCCCTTGAAGTAGGTTTGTGATATAACCGAAGACGGTTCCCATTTACAATCAATGGTGTCCTCGCACTATCAATGGCAACCAAATTTACAGTCCCATTGTCAAAGACTTCATCTACCTCATAGGGACCTAGCCATCTAGTACAGAGCTTACCCTTGAAGTCTTTGAATCTTGAGTCATATAAGAGAGCCCAATCTCCTTTTTGGAACTTCTTCTTCTCGATGAACCTGTCATGCCACTTAGCTCTTTGTTGCTGGATAATATTTGTTTGCTACATAGAAGCTAGCCGTTTCTCCTCCAATTCATTGAGTTGGTTCAATCTCTGCTTTTGTGCTATAGCCAGATCCAAATTTACCTGCAATGTTGTTCTTAGTGTCTTGATTTCCATCTCAACAAGGAATAAGGAAATTTTACCATACACAAGTTCATATGGTGAGAATCCCATGGTATTCCTCCATGTAGTCTTGTATGCCCACAACACTTCTTGAAGTTTGTCAGCCCAATTCCTTTAGTGACTAACCACGGTCTTGGTAAGGATCCCCTCAATGACTTTGTTAGTGATTTCCACTTGGCCATTTGCCTGTGGATGATAAGGTGTTATGATTCTATGATGGATTTTATATTTTTCAACCAACTTCTAGATCATATGCGATGTAAACTGGAGCCCTTCATCTGTGACTATCTCCCTGGGTATACCAAATCAGACAAAGATGTCTTCAAACAGAAATTCTGAAACAGCCTGCTTCGTGGCTCTGGTTGTTGTCTTTGCCTCAACCCATTTTGTGACATAGTCAGTGCAGACCAAGATGCAAGATTTATGTCTAGATGAAGGATTAACTGGTCCCATAAAATCTAGGGCCCATTTCTCAAAAGGTTCTAAGACGACTTGGGGCTGTAATGGCATGTCATCTAATTGTAGTGGTTGGCCCATCCTTTGGCAACTATCATATCGTTTCACAAACTTCTTGGCATCATGAAATATTTTTGGCCAATAATACCCTATTGAAAGGACTTTGGACCCTATCCACTTGTCTGCGAAGTGCCCTCCACAAGGTTCCTCGTGACATGCCTTAAGGATGTCAAGGATCTCATCTTCTCTAACACAATGTTTGATCTGGAAATCTGGTCCAGTGTGATAGAGATTCCCATCTATCTAGGTATAGGTAGCACTTTGCTGTATGATATTTCTTTTTTCCTTGGAGGAAAAATATTGTGGAAACTTCCCTGTAGCAAGATAATTGGATATATCTGCATACCAAGGTGAGTAAGTACAAATAGAAAAGAGATATTCATCAGGGAAAGAATCCTCAGTAGGAATGCAATTATCATCAATAGTTAACCTAGAAAGGAAATCAGCTACCACATTATCTTTTCTAGGTTTATAGAGAATTGTGATATCAAATTCTTGTAACAACAATAACCAACGTGTAATTCTACCATTAGTAATTGGCTTAATCATTAAGAAATGAATGGAAGAGTGGTTAGTGTGTACAAATACTTGGCACCCAGTGATATAATGTCGAAATTTATAGATGGCGTGCACGAATGCTGAGAATTCCTTCTCGGTCACTGTGTAGTTAAGCTAAGCCGGAGTTAAATTTTTGCTTATGTAGTAAATAGCATAAGGTTTCCTACCCTCTAGTTGGCCAGCAACACCTACAGCAATATCAAATCCATTTGTAGCTATGTGCAATGACAGTTCCGAATTAGATCCTCGTAATATCGGAGTTGCTGATACACAACATTTTAGCTTCACAAAGGCCTACTCACACTTTCCTGTCCACAAAAAGTCAACATCCTTCATGAGAAAAGAAAATAATGGCAATGCAATTTTTGAAAAAATTTCTATAAATCTCCTGTAATACCCTGCATTCCCCAAGAAAGTAGTACCTCTTTTTGCTTCTTAGGGGTTGGAATTTTCAGAATTACCTCTATTTTAGTAGGGTCTACCTTGATCCTATCAACAGAAATGTAATGTCCTGGCACGATCCCTTTAGTCATCATCATGTGACATTTTTCAGTGCTCAAAGCAACATTAGTGTGTATACAATGTCCCAACACTTTTTCCAGATTAGCTAATGATGTTTCAAACGCATCTCCATAAGGTGTAAAATCGTCCATGAATATTTCAAGGTATTCATTCAACAAATCAGAAAAAATTCCCAGTATTTCCCTCTGAAAGGTTGTTGGCGCATTGCAGAGTCCAAAAGGGAGTACTTTGTATGCGAAAGTTCCCCAAGGGAAAGTAAAGGTCATTTTATCTTGATCCTCCGGGGCAATCTATATCTGGTTGTAGCCACTAAACTCGTCTAAAAATGAAAAGAATTTTTTTCCAGAAAGGGTGTCAAGGACCTGATCTATAAATGGTAAAGGAAAATGGTCCTTTTGAGTGACCTTATTGAGTTCTCTGTAATCCACATAGACTCTCCACTTGCCATTCTTCTTAGGAACAATAACAAGTGAAGACGCCCACTGACTGTCAGATATCGGATAAATAAAATTAGCACTCCGGAGTTTTTGTAATTTTTCCTTCACCACCTCCTTCAGTGCAGAGTTCATGTGGCGTTGCGGTTGTCTGACTGGTTTGCAGCCATCCTTCAAATAAATACGATGAGTGCACAAGTTAGGGTGGATCCCTTTCATATCTGTATAGTCCCATGCAAATGCCTTTTTGTATTTTGTAACAGTTGTAACAACAATTGGCTTTGCTCAGCAGTCAGGTTGGGGTTAATGTTCAGAAACTTTCCTGGTTATATTTCAATTAGACTACTGTCAGTACTCGGAGTGGTTCTCATTTGTTCAAAATCGATATCTTCTACCTCCTATTCCTCATTATAATTTTTAATGGAAGCAACAAAAAAAGAGTTACTAATGAAACCATTCATGATGTCATATTCTGTATCATCCTTGAAGTACTAGGCTTTCCCCAGAGTTAGGAGCGATAGGGAAAGATCTAATTCAGGCTCAAACTCATCCCACCAAGGGTTATATAAATCAACATTTGGTTTTGGTGGGTAAAGATTAAGATTCCTTGTTGCCTGGCCATCCGAGATCACCATAGATCCAGATATGAAACCTATAAATGCATCTGCAGTGGGCATCCAATGTCTCCCTAAGATTAAAGGATGTCTCCCCAAGTTGGATTTGGGCTGTAAGATAAGAAATTCATCTGGATACCTCCAGGAAGCTATTATAATTACTATGTCCTCTAACACCCCCTTTGGTTTAACACGGGATCTGTTTGCTAATTCAAGTACAGTAGGAGTATGTCTAAGCCCCTGTAGCCCTAGGGTGGTAAAGAGGTCCTTTGTCATCACATTAATGGAAGCCCCAAGATCGATCAATGTGTTAGTTATGGGCTGATCATTAATGTAGATAGTAACCATAGGGTTTCCTAGATCATTATACTTAGTTAGAAGAGGCTGAGCAGACATTAATTCGGATAATTTCCCCATCACATGTATGGTAGCAGGGTCTTTAGGCTTCCTCCCAGGTTTCTTGATGCACAAGTCTCATACTATTTTAGCATAAATAGGTACTTCTTTAAGGGCTTGCAGCAGAGGAATTCGTACATGAAAATTTTGCAACTCCCTAAGAAAATCAAATTCAGGCTGTGAGGTCATTCCAGGCTCAGTCAATCTCTGAGGATATAGAGGATTCTAAGTTATAACAGTTAAGTCGATTGTTAAAGGTGTATCAGCCTTTCCCAAGTTGGTTGTTGCATGAGTAACAGTCCTTCACAGGTTGGTTGTTACAGACGTAACAATTTTCTCTGTATCAGTTGTTATAGGTGCAACAACTGCCTCAAAGCCTACGGTATCTCCTCTGGAAGGTTCACATTCCTCCTCAATAATGATAGGGGAGTGATTTGGTTTAATTACCTTACCCGATCGCAATTGAATTTCATTAAGCCCCGCAACGGTAATAAGGTAGGTTTGGAAGGTAGTTAGAGCCTCTATGCCCTAAGATGCTTTATTGTTCAGGTTTGGGTTAGGTTGCACAGGTAGTTGGGGTCGCACAGGCAGTGTAGGAGCAGGAGTTTGGAAAGGAGGTAATTGTAGTTGTTGCTGCATTGGTAATTCAGGTAAAGTTGTATTTTGGGCATTTCCTCTCTAGTTCTGGTTCCAAGGGTATGGTTGAGATGGAGGATACTGGATAGAGGGAGATGGAGACCACTGGTTCCAGGGTAAAGGAAATTGTGCTAAAGAAGGAGCAGGATATTGCCATGGATATTGCTGAGTATTATATGCATTGTTCCATGAATTGAACGAGGAAGAATCTTGACACATGCCTAGAGGTAGTGGCTTCCATGGCCTCCTTGGTGCGATGAATAAGAGGAATGCACCTCCTTGTTTGACTCTCTAAGTACTGCCTCCAATTCAGGAAGCTCCGGAAATTGACCTTTCGAATGTTCCAACTCGAAAATATTGCACAAATTGATGTTGTTTAATTCGCATTCCCTCGAGGGATGTTTCTTCTAGAAATTCGAACATAACACAGCCAGAGGTGTATCATCTTTTGATTTTGTCTTCTTGATCTACGCTATCGTTATCTGGGCAGATAGAGTACTAAGGATATTGGTCTTGAAATTTTCGAACAAATTCCCAATCTCTGCTTTGGTTACTCCTCCTCCTGCAGATTTTTGTATTCGGGTAGAGGCATCTCGAATTGTGCTTCTCCCCTTAGATGATCCTCTAGAGCATCTTAGATAGAGCTTTACGATTTCAGCGAATGGTTCCTGCGATATATCCCCTTTCCCTAGTAGGTTCAGGGTGTCAAGGCAGTCGTCCCTCATTCCTGTAATAAATATGGTCTTCAAGATCTCATGGTCTAAATCACTATGTTTAGACCTCTGTAAATTATAGTGGAACTGCTCTACATAGTCTTCCAGGCTCTCATCTTCCTTTTGTGTCATTCTGAATACTTCCTCCCTTAAGTCCCTCGTTCTGCAATAGTCTTGGTACCTTGATAGGAGTGTCTCCTTCATATCGCTCCATGTTCAAATAGAAGCGGAGCCCAATCCCATGAACCATCTCAAGCATGCCCCTTCCAAAGTAGTAGGAAATAATTTCAATTTCTGAGCATCTGAGATATAGTCATAACTCCTACATAAGACATCAAATTCAAATAAGAAGGTGTCTGGGTATTCCATAGTCATGCCTTGGAAGGATGGTAACGATGATAGAGGAATATTTTTCATAGGAGCTTTGCCTCTGATATCCTCGATTGGGAACTCAAAGGTGGTAACAATAGAATTTGTATTTGCATTGTTGTCATTGTTGTCCCCCATGGCTAATCCTTCTAACCCTTGCTATAATAGACGTTCTTCAAACTGCTCTTATGATGGTCTTGCAGGTGTAATTAATGGCTCAGGTAACTCTAGGGCTAGCTGTTTCACTGCACTACCTAAATCTTGATATTGATAAACCAATAGGTGCTCTCCTGTCTCAGGTGTTTGATGTCCCCTTTCAGTTTCCCCCTGTCCCTCGGTCCTAAAGTTATGGCTACTAGCTTCCTCCTGCTAATCCTGAATTGGATGCTTAATCTTGGGAGTGTGGGTGCCACAGGGGCTGCACTGGGGGAGAAACACCATACCAGGTGGGTTCATATTGGGGGATATATATTGAGGAAAAAATGGCATAATATATTGGAGGATATGTAGGGGGTAAAGGGTTTTTATATTGGAAAGTATAGAAAATGGAGCGCAAAGTTAATTAAAAAATATAAAGGGGTATTAAAAATGTTAATGAAAAAATGGATACCTACAATATCTAGTGGAAGTAGGGGTTTTTTTAATTGGGAAGGTGTACTGGGTTTATATTAGTAGGGGGTTAAATAATGTGATTTTTGGGGTTGTTTTCCAATATGTAGTCAAATTAAGGGTATTGTTTAATATGCCACGAACACACATGATAGGTCATAGGTTCATTGAGTGAAGGCCCCGTGGTGGGTGCTAGCTTTAGAATGATATGGCCCCGAGATAGAGGAATCAAAGTTTTCTTCCCTTATTATGGGAGTGACTTCTTTTTGTGACCTTGTTTTCCTCGCATCCCTTTGAGAGCTTGATTGTTCTTTTTCTGCCTTAGAGATTAGTTCCTGGATAAATGTTTTCCTTCCCAAATCTACACGCTTCCTTTCCTTTTTACGATCCATTTTTCCTGTGACTAATTAGAGTGTGTTGGGTCCCTATAATTCTAGTGATTACCCCATTACTATTGTAGTTGTATCCCTTATTAATATTGTTGTGCCCCTATTGTCCCCATATTGTTATTACTATGCCCCATAGAATCCCTCCATTGTTATTTTTGTGGCTTTATATTATTATTGTTAGGTCGGTTGGGTTATATTGTGACTCCTTAGACTCCTATATATAGAAAGGAGGTTTTGTCATTTGAATCATCCAAGAATTGCTCATTTGTGTAATGTAAAGGAGGTTTCCCCCTCGAAGAGGCTGAATTCTAAGGCGTTGATCTCTCTTTTCTATCTTTTTGTGAGCTGGTTTCATAACATTTGGTATCAGAGCTTTGGATTCTAGGGTTTCACTGCTCCAAACAGGTCATTGTGGCATTTTCACTATAACTTTTTTCTGCGATGTTTCAAAAGCTAAAAAAAAATCCATTTGAGAAGAAATCGCACTGAATCTTGGATCTAAATTTCAGAGCTTTTCGAGCTATATTTGTAGAGATATGATTGTTGGCTACTTGAATTGTTTATTGATTAAACAGTCGAGTACCACATTAATTTGTCAACCCGGGAAAGTCCTTTTATTTCAAAGGTGACCTCGTACTGTATGTACTTAATTCTAAAAGCATTAAAAGCTGTAGTATACACAATTCTATTTTCTGTCAAACTCCTTACTCTATGTTATAACAGTTAAAGTATATTGCAGAGATAAAATGAAAGCAGTTGACTAAGAATACAAATCTGCAAAGAGAAATAATGGCTGCTTTGTTAGCAGAGGATCAGGACCCTATCCTCATGGTAAGGATGTTCAGCACCTGCCCCTGTAACTAGGTTGCTAATACACACTGCAATTCCAAATCACCGGTGAAGTATTCTTTTACAATATCAAGCAATTAACAAAACAGAGTATCAGCAAAAGGAAATTATCAGAGGTAATGCTACAGAATCCAAAAAGAGTACCAACAAAAGGAAATTATCAAACACACTCACACGCTAACAAGAAATAAATGGGTGAATCTTGTGAAGAAGGTGGGCCCTGTCCCTCTCACAAGATTCCCCAGAACACAAATGCTGGATTAGATGCTCAGAACAACCTTTTATTCATCTGCCAAAATGTCCAATTACAATAAAGATTCAGACTTGCTTTTGTTTTTCAAAATTTCCCTTACAACTTGTTTCCTTTTCTCCCCCTTTCTAATGTAGATGTCTCCTCTTTATAGAGGAGACATCTATTACAATAGACCGTCATAATTCATTCAATTAAACCTTTTTGTCAAAAATAAGAAATCCATCCATGTTACAGGATGCCGTTACAACAGTGTGACGGTGTATTCTTTCTTGGGTCTCTTACTGTTACACAGCTGGTAAACAAACTTCAACCGTCTTCTTGGAATCCTCGTACTATCCTTTGCCGCTTCCCCATTGTTGCTGATTTAGTAAACTCATGTTGTTTCTGGTGTTTTAGCAACTGTAACCGTGTTTTACCCTTTCTGGACAGTTGCTGATCGTGCTGTGTCAGCATGGAACTCTGCCGATCTTCTGATAGTTGCTGTTTGTCATTTCTGGTATTCCAGTTGTTGCAAAATAATGTTTTCCCTACTTTAGATAGTTGTTGTTGCTGGTGTTGCAGCAACTGCGTAGTTGTTGTTTCTGGTGTTGCAGCAACTACGTAGTTGTTGTTTCTGGTGTTGCAACAACTACGAATTATAATTTCTGCAGACTTGGAATGATTAGGTCATTATATAATCAAAGCTTTCAACTTATGGACTAAAGAGGGTAATATTATAGCAAAAATACAAGGTCAAAAATGGTCAATTTGGAGTCCTAACATCCCCCCCAACTGAAAGGGTTGCATGTCCTCATGCAATGCTTACTTTGAATCTGAGTCGGAGTACTGGGATGAACAGTGTAAATTACTGATACAGTAGCTATGGAAAGTGTTATCAAACTTGTCTCTGAACCCACAGATAGTCTCTTGTTGCCTCCATGCTGCCACCTCTTCCTTTTTGGATGATCCAAACTGACCCTTGTATTGCTGACTAGATAACCATAAGAGGGGAAATTTAAATCTGTAGCCAATCCATTTTTCAGCACATTGTTCCATACATCTAACATAGTAAGGTACCCTTGAAATTGCTGCCTGTAGATTAGGGGGATTGTAGGGATGATACTCCTGCCTTTCCTTGGGACAGTTTTCCCAGAATAGGTTGTTGGCTTTAATAGCCAAAGGTGCCTTCGTTTTCACATAGTGTTGGCAATCTCGCAAGACCACTGCTTGTAGTTGCCTAATGTGATCAGTCATTCCAGGTTCACTTAACATTCTTTAGTGCTGTGCAATGAAAGTAGTTGCATTTTGAGGTTCAGCCCTAATCCAAAGGAGGCAGTTCTGTTCATTATGTTGTGCTGAGATGAAAGCGTTTTGCCAAGTGAGTTGGTTGGCTAGAAAGGAAATGAAAGCTCTGAGTTGTATGTCACCAACAAGAGGGAGTATATTCATTTTTCTGTCTTCAGACATGGCTTCGTTGTGGAGATAAAGCTCACACAACAAATTTTGATCATTCTTGGGTGTCTCTGCAAAGGTTTCAATAAATTGTTCTGATGTAATCACCTGATGAGGTCTACCATCTCTAACTGCCTTTATCTGTAAGAATGTTAGTCGTTCCCTCAAAAATGCTGCATAGTTGAAAGAGGGTTTTCTTGTAGCAAGTATTCTTTCAACCAACTCAAAAATCTGGGACAGTCTAGCTTTTAGTTCCTTAATTTCTTTGTACTGAGCTCTAGACTGCTCAAGTGCTTCCCAATTCTTATATGCATAATTGAACCATATTCCCTTTTGCTGTTTGAATGCTTTCCCTTGTGACAACTCATATTCTCTCCACCATTTTCCTTTTAATTCTTGAAAACTAGCGGTCTCTATGCATGCATCACTGACTGAGGGAGATTCAGTTTGTGTAAAGGCATCAACAAGAATTTTCTGCTCTGTGATAATTAGAGTAGGTCGGGGTGATTCGATGTCTTCTTTTCCATTTCCAGCCAATGTTTCTTCTTCTTGTTCCATAACAGTTTGGGTAGGTCGAGGTGATTTTATGTCTTCTTCTCCATTCCCTGCTGATTCCTGTGTAATAGCCAATGCTTCTTTTTCTTGTTCCATAATAGTTTGGGTAGGCCGGGGTGATTTTATGTCTTCTTCTCCATTCCCTGCTGATTCCTGTGTAACAGCCAATGCTTCTTTTTCTTGTTCCATAACAGTTTGGGTAGGCCGGGGTGATTTTATGTCTTCTTCTCCATTCCCTGCTGATTCCTGTGTAACAGCCAATGCTTCTTCTTCTTGTTCCATAGCTTTTGCGGAGCCTGCTGGTTCTTGAGTTACAACAAGTTCTTCTACTTCTTTCTTTACACTTTTTGGAGATCCTGCTGGTTCTTGTGTTACAGCAGGTTGCTCTGTTTCCACCTGTATAGTTTTTGGAGAACCTGCTGGTTCTTGTGTTGCAGCAGGTTGCTCCGTTTGCTCCTGCACAGTTTTTGGAGAGCCTGCTGGTTCTTGTGTTGCAGCAGGTTGCTTTGTTTGCTCCTGCACCGTTTTTGGAGAGCCTGCTGGTTCTTGTGTTGCAGCAGGTTGCTCTGTTTGCTCCTGCACCGTTTTTGGAGAGCCTGTTGGTTCTTGTGTTGCAGCAGGTTGCTCTGTTTCAGCAGAAGGTTGTGGTGGTTCTGTTTTTGCTTCTGCAATTTGTGTAACAGCAGGTTCTTTCATTTCAATTACAACAACAGAAGGTTTTGGAATGACTCCAGTCATTGGTTCTGCAACTATCTTGTATCCTGCTTGAGTGTATATCTCACCACACTTGGCGCACATATATTCACTCTCTTTACTCTTCTCCGCTGCAGATGCTACCCGTGCTAAAATGTGCAGGTTACGTTCATTTTGATAAGCTTCTTTGACCCTTATTATTTCCTCCTGATAATCCTGAATTTGGGATTTTAGAAATTCTATTTCTTCCTGCAGGGCAGATATGGTAGGCTGAGCTTGTGGAGCGGCAGGTTCCAGTGGAGGCAGAGGTTGTGTTTCAGCATTCATTTGAACATTTATACCCCCAACAGGTGGTTCTTGTGTGTCACCTGGTGGGGTAGTGGTTGTTTCTTGTGTTGCAGCCACTTGGCCAATATTACCTTGGGTGTCGGCAGCTAGTTCTTGTGTGACAGCTACCTCAAAAGATAATGTCATGACACTGTGAACACTCTGCATCTCAGCCCCAGAGGGTGAGGGAGGGGAGTTTCTAGGGCTAGTGGGAGTACGGGTTTTTAACATGATGGGTGGGGAGCTGGGGAGAGTGGGGCTAGGGGATTCAGCTGTTACAGACGACCGAGTCCTTTGCTTGGGTAGAGAAGCAGGAAATTTAGATATTTTTCTTTTTCGGCTAGCTTTCTTTAAAATAGGGGCAGTGGCGGAAATAGCAGCTGCTTTAACCGAAGCCCTAGTTCTTCTTCTTTTCGGTGGGGTTTCATTTTTATGCTGCATCTTTTGTTTGAGAAGGGTAATAGGGATGTTATCATCAGAGTCGTCGGTAGAAATACCAAGTATAGGAATGAATGGGTCGGTTTTATTGGGGGATGGGTTGTTTGCATGGGTATTCCTACTATTGATTGTACATTTTCAGCAACTTGTGGGGGAGTTTGCTGGAGGATTTCTTCGGGTATTTGCTCTGGAATATCGTCTGTTTGCTGAGGAATTTCTTCGGGTATTTGTTCTGAAATATCGTCTGTTTGCTGAGGAATTTCTTCGGGTATTTGTTCTGAAATATCGTCTGTTTGCTGAGGAATTTCTTCGGGTATTTGTTCTGAAATATCCTCTGTTTGCTGAGGAATTTCTTCGGGTATTTGTTCTGAAATATCCTCTGTTTGCTGAGGGATTTCTTCATCCTGCTGAGGTATGTCCTCAACTTGGTGAGGAATTTCCTCTTCCTGATGAGGAATTTCCTGCTCTGGCTGAGGGATTTCTGCCTCTTGGTGGGGATTAATGAGGGGAGGGGGGTTATTTAAGGCAAGGCCTTTATTTATCAATAATTGAGCTAGACGGTGGTGTTTCAAGGAATGGAGCAGACGCTTTGCGTTGACAGTGTAACGTGACATATTTTTAAGACATCCCAATAGATAATATGGCATATTTATCAACTGACCATGCTTCAAGTGATTCAACAAGACGAAATCGTGCTGGTAAATTACCTGGTACCGGCCTTCGCACGTCAGGTATTTCTTTACAAACTTAGCAACTTTCGGCCATGGTTGAGGCAGTGATTGAAGTGCTACGCCTCTGCCCTTGGGTTCCACCTGCTCGCCTAGTTGAAGAAAATCCTGCTACGCATTGAGGATCAGGTGCTTCCTACTAAACCATCGCGTGCCATTAGCTGGTAGCTCAGTTACTTGGGCTATGACTTCCTCTGTGACTGGAATTTGAACTCCCTTTTTAGTTGCTGCGTCGAAAAGTCTTGTCTTGTCTTTTGCTGGATTTATAATCATTAAAGCGGGTCTAAAAGTATGAGAATACCGGCGATTTTTAGTACTGACAGGAAGTAATAGTGGAGGATTGTAATCATCATAGTGTATGGCTGGTTCTTTTGGTAGGAAATGGTATAATAATTCATTTCTTGGGAGTTGAAGTGGAGAACCTGGTGCTTTTATAAATGAGAGAAATACTGAAAAAGGCATTACGGCATCGGGAAGTGGTGTTACAGCAACGGGAGTTGGTGTTGCAGCAACGGGGGTTGGTGTTGCAGCAATGGGAGTGGTGTTGCAACAACGGGAAATGGTGTTGCAGCAACGGGAGTTGGTGTTGCAGTAACGGGGAATGGTGTTGCAGCAACGGGAGTTGGTGTTGCAGCAACGGGAGTTGGTGTTGCAGCAACGGGAGTTGGTGTTGCAGCAACGGGGAGTGGTGTTGCAGCAACGAGGAGTGGTGTTGCAGCAACGGGAGCTGATGTTGCAGCACCGGGGTTCCCAAGTCCGCAAAGTGATTCCTTTGAAGCTTTTGTTCTCAGCCATTTTCCAAAGCTAAGATCTGCAAAATAATGAATTGTAATATGGCAACCCTTGGCAGGGATTATTAGTTGAAAAGAATATCTAATCTAAAAAAAAATGCATAAATGAACAGAAATTTAAGTGCCTTGAGGGACAGCAAGTTCCCCTAGGGAAGCATAGTGTATATTTGCCATGCAAGTAGCTTTAAAATCTTCTTTAGAAACAGGTCGTTGATATAAATGGAGTCGATACCCATTCACTAGTAGTGGTGTTCTGCTATCATCAATCGTTAAAAGTCTGACTGTCCCATTTGGAAAAACAACATCCACTTCATAAGGCCCTAACCACCTTGTTCTTAACTTACCTTGGAAATTCTTGAAATGAGAGTCATAGAGTAGAGCCCAGTTACCTTTCTGGAACTGCTTTTGCTTGATGGTTCTATCATGCCACCTGCTTCTTTGTTTCTGTATCATGGTTGTTTGATGGATGGCATCTAGTCTCTTCTCGTCCAATTCCTGAAGCTGCTGCAACCTGGTTGTTTGTGCATCAATCAAATCAAGGTTAACAGCTAAAGCAGTTCTTAAAGTTTTGATTTCAAACTCTACAGGGAAAACAACATTTTTTCCAAAAGCTAATTCATAAGGTGAAAAGCCCGTAGTATTCCTCCAAGTAGTTCTATAGGCCCACAATGCCTCAGGCAACCTTTGAAACTAGTCCCTTCTATTCTCCTTTATTGTTTTTGTCAAGATGGCTTCTACGACTTTATTGGTGCTTTCTACCTGCCCATTTGCCTGGGGGTGATAAGGTGTAGTCATTTTGTGCTTAATATGATATTTCTGAAGTGTATCCTTGAGGCCATGAGAGTTGAAAGGAGGTCCTCCATCTGTGACTAGTTCTCTAGGCAATCCAAACCTAACAAAGATCTCTTCAAATAAAAATGTTAGTACTGCTTCTTCATTAGCTTTAAGGAGTGCCTTAGCTTCTACCCATTTAGTCATATAATCTGTGCATACTAATATGTACTCTCTTTGATTGGATGGGGGATTAATGGGACCTATAAAATCTAATGCCCATCTCTCAAAAGGTTCAAGAATTACCTGGGGATTGAGTGGCATTTCATCCCTGTGATTAGGCTGGCCCATTCTTTGACAGCTATCACAGGCCTTCACATATTTCCTTGCATCTTTGGAGAGTGAGGGCCAATAATAACCCATTCTGAGTACCTTGTGTGTTGTTCTTTTGTCTGCAAAATGCCCTCCACAAGGGCCATCGTGACAAGCTTTTAATACATCATAAATTTCATCTTCACCAATGCATCTCCGGATTTCTTGATCGAGTCCTGTGTGGAAAAGACACCCGCTTATCCAGCTGTACCTAGCACTTTGCTGGATGATCTTTATTTTTTCCCTGTGTAATAGGTGCGACGGTAATTTTCCTGCGACTAAATAGTTGGCAATGTCTGCATACCAAGGTGAGTGAGCAGATACTGCAAATAAATATTCATCAGGAAAAGAATCATCTACTGGAATGTTTTCATCAGTTTTTAATCGAGAAAGGAAATCAGCAACTACATTTTCTTTTCCTGGCCTATCTACAATTGTGATGTCAAATTCTTGTAATAATAATAACCATCTGGTAACTCGAGCATTTGTAACTGATTTATTCATTAGATATTTAATGGTTGAGTGATCAATATGCACAAAAGTAGTGTAGCCAGTAATATAATGTCGAAACTTATTGATAGCATAAATGATTGCTAGGAATTCCTTCTGAGTGACTGTATAATTCAGTTCAGCTGGTGTCATATTCTTACTGATAAAATAAATGGCATAGGGAAGACTATTTTCTTCTTGGGCCAAGACAACTCCAATTGCAGTATCTGAGGCATCAGAGGATATATGAAAGGGTAGTGCCCAATCAGGTCCTCTCAAAATGGGAGTTGTAGACAACTGATGTTTAAGTTCATTAAATGCTTTTTCACAATCATCAGTCCACTTAAATTCAACATTTTTTGTTAATAACACAAATAGAAGAGAAGCTATTTTGGAAAAATTCTTGATAAATATTCTATAGTATCCAGCATGTCCTAAAAAGCTTCTTACTTCAATTTATGTTTTGGGGATAGGGAGGGTCTGAATTACCTGTATTTTGGCTGGATCGACTTGAATTCCTAGGAATGAGATGAAGTGACCCAATACAATACCTTGATTCATCATCATATGACATTTTTCAGTGCTTAAGGCAAGGTGTGCTTCTACACATCGCTTAAGTACTTTTTCAAGATTCTGCAGTGCATCCTCAAAAGTCACTCCATAAGGAGTAAAGTCATCCATAAATATTTCTAAGGAATCATTTAGCATATCAGAAAAAATCCCTATCACCGCTCTTTGAAATGTTGCTGGAGCATTACATAGCCCAAATGGAAGGACCCTGTAAGCAAAGGTCCCCCATGGGCTAGTAAACGTGGTCTTGTCCTAGTCTTGGGGTGCAATCTTAATCTGATTATATCCACTAAATACGTCCAAAAATGAAAAGAATTTCTTACTGCCAAATTATCTAATACCTTATCAATGAATGGTAAAGGGAAATGGTCTTTCTGGGTGGCTTTATTCAGAGCTCTGTAATCCACACATACTCTCCATTTGCCATTTTTCTTGGGTACAATTACAAGTGGGGAAACCCACTCACTATCAGATATAGGGTATATAAATCCTGCATTCAATAGTTTTTGAAGTTCCTCCTTCACAATTTCCCTTAGATTGGGATTCATCCGCCACTGGGGTTGACAGACTGGGCGGGATCCTTCTTTAATATAAATGCGGTGGGTGCATAGCTCAGGAGAAATCCCCTTCATGTCTGTATAATCCCATGCAAATGCTTCTTTATTTTCCCGAAGTAACTTTATTAACTGTTGTTTTTCATTATCAGTTAAGTTAGGATTTATATTTAATGTTTTGCCAGGCTCAGGTTCTGCTGAGATTCAGATTCCAAGATTGCAGTGAAGTGATTATACATTTCTGGGCTGACCGAAGAAGGTTCAGAAATGAAGCTACTGATTAATTCATCTTCGGTAGAGTCTTTGAAAGTTAAAGCTTGTCCGATAGTCAAGATAGGTTGGGTTTTTTCATCCTCATAATCTACCCATACAGAGTTGTCATTATTAATCATGGGTGTAGCATGAGGATAAAGGGTAAGCTGTTTGGTTTCCTGCCCATTAGAGATGGTCATTGATCCTAATCTACAGCTGATGAAAGCATCCGTTGTAGCTAGCCAAGGTCTTCCTAGAATCAGTGGATGACCCCCCAACTTTGTTTTAGTTTGTAACACCACAAAATCAGCTGGGTAATTCCAGGATACTACAGAAATTATTAGGTCTTCAATGACTCCTTCAGGTTTAATTGTAGAGCGATCAGCCAGCTCTAGAATGGTTGGAGTTTCCCTAATAAAGTTTTTTAACTGCAGCAATTGTGTTGTTTCAAGTGTCATAATGTTTATTGCAACACCTAAATCTACTAGAACTTTAGAGACAAAAGTTTTTCCAACCTGAACTGTTACTGTAGGGTGACCAGGGTCACCATATTTCACAGGAGGATCTTTTTCTGTCATTAAAGCAATCAGTTCTCCCATCACATGAACTGTGAGGGGGTCCTTAGCTTTTCTTCCAGGTTTTTTTATGCAGATATCTCTAACAGTCCTAGCATAAATGGGAACATCTCTTAGCGCTTGCAACAATGGAATTTTAACATATAAATTCTTTAGTTCGCCTAAAAGGTTAAAAGCAGGTTGCTCAAGTGTTTTGGTGAGAGCCAGACGTTCAGGGAATGGCGGATCTGCTGTTTGAGCATTGTTGTTAGATGCTGATTCAACTGTTTCAGCATTATTGTTAGCTGGTTTTTCTTTTCCAACTTCCTCTTTATCAGAGTCAGTAATGTCATCAATGATGGGTTCAACAACTCTCCCTGAGCGAAGATGGATATCGTTACATTGCATGGGGGAGACAGGCTGATTTTGAATATCAATTACTTGCAGAGCTTTATTGTTATTTGGGTTGGGGTTGGGTTGCACAGGCAGCTGTGGTCTAATTGCTTGGTTATTCGGAGGAGTATTGGATGGTAAGGAAAGAGACTGTTGATGCTGAGGAAATGGCATCTGCTGGCCTGCCCAGTTCGGATTCCATTGATTAAAATACAATTGCTGGGGAGCCCAAGGATTCCATATGGTAGGATCAGGAAAAGGAAGACTTGGTTGTTGCATGGGTAGAAAATTCATCGTATTAAAGGGTGGGACTGCATTTGGTTAATGGGTGGGTAATTTGTTTGAAAAGGAGAATGATTATTCCAACGACTAAATGCTGTGTTAGAATTCATACCTTGTCTTTGTGGCCATTGCCTCCTCTGTGTCATCAGGTACACTGCTTCAGCCTCTTCTTCAGTTGACTGCAATGCTGCTTTTATTCCAGGTAGAGAGGGGCATTGCTGGGTCTCATGGTTCTTTTCACAGATCGTGCAGATTGGTACCTTATCTAGTGGGCATTCCCTGAGTGGGTGTTTTTCTCTGCATTTAGAACAAAAAATAGCTAGGGCAGCTTTTGCTTCTGCCTGTTTCTTTTTTACCTGCAGAGCATCAATTTGTGAAGCAAAAGAGCTTAACATCTCAGTTTTAAATTCTTCCAACAAATTACCTATTTCGGCCCTTGTTTCTCCTCCACTTGCTGACTTCTGGACTCTTGAATATATGTTGTCCCTGCTTTTTGATCTGCTTACTGCTCCTCTTGAACATCTCATGCAAATGTTGATAATTTCATCAAATGGTTCCTTGGAAATATCCACTTTTCCAAGCATATTCAACATGTCCAAGCAGTCATCTCGTACCCCTTTCAGCAGTATTGTTTTCAGAATATCTTTACTCATGGTAGGGTGGTCAGACCTCTGCAGATTATACTACAGTCTTTCCACAAAGTCCTCTAGATTCTCGTCCTCCTTCTGAACCATTTTAAACAACTCTTCCTTCCTCTCTCTTGTTCGACAGTAATCCTGATATTTGGCCAGAAAGCTTTCTTTCATCTGATCCCAGGTAGTGATTGCCTGAGCTCCTAAGCTCATAAACCACCTTAACGCATTCCCTTTCAGTGTTGCTGGAAACAGTTTTAATTTCTGATTAGGGCTCACATAATCATAACTCCTACATAGTATATCAAATTTAAAGAGGAATTCATCCGGGTCTTCAGAGGATAACCCATGAAAGTTGGGTAATGCTGAAAGTGGAATGTTCTTCATAGGGGTTGCTCCTCTCGGGAGCTCCCCAATAGGGAACTCCAGGGTAGAGAGTGAGTTTTCCCCCCTTCCTTCTGCTCTGTTATCCTCCATTGGTCTTTTTCCTGAATCGCTTGCTTTATCTTCTGTATCTTCTGTCTCTTCAGGTTCTTCTACCTGTTCCTCAATGTAGTCTGGTACTTCCAGCTTCCTTTCAGGTCCTAGTACTTCCTCCGTCTGTCGATCTGTTTGTGAGGAATATTGGATTTGAGGTCTCCGGGAACTCGTCCTCTGTGATGTCTCGGCCTTTGAAATAATTTCGTTAATAAAGGTTTTTCTTCCTCCTCCGCCTTTGCCGCCTGTGAAATTAGGTTTCCTGCGTCCTCTCATGCACCTGTTATTCTTAAAAAGAAATCATTAATGCTTTTAAAATCTCTAGTCGCCTTCCTCGGCAACGGCGCCAAAATGTTGGCTACTTGAATTGTTTATTGATTAAACAGTCGAGTACCACATTAATTTTCAATCCGGGAAAGTCCTTTTATTTCAAAGGTGACCTCATACTGTATGTACTTAATTCTAAAAGCATTAAAAGTTGTAGTATACACAATTCTATTTTCTGTCAAACTCCTTACTCTATGTTATAACAGTTAAAGTATATTGCAGAGATAAAATGAAAGCAGTTAACTAAGAATACAAATCTGCAAAGAGAAATAATGGCTGCTCTGTTAGCAGAGGATCAGGACCCTATCCTCAGGGTAAGGATGTTCAGCACTTGCCCCTGTAACCAGGTTGCTAATACACACTGCAATTCCAAATCACCGGTGAAGTATTCTTTTACAATATCAAGCAATTAACAAAACAGAGTATCAGCAAAAGGAAATTATTAGAGGTAATGCTACAGAATCCAAACAGAGTACCAGCAAAAGGAAATTATCGAACACACTCACACACTAACAAGAAATAAATGGGTGAATCTAGTGAAGAAGGTGAGCCCTGTCCCTCTCACAAGATTCCCCGGAACACAAATGCTGGATTAGATGCTCAGAACAACCTTTTATTCATCTGCCAAAATGTCCAGTTACAATAAAGATTCAGACTTGCTT
Source organism: Pinus tabuliformis (assembly GCA_031772625.1). Lineage (NCBI taxonomy): Eukaryota > Viridiplantae > Streptophyta > Pinopsida > Pinales > Pinaceae > Pinus > Pinus tabuliformis. Next base: position 923,401,569 of record CM062809.1, on the reverse strand, counting down.
TTGTTTTTCAAAATTTCCCTTACAACTTGTTTCCTTTTCTCCCCCTTTCTAATGTAGATGTCTCCTTTATAGAGGAGACATCTATTACAATAGACCGTCATAGTTCATTCAGTTAAACCTTTTTGTCAAAAATAAGAAATCCATCCTTGTTACAGGATGTCGTTACAACAGTGTGACGGTGTATTCTTTCTTGGGTCTCTTACTGTTACACAGCTGGTAAACAAACTTCAACCGTCTTCTTGGAATCCTCATACTATCCTTTATCGCTTCCCCATTGTTGCTGATTTAGTAAACTCATGTTGTTCCTGGTGTTTTAGCAACTGTAACCATGTTTTACCCTTTCTTGACAGTTGCTGATCGTGCTGTGTCAGCATGGAACTCTGTCGATCTTTTGATAGTTGCTGTTTGTCATTTCCGGTATTCCAGTTGTTGTAAAATAATGTTTTCCCTGCTTTAGATAGTTGCTATTGCTGGTGTTGCAGCAACTGCGTAGTTGTTGTTTCTGGTGTTGCAGCAACTACGTAGTTGTTGTTTTTGGCGTTACAGCAACTACGAATTATAATTTCTGCAGACTTGGAATGATTAGGTCATTATATAATCAAAGCTTTCAACTTATGGACTGAAGAGGGTAATATTATAGGAAAAATACAAGGTCAAAAATGGTCAATTTGGAGTCCTAACAATGATCTAAGGAAGTTGGTCTTTTTTCAGACTCCTGAATTACATTCCAAACAGGTGACCTGGATAAAATCATCATAACTTTCTTTCTGAGCATCGGATTGAAATTTTGTAAGAAGGTATATAAAGAGGATGGAGTGTAGTTTCTTGTATATATTTTTCAGAGCCAAATGTTGAAACAATGACTCGTGGCATGTCGTACAAGTTCGCTCTACTGAACTAGTCTATAACCAGGTCATCTTGGGAGATTGTGGATAACTCTCCCTTGCAGAATCCAATTTGGATCAGACTGGTGGCATTGGAAAGAGGAAACAGAGGGCTACTACAGGTCACAATTTCAGAACTGGATGATCCGAAATTCTAGAGATACATCAGATTCAATTTCAAGCTTCAACAAAGTGAAAAAAGGTGTGTAGTTTTTTTTAAATTTTTGCATAAGCTTGGTTTGAAAAATTAGTTTGAATTGGTAATTGATGCCCCGAGGAAAGAAAATGCAAACACCTAGTAAGCAACCTAAAATCTCTAGCATGACTCATGAAGAAGAGGAAGAAATGCAACGTGATATATCAAAATTACGAGACCAAGTGCAACAAGTGTCACTTACACAAAAAGCAACAGAATCTAAGATGGATGGTTTGAGGAAAGATGTAGAAGCTAAGATGGATGGTTTAAAGAAAGGTGTAGAAGCTAAGATGGATTGTTTAAAGAAAGGCATAGAAACTAAGATGGATGGCATGGAAGCTAAGATGAATGGCATGGACGCTAAAATTGATGGCATGGATAATAAGATGGAAGAATTGAAGATGAATATGAATAAGTTGCTACAAGAAATGGTCATTAATGGTGAAAGGGTAGTAAAGGAAACTCATGATGAGAACAAAAGAAATGTTAATCACGATTCCATAGACTCTAATGTTGGATCAAAGACCCACCATATTCCAAAAATTGATATGAAGAAGTTTGATGGCAAGGATCCCACAACATGGATATTACAAATGGAGCAATTTTTCGATCTCAATAATGTGAAAAACACACAAAAGGTACGTATTGAAACTTTATATTTGGAACCAAATCAGTTTGTATAGTATCAATGGCTTTAATCTCGCAAACAAATTATCACTTGGGCAATTTTTACAGAAGAATTGGTAGCACATTATGACGATACAAAAAGCAACACTTTTTTAGCCAATTGATAAGTCTCAAACAAAAGGGTTCAATAATGGAGCACATTGAGGAGTTCCAAAAATTGAACATAAGGGTAAAAAATATTTTAGAGGAGCATAGGATTGATGTGTTCATAGGGACTTTAAAGGATAATATCCAACATGATGTTCGCCTTTGGGAACCTGATTCATTAGAGAAGGCATTTAGGTTAGCAAGAAAAATGGAAAGCAAAATTATGTCAATCAGGAAGCATACCAATCACAAATATAAAGATGGAGATGTTGTTTCCCCCAGTCTTCCACAACCTATAAGGTTGACACCACAACAATTGGAAGAAAAAGAGCAAAAGGGCTTTGTTACAGTTGTGATAGC